>JALMGF010000025.1:0-1282500 GCA_023333645.1 Sceloporus occidentalis | reverse complement strand
CTAGACCGCTCTAGAAACATGCTGATCCTATGTATTATACTTCTCAAAAGACAAAAGGGAGAGAGAAGTTTTGGACTCTTTCCATTGAGTTTGTGGATTTGTGTCAGAATTCCCAATGACAGTTTTTGCAGCTGCAAATTGCATAGGTTGAACTTGATGGACTTTGGTCTTTTTTCAACCTTATGAACTATGTTACTATGTTACATAGGCAGGATCCAGTGCCTTGGACCACATAAACATCTGTTACCTAATTAACATATATTAAAACGCTATAAACAATATTTTTATATGTATAGTTTTGAACTTGAGGGTGATATTCCCTTTTTTTTTAAACCATTTTATCATAATTTTACCAAGGTTAAATGTTGCTATTTTACATTAAGAACATTTTATGCACAGTTTTAGCATAATATAATTAAACTGGCAATGCCATCTGGTCAGCCTTTATAGATGAGTGAGTGAGAAGTTGAAACAACACACAGTCTTAAAACAGAGGTAGGAAAAATGACCTTATGTTATTCCTCAAATAATAATTATTTGCTGTGATGGGTTTATAATGGGGCCCAAATTGCCAATAAAAACTCTTGGCTGGTAGGATCTGCCATAGTACTTTAGTACGTTACAACTTTTGCTTAGATCAGTCATCAGATGCTCCTTGAATTCCGCTCTAGGAAATCGTTCAAAGAATTAGACAATACATGAGAACATTTATGAATTTATTAGTAGTTTCTTGGTGTTAGCTCCATATATCCCTTTTTATGGACTGGATTACTTCAAGCTCACATGGGTTCTCAGTTCCTAGTGGCACATGCAGCAAGATGTCACACCCCAGGGCATATCACAAGGAGACTTTGGACAGTTTAGTTTCCTTTATAGATACAAGAATACTCACAACTTTCAGTCATTCCACCGAAACTACACATCATCGCAATATGATTAAAAGTTCACTTAAATGGTTAACTTAAAATGGGGTTATTGGTGTTCCAAGAAGTTTTTCAACAGATGTAGACTGTTTACATTACAAGTAAAGGTGGATGGGGCCCACATTGACCATAAAGTCTCTTGGATGGTGGGATCTGCCATTGTACTTTATTACATTACAACTTTTGACCGAAATCATTGACTTTACAATTTCACTAAATGGCCAAATATGTTCTATGCTGAGTCCGCTACAAAATGATTCTCCTTAATCTGGATTCCTTACAACGGAACAATATATGTGTTACCGTGCCATTGCATTTTAAATAATAAAAAGCTAAGTTTTACTGACCACTACATGAGGAAAGTTATTATATGCCATATATATAGAGAGCGTGAGTCATTCCAAAAATAAAAATAAAACATAATATGTTTTTAATAAGGGCACTCCAGTTGGTTCTGTATAGTTATAATGTCAAAAAAATCCATATTTACTTTCTTCAATGCCTTAAAAAAGCGAAAACTTGCCAAAGTTTCATTGTTTCAGCTTTTCTAATGCCTAATTTACAAAATTATAAATGTCAAGAAAATGTCAAACTAGGCACTGAGTAATGTGATGTGCATGAGTTAATGAGTACTGGCATCCACCTGTGTAAACACATATTACCAAAAGATGGAGGTCAGACGGGATCATTACTGCACCTTTCACATGATGTGACAATCACTATGTGGGGATAATTGCCTGAACACTAATTAGACTGCCTAATGGGAGGGGTGGGAACAGCAAAGTTTGACCATAATATACATGTGCTCATCTTCTCTAGAACTAGAGGTGCATCATATCATTTTATATTGGTTTAACTCTTTCAGAGATAAACTTAAAATGTTTTGCCCATTCTGTGTCAGAGTTAACCCCTCAAGAGTTAACCCAGAAGTTGGGGACTACTACTCACAATTTACTTAAGCTAAACTATGTTTGCCTAAAAAACATTGTGCCCACAACTCAATACATAAGAATGTTGTCTTCCAGCTTTCAAGAAATAGGGTAATTGTGCACTACATGGTCCTCAAAACTTTGACTTTCTGAGAAATGTATGATTAAGACCAGAAAAGAGATCCCGAGAGGGGAGTTTAACAAATTTGTTTTTGCAACTATACTCTTTGTAAGCCAGTGATCTCAACATTTTGGTGCATGTGGAGATTCTGTAGAATCGCTCCATATGCATTTGCCCATTACTCCTCCCTCAGCTGAACATATTTCCTTGACTCACAAGCAACCAATCAAGAAATGTCGGACCACAGAGGGTAGAAGCTGCAGTTTTGTAGGTGCAGCTTCCACATCTGGTAACTGCCATTGTGTGTGTTTTTTTTTAGAAAACACTTTAATATGCATTGCTCTTTACTGGGACTGTCATGGACATTAATGTTCCCCTTTAAATCAGGAAGATTGCCTGAAAATGAACTCAGTTACTGAACTAGGCATTATATAGGGGCAGCTCAGCACTTCTTGCATTGTACATGGGTACCTACTTCAACTATGGAATATAAAAGCAAATGTCCCCTGCAAGAGGAGTAGAGCTGGGTAAATATAATGCAGAGTTCAGTTACTAAGATCAAGTTGACTTTCAAAAACTCCTTTTGAATCCTCAACTTACTTAGAGACTCCAGTTCAAATTATCCACAATTCCTTCTATATGGAGCCTAGGAGGTATATGTTCCCAATGCTTCAGCAAATTCCTCCAGTCTCATCAGCAAAGTAAATATTAAACAGGTATAGTATAGAGCACAGAATGTCCTGGAAGTGTACATTTTATTGCTGTTGCTGCATACCATTTCAGTGCCGACAGGGTCAATATATGTGCTGGTGTTATCACCCCTTAAAAAGCAAACTAAAGCCTTGGAACTTGAAAAATGTTTTATGTTGCTGAATGATTTCTCTTTAAGGTGCCATTATGCCTTACTACTTGACCCTTAAATCTTTCCACTCAAAAGAAAAGGCAATTCCTGATTAAAGCATAATAACAGAATAGTTTGAATACAAGTTACATTCCCATTAGCGGCATCAAATTGGTGTTCCTCACCATTTTATGATGCCTGGTGTCACCATTAAGGACTTTCCAGGGAGTAAGTAACAGTAGTGAAGCAGTAAATGACATTTAAATACTTATTTGACATTTTTCAGGTATACACTTAATGGTAAACTAAGCATTGCCCTAACACAGTAGTATGGCTTATATTTAAATTATAATTTTCTTATGATGCATCTATGATGTGCCTTTAGGTATGTGGAAAAACTTTTCGAAAGAAGAGACTGTTGTGAGAAGAGACTATTAATGTCACGAATAGACAAGGAAGATGTGGGATGGTATCAAAAGCTGTTGCATGTCTAGGGTGTGAAGACTTATGTTTGCATGTGTGTCCCTGCCTAGAGTATTGTGTATAGTTCCAGAGATCCTATCTTGACAAAGATAGCGACATTTTAGAGAGGGCTCTAAAGAGGGCTACTAAAATGTTAAGTGGTTTGCAGAATAAAAATGATCAGGAAAAACTAAAGAAAAATCAATATGTATATCTTTGAGAAGAGAACTGGGGAGATGTGATAGAAATATTTAAATACATAAAGAGGTTTGACAAAGTACAGAAGGAAAGTATGTTTCAAAGAAGGGCTTAATCTAAAACTAGAAGACTAAGTGTTTTGATGTAATGTAAGGAAGTTTTAATTTAGAGGCTTTGCATCAGGAAAAATGGCCAGACTAGGCGGGCTGAATGGTTCTTATCTAATGTTAAATTCTATGTAAAGATGAAGCGGAGGGGGCTTGTAGGGACCCTAAGGCAAATGCCCCCAATCATCTTAAGTGGTAGACTATTTACTTCCATTGTAGAGGTAACATCCTGCAACGAACCACTATCTGTATGGTCCCAGTCGCAAGTATGTCGCATCTAAGCCTTACTTGCTGTGAATGCGTGTGCGTGAACAGCGGACAAATGTGAAGTATAAAAATGAGTCCAAAAAAGTATAAAAATGAGTCCAAGAGAAGAGGTTAATGAAGTTTCTGCAGGGAAATGGGTCTTCAAAGTGTGCTATGGTACTACTATCTAAAGACTCAAAGAACCTTCTGCATAATATTCTTTCCTGACACACTTAACTAAGTAAGTTTTACTTTGATGTGTGCTAAACAGCAACATTGCGAATCCATTTTACCACATTCTGCACTAATTGCAATGAAACATTCTCTTTATTTAGGCATTCTATCTTGGGAACGTTCTGTTGCTTTAAAACCACAGGACTTGTGTGACAAATTGCCAACTTGTAGGCACTTTCAGCTATTAATGTTCCTTTTACATGAGAGGTCTTTAAAAGTATGAATGCACATCTCAGACAGCTAATTATGTCTTAATTATATTACACATATTTTGATCTGACTAAGAAGCACTTAGGGAATATCCTCCAATCTTGGTTTTATTCCTTTAATTAAAGCTACTGGAAAATATTTCCCATTTCCATTTTCATTTATTAAGAGCTTATACCTTCACAAAGCTCCAGTGTACCCTGAAATAGATGTGATTTATTCAACAAGCTTAAAAATATTGAATTAAAACATCAGGTCTTAAAGAAAGCAAATTTACCCAATTTTATTTTTAGCTATTAAATAGATGCTGTATTCCAAAATGCAATCCAAAATTAAATACTGCTATTACTATGATGTATTGCAAAATTATATAAGGTATGATTTATATATATTTTCTTTTAAAAACGACATACCATATATTTGACTGTATCATTGCTGTACGTTAAGTACCATGCATGAAAAAAAAGCAGGAGAGGAGGATATGTCAACGAATTAACTTCTAAACATGATTATGTAATTATAACCCTATGATTGGCATTAGACTTGTGGAAGTAGACCAAAAATGATTCTGAGTAATTTTTTTGTTTTTGGACAATTAGTTTTGTTTCCTTGACTTTCGTTTCAGACTAAATTCTGAGTTTTTGTTCCATTTGGAAACAAAATTTGTTGTCACACGCTCTCTCTCACACATTCTTAATGTCTACTTGCTTTCTCCGTCTCCTTTTCTGCAGCTCCTCTTCTTGTTGTTGTTCTTCTTCTGCCGGTTGTCTGTTGCTCCTGGCTCTCCCTCGCATTATCCTGGCCTCTTCTATGTACTTCCGCAATGGGACGGAGCCTCAGGGGAGGACATTATCTCCAGATTGGAGGAATAGGGGGGAAGCTGTCTCATGGACTGCTAACTACTACACCCAGCCAGAATAATGCCTCTCCCCCACTCCTCCAATTGGGGTGTGTCAAGGATCTGCCCTATTGCGGAACTACACCAGGCTGGGATAACGCTATTCAGAGCCGGGACAAGTGGACCGCAGGGAAAGGAAGAAGAAACCGAGACACGGAGAAGGTAGGGAGGCATTGACAGTCAGCGTGTAAGTGAGAGAGTGTGTGGGTGGAAAAAATCCATGAAATTCAAACGCAAATTCAGATCTTTCTACTTTGGTTTTATTTGTTTTGTTGGGGCCCCTCCTTGTTTTTTCGGACATTCGTACATATTGACGAAATTTCATTTGACCCTTGGAAAAAAAAAAAAAATTCATAAAATGTTCAGCTTTTCATCAAAGCTGATTTGAGATGAAGTTTGCATCGAAACACAAAATACAGTATGAAGTCTTAATTACAAAAATAATCTCAAAAATACATATTTTGTATTTTATAAAATTACTAAAATTAATGGTTAGTTTAAGTATTTTTTTTTAATTAGAAAATCCCCAGGGTATATTTTTATTGAATATCTGTAGATTTAAGTATATTTTTGGTAAACATATATAAAAATTGACAATAACACAAAATTGTCTTTTTTATATTTTTAATGGAAAAATGGTACAAGTAATAAATTCCATAGTAAAACTTGTATTAAGTGTCAAAATAAATAAATACAAGTATATATTTTCTGGTAAGCTCACACCTAGTGCAATAAAACAAGCTCAAGTGTATCTTCTTTTAATTAACACTGTCACAAAGAACATTGTAATATATGATGCTTTAGAAAATTTTTATTTTTTGTCTCACAGAACAAATACAGTTTTCCGATTAAAAAATTATAACAATGTATCTCTCCAGTATCAGCTGAATAAAAGAAACATATATCACATATAATATCAAAAGTCTTCTGAGTAAAACAATACCACATACTGCATGTGTTATATTACATGATCACAGGATCATAAGATGCCCCCAAATCATGACATTTTCATAAATAAAAAATATAATAAATATATGATTCAGTGGAAATATCTGCCACAATCTAAATATTGCATAAACGCAAACACTTTAAAGATGTCAAGGACCTGCTTACCTTTCTATGTGGCCCACAGCAACCATAATTCTCCAAGAACAGAAAATTAGTTTTTTTCTCAACTTTTTCATGTTCCAGGCAAATTTGAGGATTAATGCTACATCCTAGCTTACGTTGAACATTCAAGAAAACACCAAAACATTCTCATGCCTCCTGAACATATAGATACCACATATGAGTGGTATGTTAGTATTATTCATCTATGGGAGACCCTTAAATCATGAGTGCACAGAGTGGTTTTAAGCTGAATTGAGAAATGTGTACCTTGTAATTCTGGGGATTTGAAAGATGTCCCGTTTAACGTTCTAGGTGACCCACAGCAACCACAAATCTAGCAGGAATGCAAGATTTTCTTCTGTATCTTTCACATGTCAGGCATGTTTTGGGTTGGATGCTGCACACAGGACTACCCCGAATTATAAAACACACAAAAAAAAATCTCCCACTTCTCCTGAGCACATAGATAGCACATGTGTGTGGTATGTCAGCGTTACACGGTCACACGAGGCCCATAAAAAAAGGTTTTTTCTTACCACTTATGAGTTTTTTTTCCGCAAACCCTCCACAAACTATATATTCCCTGGAAGCATATTTTTTTAACAGTTTTTTAGTGTCTCTTCTTACCTGGGTTTTGGGGTTTGTTTCTGCCTGAACACACCTCTTGCATCGAAAAATGTCGATGAAGCAGCAAACACGTATTGGGGGGGGCACCATGCATTTGCAAAAAGGATATGTGCATGTTACATTTAAAATAAAGCTAGAATTGAATCTCTAGATGAACAAAATGTGTCACTTTTCAATGCTACTTTATGGTTATTTCGATTCATCTTCCATCTCAGATATCACATCTATCTCCATCAAAGTCATAGCCACGGTCTTACAGCCCAAGAGGGAAATTGTGGCACACTTTTAGTACGAAACTAACATTAAAACGTGTTTACACCTTCTTAGAGAAGTGCTTTTCTCTAAAGTTATTATTATGAATAAATGAGGGCAGAACAGTAACATAAAATGTGGTAGCAAGACAGCTGTCGCATATAATGATTTTATAACGATGCTGTTCCATTTACACAAGGCATTAATTGCACTCTGAAATATTTCTCCTTCCCACCATATACATTATATATATCTACAGTGTATATATATATATATATATATATATATATATATATATATATATTAGTTTGTATGATTCCTTCACTTCTGTCACTGAAAGAAAACTTAGTAGCAAGCTGTACCTTAAGAGATGAACACTGGTCTTGTTTGCCGTTAGACGGTTTAAATTTGCCAATCTAAGGCTCTCATAGTCCAGCTTTAAAATACAGAGTACCAAAGGCTCCTCTGGATCTGTTTCTTTTCACATAACCAAAACCATATTTATTATGAGTATAGTCGGCAAACCATTATCTTTATTAAGATGACTTTATTGTATTACTTTCAAAATCCAAGTTAAGGGCCTGATGCACACAAAACACGAACATTCTCTTTTATGTCTGACAGATTGTGAATGGCTTCTAACGCATTTCCAATAGCTTAATATCAGTGCCTGTTAAATTAAAAATGAGTCACAAAACCCGCCTGCCTTTCATTGTTTTACACTCTAACTAAGGTCCATGGTATATCTTTATGCGCTTAAAATACAACTTTTGAAAACTTCGACCTTCTCCCGAGTCCTGATTCAAAGCTAGAAATATTTTTAAAAAAGGATAAAGTCCCTTGTTTGCTGATTTCCAAGAAATGAAGGGTAAGGTAGGTGAAAAATAGTTCAACTGTATTTCATATCCTTAACATTTCAGGTGCAGAATTATACAGGGAGTGGTCAGGGGCGAGCACAGATTTGGTTAAGAAATTTTACACTGTGGATTCTTTGTTTTGGGTGAGCAGTGTGTTATATGATGCTTAATTTCGTGTGCTATTTGCCGATACCTACTGTTGGTTGAAATAATGGTCGAATTCTCCTCAGAAAGAGTTTCCTTTAATTAGATCATGCGCATAATCGAGACAAGGCACATAACACACAAAAGTCGAAGCATTGTCTGATTATATGTTTAGATTACATGGTTTATATAGCATCTTATCTACTTGTAATAGCATGCATCATTATGATTGGTTACTTTTCAAGCAGGTTACACCTATTAAGCTGCATAATTAAAAATGGCCCAGACTTGACCTTTTATTCTATATATATATATAGAATATTATAGAGGAAGCGTGTTGGCGGGGACTGGTGCATATATCATGGACATGACATTTTCTACTTCCTTATATGTAAGCAAATAATATTTTCGATAACATAAGTATTTTTCCAACATTTCCCTCCTGTTTATCAAAATATTATTAAATATCAGACTCTTCATCTTCAGTATCGGTCATTAACACTGATAATTTATCTTTCATATCAACAACGTCATTAATATGTAGAGTCTCAGATACTCTTAATAATTGATCACATTCTTCTTTGTCGATCAGGGAGTACATAGTCTGATTTACAGCTTTATCAATTGTCTTATTCAAAAGTCCTCGGCAACATGGAATAAAACAGCATCCTCCGAATATCAATACTGCGGCTACTATAGTGATAGTAATTATTCCGGACATTATCATTCCCGACCATCGCCCGAACCATCCTTCTAACCAAGAGGTGAACACATTATGTATTCCTGCATTCTCGGCAAGTTCATTTGACAAGGATGTTAGTCCTTCGAGGGCTTTGGTGATGCTCCCATCAGGGGCGGTATTATTTGGTATGAAGGTGCAGCATTGGTTCCCGAACATCTTGCACACGCCCCCTTTCTCGGCCAATAGCATGTCCAAGGCCATTCGATTCTGCCAGGCCATAAGGGAGGTCGCATCCAGTTGCTCATGTATTCCTTTAATAGCATCTCGAGTATAATTCACAAACCGCTGTTGATTATAATAGATGTAGTTTATCCAGTCCACATTTTTTGCTATTGTACTCCACCAGAAAATGATTGATTCGAAACCTGCAGCAATTTGGTTTCGGGCTTTGAACTCATTTGGAACTCCTCGTGGTATTCCAATTTCATCAATATATATTCGATCATCAAACGATCCTTGTGGTTGTATTGATCTTTTCGGCCTTGAGGTTGGTTCCTTCCGTGAGGTCAACAAATTTAAAGGTACAATGAGCTGTATTACAGCACATTTTCCTTTTCCTCTGGGATCGATAAAAGGTCTTATTTTCCGGTCTCCACATAACCACCAAATATCTGCTCTCATCTGGGTTGGCTGTCGCAGTCCTGTGGAGAAAGTCTCGACACATAGTGAATTAGACAAATCTTTATAATCGAAATAGCTGCTATCACCCTGAAGTTTCATACAGGTGTAATTTCCCTCATATATTTGCACTGTTGGAGGTAATTGAGCCCTTTTAACCTTGGGAAACAACAAGTCTAATGTATGACAAGTTCCATTTCCAGGTGGGGCATAAGTCTCATCAAAGAGCTTTATTATGCAGTCAAATCCGACTGGATCATTCTCTTCTGTTAATGGAAATGGCACCGTAGCCAACTGCGGACGGGCTTCTGCGCAGACTATACAATTCTCTTTGTTTAGACTTTTTACAGTAAATTGAAGCCATTCCAACCAAACGTTATCTCCATGAAATCCTGCTTCCAGGGCAATTTGATCAATAGAACTCAAATTGGTATACCGAATTATCCCTGTCTCAATTTCCTCGATATGTTTTTGTTCCTGGATCTGAGACTCTTTTTCTGCTTGGACCTTATTTTCTGAAAAAGACAAAAAGAAAGTTCCCTGCGGGTCTCTACCGGAAACCCACACACCTATAGTATATAGTCTTTCATCCGTCTTCATAGGTTTCTTTAAAGTAAATAACAATTTATTACAGTTATTAAAGGTTGTACATTCGGATCGTAGTCTTTTCACAGAAAATCTTGTTTTGATTCTACTTGCTCTTGCCCCGGGTATATCATATCCCCAATCGTAACTAGCTGTTGTCCACATAGCATAATCCCATCCAAGACATGATGTTATGCTTTGTCTTTTAGGGGGCCTTTCGGGCATCCAGCATACATATACATCGGACTTAGCATAGTTTCTTGTTTGCTCAATATTTTTACAATTAATCAGTTTATACAGATCAATTTCAATAGAACTATCTCCTGCTGGTGAAAAAGTCAGATTTTGTGCTTTGGTATCTTCCCACTTGGTCACTTTCTTGTTCTCATTCCACTCAGTCTTTTTAATAAAAAAAGGAATAGCATCAGTCACTACCCAATAAACTATAAGCAGGCACCACCCCTTCATCCTACCTGGCCGTCAACTCAGGGTTTGGGGAATGGATTTCTTCACTGGCTTGAGACGAGTCCAACCTATCGTCTGGACCCCCCTTTGTACCCAGACTTAATGAGTGACTACCAGCAAGTGGTGTTACCTTCTTACAGTGCGACTGATGTATCCAACAACTCCTCTCAGCTATCTTACATGCCGTGGGGGTGGTTAGTAGTACTTGGTACGGTCCTTCCCACCTCGGTGATGACCAATTCTTTCGTTTGATTATCCTTATTAGTACCCAATCTCCAACGCTCAATTTCTCAGGAATTGGCTCTTGTGTCTCTGGAAGAGAATTCACAGTTTGTATTGATCTGGTATTCAGCATTTTTACCATATAATCTGCTAGGGTTAATTCCCTTTCATCATTTGCCTCTTTTACCTTTATCTGTGGCAAACTATAGGGTCTCCCGTACATTATTTCAAATGGGGTGAGACCCTGCTTATTAGGTGTAATACGCATACTCAATTTTACCATAGGTAGGCAAGAAACCCAATTCCCGGTTTCTGCCATGGTCTTTTTTAATTTATTATTTATTGTTCCATTGTTTCTTTCTACCAACCCTGCTGACTGAGGATGATAGGCACAATGATTCTTTAATTGTATACCAAATACTTGTGTAAATCTGGAGATTAGTTGATTGACAAAATGAGGCCCATTGTCACTGTATATTCTTTCTGGTATTCCAAATCTAGGAATGATTTCTTTTATCATGACCTTAGCTACTGTATCTGCATCTGCGTGGGCTGTTGGGAATATTTCTACCCATTTAGTTAATGCATCAACAATAACTAGGCAATATCTCATATTTTCACATTTGTTTAGTTCAATATAATCCATGCAAATATGTTGAAACGGATACTCGGGGTTGGGGAACTTCCCAATAGCAGGTTTGAGATTTCCCTGTGGATTATATCGAGCACAGATAAGACAATTAGCACAAAATTTTTTAGAGTAATTTTGAAATCCGAATGTTGTAAATACCTTATCTATGATGGCTACCATCCCTCCTGTTGAGACATGGCTCAGCCCATGACTCAATAAGGCTGCATAGCGAAACAATGATTTCGGCAATATTGGTTTGTTGTTAATGTGAAAAATTTTGTTACATAGAGTGGCTTGTTTAGACTGCCAATATCGCTTTTCAGACATAGGGGCAGCCTGCTGCATATCATACAAAACCTGGTGATCAATTTGTATATCGTGAGTGATTATGGCAAACATCTCTTGAGCAATCCTTTTTGCTTCAATATCTGCACGGTTATTGCCTAATGCTATAGGATCTTTGCTGTTGGTATGGGCTGCACACTTTATTACAGCTACTTCTTTTGGTAGATGTATAACCGTTAATAGTTCTTCAATCAGGGCTCTATGATTTATCGGTTTCCCTGTGGAGGTAATCATACCTCTATTTTTCCATTGTTGTGCAAACACATGTATAGTAGAAAATACATATTGACTGTCGGTATAGATATTTACCCGTTTGTCTACTGCCCATTTGCATGCCTCTATGAGAGCCGTTAACTCAGCCGCCTGGGCTAATAAATGATTAGATAATTTACCTCTCTTACTTCAGTATTGCATTGAATATCTCTTTTCCACGAGTGATTAATCTCACATCGCAACACCATATCTCCCACAGACTTCTACTGATCAGTTTGCTGTTTACACAGAGACAAATGTGTGGTTATTCAGAGACAAAAAGTGTGGTTATTCGGGGTGTTAATATACCAGATAATGCCCCCTGTCCTTTGTCCAGTAAAAGTATTCTGTCTGTATTACAGTACTTTGTTCATCTTTTTAGATTCATAATACTCGTCTCCTCCTGCTGTTTTCTTAACATACATTGTACAATGAAAATCATTTGAATGCTGAACTTGTAAATGATCACAGATCTCGAATGTTTTATGTACAAGTTCTAAAGCCTGTATTATATTTCCCTTATTTTCAGTAAAATCTATGTTTAAAGCATAGTAGTAATGATCATGCCGTCCTTGATAGTTATTTCTTCTTCCCCCCACTGTAACATCAAACTTGTCTCCCACGGGTGCAATGTGCACTCCCAACTCTCTAATCAGATCTCTTCCTAGAAGATTTACGGGACATACCTCAGATAATATTACACTGGCGGTAATTATTTTTCCAGACTCTGGATGTTGTATTTGAAGGGGGACAGATAAGCTTTCGGTATGTGTCCTCCCATTTACTCCCTTTATGTGAATTTTACCAGTCCCTTTCTGTATGCCCGTGCAGGTGGGATGATTCAATAGGGTTCGCGAAGCCCCTGAATCAACCAAAAATGTTACACGTTTGTTATTTACAATTAAATCAATTTCAGGCAAGTTTGACAATAACAACACATCATGAACATTACTGAGATCCAATGTCTCTTTTTCCTGTATTAGTCATTGTTCTGGGGAATTCTGCTTTCTCTTGTCTGGCTCGGGACACTCTTTTGCCCAATGACCTTCCTTTCCACAATTATAACATCCTTGTGACCATCTATCACCTCTACCTCTTCTACCTCGGTACGACCTCGAAATCTCTCTCTCACTCTTTTGTTATTCCCTGTCAACATTCCTTCATACAACATTCCTTCATACACCTCTCCTGCTAACATTACTCTCACTTTCTTTTTCTCCCATTCTTTGTGCCACTTTTCAGAATGCTTAACATATTCCAACACATCATTCAACGTCGCAGTACAGAGGTTAACCATATGTTAACTGACATTCGCATTTATCTCTTTACGCGTCCCAGACACAAACACATTTTTAATTGCTGCTCATAAGCAGAATTTGGATCTGGATCGGGAGGTGGGGTTAAACCACTATAGATATCAAAGACCTTTTTCAGCCGATAAAAATATTGATCCACATCCTCCCCATCCTTCTGTGTACATCTATTTATCTCCATCCAATTTGTTCTACGAGCCCATCTGGTCGTACAAGCAGTTATGAAAGTGTTTAAACGGTTAATTAGATCAACATGACCCCATGGGAGTGGTTGCCCCACATTATCGTACCCATTCCAACTTCGTTCTACTGAACTCCAATCTGATCCCAAAACCCTTCGACACGCTCTTTCTATTTCTTCACCATTTAATCGGTAACTGTTACAGAGCCCTCGGATATCAGTCTCAAACTGTTGGGGATCCTCTTTTGGATTTTTAACATGCTCAGTAGCTTTTTTAATATCCTCCTCTGTTCATGTTCTATGTACCCACATGGTTAACGGATATATCTGACCTTGATTACTCCATAAGGAGGTGCGTTACTTATAATGTTACTTTAAGCATATTAATTTGAACAAAAAATAAAACAAGAATATATATCATAAAAACCACAGACAGGTATACAGGATATCTTATTACCTTAAAAACAAAATATGTGCTAATTATAAATTTTAGCTTTTAAATTATTAACCCTTATTTAAATTAATTCTGGAAAAAGCATAAAAGCATTAGAATAAAAAGATACAAAAGGCTTTTCTAATGTCGACTCTACATATAATTTATGATCGATCACAGATAACAGACAAGACATACATTTAACAGATTCTGGAACCAGCTGGAAACATGGTATAGAATTTGGAATGTTATAATTTAGTCACTACGTAGTTTCTTCTAAATCCACACATTCACCGAGTGGTCCAACCACTCCGAGTCTAGATTCTACCAGGATGGTCCAACCATCCGAAACCTGAGGGATTCACCCTCTATTTTTAAGTGCACTATACCTGAACAATGTGAATTTATGCCTAAACATTTTCTTGATTAAGTTTATACATAAACTGTTTGTCTTCTTTCAGTGGTTTTTTCTTTATCCACAAGAAAACACTCTCATCCTTTTGTTTCTTTCCCTTACTGTGGGATTTCCCCATGATACAATCTCACCGCAAAGCAGAAAACAAGGAAAATCTTTTGGTATTTATAAGATACCACGTCTGGACAGAGTGAAACAAAGAGCCCTCGGTATTTATAAGATACCACGTCTAGACAGGGTTAAACAAAGAGCTCTTGGTATTTATAAGATACCGTTCCTAGACAGTAAAGGCAGGAAAATCACTCTCGCAGCGAAGTTGTTCACTTGCAATCCCAGCACTTGATCACAGAGGGCTTCTCACAAATGCCGGGGGGGCGTATTAACAACAACCTTATTAACTGTTCGTTCGCCGTAAAGGACTCCTGAACAGTCATTCACACAGATTCATTCAGACAAGATTTGTGACATGGGTTGGTATAGCTGTCCCTGGACCATAAGAGCTCTTCTCTTTAAGGTCTTGTGATACTCTTTCACAATAATACAAGCCGCAACCAACCCCAACAGTATTGTCACAATTACAAACAACAATTCGCTATCACAAAAATAATGACTAACTACCTGTGCACATTTCTCCTGATCAGTCTCATTACTCCAAGTACTATTTCTTATTATCGAATGCATACGCAGTTATTTATTTCAGTAGTCCCTGACAGACTTTGACCTCTTATAATATTTCCCAGAAATATTTTCCTACTCACATTTCTGAAGAGAAGACCGTACTAAATCTTCGGGAGGATGCTGCCGGTTTCAGGGACGATGTCGCAAAGTGCCTCTGGTTAACAGCAATCTTAGCTGGAGGACTTATATTACCCCAGATGCAGATTCTCGAGGTGCAGTTCCTCAGGACCGTCGTCCCCGTCTCCGGTCAGGACCTCCTCACACGGGGCACCAAAATGTTGGTTGAAATAATGGTCGAATTCTCCTCAGAAAGAGTTTCCTTTAATTAGATCATGCGCATAATCGAGACAAGGCACATAACACACAAAAGTCGAAGCATTGTCTGATTATATGTTTAGATTACATGGTTTATATAGCATCTTATCTACTTGTAATAGCATGCATCATTATGATTGGTTACTTTTCAAGCAGGTTACACCTATTAAGCTGCATAATTAAAAATGGCCCAGACTTGACCTTTTATTCTATATATATATATAGAATATTATAGAGGAAGCGTGTTGGCGGGGACTGGTGCATATATCATGGACATGACATTTTCTACTTCCTTATATGTAAGCAAATAATATTTTCGATAACATAAGTATTTTTCCAACACCTACCAATGCACATGTCAAAAGAAGTCTACGTTTTCCAAGGCATAGTCACGAAAAAAAGAAAAATGCTGTGATCTCCAGAGTTTATAATATTTAATGCCTGAGTTCAAGCAAATATGTCAACAAAATTGAGTGCTATGGGTCAACTCAATTAACACCGCAATGCCGTATGAAATTCATTTTCTGTAGAATCAATTCATCTGCCTGTACTGTGGTATATATTGGAAAATAATTCAAACCACAGTTTGTATTGCAGTTTAATCACAAGGCCGCCACTAAGTGTGTACAAGACAGCTCTCTACCAATGTCATGAGACCTTGCGGTAACTCTTTTAAGTCTTCTTTATCTTGGTTGCCCATATGGAGACTAATGTAGACACAAATGTTAGGTGTAGTGTAAGTATAAACCTTTTTGCTTGCATTTTAATGGGTAAATACATTAGGTTTAGGATCTGAGATCCTTCTGCATTATGTAAGGTTTTAACCCCTAAGGTCAATGTGTCATGTGCGCTTTAATGCATATGATAAATGCGTGGTGACTTAATGTTTGTGGTGCCCCTTTCCAAATCCTATGTTCTGTGCTGAACACAGCTCCATGTATGTAATATACTTGCCTTCAGTAAGCTTCAGCACATCTGATTTCAATACAAGTACTTTTATGCCACTCATTGACTGCTTCAAATTAAAGCAGGTTCATAAAATCTTATTAAAACAGGTTGGACCACCACAAGTTCAGCCAACTCTAAAACGTTTGCAATCAAGGCATTCCCACACAGCAGATGGTCTTCATTGTATCCTTCTGGTGGTATGATGATACATTTACGCGTGAGAGAGAGTGAGTCGGTTAGGTGCATTCACTGGGTCTGTGCCGCAGGGTGGATTTGGATTGGCTGTCTCTTCCTGGATACATTTATGGGTACAGACAAATCTACCCTTCTAATGTTACTAAGTAAACTCAAGTAAATCAAACAGTTCACAGTGCCAAATAAAATTTTAACAACTACAACGTAACTTTTATTTCATTACTAAGCGCTGAGTAAATTGTTGGCGCTATATAAGTAAAAGATAATATTAATAATATTACAACATACAAAATATGTAGCATCTAATTTAAAGGGGAATTGATACTAAAGGAGTATGGAAGCTGTTATTAGTGAGTATCCTTCTAATGCTAACTCCTCGTTAAAATAAAGTAGGCATTCTTCTAAATAAATTCACTAGTTTTTTTCTTACTAAAGGCTAAGTCACCAGATTCTTCCTTACTTAAACGTAGTGATTTTTTCTGGCCATTAGTCTAATGCATGTCTTCCTATCCAAGCTTCATCGGAAGCATTTTACTTTAACTTTTTATTATTTTATTAGAGGAGTGAAACCTACTTTTTATAATTAATATCAGATTGTTTAGCATCTGCATTTGTTATGTGCCACTATATGACCCAGCGGAAATGTAGGGTTAGGAGATGTGCTTAAATGATCACAAGAGTTGCAATCAGTATTATCAGTTTATTATAATGAAAAACCATAACTATTTATATTACTTTTAATAGTAAGGAGTGAGATTTTTTACAGGTATTAAAAGTATACTCGCTGTTTACTTTAAATCAGCAGAAGATGTCTGAGCTATAGCTAAGGCTTTACCTCTGGTGACTGTGTGGTGTATGGTATTGATTTATAGTTGAAGACACCAGAAGCTGTTGCATAACCGGAGGTTGTGAAATGTACTATTGATTAGTAATATGTGTTTCTATAATAGTGGTAAAATTATCTGCTGCTTTCATAGCTTGGGGTTATAATGTGCAATGCATCCACAAGCTGTTTTTATACACAGATCTTGAAATTCAATATGTTGTCTGATGGGGTGTCAAATGCCAGGCCCCAAGGGCTGCAAAGAAGCCAGAAATTGTATGTATCCTCATTTGATCACAGCAGACGTAAGCAATGTGTACCATTTTTATTGCGTTGCCAGGACTTAAACTGGGATGTCCAAAAATTCTGTTTGGAGTATGTGAATTCCTGGAGTTCGACTCTATGTACTGTAAAGGTCAACAAAGCACTTGAGTCATCTAGAAAGAGTCAAGTTCAGAGACAGAGAGATATGTATCTTAGGCTCATAGCTTTAAAAAATGTTGGTTCTTATTGGTATTGTATTTTGAAAAATGAGCTATTTGGTTAACCATAACAAAACTATCGTTTGTCGAATCAGTCTCTTCAGCCTTCTGCGGAACAAAAGCCACTTGGTGGTGGCCGGTGAATGGTGGGAGGTGTTCATCAGTAGACGAAAGTTCCCATGTGTTATAAAATCCTTAATACCTACTTCTGTTTTCTTACAGCCTATTATTTCAAGATTGTATGTGTTGCAGTTGTATTTTAGCATGACACACATTGTGGTATTGTTAGCTTCTTAAATGAAAAACCTTGCACTGAGAAGCTGTGTCCTCTATTTGGAGGCCACAACTACTCCTCCCCTCTAATCCCTTATACAGAAAGTCATTTTTTTCTATGAACTATGATCAGCGATGTATCATGTTTCATCGTGCGGAAAGCTATGCTCAGGGTTAGCTGTTAATGACAGCGCATACTGCCAACTATTTTGTATTCTGTAATGAGCAAAAGGATAAATTGTTTCACTTCTTTGCCAGAACCGTATCTGTGCTTATGTGCTACCGACTTCCTACGGTTTCCTGCATTAGAGAGCCAAGTCATTTCTAAAATCTAGTGGAGATATTTTTTCATGATACCAAGTGCTGGGAAGACAAATATCCTTTTTCAACTGGAGGTTTTCTGACTTGTGTTTGGTATTTTTAAGCACTGCACAAATGGTATGAAGGTTGGCATTTTGGTCTCTGGACAAAAGATGATGATAAATGTGTAACCTTATAAAAGGAAATTTTATAAATAAATATTTTTTTTTTAACGCAGTAATTGCTTCATTTTTGGTATTTATACTGCCGACCATTACATGTATTACTTCCGCAGAAAAACACAATGGTAAATTCAGATATATTTTAAGATTTCTTATCTAGGGTTTAGTTTAAATTATAACCCAGACCATCTTTAACATGGGGCAAAACAATCAGCTGCTCTGGGCACAGGCTTATCTTAAGGGCCCACAATGGCTGTTCCTTGGATCCCCTCAGCAGCCATCGTTGTCTAGAGGTGGAAACTTTCTAGAGGCAAGCATCTGTTGTTGGAGAGCCCCATGCATGATGCCATTTTTTGTGGAGCCCAACAGTAGGGGCCACACAGACGGCAGAGGAGTAAGAGTTACAGGAAAGGTTCTGCGCCAGCAAATATACAGACACTCCAGTATGAGTAGACTTGTGGTCTCCTGCCCTGGCCCATCATAAGATGGCCCTTCTAATAATCATGATCATAGTCACCAACAATGACTACTTATAAATTCTATGTAATACAATCTGTTTTATTAAAGCTTTCAAAAACAGCTAAGGAAAACAGTCTCAGGGTCATGAGAACTTGCTAAGACATTCTTCAGTATGGAACATTTTTTTCATTCTCCGAGAAATTTTTCAGCATTTTATAACTCTAAGGACACATAGAGTGAAATTACAATAGAAACACCAAAAGATAGTGGTGAAAGAAGAAAGAAGGTCAAAGTAGAAGAAGTTGCTAGGAGACGGAACTAACACAGGGAGTAAGAAAAGGTAACATTTATAAGGTAGCATCCTCTATAAAAGCATGAGAATGCGTATTATAAAAGTTACAAGTAAAAAAGAGTACAGAATGGATGAAAACTGGTTGTTAATGTTTTTTTTTTTCTGTATTGTGACAAAATTACACAGCTGTCAGCCTAGAATAAACAAAAGACCTTCAAGATGATGTAATGGTCTCAAACTGTACCTATTTCCTCAGTTCACACCAAATTTCCTAAAAGTAAAGTACATGCATACACAGTAATAGTCGTTCCAAAACCAGGCTAAGCAGTGATAGATGAACATTTCAGTAAATGCCCCTTAGAAACCATTGACTATTTACCACAACTTTATCCACATACAGACACTTTGCCTACCCCTGTTTGTTTCTGTCCTGCTAATAAAATACAGGCTAGGGATACAGAATAACATTTACTAGCAGGGATAGTAAAGGAGGTCTTAAAAAGTTGACTGCACCTCACCATCCTAGAGGCTTCTCAAGCTCTTCTTCTCCAATTTCATGTTCTTTTCTCCTAAGCTGACAGGCATCTTATAACTTCACACACATATATTTATAATATAAAATATCTGAATGTAAATAATCTGCAGTTCCCTTTCATGACCATACTGACACTCGGTAGGGATCTGTTAAGGAGGGCATAATGCCTGTTGGACCAGTCCTCTTTGTGCCTCCACTTATTACAAGTGCCGCTTGTATGGCCATTTGAATGCTTTTTCATGTGGTGGCTTGCTAAATACATGCAGCTCGTGATTAATAGGCCACTGACCACGAAGTTCCAGGACTGATTCCTATATATTTTATTTTTTTTGTTTTGTTTTTTTGTTTATCTGTTCCATTACATACAAATATGTTTTTGGTTTTTTTATTGTGTCTATTTATAATGTTATATATTTATTTAAAACAAACAAGCATTAAATGAAATTGAAAAGAAAGTAACACATATTCAGTGTTATTAAAAAAATCTCTCTTTAATTCAGCGGTATGAAGCCAATACTCTGACTACTGCAGTTCTGTAGTATGTTGTAGATAAAGTATTTACCTTAAATAAAAAGTCGTATTCACTGGTTCACCATTGAAGACATTCTATTTAAATGGTGTTTTATATATGAAATATGCAATTGTGATTCTCCCTCTGTGATGTCAATAAATACACGTCTCGTCACCTGCATTTTTATTGAAATCCTTATTTCCCACACTTGCAATGAGCTGGATCAGAAGTCCGACTAACTAACATTGATCAATGCACAGCAGGGAATCTGAGTTCAATGACTTCTTCAACAGCTGGCTAGATCATTAAAATGTTCTGATAGTTATCAATGTAATACAGAGATGCATACCTCAACATTCATAATAGATAGAAATAATACTATATTTAAGGGGAAAGTTCACCTTAAGGAAAGTGATTCCAGTGCTACATGTTCTATAATGATTATAAAAGGTATACTCTACATGAATGGGTAGGTGTTGGATCAGAAATGTACACTGGATCATCTGTATATTTGTTATATCTCTCATTCTCATAAGCCAGGTCTAGCATTTTAAGGCATGAAAAAGTGAGGATGGAAATGATTGAAGAGGAATATGCAATGGCTTAATATAAGTATGGGAAAGGCACCTGCATTTATCTACACATGTATTTATTAGACTTGTGCATTCGTATTCGGGCGAACACGAAGGGTGCGTTTTCGCTGCTCAGCCTGAATACGGAAGAAATGAACATGGCGGTGGTAAAACGTCTATCTACTAATCTCCCTGGTCTCTTCTCCATCTAGCATACCTTATCTACGCAGCATCGCAGGTGTTAAGGGGAGCGGAAATCCGTAGGTTTGCGCGAGGAGTTTTGGCACAGCAGCTTTGGCGCCAGGATTTTAATGCATGTGTATAAATACTCTTCGTGTTCGTCTTCGTGGGGAAAAAAATCTTCGTATTCCACGAATATTCACCCGTTCCTGTGTTCGGTTCGTGCTAATATTCGTGTTCATTCTTCGTGTGCATTTTTTCTAGAAAGGGTTAATACGGGGTTAACGCGGCACGCACTAGGCAGCAGCTTTGGCGCCAGGATTTTAAAGGTCCATGCGAGCAACTCTATTGATCGCAAGCAGGGGCCTCCTCTGCCATAACTCCTGATGGCGAACCTACTATTTTCCACTCCCGTTAACCCCTGTGATGCTGCGTAGATAAGGTAGGCTAGATGGGGAAGGGACCAGGGAGATTAGGAAATGAAGACGAAGATTCTTCTTTTTGTGTGTTTTCTTCTTCGTATACGTTTTGCCATGTTCGTATGTTCGGTATTTGGGCTGAACAACGAAAACGCACGCTTCGTGTTCATTTTCATGTCCACCCGAATACAAATGCACAAGTCTAGTTTAAACACCTTAACCTTTCTATACATCCCTAATAATTCTCTGCGGCAGAAAAAGCTCGTCTGCTCTTTTATAATTTATGGTTAAATCAGTTAGCCTTCTTCAAAGTATTCTTGGCCATTAAATAATACATTATTCAGGGCCCGCTCAGCTCTTCTACCTAGAGGAACTTGAAAGTGTTAGCCCCTTATAATAAATTTTGAAGTGAGGAAGTAGTAACCACAACGCTTCTGCAAATTCTCCTGCCAACTCTCCCCGCAGTGAAAAGAATCGTAAGATCAGGGGAAATAGAAAATGCAAGGATATAGAGAGTGAAAATGGGACTTGGGAGAGAAAATTAGGCCTTAAAGGGAAACAATGAGAAAAATAGACAGTGAAAAAAAGAGGGTGAAAGATAGTGATTGGAGAAAACAACTCTGGGGTGAGGGAGCGGTAGAGAAATGTCATGAGAGGAGAGAAAGAGGTACAGAGGAAATTGCAATATAATGGCAAGAATGGCTGAAGAGAGCAGAAGAGGTCAGTCTAGAGCAGACGGTATGTAATAAGCAGTTCACGTAATATTTTACACTTGGCCACGCATGCCTTAAAAATTGACCTGGCTGCATGCACTTATTAGGCAAGAAGCCTCATATACACTATGAGCGGGATTCCCATTTCATGCTATAACAATTTTAAAAAATGGAACTCCAAGATCTGTTTTAAAGCCACTTCCATGTGCTTCAGGATAAAATGCTACCGTTAAAATGAATGGCTTCCAATTTTTTCAACAACATAAAAAATTGCATTGCATCATCTTACAAAGAAAATGTATGAGTTGACTAAAACAGGCCAATTTCATAAATTTTGCAAACCCATTACCATATCTGGTCAAAGGCACAGACTGGAAAATTGCTTGCATTCAAACCTATATAAAGGAATAGAAAGGCTTTTCCATGTTGCAAAAACATTCTGAAATGTTTAAAATGTTATATCCAGTGTAACAGGTTATGGTGTGCTTTTTGTCAGTGTAATTTGCCGTATTGTGTTTATAGTTGCGTAAAATATGTATTTTGAATTGAGAATCAGTTTTTCATAATGTTTTGCTTCCTGACCCCTTTGTCATGCATACTTAGTTTATTTTTTTGCCAGGTTCTGTTTAACAAAAACAGAACTCTCATTTAGCTCACCGCTGGCAACAGCTAGTAAGGTAATAGCAGTTACAGGGTTATTAAAAGGATATTTGGCATTTTGTAATACTCCTTACAGATTACACTGGCCTTTTAGAGATTTTAAAATATGTGCTTGAAACAGCTCGACATACAAGTAACCATGGCAACTACAAAACCTCTCTTTTACAATAATTAATTATCCTGTATGCAATTTGGACATTGTG
This sequence comes from Sceloporus occidentalis, assembly GCA_023333645.1. Classification (NCBI taxonomy): domain Eukaryota; kingdom Metazoa; phylum Chordata; class Lepidosauria; order Squamata; family Phrynosomatidae; genus Sceloporus; species Sceloporus occidentalis. Next base: position 1,259,402 of record JALMGF010000025.1, on the reverse strand, counting down.
TAAATTTTTAATGTCCCCAATCTTTAAACTTTAGGTAGTAGTGGTCTTACTGATGGACACAGCAAGGAGAATTAGTTAACCACTAAAACAGTTGTGTTGTTTTAAGTTAAAGTATACAAGAGTGAGTGGAATCCCTCAATTGTGTTCTACCAGGTTTTTATAACATCACAATTTTAGCAAATGACTCTAATCATCAACCCAACTATCTGCTTTAACTTAATTCATCACCTTCCCTCTTCCTACATGTTCTGACAACAACCAGATATGCCATTTGCTTATGATTTTCCAAAGACCTAGTAGGCCCTAGTCAAACTAGACCTCTGATGTTCCCTCCTGCATGCACACCCTTACTAACATAGGAGAGATCATTGTGCTCATGTTCTGTAGAAGGTCTCCTAGGTTGCGTATATCCATACCTGGGAACTTCCGGGGTTATGCTTCCCCGAGCCCTCACTTTATTGGTTTTAGTGCTAAAAGACATGCAGTGCAGTAGCTGAACAATCATTCTTCTTTATTGATCAGGATAATGCAAAGGTCAAAAGAACTGTGCATAGTCCCACTGTGAGGCACACCTAGGGCGCTTCATTAAATCAAATGTTGTAGCTGGATTTCTTTTTTTTTGCCTATTATGAATAAAACAGTGTATACAAGCCAATAAAAAGTTGAAAGATTAATCTACCTATATAACCAGTAGTTGCATAGATACTTATTTGTATTTTTTAACGTGTTTTGGGTTTTTGGAGTTTTCTCTTCGGCCTTGGCTTTCATGTACATAATTAGTTGGCAGTGCTTAAAATCCACAAAATATGAGTTTAGCTAGAAAGTGCAGCAGCATAATTCTTATATCAAGGTTAAAAATAACAGCTTGTTCAAATATTTGAACTATAATTTAACTATAGAACAAACAAGCAAGAAAATACCAAAAAAATACTGTACGACCGACCAATTACCATGTTAGTGTTAGTTGTGGTATATTCTATTGATTAAACAATACCGGAAGGATGTGGAGGTTTATGGAATCATGAAATTCATCAATTTTTGTAGAGGGAATGATCTTTGTTACCTATAACATTATGTGACATTATGCACTGACCCACTGGGAATCTGCTACATGTGCCCTATGCACACCCAGCGTACAACCACAGGCAGCCATAGCTAATGGTTCCCACAGGGAAAAGCTGCCAGCTACACCATCTAAAATTAGAATGACCATGCTTATTTTAAAAACATGTATGACATAAGAGAATCTTTCACCAGGGATGGAAAAAGTTATAGTAAAATGAATCCATCTTCTAAATTTATCATTTTCACTAAAAATATTTTACTAAAATTAAAGGATTTTTTGAAAATGTGGTATTTTTATTTTGAAAAAAACATAGGTATAGTAGCATTACATGCCCAACATGTATGAAAATGAAATCTTTCAACATTTAACATTTAGAACATACAAAAAGGTATTTTTATTAGTTTAGCAAAAGTGGAACAAAATGTATTTAGAAGGGTTGACAGAGAAACACGTTGTATCACGTTGAGGTATCACGTTGATAAATGATAACTTTAATTGCTAACTTAGATGATGGTATTGAACAACAATTTCAGGACCCATGGTTTTTTACTCCGGTGGTAGGATACCTAGTTTACCTATTAGAAGAATGACATGTTAAAAAATAAAATGCATATTTGCATACAAAGCTATGTTGTCAGAACAGGCCATGTAGTTTTTAGATGGATTTACTCTTTACTCAAGGCTTCATCTGAAGAGAAAAGAAGCCTGGTGATCAGCAACTTCTCTGAAAACAAATAAAAAGTGAAAATAAATCTTATTGCTCCCTTTAAGTAGCTGTCTGGTCTAGGGAGTGGGCAGCCAATATGGCTGCCTGCTACAGTGATGACCAGTAAGGCTAAATCCTAAAGGGCCTGTGAACTACCAGTTGATCAGCAGCTGGCTGGCATGCCGAAAGAAGGCTAATCCCCTCTACAATGCAAGATTTAGGGTTTTAAACGTTACAGGTTCTTCTTCTAAACGTCTCTCCACTCTAAATGGAAAAGGAAAATGTGTAAGTTATGGGACAAGGAAGGGACAAGGAAGGGAAGAGAAGTTGTATGAAATACTTTTTCTTATTTATTAAAAGTGAACACACTCCAAAGCTAAGACATTTAAGGTAGCATAGAAAACATATTGAGTTGCAGGCAGAGATGCTGTAAATCAAAATCTTCATTGGCTTGGAAAAGATAAAAGTTTTCTGTGGGTGATAGATCATTTATATAATATAGTGTATTGGATCAAAGTATAGATATATAAGCTTTAATTTACTTGGACCTGCGCGAGGGCATAAATAAAAAAGGCAAAGCATATTTTACATCCCATTAAAATCCCTGATATGAAACTTATCCTGGACTATGACTGTCTTGTATGATTAATGAAAATGGTTCAACATATAAATAAAAGTCGTCAATGAAGCTGAAAGGCAAGTGACAGTTAAGTATGTTCTTCACAGGCCAGCTCTAGTTAGATATATTATAGGGCAAGCAGATGGATGATTACCCAGGGAAAAAATGTATGCTGCAGGGCTGCAACAGTGTTGTCCTGCATGATGCGTTTTATAAGTGTCCCTGGTTAAATGAGTCATCTGGTCACCCCTAACATGCTTTTAAACATAGTTGGCTCTCTCTTGGCGAAAATGTCTGGTCCCTCTAGTACTTGGAGTGCAACTCGTATTCGCTACAACAAGCCTGATGGGAGTTGTAAACTGACAGAAGGCTGCAGGCTGCCAAAAACGATGTCCAGGAAGCACATAAAACACCTAAATCAGCATGCGTAGGTCCAAATTATAGACATAAAAATAACTCTTTCAATATATGAGTTGGCATTTTGGAACAGTAAGTAAATCTTTGCTGATCGGCATTAAATAATGGCTGTCATGTGCATCATATTTAAGAAGAGGAAAGTTCACCTCTTGTCTAGCAGATATAGTTAAAGGAAACTATCTCACAGATCAATGACCGATATATATATATATATATATATTTTAAATCCATGTGGCTGGGGTTATTACTATAGCAGAAAAAGGATGCATCACAATAAGTGCTGACTTATGCTTGATCGATTTTTGAATACACAGTACAAATTATGTCCGGCACAGTGAAAATAGAGCAAGTGGTCTATAGACTATGTTAGAGAGCAGCATGGCATTTTTTTTTCTGCGGCTGTAACTAGAATACAGAGTAGCTCTGGAATTTACTCCTTTTTAAAAATGTATTCATTGGTTAAATCTGTATCCCTGAAACTACACATTGCACTTTACTATAAGTTGAAATGCTTGCCTTGTTTATCTTAGTGACTGATCCCAATATACGCATTAGGCTGTTCTTGGCTCTAGTTTATACTATAGACTAGACTTGTGCATTCAGATTCATAAGAATCGGAAATGTATCCAAACTTTGACAAATTCGACAATTCATATGAAGCCACGAAAAGATCCCCCACAAAGCTCAGAATTTTTGTCTGAAATTTGAAGGGCCCTTGCGCACACTCTCTCACACTCTTTAAATGTTTCCCTATGTTGTCTGCTGACCAACATATCCTCTTGTTTTTCATCTTCTTTGTTTTATCTTATAACTTTGCATCTCTGCAGATATAGCATGTCATGAACGTTCGACAAAATTACAGCGCTTTCAGTGACATCCTCTCCCTTAATCCTCCAATTGAGGGAGAGGATGTCACTGAAAGAACATCGATTTTCACAGAAGTTCACCTTAGGGCAAAATAGCTCTTCGAGTTATGTCCTCTCCCCCCAATCCTCCAATCTGGGTAGAGGACATCACCGAAAGTTTTACCATTTTGTCCTAAGGTGAATTTCCACCAAAATCATGCCATTTTTGGTGATGTCCTCTCCCTGTATTGGAGGATCTTATCGAAACAGACGCTATTTTGGCGGAATTTTCTCACCAAATTATTTCCACAAAGATACGGACAAGATAGAAGAGAGAGGATAAAAGAGAGAAGATGAAAGAGAGATGATAAAAGAGAGAAGATGAAGAACAAGAAGAACAGAAACATTTGAAGTGTATAAGGGAGAGAGTGAGTGAGAGTGTGAGCGAGTGATTAAGAGTAAATGTGGACATTCTTGAACGGGCAGGAAACATTATTTGTTCCCTGTAAACAAATTGGCCAAAACTGAACCAAACAATTTGAATTGTTTTTGGCTAATTTGCACATGTCTAGTATAGAGTACCAAAGACTTTGCTTTCCCAGTTTACTCTGTAGATTGTTAAACAATTGTTTGGTGCTAGTTTTCACTTCTTCTCGTATTTTATACCTTATATAGATACTGGCCTAGGCAGGACTGAAATGGGGATTAAAATCAGGCTAGAGTAGCATGTAGCCACATGTATCCAGCAGGTGGCTGTCTGTTATGCTCTTACACGTTTGTAGCATGCATCCTGGTGTTTCCAGTCAGCAGCTGCATACTATAGGACAGGGTTGCGTGAAGAACAATAAGAACACTGAGAGGCGCCATCTAGGACAGACTCATCAGAATTAGCCTGGTTTGCCTGATGGCCTTGACCTAAATAGCCTTCAAAGGTTACAAGATTACAAACTGTGTTAACCAATAAAAGTACCAGCTTTACCAAATTTGCCTCTTTCTGTGGCTAACACACTACAACTCTATACCTCTATATGTTTTAGTCACAAGTGCTTGGCCATTATTTATATTGTCTTCTGTATATTGCTTAGCATTTATAGCAAATCAAAACAGACATGGCTGATAACCTCTGTCATTGCCATGTAACTCTTATTGTCAATCTAAATTACTTTGGTTTTGAAAATGTGTTTTCTTGTATTGTTTTACCTTGCATTTGCACAGACAATGTCCACTTGGCATCATTAACTACAGCACGGGTTATTGACACACCATATACCTGATTTAAAGATGAGTGTAATAAAGAAACGCACATACACTTCTGCTCAATGGATATATTACAGCATACAATTAAGCTCTCTCTTCCTGATTGACTCTCATTTAGAGGTATTTGAAATTGTTTAATATTTTAGAATTGGTACAGAAAACAGGAGGAAGTTCAGATGAATACCTAATGTTCTCAAATGAAAATTAATTTTGCAACAGATTGGTTGGAACATTCCTATTGCAACTATCTAAGTACAGCCATATGGTGTATACAGAAATATTCACACACGGTCTAGGTAGTTTTCCGATATGTTAATTAATGTCAACTTTTTTATCTGGTGACTATTAAACTTTAGTTTCTGACTAGTCCTTTAACACAGGGAGATAAACTTGTCATAAAAATGGTTTAAGGAATAATTCATTGTTTATTAATTTAATTTACGTACGCTGCTAGATCCCTCATATAAATGTTTTAACTAGGTAGGACAACAAAAATTTGAGTCATCTTCACAAATGACAAAAATCTCATAGAGTAGTTAATTTCATGGTAGTAGAAGTGAAGCGTTTGAAGCTGAAAAATGAGGAAAATAATAATTAAATATCATTAAATAACATTCATATTATTATTTTATGTTTGGGAAACTCACTACATCACTGTTACTTTTCTGGTGTTAACTTAGTGTGGACACGGACGTCACAATAACCTTTGTAACAGATAAAAAAAAGCTATTTTACTTTTTTATGAGAAAGATGAGAGGATACCATAGAGCTCCATTAAGTAGGGTACTCAGAATTTGTAATATGACACTAACTCCCACCTGTTATAATCTATGCCTGCTTTCTATATGACGTATTGGTGTCTAACAAGATTGATCGGTTTACAGTTTTGAATCGTTTACTAATGCAGGTCTCTTAAGGCCTGGTGTTGATATCATTAGGGGAACTAATGTACTGGAAAGTCTTTGAAATGAAAATCCTTTGTAGCCTTAAAATCACATTATCTCCCTGCCAGTATAGGATGCTATGGTGATCTGACTATAGTTTCAGGCATACTAATGTTCAAACTTTTTCTGATGCAATTCGAGGATGCGATGCCTTCACTATATAAAAAGGATCTTCAAGAAAGGCATCAGATCAAACAGTTAAATTTTTGTTCTTAGTTTCTTAGTCCTTTTTGTTTTGCCTGGTTGACAGATACATAAAGACTTTGTTGTGTTATATTCTATAGCCTTTTATTTTGTAGTGTGAAAAGCTAATCATAGCTGTTTGAAAATAAAAGTATGTATGCTGCATATTTGAGGATAAATGCTAAGAACATTTTACAGTAGAAGAATAACACGTTAGCAACAGAGGAGTCAGATTCTTCATAATGTATTTGTAATGCTCAATATGTAGGTCTTTCTGTAAAAAAGAAACCTATAAGCTCTTTGTTCACGGGTGAAATTCACTCTGCTAAAAAAAAGTTTGTCCAGTGTTTGGAAGCATGATTCATAGTCTAGATCTGCTCCTGACTCAGATTTATAAGGGATACCAAGTTTCTTAAAGTCCTCAATTGAGAAGGCTATTAAGAGTGCAGTTCCATGATTTCTCAAGCAACTCTGTGTTTGTTTGTGTTGAGTGCCATTTGTTTCAATATGGACTTAAGTCAGAAGTCAGCCCCCCTCTGTAAAATGTTAAATTTGTATTGAAGTTGTTGCTGTCCAAGCTTATTGGATCAACAGTGCATTCCTTCCCTATGGTTGGATGTTTTGGCACTGCAGATGGCTTAGTGAATACCTTAGTGAAACTCTGGCCTTTAGTAAGTGGACACCATTGTGGATCGCCCCAATTACATTCCAGCTGATGCCACCTGCACCCAAGGCATTTTTATAAGGGTTTGTAGGTAGCAAAAAGTGAGGCCAAGGTGGTGCACGATAAATTGGCTAATGCTAGGACAAAAACATTGGGTAGAATGTAGATGATGGAAGTTGGCAGAATTAATCTTAAACCATGTCTCTTTGCCTCCAATGGCCCATTGAGAAAATGCTAGTTTAGGATCTTATCTAGTCTCCCTTAAGGGAAATCTATAAATGTGAACATCTGTGAATTGGATGGGTTTGATAGAAAGACTGTTCAGAAAGCTTGATCTATAAAGCTAGAAGTTCACAGTTCTATTCTTTTATTTCTTTGTTATCCTTCAAAATATTGCTAAACAATTTAACTGGATGAGAATAGAGTCAGGTACAGTAGCTTACAGCTTAAAGAAAAGGTTAATTAAAATATAAAAAACAGAGACCTCCCCTTGGGGCTCTCTGTGTTAAAGGTCACAATAAGAATAGATATGACCCATTATTTTATAACCAGAATTTACAATACCCAGTAATTTGTGGTAAGTAAAATAAAAGCATCTTTTGTTATTTACACTCAGTCAAACAAGGTTATTGTCTTTCTCCATTGGTTTTTGCACATTGGTTCCATTTATTTTTGATGGAACACTAAACCAAATTAAAGCCCCTTCATAAATCTGTCACCATAAAACCTGATGCCCCCCTTAGTCTTGGTTTTACAAATTGCTTTTTCACCTTGAGAAGTATAACAAAAAACTGTTCTTGCACCAGGGCAGGTTTCTTTAGTAAAGCATTTTTCTTTGAAGTGCAAAAATAACATTGTTGCACCTTAAAATGCATACAGTTTGTTCTACACAGGGTGCTAGCCAAAATACCAACAAATAGTACAGCTCAAATATTGTTTTTAACTGAAAAGCACAGATGCCACTTGAGTAGAAGAATGACATAGCCATGCATGAAGTAGAATGTGGGTGTATGCTATACTTGTGAATCTAGATTCATACCAATTGTAATTTTAACAAACTTTGCATAATTCATACAACTGTAGGAATCTCCAAAAACAAGGTGGAACTCCCAACAAAACAAATGAAAACTAATGAGAAATCTCCAAATATTTCTTTTAAACACACTCAAAGTGTTAAAATGAAGTATTTTAGAGAGCATGAACAAAAATGTGAGCTCACTCACTGTCCCTAGCGTTGTCTGTAAGGAGACAAGATAAGAATGGGAGCTATTGGCTTAGAAGTCCCACTCAGTGATGGAGGTGGGTTTGACTCTGTTGAGCATGCACGTCACTGACTGTTTAGTCAGTTGACAGTGATGAAGAATAGCTTGAGTGATGAAGGTGGACAATGGTCTGAGTGGTGGAGGTAGAGAAAGGCTGAACCGCCTCTGAATTTTATTCGATGGAGAAGGTCAGAAAACAAATTTCCTTGTCCAACAAATATTCACGCATTATATAAAACGGGTACGGCAGAAACGTGGGACCAGGTGTCTTGTAACAGAGGCACCCAGCCGGGTTAAATAATGGCCGTCACAGGACCCTACAAGAGTAGCAGCAGCAGCTCACACAGAGGGTGCAAATTCCACCAAAGATAAGGCTCCATGTGCAAGGTAAGAGGGAGAGCTCTGTAAGTTGCACTGATGATGATGGGGAGGCGGAGAGGGGGTAAGAGAGAGTATGCTTTAAGTTGTTAGAGTGCGTGTGTGTTACTGTATGGTGTGAGAGAGTGTCAGGGTTTAGTAGATGGAGCCCAGTATGCAATGCTGGAGATGTGGGAGAGTCAGAAGCGAGGTACCGGTAGGGATAAGGCGTAGGCGAAGTCAAGACTAGCAGACAGGGCCGGCCCAAGGCAAAATGCCGCCTGGGGCGAATTTTAAAATGCCGCCCCCCCCCTTATCTACCCTTCCTCTGCCTCCGTCCCTGCCGCCCCCCCCCCATTATCTACCCTTCCTCTCCCTCCGTCCCCCCCCCCTTGTACTTACCTTTCAGCAGTCCTGCGGCGAGTCTCCCTGTTCGGTCTCTGTGCCGGCTTGTAATGCTGAGCGCCGGAAATCTTCCGGCACTCAGCATTACAAGCCGGCACCGAGACCGAACAGGGAGACTTGCCGCAGAGGAGAGAGGGGCGCCGAGCGGGTACTGACAGCGTGGTAAGCGAAAACCACTCGCCGCCCCTTCAAAAGTGCCGCCTGGAGCGGTTGCCCCACTTGGCTCCATTGTCGGGCCGGCCCTGCTAGCAGAGGTTGGTTGAGGCAGCGTAGGTTCATAATCAATTAGGCAAGCAAAGGGTCAAACTCCAAGAAGACCAAAGCAGATCCTCGAAGTGTATACACGGAAACCACAGTGCATCTGAGCACTGTGTATACAAAAGGACACAGATTTATAGGAAGGAGCACCCCCTCTGACATCATGATTGAGCCTAATTCCAATCATCTGGGATTGCCACCTACTGTCCCTTTAAGAAGTTGTCTGGTAAATCCCTTACGAAAAAATTACTGCAGTTTTTCTGAAGTAATACTGCAGTTTTTTGGACATGAAAAAACTGCAATACTGCACTTTTACTGCAGTATTACTGCACATTTACTGCATTTGTACTTCACTGTACTGCAGTTTTACTGCAGTTATTTTCTTACGGAAGTACAATGGCAATAAAGCTGCAGTACATTGAAGCGCAACTGTAGGTTTGCAATATAAAAAAAGTGCAGTAAATGTGCAGTAATACTGCAGTACAGTGAAGTACAAATGCAGTAAAACCGCAGTAAATGTGCAGTAAACCTGCAGTAAATGTGCAGTAAAACTGCAGTACAGTGAAGTACAAATGCAGTAAAACCGCAGTAAATGTGCAGTAATACTGCAGTAAAAGTGCAGTATTGCAGTTTTTCACGTCCAAAAACCTGCAGTATTACTTCAGAAAAACTGCAGTAATTTTTTCGTAAGGGACACGCGAGAGACAAAACGTGTCCCCCGTCTCTGTTGGGATGGCCCTCCCCTCATGTTCCAGCCGTCCTGAGGACCGGGGTGCAAGGAAGGAGATCACGGCACCGCCATTACCCGGGAGCAAGCGGGTCCACTACGCCGGAAGGAGGTGGGTAGTGCGGCGGGGACCTGACAGAGGGTGTGTGTAAGTGTATGGTGTTAGCATGTGTGTGAGCGTATGGTATTGTATTATACCATTATTGTTGTACAATTAATGAAACATTTGAAAGACCAGTAACTTCTCTTCCCACAATATATATTCTCTATACATAAAAAAACATGGCAGTTGCATGGCTGCATACAAAATGCATCATAGATTATAATAATTACTATCCCCACATTTCTTTGTATATAATGTTTTTATTTGTTATCAAGGCCCATGCATTTTACGATCCCTTTTACTGGGATTTTTTTCCAACCACTGTAAACACCACACAGGTACTGCAGAAAACTGTAAGCATCTGAGAATTTATTGAGCTTTAGCATTTATGTTAGATTCAGACACAGCTGTTATATCCTCTATAGGATAAAAGTCTGAGAATAAAACAGCAAAATACCAAATACAACGAAATAAACACCATACAAAAAAACTTAAAATGGCTTGCCTGTACCGTGTAATAAAGGTATCTGTGTGTCTACCTGTTTTCTTTTTAGAAGAAAAATATGGTCTATAACCAACCTTGTTTAAATTGACATCAAAACAGAAATGAGTGCATAAATAAAGATTTTTGTCTTAATAAGATGGTAGGTTTGTTATAGAAATGAGATATGAAGTAAGATTGCGTGTTCCGAACAGAGCTAATGTTGAGGAACTAATATATTGTGTCAATTTAGGCTTCCTTCCTCCTTCTCGGGAGTAATCCTGTTGAACAAAGCTGTTCAAAAGGAATTGAAGAGATAAATGCAAAATGGTGGTTCTTCGATGGTTTCTCTAGCATTCGAAATTTACATCTAGGGATAAATCAGCTTGAAGACTGTGCTCCACAGAGTAGCACTGAAGCTGATGTAAACGCTCTTTCCAAATCTATGCCTGTTACGTTAATAATTCCGCAAACTGGTACATAGGGTATTTATTCCAGTAAATAAAATAGGAACCTTTATTAGCTTTGTTAACCATTGGTTTAAAGCATATGCATTGTTACATAGTTACATAGTTATATAGGCTGAAAAAAGACATGCGTCCATCAAGTTCAGCCTTTCCTATATCTGTTAATTTGTTGCTGTTGATCCAAAAGAAGGCAAAAAAAACCCAGTTTGGCTCTTTCCAATTTTGCACTAACCAGGGAAAAAAATCCTTCTTGACCCCAAAATGGCAGTCAGATTTCTCCTTGGATCAATAAGCTGTTTCCCCATAATTAAAGATTATATCCCCGAATATTATGTTTTTCCAAGTATCCGTTGTTTTTAGAAATCTTTGGGATGCTACCGGTGATATGTTTGTGGAACTAGATGAACGTATCGGTACCTAAATAGAATGTACACTGTCGCACCACTACAAAAACGAAGCTGAAAACACAAATTGATTGTTAAGATTTGTCATCGACACATATAAACATACATTAAACCTACAGGCTTGATTCAGGGCAAGAACGCACCACCAAATTTTAGTCACGTTCCACAAATTTTCCACATATGTTTCACCTACAAAGACTTTGATTTCCTTTGAATAACGTAACCGTTGCATGCACATTAACAGCTTGCCTTTCGCCATTCATATGATTCCCTGCAATTATTTTAAAATTTATAGGAATATGAAGCGTTAAATGTGATTAAATGGGTCAGTGCGCAAAAAGGGCATTAACTTGTTTTGCTCTCTTCAGTTTAACGATCTCTGTATAAAATCTGCAAAGTGAATCATTAGCTGTAAAAAATGAACAATCATAATTATGGTTTTAGTATATGCCTCTGTTGTATGTACATTTGATTTCTACTGACTCATCAAGACTGAAATTGATAGCATAAAAATCTGCATATAATATGTGGCAGATTTCGTTAAAATCAAAGTTCGTATGAATCAGAATGCACAGGTTTAATTTTTTTATTTCCAATATTTACATCACAATATTTACATAAGCAGTCTGAATGATGATCCAGCAATCTTTCTATATACATGCTAATTTTTTGGCCTATTTACCGTATTTAAGATTTTTATATTGTTATATAAAAAAGGATGATATTAACTTGTCAAGAAGGGATGGCATTTATATCGCTTGCCTTGGAATAAATTCTTGCCAGAAAGAAACCCGAAACCCAAATGTTAGCCTATTAGAGGGGGGGTCCCTTCACTAAATCAGACTAATTCCACCCACAAGGGCAGTCTACAACTAAAGTGCAAAGCAAATATCCTCTGCAAGAAGAAATCAACAACCACAGATGTACCTATTGGTTATTGTAGGCTTCTTAAGAGAGGTTTGGTTGGCAGGCCTCCAAGCATCGTGAATAAGTAGGCCCATGCTCAAAATCACCGATATTCTTAGAGATGTCCCCAAAAAGATTCCCAAATAAATGACCAGCTGCGCAGCTCATATCCAGGCCCTACATGTGTTAAAGGCACCCATCAACTTTTAATGCAGTGCATGGAGTGTGCGCTCACTCTGTACAGTCCTCCGTAGTGTAGATATGCTGGATGAGAAGATCTCCCTTGTAAACAGCCCACATAGTTGCAGTTGCCCAGAGGGTCTGATCCCACTCAGTGCCACTTTGTGACAGGGGACTTCCGCCCCCTGGACCTGTTGCCCTTGCGTAGGCCAGAATAAGTTGTTGCCTTTGCCATTACAGAGGAGGAATTTCAATTAGCTTCTCAGACTAATCCCACCTCAGGGGCAGTCTAGAATCAAAAATGTACACTTCACAATACATATCTCTCCTTTACATAGGCATTTTGGCTGCATACAGCCACCGCTGGCTCTATGTTCAGACCCCATGTGCATGCATGGAAAGTGGATAATTTCGGTAACACATATTTTGTTTGTTATATAAAGTAGACTATCCAGCTTTAGAACATTATGTACATAAAATTTAGAGTTCTGTAAATGTTATCTTATCGAATATTGTGGTTGACTATGCATCTATAGAATATGGGATTTATACAGTTAGTGTATTATTATTATTATTATTAATATTATTCCCCTAAAATGGACAATAAAAATGCACTGAATACTTCTAGCCTGTTACAAAGCAAGCAATGTTAAAAACTTCGTGGAGACTGCAACCAACAGATATAATTAATGGCTGAGTTTCCCTGCAAGGATGATAACTATCTCTGCGTGAATTTTCTAAACCATAAATAACAGCTTCTGGGGGAAGAGGCGTTATTGGCATTTGGCAAAGAGATACAACAGCAGTCAACTCATCAGAAGGTAACTGGCCCTGCATGCTTCTTGCGAGCTTGCCTCCGTCCTGCTAAAATCTTAATCATTACCTGGTGAACTGAGCGGATTAGAAATGGTTGGAGATGGGTATTTGCCCAACCTAGTGGGTGTGTTAATAAATTGCTCGTCACTATAGTACTGAAATAATATCTTTAACTGGGTTTTCACCAATATTAGGAGACATTGATACAAGGTGTTCATTAACAAGATACATGTTTGGGTAATAAATTGCCTACTAACTAAGCATGGGTGAAACATATAGGGGCAGTCAATCTATTTTTAATGGAAAGCCAGCAATCACTATCCAGTCATATACTTGTACATAGTACAGCAAAATCTACAATCTTGCTATGTTATCCACTACATTGTGTGCCATTAAGTGGCCCTAGGGCTTAAAAACATATCCTGTGTAAGCCATATTAATCCATATGTGATATGTGCCTTACATAAACATTAGTAGGTTGTTTTCAACTAAATTCTTATTACTACACCCCATCGTCAGTTAATGAGGTCAAGATACTCTTGTATGGAGCACATATATTGTATGTATATATATCTGGAGCACATACATTGTATGTATGTATATATCTGGAGCACATACAATGTATGTACATATATATATATATATATATATATATATATATATATATATATATTATGTGGTAAAGTGTATGGGAGAGTGGTTGATGGGATATATGTCTCACCTGGTTACCTCAGCCAGGCCTGGTAGCAAACCCAGGTGCTCTCAGGTGAGGCTTCCTAAGCTCGTTACTGGGGAGGAGGCCTTAAAAGAAAGGGCTGTTAGGTTTTCAGAGGGAGGGAGACACTGAATGAAGGAGCAGCTACAGCCAGCGCTGCAGCCCACCAGGTATGAAGCTTTACCCCATACAAAACTGGTTACTTTGCTTTGCGTCAGACCTAAGGCTGCTAGAGAGGTATCCTGCTGTTTAGTTAGAGCCGGACAGGCTTATAGTTTGTTTTGTTTACAAGGTGCTCTGTGATTACAACATCTAAATAAACACGCATTTACGTTGGAAACCTGTGTGAAACTGTCATTGCCGCCCCATGCGTGAGCTGTCCCCTACAATATATATATATATATATATATCTAGAGCACATACAATGTATGTATTGGACATAATGTAAGAGGAATGGGGGTAAGCGCAAAAAAAAAAAAAAAATAGGCAGCAAATTACTGTATATCTTTAGGCTAATGCCACAAAATATTAGTTCTTAAAGCTTTGATGATTCCCTTCCACAAATAATTTATGCTTCCCTCTTCTAAGACCCAATCTGTAAACGAAAATTTGTTCGAGCGTCTCCGCCTAATAAAATCAGATTAACAGCGACGGCCAAAGCAACTACCCATAAAGTATTTTAGGAGAAAAAGCATTTGCTGAGCCTTTGCGGCTGTCATCTTGAGTAAAATTAATGGATTACCCTCATCTACACGCCTTTTGAAGTACGATTTAATCAATGTATACATTAACAGATTAATTAATTTTTGCAATAATTGACAAGCCCTGATTTAGCCATCATTACAATTTTTTACATCATGACAGGAAACAAGAATACTCTTTAGGTTAAATTAACTAGTATTATCAAGCTTTAACATTTGAAGTGATTGTTAAAATGTTTTAAAAATGAGTCCTTTATATATATATATATATATATATATATATATATATATATATATATATATATATATATATTATATTAGATTATATTTTTTTGTTATATATGATACTCAGGCCCGGACTGGGACAAAAAATAGGCCCGGGCATTTCAGACTGAGCAGCCCATTTTTATGAAAAAACATATATGTACATACATATACATAATACTTGGTCATTCAACATGGGAAGCCTGAAGCCACAATTCAGTGCGACTAATCCTTGAAATAAATATCATAGACTAAATAACACAATACCTTATCTTTTCCACTATTTCAGGGTGATTTCAGGGCCTTGAATGTTTTGTCCCCTGAAGTCACTACAAATTCAGGAGGGCATTTTATCTCTGGATAAGTTAAAATGAAATAGTTCCCACTGTAAATTAAGGAAACAGATAACCAAACACACACACCAGGACAGGCTTTTCCCACACCGACGCCCAGACACACACACCAGGACAGGCTCTGCCACACCGACATCCAAACACACACACCAGGACAGGCTCTGCCACACCGACATCCAAACACACATACACACCAGGACAGTTAAAGAAAAAAGAAATGTTTCAGCACTCAACTCCCAGGAAGCTGGGAGCTAGAAGGAAAAAGGGCAAAACAAAAACAGAAAGCATAACAAAAATAGCAACGTTTTGGCCAAACAGGGCCGTTTGAGCTTGACAAAGACCCTGTTTGGCCGGAATGTTGCTTTTTTGTTTTGCTTTCTTTGAGTAAAGTAACCTAAGGATTGGAAGCTGATTGGCGTGCTGGGGTTCTTTTCTGTGTTCGTACACACACCAGGACAAGCTCTGCCACACCAACACCCAAACACACGCACACACACTAGGACAGGCTCTGCCACACTGACACCCGAACACACACATCAGGACAGGCTCTGCCACACTGACAAAAAACAAAAACTGTCTGCGCTTCTTACCCTAATAAAGTTGGCAACAAATATATAAACATAATATAAATGAGAGGTTTTGGTTATATGAATTGGCCAAAGCATAATTAAGCTAACCCGCCTGTGACTAGCTTAGCGCACCGACATTTTTTCTTTTCCCTGTCTGCCACACTGACACCCAGACACACACATCAGGACAGGCTCTGCCACACTGACACCCAGACACACACACCAGGACATGCTCTGGACAGGCATACCGACACCCAAACACACACACACCAGGACAGACTCTGTCACACCGACACCCAAACACACACACACAACAGGACAGGCTCTGTCACACCAACACCCATACACAAACACACACCAGGACAGGCTCTGCCACACCGACACCCACACACCCACACACACACCAGGACAGGCTCTGCCACACCGGCACACACACATACACACACACCAGGACAGGCTCTGCCACACTGACACCCAAACACACACACAACAGGACAGGCTCTGCCACACTGACACCCAATCACAAACACCAGGACAGGCTTTTCTACACTGACACCCGCATCCGGAGGGTTTCCACAGACGGTTTCACTCAGCCTGCCTGTGGCATCTTTGCCCCCATAATAGCCTGCCTGTGGCAACTTTGCCACCAAAACAGCCTGCCTGTGGCAACTTTGCCACCAAAACAGCCTGCCTGTGGCAACTTTGCCACCAAAACAGCCTGCCTGTGGCAACTTTGCCACCAAAACAGCCTGCCTGTGGCAACTTTGCCACCAAAAAAGCCTGCCTGTGGCAACTTTCTCACCAAAACAGCCTGCCTGTGGCAACTTTGCCACCAAAACAGCCTGCCTGTGGCAACTTTGCCACCAAAACATCCTGCCTGTGGCAACTTTGCCACCAAAACAGCCTGCCTGTGGCAACTTTGTCACCAAAACAGCCTGCCTGTGGCAACTTTGTCACCAAAACAGCCTGCCTGTGGCAACTTTGCCACCAAAACAGCCTGCCTGTGGCAACTTTGCCACCATAACAGCCTGCCTGTGGCATCTTTGTCCCCCCTTACACATCCATGCTATCACACACACATATTCATTCAATTGTTCACAAATATTTATTCACTAATTCACAGATAATCATTCACTATTTCAGATATTCATTCATACATTGATACTCATTAATTCCCTCATTCAGATACTCATTAATTCCCTCATTCAGATACTGATTTACATATACTCATTCACAAACATTCATTCACTCACTCCTTCACAGATACTCATTAATTCACTCTTTCATTCAATCTCACATACACCATACAGCCTCCCTCACCCCCTTACCTGAACCGATGATGCACGCGCCGCTCGCAGACTTCCGCGGATCTGCACAGGGGAAGCAGACGCACAGCAGGGTCATGTGACGTACGTCACGTACGTCACATGGCTCTGTTGGATTCCTGCGTCCCCCTGGCCATGGAAAGGACGCTGCTCGCGTGCGTCTGCCGGTAAGTAGCGGGCCCGGTCGTAGTTGCTGCAGGCTTAAGGGGCAGGTGCCCCTTTTGCCCTACGTTAAGGACGACCGCATAGACCCAGTCAGTCCGGTCCTGACTGGGCCTGTTTTAAGGTAGGGGCCTGGAGCTGCAGCTCCATTAGCCCCTAAGTCAATTCGGCCCTGGCTGGCCCGGCCGCGGCCCTGCTCCGGCCCGGCCCACCGGGCAAATGCCCGGTGTGCCCGATGGCCAGTCCGGGCCTGATGATACTACTGCTAGGCAAAAGTATTAATACTATCAATTGCAATAGCTTACCAGAACAGTGTTACTAAAATGCTAGTTTAACCCCTTAAGGACAATGGGCGGTCCCTAAACCCATTGAGCCCGTACGGGCTTTGTCATTAAGGGGTTAAATTGCATAAACTAAGATTTAATAACTTTAATAAAAGTTTCTTTTGCACAAAATAAGATTTTCTTATGTTAATAAAAGTTTCTTTTCTACAAAATAAGATTTTCTTATGTTAATAGAAGTTTTTTTATTGTAGCATTATGAAAATGCAAGTGAAATTTCCACAAATTGTGAGCACTTGGGTATTGCAAGCAACATGACAAAAGAAAATGTGTACTTTTTTTCCCCCTAGCTCCCCCTCATTTACATTGATGGTTCAAGATTAATCTTAAATATTAAATTCATACTCATATATGTTTAAAGACTTTGCTTAACGTGCTGCAGAGCTCAATGTTTTATCCAAGTGGAACAGAAAGATCATTATCATAAAGAATGTAGGTAACCATAGGATGAGGTTTTTGGTAAACAGGTCCTCCTATTCTTAATTCAGGTATTTTTTATTCAGTTTTATAAAGGCATGGAATTAGGCTAGAAAGGGTGACATAGGGAGGATGATATCAAAGAGCAAGTGAGAAGAGTATCAAACTTAATTAAAAAATGTAATTCACCTCAGAGTGTTTACGCTGATTTTAAAAGCCATTATCTGCAATTGCTGCTATCAGTTTTTTGAGGGAATTTGTATGAAGGCGCTTTACAGGGTTCTATTTATCAGTAGCATTATAATGCAGATTATTACAACTACAGGAGCAAGGCTGTAACTATTGGACCATGGAAGTGTTTGCGATATGACTCGAAACCTAATCCCTACTAAAACCTTGGATACTATCTCTGGCCATTTATCAGAGTGGCACTCACCGGGAACTTATAACTACACCCAAGAATTAATTTATCATAAAAAATATATATATGTGTCATACACTTTAAGGCAGCTTTGTCAAGTCTAGCATTATGTCTTGTAGCAGTCCAGTTTTTCTAAACTTGATTAATCAGAAATAAGACCAAGTGTCCTACCAGAATTGTGAGAAGGTCGCAAAGTGAATAGAGCCACAGTCTGAGTTGAGTCTTCCACAAAGGTCCACATGCATCCAGAAGGATGCCACAAGGAAACATTGGAGAGGTGAGCTAACCTATAACCCTCCTGCCAAGGCTGGTCAGATGTACACTTCTCATTTGGAAAAAAATAACATTGATTTTTATAAACTATCCATCAAGACGTAGTTAAGGCCCAAACATCTTCTGGTACCAATCTCTTTAATCTCTAATGAAAGCGCCATCTGCCAGAGTGATATAAATGAAAACAGAAAGGTAAGAAGAACACATAGAACACAATGTAGCACCCCAACCATTAACATCCTGCAGAAGATACCTCTACTCAATACAGACCGGTTATAATCATTTTTTATTTGGAAAGTATGTTTTTGTTTATAAAAGAGCATAGAAAAGGTGATACGGGAGAGACAACAGATCAAATTCATGCACAAAACGGCAAAGATTAAGACTATGTGTAGTTCCCTCAAGTATGGGAAAATGCCACAGTGGAAAGATTCGAATTAGTCTTATACATACTATATCACTTGTATTTCTTCTTTAAAATGTTTATAATGGAATTATTTTGATGAACAGAATAAAAGGATCACATAGAACTTGGGGTATTAATAAAATAAGCCAGTATAAACAAAAGGGGAGGGAGTGCCGAGCATATGAGAGATGAGGACGAAAGAGAAAAAGGTAGCAAAGAAAGTGAATATGGGAGAAGTTCTATGTGTAAGATAGATATTATGAAGGATATGCAAAAAAGCGCGTGAAAGAAAATGCTGTGGTAGAAACTATGTAAATTATGCATCTTTAATCTTCGAGACCTCTAATAAAACTTCTGAGCTGAATTGAATTTTGCAATAGTACATGAATAACATAATTTTCTACAGCATTACTTTGATGAATCTGATATGAGTCCTCATGTGCCCTGTATGGCGGGTTGTCACTCAACCACAAAAGAAACTGTAGGTTCAAGAAGATTGAACAACTCTGTGTTGTCCAGAACAATACCGAAAGGGTTTTCTGGACTTTTAATATTGACCGGAATAGAACCCTGTAAACAACTTTTCCTTCAAGAGACCAGGAAAAATAAAATACATTGCATCTTTATAGATTCTAAAGACAAAATGCTAACCAAGGGAAATTCCACATGGTTGGGAAGGTGGTCTTTAAGTGGCATAATATTGAAAATAATGATCCTTCAATTGCCATGATTCAGTGCATTCAATCACTGGCAGTAAAGTGCTTTCTTTGAAATAAATGGAAGTGACAAATCTGCATGCTAGAGGGAGGTCTTGTTAGACCCCATGGAAATCTCAAGAGAGCCAGTATTGGAATCTCCTGCAAGGCAAATGAGCTGAGGACCATGGAAACAGACCAAATGTATATAGAGAATCTTCTGATGGAAAAAAAGTCAAATATAAGTTTTATATGCTTTCAATTGCATAAAGGGACTGGAGTATACTTATGGGCTTTAATTATCCAAAGGAGGATTTCTTTAATTTCCTCGTGCTGAAACGACTAACCATGAGTTTCGATTAAAATTCTGGCATTTAATGAACCAAATATACAAGTTGAAAAAAGCCTTAAAGAATGTGACCAAAGAGCTTCTTTTGAAACATTCACACAAAAAAAAACAAAACAAAAAAACATTAGATCAGGACAAAATATCAATGGTATTGTTGTGACAGTAGAAGATTGATTTATCAGTTAGGCAATTAGCATGCAGTAGGACACAGACTGTGTGATATTTATTGTGACATTCAATGTTAGAGTTTGTTAAGCTGCATGTGAGATATGCATTGTAATGCAAAATGTCAGAAATGAAGAAAACAAATGAGGAAGTGAAAGAATTCTAATATACTATATGCTGTAGACTAACAATCTATGCAGTCTATGTAACTGTTATGTAGTTCAGGTCCGCATACCCATTATAGGAGGAATTAGAATAAAAATAATGTTTAGAAAAATCGGGAATGCTGTGTGTTTTTTATGATAGATCAGATCCGGTTTATTACTTAGTCTATTATTTTTGTTTTACATTTATTTCATAGTTGGGAATATGTAAAAAAAATGATTTATAAAAAAGGTTAGAAGTCTAATTCTTTTCTAAGCTAAATACGCATACTTTCTTAATTAGTATGGTGTTCATTGAAAGAACAAAATAGCAGCAGTGTTATGGTATTGAATTGTCTGCATTGAAAAAATATTTACAGATAATCCAACAATGTATAATTTTAATTTATATTTCACGTTCATTTCCAGCCAGGATCCTTTACATGACATGCACTGTGCATTTTTCATAGGTCTTTTATATACTGCAGTTGTTTCTTTACAAAGGAGTTATAGGATAAAGGGTTGGGATTGCAGAAGCCAGACATAACTCCTGAAAAAAGCAGATAACCTTCAGATAGAGGAGCACATATTGGGATCTTTATGGGCTATGCTGCATATAACAATAAATCCTGAGTTTAACCATTCGCTAGGAGGGATTTAAATATATGACCATGGCTTTGATGCACTGAATAAATCCTACCTTTTCAAAGTGAAAATGTCCTCAATGATTTGGAACTATTGTAGATTCTTTGAGTCTATTATTGCTTTGCGGTCTTTTTCCTTTACAAAGAAAGCATGTATATATTTATCCAGTAAAGCCTAAAACTATACTTTTTGGATAGATTTAAGCAGTGCTATCAAAGACACGGTTTTACATATTATGATAACGGACCGTGTATACTAAAGTGAGCTATACAGCCAGGCCTTTTAAAACACATTTAAATCCTATTCTACTATCAGAACTGGTCCTGCCCTTTCCTATTTTATCACACAAATCCATTGAATGTATTTATTAAATTTTCCGGTTGCAGAGATGGATAAAAGCACATACACCGTCGGCTTAAATAAAAAAATGAATTCTTCAGTAGAAAAATATTTGATTCAATAAGATTTGTATTTTATGTTATCATTGCTGAAATCCTTAAGAGAAAATGCATATCCTAGGGGGCATTATTGTTAAGGCACTTTAGCCTCCCACCCTTAAATAAAATTGAAATGAAGGTCCTTGTGTAAGGAGCTGAAGGAGTTAGTCTTAACTAGTAAGCCAATAAATCATCTGATGATTTAAGGGAAAATAAGAATTTTTTTTTTTAAAGAATAAATCAAGTCTATTTTTTATGTAAAGACTTCGATGGGTTGTTTTGATGATGTGACTATAAGTGATTATATCAGCCATACTTATTTATAAGTATGAGATTGACTGGGGTATTTGGGAATGGTGATACATAACACTATAAGATCAGTATTTAAATTATAAATCACCCCATGGCTGTGAAATAACTGCACTGGATGCTGATGGTGTAGCTGGAACTGACCTTTAGGTCTTGAGCAGTTTTCTACCACTACACCCGTATGAATACCTGGAAAATCCCACTGTCCTGGCAGCACAGTTATTAGCATACCTGGGAACTCTTTGGGTTTGACCCGGAGATTGCCTGGTGAAGCACCGGTTCTCTGGGTGAAGACCCGAATCCTCTGGGTCGCGGGGTCTTGACATGGTTCAGTGGGCAGTCCTGACTGCGTCCCTCAACGGATGGCCCCGGGTAGCCGGAGCCTAGAAGTTCCCAGGTATCGTTATTAGTTATAGAGTATAGAACCCTTGCTTGGCTTATATTATTTTAGACCCTACCCACTACATGTCTGGTTTCATCTGCTGTCTACACTTTTACCCTCAACCTTAGGAGTAGCATTGCAATATTGTGCAGCTGGCCCTGCACCTCCCTGCACTCATATAGAAGAGATGGTGAAGTAGTGACATACGTGTCTGGATACTTCCTAAGTGCCTATTTGCCAGTCTGCTCTGTTATTCTTAGATATGAATGTAGCAGAGCCATCAAAATCATATATCTGATTGCTGACCCTAGGTCACTGATGACCATACACATGACTATAGATCCATCAAGAACAGTTATGACATTTAGGAAGAAGGTAGATCAACAGCCGTGATAGCCCTAAAATAGTTCTGACATGGTGCCTCATCCTCTTACTTATACTTCCGACCGCTGAAATTCTTGGATTTAACAAATCAAATCTAGTCAACTCCTTTTTTTAACCTCCTTCCTCATAAGAGGCTTATAATAAAATGTTTGTCTTACTTGTATTATGTTTTACTGTAGAATGTGTGTAATTAATGCATTGTGCTTAGTATCATCAGACAATGGAAAATTTGCAAGCATAAACAAAACGTAACAGCCAAACTGCAGGTGTTTATATTATTTTTAGAGATACTTTTGATTTCTATCTAAAAAGTGCGTTTGCCATGGAAAGGGTCTGCACAAGTGTCATTTTACATTATTTGTACACACCTGTTTTGATCCCTATATTGTACAGCCACCCATGGCTTATATGCATACGTGGGATCTTCCAGGCGCCTGCTATCCAGAGCCCTCCCTCTTGGGGGAGCGGCTTTGTGAGAGGCAGGGTTAGCTGCACAAGGGGCAGTGCTAGCCACAAACACCTTATATTTGTATGAGGATGGGAGGAGAATGGAGCAGGGCATGGGCGTGTCCAAATACCCAGATTGAGTAGGAATGGCTAATTGTGGCTGTTTTTTTATCTGTCTACCCAAGTAACCAGAATTAGTGGCTTGATGTCTTTTGCAGCCTAGTGGTGTGTTTAATACAGCTCCACTGAATCAAGACCACTCCATTTTCTTAATTACACCTTTAAAATAATATCAGTGATATTGAATGGAATAAGAAAATATATTGATTATATAAAGTTTTTCAAATACAATCTGTATGGTAGTATAAACTTTTTTCCTATAGGGTAGCCTTATATTCAGGCTTTTTCTTTTTTTCATGAATTAATATTAAGTCATCTTATAATCAGGGTGGTCTTATAATCGAGCAAATATGATACTTCATATTTTTTCCTATTTTGAATCATACTTTTTTTGAATCATAATGTATTTACATAAAGCACTAAAAATTACCTTGGGTTTTACTTATGTCAGGCTTCATTACACTGATCAACACTACTACCATCCCAAATAAAACCAAAGATAATTAGTAAGCTGGTTAAAATGACCTATACTATGTTATTAAGGTATGTAGGTATTGGTTGTGATTCATATGAGATAACATGCTAGAATTAATACTAATTTGCCGGCACTTCTGAAGTTAAGTTTCTGTAATGTGTTCTAAATGGTTTCAGATAATAGATGGTTTTAAAAAGGGACTCCAACTCCAATCATGAATAAAATTGCCTTTTTCTGCTGGCTGCCTCTGCCTGTCAATAGAATTTTACCTAGAAATATTTAAATGTAACTATAATGGACAAAATGTGCACATATAATTTGATTCCTTGCAATGCTGGCAGATGCTTAATTAAAACAGTCATCGATATAGTGATACAAATATATTCTTTCCCGTTTGTGAATGACTGCAACAATTTATTATGGAGGTTTTTACGACATTACTTTTCTTTATTGCTTTCTACTGCACATGATGGCCTTTTATATTTCCATACTTTATTCTGCTCATTTTAAATTAAGTTGGAAATTTGCAAATAAGGTAAAGTATTAATAGTTCCTACAGCATCAAAAACACATAAAACAAGGGGTGTTCAAAATTTTAATGGCGCAAAAGTTGACTGTTTTCCAATACGCAAAAGATCACATTTATTACAGAAATTAAGAACACAGGAATATAATCCTAAACTATGGCTTGTGCATGGCTCAAGTGCAATGGCTTTTATGTTTATTTAGGTAATTAAAGTGTCTGGTTGCAGAATTTTGAGAACATCTCCTGTCTGTTAGTGGTAGAGTAAAAAACAAACTTTTTTGTGAAAAGGAGTGGAGGATGCATGTGCTAGTGAACAAGAAATAATTCTGAAGTGTACTAAATATATATGCAGAGCTGGATTTTAATTCCATCCACCCATCATTATGAAAAGTAAAGTAAACATATATCCTAGTCTTCCAAACAAATTTGTATTGTTTGGAAGTGTATGACGTTTAAGAGTGGCGTCTGTTTGTTTGTGGGATGCAGAGAGGAGATGCTACTCTTAAACTGTCACGTACTTCAAAATAATAGAATGCCAAGGACTACATAAGGTCTAATGTTCTGAAGGTCAAATGACTCTAAAAAAGCTTTCAAAATCCATAGAGATTATAAACTCACTGGCCACTTTATTAGGTACACCTTGCTAATACGGGGTTGGACCCCCCTTTGCCTTCAGAACTGCCTTCATTCTTCGTGGCTGGAAGGTGCTGGAAACGTTCTCCAATTCTTCCATTGTCCAATTTTGGGGAGCCTGTGCGAATTCTAGCCTTGACCTTTCCTGTTCTTAGCTGAAAGGAGTTGCACTCGGTGTGGTCTTTTGCTACTGTAGCACATCTGCTTCAAGGTTCGACGTGTTGTGCATTTAGAGATGGTATTCTGCGTACATTGGTTGTAATGAGAGGTTATTTGAGTTACTGTGGCCCTTATTTCATCTTAAACCAGTCTCCCATCCTCCTTTGACCTCTGATATCAAAAAAACCTTTTTGTCCACACAACTCCCGGTCACTGGATATTTTCTCTTTTTCAGACCATTCTCTGTAAACCCTAGAGATGGTTGTGCATGAAAATCCTAGTAGATCAACAGTTTCTGAAATACTCAAACCAGTCTGGCACCAACAACCATGCCACGTTCAAAGTCACTTAAATCCCCTTTCTTCCCCATTCTGATGCTTGGTTTGAACTTCAGCAAGTTGTCTTGACCACGTCTACATGCCTAAATGCATTGAGTTGCTGCCATGTGATTGGCTGATTAGCTGTTTGTGTTAACAAGCAATTGAACAGATGTACCTAATAAAGTGGCCAGTGAGTGTATGTAAAGAACAAATCTAGTGCGAAGTGAACTTCCCAGGGAAGGCTAACAAGACCTCTCCCTCATCTGGGGCAGTTTCTGCATGGGGTGGGGCTAGTCATCTCTGAAGGTGGGGTTAGCTATGCATAGGGTGGTGCTAGCCATGGTTATAGTTGGGAATAAGACAAAGGAAAGTGACCTGGAGACTCAGGGAAGCAGAACCTGGAGGGTTCCCAGTTATGGCGATAGATAAAGAAGAAAATAAAGGAATATTCACAAAA
The DNA here is from genome assembly GCA_023333645.1 of Sceloporus occidentalis. Lineage (NCBI taxonomy): Eukaryota > Metazoa > Chordata > Lepidosauria > Squamata > Phrynosomatidae > Sceloporus > Sceloporus occidentalis. The sequence continues at coordinate 1,233,742 of JALMGF010000025.1, read as the reverse complement.
TATTTCCACTTTGCACCAGAATTGTACATTGTTTACTATATATTTCACCTCCAGAAATGTATATCCCGGTTTGCTTATATTTTGGTACAATCATTGGTTTGTGCCTTTCATGCCATAAATTTGCTTAAATGTTCAGAATGATATCCGAGCGACTTCTTATCTCCTAGACACAAAAACACATTCCCACATTCTACATGCTAGTTTGGCATGTGCACCGAATTGTGCACCACGGCTAATTTTTCAGTGAAACTGATTGCCGCACCTGTCACTATATTTAGATAATTTTCTGACTCTCTTTATTTTATTCTTGCATTGTATACACATTTAGCTGCATGTTTGGGAGAAAATCAGAATTGGTATTTAAAAAAAATATCCCACTGTTTAATCACCAGACATTGTCTTGTGACCAGAACAGCAATCCAAAATGAAATACATTCTTAAGTGCCCTAAGGTTTGTTTTTACTGCTGTGCCCCATAAAGTATAAAATGAATAAAAGCCAGAAAAAATAGCATAATTCATTTAGAGAATATGAACTACATGGGCTTTAATTGCCTTTCATCTATCGTCACCTCCAGTTTTGTTTGTAATTATATTTTACGACCATATTACCGTGCAATCCATAATTTGCACATTTAAAGGGTAACTGTAGCCATCACAGCATTTAGCATAACAAGATTAATTAAAACGACACTATGTGACCCAAAGTATGTGGACATCCCTTCTAATTATTAAGTGTAAGTATTTCAACCACATCCCCTTCTAACAGGTGTATAAAATCCAGTGCCTAGACACACTTCATTTTTCAAGGTTTGGGCCTCTTACTTTCAGTGAAGAATAATGTGAATGGTACAGCATACAAAGACGTTAAAACAAGTGCAGGTTTCCAACTTTTTAGGAACAGTTTGGGGAAGGCCTTTCCTGTTATAACATGTGCTCCTGTTCACAAAGCAAGCTCCATAAAGACATGGTTTAATGAGTTTGGTGTGGAGGAACTTGACTACTCCCACCCAGAGCCCTGACCTCAACCCCATCGAACACCTTTGGGATGAATCGCAACACCAACTGCAAGGCAGGCCTTCTAGTACAACATCAATGTCTGACCTCACAAATGCTTCACTGGATGAATGGGCACAAATTCCCACAAATATACTCCAAAATTGTGTGGAAAGCCCTCCCAGAAGAGTGGAGGATGTCATAGCCACAAAGGGGAGGGGTTAACTACATATCCATAGTTTTGGAATAGGATGTCCAACAAGCTCATATGGGTATCCATATACTTGGGTCATATAGCGTTCCTATAGCTTGTGCTTTTTGTTTGGACGTCAATGTAATAGCTTTGGTGATATTTAGATTGTCCAAGGTTGGGACAACCTATACTTTCTGATCAATATTTCTTTCCTGACCAGGCTGCTTCAATTTACAACAATAATGCTAAACTTACTAGGGTAGCGATAATATTTTCCTAACCTAAGCCTGGCCCACAGTATCAGTCAACTTGCATAACAAATAAATGAGGTGAATCTGGGCCATTCACAAAACCCAGGTCGACTTCAAACTCAAGAAGAAGTCCTAGATGAGCTAAGAGCTTCCCAGGGATTTTGGTTTAAATTCATCTGAATTTTATGTTGTCTAGCCCTGTATGCACACAGCTTTTTGGATATATGGTACAGATTAGCTAGTAATGCGACTGACAATGTAAGCAATATTTCTGTTCTTTGCATGCTATATTGCTATATTTCTAGATAATTTCACAGGTCTAGGGCAATCTCCCTTAGAGTACCCCAACTGTCTTGTTTCTGCAGGGCATGGACTTATCCAGTCATGGACTGGTTAAGGAGATCTGCTGACCTTCCCTGACCGGCCCAGGGAGCTATAAAATCAATGCATTTGTGCTTTTGCAGCATCCACTGCAGCCAGCATGTAGCCAGCTATGGACGCTCTACAGCTGACGGCTCTTCAGATATAGTGGCTAGGTGATCCTGCCTTGACCTTGCCCACTCCTGTTTGAAAAGTTGCATGCTTTTACAAAGCATTACATGATGGCCATACATTTAGTGCCTGCTTTTGTGTCACATGACTATTTAGTTTTTCCAGCAATAAATACAATTGAGTTAACATTGTACATGATTAAACCATCATTTAGGTATGGTTTAGGTATTCAAACAAAGTACAACTGATGTGATGTTTGTAATGCTGCGTTTAGTTAAATAAAGATAGTCCAGGTAGAACATCACCTTTAATGTACTTATTAATGGTTCTGTATGAGGTATTCGACTTAGTTAATCTAGTGAGACAATATAGAAACAAGGGGGTGAGGAGTACGAAGTATCCTGTAGTACAAGAGTTAGACGACAATGCCAATATAATTTATCGGCAAAGGAGGGGAAACAAACAATAACAAAGCAAACAACAATGCATCTCTGCTTTCTTATACAGTACGAGTTATCAAAAACGATCAGTGCCTTCTTTCTTATAAAAAAGATTTCTTAGAGAACATCAAACATTTAATGTTACAATATTTCAACTATTCCCTATAAGACACAGTGTTAAACAAGCTGTTATATACAATTGTTCTGTTTACTTTCAATACTTTGTGATCAGTGTGTTTATTATAATTCCAGAACAGTAAAACAGATGCGAGATTGACATTACCGTGCATTAAGTAATAAAATAAAATTCCAGTTTCATAACATTATGGTTACTATTACTGCTGAAGAGAGTGCTCACAGTTGTACTATGCAGATCCGTCGAGCCTCCTGTTCACAAAAAGCACACCTGCAAATATTGCTTTAATGAGATCCAGGTGCATTTTTGCAAGTTGGATGTTTGATAGCAATTTGGGGAATTGGTGTATTTGATTAAAAAGCTACATTTAGGGCAAAATATGATTAAGATCCACAATTTTCCATGAAGGCAACGCATTCAAATATATGTAATGGAAAATGTGCCTTAGCATTCTTTGCTTGCTATGCTGATGGTATTTATATAAAACACTGGGTCATTCTGGAGGCAGAATGTGGGGATAAAAAGACATACTTTCAGCATTTTTACAAATACTTTTTAGCTTTATTTATTAATTCACTTCCTAATTGATGGAAGGATGTAACCCTATCAGAACAGGTTCACATATGATACCAGGGCACAGTCCCCATCCTTTTATGCTGTGGGCAATTGGTTAAATACTCCTCCTCTCTGGGTTACAAGAGTCTTCTTGATTGACTTTGGAGAAGTTTTGATAATGAAACACAGTCACTCGGGATAATGGTCTTTGAATGTGTTTTTCTGTTGCCACCAATGGTCCCACAGCCATGTTCTGGTTCCCATTTATTTACCCACTATATGTACAAAAGTTTTGGGACACCTGATCATTGCACCAACAGGGACTTTTATGACATTGCATTTCAAATACATAGACATTAATATGTAGTTGCTCCCTCTTTGCAGCTTTAGCAGCTTCCACTCTTCTGGGAAGGCTTTCCACAAGATTTTGGAGAGTTTCTGTGGGAATTCCTCTCCTTTCATCCAGTAGAGCATTTTTGAGGTCAGGCACTGATGTTGGACAAGAAGGCCTGGCTGGCAATCTCTGTTTCAGTTCATTCCACAGGTGTTTGATGGGGTTGAGGTCAGGGCTCTGCGTGGGCCAGTCAAGTTCTTCCACACCAAACTCATCCAATCATGTCTTTATGGACCTTGCTTTGTGGACTGGGGCACAGCCATGCTGAAACACAAAAAGGCTTTCTCCAACACGTGTAAACATAGAAAACCTAGAAAGTGACGGCAGATAAGAACCAGTAGGCCCATCCAGTCTGCCCAACCTCTGAGTACTTTCCTTTAGTACCTGCCCTTATCCTATATCTAGCTTGGCCTTATGCCTATCCCATGCTTGCTTAAATGACTTTACTGTATTAACATCTATCACTTCTGCTGGAAGGCTATTCCATGCGTCCACTACCCTTTCCGTAAAGTAATATTTTCTGATGTTACCATTAAACCTTTGCCCCTCTAGTTTATGGTTGTGTCCTCTTGTTGTGGTAGTATTTCTCCTTTTAAATAAACTATCTTCCTTTACCTTGTTGATTCCCTTTAAGTATTTAAATGTTTCTATCATATCCCCCTGTCCCGTCTTTTTTCCAGGCTATATAGGTTAAGATCCTTTAACCTGTCCTGGTAAGGTTTAAACCATTTTAGATGCGTGTATTCTTCATGTAATGTGCATGATAAAGTTGGATATTTTTACACTGCATGACTAGTTTTAAACTATGTCTAGTATATGATTACAATGTCTATTTCCATGGGTAAAATTTGGAAGTATACTGTATAACCCAGATTTGTTTTATTGCATTTTGTGACTTGCTTTCTTAAACACATTGATGTATATTTTAAATTCATCATCATAGAAAAAAGAAAAACTCCAAATGAAGTACATACAAAATGTTTGCCTTTTTCAAGGCGTTATATGCTGTAGTGATGATGGAACTTATTCTTCCATCAAATACCAGGAACTATGGCACAATTCTTTCAAGAACTAGTTTGGATCTCCATGTAATCCCTTTAAGGTATTTGGAGAGGGGGTTAGCCTGTTAAGTTCCTTTACACGATTGTACTTTTGCCATGATTTACTAATGTTCCTTATTTATGTGTTTGCCAAAGTTTTACATTTCAATTCTCTGTTAGCAGCTTGAAAGGATTTTCATTCTTGGAATTATATGTTTGGTTTATATCTCAATTTCTTGCTGCTAGATTTTTCAAAGGTTTCCGTGGGCATACTCAGTAAGATCCCATGAGTTTGTAAAAGATAAGGCGCTTTAATGCAGCTACGGATTACTGGTTTATGCCTATGTGCTTCCATTAGCTTAACTAAATCCTTACACGTCTTATGAAATGATGCTAATTCATGGGAGGCTACTGAATTAGGTAGTGATTTTACTAAAGTAACTTATTCGCAAGTAATCACACACAGATAAGGTACCGCAGCAGTCATTTTTTAAATAAAAATGTTTTAAAGTGAATTTAAAATGGGAAAAAGAACAAAAATAATAAAGTTGCTTATAAACAATTTTTGAATTTGTGCTATGACTTGGTGATGGACACATGGGCTCCCACGCAAAAGAAACGTTTATAAACAACTTTTAGGGGACAAAACTATTATTTGCACCAATTAATCAAACTAGATAAATGGTACTAGACTTAATGACCGTGGTATTACAATACGAAAGTAGAACTAGCACAACTATATTTCCAAATGGTAATGTGACATTTATCACACAAAGGAACATTACTACACCCTTATTTTCCATAACAAGGTTGCCTGGGATTGATTAATCACAGAGTGTTTGTTTAGCTGACTGCATTCTATTAGTGAAATGAGTGACATTATATGTACAAACACAGCTCATTTAAATAGTTTGCTTGTGGAAGCTCTGCAGACTATGGAGAGGCTGCAAGGACCTCAATTTTGTAGTTGAAGGAACCCCCAAAGCCTGCAGATGTGGGCATTGGAGTTTATTCAGGAATTTTCATGAACTGACGTGTAGAAAAGGTGGCATCCTGCGATAGTACCATTGTAAAGTCACTGGGCTCCTCAGTACGACCCATTTTATGGCCAATGTTAGTCTATAGAGATGGCTGCCTATGCGCTTGATTTTATACACCTATTAGCAACGGATGTGGCTAAAACACCTAAACGCAATAATTATGAGAGATGCCCACATACATATTTTTGGTCATATTGTGTACGTTTTTAATTCATGTAATTATTGTGTTTTCTCCACTAGTTTCCCCTTGATTATGTCATTTACTGGATTGTCTAATGCCCAAAACAGTCTGTTTGCCTTTCAATTTGCATTATGTGTTTCCATTAAAGACCACTGACATCATTAAAGAGGATGAAATTTACAAGCTTTTATTTGGGTGTATTTTATTGTTGCATTCTGTTCTATTTTCCGATTTCACATTCCCACATTTCTCACCCCTGTGGTTTTGTAGAAGTTTAAATGTCTTAACAAAGGCTTGGGCTCCATACCTATTGTTGTTCTAGAGTCTCCACCACAACATCCAGAGGAAGACATCCTGGTCTCAAACTACCCACCAGAGACCTCTGTCCCCAGCTCATTAACATCCCTGTAAAATCCCCCTAGACTCTTTTTAACCATCAGGATGAAGTCACTTGATCCTAAGTTCACAATGGTGTTGTCATCATAACCTCTAGCTGCCAATTTATTATTGAAAACTATTTTTTCAGGTTAAAGTTTCTCAATGTGTGTGAATAAATACGGTGAAGAATGATGTGACATCATCTCATCACCACATAATGTGGGCAGAAACTGACATGACATCCCATGTGTAGGGAACTATATTCGTATGAAAATAATGTCTATTATAGTACCTACCCCTGTAGCAATGTAATATTTCCCCATAGTCGTGGACGTGGATTTAGCTATGGTTTCTTATGACAGATGGCTTTCTAAAGGCAAGACTCGCACAATGCTTTGACATATACCCCATTAAACACAGAAATGAAAAATAAACTACATTTTTAAGCATGGTGCCTTTTGACCTCTGTGTTCTTAGCATTTACTTTAGCACAATGAATTTTTGCTTAATACAGAGAGATTAATGCTCAAGAATGGAAGAACACCAAGATGAAATTAGAGGCTTTAGGCTTTAGGCTTTGGACTTTAAGCAGCTTTCTTGGAAATAACACTGCAGGTGGGGAGGGAGAATATTTGATTACATGCATTTGGAAACTTTCAGTATTTTGATGTATTTTTTAATATGAGTAATCAACATTGTACAGAGGGAACATTTCATGGCATCACAGCCAAGATGTACCTCTCCTAACCATATTTTGTGCATAGGAGGAACTTTATAAGTGAATTTTTGCAAACACACTATTAAAATGCATCCAGCTTCTACAGCCTCCATTTTCTCCATTGGTGAAAGGGGCAAATGCATATGGCAGTATTCTGAACCCCCCCCATACATTTGTAAGAGGAGGAACCAACTAAATTTAAATGGACCACTCATCGACAATATGGCTGGAATGCCCCTTTAAACCATCACCCTGCCTGGTACAATAACATAAAGCCAATGTGTTAAAGTCCAGTGCTGACATTTGGGATTATGCTTTTTGTATAATTCTATGACAAAAGTGCTGAGGTTAATCGGAGTTGCAGTATAGCCTTAGATGTACACATTTTGTAAGCTGTTCTGTACACTGCCACAGATATGCTGCAGCATTTCACGAGTTAACATGCCAGCCCCAAGGGAATTCGTCTATTAGGCATCAATAGTCCGGCGTTCAATGAAATTGACATACATTTTAATTAAAATAGGGAAGAAGGTTCGTGTGCGGCCCACCAATTAGATGCCAGCATTGACCCATGAAAAAGTACAATATTAGCTTAAGCACCATATATTACAGAGCGTGAAATAGACTACTGGAGGGACCTTATTTCTGAGTCACACTGCAGTCTTGAAAATTCAATTAATCAACACTGACTTTTTCACTTAAAGCAACATTCAATTCCCTTTTTCCAAATAATTCAAAATCTGACCTTCCTCTCTGCAATCACATTTGTTTTGTATTTCAATTATTTCGGAAAGTGATAATGTCCTTAACTCTATATTTCCATGAACTTTCTAACCTTTCTTACTTGGAAATGTTCTAATTTATTAAGAGAGTATGCAGCATACATTTCCACACTGGCATGGAATATGTTAGGATGTGCTCTGTTACTAGTACTACGTATATTGTACATCACTTAAGAAATGCTTTGTAAAAAGATAAATCCTACAAAACCAAATATTACTTATTTTCCAATAAACACTTAGCAGGATGTGATACAACATATATCCATGCTACTGATTATATACCATTCCACCGTGCATGTTCAACCCATGGAATACAAGGGTGACAACAGTATTGTCTACCGGCCATTCCTACATAAACAGTGAAAATGTTGGTGATTTACAGGTGTTCTACATTCATATTTTGATTAACCTGCATCAAAGTACCCCAAATTTAGTGAAAAACTAATTACCAGCACTAAAAGTCCAAGCATGCTAGTAAATACATTGAATAAACATGAGGCTTTTGTACTTTAGAACATGCACTCACAGGTCATGTAAAGGCACCCTATGTGCAAGAAATCAATGAATGAATTTTCAAACCTAAAGAGGGTAGGCTTTATAAACCTCACCCGATAAACCTTTGATGGGAAGCTCAGACCGGAATGTGATGGATAGGGTATATATCCTTATGTTTAAGATTCTCTACATCTGCTGGGAGTCCCCCCCCCCCCAAAAAAAATTTCATTAAAATATTTAAAACATAGCAGCAAATTAAAATAAATATATGGACCCGAGTGAGGTCACCGTGCTTAAATAAGGGGCTCCGTCTTGTTACAATAAAGATTCAATAAGTAAAAAACTAAATTGAAAAAAATGTGAACAAATGCAAAAAAATAAAAATGAAACTTTTTTTTATCTAACACCTCATGCCACCCACTAGAAACATAAAATGTAAAAAAGAAAATTGCTGCCCAAATATATGTTTTCCTACATTAAATTGCAAAAACATTTTTTTATAATATTTATTCATATAGTATTCATATAAATTGATATTTGTTTGTTTAAATAAACATGCCAAATTAAACTTAAACAAGCATAATGTCAAAATAGCAACAACAAAAAAAAAGCTCCTGGTGGGAAAACCATTGAGGAAGAGACTTGTATGTGGCGGTAGGTTAGCTAAGTAACAAGCTACAATACAACATGACCAGCTTGATATTTTCTTGTGAGACAGGGCAACTAGGGGTGGTCTAGAAATTGTTAATCGTTAAATTGCACACTTGTAATGCAGTTACATTTTGTCTGTATGTCTTACTTGGTCTATGTAATTAGTATGCATGTTTAAAATGCCTTCATGCTTCATTAGCCCTCACGTTTTAAGTATATTTTTTAAGTATTTTCCTGAATTACCCAGATCTGCACAGATATTAGATGTTGCATTTATGAAAATATGCTCCAAAATTGGGTATAAGATAAACCCATTTACTAAAAAAGCTGCTTGATCTACTTCATGGCATGCCTTCAGTTATTTGCATTTCATATCATCACAGATCAGTGTAATCCAAAAGAAAACAAGCTCATTACTATTTTTATCACCATCATCAAATAATTAGGCGTCTCAGAATCACCTATCCATTTATAGCATGTAGAGATTGTTTGAGGCACGCTGCAGAGAGATGAGATTTACAAACCTGACAGCACAGATAATGTTTTTTTCTTAAAATAAAGCAATTAGGCACACTGGGTTTTATGCAGATTAGACCTCGTTTGTATACTCTGCCGACAAAACAGATATAACAGTGAAAAGAGCTTTCAGACTATGATTTCAGATTGGCAATCAACTGTTTTAATAAAAAAAAACATATTTTAATGTGTATTTACTGTTCCCTGTTTGTGACATCACTTTGAGGCGCTATACAGAAATGAAGAGCTAGAATTAAAAATAATGTGTTTGTGTACAGCTACTTAAATAATCTACACATTGATTGTTATAAATATTATGGCAAAGTGAGGGAGGCTGTCTATATCTGTTGCAGATTGGAGTGCTCTCTGTTTCCAGCATGAAGGGGTTAATACAGGGGTGTCCAACCAGCGGCCCTCCAGCTGCTGCAGGACTACATCTCCCATAATGCTCTTTCAGACAAGGGGCCGGCGGAGGAGTATGGGAGATGTAGTCCTGTAGCAGCTGGAGGGCCGCAGGTTGGACGCCCCTGGGTTAATAGACGGAAGTCTAATTGAATCCGAATAACCTCCAGTGTTTAAAGGTCAGCCATTAGAGGCTTTGGGAGTCTGACAACAGGGAGAGAGGCAGTTAAGCCAGAGGCCCTAGGACTCTAAGAAAAAGGTACGGTCTAAACAAACCGTGTTTTATGTTGCTATGACTACTCGTTTTGTGACTGGGAACTTTGTTGGCCGGTTGGTTAGTGAGGGAATACTTTGTATAGATAGTCTCCAAGATGGAGTAGGATTTGTTTTTGTGTCTTGTTTATTTACCACTGTGAAGCACAACACTGTGTACCTTAAAGAAAAGCCCCAATAAACCATGTTTTACTCTTATTCTGATGTTTGTATTTGGAGTTTCTTGTCAATAACTGGGCCTGCCACAATTTAGAAACGTATACATTTTGTTTAATGTGAAACATCAGAATCCATTCATGCCACAAAAAACAGTTTAGATGACAATAGGTTTAAATAATAAAAATAAATGTCCCATAACTGTTGTTCCCCTATGCAGGGCATTACACATAGCTATCAACAGTCCTGGTTTTCCTTGGACAGTCTAAATTTCAGGACAATGGACACGTTTGTGTGTAGTGGGGATCATGGGACAGTTAGGAATATTATATGATCTTTCCTAACTGGTCCAGAAAGCTGAGAACAGCATGTTGGCTCTTCAGGTAAGGTGGACATGCCTCTGGCCCCACTGCCTCAGCCTATCCTACCCTACCCTACCTCTTGCAACACCTGACAGGTGTCTGGATTTTGGCCATATGTTTATGGTCTATAAAAAAACGATATGTTCTATTAAAAAAAAAATGAATGGTGCTTAATCACGCATATCAAGCTATGTGAATGTTTTTTATTATTAATTATAGATTTACTTATATTGGTGATCCAAGAATGAGCTATTCATAGTTGTTCTGCATTAGCAATTTATACAGATTGGAGTTATGCTCTTAGCCATGAGTTTCAATGTTTCAACTCAATAACCGTGCATTATAAGACTCCGACCCACATTTTTTTACTTCCAAGAAGCAAACCACAGGCTTCTTTCTTAGATGTTTACTACTATGAGGGGCCGCTATGGCTTTGGACCAACTCTTACGGAGCTACAACTCATTGACTGCCTGTTTATTGGAAGATACTTTATCGGCAAGCGTTCTTCATGCTAAAATAGCTGAAAGGTTTGCTTCAAATCAGAGCAACGGTTTGATCCACCTATCCCTTTATTGTATAAATATAACATTACATCGGGATCTATTTGGAGACAAGTCTGACTAAAATCAAAGGGCACCATAGACATATCTCTTTATGTAGTCTGTCTACAGGAACATTCACAGCACTTCATCGACAGTGACAAGTAAAATGAAGAATTCAACGCTGTAGCAGTTGCGAAAATTTAGGCACCAAGGGAAGATTGAATACATGCATTTAGTGTTACTACATGACAGAGTATCTTTATATTTGCTCTATTTATGCAACATTTATGTTATGTTACACTTTTATAGTTTTCTGTTTGCTTGGTTAGTCAAAAAGTTGAAAGAAACCTTACAAGACTTTATGTTGCTGAAGTTCGATAAACAATAATATTAATAAATACGTGTTAGACCAGCAATAAAAATCATGTTCAGCTATCAGAGTTTATCCCTTTAAATATTTGGTGCCCAACAGCAATTTTATAAAATGCCTCCAAATTGCAATGAGAACACTTAGTAGATGGGTCTACATTATATACATCTTCTGTGTTGATTAAAAAGCAAAGGCAATTAAGTCTTTTAACATGTGTTCACAAATGTACCATATGTTCAATGTGTGGAAGTTTAGTCCCAAAAGTCTGGCTTATAAAATGTTCTTTTTTATATCGTATACAGTGTCCTTTTCATGCTTGGCACATTTTAAAGCATAGACAGGGTAGCATATTGAAAGCATCAAAGATCAGATAACTATTGAGAAAATAAAACATAAAAAACATATTGATGATGATAACATGGAAGACAAAATAATTTTACAATGTGTCCTCCAAAGACCAGTGAAGCATTATGGGAAATTGATGCCAAAAACATCAACGTAGAAACTTAACAGCATGGAGAAAACAAAAAAACACACATCTTGTTTCTGCAAACACCATAGTTTTAATATATTAAATATAAGAACTTTTCCAGCAGGGAGTCTGCTTATTTTCCGTATTTTCTAGAAACAGGGCGTCTGTAAGCATGAGGTAACGTCTGTGAGAAAGTTGCTCATTTTCCTCGGGCTTCGCAAGAAGACGTCACCCCTCAAAAGCCATCAATCCCTCATTATGTTATACTTGTCATTGATTTTTATATAAAGCCTTGATGGCGTTTACAGACTTCATTCAAATGTCACTTGCCATCTGTCATACCTTCATGAATCTGATTGTAGTGCAGATGGCACAGAGGATTCTGGGTATTAGTGAACATATTTGGAGTTCTTCATAGACATATTTTATTTATATGTGTTGAAGAATTAAGGTTCTCTAATGCATGCAACATAAAACACTTATGTTACCAAATGTATGAATATTAACATATAATCACATATCACGCCAGCACAAAAAACACTAATCCACAACCGTTAAATGTCAAAATGCTTGCAAAGAAGTAGAAAAAAGATTGAAAAGTGTTATCTATAATTCATTCGCCTTACGGCTTTATTTCAGATGAACAAGGCTCATTTATGTTGCTGTATCTAGTGTGAACACACATCATTATCTTTGCTTGATACTCTGCTGCACAGCTTTGTATTCATGTATTAGCTATTGCTAAAAAAGGCTATTGGTCAAAAGCAATCCATAAAAAAAAATCACGTGAGCATTACTGATGAGGTTGAAGGCATCTGTTTCACAATTAATCCACCTGTAAATCAGGATGTAGATGTGCAGGTGTTGGTTGACTATCCTTATTTCGTTGGACTACCATGAATGCCTAATACTTGGAACACCCAAACTTCGCAAACAGAGAAAGACAATGTTTTACCCTTGCTAGGTCTTTCACAGGCCTTCTCTGTGGTGGAATAAAATAACTAGACACTTCAGCATCTCCTGGGTGAGAATCAGGACTTGTTACTAAAACATACTTACCGTATATTCCCGCGTATAAGATGACTTTTTAACCCCAGAAAATCTTCTCAAAAGTCGGGGGTCGTCTTATACGCAGGGTACTAACCGAGTACCGGGTACTTACCGAGCCGGAGATTCCCACGAAGCCACAAATCTCTAGGGGAGGGGCGAGTGGAGAAGCCGCCTCCCCTGGGCCGGTCCCCAGGGCCGCACCGAGGTAGGTGCAAGATCGTGATCTCCCCAACTAGCCCTGATCAGCAGGGCTGGTTGGGGAGATCACGACCTCCCTCTAATTAGCCCGACATTAGGGAGCTCGAGGTCTGGCACTTCAGACCTCGGCTTCCCTGCTTCCTAATCACTACGCGCCGGCTATTAATGCCGAGTGCGGGGATGACGTCATGCCCCAGCGCTCGGCATCGATTGCCGGCGCGTAGTGATGAGTGAGCAGTAAAGCAGAGGTCTGAAATGACAGACCTCACACTCCCACAACTGGATGGAAGAAAGAAGATAGAAGATGAGAAAGGTAAGAGATGGGGAGAAAGGGGTGTGAGTGCAGTGTATGTATGTTGGTGTGAGATGGTCAGTGTATGTGTATGGTCAGGTGTGTGTAAGAGCAGTGTAGGTATATATCTACATGTGTATGTATATATATATATATCTACATGTGTGTGTGTATGTATATGTATGTATATGTATATATATATATATATATATATATATAACATGTATATATACCGTATGTATTTTTAAATGTGTATGTATGGACAGGCGTATGTGAGTAAGTGTAGATATGTGTGTGTGTGTGTATAAGGGCAGTGTAAGGGCCGTGATTGGCTGGTTGTTGTATGCTGGGTAGAGGGGTAGTCTTATACGGCGAGTATAGCCCAAACTCTATATTTTAACTGGAAAAGTTGGGGGTCGTCTTATACGCCGGAATATACGGTATACTGTTCATGTCAATCTGGCAAGAAGGCAACAGATGTCATGAGTGAGCAAAGCTCGCATTTTAACCTACAACAACCTAATCCATAATGATGTAGGCTAAAGATTGTGATTATCTAGTTGCTTCTTGATAACCAAACAAAATATCAGCATAAAAAGAAAATTGATGCAGATTCTGCAGCCCATTTACACAAAGGGAGAACGCAAAATTATTAAGATTGACAAAGATACAAGCGACATCAACACATGAGATACATTGTGTACAATATAAGCATGTAATCAAGCAGAAGTGATGGTAGAGAAGTGGATATGATTTATGAGAACAGTAGATAGATTTCTGGACAATGAATAGTTGAGCTTTATTTACAGTAATTAGACGCTATTATACCATGAAATAATAATACTAAGCCACAGACACACAGGAGGCAGAACTTTACTAACCAATTCTACTTCTGGTTTACATGTGAAAATAAAATAGTGAGTACTTGTAACGTACCTGGCTGCCGGTCCCTCCGGGTCCGCGGATCTTCAGCCGCCACGGAAGAGGGGGAGACCCCCCACCTTGCCGCAGCAGCATCAGCCGCCACGGAGGAGGGGGAGACCCCCCACCTTGCCGCAGCAACCTCAGCCGCCACGGAGGAGGGGGAGACCCCCCACCTTACCGCAACAGCCACAGCTGCCGAGGAGAAGGGGGAGACCCCCCGCCCTACCACAGCAGCTTCAACCGCCGCGGAGGAGAGGAAGACCCCCCTCCTCCGCAAGACAGCTTCTGCCGCCGCGAGGACGGGGAAGACCCCGCAACTCCACACGGCAGCCGCCGCCTTCTGAATCCTGGTCTGGTCCTGCCGCGCGTACGCGCTCTTCCGCACGCCACCTAGTGGCGCCAGCCGGTACTACCGGTCCTTTTCGTAATTTGAGGTCTCGCCAACCCCAAGATGGCCGCGGACCGGAAGTGACGTAACGGCATTTTGAATTTATGGCGGGAGAATGCTAATTGAAGTCTGCACTTCCTCTTTCTATTTAAGAGCCTCAGAAACCATTCACCTTGCCTTCTGATGGTTGTACCTATTTGTATAGTGTCATCCCAGTACGCGTTCCTGTTATTTGATTCCTGGCATCTGACTCCGGCTTACATTACGACTATTCTGACTTCTGGCTTCCTGACCTCGGCTTACCCTGCAACGATCCTGACTTCTGGCTTCCTGACCCTGGCTTGCTCATTGGTTATTCTATACTGGACTCTGGTGTTCTGTCTTTGGGACTTGCACACGCTGTTCTACCTGATTACAGGTTCTACCTTACGCTGTGCGTGACAGTACTTCATTATTTTTGTTATCTTATAGTTTGGGCGGGGGGTAGCCCTTGTTTCTTCAGTAATTTGGAGTTCCTTGTGTTCCTTTGTGTTAGTCTTTTTTTAGCTCAAACTCTTTTCTAGTATAAATATATATTATGAAATACTATAAGCCGGCCGCCCTGGATGGAAGAAAGCACTGCTCTCAACAGTACACGCAACAGCGTGCAGGTTTATTTTGACATTTCATAAACATTTTCTGTTTCTTACAAAAAAATGAAAAAAAGCTTATCTACAAATAAAAATCCTGGCCCAGTACTGAGCACATACAGCAGATTCACTTACTTCAGGGCCATCTATCAGATACCAAAATTAGTGCAGGTTTAACCAACCTTTTCCAAACACTATTTAGTTGTTTTGCTCTGCTCTGTACTCCTCCAAGGAAGAAGACTCCATTGTGGCACACAATCTCTCCATTCTGAATATTACGGGTTGTTGAACCAGGCTAAATGGGAAACTAGGTGTAGCAACTAGGGTGTAGCAACTTCGGAGGATCAAGGCTTCTAAGGACCGCAGAAATGACCATGGCCGGAAGCTTCAATTTTGTCAAAACTGCTTGTCAGAAATGGACCTGACAGCCCATTTCTGAACTACATTCAGACCTTACTCATCCGCTGCTCTGTCTTCTTGACACACATGGAATTATGGTAGAGTAGATTGTAGTCTCTGGTGTACCCTGAAGAGTACCATTCTCAAGGAAATTGATGTTCCATGTAATGTGATACCACATCTCATATGTAACATAAAAGAAGAGTGGCCATGAGTTAGAAATTGGTTTAGGAATCCCAAGACCATTTCTTAGAATAGGTGATTTCCAGATTTCAGATAGACTTGTGCATTCGTCTTCGGGCGAACATGGAAACGAACACGAAGAGTGCGTTTTCGTGTTTGTTCCGAAGACATGCCGAAGAGAAGACGGCGGCGGTAAAACGTAGGCGAAGACGAAGACACACACCACGAAGATCTTCGTGATTGTCTTCGTCTTCGTCTACCATTCTCCCCCCCTCTTCTAACTTACATTGTCTTTGCAGCAGTTCCCGGAAGTGGAAATCCGCAGGTTCGCCTAAGGTGACCAATAGGCTCACTCGCACGGTCTTTGTAACCCCTGCCAGCGAACCTATGGATTTCCGCTCCCGTTAACCCCTTCGATGCTGCGTTATCTAACACAGCATCAAAGGGGTTAACGGGAGCGGAAATCAATAGGTTAAAGGGCCGTGCAAGCGACCAATAGGCTCACTTGCACGGCCCCTTAACCCTTTAAAAAATAAAGTTAACCCCTAACTAATTGAACAGGGAGGGAGACCAGTGGGATCTGCCGGGTAAGTTGCAGCATTGAGGTTTTAAAACCCCAATGCTGCAACTTACCCTGCCGATGCCACTGATCTCCCTCCCTGTTCAATTAGTTAAATATCCGTACGAGCGACTTTATTGTTCGCTCGTACGGACATTTAGTTAATTGAACAAGGAGGGAGACCAGCGGGATGTGCCGGGTAAGTTGCAGCATTGGGGTTTTGAAACCCCAATGCTGCAACTTACCCTGCAGATGCCACTGGTCTCCCTCCCTGTTCAATTAGTTAAATGTCCGCACGAGCGACTTTATTGTTCGCTCGTACGGACATTTAATTAATTGAACAAGGAGGGAGACCAGTGGGATGTGCCGGGTAAGTTGCAGCATTGGGGTTTTAAAACCCCAATGCTGCAACTTACCCTGGCGATGCCACTGGTCTCCCTCCCTGTTCAATTAGTTAAATGTCCGTACGAGCGACTTTATTGTTCGCTCGTACGGACATTTAATTAATTGAACAGGGAGGGAGACCAGTGGGATGTGCCGGGTAAGTTGCAGCACCAGGACCCTAAAAGTCTGTACGAGCGACCAACAGAGTGGCTCGTGCAGACTTTTAAAACCCCAATGCTGCAACTTACCCGGCACATCCCACTGGTCTCCCAGTTCTATCAGTTAAATGTCCGTACGAACGACTTTATTGGTCGCTCGTACGGACATTTAACTCATAGAACAAGGAGACCAGTGGGATGTGCCGGGTAAGTTACAGCACCAGGACCCTAAAAGTCTGTACGAGCGACCAACAGAGTCGCTCGTACAGACTTTTAAAATCCCAATGCTGCAACTTACCCGGCAGATCCCACTGGTCTCCCTGTTCTATCAGTTAATAAATGATAGAACAGGGAGACCAGCGGGATCTGGCGGACAATTACGGCACCAGGAGTTTAACAGTCGGAACGAGCGACCCTATTGGTTGCCAGCAGGGAGCCCCCTGCTGACGACCAATAGAGTTGCTCATATGGACATTTAAACTCCTGGCGCCAGAGCGGCTTTAACCCCGTTTTAACCCCTTAACCGGGGAAAACGAAGAAAACCCGAACACGAAGAATGTCCGCGAATATTCGCCCGATGAGAAGATAGGACCAGGCGAATATTCGCGGAATACGAAGGTTTTTTTCACCCGAAGATGAGCACGAAGACGAACACGAAGAGCCCCCTGGTGCCCAAGTCTAATTTCATACCAATTTACTTATTGCACACTATACCTTCAGCAAGTTTGAATAAAATATATTTTTTAAATCTGAACTCATTATTACAAATCTTAAGCTCGCTAATTAGAGGTTTGCAAATATAGTTTTACACTTGACATTACTTTTTAATTGCACCGCTGTTTAGTAGGCACAGATAAGGTTATGTCATCCTTGGCATTTCCAAAGCAAAGGCGGAACAACATATGTATACTAAAAGGGTAGTATTCATTCACACACATATTAAATATGAAAAAGTCAGACTGAATTAACAGAACACATAAGCTTACTGTCAGGAAGATGGCTCGTTAAATAGCTTAATGCAGACCAGAGAGAATTAGTAATTACTATAAATTTAACCTGCAACTTATGGTAGATATAAAAGCTAAAAATAAACTCGATTTCTCCAGACTACGTAAGAAGCTGTGCTAAAAGCATGGCTGCCTAGAACACCAGTGGCTAGCACTTGCAACCAAGTTGGTTTTTATTGATAACAGCAGCTCGTTGGGTCTTGTGTTTATTCCTCTCAATTGAGCTCGAAAACAGCTGTACTGTTAAAAAAAGAATAGTAGGTCATAAGCTGACAAGCCAGCTGCGGTTCTGCATAAAGAAAAGAACTGAGCGCACTCTGGTTTAAGAAATGAAGAAAAAAAAAAGCAAGATTTGTTTCATTTCTTTTATTCCCCATCTGTGTTTCAAGTGCCAACGTTTAATCTTTTCTGTGGTTTAGTGGTTTCTTTTTTTTACATCTTTACATCTGCATTTTATAAATGACAGTACTGAATACCAGAGCTTGCTTTTTTTTTGTTTTACACATGCTTGATGTATCCATAGACTAATAAGGACCGGGCTTTCTAGAGTAAAAAACTATTTTGTAGTTTCTAACCAAACCTTGTCCTGTCCACTGAAGGCTTTAAATTGCTTAAGAGTATCATTGAGTTAAAAATGAAAAGCAGTCCCACTGATTCAGCTCCTTGGTACGTAATATAGCTATGAAAATTCGATAGAACTCACCAAACTTGGGGTACATTCACGCAGTGGTGGGCTAAGCAATGTATGGCCATATAATGTAATGGAATCCCCAATATTTATGCCTTTAGATATGTGTTTTTTTAATGTATCCCCTGGGTATGCGCTGAATTCTTGCTTTGTTTTTTTATTGAGCAGTATTGATCTTTTTAACTCAAAGTCAAGTATACTTCCAGTCAAATCTGTGTTATTTTGCAGATTCTTTTTATTATTTTAAGTTTATGGTGTGTTTACAAAAACTCCCAACATTTTGGCAAAGAGTGGTATTAATATAACTAGAGATAGCTAGGGGAAAGCGCTTTACACTATCTTCCTTTGTCATCTACTGATATTTATTTATGTCACTGAGTAAGACATTTAGAAGAGAAAAAATATTAACACTATTTAATTTATCATTGGAAATTAGAAAAACTGTCATACGTTCACAATGGGCTCCTAGCATAGAAGTACATCAGGAGAGGGACAAATTGGAGATATAGATAGGTCTCAAACAGTGATAGTCCATTCCAAATCGGAATCCATGGAAGATGGAGTGTTTGTGTCAATGGTCTTATTTTAACGTAGGATTATAGGAGGTCTAAATGAAAGTGTTGATTTGGCATTTTCAGGAAAATATAAAGAAGGGAGTCTGGGCTAAAGTAGTGTTTTTTTTAGAATCTGCATTTTATTCTTGTAGGTCGTCTACTAATTTGGATAATTAACGTAGCTAGTTCATAAAATTTATAATTGAGTCAGCGTTTGGAATCATGAGTTGCTTTAAAAAATCAGCTGATATTGTTTGTTTGTTTTTTTTATTAAAAATCTCAATTTAACACTTTTATTTGTATGATTTACGTAAACTTACCCCAATACTTAACAGAGGAAAACATTGTGCATAACAATACACAATATGCATAATGTTAGAATTAAGTCAGTAGGGGATGTTTTCATAAATCACATTCAAAGTATTTCTAATCACGGCAGTAACGTTTTTTCTAGTTATCTATATTTTTGGCTAGAATAGACAATCCTGGCACGCCACCTCCTAAATTAAATTATAACTCATATTACTCTTAGCCAGTCAAGTGTGGTTAGCAGCCATTGGAGCGCTGCAGATGACTTACCACGGTGCTATCTGAAAAGCCAGAGGAAATGCCGTCATTAATTACAATTATCCACCAGAGAAAGAGGAGTTGTATTGGAAGAGCCCTGTAGATTTTCAAAGCTAATTAATTGACACGTTATTTTCTACTACACAGCCCCTCTCTTTATAATGAATATATTATACCCTATGGCGCTAAATAAATTAGTCAATTAAATCTGAAGTATGTCATAGTTTGAGCGTCATCTATACAGTTTCTTAATGTATAGGTACTATGTAGGTATGTGTATATATATATGTATATATATATACACACACACACACACATTATACTATCTATAGAATATACATTCTTGATTTGCTTTGGTATATGTTTATTGTGGCTAAGTTACTTTGCTGTGCATTCACCACTATGTCCATATCACAATATTTGCTATTTTCCCCAATAATTCCTCCGGTTTTGTCCTTTTAATAGAAAAGCATATAATTGAATTCACATATCGGAGCTGTTCTGAGAAATCTCATTAGCACTGAAATTATATGTTCAAACCCACATATCACCATGCATTTTAAGCACTTCCTAGATACTGCGAATAAAAGTCATATCAGCATTATTCTAGAGCGTACACATTAATAGCAAATAGGAGAAAGCGCAGTTCTTATGTCTACTCTGTACAAGATAACAAATTGCTACACACTTTATTGTTATTTTGGCGCATATATCAGTAAACAGAATAACGCTTTTTATTATAATACTATGTCTATAGTGATATTAATAGTGACATTTATTACAATAGGTCATATAAGCCTAGGTGGTCGAAAAATGAATCAGAGTTAGGCGTAAATGAGATTGCCAAATACGATTGTGTCACACAGATTTGTTTCATACTGCTGCATTTTATCATACCAAGGAGTGTAAATTTAGTCTGAAAGGCTGCCGTTGTACATCAAGAAAACCTATTTTTTTAAACATTTCTGCGTGAGATTTAAAAGCTTTACTGATTCAAAAGATGGACACAACATAATTTCCATGTAGGTGGTTGTGTATAAATATAAAGTTATAGGCTTGTCTGGACGTGTTAATCTAATGATGTCATACTATAGAACCTGATCTGAATCAGGCTCTATAAAAGTTTCTGTTGATTGCACAGTGCCCATGGTGAAACAGTTGGACATGATGGTATTCAATGAATTAAAATAATATTATTACATGGAAAAAGCTATGTTACAAACTTACAGATAAGTAATTATGGCCGCCATGCAAAATTAAGTAAACATATGAATACACAGATCAAATTTAGTAAAGACGATACCTTTGTTGGCTAACGGAAGCTTTCTTCTTCATGGGTATTACTATAACCTAGGTAGTCTTTAAAGCTAACTCTCTATTCCACTTTAGTTAGCCACAAAAAGTAATCTTCTGTACCAATTTAGCTATTTTTCCTTCTGTAGTTAGCATGGTATAACGCTATACCTATATGAATAGAAAGTGAATCTAGTTTGTTCACAAAATCACTCAGAGCCATCTATTTCAGCTATGTATGTAGCTATTGCACAACCTGGATTTTGTCTTTATTCAACAAGAGAACCCTAGTTCTTCTCAAGTTGACTCTTTATCGGGCAATTGTTTTTGGTTACTAAATTGTTTTGTGGTATATTTTGTGCATTTGACTCTCAAGCTGAACTTAAGCTGCTAAAATCCATATACAAATATAAAACAATGTCACCACTCTTTTAATGCAGATTTGTCCCTGTATAATAATGTTTCACACACTTTTGTAAAATGCACTGTTGGTTTGAAGTTTTCCATCATGTAGAAAGTGTGTAGACTGTATGGACAGGTTGTATGTCGACAAATTCCATGTTTCAGTGTAAGATTTTTCTATTGGAAGCTGTATATGCAGTTGTGTAAGGCAAAACTGTACACATTTTCAGTTTTATTAAAAAAAAAAAAAAAGCACACTGATGAAGTGGGATACAAAATAGCTTCCATAGCCAGGGCCACCTGAGCCACTTCTTACACACACACACACACACTAGTAACATAGTAACATAGTACATAAGGTTGAAAAAAGACCAAAGTCCATCAAGTTCAACCTATATACATATTGTGTCCCTACTGTGTTGATCCAGAGGAAGGCAAAAAACCCTTATGAAGCAGACGCCAATTGCCCCATACCAGGGGGAAAATTCCTTCCCGACTCCAAATATGGCAATCAGAATAAATCCCTGGATCAACGTTCTGTCCCTATTAATCTAATATCCATAACTTGTAATATTATTGCTTTCAAGAAACACGTCCAGGCTCCTTTTGAACTCTTGAGTTTACCATTACTACTTCCTCTGGCAGAGAGTTCCATAATCTCACCGCTCTTACTGTAAAGAACCCCCGTCTGTGCTGGTGTAGAAACCTTCTTTCCTCCAACCGTAGAGGATGTCCCCTTGTTATAGATACAGTCCTGGGTATAAAAAGGTCCTGGGAGTGATCTCTGTACTGTCCCCTAATATATTTATACATAGTTATTAAGTCCCCCCTAAGCCATCTTTTTTCCAAACTAAATAACCCTAATTCTGATAATCTTTCTGGGTACTGTAGTCCTCCCATTCCCCTTATTACTCTGGTTGCCCGTCTTTGAACCCTCTCCAGCTCCACTATATCTTTCTTGTACACTGGTGCCCAGTACTGTACACAGTATTCCATGTGTGGTCTGACTAGTGACTTGTACAGTGGTAGAATTATTTCCTTGTCGTGGGCATCTATGCCCCTTTTGATGCACCCCATGATTTTATTTGCCTTAGCAGCAGCTGCCTAACACTGGTCGCTACAGGTAAATTTACTGTTAACTAAAACTCCTAAGTCCTTTTCCATGTCAGTCGTCCCCAGTGTTTTCCCATTTAATACATATTCCCAGCCTGGATTTTTCTTCCCCATGTGCATAACCTTACATTTATCTGTGAAAAGAAAAAATGTCGGTGCGCTAAGCTAGTCTCAGGCTCAAATAATACAAATGTATAATATGAGGCCTACCAAACAGTGTGAGCATGCTGCAAATACAGTGTGTTGGCTGTACAATGTATACAAAAAACAAAATACTGTCTGCGCTTCTCACCCTAATAAAGTTGGCAACAAATATATAAACATAATATAAATGAGAGGTTTTGGTTATATGAATTGGCCAAAGCATAATTAAGCTCACCCGCCACGTCAAGGCACACTCTCAATAGGGTGAGAACCTACTCTCACCTCCTACATAGTGGGCACACAAAGCAGTTTATACTGCTACCAAAACTAATGTGTTGGGGGAGGTGCACCGACATTTTTTCTTTTCCCTGTTTGCACATATTTGAGGTTGTTGGCTCCTCATTAGTCTGGTTGCAGCTTGCTGTCCAGGGGTTAAATGGGAGGAAGTTTAATTGCACCTCCCCCAACACATTAATTTGGTTTTGGTAGCAGTATAAACTGCTTTGTGTGCCCACTATGTGGGAGGTGAGCGTAGGTTCTCACCCTATTGAGAGTGTGCCTTGACGTGGCGGGTGAGCTTAATTATGCTTTGGCCAATTCATATAACCAAAACCTCTCATTTATATTATGTTTATATATTTGTTGCCAACTTTATTAGGGTGAGAAGCGCAGACAGTATTTTATTTTTTGTATACATTGTACAGCCAACACACTGTATTTGCAGCATGCTCACACTGTTTGGTAGGCCTCATATTATACATTTGTATTATTTGAGCCTGAGACTAGCTTAGCGCACCGACATTTTTTCTTTTCCCTGTTTGCACATATTTGAGGTTGTTGGCTCCTCATTAGTCTGGTTGCAGCTTGCTGTCCAGGGGTTAAATGGGTGGAGGTTTAATTGCACCTCCCCCAACACATTAATTTGGTTTTGGTAGCAGTATAAACTGCTTTGTGTGCCCACTATGTAGGAGGTGAGCGTAGGTTCTCACCCTATTGAGAGTGTGCCTTGACGTGGCGGGTGAGCTTAATTATGCTTTGGCCAATTCATATAACCAAAACCTCTTATTTATATTATGTTTATATATTTGTTGCCAACTTTATTAGGGTGAGAAGCGCAGACAGTATTTTGTTTTTTGTTTACATTTATCTGTGTTGAACCTAATCTGCCACATCCCAGCCCAAGCCTCCAACCTATGCAGATCCATTTGTAATCGTGCACTGTCCTCTATTGTGTTAACCACGTTACAGAGCTTAGTATCGTCTGCAAAGATTGATACTTTACTATACAATCCCTCTACAAGGTCATTAATAAATATATTAAAAAGAATAGGACCCAAAACTGACCCCTGTGGTACCCCACTAGCAACAGTAACCCACTCAGAGTATGTACCATTAATAACCACCCTCTGTTTCCTATCACTGAGCCAGTTACTTACCCACATACACACATTCTTCCCCAGCCCAAGCATTCTCATTTTATGTACCAGCCTTTTATGCGGCACCGTATCAAATGCTTTGGAAAAATCAAGATATACGACATCCAGCGATTCACCCCGATCCAGTCTTGAGCTCACCTCCTCATAAAAGCTGATCAGGTTAGTTTGACAGGACCGATCCCTTGTAAACCCATGCTGATATGGAGTCATACACTTATTTTCATTGAGATACTCCAAAATAGCATCTCTTAGGAAATCCTCAAACAGTTTACATACAACAGAAGTTAAACTAACAGGCCTATAATTCCCCGGGTCACTTTTTGTCCCCTTTTTGAATATTGGCACAACATTTGCTATGCGCCAGTCCTGGGGAACAGACCCTGTCACTATAGAGTCCTTGAATATTAGAAATAGGGGTCTGTCTATTACATTACTTAACTCCCTTAGAACGCGGGGGTGAATGCCATCTGGACCTGGTGATTTGTCTATTTTGATTTTTTTTAGGCGGCACTGCACTTCTTCTTGGGTTAGACTTTGTTCAGTGTGTAAAAAAAAAGATGGTAGTCAGGCAGCATTGAATTACATTTTGAGAAATATATAAATGAGTTCTGTTGAGAAAAACACACACTGTGGTCATTTGTTCTGAACATTTTTCTGTTGTAAATACAAATATAATCCATGTGTTTCTATTATTATTTTCATTCCCTCTCTGTATTTATTATAGTAAGATTTCGTTTTTTAACATTTTATCCATTATACGGGGTGCGAACATAGATAACAAAAACCCAACCCAACGAATAATTGGGGCCATGATTAAGGTAGCTGTCCTTATATTCACTATTGTGCTTTCCAACAACTCACCATTAGCTATTAGACATCTGTTTAGAGTGACCATAATAGCTAAAAGTCTCTTCTTCTTTAAATGACCTTTGTAAGTAAAATTAAAGAACCCCAAAATTGTTTACTTCAATTCCACGAAAATTCTTGATGCAGAAGCAAAAAGAATCATAGATCATTATCTCTAAAAAAAGATACGATATTGCTAATGATAGCATTTACAAATTTAGAAATGTAAGAGCAGAATGATAGGGATGCTGAAGAAATTAGTGCTAACTTATTATTGAATATTAAACCGTTAAAACGGGACTTCCGTTTTAACCCGTTTTTAACCGTTTAATATTCAATATTCTGATGGCAAGTTGCACCCAATGTTTTTATGGTTAATTAATCATTGAAAGAACACCGTTATTTCCCTTTAATGATCTTTCATACATTATGAATAATTGTCACTGGCATTACTCTTATGCCAGCCATCAGCATGTAGAATTTATGAGTGTAGTTTTGTGTGGCTGGTTCTGAAATCCTGGCTGTAGCACATGGTATTTATATTTACCCATTCAAATCTCACTGTGTTTTATCCATTTAGCGTTTGTCAAGCTCATCAAACACATGCTCTTTTGTGACATTTGACTTGGTTTGTATTGATTGTTAATTCATTTTGTTTGCACAGGAGAAATTTGTGCGTTCAAGATCCACGGCCAGGAGACTCCTTTTGAGGCTGTGGTGTTGAACAAGACATCGGGAGAAGGACGTCTGAAAGCAAAAGGATCAATTGATTGTGAACTACAGAAGGAGTATACATTTATCATCCAGGCGTATGACTGTGGAGCTGGTCCAAGTGGTGCCAATTGGAAGAAATCTCACAAGTGAGTGACTTTGCACAACTACACATGTGCAAAATGGATGTGTTTATTAAGCATCAAGTTTTAGTTTCTGATTTACATAGCTGTCAAACGGCAACAAGTAAAGGAGCTTACACCACTATGATAACTTGGTGACTTCACTATTGGCTAAAGTGCAAAGATCTGCATTCTACAGTCTTGTGCTTCTGTAATGTAATGAGATCCCAGGCTACATGTCCAAAAAGGACACTGATCCTACAGGACGAGATTAGGCATTCTGTTGGTGGAACGTCCAGTGATGGCGTATTGGTTAAATTATTTTATGGTATTGTTAAGGATCAGAGCTCGTGTACATTGAGATGATATACAGATCTAAAAATGCAGTCAGCCGCACATAAATCTGGTGAAACGGGACATTCCACCCAATGTATATTCCACTTTTTCCATTATGAAAAACATTTGGCTGAATTGTAATTAGTTAAGTCATATTATCTGATGTTATATCAGTAGAAACGTTTCAGCCCTGATTCCATCTTAAACAAATAAGGACATTTGTCACGATAAGGGTAGTTTAGGCATCCTCTTCTTTACTTCATGCCAGCAGAATTCTGTCAATCTTCATTGGTGAAACTTAAATTTGCAACATTGTATTAAGTATAACATTAAAATTATTTTTCTGCTGACATGAAAACCAGAAGAAATTAAAGGGACACTACATGCATACATTATGATAACTGTGTGGTCTATTAAATTTCTTGTGAGGGCCATTTTTCAAATGCATGGGGGATGCTAAAGAAAACTGTCAGGCAGTGGGGATCATTTGTAAGCTAAGGAGAACATCGGAACTTCCCTGACCAGCCTAAAGAGCTGCAACATCATAGACCTCCACTGCAGCTCCCATATAGTCTCCATGCAACATTCTGTAACTGAGCATCGCAAGGTGGCTCTGAGGGTAAGGTGGGTTGACCCTGCACCCTCTTACCTCCGGCCACTCCCTAACATAGTTAGTGCATCAGTACATCTCATTAGCCCAGTTTTGGCTACATTGCTTCCTTATGAGCCAAATCAGTGGTGCTGTATTACTCTTAATTACCTGTGTGGTGGGAATAATGCTCAACCTAGATGTCTGGTCAAGACCTCAGGTATATCCGAGACTACCATAGCCCTAAAAGTCCTGTGTATGCAGTACTGTGTATACAAACATTTAACTGTAAATTATTTTTTCCAAATTTCTTATTCCGTTACATATCTTGTATAGTATATCATTACTTTTTACTGTGTCTTTATTCCAAAAACAATGGTTTCTCTAGTTTCATTATAGTCGCCTTGCTATGTAGGCTCAAAATGGTATTTATACTAAGAGCTTTTTCACTTCATCTTAGCACATCAATGCTTTTATAATAAACATGTTCATGTTGCATTTTTAATCAGGTTTAACATAAATATTTACAGCCAACCATTACTGCTGTGCTATTTTTAAGAGGCCTATCAATTTGATTTCCAAGTTACAGAATACGCCATGTAATACAAAATGTGTTATGTAAGGTCCTCTGAACCTGAGAGGAGATTTAGATATTTGTAATAATATTTTATAACAATTAGAGAACAATGTATGTACAACTGTAAGTATAAACTTGATTATATACAAATAATTATATATAAAGAAAACTGATTGCTAAAGTGCTTATCCTTTTGAGTGCCATGGGAAATCAAGTGCATTATCGAGTAGACTAACGTAATTTATGGGACTTTCTGAGTACTTTAATAAGCGTTCAAATAGTCCATAGTATGATGAAGCAGCCAATCAGTGGCAAGAAAGTGGTTTCAGCACATGGGTACTGAGAGTCTATGTTTGTTGAGAAGGCTCTGTCTGGAGGTAGGTATATCACATGGCAGGAGATGTCTCCTGCACTGAAAATACCTAGGGTGCCAGCAAAGGGGCAAGTGCATATAGAGGTATTCTACAGAAACTTCCCATTCATTTACAAGAGGACACCATAAAAAATTAAAAGGGTCATGCTGCTATCATATATTTTAAATTGCAAAGTTAAAAGAGGTCCAGCCAAGCTCTGTAGAGTTTTTCACTAAAGAGTTTGAAGGGAGGACTTAAGGAACTGTTAGGTGACACAAAAACCATCTAAAAGCTCAACAATCAAAGGATAAATCAAAGGGTACTAAAGACAAATCTTTGAGGGAACTTTGAAGGAAGAACACTCCCCCCATGAAAAGTCAAAACTTTATATATTTGGCATGTGGAATAAAAATGTATCTATGTAATAATTGGGTGACTGAAATCAGTTTTCAGATGGCATTGTAATGAATACTGTCTGTGCTTTTGATGACATTTTTCCAAAGAATAAATCTAGCAGTGACTGGTGCACTGGTGTATATGTCACTGATCCATGTCTCTCAGCGAAGCTATTAGTGATTCACATGTTTCATTTCCTAGCGGCTGCTTCCTAAATCGAGTGCTTTCTCGTCCGTTTCCCCTAGCTGCTGGGTTCAGGATTTCTCAGAGGAGACAATAGAGAGAAGCTAAACGATATAGAGGATCCAGAAAAGGGGCAACAAAGTCATCTATTGGTGGCTTTAAAGAGCCCTTGTAACAGAGATACAGTATCAGCATTAGAGTCATTGTTTCAGGTTAATACATAAGTCTCAGGTGTGTTATCAAATAACTAAAGCTGTTTAGTTACCAACCCTCAGATCAGCCCTTAGCCATGGTATCTTCTATCTATCTTCTATATAGGCTTGTAGTCGTTTCCCTGGCGGGTCCCTGTTATTAGCAGACTGCAGGTTTTGAAGTTCCAAGTGAGTATACCTAGAAAGTGTCTTAGTAAGAACAGCAATCATTTGCCAGAGGGAAGGAGGAGGTTTAACTCCTTCAGCGGTTCTATGAGTACAAAGGTTTGTTTTCCCAACACAGTAGACATAGGCAAGATGATAAACACAAACGGGAGTAAACAGGAGTATAGTGAGGTAGACTAAGTAGAAAAAGATCTAGTATCTGTGTAGTATAAACGTCAAATTACAAGTAATGTGTTCATGTATTTGTTCATAAAATGCATAAAACTATTTTAAAAAATCACGGCACATCAAAGTTATTCTTTCTCATCTTTGCATTTTTAGGGCTGTAGTCCACATACAAGTGAATGACGTGAATGAGTTTGCTCCCGTATTTAAAGAGAAGACATACAGAGCCACGGTGACCGAGGGCAAGATTTATGACAGTATCCTACAGGTGGAAGCAATGGATGAGGACTGCTCCCTGCAGTACAGCCAGATCTGCAATTATGAGATTGTTACAAGTGATGTGCCATTTGCTATTGACAGAAATGGTAAGTCTTATGTAAAGATACTAAACAAGGCATTTACCAATCTTAAAAATTGCTCTTCGTAAGGAACATTTCTTTTGCTATTATTTTTTGATTCTATGCAGTTCTAATATCATTAATTCCCTTGTTATTTTTTATCTACTTTTCTTAATACTTTATATATATATATATATATATATATATATATATATATATATAGTTTTTGCTATAATAACCAGACAGAGCTAAATTATGCTAATTATGCGGGTTTGGCAGAGTAGGCGGAGCTTTGGGTCAGTGGGTGTGGTGAATTTCCAGGCATATTTGACACTGCGCTGTGCCCCCGCGGTGTCATTTAACTCCATCAATACTGGCACTGGCTGCTCCATGTTTGATGCCTTCCTTTATAGGCATACCTGGGAACTCGCTGGTTTTTGACCTGGAAAACTCCGGAAGAAACACCGCTTCTCAGGTTCTTGACACGCCCCACTCCCCGCCCATTTCCACTTTAGATGTGGATGTTTTCCCGTGAACGCAGTGTGGATACCCCCAGCGTCAGCGGGAACGCACCACCCACCGATGTCAGCGGGCAGTCCTGGCCACGTCCCACAAGGGTAGGCTCTAGGTACCTGGAAGTTCCCAGGTATGTTTATGGGTCTCATTCAGGTCAGATCTTCCAAATGCTCAATCAAGAGATCACATGACACTGGAGTTAAAACACCTGGTTCTGATCTATCTAAACCTGGTTCTCTCATTTGAACCTTGCACTTGTGTGGATACCATCTCTTGTGGAGTTCTCCTTTGTTCCCTGTTGTGACTTGGTCTGTATTTTTACTTCTCTGCCTTCTGTTTTCCTGATCTAGGAATGTTTCAAATGATTGCCCTTTTTGCTGCCTAGACTGACAGTTCTGCCTTTTTATTTATGCCTCATTGTCGCCTGGACTGACCTTGTACTGCCTTATCGTTTAGGCCTGATTGCTGCCTGGCCTGACCCTGTGCTGCCTTATCCTTTAGGCCTGATTGCTGCCTGGCCTGACCCTGTACTTCTTTGTCATTTAGGCCTGATTGCTTTCTGTATCGACCCTGTACTGCCATATCATTAATGCCTGATTGCTGCCTAGTCTGACCCTGTACTCCCTTATCCTTTATGCCCGATTGCCTCCTGGCCTGATCCTGTATTTCCTTGTCGTTTAGGGCTGAATGCTGCCTGGAGCCACCCTGTACTTCCTTGTCATTTAGGCCTGGTCGCTGCCTTGATCAAGCCTTTGCTGTTTATTCATTATTGCCAACAATTATTGCACCAACCCTGATTTGAGTATCACTACCTATTCTAGAAGACTAACTATATCTGCCCCTGGGGTCTGATACTGTTCATTTTAACACAGAAATGATCACAGCAACTCAGATGTGTTTTCCGTTGTTTTTTGGATATGGTTGAAAATGTTCTCCCTGCTCAACTCGACTGTGCAAGCTGGGTGGTAGGACTATCTAACACCACTGGTGCCTGTATTACTTTAAAAAATATAAGAACATATAGTAATTTCTTTTGGAGGAATAAAATAATATTAAAGATGAGAGCACTTAAAAATAAAGAACACAGTTGTTCGCCATTAGAAATACATATAGCCTGTCACTGCTGTTTCCTAAGCAATACTGCCAGCAGTGTAAGATACAGCAGAAAATGTCTCTCAAATGAGAATTGAATTGTCTTTATAAATGCCTGTCTGTCATAAAGTATGGCTGGGGACCAAAAGATAATAAGCTGGCAGAAGCCAAAGTGGAAAATAACTGGAAAAACTGCTTGTCTTCCAGACAACAACAACACTTTTGGCGTTCAATAATTTGGGTATTAGAGGAAGAATGTTACATTGATGAATACGTTTGGGCTTGAAATTGCAATCCTGTCTGCCAACCAAATTCTTTCTTGGCTAATGCACTTATCACAAGCACACCAGAGCTATAACCTTTTATAAAATGAAAGGGTGTTTTAGCATTAGCATAATGAATGATTCTGAAATTGGACAGAGTGTTACGCCCAGAAAATCCCATGAAAGACTAATCTTCAAAACTGTGTTACAGCATGACAAGCAAGATTGATAGCAAACAGATAGATAATACTTTCAGAGGAATGGAAGAAAGTGCTTGTTTGCCTCTCACATTTCAGAAAGGATTATTTAGAAAACTGTTCATTAATTTAAATAAATATAAAAAAATGTATACATGCACACAGAACATGGATCTCAATTCCGTCATCCTTGGGGCAGTCGTTAAGACGATGGAGCCTGGAATGAAATATTACTTTTGTTCTCCAAATGGAGAGGTGTTTTGCTAGGAAAGATTTAATATCCTGACCGTTCCCACTGTCTTAAACCAACCCTCTCATTATTAGTCATGTGATGTCACACTGATTCACTGATACATACTATTACCTTTAGACATTTTACCTCCAAATTAGGGAACTCTCTTGGTCCCTTATCTGGGTCGCTTCTTTCTTCTGCCAGTGGGTAGATGTTTAGCCGCAACTACTCTGTGCCTACTCCCCTCCCCTAAAGAATTATTGAAAATCTATACCACCCACGTGAAAAAGTAATTGCACCTTAAACCTAATAACTGGTTGTATCACCTTTGGTGGCAACAACTGCAATTAAATGTTTGTGATAACTGGCAATGAGTCTTTTACATCACTGTTTCAATTCAGCCACATTGGAGGGTTTTCTAGCATGAACTGCTTTTTATGGTCTTGCAACAGCATCTCAAATGGATTCAAGTCAGGACTTTGACTATGCCACTCCAAAACCTTAATTTAATTTCTTTTGAACCATTCAGGGGTGGACTTACTTGTGTACTTCGGATCAATACCCTGCTGCAAAACCCAACTGCACTTGAGCTTTATGCCACAAACTGATGACCGGTCATTCCCCTTCAGGATCTTCTGGTAGAGAACAGTTCCATCTATTCATCACTGTTCCCATGTCGCCCATGTCGCCCATGTCCTGAAGCCGTAAAGCAGCGTTAGACCATCACACTACCGTCACTGTGTTTGACTGTTCGCATGATGTCCTTATTGGGAAATGCTGAGTTAGCTTTATGCCAGATGTAATGGGACTCATGTCTTCCAAAAAGTTACATTTTTGACTCATCAGTCTACAGAATATTATACTAAAAGCCTTAAGGGTCATCAAGATGTTGACAAGGAAAATGTGAGACAATCCTCTGTGTTCTTTTTGGTCAACAGCAGTGGTTTCCCCATGGATGCCATTTTCACATAATTTCTTGTGGAATTGTGAACACTGACCTTAACTGAGGCAAGTGAGGACTTCAGTTGTTTACATGTTAGTCTTGATTCTTGTATGACCTCCTGGATGAGCCTTTGATGCGCTCTTGGAGGAATTCCGAAAGTCCGGCCACTCCTGGAGAGGTTCACCACTGTCTCAAATATTCCCCATTTGTAGATAATGGCTCTTAACGTGGTTCACTGGAGTCCCAGAGCCTTGGAAATGGCTTTTCAACCCTTTCCAGACTAATAGATGTAAATTACTTTGTTTCTCATCATGAATTTCTTTAGATTGTGCTGCTTTTTGAGCCTTTTAACATACTTCACTTTGCAAGACAGCTTCTATTTAATTGATCTTTAGATTCGAAATGTCTGGCAGTAATCATATCAGGGTGTGTCTAGTAAAACTGAGCCCAATTTTCAATTAAATTTGATTGGTTGATTTAGTACCTAAAGGGGAATTGCTTTTTTCACATAGGGGCAGGTATGGTTGGATAGCACCAGTCATGCAACCCTTGCTGCTTTGTTCTAGGCTCCAGTCCTCACCAGAGTGTAAGCTTGCAAGAAGTGCCCTCTGTACCTAATGTGTTGGGTTGTCTTGATAAACTCTAGTTTTGTCATACCCCTTAAATATATGTATTGTAAAAATTGCTGCGTCACTATATAAAGAAAAGATAGTAATAATATTAACTTGTTACCCACATAGTGACTGCTCTCCATTTGATTTTGACTTTAACAACTCTCTGGAGGGCTTAAATAGATGCTTGAAAAGCTAATATGGTAGCACCATGTGCGATTAGGATTTCTTTTGAGCTTCTGTTCTGTGTAATACAGTTGTTGCCAGAGTCACATATATAACCATAAGCTGTGAATACTACTTTATAATGTTTTTCTTACGTTTTTGAGTAAAAAAGCAGCATTATGTACCCACTGCCATAAATATTTTTCTCTCTGACAGTACAGGTACTGGCAGTGTCCATAACACTCAGTCGGATCTTAACGGAGGATTTGTTTTGGAAACTGCCTGTGCCTGTACTGTCAGCGAAAGAGCGTAGGCAGCAGGAAGTGATTGACAGTGGGTAAGATAATGATTGTGCAAACCTTACTGGACTGAAATCGTCTAATGGTGAATCGCAGATGTAGCAAACTCTAATGGTTTTGCTATAATGGACTCATGCTGTGTGTAGGGTGATAGTAGGAGATTGTGTTATTTTCTCCACTGGCCGCTAGCAGCAGGATCTGTTTTTTTATTCATCCAGAGCCGCAGTGACTCGGCTATGTTGAATTTTTATTGTTGAAATTAACCTGCTGTGTGCCAGCACATACAGAAGCAATGCTTTGCTCATTCCTCTGGAAAATAAAAGGTTGAAGCTTTAACCAAAATTGAAGGGTCAGCGTTTTCTTCACCAGAGTCAGAGAAGAAACTGTGCCTTCCTGTATTTCAGTGAAACAAGCAATGTAGGGACTGCTGGCTGACTCTTGACAGCCATAAACATGGTCGGAAGATAATGATGAGGCGGCCCTGGCACTTTAAGATCGATGGTCACCAAATGATGTAAGTGCAGCTGACAGCAGGATATGAGAGGCTGTATGTTATGTTTTAATGTTTATGCATCGTGCAGCCAGCTATATCCAGCCAATGCCTGGTCACCCCCTGGAACATCAGGTAGGGTGAGTATGGATCCTGGCCTGGTTTTACTAATCCTTTCCCTCCTGCTATCTATGCCAATGGCACTACAATCTACTGAATAACAGGGGTGGTAGCCTACAGAAATATTTATCAGAACAAGGGGCAGCTGTGAGCATAGAGGTCGCCGTGTGGGTGCAAGGGGGGCAATTACCCCCCCTAGGTTATTCCTTCCCCCCCCCGCCAAATTTAGAACCTAAGACCAGGGGTGGACTGACCAGGGCTGCCCCTAACATGAGTCCATGGGACCCGGGGTGGCACTTTGACAGGGGTGGCAACTTGCCCCCCCAAGGGAGTCTTTCCCAATATATTTCTGCATCTCTCCTTCTCCACAAATCTATCTGAACCACTTCCGCAAAAAAGCAGAGAGAGAAGAAAGAAGCAGGAACGTGGCTGGATCGAGTTGTGACTAAGGTGAATGAGTGATGGAAGGAGGGAGAGGGTAAAGGAGGGACCGAGAATATGCATTATGGATGTGTGTGTGAGCATGTGTAAGTGTGTTGGAGCATGTACGTGTAAATGTTGGTGTGTGAGTTTTTGAAAGCTTTTAAATATTATGAGGAAGGAGTCATTTAACATACCCCTCCTTTTGTCTTGGTTACACATGTAATTAATTTGAGAATATAATCTCATGAGCAGGGCCCTCCACCACTGATGTGTGTGCAGCGCTGTGGAATATGTTGGTGCTTAATAAGTAAGGTTAACAGTAATAGGATAATTTCAAAAATCTCTTTACAATTTTTTTAAAACAGTACTTCCCAGTCCCAGAATGAGACGAGTGAGCAGTTCATGATTAAATTAGAATACTATTTTCTGCAAGAAGCCAAGTAGATTCTTTGTTCTTTTTACCGGTCAATCCACCTGCGAGTAACAAAGTGAAACAGTTATGCGGCAAATAAACGCAGTAATGTACGACAAGAAAAGTGAGATGTTGCCTTTTTTCTTGGTTTTTCTATGGAGAACATTCAATAAAAACTGTACCGCTGTAAAGGTGCAGAAAAAAACATGATTTATCACTGGTAAAACCCAAATTAATTGCAACAGCATGCAGTTTATTTCTATGTTTATCACCTTGTCTTTGTTCAGTTTGTCATGCAGCCGGTTTCAGTCAATAGACCTTTCCTCCTAATCCACAAGGACAGTGACCTCTGTCTTCTTGAGTATAAAATGCTGACACTGGTGTAGGCTCAAAGATATGAGTATCATCTTAAAGCTTCTTCAGATCAGCGGTGTTAAATTACACATTGCATTAACTATTCTGCGTGCTTGGAGTAGTAATTTTTTTATGAACAGTAAATTTTGACCATTTTTTTTTAATTTAGACCTCAAACAAGGTCATAATCAGCCTTCATATGTTACCTTTATGTAACCTGAATAGTCTCTATCAAAACAATCACAAATGTAAAATGTGCAGGAAATAAATATATTATAGATACATCATGCCATATTTATCAATACAAGGCTGGGGTGAATTGTATAAAGAGATAAAATGAGTGTAATCATCTTAAAAGCAATGGAGTATTTCTCCTGTTTGTTCCACATTTAGAACTTTACCAAAATTGTTCTGGGAGGTCTGGCTGCAGTTTTGAGGTCCATTGTCTTGTGCTGTTTTCATTATATACTGTATCTTTGGATAACCGAGCAAAAAAAGAGATGACCTCATAGCTTTATTTTAGAAAATAAGCCCTGTAGCTATTAAGTTGATCTTAAGTGCATTTATAGCCACCATCACTCACGACTATACGGTGGCATTTAAACACTAAAAAGAAGATTCGATCTGATCATATAAAAAGTTTGAAATGCTTTAATATTTTATACTAAAGTTATTGTTATGTGGGACAAAATCTGCAATGTTAATATCTCACACATGTAAAGCGCTTTACTGACAGAGTTAGAAGCAGGGTTATGAACAGCACAACAGCCTTCCACTCCACTTGGCTAATCAAAAGAATATGCAAGGACAGCCTTTTGTCAATACAATCTGTTTTCCTGAAGCCTGACAAGAATAAGGCTCATTTTCACAGGCTATGACCCTTATATTATCTGAGTAATTGTACTTTCATGTGAAGCTTTGAGATGTTAGCACTTGTGAGGACTTGGCTTGTTACATTTTTACGCAGAATAGTAATTTTGTTGATAGCCATTTCCTTTCAAATTGCAGTAGCATGCTAAAGGGTTGACAACGTTAAAGACTCAAAAAAGCAAATGCACCAAAATACAGTATTTGTGTTGTTATTTTCGAACAAGTCTAAAATAAAAACGCATTGCGATATTTTATTATATCATTGAAATAACATGTTGTGCAATGGCAAAATGTCATCAATCTATATTATAAAGACACACAGGCATGCTGGATTATAATGGTCACAGTATGAAAATACTGTAACAATATTATATTTTTAACAAACAAATATAACTATTAACCATATCACCAAATTGGTAGCCTGAACTGGCTAACCAAATTTATTCCCCAAAATGATGATATGCGGTCCTTGAGAGTACATAGAGGTAATATATATAGATTGGGTGGTGTCAGAGAACTTCTATACCTTGAGGCTACCAATGTATCATCCCCTACACAGTACCCACAATACTACCCTCCATGGTCCCAATCCATGGAGAGTTCTGCACTTAGCTAGTGCCACACACTTTGGGCAGAAAACTTCTGTACTCATGTCGATCTCAAGGACCACATCACAACCGCTTAGATTAACCTGAAATACAAAAACGGGGGAGGGAAACAATTCCTTGTGGCAAATAATCCAAAGAGGGCCGGCACCCTTCTAGTAGACTTGTCTGAGTTTGAGACAACCACACTGAGCAACGTGGCCCGGGAGGAACAGGAATTTTAGTCCCCTGGCAAAGGGCAGGGCAAGGTACGCCTAGGAGCATCTTGGCCTGGGGAGACCATTGACTTTGGCACCAGGATTTTAAAAGTCTGTGAGAGCGACTCTATTGGTCGCTGGCAGGGGGCTCCTCTGGCATCAACCAATGAAGGGTTGATTTATTCGGTTTGAACAAGAAAACAACATTGTTTGTTTTCATGTTCTCCAGAATACGAATGCACAAGTCTACTTTCTATTGCTTTCTTTATATCCTAGCTTGACCTTACTTACAAGCTCCTCTCTCATGGGCCACTTTAAAGAACCCAAGCCTGCATTCTATATGATATTGCCTTTTCTATGCCCAGTAAAGCAATCTTATTAATGCTTACTGCCAGGGCTATAATTGAATATACAACTACCCCATGATACTGAGGATTCTTATCCAGTCCTAGATAACCTAAACCCTGTGCTCCAATGAGCAATATATATAACTACCACTCATATAGCTGAGGACTCCTACCTAAACTTAAAAATATAATTCCCACACTAGGTATAGGTTAATGCATTTCACAGTCATGTAGTCTTTTCATCAATGCTTAATTCCAGGACTTTTCTATATTATTGCCAAATTGCTGCTATCACCCCCTCCTACTTAACTAGGAAGATCGACTGTAACGTTCAAAATAAATGCTTTAAAAAACACATTTTCAATATTTATCCTTCATTTTTGGAAAATGTACACAGTGATGGGCAAGTAGATATTGTCTGATAGCTGACTTTGTGGATCAATTGGAATATGACACACATGGAGGTATGCAACGTAAGTGGACTCCAGCATACACTCCGCTGAACACATACAATAGTGAGATAGAAAAATCTCAATTGTCACAAAAATAACAAAGTGAAGAAAAATCAAAGAAATCTGCTGAGTGTGTTATAAAGGGCAATAATAAATAGTGATAAACATACTAAAAAATAAAAATAGCAATACCATTACCAATAATGATGTACTTATGATGTGCTAAATAATGTATTAAAAATGTGTAGTGTATAATATAAACACTACAGATAAACAGTTCAGGTAATAAAGTGCAATCACTACAATAATGTACACACTATAGGTAAACTTAAAAATACATTAACCCCTTAACGTCTCGATCACGGTGATGCAGCTGTTTAACAGCAGCCCGTATATATTTTCGCAATTTGGGTAACTCAAAATGTAGAAAGCAAGCAGCACGAATGCTCAAACTGCACAATAACCTACATATTTCACAATGGAAATTTGGATATCCGGGTTTCCACTACACCCCTAGTCTACTTATGCTCTGCAATACGTTCGCTATGGAGTGCTATTAGATGCTCCTGGTTTACATTGCATAGGTGATTACATTTTGACAAGGCAAAAGAAAATTGTCACCTGGATAACTGGATTCTGTCTTAAACCAAATGTTTTATTTAATTTGTCCCCGTTTATTTAATTTATTCATTTATTTAATTTTAGATGGCAACATGCCGGACAGGACAGAACATGGCAGGTACCAATCAACTGCATACTTGCCAAACACCACAATTAATATATATTAATAAGAAAAGCTTTCTATGTTGACACATTTATAGGATGAGATATAGAATAGTTGTAATATAAAGCATAGTATTAGATAATATAAGGCATAGCAAATGAAAAAAAAATACTGTTAACTTTTTGTCCAGGTCAGGCCTACATTGGCTTTTTATTTGTGATATTGATAAAATGCTGTTCCGATATCACATCATATTATTTAAAGCAGCTATTGAACCCCAATTCTCTTATTTAAGTTTGTTGTTCTTTTGTCTTTATATGGTGTGCCCAGAGAATTTCATTGGTTCATTTGAGCAAATTATTCTAGATATACAGATATCCTGTAAAGTCCAAAGAATAACTTTAAACTTAATCTCATCCAAAAGCACCACTTCTCCGAGGCTAGCCTTAGGCTTACCTTAAGGATCACCCATGGGAAACAAAAAAAGGATTGACTTTCAGTACAAGTAAATAATCTCTACTGCTTGAAAAGCGATTTTTTTTTTTTTTTTTTTTTTTTTCTTCCTGGTTTCATGGAATGACATGGATGCATCATTATATGAATTGCTCCATGACTGCGGTGTTGCAGGTCACGGCGGCCATAATGTATCTTGTTGGTGACACTTTCTGGTTATATGTTTCCAGACAAGATTTTGCATTGCACGACCACCAGCAACAGCAGCACTATACCAATGGTGTACATTTACACATATCCAACAGCATGCCGTGGGACTAAATTTTCCCAGAATATTTTTTTTTTTTCTCAATTCTGTTTATTGCGACAGGAACCACAATGACAGAAAATCATACAATGAACGTGCAAACAATGGATACAGAGTGAATGTCACTGGAGACAAGTGCACTGTTTAAGACATAGCCGCAGGGCGAGAGGAGACAGAGCCACATATGATCGAATACACATGTCTACAGTGGCATCAAATCACTAGGTAAGTATTACAGAACGTGGTTCAATGGAATGAACAAAGGTTGTGTATGTAAGGGTCTGTGAAGACCAGGTAAGTACTGGCAGCGAGTGTATGCGTACTGCCTTAGTATGTAGAATCACAGAGAGTGAAGTGGAAATTGAAACAGCACAATCAAAAACCAAAACAGTGTCAAATCATAACAAATCAGAACGTGAGCGGCGTCGACATCAATATTACAGTGAAAATAAGGGTAAGTCAAAATCCATGAGCAACAGAGGTCAAAGAGGCACGTAATGAAAATTAGTAGGGGCAAATCCATCAAATGGATTGTGGAGCGTCGACCCCCACAATGGTTGAGAATTGCGGAGACAGAAGAAAGACCTTCCAATGGAACCAACGCAGATCGTGTTTGTGTGCTAAGCCCTTGGAGGCCATCACGAGGTATTCCATACGGTAAATGAAGACCAATTTCCTTAGCTAAATCTGGATCGAAATTTCCCAGAATATTTGACCATTTTGATAAATTGGTCAAGGAAGTAAGGAATGGAAAGGAATTGAGTGTAGTGTTAGAGAATGTGTGTATTTGTTTATGGGGTTAACATATCTGTATGTATGGCGTAGTGTTTGGATTTAGCATGTTACTGTAAGCTGTTTGCTAGCACATGTTGTTAGCATGTGTTAGAGTGTGTTTATTAGTGTATGGTGTTAGCATGAGTGCGTGTGTGTGTGAGTAGTTGTCAGTGTATGGTGTTAGCATGAGTGCATGTGTCAGTATATGGTGTTAAAGTGAGGTGAGCCTAGGGCTAATGTCACCATGTGTGTATATGTA
This sequence comes from Sceloporus occidentalis, assembly GCA_023333645.1. Lineage (NCBI taxonomy): Eukaryota > Metazoa > Chordata > Lepidosauria > Squamata > Phrynosomatidae > Sceloporus > Sceloporus occidentalis. The sequence goes on along the minus strand of JALMGF010000025.1, from coordinate 1,193,442 downwards.
TGTATGTATGTATGTATGTAAGTGTACACTGTTAGAGTTGTTAGAGTGAGTTTGTATGTTAGTATGCATGTGTGTTAGTTATAGGGAGGCCCTGAAGAAATACCGCACCTAGGTACCACTATTTTCATAACAGTAGCAGGAATGATGCAGCCGGCTGATTTCATAATTGCATCTCCCAACCACCCAATATACTTCTCGGGAAGATTTTCAGGAACTATCTCGCTGTCCACTCAACTTGCATCTTGAATCTTGGACTGGCTGGGGGAATCCTCTATATCACTGTTTTTATTTGGTTAGGTAACATAACATTACTCTACATAGCACAGCAATAATTTACACTACTTTTTGCATAAGGAAAAACCCCAGGAGGAGCTATTCATTGGTCTTTGCAGGTAGAAACAAACATTCCTTCTGCTGAATCTGGCGGGGAAGCAACCCATTTAGTAAAGTTACATATGTATTTCTAGTGGTGTCATTGCTCTACATGCTCAGAAAAAAAGTATTTCACTGGAAGGCTTACGTGTCTACAGGATATGATAATGTATGCAAATTGGCCCATCACTATTTCCATTAGACTAATTGTATGCAAATGAGCTTCATATATATGCAGCCTACATTTCCATTATTTCTTTACCCCTGGGCAACATTCAACACCTAAAACACTCACATTTATATTTAACAAAAAGATTTGTTTTCTTGCAACCCTTCCCTTTGTATACGCATAGCGGGTGGTTTACTAGTAGTCTGTAAATATAGGGACACACTGTGTCTGCTTTCAATCTCAATTAGCTGAGTGGCAGCAATGACATACCATATATTTTGATTTATAAGGATTTATTACTGTATTATTTTAACAGCACATAAGCTCACCTGCCACATTAAGGCATAAAGAGAGGTGTCCTAACTTAAGTAGTGTGTTACCAAGCTAAACCTAGGTGGCTGGACCAAAGAAGTTGGTAAAAGGATGACCAAGAGATGTCTAGCTTGAAACCATGTCAAGATACAGAGCTGAGCTGGCACATTTTGCCATTGGGACAGGAGAGCAAGTGGTCCACTGCATAACCTTGCACCAACTGCCCCGACTTCCTGAAAGCCCATAAGCAAAAAACCACATACTTCTTCACATGCCACTCTGGCCATGCCTGGTACACATGGTGAAGACTGATGCTCTTCTACTGTGAGGCCACGCTGAGCCCAGCCCTGCCAAGTTACTTTACCTGGTTTGAATTCTGCCCTGGGAAAATGAAGTTGGACATCACATTGAGGTAAAATTGTGCTGATAAGTCATCAGTAGCATAAACTGGACAGTAAATACAAATGCTTATTAAAGTACTCTGTGTGAACATTAATGTACATTTTTCTAAAATGGAAAAAAAACTTTTTTATGATGCAGGTTTTTTTTGCCCCTTTACAGTCTTTGGATTTTTAAGTATTCCATCCCTACACATACAGCAATCTCTTACATTTTTCTGCTGGGATAATATAAAAAAGCCTTTTTGATATTTCAGTCTTTGTATGTTTGTTATCAGAAATCATTGTGAAATCCTCTAGTCGTCCCTTTTTTGAGAACTTGTGTATGAATGAGAGTTTTTGGTAGCTTTTAAAATTGACTTTCCCTTAAAAGTCTTGTAAAAGCGGTTTCATAACTCAGACCAAATTTAAAATGACTGGTTCACTGACTCTGCTCAGTTCAAGATGAGCTTCCTGCTCCATATCCCTGATTAAAACAATTTGTATTGTGCTTCCAATGGATTTTGATTTCATGTGGTATTCAGATGGAGGTTCATTAGACCTCATTTTGAAAAATAGAAATGGAAATATGGTAAAGTTTAACTGAAAAGCAATGTGCTTAGTAGTTATACTACTCCTAAACTACACTGCACCTTAAATGAAGTCTCAGCTTTATTAGGAAGAATTTAGAATGTGCCAGAAGCTAACAGTCTCGGAGATAAGGCTAGAAAACATCTGTGAGCTTCTGAGAAAATCTATTTCTTTGGAACAGACATTCTAAGTAGAAATATGTACCTGCTTTATAGTGTTATGAGGCATGAAATGGTACTTCTTGTAAAGCTAAATTTATTTTTTTGGTCTACTACTAAGAAAGACAATTTTATATTATTCAAATTTGCAGTTTTTTGGTTAAAGATGCTGTTCCACTTAGACAATATATGAATTATATTTGCTAGATTCTGTCCCGCTAGTGTTCACTAGTATGTTTAGCCACTAATTCTTAGTAGATCTGACATTTTATGGAAGAGTTGCTCACAATCATATCAACAGCACTTTTAGGTTTACAATGTGTCGACAACACCCTGTCTGTGCTTGCTTTTGTTTCACAGGATTCTGCAAAATTCTCCCTGCTCATAAAATACTATCTTCATTCTTCATTATTTGACTTACTTGTGGTAGGAGGCAGAACTGAATACAACTAGGCAGTTAGCAGTAAATATTCATAGGGATTTCCAGATAGCTTCTCCAGTGTGCCCATATAGGTACACGTTTCTTGCATTGGTGGTCTTCAAGATTTTACATCCTAGATTTGTCCTGGCACTTTAACCTTCACATGTTAAAGTCCAGTAACCAAGTCAGCCTCACAAACAAACAATGCATATTAAAGTACTTTGCACATTGAAAGAACAACTCAAGTGAAGAGCTTATTTTCTGCTTCTTAACTGGGGAATATACTTATACTGGGAAAATGTGACTTGGAGTAGGACAGGACAACACGAGTTGGTATTTAAATTCATGATACTAATACATTAATCTTTTAATTACAGAATGCTCATCAAGCTAGAATTGGTTAATTTTCAGTGAGCTTCATTTACACGAAGCCTCTTGGTATGAAATCTTGATATAAGCAGCTAACAACCTGCAATTTTTGTGTCAATCAATAAGAAATCTTGTTCTAGAATCACCTGCATGTTGTATTATTTGAGTAATTTCATTTGGGAATATTTAATCCAGAACTTATTTTTTTTCCCTTATGTAGTATGTATTTATAACAATTTATTAACACTTAGTTGCTTAGCTTAATAAAGATAGTATGGACGTTAATATACTCAGTAACTTGGATCTAATGTGCCCAACTATTATATAGTTAATTATGGATTATATGACAATTATTATTGTTATTAATTTAAAATAACAAATTATCGTTGCTGACACACACTTGGTGTCTATTATACCATAATACTTCTGGTTATTATAGCAATTATATAATTATACAATATTCTTCATTATTTTGTTACTTCCTTAATCTCTTTAAATGTATCACATAAATGTGTAGGTGGATCTTTATGGCCGTGTCTAAGAAGCAATATGGGAAAGGTTACATTGTAAATATTTATGTTATCAAATTTGCTATTAATGCAGTCTTGGATTTATTAGTTGACTAACAATGATTTGGAGAACTAAGACATATTCTTTCTTCTTTGCAATGCAATGCTTTCTTCTTTGAAAATGTATCCCATTGAGTAGTAAGTCATCACCAATGCCAACTAGGCTACCACAATTTAGGCTACATAAACCTGGTGCATCTATCAGACCGATATATCCCTGAGTAGTAGTATTATGAAATAATAAATACAATAAACATATACATTTGTAAATGCAATAATCCAATAGACAAATAATGCCCATAAAAGTTCGATAAAAACTTCCTTGTGCAGCTCATGTGAGGAAAATCCCCAAATCCTGACAGTCTAGACTAAAACACCTCTTAATACTGGCTTATACACTTCATGCTTCCTATAAGTAGCCCACTGGGGCATGGGGGCTAAATTGTTTATATTAAATACCATACTATGACAGTTCTTTGTTGCGCTTCCACTATTTGCCACTCAAGATGATTTCTATTCACATTGGCCTTTACTTAAAAAAGGGTAGTGCAGAAGGTGTGAAAAAAGTTTAAAAAGTTAAAAAATATGTATTTTTTTCTGAACCAAAAGTCTCTGAAGTCCTTGTACCTCTCCGAGTAGCTACTTAAAATTTGAAAGAAAATTCTAATCATCCTCACTGTCCAGATATCCAAAAGTATGAAGCATGGTATGGTGGGAGGTACTAATTTAACATTGACTTGAATATATGTTGGTTTTTTTTAACCATTTGCACTAGCTATGTGCTTTTTGTAATACTAAGTCATAGTTAATACAAGTGTGTGTATAATTTCAAAATAAATCTCTACTCCCCCTCAAAAAAAAAACACTATTTGAAATTTGTGTGGGTAAACACAATGAAAAATAGGAAAATTACAGTTGTACAAAGACCAAAAATGCTTCTGTCCTTGGGCATGATTAAATGATGGAGGTAAATCTATAGCACGTAACTGAATAACAACCCCTCCATAAGACTGAATGGGGAAAAAAAGCTGAAAACAGAGATATATAAGCCCAGGTTTATTATCTAAAATAAAATATATTATTATTAATCTTTATCCATTGCTCATCTCTACAAAGGTTTGTGTTCAATAGATTTATCTTTAGCAATGAATGATGCCACTTTAAGTGTAAACTTCATGAAAGGGCTTAAGCTAGCCCCTTTGGAACACATGCAGCTTGTTGACCCTTCTATTATTATATTATATTAATTTACCACAATAAACGCAGCACTTCTTACAGTACATACCGATTATAGGACGACCCTGATTATAAGACGACCCCCCAAATCTGAATATTAATTTAGGAAAAAAAGAAAAAGCCTGAATATAAGACGACCCTATAGGAAAAAAGTTTTACCAGTAAATGTTAATTCATGTAAACCATTCTTTTTAACCCCTTAATGACAAAGCCGGTACATGTACGGGCTCAAAATGCATTATTTTCAATGGGTTTTGGGACCGCCCATTGTCCTTAAAGGGTTAATAAAAGCTATGATTGAGAAAAATATTTTGGTTTTATTTCCTTCTATTTTCCAACCTGCCCCCCCCAGTTATGCACATCTGCCCCAGAAATGCCTTATACCCCCTATATGCCACTGTGACCCATGATATGCCTTTTAACCCTATATGCCACTGTGCCCCATGATATGCCTTTTGACCCCCTATGTGCCACTCTGCCTCCAAAAATGCCTTATACCCCTATATGTCACTCTGGCATTAAGGCGGTTAAAAGGCATATTATGGGGCAGAGTGGCATATAGGGAGGTTTAAGGCATTTCAGGAGGCAGAGTGGTGTATAGAGAGTTAAAAAGGCATTTCTGGAGGCAGAGTGGCATTAAGGGGGGTTAAAAGGCATTTCACAGACCACTCTGCCTCCAGAAATGCCTTATGCCCCCCATTTAACACTCCCCCCCCAAAAAAAACTTACCGGTGCTTCTGAGTCCCCGGTGTGTAGCCGGGGCAGTGTGTAGATGTCTATGCGATTCGCGTAGACAACTTGCGCTGCAGCCGGAAGGAGGTGTGGCTAGCAGCGGGGGTTGTCTGCGTCCATCGCGCAGACCTTCCCCGGCTGTCAGAGATCAGAGTTCCCCGCACCGGTGGGGCGGGGGGGGGGGGGTTGAGACAGGAGGATCCAGGTCCCCTGCAACTGCGGGGGATCTGGATCTTAGTAGTCTCATAGTCAGACCTATTTGAGGTCTGATTATAAGATGACCCCGATTATAAGACGAGGGGTATTTTTCTGAAAAAAACCTTGTCTTATAATCGAGCAAATACGGTACATTCAGAGGGTATGACAAAACTAGAATTGACAGACTAAATGGATACATTGAGAGGGCTTTGTGCTTGCTGGGATACTCTGTAGTTGAATTGTTGGTTATACACAACTACTTTGGGGGATAAATAAAAGAGAACAGAGCTAGGTCTGATTAGTTAATAAAATAATGACTTACTTTCTTTAAACCAAAAGTGCATTTTGTGGAAAGAAGCATTTTCTTCCTAACCACAGTGATCTTTTTATCTTCAAGGTAACATCCGAAATACAGAGAAGCTGAGCTATGATAAGCAGCGGCAGTACGAGATCAAAGTTACTGCGTATGATTGTGGACAGAAACATGCCACCGAGGAGGTCACCGTCAAAGTGGACGTTAAGCCTGTGTGCAAGCCTGGGTGGCAAGGTATGTAACCTTCGCCAGTTTGTATTTCCAGCTGGGCAGCAAAGACTCTCTTCTGTGCACTAAAAAAAAGTAGCACTCTACCCCAAGCCTTTGAGTTTGCTCTTTCCCGAGACACCAGACTTCTCGGTTCTTACTGGCAGATAAGTGTTGAAATATGGAGTGTGACCTTCACACTAGTTCACACTGCCATCGATTTCACTCAGGAGGAGGTAGCAGTATCAACTGCTGTGGATAAAAAAATAAATCACTGTGGAAGGTTGTAACATTTTGTTTTGGAATCTAGACTGAGAAATTGGTCCATGGAAAAAGAATTAGCATAGTGGTTAGTGGAAACACATAAAATGCAATAATTATTTGTGCTAAAATGTAAAAAAAAAACTATATTAAAATGGGGAAAAAACACTTCTACAGAGTGTAACCCAATTTACATTCAGCAAGATTCCATGATTACAGTAATATCATAGAAATTACACATCAATCACATTATTTAGACATCCCAACCTAAAAAAATTAATTTCAGGAAGGTGACATCACCGGCCACTGCCCTGCACAGACTAGTTGTGACGGCAATGATGGCACAGACTAGCTGTTGAAGTTGGGGGGCCCGGGGGAAATTTTTGCACCAGGGCCCTGTGGTTTCTAGTTATGCCCCTGCCTCCGCTGCTACCCGGCACTTCCGCCAGCCCTTCTGTGATGGAGAGCCGGCGTGACATGACCTTCCGGTGCTCAGTCACAGAAGCCCAGAGGGAAGAGCCGGGAGGCAGCAGAGGTTGTCTACACACATCGTGCGGACATTCACTGGCTGCCTCCACTAGACACCAGGGAGTCTGAAGCATGGGGGACAAGTCTGGGGATGTTTTGGTAAGTCTGGGGGGGCAGAGTGACATATCGGGGGGGCACAGTGGCATGTAGGGGTATAAGGCATATCAAGGAGGCAGAGTGGCAAATAGGGGGGAATAAGGCATATCAGGGGGCAAAGTGGTATGTAGGGGGGTATAAGACATATCTGGGGCAGAATGGCATATAGGGGGTATAAGGCATATATGAGGCAGAGTGGAATATCAGGGAGGCAGAGTGGCATATGGGGGGTATAACACCATTACTCCATCTTTAGTTCAATACCTTTAAAGAAGGAAACTACAACTATTAATTCTGACAGTGGTGAAAATTTGTATAGCTACAGGATTGAAGAACAAGGGTCCAACCGTTTATCAAATGATCAATGAAATTCAATTCCAATGCAATATGGAAAAAGTTTCTTTATTAAGCATAACATAACACATATTTCAAAATATGGTCCCCTTGGACTGAATTTTAAGCAATTTGAATCTATACTTAATATCTCAATATATTGGTACACCGTCCTATATACCATGCCTTCTTGTGGTTCATATTGATCCACTGACTTTATTTTCATGTTGCGGTTTGCTGAACCTTGATCTTCCCATGGTTAATTTTGTCTATTTTTGTAGTTTATATTGCTTAAGTTCACTTTTCATGGTTTTATGTCAATATTCAAAAAGTATTTTAGAATAACCTATGTTATGTATTTTAATGTTATATGTTGTATCTATGTTGTTGTACTATACTTGAATTAAAAAAGATGGGTATTTGAAAGGCAGAAATGATTCACACCATCGTTTCTTAGAAATGACCTCATTGCTCAGTAGAATTAAGCTACCTTTTGTCAAATCTACGGTTCTGGAGAAAGCCCTGTGTTTCCATACAGCATTCTACAGTAGTGGAGCTATGATCTACATTCAAAGTAACCCTAGTCATTGTGATTCTTTGTATTTCAAACCCAAAGAAATCAAGAGAAGAAAATATAGGCATCAGTTAAACTATGCTTCTCGTATCTGAAGGCTGAGCTGAACGTAGAATTCTCTGAAGCATTTTGGCTTTTCAGCCCCACTGAGAATGAATCAATTCCCATTGCAAAAAGAAAAGAGAAAGTGTAACCCACTTGATTAACCCTTTAAATGTTAAAAAACAATGATTTTGCTATTTTTTTTATATCTTTTCTATATTGAGAATAAAACACTTAGTTACATTTATGAACATTGTGCTGCATACATTAAAATGCATTTATTTAAATAGAGCCAGTAGATTCCAGAGTGCTTTACAATTGGAAACGCTTTGAAAGTTATTTCTTTCGGAGTTGCGGAACCAAATCCTGCTCGATTTCGAAGTAGCGTAATACCCTACCGCCAGTGGCGGATCTACCGGGGTCGCAGGGGTCGCGACAGCGACCGGGCCCCGGCGGCAGGGGGGCCCAAGCCAAGGGGCCGCCCGAAATCTTTTTTAAGTTTTTTTTTTTTTTTTTAAATAAGGCAGGGGCGTCCAACATGCGGCCCGCGAGACCTCGAGGTGCGGCCCGCGTAAGATCGGCAGCCAGGGCAACCGATCTTACACGAGCCGCACCTCAAGCCCTGCTACTTACTTGTGGGAGGGTCTTCTGGACAGCACAGAGGAAGCGGAGTGACATCCTACTTCCTCTGTGCTTTAGCAGAGAAGGCAGAGGGAGGCCGCGCCCCCTGCTGAAGTCTGTGAGCGGCATCGAAGGGAGATGCAGTGCAGGTAAGGGGGTGGGGAGGGTGTTTGAATGAGTGTGTGTGATTGAGGGAATGAATCTGTGAATTAATGATTATATGAATAAATGAGTGTGTGTGTGTGTGTGTGTGTGATAGCATGGATGTGTAAGTGCTGGAACCTAGGCATGATGGGACTGTGATTGCTGTTAGCAATCACACTCCTATCATGCCAAGCCAGCCAGTACATGCTGAAACCTGGCCAGCTGCCCCCCTTGTGTAGTGATGCTGCCAGCAGTATGGGGTCTGCACTTACAGCCACCCTGTACCAGCATGTACTGGCTGACTTGGCATGATAGGAGTGTGATTGCTAATAGCAATCAGAGTCCCATCATGCCTAGGTTCCAGCATTTACTGGATGGATGTGTAAGTGCTGGAACCTAGGCATGATGGGACTGTGACTACTGTTAGCAATCACACTCCTATCATGCCAAGTCAGCCAGTACATGCTGAAACCTAGCTAGCTGCCCCCCTTGTGTAGTGATGCTGCCAGCAGTATGGGGTCTGCACATCACTTACAGCCACCCTGTACCAGCATGTACTGGCTGACTTGGCATGATAGGAGTGTGATTGCTAACAGCAATCACAGCGAGCACAGTCCCATAATGCCTAGGTACCAGCATTTACTGGTTGCCTGGGTATGATAGGAGTGTGATTGCTGTTAGCAATCACACTCCTATCATGCCAAGTCATATTGCTAATTTTGTCCAATTGTGTGTTACCTACTTTTATTAAACATGTGAGTTTTTATTATTATTTTTAAAGGTGGGGGTCATTTTCAGTTTTGGCTAAGTGAACCCTGAATGTTTTGGTCCAGAATTTTCATTTTAGTTCATCCCTAGAATAAATCTAGGGAATCCTGAATTTGTAGTCGCAAAACTTTCAAGGCCCAGAAATCAGTGAGAGGAAGAGTAAAGGTTTTGTGTCATTTTACTTTATTTTTATCTGCATATTTTATTAAAGGCCATATTTTTTGTCACAGTGAAAAATGAGTGCGGCCCGCGCACGTATACAATTCTGATGAAGTGGCCCACTGCAGAAAAAACTTGGACACCCCTGGATTATGCCCTTTGTACATGCGCCCCTTTTTCTTTGATTTTTTTACAGATATGATTCAATATGTAAATTGAATTTGTTGAATTAGTTGAAAAATAATTGTTGGGTAAAAATCATGTTTTTTTGGGGGGGTGAGGGGGTGGGGGGGTGGGGGGGCCCTTAACAGATTCTCGCACCCGGGCCCTGAGGCGTCTAGTTACGCCCCTGCCTACCGCCAGTGCTAGATACAGTTATTGTGGGTCCATTTAAGTACAAAAACTGTTACACATGCATTTGCCGTTTGGTGAATAGACCTGTTTGGTTTAATTGTGAGTTAGAAAAATACTAAACCTGTAATTAGCATTTTCGGTGACAATGAGGGTGGCGATCCTCGGAGGAAACTGCTGTATGTATAACATTGAATTATGACAGAAAAAACATGGATCGCTGTATTTGTATCACAAGAACACTGACATAAATCAATTTACTCCATGCGATAATATAATTGAGTTTTCTCCATACATGACTGCACATGATTCTTAGGTCATATTAAGTTATAGAATAATGTCACAATACAAGTCTGTTGTAGGTGATATCAATACAGAACCTTGACATTGCCTCTGTACCTAGCAATATATGTTATGGTAGACAGTCCAGGCATTATATACAGACTGACTGACTATTTCAGGTACAAATGCACTTGCTCTGGAGAGCATGTAATTTATTTTAGTGTCAATCCTTTGTCGTGTGCAAACTAAATTTAGATATACTCAATCATCTGTGCTTTTCTAAAATGCCAGTAAAATGGCGCTTTAGTAATTCTCATATTCTTGTGTTTTTATATACAGTATATATATGTGTGTGTGTATATGTATATATATATATATATATATATATATGTATATTAAACAGAGTATTCCAATATATATATTTTTTTTTCAAAATCACGTGTGAATAAAAATACTGTATATGTTTGAGAGAGAACATCAAATTACAACAAATAGATATCTAGAAAATAGACTTTGTTTGATGATCAGAAACGTAGTTTGACATTACGTACTTTGTACCGAAAGTAATCATTAATGAGACACAATATTGTGTATATGTGAAAAAAATTAACACTAATGTTAAATACATTAAATATGCCCTTTTTAAATTAAAAGGTATATTAAAAAAATGACTTGGCATTTTGACTTTACACACTTCCATTACATCTGCAAATTTGTTTTGATTACAAATTAAAAAAGTAAAACAACCCTTAGAGAACCTAGTCAACCTTCAGAAAAACATGAAATATATATACGCACCATAGCTGATGGGTGAATAAATGAAATCTAATAAGATTAGCTGGGGATTCCCTGAGGAAAATGAAAACTAATTTTACTTCCTACGCGTAGTCAGCAAGAAGTGAACTTAAAGCAATTAGCACATGCAATGTAAATAGCCAGAATTCGCTTTCAAATTGGTTATTGAGATGATTTGTCTCAGAGACAGAGATGTTCATAAATTTAGAACATAAAAAATGACTTTATATAAATTAAAAATAAATCTTAAATTATATATAACTATAATACAAAATACTGTATGGCCTGTTCGCTGGGCTAAATCACACTGTTACGTATTGTACTGTCTGACTCACACAATTATAAATGCTACAAACACTGTCAGATGACTTTTGTTTTAGACGAGGTTTATTAAATTGACTTAAATATGTAAGTTTAGCAGTAGAAAAGGGAAATTGTTTTTCCTGTACAGTGAGTCATTGCTTAGGAGAGTCTCAGATTGTAATTATTTGTTCATTTAAAGAGGAAAGCTCCTAATATGCATATTGGACTAATTATGTCCAAAAGGGTAATCTAGAGTCAAAATGGAAATTGCTTCAGGATTTTGGCCAGGACAATCTTTAGACATAAGTGGGCCTGGGGCAAGCTTTCTGAACATTCTCCTCAACCCCCCAAACCCCAATTCAGCATTAGTGCCCTCTTTTTCTATGATGGTGCAGTGAGATGGGGATGGAGGTCTGTGCAGACTTATCCCATAGAAAGTTTGTCCTTAGAAGTCAGTGCTTCGTGCTGTACTGCGGGATATGGCATCATTTCCAGACACCCTGCTCCAGCAGGTGGTGGGCAGACCTTCAAGAAGAAAGCATTGGTGGGAAGTCTGTGACTACATAGACCTCCCTCCACCTCCAGAACCTAAGGAAAGCCTGGGACCAGGGCAGCTACCACTTTTGTAAAAGATGCTAAAGATGCCTTGGTTTTGGCCTTCATGGGCCCTGTTAGTGAGGAGTGGTTGTATGCACAGTTATTTGCAGGGAGAGCTCCTAGAGATTTTCCTGACTCTTGGAAAATCATTCTTTTGCATTATCTTTGTACATAAAACGACATGGGGTGATGGAGATAGCAAAGGGAATATGTGGAATTTAAAAACAAAACACTTTTTATACAAATATTAGCATTTTTGAGTTTGCTGTCTGTCAAAATATTGCTGTTGGTCATATTTGTTGTGAATTTGGGAACTATTGCCCTTATTAATCACTGGATAAGAAGTATTTTCTGAAAATATTTCTGATTTTTAGATTTAGTGTATTTACAACTGAAACCCAACATATTTGCATATGCAAAAAATGCATCGTATAACAATATAATCACTGAAGTGCAAGGTGACTTTCTAGTTCTAGAACGTTTTGTGAATACTTTTTGTTTATAGCATGCATACTATAAAATCCTACGTGTATTAATTAAGTGTCTTTCCTTGTAGATTGGGAGAAGCGCATTGAGTATAACCCAGGATCTGGAAGCATGGCATTATTCCCTGGTGTTCACCTGGAGACCTGTGATGGACCTGTGTCTTCAGTCCGAACCAGCATTGAATTACAGATCAACCGAAATGGCAAAGGCTGTCAACGAGAAACCTTCACTGACACATCTCTGCAGGCATTATGTGGTAAGTGGACATCAAATGTACCATGAAATCACATATTTACAGAATAAGGCCGACTGAGCTTGTTGAGTCAAATATTTCTAGGATCCAATTGAAAAGACTAGCACAACTAGCAGAACAAGCTGAATTGCATGAGTTATGTTCCGCATCCACCGACATATTCATCTATTGGTTTTAATTACATAACTATATATTTCATTATTAAATGTTAATCAATATACCCTTGCTATATTTAATTTTTTCCTCTTGTATTTAGCATTCAGGGACTGTTAACATGTAATAAGCAATATCATTTTAAATAAAAAAAAACCATTATATTTTGCATTCTTTCTGACATTATTTTGCTTTGTTGTAATCTCAAGCATCTGAAATATATGAGCAACGTAACCAACACATTTCTGTCAAAATCCGCCATCTTGTTCTTCATTCCCCTTAATCTAACCCTATACCCAGTAATACGATGCAAGAAAGTTGTTAAAAAATATTTGTTTTCTTTAAAGAAAATGAAACTTCCAAAAAGTAGCTAGCTAGATTTTAGCATGTATGTATTTTATTTGGAGGAAGGTACTTTTTAAGTGGAAAACAAAACAAGTTGCAGTTCACTTTCATCTCAGTTTTGAAGCTCTGTTGAACTTTGCTGTTAGTGAATAATTTACTTATAGCTCAAGCTGATCATAGCAAATTGAACTGACTTTTGTCAATCAAGTTTTTTCTCAAGCTGAAACTTGTTCAGAAGTTCCGACTACATTTCTGTGAAAAAAAATTTAGCGAACCCTATTATCTATTTCTGGATTATAGTTTCTTTTTCATTTCTCAGGTTTAGAGAGAACATTATATTTTGCAGGTAAATGTATATTAGTATTCTTTGATATGAGTGGACAGGTTCTCTGTTTGTCTATATCAGAACAGACAGGATTTCCATTTAAATTACATTCTTTTTCAATTATGGTTTTATTTGCTCAAGAATGTAAGAAAACTAGATTGGAGCAGACATGTTTCCTGTAAAAGTTGCCCTAATGTAATAAATACCTGAACCCTTTCCAACAAGAACATAATTGAAGCTCAAAGTGACAAGTTTGTGATCTATAGGGGTGTTTAATAGTTTACTAGTACACTTTCTGTCTGTTCGAAGATGGGTTTTATTTTACATTGAAGGTGACCAACCTCCCTTTTTTTTTCCTCATCTTTTGTATCCCCTCATACAGCTAAATCAATAAATAAATCATGAAACTACAGTCATAAAGGAAAACCAATGCTCTAAAAATCTTACTAAATAACAGACCTATCCAAAGTTTAGCATTACACCTGGTTGAATTCCAACTCCTACCCTATTTTCATGTAAAATGCATATTGAAGCTCATAGTACTGCATACATCCTTAGTGTTATTGTGGGTAGAAATTAAGACTTCTATCTGATTTTTCTCCTCCTCTTTACCGAAAGCGTACAACTAGCACACATGTAATTGAAATCAGTACTCCTTGTGAGGCAGCCAATGGGAACATGAAAATGAAAACACAATGTCACGACTGCAGGTTTGTGGTCTGGTAGGAGCCTCGGTGCAGGGACAGGTTCAAGATCAGAACACTGCTTCTTTCTAGACGTCATTTACAGAAAAAGAATGGGGAACAGGAAAACGAGGTCAGGCAAGCCTAGGTCATACACAGTTGGAACAATTTCACGGTGTTGAAGGATAAACCAAAGAATAATCACAGTCCAAGGTCGAAATTCAGATAATATGTCTGGGAACTGCTGCTTTGTAAGATCAAGGTCACCTGCCTCACAGATACACAGTGGAGCCAGATTAGCCAATCCCTAGTGTACCTAATAATCAATTTAAATGGTATTTATTTACTACAGTGGTAGTTGGGGGTTGTTAGGAATGTAAATTGAAGTCAGTAGAGCGGCGGTTGCAACTTTTCTACAACTATCAAACCAAAACAGACTAGACCCATGTACAGACAGCATAAAGGATCAAGGCAGAGTGTAACTGATATCAATATCCTTTTGTTGTTCTACACATAACAGAGCCATTGCAGCACACACTGCCCTTTTGCCACTACTCCCCATCCCCATTGTTATTAAAGGTGTTTTTTAAATATATTTTCCCGTTACTAAGCTGTGTATCAAAGACAGATGTGTGGCATGTAAGACTTTATTTAAATATATCTAAGCCTTCATTTTAAGCATAATTCATCATTCATTTTTTTCTGTAAGTTGTACGTTTTAATGAGCATCTATATGTCAAATATAAATCTGTTCACTCTATTTCCTCACCACATGGAAAGCAAGCTTTTCACCTTAAATAGCAAGAGCCATTAAATAGTTATCTCAATTACCCATTTTACATATTCCCATAGTACAACTTCGGTCAGCAGGTGGTAGAGATTTTACTCTGCGGGAGATACTCCCAGTAAATTTGTGATTCTGAATCTCCAGACTGAAGTGCTGAAGGTGATTTTTAATACAATGTTAAAGACTTGTTAATTAAGTCAAGTTACTGACTCATTTCACCATGCATGCGAAAGGAGGTAATACGACAACAACAGGGAGCTGATGTCGCTCCATCACTCATACGGGACCGGCATTTACATACAAAGTGCCCCCACTATTCAATAAATTAGGTCAATCAGGGACTACAAGCTAGATAAGTCAGGCATTCTCAGGGCTTCATAGTTGTCAAGAGCTACTGTATTCTTTTCTGTTTATTTTCCGTACACACTTGCCCGCAAATTAGAATTATACATTAGCCATATAGGAGCCATATTGATTTATACAGTTTTTTAATTACTTTTTATTAACTTATTAGGACTAATAGGCTCTTGGATATGTAAAGGTTATTATTTAAGTGAACGTTGTCTTCATTTTTATTCCTTGTGGTACCATGAAAGACCAAGCTGTCCGTAACCATCTCAACTTCCATACAACGGTTGCCCCTAATTAAATAGTGCTCTATACTAGTTACAGGCTGGTAGATGTTAGGAGACCCGAAGGGCTTTTTGAGGCACCCATAAGCACCTTTCATACTGGTACATCTGCCATCAAAGCTCTCTATTATTATTTATTAGCCCCAATTAGCAATCTATTTGTTATCATATCTCTTGTACTTACTAGCTCGGTAAGTGTGATGAATATTAGTTACTAAATAACATGTTCAATGACTTATATATTGAAAGGGCCCCTTAACACAATTTGCCTGGGCCCGAGTCATTTCTTTAGCTACAAAGCCTTTCTTACTTCTGCCAAAAGATTAACATAGGAATATGATGTCTGGATGCTATTCCTGTAACTTTAAAATGTATAAGAAGTGCACACATACCAGAATATACTGTCAGGCTGAGTTAAATGAGCATGACAGCTGTCACCAATAATTACAACATTAACTTCTACTGGAGTAAAAAAAAAACTTGAGAGCTGCAAAAATAATACAAAAAATTTAGCAAAATATTAAATTAAACTTTGGGCTACAGTAAATCGTTGCTGGTTTTTTTTTTCTGTGCATATATTTTGCAACTAGATACAGAAATATTGGTGTATTTATAGCAGAATTAAAGTTAACTGTTAACAATATTAGACATATCTACCTATTAGCATTCTATGAAGAAGTTAGTAAAAATATAGACCTGGGGTTGGCTGTAGATGTGATTTATCTGGACTTTGCTAAGGCGTTTGATACGGTTCCACATAAAAGGTTACTCTATAAATTAACAGAAATAGGCTTAGGGGCAAATGTCTGTATGTGGATCAGAAATTGGCTAAAAGATAGAATGCAGAGGGTTGTTGTTGATGGATGTTTCTCAGACTGCACACAGGTATTAAGTGGAGTGCCTCAGGGGTCTGTCCTCGGTCCTCTTCTTTTTAATTTGTTTATAAATGATCTCCCAAGCTGCATTGAGAGCCATGTCACAGTTTTTGCTGATGACACAGAATTAGGCCGGGTAATTCCGACTAATCTGGATGCTTCTTCTTTGCAGGAGGATTTAGACAAAGTTGGGGACTGGGCGTGCAAGTGGCAGATGAGGTTCAGCATAGATAAATGCAAAGTTATGCATTATGGTAAAAATAATGAAAATGCAACCTATACTATAAATGGAATATCCTTGGGGAAAACTACTAATGAGAAGGATTTAGGAATAATGGTAGACAATAGAGTTGACAACAGTGCGCAATGCCAGCAACCAGCTGCGAGGGCCAATAAGGTTTTGGCATGCATAAAAAGAAGTATTGATTCATGGGAGGAGGATATCATGCAAAGAAGGGCTACAAAATTAATAAGTGGATTGGGAGATACTAGTTATGAAGAGAGACTAAAAAAGTTAAAATTATATACACTGGAAAAATTGTGTCTCAGAGGGGATATGATAACATTACATAAATATATGCAGGGCCAATATAAAGAGCTCTTCAGTGACCTGTTCATTAACAGAAATATACAAAGAACAAGAGGTCACCCTCTGAGACTGGAAGAGCGCAGGTTTCATAGACGACAAAGGAAGGGATTCTTTACAGTGAGGACAATAAAGTTATGGAATTCACTGCCTAGGGAAGTGGTGTTATCAAATACATTAGATGCCTTTTTTAAGGGGTCTGGATATTTTTTAGAAATAATTCATATTTTAGAGCTTCTTGATCCAAGGAGAAATCCAATTGCCTTTTGGAGTCAAGAAGGATTTTTTTCCCCTGATGGCAGAATTTGAAGTAGCTTAATTAGGGTTCTTTTGGATCAAGAGTAGGAAGGTTAGGTAGAAGGGTTGAACTTGATGGACTTAGGTCTTTTTTCAACCTTATGTACTATGTAACTATGTAATGATCTATCATTCCATTTTGCCATATTAACTAAGACAAAGATTAGCTTGAAAAAAAGAGCTAGGCTGGGTCTGTATAATGCATAGGTAACACAGTGTGATGATATTTCTTAAGTCATAGTTTACTATATGTACCCCAGAGACAAATGTGTGTAAAGCATTAAGAGCTTGTTAAACCGTGACCTCATTAGAAACATGTCCATTAAAACACAATATTGCTAATTGAATTGTAAAGCGTTAGTAGAAATGGCCTCAGAGAAAAAAATATAATTATTATTTGTAATTAGAGATGTACTAACTGGTTCACTGGGCCACTTCAACATTATGCAACAGGCCAGTCACTAATAATGTTATTAAGCAATACGATAATGTATGCCAGTTTGCCAAAAAGTTAACTAGTAATTGTACACTTTGTTTCTGTAACATATAGAAAACTACATGGCTAGAAAGGGTGTAGCTTTGTCTTGGCTGCTGGTCAAAGGGATCCCCGGGTCCTAGCTCTCCTGAGTAAACTGGGTTATGATGTCATAACCTGGCATTTCCTGTGTCTCTGTGTCGACCTAGCCTAGAGTCAGGGAAAGAGAGATTTATGCGTGTCCTAATACAAGCTATACTTACTTAGTGCCAATTAAATTAAGGTGCCAATATATAAACAGGTAAGGTGTTTTAGTTCCTATATGTATAAGTAATATGATTTTTCACTTCTTTACTGTCATAAATTATTAGAGGGTTTACATAACACGGGATCTAAATTCATCTGTCAATAGTTTACAATGACTTGGTGAAGCCCTATCCATGTCTCATTATGTCAGACATATCATATCATAAGCCCATCACATTCAACCTCAGATGTTCTTGATGGTACTGACCCTGAAGGCAAACAAAAAGCCTTCTTAATGTATTATTGCCGGTTTTACCCAGAAAGGGGCAAAAATGATTGGTTCACTGTTTTAAACATTGTTTACTAAATAAAATATTCTATATTTAGGTGCCTCTTCTGGTGCCATTGACCTGCTACCATCACCCAGTCCTGCTACCAACTGGACAGCTGGTCTGCCGATGGACAACAGTGGACTGATCTTCAAGTTTGATGGAAAACAAGGTGTGAAGATCCCAGATTCAATTGTACCAAAGAATTTAACTGACCAATTTTCTATCACTTTGTGGATGAAGCATGGTCCTAGTCCTGGACTCAGAGCGGAAAAGGAGACCATCCTATGCAATTCTGATAAAACAGGTAAAACAATGATTTGTCTCATAAGCCTTATATTTGAGTCTAGATTTTTAAAGGAAATGTGCTGATTAGTAATTATGAGCTGATTCTAAAAAGAAAGCTCTCATTTTGTCCAGTGATGTGTATTTACCATGTCTGAAGTTGTGTGCACCACCTGGATGGCAAGGGCATGCTGGGCTGGAGGGAGTGGGATTTCTTCTGAGCCAGTTCGCTTCTTGAAACAAAGCTGCCCTTGCCCAAGTGTGACACTTGACACCAGACCGGCACTCATTGGGGTCACATAACATGATCGTACGTGAGCTGCAGTAGTAGTGCCGCACCTTGCACTGTGTGTGAGCAGAAGGTAGAGCCAGGTAAGGTATTTAATCTAGTATGTATCCATGTGATTCTCTTAATGTATTGGTGAGGGGGTAGGGGACACTTGCCTGTACATGACCAAAAGATGCCAGCTCTCCCCTGCTGAAAGACCTAAGATTTACCAACCAGACCAGCATGAGATTTGGTCTATTTCCCTCTGGAAAGAAAGCACTAAATTATATTTCTCATTAATGAATCACTCTCAATTCATAAACAGTTCCTTCTACTGTGCTATGTATTCCCTTAAACTGACTTGCCAGATGTTCACTGAGCTGTGGATTCTATATGAATCATTAGCTACTTGCTGTAGCGCATTAGGAGGATCATATCAAATCTAAACACAAAAATTTAGTCTGTGATGTTGTTCAAGCAACAGGAATTCTGAAGCAAAACCTACTATTAGTTTCCACACCATTGGACACAATGGAAAGAAGGGAGTTAAGACATACTTAATAAGATGGGTTGTCTGTACTAAAACATCAAAAGGCTCCACTAAAATGCTTTATCTAGTTTTAAGAAGATTTTGCTGTTAGTATATTTCTGTGATTTTTATAAATATTCATAACATGCTTTTGAACAAAATAAATAGCTTTCTGTGTTTACTGTGTTATTTCTTTAAAACAGAGTAATTATAGCAAGTAATAGTAGATTTAAAATTACACATTTCAGATCCTTTTTATTTTTTTCTAATATGGATAAAATTTTGTATTGGAAAAGATCCCAATACCTTATAGATATTTAATTCTTGCTAACACACATTATTTAAATATTTGTTATATTAACACACTGAAGATCACACAGTGCATTAACATGAAGTCATAGTTCTTCAAAATCAATGTTAGGCAACACAAACAGAGCTTACATGTTCAATGAGGATTATGGTACGTGACAGAATAAACTTGCTTGCGGACAGAATGGAAAATTTAAATTAGTCAAATACTTTAATGTAAATAAGAAACAGAGAAAGACATTTTTTTCTGCCATCAAACTAATGTTTAAATAGAAAAACCTAACTTAATGAAAAACCCAGCATGTGATTTTTGTTTTAATATGTTGTAAAACCATCCCAAGGAATGTGTTTCAAGTTAAATATTTACATTCAAATAACTTTGACAAAGGTATACTACAGACATTTTATCACATAAAATAAATATATACCGTATTTTCCCATGTATAACATGCACCTTTTTTCTGAAAAATGTGGGGTCTAAAAACTGAGTGCGTCCTATACAGCGGTTGTAGATTGCAGTTACTACTTCCCAGAACCTCCCTGCAGTCACACTGATTGGCCCCGCCCATTTCTGACTCACTGATGATTGGCCACATCCCTTTCCTTATTTACATTACATTTATTTATAAAGCGCCGGTCGGTTCCGCAGCGCTGTTACATTCGTTAGAACAATTTCTAAACACATACAGTAACAAATTGGTGCAAAGGAGAAGAGGGCCCTGCTCTTGCGAGCTTATAATCTAGTCGGTGGTTGAGGGGAGTGAGACAATAGGAGAGGACTGCTTGGATGGGGATGAGTTGATCTGGTTGCGATGATGTGTTGAAGCTGTTTGTTCCGATGGCTTTGATTAGGATGATGGTTGGGGGCACTGTAAAGGAATGTTGTACTCTTCCCTGAACAAGTGGGTTTTCAGAGAGGTTTATAGCGTCCACACTGCTCAGCAACTCATCTAATATTAAGTATAAAATTAATATTTGGGCTGATGAAAGTTAGGGGAGGTGGGGTTAATTTAGGGGCAGTTATGGTTAATGGGGTGTTTAGGATTAATTTAGGGGCAGTTATGGTTAATGGGATGTTTAGGGTTAATTTAGGGGCAATTATGGTTGATGGGGTCTTTAGGGTTAATTTAGGGGCAGTTATGGTTAATGGGGTGTTTAGGGTTAATTTAGGGGCAGTTATGGTTAATGGGGTCTTTAGGGTTAATTTAGGGGCAGTTATGGTTGATGGGGTCTTTAGGGTTAATTTAGGGGCAGTTATGGTCGATGGGGTCTTTAGGTTTAATTTAGGGGCAGTTAATGGATAGGTGTGATGAGGATGATGAGTATAAATTGTATGATAATACTTTTTTTTTTAAATGTCGGGCCCCAAAATTATACATCTTATACATGGGAGCGTCCTATACATGGGGAAATATGGTTTTTAGATTTTTTTGCATTCATTATAGCGCCAGTATTTTCAGCATCTGACAGATGAATCTACAATATAGGGTAGTTGCTTTACGTACACTAGCTATCTATAGGTTGTCTATACACGTTTATGAAGGCTGACAGTATTATTATTCTGTTTCAGAGATGAACCGCCATCACTATGCATTGTACATACACAACTGTCGCCTTGTATTCTTGTTGCGTCGTGATTTTGATCAGGCTGACACCTTTCGACCAGCAGAGTTCCACTGGAAGTTGGATCAGGTACAATTTTTGCTTTGTCCAAGTATATATGTATCAGAATAAAATATGTTTGTAAAAATGATGTGAATGTATCCATGGGAAGCTGCAAACAGACATATTAAGCATTTGGAATGTAAAGGTATCAAATGTGCTGCAAGTACAGAGAATTTGGCTTCTCGTGTGTATCCAAGCAACAGAATAGAAACATGTAGAAATGGCTAATGAATATTTACTTTCCCACCAGTTAATTTCGAAATTATGTGTTCCTAAGCCTTACTAATATTTATACATGGGAACTCTCTGAGTTTGACCCAGTGCCTCGGGTGAAGTCATGCTTATGTGCCTCATTTTCCTTTTCTCCAAGGAGGAGGCAGCATTTTGCCATGGCCTCTCCTTGCCGACTTTGCTACCTATGCCTTACAACTTAAGACTGCCTGGGGCTCGCTCCACCTCTACCTATGGCTAGCCCACCCCAAACATGGCTAGCCCACCCCAAACATGGCTAGTCCAACCTTCACAGATGCAACTACCATGCACTGGTAGCGCTTATTTATATCAGTTCTTCAAATGCAAGGCAAGCACTATCGTCATCATCATGATCACAGTGCTCCGTCTCTGAAACTCACTAGAAACAATGTCATATCTCGATTTGCTTGCAAGGTGAATTCATTAACATTTCCATTGCTGATTCAGGTAATCACAATCAATATTTTGTCTGAATGAATGTTCTTAAACTTTGACCTTTCTAGTTTTTTTTTTTACTTCTGTTCTGCCAAAAAGAAATTTCTACAGTAAGGAATTATCTTCTTTTCATTCTATTGTCTTGTGCATATAGTCATTTCTGCTACGGGATTAAAAGATTGTGTTGTTAAACCATGTATAGTATTCCTTGGATGGACAGTTATTCTGACTTTAAAAGTGAAGCCACTATTTTGAGCAGCCTGCTATGTAAAATATTCAGACTAACCCAGTGTAATATTATACAGAACGGCATTATTAGTAGCGTTGGACTTGTGTGGAGCATTAGTCATGGAGTGGTTAGCAAAACAGGTTGTTTAAAATAAAAATAACGCTCTTTAAATATAACTTGCAAGTATCTCATTTAGTAAAAATATACTAAATCTTGCCCCTTGGTAAACACTTTAAATTCTGGGAGCTGTGAAACTCTGTAAAGCTTTTTACAACAATCAGGTGTTAAGCAGTTAAAATAGTACATTCATTGTATTAGAAGAATAATAATTGCCCATGCACGATCATGCAGAGAAGCTTAGAGCTACTGTTCCCTTCTCAAAGTTCTATAGATGTCTATTCTTAAATCGAAATAAGAATCTTAAAAGCATTATCTAAATTCATTACAGTTAAGTATTCAAGTCATCAGTGCTCAGAAAACATAGTTGTAACCCCCTACGTACTGGGGCAAATTATTTAGACATCGTCTTGTGTGCCGCTACTAGCTTTTCCATCAGTCAAGCGGTTAAGATTATATACAGTGAATTGAAGAGACCCAAATTTACCTAAGCAGCTGGTGAGATAAATGATAAATGACTCAAGTTAATCCTACCAAAGAGAATTATTCCAAGTCAATCCCACTATATCCAGCAGGGTCTAAATCCATTAGTTTGCTATCCCTTAAAGTCCTTTCTGACATACTTTATTCACTAAGCTTCTAATTCTCTGATCCTTTCCCTGCCCACCTCACTGGCAATCATTTCTTACACACCAGAAGGATTATTCACACAATTTGTTTTCATATGTACTCCCTTCATTCTAGCACAATCTAGGGATATATATTAGTAGTGAATCTAATGCAAAGTGGTTAGCATGGTGCAATCATCATACCAACCATTGGATTGCCCTTGTAGCATCGAATTGCTTTATCCATAGCTCCCGATGTAAGTATTTATTAAGTTAGACTTTCCCTTTTGCAAATATATGCATGATTTTGCAGATTCCACCCATATGCATGTGCCCCTTCTCTTGCTATTTTCTTTGCAAGAGATTTGTTCAGCCAAACGATATCTCCATACACATGATATACTAACTGTCACTCAGCCCCAGCTCTGGCTTGGTGAATGCTGTGGAATTGAATCAGAATAATTGCTCTAACAGCAGCAATGGGAGTGCTTTCCTGCCACTGATTCAAACAGTCAATCATTGGAAAGAATTGTGAGACCACAGAGGAGATGGCTTTGGTTTTTGAAGTTAATTAAAGTTAATGTTTTTTAACAGGCATTCTTCTATAGTAGGTAGGTTTTGCCACACCGACACCCAAACACACACACCGGGACAGACTCTGCCACACTGACGCCCACATACGGATGGGCCAAGCTACAACAATAAAGTATTTTCCACACTGCTTTGTTGTTGCCCCCCCTTTTGTGTTTTCCCCCCCAGTCAGCACTATATGTATTCATGCCCCCAGACTTCCCCTCGCTTTAGTATTGTATGATTTATGTAATGGCCCCAGCTGCCCTCCTTGTGTATTGATGCTGCCAACACAGATAAAATGCTGCCCTGCAGTATGAGGGATGTAAATCTGACTAGTTGGTTCCTTCCATGAGACTATACATCCCTCATATTGCAGGACAGCATTTTATCTGGGCTGGTCAGCAATATGTAAAAGTTATATGTGTCCTGGAAAACATGGCAGATGTGGTCACCCTAATGCCCCCGCACCCATGTGTATTGCCCCTAGCTAGCCCCACATTTTATATTTATCACACCACCCAGCTCAGCATTACAAGCCGGCACCAAGACCGAACAGGGAGACTCGCCGCAGGACTGCTGAAAGGTAAGTACAAGGGGGGGTAGATAATGGGGGGGGCGGCAGGGACGGAGGGAGAGGAAGGGTAGATAAGGGGGGGTGGCATTTTAAAATTCGCCCCAGGCGGCATTTTGCCTTGGGCCGGCCCTGCCCCCAGTCAGCACTTCCTTGTGAATTAATGCCCTCTTTAGTATGATGTCAGCTCTGACACCCTGATTGCACCAACAGGATCTGCCCAATACTCAAATTCTAGCCTCAAACAGCCCCCCTGTGCCATTCTAGCCTCAAACAGCCTCCCTGTGCCATTCTAGCCTCAAACAGCCTCCATGTGCCATGCTTACCCCCCACACTTACACATCCATGCTATCACACACATGTTCATTTATTTACTCATTCACAAACATTACTATACTCATTCATTACCTCATTCACAGATACTCATTTATTCCCCCATTCACAGATATTTATTCACTCAATCACGCAAATTTGTTCATATATAAGAACCACTTGGCCCATCTAGTCTGCTCATTTTTCCTGATTTAAAGACCTTAATCAGTCTTTGGTCTTGTTTTAGTTTCAAGACAGCTTTATGCGTTTCCCATGCATTTTTAAATTCATACACTGAATTAGCATCTACTACTACTTCTTAATTTCTGTACTTTGTTAAATCCCTCTAACTACTTAAATATTTCTATCATACCTGTCTTTTTACTCTTCCAAGCCTAGGAGGGTTCAGGAGCCAAAGGGTAAACTTAAAATGCTCTAAATAAATAATAAAAAAAGCTAGCAAAGCTAATGGCAATTTGTAAGCTTGCCTTTCTAGACATCCCATCTGTGATTTCCATGTATTAAATAAGACAAAGGTAGATAGAACTCAAACACCACCAACACCAGCCCACTCTCTGTCAGTTTAAACATTCTACGCCGTGCGTACACCAAGCTCCAACATGTGTCATGGCTACAGAGCGTTTATTTTTTTAAGGGACTGGAAAAGTACCAGTATTCTTTGAACATAAGAAATGGGATATAAACTCTGCACTAATTGTTAGTCAAAGCATTAAAAGAACTATTGCCCTTGTCAATGTTCCTGTGAAATAGCTGTCATTTAAAAAGCTTCTGTGTAGAAACACACTGAAGAAGATCGACTGCTGCCAAGAAATACCTTTGAAGAGTGACATGTATAGCCTCAACTAGCTTGTATTCCTTGGATTACTTTTAGTGCATCAGAGAGAATAGCCAGCCTTTAATAGAAAAGTGGACTTTAACATTACCTCATTTTCAATGACATCCAAAATTACATTTTGTTCTATAATGATGTATCATATCCTATTAATTCATTTCTAACATCAAAGTGTTCTTTGGCACTTTTCGATGAACAGACCAATTAATCTGAAGACAGGGCAAGACGTCGCAAAAATGCTGTCACGTTTCACTAAATAACTTACGGCTTTGTTAACAGTCATGATAAATTATGGGATAATAGAGAAGACACTGTAATAGTTTCTGGAGCTAAATTTATTGTTATAGTATTATAGATTGTAGCATAGGATTCTATTAAAATTATTTGCCCAATAAATCTGAATTTATCATAGTTTTAATGGCCTCATTAAAACTGTTTGAGTAGCATATCACCATTACATAAATGTGCAATAGTATTATATTTTGTATTTCAAAAATGTTAATAATGAGGGAAGTTATATGTGCTTTAATATTCAGCAAACTGTTCAGAAACAGAAACAATTATATCCATCCCGGCACAGTGTGCTCAGAACATCTAGCCGATCGTGTTGGTTATGTATATATGCTCCATCTGAGTTATGGTGTAAATCACCATTATATGGGTTTTGTTCAGAGGCTCAGGGAACCAGAATTGATAACCAGCCACCAGGGCAGTGGCTATTCTTTGACCTTGGGGTATGGTCTGGCCTACTTCCCACTGAGGTCCTATTCTTCTCAAGTCTATTGAGTTAAGCCATGTCCCCTTCCTGCCCCACTTTCAGAGGGGCATAATTATGGCAGCAATGCCACGTATGAGGTCTTCATTTATTTATTATCACTTAAGCGCAATGTGTTTTCCGATATTGTTGGCTTATTTTTACAGTATGGTGTACTGCCTTCTTCTCGCTCATTCCTCTCACACTTCCCATCCATTAAAGGCCACTTGGCGCTAGCCACACCTGCATATGGCTAACAATGCATCTTAATGGAGATCTCAGAGTTGCCTACACCAGAAAGTTCTTAGGTATGAAAATTACCACTTAAGTTCAAGAGAGGGACTTCATTTTACTTGGTCTGCTTCAAGTAAATGTTAATGATAGAAACATAGAAATATACATTTTGACACGAGATTAGAACCATTTGGCCCATCTAGTCTGCTGATTTTTCCTGAAGTAAAGACTGCTGTAGCTTTTACCGCTTCCACTGAGAGGCTGTTTCAATTATCAACCACCCGTTGGTAATATGTTAAACAAAAAGTATTTCACCATTTTCATTGTAATTTGATTAATTGTATTTAAATAGAGAAAACTGCTATTTGACGCATACCTGTTTCTCAGAAGTTGGGTATGCTTAGAAAGCAATAGAAACCAAATGTGTATTTCCAGTTTAGTTTTAAGTGATTTGCTGAACAATCGGATATTCATAAATGTAAAGTGTTTAAGGGACGTTAAGGCTTCAAGGAGTCTTCTTTCACAGCACTCATGGTAAAGGACAAAGTCTGAGTTTTTGCTAATTTTCATTGGCCTACAATTTCTTATTTGAACATGTGGGCAATTTGCACAGTTTACATCAGGGACTTTTGACGATAATTTTTGAAGACACTGACAGTCACATCTTTTGATAAATGCCTCATTTGAAAGTAAATGTTTAAGAAAGGAACTAACCATGCAAACACTGTTAAGGTAATTAGGTAGCTTTCAGTTCCCTTAACCCTAGAGGGCTTGTGGATCTTGTTCTTTTCTGAATCTGCTGTCATTCTGCTTTGATAGCCATCTACCCCAGAGAGTTCCCTTTGCTCTGATAATAAATTACCCATGTTTTTCAGATGTGGTGTTGATAAGACAGATGTGGTTTGATAAACCTCTATTCTCTGAAGACGTGCATTCAACTTGCAGGTATCAGGAATGAAAGTATGTAGAAAAAAAGATGCTTCCCACCAGGAACCTCTTAGACATCATGTGCCTTCGCATTGTGGTTATCAGCCATTCTACATATTCCATGTTTATCAATATTTGGCACAACATTTGTAAATGTTGCAGGTGTGACATCATAGAAGTCATAGAAGGTGATAAATTTTAATGCAATCAGTGTGATTGTTCTGGAGATATTTATTTTAAATGGTTGCAGCCGGTGGCAGGGCCAGAATTATGTAATCATCTCCCTATACCAGATTTTTCTCCCCTGTTCTCACCCCATCCTTACAAAGGCTTCCTGAACCACTCAACAATTTCACAAGTGATAGGTTATTGGAGATGGATAATCATGTAGATTCTAAGAAATAGTTTTTTCATGTATTTGTACTGCTGATTTTGTTCTGCAAACACAATTACATGGGTTTATTTACACATGTAAAATGTAAGGCTTGGTAAAAGTTGCAGATCCATTTAAAGCATTGTTACTACATCAGAAGGTATTACTCAGGCACACACAATATCAGTGTTTCTGAGCTTCTGATTCTGTTTGTGGTTACTGATGTTTACCATTACACTGTTGAACCACTAGGTACCAGTGCAGTCAAAGAGGTCCCTTGAGCAGTCCTGGGAAATCGGGACACTGGTCGGGACAATAGACTAGCAATTTAGTAAATCTAATCTTAAAGACAACTGGTGAAGTACTCCCTTCTCTGTCCCTCCATAATCACACCACAAACCTGTCTCACTGCCCAAGATCTTGCTGCCCACTTCAGAGACAAGATCAAAACTATTAAAGAGGTCCTCTCTTTTTTTGCAACCCCTTCCTACACCATCCACTTTCATTCCCTCCATTCCCTCTGTTCATGCCATACTCTTCTTTGTTCCACTTACCCAATAACTTGTCTCCGTGACCCTATCCTGTCACACCTCACAAATTCTAGCTCCCCTCCCTTTGTCCATCGTTTACCCACCAATTTAATCTTTCTCTATCCTCTGGAACTGTACATACAACCTTCAAGCATGCGCTAATCACACCCATTCTATAAAATCTTTCCTTAGATCCCATCAGTCGGACCAACTACCCCCCTATCTCTCTCCATTCTTTTAGCTGTAAGTTGCTGGAATGAGTTGTCTTCAAACACCTTATTAACTTTTTCTTCTCAAATTCCTTCCTTGACCCCCTACAGTCTGATTTCAGACCCCTTCATTCTACTGAAACGGCTCTAACAAGTATCCAATGACTTGCTCTCTGCCAAAGCAAAAGGTCACTTCTCCCTTCTAATAAGCCTGGATCTCCCTGCTGCTTTTCATACCGTTTATCAACACCTTCTTCTTGACACACTTTCTTCTACAGGCATTTGAGATAAAGCTCTCTCCTGGATCTCCTCATTTCTACCTGACAGTTGCTTTTCTGGCAAGACATCATCACCCCTTACACTTTCGGTTGGTGTCCCCAAAGGATCAGCCCTTGCCCCTCTGCTGTTCTCTCTTTATACTTCATCTCTTGGGAAACCAATCAACCCATTTGGCTTCAACTATCATCTATATGCAAATGATACACAAATCTACCTATCTCTCTCCATCGCTATCTCTATGTCACAACACTACCTGAAACTTAGTCTTTCTAAAACTGAACTCATTATCTTCCCTCCTTCCATCTCCACCCCAGTACCTTTATCACCGTTAGGAACACAACTATCTCTCCCATTAACCAGGCCCGATGCCTTGGGGTCATCCTTGACTCAAACCTCTCCCTCATTCCTCATATTCAGTCCCTCACCAGAACCTGCCACTTGCACCTAAAAACATTTCTCGCATCCACCCATTTCTCATCCAAGAAGCAACAAAAACTCCAGTTCATTCACTTATCATTTGCAACCCTCTTTTGGTTGGTATTTCTCTGTCTCAACTCTCTTTTCTGCAGTTTATCCAAAATACTGTTGCTAGGCTTATCTTCCTTGCACAACATCTTCTACTTCCTCACTCTGTGAGGCCCTCCACTGACTCCCTATTACCTTAAGAGTTACATTTTAAATCCTTAAGGCCCCCAGAACAATGCTCCTCCATACATTTCTGCCACCATAAAAAATACTCCCGTACTAATTTTTTCCCCTTTACATTCTTCATTTTGGCTAAGACTTTCGTCCTCATGTATAATCTTTTACTTTTCCAGTCTACAAGACTTTGCTCGTGCTGCCCCATACCTCTGGAACCTTCTTGCACAGAACTTCCAGCTTTCACCCTCCCAACATTCAATAAAAACCCACTTCTTCAGAACATAATACCATCTCTGTAGCTAAAACCCTAAAAAAGGGAAAGGTAGTGTAGATAAACACTACCTTTCCCTTTTTTCCATGCCTAGTGTTTCTCCTCATACCTTTAGATTTTAAGCTTTCGAGCAGGGCCCTTTCTACATAATGTATTGGTTTGTCCTAGATTGTAATTCCTAGTCTTTTCATATACCCAGAATATATATATTGTAAGAAACTTTATGTAAATTGTTGGCCCTATAGAAATAAAAAATAATAATAATAGGGCAATGTTATTGTTTTGTTGGGCATCACCCCATGACCTATCTAATCCTTAATTGGTATTAAAGGTGTATTAAAGGAAAATTCATGGTTTATGACTTAACCCAAAACAGCTATTGTAGATCTTAGACTGTGGCCGCAAAAAATATACATTGAAATCAATAGAAAACAACTTCTGCTGCGTGATTCAATGGGGTAAACAGATTATTAGATCTATTTCAATGGATACATTTCACCTACCTACATTCCAGGCTGTACAAGACTTCACCTAGAATCCACAAGTCAAATGTGAAGAAATGTAAATGCACCATAGATAATCAGAAGTAAACACAATACAGATGCACAGTATACCAGTGACAATTTAGGCCATTTAATGCCAAAACATAGACTGAAGCATGAAAGAACAGCCATTACTCTACTGCTATGCTAAATTGTATCTCTCCATAGAGATGGCATTTTATTTAGTCACATAATTTAACTTCCATCCCTAATGTAACAAATAAATGTAATTGTTGTTGTATTTACTTTTAGAAACTATTCATTACAATGCTAAACAAATACAGGCTGAGTATCCCTTATCTAACTTGCTTGGGGTCACAAGTATTTCGGATAAGGGATTATGGGATGTTGGTTATTAGCTTTGACATTAAATAAAAACCTACAGCATAGAAATTCTAAATAATTAGTAAATACTTTAATTAACTTGCCAGCTGAATATGTCATTTTATGGCCCTTTATTTAATATTAACCTAAAGTAGGAACATTGTGGGATATGGGCCATAGCAGAGAATAGTGATTTGTAATTAGCAGATAGCAGATTATAAATGTAAGGTTTCAAACCAGAAATTGGATGGAGATAAGCCTTAGTAAACAGACACAAGTATTTGACATCTTAATTGAATGAGGATTATCACATTATTTTCTGCACAGTATTTTACTGATAGTACAAAAGAGTATTACCGTATTATTGGCAGGCCAATAGTTTGCTTTTCTATTGATAGGGAGAACCTAGTGTATTAAAGAAAGTGAATTACTTCATTAATTATTTTCTTTTGTATTCCTGTGTATTTTTTTAAAAAATAATTTCTGGACACACATCTAATGGGCCATGTGAATTACCTAGGGTTTTGGGGAATGTATAAAAAATACTACCATAAAAGGGACATGTTATTTTTCCCCTTAAAACATGTGCATTTCCTTGTCTATGGCACTTGGAACAGGTAGGATTTTCAGTGTTGTGTCTCCGGCAAGTCTGTTTGGAAACCGATGTTGTTAAATAGCTGATAAATTATATGTTTTGATATTATAGTAAATGAATAGTTGTACACGGTAGCCTACAATACTGACTAAAATACCAATCACTTGAAACAGATGAAATGTTATCAAATATAAGAAAGCACTCATTCGTAATAAAATCACGCTGCCTTTTCAACAACCATTTACTATTCATTGAAAACAATCCTCCCCTGTCACAAACATTCTTACATAGATACATCAGAAATTGTGACACCTAAGGGTCACGGGGGTCACTTAATCTTCCCATTCATTTTGAGCAGCCCACTAGCATTTTATGGTAATCAACGCAATATAACTGTTTGGTATTCATCAGACTCATTCTGTAAGTAGATTACCATGTGCTTTAAACTACAATTTTCAAAGCCTCTCAATCATCGCAAAGACAATACAGCTTAGAACCTCTAGGTTATTGTGACTCTAGAGATGTTTCTAAGCGTGTGTTTGTACATAATCATTGAGTCCATTCCCAGAACTGTAGAGATTTCAGCTTATTACTGACATAGCCAATATTTAATGGCACTTAAATCACTTGATCATCAAGTTTTGGGATAGGAAGGGGTCCATTCAGACCTTGCATACTTATGAGGCTCTACATATAACAAAGTATTTGTAAAGGAGCCAAGGAACACCAATAATATTATATCTTGCTTTAGTAGATTTGGTTCTTCTCTCCAATCCTATTTTTAACTCATTAACTTTAAGGTGTATTCAATAAGATGGTGATTTATAAGTGAGTTGAGCATTTTAGCAACTTGGTTTAAAGTATGTGGTATCGAGAGTCAACCTTGAGGAGATACTTCTTGGCACTGTATTGTTAACTTGGGGAGATGGCGTTAAGAAAATTCTGAATGTTAAAATGTGTTTTGGATGGCCAACCTGGCTGTAGCAGTAGAAATTCATTGGATTTGCCACTTTTGATAATATATACTGAAGATATTAATTCGAAATGTTCATACTGAATGAATGTTGCTGTGTCAAACTCAGTCTGACATTAACTAAGAAAAGGGAGCAACTAAGTAAATGCCATAGAGTGTGTTTCCATAAATGTGAAGAAAAGCAAAAAGCAATGGTTAATAGCCAATGAAACACATTTTGCAGTTCCGCTGCTAAGGAAACACATCTTAGCATATCTGTCATTGTAATCTTCCAGAAGAAAGAATCACAAACATAAACCACATAGAAATGCCACATGACAATTATGTGTTTCTGGTAGACATCTTGAATAAGCCTGAATAGACCACCATCTGCAGACTTCGCCAAGTCAGTGTTGAGCTAAATGGCGGTACGTATATCGTGTTCAGGGAGATGTGTTCAGTCGAACTCATCTCCTGCATGGCCTATAGCTGAGGGACGAGGAAAGGATTCTGCAGAACCCCTCATCAGTGTTTCCTCTAAGCTGTGCGCTAGTGCACGCCCATATAGCTTTTAAAGAGAGCACACACGTCCGAAAATTGTGCGCACAACTGTTTTTCGCAAAAATTCTTTTTTTGATCCTTTATGCGGCCCGGAGCCTCCTAAACTTCAATGGTGTTGCTGAAATGCCACGATCACGAGGCATTCATCGACACCGAACACTCACCCCAGGATGCGCTGTGACTGCTGCGGCGAGAGCAGTCACAACCGCCACTGCAAGTTATTTTGCCACTCACAAGATGGCGGCCGTCCTGTAAAAAAAATAACAAAGTTGGCTCTAGAGAGCTCTGGCTCCACTTGCAGGTTGAATACAGGTACTGCATTCCACCATGCAAGTCAATGGAGTCCAGCTTTCTAATCAATATGTCATCAGTAAAATATTTGGCCTGTGTTATCAAATCTAACAAATGAGCAACTGTAGCTCAAATTGCTGAAAAGTTCATGCTGGTTTTGATAGAATGCATCACAGTTTGTTGCATATAGGGCTGCATAGCCGCACATGAGTCAGAGTGCCCATGCTGACCCCTGTCCACTGCCGAAAGCGCCAACAATGGGGACATGAGCATAAGGCTCAGTTATATACATTGAATTTAGCAGATATAGTGGAACAGCAACTTTAAAAATAAATAACACATAATTTTCTTACTTGAATGATCAACATTATTTTCTTGCATCAAACAACTTATTTGTGAAGTTTCATTATTTCATTTATTCTTTTGATATGTAAGCTCCATAAATCAGTATTATTCGATGATGAATTATATATAGTACAAGAGATGAATCAATGTGACACTAGTAGTGAAATTGATACTATTACATGATTTGAAAAGTGGAAAGTAGTACTAGTCTCAAAATAGATTTATTATCATCATCTATTGGCTTAGTGCATAAAAAAATTGAGCTTGTAGTTGAGGCAAGTTTGCAGCAGAAAACTCACACAGGTTGGACAAAATGTTGGACCCCCATACTTATCACTGCTAAAACAAATGCACACTCAATGGAACTTAGTAGAAAATAGAAGGGTCTGAGGGCATAATCATACCTGCATAAGGTACATTTCAAACCGATCTGCCATAACATTATTACAGGTGAGGCAAATAACACTGATAATCTTGTTATTATGGCACCTGTTAGTGAGTGGGATATATTAGGCAGCAAGTGTACATTTTGTCCTCAAAGTTGATGTGTTAGAAGCAGGAAAATAGGCAAGTGTAAGGATCTGAGCGACTTTGACAAGGGCCAAATTTTGATGGGTAGCCGACTGGGTCAGGGCATCTCGGAAACTGCCGCTCTTATGGGATATTCCGTGTCTGCAGTGGTCAGTATGTTTCTAAAGTGGTCCAAAGGAAGGAAAATCTGTGACCTGATGACAAGGTCATTGGCGACCAAGGCTCATTGATGCACGTGGGGGGCGATCAAACCTAACAGACGAGCTACTGAAAAAGTTAAAGCTGGTTCTGATAGAATGCATCACAGTTTGTTGCATATGGGGCTGCGTTGCCGCACATGAGTCAGGGTGCCCATGCTGACCCCACTGCCGAAAGCGCCAACAATGGGGACATGAGCATAAGAACAAGACCACAGAGCAATGGAAGGAGGAGGCCTGGTCTGATGAATCACGTTTTATTTTACATCATGCGGATGGCTGTGTGTGCATCGCTTACCTGGAGAACACATGGCACCAGGATGCACTATGGGAAGAAGGCAAACCAGACTTTTTTTTGTCAGTCTGGCAAAGCTAACATTGCATGTTGAGGTCTGTGTTGCTACATGACACATGACAGGATTGTCTCATATTTACCAAAAAACATCTTGACAACCCCCAAGACCTGTTGTTGCTGTTACATCTAGCATAAAGCATAAATACAGCATTCCACAACAAGAACATTGTACCAACAGGCAAACACCATGGTAGTAGTGTGATGATCTGGGACTGCTTCGCTGCTTCAGGACCTGGGCAACTTGACATAACTGATGAAAATATGAGTTCTGTTCTCTACCAGAAAATCCCGAAGAAGAATGTTCGGCTATGAGTTATTGACTGAAAGCTTAAGTGCAGTTGGGTTATGCAGCAGAAAAATTATCCAAAGCACACAAGCAAGTCCACCTCGAAATGGCTCTGAAGAAACAAAATAAAGGTTTTGAAGTGTCATGGAGTGTCAAACTCATGGCTTCCGATTGAGATGCTGTGGCATGCCTTAATGCTCAAAAACCTTCCAATGTGGCTGAGATGTGAAAGAATTCTGCCAAGATTCCTCCATAGCGATGTGAAAGACTCATTGGCAGGTATCACAAATGTTTGATTGCAGTTGTTGTTGCCAAGGGTGGCACAACCAGTTATTAGCTTTAGGGTGGAAATGACTTTTTGCATATGAATGATATTGGTTTTGATTAACTCTTTGCCTTCAATAAATGAAATAATCCTTAATAAGATGCATTTTATGTTTACTTGTGTTGTCTTTGCCTTATAATAAAATTAGTTTGATGATCTGAAACATTTAAATGTGACAAATAAGCAAAAACACAAGAAATTGGGAAAAATAAAAATTCCTTCATTTTCTTCTGACCTATATTACAATTGCAAGTAGACCCTTAGCAGTCTCATTTGTTTTAGAATGGGATTTAGAATGTTAGTTTATTGGTTTGGTATACTTCTTGAACCATTTTTTTTTCTGTAATAACCTCAGATATGTACTTATATGGTTTCATCGGTTAAAAAGAATATGTGGTTTTAATACAATAAAGCAAAAATATAATGTTTAGTTTGCTGTACAGCCATTTACACAGCAACAAGGTTTGCTGTATTTTTTTACCATAGATTAAATATGAGGCATGTCATAATGCAAAGCAACAGTATTTTATTTTAAAATAATTTTATCTTAAATTATTGTAGACTTTGGTCGGGTAATCTCTCAGCATATTAAGAAGAACTATAACAAACCCACATATTAATTCTTGCTTTTAAAAATTAAAGTAAAAATAATTACCTGTATGAAATAAAACAAATACTCCCCTAATACTACTTTTCGGTGCCTGTTTCCATATCAAAAATAGAAAGGTCACAGATTCTTCTTTTTTTAATCATCATCAAGGTAACAGGGTCATCGCTTGTGCTTCTTTATGGAAGTCAATCTCCTCTGCCCTGTTTCTTATCCCATGATTTATTCAAATATGCTCATAATCACTGTTTATTATGATGTACTACCATTATCATATTTTTCTTATAAAGCTCCGTCAGGTTTCACATAGCTTCACAATAAAGTTATCCATAAAAAATGTCTCAAAGGGTGTTTCAGACAGTACTCGCTAGAGAGTATAATCGATCTCTTAAAACCTCTATATTGGAACCCATAGTCCTGCTTCTGCCCTTATATAATCCTTCATACTAGAAGCCCATTTTTTATTTCTTTGGAATTAGAATCTACTGCTTTTCTATCACTCTTACATGCCATTTCATTTACTGTGCTCAGCTCTCCATTAGGCTGTCTCCTTTGCTCCCATGCACAACATTTAATAAATGTTATTAGGAATTCTCAATGCTTCTTTCAGTTTGGTGTTGTAGGCCATAACGTGGTTTTGATTTTTCACCGGTCTCTCTGTTCCACCAAATGCCAAGGATTTTCTGATATTATATATGTGACTCAAGGATAAATGAGTCAAGGCAAGTGGCCCTGTCCAGGGCAGATTTGCATAGCTAATATAGAGATGATTTTCTTTTCCCACATGCCTGGACGAGCAAAAACACTTCAAAAAAATACACTGGAATGAGATCCGCTCCCTACTGGAGCAAAATGTATTACTGGAATCATTCTTTGCAGGTTTCAGCAGTGGGACGCTGAGCTTGGATACGCCAACTTAATTCTAATCATGTCACTCAGCAGGTTTCATGTTTCCAAATCAAAATATTTTAAACACAGCAGTCGCCATATTGCACAATCGTCAAACACAGAGCAAACTAGTTTTTTCTTTTTACTTCAAATCCATATCTATAATAAACTCAAATATAGTCATCTGGCTTCTCTACAGAATTTATTTAATATGACTTGAATTTATTATACTTCCAATTTGAGCAGTCCGGTCCAAGGGCTAACATTGCATGACATGTTCTCCTTCAGATGGTCAGGAGACGTAGTAACTATATAACAACCTTTGTAATAATCAATGTGTAATATATAGGCTTTATTTTCATCCTGCATAGGAATGTAACCTCATAATTTGTTGTTTTGTACAATTTTTTTTTTTTAAAGAATCCTTTTCAACCCAATTTGGCATTGAAGCATCTCCCATGGGTGTGCCTTCTGTCACATAGCATTAGTGGGCTTTAAGCATTCAAAATATTAGGAACTGTGTCTTCTACATATAACTTTTAAATGGTTTGTTATGTCCTCCCTGTCAAGTTTTGTGTACACAGTCAACCTCAATGAAAACTATTGCAAATAGTATATAATAGTATATTATATTAAATGACTAAAATGTCATCCTAAAATGTATGGCTTTTCATTTCAAGTAGATCTACCATTACCCACCAGCTTTCATTGTTTTCCACAAATATTGTTTTTGACTTCTCTACTCTTGTATTTTATAACTATTTTGTATTGTAGGGCAATTCAAAACCTCGGTCCCATTTGGATTATGGTGTCATGTTATCCGCTTGGTAGCACAGCTACAGTATCTGTATAGGCAGCCTAGTGAGGAAAAATTTGAAATTGTACCAATGAAAACATTTAACAAAAATGTCTGCTGGTTCCACTTGTATCTGCTTCTAATGTTGCTCATGCAACACCTCAAACATTTATATATTTTAATTTATTTAAATATTTGCTTTTCTTCAATTACCGGTTTTCTGAAATTTTGGCTGTGTGATTTTTACATGAAAAATCAGATTTCTTCTTGACCATGACCTCCAACTTTATAACAAAGTAAGAAACCCGAAGAAAAAAAACCATTTAGTGCCAGGAACATTTTCTTTCTTTTTTTTTGTTAAGATGATGCATAATGAGAGCCAGAATGTTCTTAGCCCTTATTTTTTTCCCATTTGACTTTAATTGAAATCCTTTCAACAACAAAATATGTATAAAAGAGACTTAGTTGCTAGGAACATGATGAATAGAATTGTAGATCAACATTTATGGATGTAAAAAAAAAACTTTTCATCAACCTCTTTCGTAAAATCGCATTAACTTTGACAACAATGTGGGCAGCAAATCACATTGAGAGCAAAATGTGGTTGTATTCAGATTCCAGTCTTTTTTAAAATCATGTATATGTACAATCCCACTGCAGAATTTGCATGACTACCAAGGTCATCACTAAATAAATACAAATGACTCTACAAATCTCAGCATTACAGTAAAGGGCTAAATAAGTGGTATATACCAATGAGCAAAGTGGGAAAATAGAAATCCTATTGAACCCCATTAAAATAAAAATCTGTAAAAAAAAGGCAGTGTCTACTCTTCCACATATTCTTGTTTGGTCAATAATTATTCTGTAGAAATTGTCCACTTTATCTCGTTACCACTATCCTCACTACTTCATTTAACTTTGTACTGTCAACAATGACGTAAAACGTAGCCATCTTTAATAAAAAACAAAATATCAGAACTCAAATCCCAACCGACAAATATATATATTTATTGAATAAATATAATGCTTTTGTACTGTATGGTAGCTGAAGCACATACGCATACCTGCAAGGCACCTCAATGATCTCTATTACTGTGTAAGGAAAAATGGATATAGCCATATTACCCCAAGAGAAAATGCATCCTTTATTGGGCTAGAATAGAAAAAAAACATGTGATTACGTAAATTTCCGGGCCCTTATGGGTCTCTTCTTCAGTTGGAAATAGTTACTTAGGGAGTCAACAGCACTATGCTCTAACTAACTAGTTATGTGTTTTTAGTTCTGATTACAGATCGTTTTCTTCTAAGTGGGTTTGTCCTTTTTCTAGAACTTGCAGTCTCGTAAACATGAAACAAAGCAGCAGCGTTTCCTTCCAAACCCATTAGGTATTGGTTTCCTCCATTCCAGCTCGGGTGGACCTTCACCACAGCAGAAACTCACAGGAAACCCTGCAAAAGACTGGGAACGTTTCTGAGTCACTTTTATATTTTATACATTCCTTTAGAACAGTTTGAGGAGTACCTCCAAATGATCTTTTTAGAATTAGCGGTGCATTGTGTTGCAATGATACATTGTCTGGTTTTGCAGTGGGCTAGAACAGTCCTTCCGACTAGCAATGGCTTCATTTGGCCCTCCAAAAACCATAGGGTCCTTCATAAGTTATTTCAAAGCTATGGAGGTTTAAGTCTGTATAAGTACATATTGTGTTGCTGATTATTATATCTGGCTGAGAGTTATGCAAATCGTAATAAGAACAAATATGGCAGTGTAAAGTTCACTAGATATTTTTGTCTAAAATACCAACTGTG
Organism: Sceloporus occidentalis; assembly: GCA_023333645.1. NCBI lineage: Eukaryota > Metazoa > Chordata > Lepidosauria > Squamata > Phrynosomatidae > Sceloporus > Sceloporus occidentalis. The sequence continues at coordinate 1,154,460 of JALMGF010000025.1, read as the reverse complement.
GTCATAATACTGCACTTTTTTAAGGAACCATTTCATCACCCAAATTACAAAGTTGCTTGGCTTCCTTACGCTAAATACATCTATTGGCATCTACATATAAGTATAGATGACTTTGCCAAAGAACTTTTATGACATTGTCACAGGTGAAGGAGGAATAATGGTAAATTTCTATCTATAGGGAAATGCATTTGATTGATTTTTGTTTGGGTACAGCATTGCCTTAGGGTATTGTATTAAATGAAAATCCTTTTGTAAGGGATAATGCAATCTAAAATGCTTATCTTCTCCTAAGCCAAGAATACACCTAGAAATCCCAGGGGTCTTCACCACAGCACGTATTACAGTTGGGAGATTATTATGTTATGTGACGCGTCATCTATCTATAATTACATTAATTCCTTTATAGCAAAGAATTACAGACGCACACATGCAAAACATTAGATTACCAGCTATATGTGATTCAGACTATGAAAGAACAGGGAGCGGAGAACCTCACCAGACACAGAAGGCAATATTTAACCATTAAATATACATTTTGTATACTGTAGCATAGCAACATTATAGCTCCGACTAGGCTTCTCTGGGACTGCCATGGAACTGTATTGCTGGAATAGATGAAGAATTTGGAAAAGATAAAGTCTGAGATTTATTGGTGCGAACAATAGCTAATTTTATTATTAATAATAATATTATTAATGTTATTATTATTATCAAGGTTTGACCTCAGCTGCGGAACAGTGTCATCCTGTTGTAAAGTAGCAGACATATTTGTACCATTATATGAACAAAAGAAAAATCACAGTAGCTTAATGATGTATTTTGTTGTCGTAAATGGGAACTAGTACATATATATATATATATATATATTAGACTTGTGCATTCGTCTTCGGGCGAACATGAAAACGAACACGAAGAGTGCGTTTTCGTGTTCGTTCCGAAGACATGAAGAAGAGAAGACAGTGCAGGTAAAACGTAGGCGAAGACGAAGACTCACACACGAAGAATCTTCGCCTTCGTCTACTAATCTACCCGGTCCCTCCCCCATCTAATTTACCTTATCTTCACAGCATCGCGGGAGTTGACTGAAGTGGAAATCAGAAGGTTCGTCGTCAGGGGTTACAGGGCAGTGTGAGTGAGCCTATTGGTCACCTGCAGGGTCTTCCTCTGGCATCAAACAATTGGTTGATGCCAGAGGAAGACCCTGCAGGTGACCAATAGGCTCACTTGCACAGCCTTTTTAATTCCTGATTTCCGCTCCCGTTAACCCCTGCAATGCTGCGTTGGATAATGGGAGCAGAAATCTGTAGGGTAAAGGGCTGTGCAAGCGACCAATAGGCTCACTCGCACGGCCCCTTACCACTAGTTGCTAGGCAGAAAAAAAAAGCAACCTGGGACCCTGCTGCACCAGTTAACTTAAAAGTCCGTGCCAGTGACCAACAAAGTCACTGGTACGGACATTTAACTGACACAGCAGGGACACCAGTGGTCTCCCCACTGTGTCAGTTAAATGTCAGTGCCAGCGACCAACAAAGTCGCCGGTACGGACATTTAACTTAGTATAAATAGCTTACTATAACTTCGGACAGAATGCTGCCCTCTGTTGGTTTTACATTAAGTAGCATATGCTTGAAATCCAAAGTTATTCTGCTACTCAACGTAAAACAAACAGAGGGCAGCATTCTGTCCGAAGATATATTAGCCATATGTGGCAGTGTGTTCATTTTCATTTATTAATTATTTAAATAAAATATATCCCCATGATCCGCTGGTCTCCCCGCTGCAACAGTTAAATGTCCGCACTCGCAGACATTAATTTTGTCGAACTTCCAAACTCTTTTTTTCTATTTATTTTGGGTTTTTTTTGTATTAAACTGTTAGACGAAAGGATCATGGGAATAAATGCAAATGAGCACACGGCCCCATATGGCTTATATATCTTTGGACAGAATGCTGCCCTCTGTTGGTTTTACATTAAGTAGCATATGTTTGAAATCCAAAGTTATTCTGCTACTCGACGTAAAACCAACAGAGGGCAGCATTCTGTCCAAAGATATATTAGCCATAGTCTAACAGTTTAATACAAAAAAACCCCTAAATAAATAGAAAAAAAGAGTTTGGAAGTTCGACAAAATTAATGTCCGCGAGTGCGGACATTTAACTGTTGCAGCGGGGAGACCAGCGGATCATGGAAATATATTTTATTTAAATAATTAATAAATGAAAATGAACACACTGCCACATATGGCTAATATATCTTCGGACAGAATGCTGCCCTCTGTTGGTTTTACGTTGAGTAGCAGAATAACTTTGGATTTCAAACATATGCTACTTAATGTAAAACCAACAGAGGGCAGCATTCTGTCCAAAGATATATAAGCCATATGGGGCCGTGTGCTCATTTGCATTTATTCCCATGATCCTTTCGTCTAACAGTTTAATACAAAAAAACCCAAAATAAATAGAAAAAAAGAGTTTGTAAATTCGACAAAATTAATGTCCGTGAGTGCGGACATTTAACTGTTGCAGTGGGGAGACCAGCGGATCATGGAAATATATTTTATTTAAATAATTAATAAATGAAAATTAACACACTGCCACATATGGCTAATATAGCATCGGACAGAATGCTGCCCTCTGTTGGTTTTACACTGAGTAGCAGAATATTCTGCCCGAGAATATATTAGCTATATATGGTACTGTGATCATTGGTCGACAGCAGGAGGCCCCCTGCTGGCGACCAATGGAGTTGCTGATACACACATTTAAAGTACTGGCGCCAGAGCTGCGTTAACCCCGTATTAACCCCTTAACCGGAAAAAACGAAGAAAAAACGAATATTCGCCCGAAGAGAAGACAGGAACGGGCGAATATTCGCGGAATACGAAGATTTTTTTTCCCCCGAAGACGAGCACGAAGACGAACACGAAGAGCCCCCTGGTGCCCAAGTCTAATATATATATATATATATATATATATATATATATATATATACACACACAGTATAGTATCATTAAAATATCATGCACAAAAAGAACACAAAGGTAATTATTGACCTTTCTCCCCCATGTACTCAGTTATACAATCCATCATTTTTGCCATATTAGTGAATATCATTGGAAATCTTTACAAAGGAGGGATCTTCAACGTTAGACCCACAAAGAAAAGGGGGGCAGAACAATTAAATTCAATACAAGTCAAACAATGATTGGTAAAAGAGCATATTTTTTGACAGTCACTAAATCATCATCAATTACTAGTTTGAGGTGAATGACAAGTAAAAGTATTTTTGTGGACAGGGAGTCAATAATACAATAGAAATACAAGGCCCAAAAATACCCTTGTGATTTTTGAAAATATTAGATGTGTGCAACAAAGTTAATTGAGACAAGTGAAATAGCATCCTCTGTGCCCCCAGCTAACTACAAATAAACAGCCAGATTTATTATATTGGATTCTTTATTTTCAAGCCTGTTTTTTGGTTTTGTTTGATTTTACATGTTCTTATTTTTTCCGTTTATTAGGAATATAAGAAACATGCAGTTTGACAATTTCACCATTTTGCTGTCTTTTATTTTATAATACAAAATAGCAAATACCTATGCTCGCATATGTGTATATCTTACCTTTTTTATTTTTTATATTGTATATATTTTGTAACCATATATGTGTATGCTCAAAGGTTGTAAAATAATATTTAGATCAGTTTAGAAACAGTTTACATAAAATATTTCTATTCTCTGTAAAGATTGTGTTAAGAGTTTTCATTTGTTTTTGTGGTAAGGAAACTTATTTTGCGTGTCAGTTTTCTTGTTTGCAAACTGCGTTGTGGGGACTTTATTTCTTTTGTATCTGAATACCTGTTTGGAACATTGTTCATGTGTGACATTGTCACTCATATGCACAAGTAAACAGAATGTACAAAAAATATTATTATTAAAATGATTTCTTGGCAAATAATTTGCAGGACTCATTTTCAGCAGGTCATTAAAGCCAGCTTCAAAAAACACTACTTAAGACATGAGGTTCACTAGTTTCCCCCTCAAAATACATATTAATTCTTTAGGAAAGCTTTGTGTACATCTCAAGCTTTCTTAAATTCATTTTACTGTGTTTGCTTATACTAATTCCACTAGTATTTTTTTTAGAAAGTTGTATTTTCTCACATTACCCCTTAAAATCATGGATTTTACTTCTTATACTCCTGTGTACAGATTATGGTTTCTAAAATAAAAGAATAATATAGACCAATCTAAATGAACTCTTAAACTTGTTGATACTTTGCAAGCATAGCCTTCCTGTCTTGTATTTGGACTATATCCTATATATAATCCCTGAAAAAGTACACAGAGAGCTTATCTGCTTTAACCTTCAAATCTCCTTCATCCAGGAGCCATCAATCTCACATGAAAAATATTATTTCACACAAAGAACAACTTCCATTCTTTATTCTTCTGAAATGTGAAGGAAAATATATCTGAGTGGAAAATTCGATTTCAATCCGCAATGCAAAGAAATTATTAAGTGAGTCCTTAAGCTGGTCTTGGTATTTTATATTATTATGATCTTTTTTGCTAGTTTACTAGCTTAAGATATATATATATATATATATATATATATATATATATATATATATGTGTGTTATCTATCAGGGGCTTCCTTACTGTAAAATAATATTTAAATAGTAAATAACATAACCAGTACTTTTGGGGTGGTTCTTGAAGGTATACAATGTTTTTTTTTTACAATACATAAACCAATGAAGCTTTTTGATTATGATTATTTTGCCATTTTCCGTGTGGAGATTGCAGTTGTTTGATCCATACAGTGAACACTGTAGGTAATATCTATTGTTAAAGTCAACTCTGCTAAGTTGGGTTTTTTGTGGGTTGTGTGGCTTTATTCTGAGGTTTTAATGTTTGAGCAGGGTCCCAACACCCTCAAATGTAGTAAGCCATGGCTTGCGAAAAACCCTATTCCACTCGTGTGGAAATAAAACTGCACTGATCTACTCACATTGCTGAGCACCTCGTGACTCCTTACTACAAGCCTGTAAACAGAGATTATTTAGAAAGGAAAGGTATGAATGTCTACATAGTTTAAGTGACTACCAAAAAGGCCACAAAAGCACTGGAAATATGTCTGATCTCTTTTACTGCCACAAATTTAAAGTGAAGGCTTGAGATATACTAGTTAATGATATAACTCCATTGCAGAAAATCATTTGCTCAGCCAACGGACACAAACCTCTATTAACCTGTATGATTGTTTTTCAGTCTAAAAAACCTCCAAGGAAAAACAAAGTTTTAAAACCCTAAATGGTAAACAACGGATATATAAGCCCTGTGCTCTTTCATCTTCATCACAAGATCGCTGACATATTCCCTAACTGCAGGACTCATGAAAAAGCAGAGTGCTCCTAGTTCATTTGATAATCAAGGGTTTTTTGATGTTCACCATTATCTTTGTCACAAGCTATAGTTACCCCTATAACAAGCACATAACAGACATATCTATGATATGGAATGTACTACTTGTATCAGCATGGGAATATATGCTTTTCAACTGTATCCATCAACAAGAACAATATAAATAAGCTTAAAGTCGGAATTGTCATCAGGATTTTATAATTTTAACTAGATAGTAGTGTGGAAAAGAGGATCATTCGTGGACTTCACTAAATGGTGCTCATTATTGTGTTATTACAGATGACTATGTAGTGTGGTAGACTTTATCTGAGTCCTAATAAAAGTGTTGACAGTATTTATTTATTTAATATGTATTGTGCAGTGTTCCCCCTTTTCAGTTTAGGGATTGTCTTCTTGATTGACATATCCACCTTACTACCAATTTCTTATTGAGTCAAAGCCAAGGATTATCTGTTTTCATAAAGTGCCTCCCATAGAGGAGATAATGTTTGTATGTTGCAAGAGTGGCATTTCGGTTTAACCAACCACAGCTGATGTCTTGCACCCTTAACCGCTAAAGGAACAATATTGGGTATTGTGATGCTCCTTAAAATGGGAACTACCATTTTGTTTATTACTACGGTCATTAAAAAATATATATTTTTTAAACAGTTCTTGTTGTTTCATATGGGGTATCTTCTCTGGCTTATTTATTTTTGCCCAATCTACTGGACAAGCACCATGACTTCTTATTTTACCGTTGTTAAACAATAGAGTGGCCCAATCTTAATTACCTTGCCGGACACACTGACTAATGAATGTCTATGGCGGAAAGGACTTCCTTAGCATTACCACAAAGAATCAACTCAGTGTGGTGTTTAAATAAGGGAAAGATACCCAAAGTATCACACGACTGATGACAGTGACACCAGTCAGGTCCGCAGATTAATTAACTGTATACACCACAGTATTTTAAGCTTAAGCAATAAAATGTTTTTTTTTCTTTTCATTTGATTTTCCTTTCAATAAAATTCTGACTCCGGAGCTAAATCAGGTGTTTGATCTGAAAGTGGAACTTGGGTGGAAAATGCTCACACCTGCGAGCAAGGGATCAAAGTGAAACCGCACTGCTTTCACTTATCATGCTTTTGTAATGTGGTTAAACCCCAGTATCGCTCTGCAGCATTCTGTGTATCAAAGTAAATATGTCAGCGAACATGCAGTGACATTTATTTTTTGACAGTGCTACATACCTATACATCAATCTTTCACATAGTAAATAGCATAAACATCTTATAAAACAATGGTATGTACCCAGTTTCAAAATAGAATACTGTATGCAGAAGGTTTTCAATCCACTTCTAAAAGTGCTGATTCTACACCTTGTAAAATATATTTTTCATATGTTTTCATATTATTTTATACCGTGTCACATAGTTGTAGGAAACCCCTTTCCTAATGCTGAATGTTGTGAATCTTGGGTTCTAGTAGGGTTATAAATACACATTAGGACAGCAAGTTGTTTGGTCTACCAAGATAGGTATTAGTTTTCTTGGGAGTTTTCCTTTGTTGGTATTGCTTGGTGTCTATTTTGTCTACTGCAAATTAATACTCTTTCACTTATGTTTTTAACAAATAGGCTTAAGTATTCATAATCTCCTCAAGAATGGGGAAATTGGGCTAAACCTTTTTTGACCTTGAGTGACATAGCCTTTGTTCCTTGGGAATATTTATGGGCATTCTTCTTTGCCTGTCTGATCTTCCAGAGTCCAGATATGTTACCAATGTATCTATATCCTAACTCCATGAGCTTGGCTTTTCTCTTGATTGATTTTATACCTTCTTCATGGAATTCTGGTGTGAACCAAGATAAGTGTACCATTGTCCCTTCCTCAAGGTAATTTGGATTTATGCACATGTATATGTCCACTTCTCTATTCCCATTCATTCTTGTTCCACTATAACATGTTGCTTTATCCAGCTAAGGATAAACCATTCATAAAGATAACTCTGTTTAGTTATTATTATAGCAATTGCAAACTATATTAAATGAAAGTCATCCAGTAAGCCTCATCTTATAATTCGACCTTGGTTTAAGCTGTGCTATCAACTCTATGCAGGAACTAAATTGATTTCTTATACATGTTTACACAGGGTAAGCTGAGCCACAATCACGATTCCAAATGGAGCCTATCTTAGCCATGTGTTACAATTAATTTTTATACACTTACTAATTCAATTTCTAGTATGCACATATGTATGTCTATGTAAATGCTGAATCTTACTGTGGTGTGTTGTGCATCTCTGGGGCACAAGGTGCATACAGAAAGACCAATATGATCCTCCTCTTCAAATACCCAAACAATAGCAATCTTATCCAAGGCTAATTAAATAATAAATAATAATTATACTATGTTTGGCCCCCTACTTCAAAAGTGTACAAGTGCAAATTATTTGGAGCTTTAAAACATATTTGGTGTTGTTACTTTAAATAGAAAAAAATGAACATTTTGCTTTGAACAAGTTTAAATAATAAAATTAAAGCCCGATGTTACAGTTCATTTCCCTTGTGATATCACTGGGGAGACTTTAAACTGCCAAGAGCCGATTGGGAATTTATTGCTACTTGAAACTTCACAGGCAAGTCATTGAAAGTTCTACTGGGAAGTCATTTGACACTTTAGAAGAAAGGTTAACTTGACATTGTAAAGAACATTTCAGTTGACCACAGCTTTATATGGATTTCACCAACAGGCAGCTGTGTTTTCATTGTGTTAATTTTAAAGAATTATTTAAAAAATAAACAAAAGTAAAGATATATATTGGTCCCGTCTTTCAGCAATAGGGTTGTTGTGAGCAAAACCTTGCATTTTTTGCAGGAAATGTAAGTGACTGTAGTAAACTCTATCTCAGAATATTATCATCCAAAATATTGTCATCTGCCCCTTGCTCGCAAAATTTGCAGGTTGATTGTTTTATGTCTGTTATTGTATCAATAACCAGAGAGGGTTATGAGGGACACAGAGGTTCTATTGTCTGACACAAGGCAGATAAGTATATGTTAGCTTGACCTATCAGGTTGACAAAAGATCATAGCCGATACACAAACATTTGTATTTTTAAAATTGTCAAAATGTTTTAAATATGGAAAATTAGATGATACAAGCACTTTATAGTGTGTCAAGAATTACATTAAACAGTTGAATGTCCACTTTCAAAGTTTCAATATATGTCTTTGTTCAAACAAACCAGATCTGTCTTGGGGTTTAAAGTTTTAAGCCTTGTCAATAAGCGATATAAAACATGATGAAGGCTTTACACTTCATTGTACTGAACAAATTATATTTGTATAGCACAGCTTCAAGCAATCTTATAATGACAGAGCCTTTGGCTATGGGACATGTTTGCACTCCATAAATAAACTGTAATATTATCCAATAAGTATAAATATGCCCATATATCAAACCGTTCAAGACACAAAAGGTACTTTCTTGATAAATAGAGTGTTATTGGTTAATTATTTTTAAATTAGGTTGCGGAATTTCAACTGAAGATGGTAATATGATCAAAATGGTTCTAGTCCTGATCCAGCAGTTTTTTACAGATCTGATTACAAGCAATTTGCATATATGTTGTCAGTGTAATTAACAATAGCAACATTAAATAACTCATCTGTATTAATAAGAAAAATCCTTGTGAGATTTGTAATTTCATAACTGTAAAACAAGGTTATTGCTTCTTACACACCTCTAACATCAAACCGATCACATTTTGTTGTAGGGGAAGAAAGCAATACATTTGTATTATAATCCTACAGATTTTATTTTCCTGTAACATTGTTTTTTGTATTGACACCAACACAATTTACAAAAAGTAAAAGTGTTTAACACGGTTGTTTTCTACCATGATTTTGTTTGAAACTCTTACACTACACGACCAAAGGTTTGTGGACACCTCTCCTAATTACTGAGTTTGGGTGTTTCAGCCACATCCATTGCTAACAGGTGTATAAAATCAAGCACACTGGCGGCCATCTCTAAAGACAAACATGGGCAGAAGAATGGGTCGCATCAAAGAACTCTGTGACTTTAAATTAACCCTGCGCTTCTGATTTGGACTTTAGTGGACAGTATTGGACTTCTTCAGCTGGAAATCAATTGGCAGAACAATGACATTTGTTAACCTGGCTATTTGTAGATATCTAACAATCCTTCCAGCCACCCACCTCACATATCTACATATACAGATTTCATATGGTGCTGAATCCACAGAAATAAATCAGTGAGTTATAAATGAGACATGAATCAGGCAGGGTAGCACTTGTGCTGGTCAGCAATGGTTAAAATCCTGGCACAATGTGGAGCGCTTGCACACTAGAATTGGTACTACTGTCTATTATACAGAATAATACATTTTTATTTCACCTCCTATTGTTTTTCTTATTTCTGTTTTCACTTTCATTCAAGATTCAGCAATTGCTGAAAAAAATGATTTGTCCCATCTCAATACACTTTATACAGACAATAAATATTACAAACCATGTAAACAAAAAATGCAATTGCTACCACAACATGTATACTATTACCCTCTCTTTTAAAGAAAAAAGAGCATCAAGAATAATCAAGGTCTTAATTATGTTTTTCTGTACTATGTGTATACTAATGGAGACTCAATCTTTTTTACAGTCAGAACATAGAACAATGGACAGGCCATTGCCAATACCGATGGAATACAATGGGGTTCATCAAGCTTAACACAATATGTTAAACCCTCTTCATTTCATTCATTTAATCCATTAAACCGTGTAAGATCAGTGCAATTGTGCGCCATTTGATAGCAAATCAGTTAACACATCATGTAGACAGACCAGTTGCTATTCTTCCCAAAAGGCACTAATTTAATTTTCTGTATGTTGTACACAGTTACAAATATATGCTATTGTTACAGCCAATGTAACAAAGCCCTAGCACATATAAACACGGCATCTTGTCTGTGTATGAAAAAGTCTGAGATCCCCAATGAGAAATGACAGTTGTTAATATGATGTAGCTATGTGTGTTTGTTCTAAGAGCTGGTTTGTGAATAGAAATCATTTCTAATGTTTACCCTGCAGTGGAGCTATTGAGAATTATCTAATTATTCTTCAATTTGGTTTCTGATTGTACTTTAGTGAAGAAAAAAATTCCCTTGATACTTTCATTATCCAAGTGGTGTATCCTAATCCCCCGTATTTCCATAATGTAAGAAGCAGTGGGAAATATATTAGCGAGTTAAGTGTATTCAGCAAAATGACTATTCTAAATTTTAGGTTACCGAAATAACAAATCTTTCCCGAATCTCAAAAACATGTTACATTTAAATTAATGTTTAATTCACTCTGATACCTATATTTATATATTTTTTCCTAATGTTTAGTTCAGTTTGCACCAAGTATAAGAGATGATTGGGAAAGAAATCCTTATTCTAATCCTTCTAGTTTTGGAAGTTTTAATATATATTTTTTTTCTTATTTAAGAAACAGAATTTCTAATCTGTGTCATGCAGAAGGAAGCAAATTAAAATATTTTTGCAGCTAGTAATTGAATGCCAAAAATAATTTATTTTGATTTGAGTTGAATAACTGCTGCTCATTTGGACACAGCAAGGGGATCTATATTATTTTCAGCAGATCAAATGCCCCATAGATTATATTTTATGCTTAGACAGTGACAGGTGATGAATTATCTCACTCCATGTTCAGAATAAAAGTGATATGATCCAATTCCAAGCAAAAACACATTTTAGAAACCTCAGCCTTGATAAACATTATTTAGTATTTCAACAAAGTTTTCAATTTTGTCAATGTATTTACTTTCAATTTCCACCAAAACACTTTCCTTCTTTTTCTAGGTATAGATTAAAGGGCAAGCCTTATTGCTGCGTTTATCTCTCGCTCCCATTTGGCCATGATGCTTTTGATAATAGATATATCTATTTGAAATGGAAAACGATTACGTCCATTTGATGGGGTGTCTGGAACAAAACATTAAGAGTGGGAAAAAAATAGCTTGCCCAAGGACGAAATGTCACATTTACTATATTGTTCAAAAGCTCTGGTCCAGGGAGATAATCAGGGCTAAGAGTACAAAGACACTGTGCCAGGGTAATTGAGTTTTATGAAATTTAGGAAGGTACAATTAACTGAGCAAAATGTCATCTACAGAGGTGATGACCTTATATGTGAATTTGATTGCTAAGATCATTTGCTTTTGAATGAATTATTGTGAAATCAGATGAACTTCTTGACAAGGGCATAGGAAATTATACTAAACTATGCATTTTACATAAGTGTATGATCATAGAAAATGTATTTTAGTGATTGTTCAAAAGTAGATTGATTATTGAACTGTTAAATTTGTTTGAGTAGGCTGACAGAATTGTGTTTTTTGTGTCTATTTAAATCATGTAAAAATTCCTTTTTTGGGTATTGATGATGATAATGATGATGATCTGGTTTATCTCCTGCTATGGCACCACAATGGATGGTACTTTATGTAGCTCATGTATAGGGTCAATAGTAATGACCTCATGCAGATTATTGCTGAATAAAGGTATGGTAGGAAACACTTCCATAAAACCCCATTATATTATTCAAAGAACCAAGGGAGTGAAACCTATAATGCTACAAAAGAAAAATCAAAAGTGCCGGTTTTGCATCGGGCAAAATAGTCACCATTGTCACCAGTTAGAGCCTCTAGGTAAAATATTCACTAGGTATGCCTTGGCAAACTAATGCCCACCATGTGCATGAACTGAGCCTGGTGATCAAGCATTCTACCTGCTCAGTGCCTTAGACAGCGATGTAGGTTGTCGATAATTCCGCAGCACTCTCAAAACAAGCAATCCCAAGGTATGTTGATATTAGAAGGATAACTTTTAACACTGTAGGCTTAACATAATACGTGGGATCTTAGACTTTGTTAATAACAGTGATTTACACTAAACTGCCTTTTTCTGCTCTTTGATATTAGCTGACCAAACCAATTTGACCATCTTATTCTTATTAATTGGAGAGGGGCTTTATCCATTTACTGAGCATTTATTATTTATGCTCTCAATGGACTTCTGTATTTTATGTTAACTGCCTGTCTCTGAAGTGATAATGCCTAATTGTATTTACATATGTATTATTGCTTTGTTATTTGCTATACACAGGGCTGGTAGTGCACTATAATGATCCATTATAATAAAGGCTTTGTTTCTTTTTTTATTATCGGGTTTTAAATGAGCTTAACACCCTTTTTCTTATAAGCTTTTATGCACAGGTATTTGTACGGCCTTCAGGAATATTTGCGTATCAAATAATGTTGACATTTTACAGATGTAATACATATTATTGCTCCTGAAGTTGAGAGAAATAGGACATAATATGCTTTCAATGGCATTTTTGTCACTGATTGTTGTAGTGTGTTTTTTTTGTAATTCATTTTTTTTTTGTTTCATAAAGGTGAAATTATAATAAAATTGCTACTATGAGACAACACCTTGAATTGTTTATAAACCAACCACTAATGTAACCATTAATTATACCGACCCAGCCGGCATAGGCGTCCCATGCACAGCAGACCTCGCCACCGCCAGATTAACAAGCACAAGGAGTGTCCTGCTCTTAGGCCAAAGGCCTGTGCACCATGAGTTAACCTCAAGGTTAACCTTTGCTCCATGCTAGCCCAAGAACCAACTGCTATTGGAAAAAAAGGGGTGGAAGAGAGGGAATGATGTCCCAAAATAGCTGGTTTATAATTATGGCTCTAGGAGAGGGTTCACCGCTTATATCCCCACTTTTCTCCCCACAGGGGTGTCTAAGCCCTCCCCCACCACTCAGCTACCTGGATCAAGCAACCAGTCATTACCTAAACTGGCAGCCTCTAACTCATAGAAACAAATAGGAAAAAAGGGGGGCTGCCTGCCCTTCCATCAGCCGTGTGCCCCATTAGCGCAATACTTCACCCTTTCTTACAAATATGCGGCTATCTGAAAACAGCATATTATGCAACAACTACAACGGTTCCTCTTTAACGTTCCGTGCTCAGGCTCTTCATGATGATTCTTCCCATTATCTTATCTCCCCCCTTATGTTTAATTTTCTTTGTTGGTGGTGGTTCACGCAGCCTTTGTAAAGACTTCGTGAGCAGAGAGAAAATAACTTCCAGATAGGAAATTAATTAGATAATGTTATCATGCCAGATCCTGACCCAACTTACTTGAGGTAAATGTTTAAACTAACTGACCCTATTACCCACAATTGTATGAAAATTCATGAAAGGTTTGAGTGCCATTGTTATCTTTACTGAATTGTTATATTGCTGGCAAAGATGCTAAGATGTCTCCATTGTGAAGCTATTTAGTGTCTGGTGCCTACATATAATTAAATTATATGTTTTTATTCCCTGAGAAGAAGCATAAAGGTCAATATATTATATTGAGGTTTTTTTGTGCTTTCTCCATTTTAAATTATGATATTCGTGATTGATATTTTTACATATTTTACAAATCTTAAACTTTTAGACTTGAATATTATATCTTTTTCAATAAATAAATTAAATAAATAAAACTTTCAATAAATATACCGGTATATATGTATTTGTCTTTACATACTGTACATACGCATAAACAAATTCTGGATCTCTAGTTTTAGTTTTTGTTGACTACTGCAATATCTGCCCATAGTGACAGGTTTGGTTTTAAACAGAGTAGAATTCATTTCTTAGTTAACTCACTTTATAGATTGTTTAATTACATTGAGATCTATATAGAGCAATCTATGATTTCATTGAACCAAACCACCATCGATCAAACTCCCCTGCTGTTTTGGCCAGTTTGTGCTTTTTGTTATATTTATGTGCATTGGTAGATGTTTTATAAGGTTACATAGAAGGCAAAACCATATTAAATGGTATGATATGGAAATAGCATTAAATGCAATATGACACCTGTATGAAACATAAGGGTTATGTGTCAAAACTGATTCGAGCACAATGTTTGAAACCTGTTACTATCACCATTAAGTCTATCACCATCACAACCCGAAGCAAAATTGTCTCTCCTTGGCCATTTGAACGGTTGGAAAGTATGTCTACTACTGCCTTCTAGCTTTTCCAACCCACTCTCTGATTGTATTTTGATAAAAGGGCATATGTGGCTTTTAATACATTGAGGCTTGTCACACAAGCACAGTTGGCTTCCTACGACACAAGGATACATTTTGTTTGAGGGTATTGCCAAAATCTGCAATACTTCAACAGCCAAAGTTCTAAAGTCTAGTACCAAATAGTAGAAAATGATGTTTCATATTTAAATAAGTGTCATACTATGTACTTAATATGAGTTCACTAATGTGCTGTGATATGAGCATTATAATGCCATATGCCCATCAGGAGGCTCAGGGCAATAGCTTGTTACTATTTCCCTCAATGTGTTTAAGATTTTCTTTAAAGTAAACAGATTTGACACACATACTTGATAATGTTTTCTTTTTTCTTCTAGATTTGTGATAAAGAATGGCACTACTATGTAATCAATATAGACTTCCCATTGGTGACATTATACATGGATGGAGAAACATATGAGCCATACCTGGTGACCAATGACTGGCCCATACACCCTTCGCATATTGCCATGCAGTTGACTGTAGGGGCATGTTGGCAAGGTAATTATCATAATGTTCCATTATATATTTTTGTAGTGGTCACATAGAGCCCAATATTACACCTACACACTATCTATAAGGAGCTAACAAATGCCCAAGAGTGTAGGATCACAATTTCTATTGTAGTAGACAAGTGTCTATTATTTATGTTTGTTTGCTTGACAGATGGGAATAAATATGGTTGACTGAGCTATTATGGAACTTTTGTTATAGATACGACAGAGCAGATTCCTGGCATGTGTTCATAACTTTGTGTAATCTACTATGTGATATAAGTACAATTATGTTTATCCCTTTGTATGACAGCATGTGAAATATCACCTGGATAGTGTTTCTCCATATGAACAAAAATGTATGTATGATGGCAACACTTTTTTAGTTGCCATCATACAGAGCTTTAGTACTTTAAAACGTCAGCTGAACCATTATCCACATTGTCCATATGTTCTAAGGAAACAAAAGAAAGCTAAATTAAAAGTATGCTTTTATGGGTGGGGGTGGAACCACAGCTATATTTTATTAATCACATTTAATATAACCATCGGTTGCATTATTTAATATTTTGTATTGCAATCATTTATTTATTTATGAAACACTCATTTAATTCATAGTGCAGTTAGCAATGGCATTTATTATGCAAGTTTATCTACTATGAAAAATGTCAGAATGAAATGGTCAATTTCTATTAAATTATTCATCTTTCTTGCATATTTCTAAATAAACTGAGCTTGAAAATATTTTATATTATTAGATAATATATTAGAAATATTTACTTTAATAATCAATGACAATGACCTTATTTTGTGACTTGGTAAGGGTGGAAAACAAATAGTTCTAGGGCCAGTCCTTATAAAAACCTTTACTTGTTATGAGATAGATATTCTGCCCTAAATCACCTATATACAAGCAGCGTTGGTGCAGCTGGGTGGAAAAACATATGTCACATGGATATTTGCGATGTTACGACCGATAGTTTCTGCTTATTTTTGCACTTATCATCTCTACAGCGGGAGTTATCTGGGAAGAGGTTGTTAAAATCAACTTAAAATTTTTGACTAGGATGCTCTTATGCTCTAATATCAGATCTGCCCATTCACCCCAAGGTGCAAGTTCAAGCCCTCATAGTTCCCAGCTATGGTTATTCTCTACAGAGAATTTATAAGAAAAAATGGTATTAGTGTTTGCTTTTCCTATATCCCTCCCTAACTATGTTTTGTAGAGATTATTGCTTTAACATGATGCAATGGTATTAAAGGATTCATTGCTCCAGCTGCCCTGTGTCTCACAGAGTCCTGAGCTGGTGAAAAATGTATGTACGCAAATGAATGCTTTCAGTGTTGTGAATTATAGAATAATACTAGCTAAATGTCTTAAATAATGTAAGGGTGATTAAAAAAGCGCAATATGTCTGTGTAACTAATACTGTATCATTTGTGCAGCCTTGTTCCCTGCTTTCCAACGTTGTGATTCTGTATTTGCTTGGCAGACTTGCTGAGTTTGCAATATTTTGGTAAAGGCTTTCCAATAACTGTTTAAAATATAGTACTCACAATATATCAAATCCCCCCAAAAAACCCAAACACTATAATCTGATCATATATGGTTCAACTGTATTATCTCTGTTTCCTTTTACTTGTTTAAAATACGGGACAATTAGAAGGTATGGAGTAGAGTGGGGCTGGCTCACAGCTGGTAAAATGGGTAGAAATGTAATAATTAATTAGCAAACTTTTATGTTTGCATTTAAAATGTGTGCCTCTAGAGGGCAGTGAAGATAACTGAAGTCACACAGAAATGAGCTGGATTGGTGGACTGGTAACAAAAATCTGCACTTGGATGTACTTGCCGCCCCCCCTAGCCAAAAGTGCAAGCCCACACCTAAAAGAAAAAACTTCCGCTAACCAATCCAATGGGGGGTGTGAGGTGTATTAGCACTTCGACAATGGCTAATTTTTTTACACAGATGTATAGATAGAAACTACAGAAATGAACCAACTGGCTGATCCATGTCTTTTTTCGATGACTTTTTACTTAATCTACTAGAATAGCACATCCTGAGCTCTTCTGAAGTTCCTGTACTGTGTTTGCCTGTACTGCTCTGGCTGGAAGTCTATACATTCTGTACAGTAGAATAATAACTTGGTAGTGGACATCAACAATTACGGAGAAATCCCCTTTTTCTAATTTTCTAAAATTTTCATTTTATAACAACAAATGTGCAGGGGAGTTTGCTGATATTTTATGGGAAGCACTATGATTTATTTTACATATCTATAGCTAATTAAATAAAATGATTGTTTATTATAACTGTTTATAGTTGTTTAAAATCCAAACATTTAAAAGCATTGTCTTCTATATAGCACTAGTGCCTTTGGATGAAGGTTGCCCCTGTCCTCTGATGACATTGTTCTGGATATTGCTTATTTCTGATGCCTGCTACAGAAATAAAACACTAAATTATTAGAAATTTATTGGCCCCTTAGGGTGGGATTATATGACGCCAAGCCAACTTCACTTTATCACCGTAAAATTGACCCGAGGGGATACATTTTATTAAGAATGTATAAGGAAAAAGTACACTTAAAAATATATAATGCCACCAATGCAATATAAGAATATTTTTTATAAAGCATAACATATACGGTATATAAAACAATAGAAGAAAACAAAAATCAAATAAATACAATATGTTTAGTACTGTTATCAAATACTAGCATGCATAATCCATATGTGCATCAATAAGTTCCCATAACACATGAAGTATTTTATATAGATCTTAAAAATATAACCAAACCAACCAATTTATGTTAAATAAATGTTAAAATAACACTAACCTCTTTCCCTGGTGTTGTCTACCGGGTGTTTAATTAACAGAATTAGAGACGCCACACGTTTCATATACCTTCCTCAGCTGTGGCAGCATCCAGAGCAGCTGATAATGTGGACGCTGAAACGGCTGAGAAAGGGTGTATCTAAATAGTACTATATATTTGTTAGGGAACTTTTTAATGCACATTTATAGATGATGTATGCTAGTATTTGAAAACAGATTGTTGTATTTTTCGTTTTCCTTTATTGTTTTATATTGTATTTTATGCTTTAAAGTCTAATGATGTGCATCCATAACATATATATATATATATATATATATATATATATATATATATATATATATATATATATACTGTATATACCCCCAAAAAACATTTTTATATTATGTTGGTGGTATTGTATATTTGTAAGCGCTGACTATTTTTTCTTTATATGAGACAGTAAAGAAATGGCTCTTTAACAGATTCATTAAGTGACTTTTATAGTACAATTTTTCAGAATCACTTATTTGTTTAAAAATGACATGGTAATGGATATGTTTGTAAAATGATAGAGCTGAATAGCTACAAATGTAAAGTGACAAGGTAAGTCTGGTTCAGGAAAAGAAAAGTGGCTAATTAAAGAAGGAACCCAGGTCTAATTATCGAATGCTAACGCATCACCCGTTGAGACCTCTAAAGGTGTGTTGGTACCATCTACCTTAAATAACACAGTGTTATCTGAAGACAGACCCACAATCTTGGTGATTTTGTTTGGGTAGTAAAGTCTTCACATGTGAATGGCCTGTTCCTCCTGGCATAGTTAGAACTGCCAGTATATTGCTTTCTTCCAGCAATCAATGTACAAGAAAGCAAATAATATGAGTGATAAAGAAACAGTCAGGAATCGGAACACAGACATAGAAGAATAAACAGAAAAAAACTTGACATGTATTGTTCCATTTCATTTCTACATTGCCATTAGGCTACATAAATAGATGACTAGCAAATATCATAGCCACTGACACTGGGATACGGATTGGTCTAAATATAACCATATCTCTGAAAACAAATGTCTTTGCTTTGGAATTATCATCTTTTATGTATAAATTTGTCTTCATCTGAGTTACAATGATGAACACAATCTATTATAACTATTCCCCCCCCATTTTTAATACATCATTCAAACCTTTAAAGTGTGGGTTGGAAAAACTATATGTACCCCTAGGCTAATCACTTCTACAAAACATAATTGGAGTCATGATTTAGCAAACCTGTACTCCTATCAATGAAAATGAGATCACCAAGTTTACGAAGGTATCATACAGGATAATGTCAGGGTGGCTGTCCACGTGATGAAGCTCTGGCTCTGTAGAAGTTAGGCCATGCAGCAGGAGAATGACCCTAAACATCAAAGTAAATCCACAGAATGGTTTTAAGAAAAGAAAATCCACCTTTTGCAGTGGCCTAGTCAGAACCCAGACTTTAACCCATTAGAGGTGCTATGGAATGACCTCAAGAGATCTCTGTAAGAAAGAATATTCTAAAAATAAGAATATTCCGAAACGTTGTGAACGTCTGATCCCCAGTTACCGCAAGTGATTGCTTGAGGTTATTGCTGCCAAAGTAGTTCACTTGATTTTTCCAACAGCACAGTGAATGTTTAGTTTGTGTGTTTAATAAAGACACGAAAGATTAACATTGTTTGTATGTTACTAGCGTAAGCATATTGTGTTTGTCTATACGTGTGAGCTTTCAAATGGAAATAAGCAATAAATATGTATTAGCCATCTTAACATCCATTTCTCATGACTATCCCCCCAACTAAGTTACTTCTCCCCCATTGTTAAGTTGCTGCTGGTTCAAGGAGCCTTTGTAAGGCAGAGCGAGAAGAAGGGTTTTAACACAGGACAGAAAATGATTCAGTTATGCTAATTAGAATTTTGACTGATTTGATGTTCCCTGAAGTAAAATAGTCCCTTAATTTAAAGCCAGATGTTACCTAAACAATAACATTGACTAAAAACAAAATCCACAAGCTATATGCAGGTTTGATAACTACATTTAGTTAAAGGTGTGAATATAATAATTCCTCTAATGCAAATTGCTCCCAAAGAAACCCCCTTATATTAACACCGTAGAAATAATATGGTTAGCTGCGTAGAGTAGGTAGTAAGATTTTTTAAAGACATTCGAGGTCACTGCTTTGCTTTATCTGTATTTGTAGTAGCTGTTATGATAACAGAATACACAAACAGGAACGTTAGCAACCGGAATTATTTAATGTAATTAATTGCCTTAGCTAATGAAGGTTCAAAGCGGTCATCCATCCTGCTTTTGTTTTTACTTTTTAAGAACAGTGCTACCAAGGACATTCTGGCCATTAAAAACTTAGGCATAAAAGAACAGTTAGCAGAAAGTTATTACTGAAATAAAATGTATATTAAATAAAGGAGACGCTGATGAACCCTATCCTTGCATCTTATTGGGCGGATTTAAAGACTATTTTGAATGCAGAATAAATATGTAAATATTGACTGACCCGCTGATCCTATAATAACATTTCCATCTTTATAAGATTACAAATATATTATGAGAGTTGGGTATTAATGGTGATTCTATTGCAAAGTTTAGAAAGAGGTCATGCCAATGTTCTTGCTGATTGGACCATACCATTGCCTGCAATATAAAAAAGAAACACAAGCACTTTGCCATGGGCGTAGGAACCGGGGGGGATGGGGGGGACAGATCCCCCCCCAGTAACTCATGCAGGGGGACCGATAATGAAGAAATCCCCCCCAGGGCCGTAGGACCCCCCCAGTAGAAACGCCACAGGAGGAGAGAGAGGGGTGCCGAGCGGTCATTTTCAGCAACCGCTCGGCATCCTTCTGTCTCCTCTGCTCCCTGTCGCCACCCGCCTGAGCATGAGGCGTCTGTCTCGGTGCCGACGCTTCATGCTGAGCGCCGGCATTTGATGTCATATGCGGGCACTCAGCAGTGAAGCCACGCGCATCGTGGCAGAGCAGCAAGACAGAGGCCTCGCGCTCCCACCACAGGACTGCAGGGTAAGTGAACTACAAAGGGGGTAGGGAGAGGGTAGCCAGTGAGAAGGGGGGTAGGGAGAGGGTAGATAGTGTGAGAAGGGGGAGAGGGGTAGATAGTGTGAGGAGGGGGTAGATAGTGTGAGAAGGGAGGGTAGATAGTATGAGAAGGGGGGAGAGGGGAAAGATAGTGTGAGAAGGGGGGAGAGGGGAAAGATAGTGTGAGAGATGGGGAGAAAGTGGGGATCTGATGGGGGAAAATGCTGTCCCCCCAGATTGTTCGGGGTTCCTACGCCCATGCACTTTGCTTTAGGAGCTTCTTGAAATGGATTTTCATGACAGAGCAGCTACACACATGCCGATGATCACTATGGGCAATGATAACCATTGGCTGACGTGGTGTTGAGCCACAGCCATTGGACTCTGAAGCAGTTCTCAGGTGTTCACTAGGGCATAAATTCCTACAGACAGATTCTAAAATTATATATAGCATATGCATCTACACAAATCTGCATTTGACAAATGTTAGTTTTTTAATTCAGGAGCTATGGCTCTATAGTAAATCTGTAATGTAATTTCTGATAGCAGAGAGTGGATATATGTATGTAAATAATCCTTTAGGATGTTTGTAAAACCCAATGCATCCTTCACACAGCTGTTCATCTTTGTATTCCACTCCTCTGTGAGTAGTATACCACTCCGTTAACGTATTTATGTTTTAAATATGTAGCCGGTAAAAGATTGCTTTGATCCATCTTCCTGTAATTAGCACCTTCTGTCTTCCAGATCAGAAGACCACAACATCTCTTTATTACTGCAAGTACACAATACATAACACCCAGGAACAAAAGACCCTTACGAAAAATTACTGCAGTTTTTCTGAAGTAATACTGCTGTTTTTTGGACATGAAAAAACTGCAATACTGCACTTTTAGTGCAGTATTACTGCACATTTACTGCAGTTGTACTGCATTTGTACTTCACTGTACTGCAGTTTTACTGCACATTTACTGCACTTTTTTTTTTATATTGCAAACCTACAGTTGTACTTCAATGTACTGCAGCTTTATTGCATTTGTACTTCCGTACAAAAATAACTGCAGTACAACTGCAGTACAGTGAAGTACAAATGCAGTACAACTGCAGTAAAAGTGCAGTATTGCAGTTTTTTCATGTCCAAAAAACAGCAGTATTACTTCAGAAAAACTGCAGTAATTTTTCCGTAAGGGGATAAGCAGACACAATATGTTTATTGATAGAGAATGGGGGATGGTGGAAGTAAAAGAAGATTAATAATAATCTATTTTGTTCTAGCTCATTGTATCCTTGGTTAGAGTTTTAGACCAAGGAATGAGCGGCTGCAGAGAGAACCGGATTCATGTTTGAAGTAATTTTTTGTATGCAGTCATTTTAAACCGCAATCATCTTACTGCATTACTAACCACTGAGCAACTGTAGTAAGAAAGGTATATTTAAACCTGTACTCTAGCAGACTTTGTTAAAATCTCATTCAGCATTATTAAAACACAGTAATGCTCCATTTGGATGACTGCTTTATTTAATTCTTACGTGACACACACACACACACCCTACCCCGTGTATCGCAGAGTTTCTTTCAGAGTAGATAAGGTATGTAAGTCAGATTTTGTTTGTTATGGACTTTATAACAATTCAAAAATGTAGATCAGAAAATTGCACATACATATATATATATATATATATATATATATATATATACATGTGTATATTAAATGCATGTTTAAGTATAAAGAAACAGAATAACGGAGCATGAATACGAGAGATTACAAAAAGACAGAAACTCCACAATGTGTTTATTGAAAGAATAATGTATGTGTAATATATATAATTTATCTTGAATGAACCTATTAACAAAATAATGTTGTTTTTCTTGACAGGTGGAGAAGTTACAAAGCCAAAATTTGCTCAGTACTTCCATGGAAGTATTGCTGGCCTAATGCTACGCCCTGGTAAAATTGAAAGCCACAAGGTGATTTCTTGCTTGCAAACCTGTAAGGAAGGGCTGGACATCAATTCCCTGGAGAGCTTAGGTCCAGGGGTAAAGGTAATATTCCGTGCAGTGTTTTAAGATGGGAATAGATCTTGGGATATACACTATATTAGTTTGTATTTATCAGTTTCTTTAAGCAACACTATGTATCATACCTCCTACTTATAGGCTCAAATATATCACATGCCGTGTGATACCTGGGAATTCTATTGGTTTGACCCGGAGTCTCCTGGTGAAGCCCTGTAGTTGCATTTGACTACATCCACTCATTGCTCACGTCTACTTCTTCTCACTGGCCAATTAAGACAATCTGGGGCTAGCTCCTAAGCACAGCTAGCTCAGTCCCGAGAAATTTTGCCTATATATATATAGGCTGGTGTTTGTTTTTGCGCTAAAAAATGGAAAGTATCTATATTTTATTATACATTGAGAAGAGAGAATAAAATGACAGATCACTTAAGATTTTTTTAATATTCTTGAGAGTGCAGTGAATGTTTTGCTTAAGCGCTGCAACTTCAATCAAACAGAAATAAACACAATAAACAAATAAAAAAATACCCTGCTGTAGCATAAAATACACAATAAAATAAGTAGGTGGTATGTACATTTAATTTACTTATGTTCTTATTTGTTTGTTTGTTAATTCTCTTATTAAAAACCCATTTCGAAGACTATTCTGCGGTTCATAAACTGACTCTTTAGCCAGGATATTGCTTTTGTCTGGCATTTGCTATAACATGGAGCACTGCAGATTAAATGGCAAAGGAAAATGTTTTATAGCCAATGACATACTATGATATTTGACAGTGAATCTATGAAGTGCAGAGGTTTGTGCTGCATTAAATTGCTTGGAGTGACCATCTTTTTAGGGTCCTCCAAATTTGTGGGGTTGGTTTTTCACAATTCAGTCCTTGACTTGTCTTTCTCTCTTAGTATCACTTCAATCCATCTCAATCCATCCTTATAATGGAAGGTGAAGACATTGACAGTATAAATCTAGCACTCCGCAAGGTCTCGTATATCAACTCTCGACAGTCGCCAACTCCTGGCAAAAGACGGATAAAAGTCTCATCCAAAGTCCAGTAAGTTTTATCTATTTAGCTTTTCTGCTAGCCTTATTTTACAATATATTGTATTAACACCTACATAATCAGAGGTAGAAATGGCTTGGTGGTGGTGTGAAACGGTGTAGTATATAACACTCCCTTATTATTGAAGGAAAATTAGTAAACCTAATCCAGTCATTATTAGACATGTGCATGGCAAGCAAAATCACTTCAGACAAAGTTCTTGTTTAGTTTTTTTGCCGCATTCGTTTTCTGACGCAACTTGTGGCCCTTTTTTTCTGACCATTCTCCAACCTTGATTGAACCTGACACTGGGGATTATAACCTGCAATACTAGACCCTTTCCCAATCCTGCTTTAGAAGCACAAGGACTATTAGATAAATTATAATATATGTCAAGGTTAACCAGATTTAGCAATCCCTTTTGTAAACTTATCATTTGGCAAAGTTGCCCTCTCTAGAGCCAGTCCACAATGTTACAAATGACATCTAGATTAAATGTGTTTAATTCAATTCCATCAAGAATACAGTACAATCAAGGTGTTTTTAATTTAAACCTCCGTATTGTTTATTGATTGATTATCCTCCCTTAACTGCTTGAGTACATAAAGGATTGTTCAGATCCTATCACTTTCATAGTTTGCCCTTACTTACTTTTCCCAAAGATGAAGATTTCTCTGTACAGTATCATGTATTTTTCACAGTGATCAGAATTTCTAAATGAATCTGAAGAGTTTTGGATTGACTTTTAACAAGATCTCTATTACTGTAAGCTGCGTATTGTAGATATATA
Source organism: Sceloporus occidentalis (assembly GCA_023333645.1). NCBI lineage: Eukaryota > Metazoa > Chordata > Lepidosauria > Squamata > Phrynosomatidae > Sceloporus > Sceloporus occidentalis. The sequence continues at coordinate 1,129,627 of JALMGF010000025.1, read as the reverse complement.
TTACTGTAGAGCACCATATGGTAGTGGTGATAACAATTAAACGCAGAACCATCTAATTAACTTGCAGTCAGCTTTGCTGCTAAAATATTAATTAAATGCCTGTTAGCTATTTACGTATTGATTGTGCTAAAGATTAACCCTGGAAGCAAATGGCAAAATGGTTTTATGGGGAAATTAACACTCTGCTTGTCCAGTTGATTGATCACTTTGTGCCATATTGTATATGATTAAATGACAGTGTTCATATTTATAAAGAACTTATCTGGCACAAAGTTTGAGAACTGAATTGTTTGCTATGGTGGTCCTCTCACGTGCAGAACTTTGTCCCTGAATGTCTTGTTATTAAGATTGCACAATTTTCTATTAGTTATTCAGCTGGTCAGTAAATTGTGTTTCTACAGGATAAGTGTTGGTGCACTTTATTTGTAGGGCAATCAGCAGAAACATTAAAAACTCATTAAATAGTTAGTAAGGTTCCAAAAGGCACAAGTTCAGCCTATCTAGGACACAAGTGCACTGATCTAGAAAATAAAACAAAACAAAAAATACACGGTATATCTATAGATATTATACATATTCTGAGGAAAGCTGTTCCTAGAGGGTTACGGAACCCAGGACAACTTGAATTTTGGAGGCCCATTGGCCTTTTCTGACATTCCTATCTCTATTTATGCATTTAATATTAAATAATATTAAATAAATAGAGTAGTTTTCCCTATACACCGTTACTCAGCTGCTATTCAACTTACATGCTTGCAACTTTCCTCCTGTTATCAAACCAGGGTCGCTTGTTTGATTGGCAACTGTCTGTGCAGCTGGAAAAGGGGCAGTGAAATATACCCCTTACATATTACCCCAGGCCCTACACTCTCTAAGCAGTTGGTGTGATGTTGGAGGGACATGGCTTGGGGAGCATGCTGAGGTTGACAATACAGGAACTGATGGGAACACTACAGAGGTTACTGTAATATGATCTGATCATCTGACCATGTTGTGTTGGATATTTGGTAGAAGGGGACATCATATGAAAGCTGGAGTATGTGACTTGATGAAAGAAAAGATGGAGGTTGGTGTAGTTCAGAGCTACACATCTTGTAACAGAATTTTAAGAACTTACTGCAGTTGCGCTGGACTGAGGCAGGAAAACTGAGGATCCAATAAGGCTAGTTCATGAAGATTTATTAATTACAAGCAATGTTCCCTCTAATTTTTCTAAGGTGGTGTGCACAGAAAATTTCTCTTGTGCAAAAATTTTCCCAGAGCCAAAATTTTGTGCGCACAATATGCTTCTGCAAATGTTAAATTTAAATTGTTATTCTATATTTTTGGTACAGCTCGCTCATGGTTAATAACACTACATTATAGTGTGATAATGTAGTATTAGTTACACAACAGTATTACTTACTGTAATGTTTTTTTAAAGGTGAAATTCTCACTGCATAAGTAAATTATGAGCGAATCACGAGCGGAGGCTCCAGGCCGCATAAAGGATAAAAAAAAAATTGGGAAAAACTGTTGTGCGCAGGGGCGTATCTAGAGTATTTGGCACCTGGGGCGGATCCTGCACGTGGGACCCACACACACACTTTAAAACTGCATAGCTTCTATCGTTAGGCAAACATTGACAGGGGTACAGCATAACTGTTATCATTATTTACTAAGGCAGACATTGACGGTGGTACAACATAACACCTATCACTATATACTGAGGCAGACATTGACGGTGTTACAGCATAACTGCTATCATTATATACTGAGGCAAACACTGACAGTGGTACAGCAGAACATCCATCACTATATACTGAGGCACGCACTGACGGTGGTACACCATAACACCTATCACTATATAGAGAGGCACACATTGACCGTGTTACAACATAACACCTATCACTATACATTGAGCTAGACATTGACAATAATGCAGCATAACATCAATCACTATATACTAAGCCAAACATTGATGTGGTGTAGGCCTACCACTTTAGTGTATGGCCTAGTATCTATATATATATATATATATATATATATATATATATATATATGTATATAACAGCAATCACACTCCTATCATGCCCAGGTTCTAGCATATACTGGTTGCTTGGGCATGATAGGAGTGGGATTGCTGTTAGCAATCATATATATATTTATATATAGAATTATAGAATTTTTCTGTCCAATTTTGGTGTGTTACTTACTTTTAATAAAGGTGTGGTTAACACACCAAAATTTAACAAAAAAATATATAATTGCTACCAGCAATCTCACTCCTATCATGCCCAGACAGTCAGTACATGCTGGAACCTGAGCATGATAGGAATATGATTACAGCCTCCCTATGCCATGCTATCACACACACACACTCATTCACATTCAGTTTAAACTACAGCATAACACCCATCACTCTCACACACTTACTAATTCACTCTCACAGAATGTTTTCTTACCTTTTCTCTGTCACTTTTCCTCCTCTTCGTTCTTCCTCTTCTGTGTCCTCTCCTTCCGGTGCAGTAAAGACAGTGGGCGTGGCTTCAGTGCTGTGCGCCGGGATCTGACATCAAATCCCGACGCACGGCATCAGTTGCCGCGCACATCGCAAGGGAGCAGGATCGGAGGTCTGTATTAACAGACCTCCTGCTCCCTTGATTTTAAGCCGGTTGGAGGGAGATCCTTGATCTCCCCAACCGAGCTTGCTCCTCTAGCGGCGGACATTATTGTCAGTCTCTGGAGGGGTGCTGTGCACACAACCGGTAGCGGACCGCCCCCCCCCCCCCCTTCGGTACGCTACTGGTTGTGCGCACTATTTTTGTTCGTGTGCGCTCCCTCTGAAAGCTATGTGCGCGCGCACAAGCGCACAGCTTAGAGGGAACACTGATTACAAGTAACATTGCAAAAACATGCAAGAGCTGTTTGACGTGTTTACTGTCAGTATTACGCCTCATGCTATGGATATACTGTAGCATTTATATTCTAAATAATTAAAGACATGAGGAACTCAAAACAAAAGCTCACTATTCTTATGGGTGAGAAGTGTTTTTAATGTCACTGATTCATTTTAGATGGAAATTTTAGGTGGACCTAAAACATCTTGATGTGGAGGAGTAAATTCTTAAGGTACACCAGTGATGGTTCAGATTTGTACTGGGTCAGATCTTTAGTAGAATACCATAGTCCTAATGTTTAATGGTTACCACCAGATTTACAGCATTCAAGTTACATTTTTGAGTGACATGAGTTAAAAACGCCAATGTCCAATACAAAACAACAAAAGATTTGCACACATTTTCTATTTTTGAATGAACCAGGCGTCATGAAAGCACCATTATTTCATTCCGAGTATATTTCACTTATTGTTTGTGTGTACAGCACAATTGTTCTGATCTATAAGGTCGGCAACTCTTAAGTACAGTTGATTAAGTCGATATAATTAAATTGCTGAACCTGTCACTATTGCTTAACTTGGCCCCACCATCCACAACGCAGACAAAATCAATGAATCTTCTTGCTCTAGAAATCCAATAGATTATATTGTACCAATAAAATGATTAAATGGTACTTGGTCTCCCAGTCCTTAATCTTAATACTGCGCCCACTTTATAGAATTTCTACAACCCTGGTATAATATTTATTTATGCTCAACACTTTTTATATAATTCCCACCTATTTGTCACAGATTTTTTTATGTATTATAAATAGAGAACATGCTCCAAAGACCTACTACCATTCACTACGAAACAACTACCCGGAAGCTTTTTGTTGAATATTATAGGATAGAGATTGACACATGAAGATTTTTTTTTTAGTTTTTTATTACTCGTTGTAATTTATTTAAACCTAAGAGGAGATCTTTCAGCAAAATATGGCATGCAATTGTCCTTACAAGCGGCTTTGGGAGTCTGTACATCTATTTTTATGAAGAGAGCAGGGTAAAATATTGAAAAATCTTTCTGCCTGGTCAAGGTGCTAACTCCCACAGAAGAAATAATGAGCGCACGTTTTTCCATCTGAGGTGGCATCATGTAATGTACGCAATACAAGGCTAGTGACGTATCTTTGGAAACTCAACTGAAGTAGACTTAAAAATGACCCCTTGTTGTTTAAATCATTAACTATTTTTTTAAAAGCCTACAATACCTACATATCCTAAAAGAAAATAATAAAATATATATTATGGATCTAGACAAAATAGTCTGTTGGCTTCTGTGGCACCTATAGAAATGTCATATTGATGGGTTCTGTGTGATCTATATACATAATATCCAATGGTTTAGATATATGGATAATGCATTCCTGTTTACTTTAGCCTTCTTGTTATATATTTCAGATGCTTTGGTGAAGATGTGTGCATTACAATCCCAGATATTGAAGCATACATCATGGTTCTTCAGGCTAACGAACCAAAGATCACAATCAGTGGAATGGATCATTTTGCACGGCCATCCTCAGAATTTGAGAATGGAAACGGCGTGATTTTGCTGCCAGATATTAAAATTGTCAGCACAGTCACTAAAATGGAAAAACGCTTGGAAAAGAACAGCGGCAAGTGTAAGTCAATTATTATCTAACTCTAAAGCTCGCAACATGTGTTGGAATCAGACAGAAATCAGAAATGGATGGATCTGTAGTGGCTCATTTAGGCTTCATGATTACAAGATCGATTCAACTTATTAAATGCTTAGTATGAATGCACATCTAACCAGTTTTCCATACATTTAGTTTCTTTTAATGTTACATATCATAAAATCTTGTAAGAAATAATTTGTGGGAATAACCCTTCAAGTTAACAACCAAAACATTGTTTACGTGGTCTCTAGTGGTAGGATTTACTCTTGTTAATATTAGTCCAATAAATTGATGATTTTCTTTATGCAGTTATATGGCATCATTCTTGGCAATTTAATAAATATTCCTGCTTACATTCACAAAGCTTACATAGTGTTTGAGACCATGTAATTACAGGAATGTATCAGTCCTTACTCTGATAGAACAAAATGCTTAATAATGGAATAGGAAGACTTTTTTCCTGAATGGAATAATTCTTGTCTTATTTCAGCTCCATATTTATGTTTTAAATAATTACATGTTTCCCATATCTGAAGTCTAGGTCTCTATGCTAATGTACCTTGCAGGAGGTCCTGTTATGCAAAATGAATTTTAATTCATAATATGTTTTCCTGCAGCACTATATTATGAATTACGACTAACTGAGATGATTGAAAGGTTAACATTATGGACACTGAGCGACCAGTTCTTACAATTCACTCTTGACACCTCAATAGAATGAAAACAATGGACATATATCTTTAGTGTCCTTTCTATGATCAATACCTTCACTACTTAACAGCATGTTGACCACACTCAGTGGTGGTTTCACCATTTTAGAAGCCCTATACAAAAAGAGTTATGAGGTTATAAAAAGAATAATCAAAACTTAAAAATACTTTTCACTATTATCTAGCAGTAGTTTTATGTTTTGTAAATTTTGTACAGCTATTATTATTTCTTGGACCATTCACACAAGCAAAATAGGTGGTTTTAGAGTGTCCAAGTGTGTCAGGTACTTTAATACTTTTCAATGTAAAATGAATTTTGAGTGAAAAATCACTACTACGATGTTACAATGAAGAATAAGCATGACATACTCAGTGTTGCATTAACTCACCTATATATAAATTCTACATTTTTAAATTCCCTTGCTAGCCTTTAACCCAGTGGTGGTAGAGGAGACTTTGCATCACCTGGATGTCTGTGATATTTTGGTCAATGGGGATGAGCTGAACACTAAACAGGAGTGTTTGGAGCTTGACCGCAGTGCTTTAACAGGGAAGAATCTGGATGCTACCAATTCAACTAAGGGATATTCAATATATGGTATGTATTTGATATAATCCCCTACGAATTAAATAATACAGAATAACCCCCATACTGAAGGCTTTTTTCTTGAATGAGAAGAAGGCGCTATAAATATGGTGCTATTTTTGGCTGTGATAGTAGTTCTGTATACTCATGTGATATCCAAGACAGATATATTATATATATATTAGACAGACATGGAGTGGTGAACACTATGTGTATCAGGAACCATCCTTATCATACGATTTAATGCATCTGTACTGACTACCTCTCATAGGATTATCTGGACTATACCAGCCCACTAGGGTGCCCTTCATTTTATGGCAACCTGAAGAGAAGTGAGAAGAAAGGAAGTGGATTATAGACTGGAAAGCTAGAGTTGTTGATAAACTATTGTGCATTTACTGCTGGAGACTATGGGTTTATCCTTCTTTCCCATAGGTGTGGACACAATGAAAAGCTACGAGGATGTATTAAGGCAGGTGCACTATCGGAGCTGGGATTCATCTTCTATGTTTGGACGCAAATTCAAAGTCAAGTGTTCCGAACTAAATGGCCGTTATACCAGTAATGAGTTTAACCTTGAGGTACAGTATAGCTTGTTGTTCTGTAGACACTTTACACTCTTATTAAGAATAAAGGTATGTGATAAAAGTGTTTATGTTTGCTATAAGATATTTTCAAGAAAAACATCATCCATTACACATATACATTATAGGGAAGGCTTTAAGAAAAATCATATATTTACATTATACCATTAATTGCTTGGAAAGCCCACCTTCATTTTTAAAAGGAAAAGTAATAAAAAAAAACAAACATGTAAACAAAGTCATTTATTTTACATTAAATGGAGCCCCAGAACCTTAGGGCAACATTATCTGTAAAGTGTTTGCCTTAACCTAACTAGTTACAGAAAGTCAGAAATGCAGTATACTGTAACTGTTTGCCCAAATCAAAGCATTTTAAAAGGTAAACAAATAGAAGACAATTTTAAGACGCATGCTCAATTAATTATAATTCCTAAAACAATTATAATAATTCCTAAAACAAGATTATAAAAAGTGCCATTGATAATCAACAAGTAAATAAAAACTTTATAGCCAAACCACTCTACTGAATATCAGATGGAGAAATATGTTAAACCATAAAAGTGGAATATATTGTTTGATAATCTGTTTAATTACCTTACAAATAAGAATTTTATTGGGTGCTGTGTGTGCATATGACAGACTTGGAAAACGGGTCAATGATGATTGTATTGCATGCATTGGCTTTCAGCTTGACAATGTTTATATTCATCTCAGCTGTCACCAGACAAAGCTGGTAGATCATGGATCTGCCTGATTAGCCTCTCGAGAGGTGCACATACTGTCAGGGTTGGATGTACATTCAGGTCTTCTTGTATTATTTGATGAATGGCTATGGAAGGGGGCATTTGGAAAAAAATTGGAAAAATCAGAGGAGGACAGTAACAATTATTATTATTATTTATTGCTTTATAAAGCGACCATCAAATTCCGTAGCGCAACAATGGTCAAAGCATATGTAGAAAGGACCAGGGCTACCATGTATGCCCTGACCTTTATCTTCCAACCCATGTCTAAAAACACAGTGCTGTAAACATAGTTTGAAGTCTAACCCATTGTTCTTTTATGGAGAATAGGGCATTGTAGCGCAGATCATTAGATCATAAGACCATTTGGCCCATCCAGTCTGCCCATTTTTATGTAGGTACTCAGACCTTTATCAGTCCTCGGCCCTGTATTAGAGTTAGGATAGCTTTATAGAAATAGATAAAAAATAGATATTGGTGGGGGTGCTTATAAAGTACTGTGATCTACATAGAGGAAATTACTTTATAAGCGCTCCCACCAATATCTATTTTTATCTATTTCTGTTGTGCTGAGAAACCTCAACCGGTGCTGAGGTAGCTGCTGATTAAGCTGAAACCCATTTAAGAGAAGTCTTTCTTTTTTGCCATTCATCTTGTGCATAGTTTTATGCCAAGAATGTTTAAATTCCCACACTGTATTAGCCTCTAGCAACCCGGATGGGAGGCTGTTCCATTTATCTACCACCCTCAGTCTCTGTGGCAAACTAAGAAAGAGTTAGAAATACACATAAGAAAAGGTTAGAAATACACATGGAGTAATTACACAACACATTAATAATAATAAGGAGTAATGAATAGGCATCCATATATCAGTTGGTTAAGTTAGTTAAGTAAGTGTAACACATGGTTTGATAAATTTCGAACAGTAGGAAGTTTGAATGTTACTATCTTTTAAAAAAATCATATACTAACTGTTGTCTTCTTATTGTCTCCCTTTGTAGGTCAACATACTGCACAATTCTAATTTCATTGAACACATTAATCACATGGCAGTACAACCACACTTTGTACAATCTATCCAGCAGCCAAGCACTGACCTCTCAGGGCATGAAACAAGGGGTATGTATGAATAAAACAGGCTAAATAATTCATGCTCCATCTCACACAGACTTTGCATAACAATTAGGAGTTGCTGGCAAATTATTATGAGAAGCTTATTGTGTATGCATGACCCAAAAAGAATATATAGATATTAACATACAGTATATTGCAGAGGTGATGAGATTTAAAAAAAACCATCTTATTCACCTATTGCAAAGGCCAAGATGTACATAAAGTATATATTTCCAGGTGTCAAAGGATAACACAGATTGTAAAGTGTTTAGAAATTGTCACAAAAGGCCAAATTGAAATGGTAAACTAGCCTAGATCGACCATCTGGCACATCTGCAAATGTCTGATATGCCACTGGCCGACAATGCACCGTACTCGCCCAATCTGCCGCTGCATGTGGCTGCCTGCAGGATGTGACTTGCCACATGCTAGGTAAGCATAAACACACACGCTAGGTAAGCATAAAGATGTAACATGCAGCCTATCATAACCAGCCATCTGCCACGCTTTCGTCATTAGGTGGTCTACCAGCATTAATGTACCAGGGCAGCCTCCTTATGGTCAGTCTAGCACTGTTCGTAAATACATAACCCATAATATTTAAGGTGCCCAAAGTAGGATATGTTTGTTGGGAGGGGTTGTTTAAGGCAGGGAGGTATAGAGTCAAGGGCAGGGAGGTATAGGGTCAAGGGCAGGGAGGGGCATAGGTGGAGGTAGAATGGGGGTATTTAGCATTAGAGCCACCTTGTAGTGCATGGCTTGTGTGTCAACTGGTGGCCATATTCATAGCTGCACTTTAGGCAGGCCCACACAATCCATTGGGCACACCGGCAAATACTCAGTGGACTGGGGGCTGATAGGACTGCATACTTGCTAATATTGCAGATTGAGTCACATGCTGTGAAAATGTAAAAAAACTTAATGTGCAGCTGTACATATACAAGCTACAGCCGCACATCTGGGGGTTGCTAGCTCTAAAGTGCCAGGGCCAATTAGTCCAAATTTTAGTCCTTGAGTGGAGGTATGGGCTCTAACAGAATAAACCTGATCTCCAAGGCCTGAAAAAAATTTGACAATGGGCAGTTTGGTATGATAGCACACAAGTGACTAAAAATAGTATCGATACAGTTTTTCTACTGCCATTATAATAACAATTACTACTTTGGTTTAAAGAAAACAAAATAACTAGATTTTGGTTTCAGTAAATAAATGAATAAACCAGAGATTGCACTTCTTTTGGTTCACACTCACTCACACTTAAATTGAAGACAAAAATAAAAACAACCATAATCCTAATGTGTTTTTATGTGGTTTCAGTTTCTCCAGGTGCTACTGCGATTGTTCTGGTGGCTTGTGTCAGTGTCTTGGTTATAATTATAGTTCTTGGGATCTTCAGACTGCGATCAGTTCACCAGCAAGACATTCAGGGAAAAGAAACCGCAAAAGAGACCGATATGGACTGGGATGACTCTGCTCTGACTATCACAGTAAACCCTATGGAGGTACGAGCTGTCTGCAACACACACACAGTAACCCTTTGCACGTTTTCTCTGGTTCATGTATTCGGATAAAGCAGTGTTCTCAGAGTTACAGGTCGTTTGTCAGAGTTATTGTGAATAAAAAGTGATTGTGTTCATAGATTAGCAATCTGTGTCTTTTACAAATAACCGTAGGTTTGTGCCAGTGAGATAATTACTCAGCCCACTGTATTCCTTTCAGGTCTTTTTCTATAAAGATGGTTCTGGCAGATTTAGAAGGTTGGGCATGAAGACGAGAGAGAGAGAGAGAGAGAGAGAGAGAGAGAGGATTTAAAGACAGAGGATTTAATTGGTTATTTAAGTCTTACCATATGTCCAACAGTCCTGTGGTAATCTAGAGTCAAATTTCTCTCAACCAGCTACTAAAATATTATAATATGTTTTACAGTAATTTATTATTTGATATAAGGCTATTAATCAGGTAGTAGATTAGAAATTAGACATTTAGATTTGTAGTAATCAGAAACAATAAATATTGAAGTTATAACCCTGGATATCAATTAAAAAAAAAATGGAATCCTCAGGACTCCCTATTAATGCAGGGGAAGTGACAACAACCTCCAACAATCGCCTGGCAGCAAAGGATCCAAGTATACCCCCTCCCTCCCATCCCCTGGTCAGGGAAATGAGGGCTCAATTTCAAAAAAAATCTAGCAGCATCTATGCCCCACCTGCCTTCTGCTTGTTAAAATGACCAATTGGAGATTTGCATATCTCTCCCCCTCCCTCCATCCCAACCTTATTGAACAGAGGGAGTTATCAGACATTAGGTGGGTGCCGAGAGGGAGGGCAAGTTCTTTTAATTGTTGTTACCCTGACATCCCATTGGGCATGACATGGGATGGGGTGCCTCCTCTAGGGTGTTTTTTAATCAACTTTCCCTTTGTGATGTGATGTGGTGATGAGGTTCGATTGATCCTAAGAAACCTCTTTTCATTTTATTTGAAACTTAAAGTTTATTAAAAGTTTTTTTATGAATAATCACTCACATTACATCAATAAGTTACATGGCAAGTAATTAGGCAGAACAATACAGAGCTTTATCTACTGCAAGAGGAAAACAGGAAACCTCATATCTAATTGAGTGTTCAAGTGGACAGTACTACTTCTGTTGACCCCTCTCATTTTTTTACATTTGTTTTATATTTATTTCAGTTTTATATTTTGGGGAATGGAAGGTGGTTGATGTTTTTCGTAACCTCACCTGTAACCTTAGACATGTAAGATCACAGGGACTCACATACACAATTATTTTCTTGTTCTTAACTAATATGTATAAAACTACCAATTAAAGTTAAATAGACATTCATCCCAATGATAAAAATACAAAAAAAGATTAATAAGTAAAATCTGAATCAGGATCCCGTGCACAGTGTGAAATCTAAAACATAAATATTAATAAGTTTGCATTATCTGAAGCCGTCAGAATCCCTTCTTTCCTGAGTCAGCAAATCTCGGGCTGCCTTTCTGTGATTCCCTAATCTCTTTCAGCTCGTATATCTAGAGTTCTCACTTCAATTATAGTCGGATGCCTTTCTGGAAAAATTTTGATGATAATATCCCGCAGACTCCAGCAGTTTCTCCTTTTACATGTGTTACATTTCTAAAAAGGATTTTATATTAGAAATGTAATTTCTTTGAATTCCAAACAAGTTGATCTTTAGCTTTGTCCATAAAAAGAAAGTGTATTAAGTAAGTTTTACATAAAATGTTAATAATACACTATATCAAGTAAAGTGCTTATTTCATGGCATGATTGATTACCGTTTAACCCTTTCAGTGTGTACACCCCTCACATTTTTGTAAATACCATATTTTATTATATAATTTCATGTGACAACACTGAAGAAATGACACTCTGCTTCAATGTAAAGTAGTGAGCGTACAGCCAGTATAACAGTATAAATTTGCTGTCCCCTCAAAATAACTCAACACACAGCCATTAATGTATAAACCTTGGAACAAAAGTGAATATGTCCAAATTGGGCCCAAAGTGTCAATAGTGTGCGTGACCACCATTATTTTCCAGCACTGCCTTAACCCTCTTGGGCATGAAGTCCACCAGAGCTTCACAGGTTGCCACTGGAGTCCTTTTCCACTCCTCCATGACGACATCACAGAGCTGATGGATGTCAGAGACCCCCCCCCCCACCTTCTGTTTGAGGATGCCCCACAGATGCTCAATAGGGTTTAGGTCTGAAGACATAAATGTGAGGGGTGTACTCACATAAACAGTAGTCTTTTTAAAAATATAAAAACCCTACATGAAAAATTCAGTGAATTGTAAAATATAATTTTGTTTTTTTTTGTATTGCAATCATCATCTAAAATACCTTGCATTTGTTCAGTAACAAAAATTCATGACAAAGTATTGAAAATGCAGTCTTAATGCTGATACCGGCAAAAACTTTGAAATAAGACTATTACAATACTGTTAAGTTTAAGCTGTACATGAGAGTAGCATAAGTAAAATGTGAGTGGAACAGGTTCCATATAATACATAAGATGAGTTCTATTTTTACCAGGACAGACCTAATGTATACTGTGGGCATTTGGCACAAGGTAGGGGAATGGATGGATTTAAATGCTTAACAGCAGAAAATAGCTTTCTGTGTTTTCTTTGTGTTTACATCTATTAAGGAATCAATTAAGTCTAGCCTAGTTATATTTGGTTAATACGCCAGAGCGTTAAGCAGCAACTAAGACTTTCAAGGAATTCAGGAAAATTGTGCTCGGTCTCCTAACCACCTGTAGGAAAACAATGGTGGCAACCTTTTTCCTCTTTTTGATTCCATTCACCAAGTCCCTGATTCTCGAGCAATGAAGCATTGGTAGAATGCCAATGACTGAAGAGCTGTGTGTCAGCTCCCTCACTTCACTATACATACATTGGAAGAACCAACCTCAGTATATTTTGCTGCAGGAAGAGCTTGGCTGGTCCAGTATAATGTATAGTTAAGCCAGCAAAACTTCTTCTAGGTCTCCTCAAACACTGAATTATACCTTATACAGGACCAACTGAGTACTCCATGCTAGTGTTTCATAAGTATAGTAAAGTGGGAGAGTTAAACCAGTCTTGCCAGCTCACCATTTAGTCTCATAGTTCCACTCTTTTTATCATAGTAAATGTTCAGGTTTCTTTCTTATTATGTTATTTATTATCTAGGCCTGGAGAGAATTTGCATAGTTCTTTAGAAATGTCCCCTTGTCCAGGGCCAACCGTAGGTATGGGCAAGTAGGGCTCCTGCCTCCACACTTGGAAGGGCCATACAGTGCCGCTGCTTACCACTCTGTCCTTCATGCTCACGAAGTAGAGCTTAATGACGTAATGTCATATCCCAACACTCTGCTTTTCTCAGCAATCCAGAGACCACAAGTGTGAAGGAGAGCAGGATTCTGGCCTATAGCCTATAACTATAGCAAACCCTTAGGGCAAATCCCTATAACTATACTTCTATAATCTGCTTCTTGAGTTTCCAAAATCTCAGCAAACATTCTAAAGATAGAGATGACACCTGCGCATTTTCAATAAACTAATTTCTCCTATTCTCTTAAAGTGTTAGGTTCATTTTTTAAATACTTTCATTACAGCTTTTTAGTAGTATAAATTTAAAAGTGGTAATATGTGTCATTATTGATAAAGTATACCTTAATTATAACATTTTTATAAATGCTTCCCTTAGAAATATGATACAAATGTTACCGGAGAAGGAGAGATTGAAGAAGAAGAAGAAGAGGAGGAGGAGGAAGATGATGAGGATGAGGAAGAAGAGAGCACAAGTGGTGACTCTGGGGAAAGTGAGGATGAAGATGCTGAAAGCCAATTAAAGGCAAAGCAACACAATGCAGCAAGGAGAGGGAAGCTGGAATGGAGTCGTTTAACACTCACATACTAATGATTTCTTCTTCTTACTCTTCCTTTTGTAAACACAAATTTTATTTATTTCAGAGGCAAGTTAGTTAAAGACTCTGGATTCAGTGACAGGAATACCATTGATGGGCACTGAGATCTTCAGTTGTTGGCAAAAGACAAAAAAGAGTGGCTAGTCATAGTAAAACCTTTTGTAGTTTGGTGGTGTCTTGCATACAGGTAGGAAGACAGGATGTGCACTAGTTTTCAAGGGATTTGAATCAGGACTAGAATCCCAAGTTGTCAACAGCTGCCAAAAATTGGCTTTGAACTTGGCAGCACTGTAAACCTATTTGCTTTTGGCTGAGACTGCATAAACTGAAACATGGCTTTTTTAATACAAAAAAAACAAACAGAAATAGGCTTCTGTGGCACCTAACTAAAAAGGTAATATATATATTATTCAATATATTTGAAATGTTATCCTCTTCTTGAACTACTTATAAGGCTATATTAACTAAACAACGCAGAGCTTATAATATGTTGCAGCCTCTTCCAATAAGCCAAGGGGTAATACTTACATGTAAACGTCATGAATACAAGTCAAATGTATTTTGATTTGGTTATGCATGCAAGATAAAACCTTGATCAATGTCCTGTCAATCAATCCATTGATTTTTTTTGTCAATGCTATTTTTTCATACAAGAGAGATTTTGGTTATTGAACTGTACCTAGTGTCCCCGTCGATTTGTTTTATAACAAGGCTCCGTTCCGGTCTGAGACCAGACCAAATAAGGTTGTAAAATCTTCTGAATTTCAGTTTCTTGGGAAGTATTGTTTAGAATTTTTTCAACCTCTGCTTATGCATCTGCGCATGTACCAATGTGAAACACACACAACAGAAAATGTCTCAATGTTAATCATATGTCTGTATATATATATATATATGGCTGATTTTAATTTATGAGAATGATACCAAAATTAGTAGAAAATCCTATTTTTTCTTATTTGTATATACAGCTATGAGTTCTCCATAAACAGTGATCTATTCACTAAAACAAGCGGGCAGGCAAAGCAAATTTAAATTGCAATTTTTAACTGCAATTTTAGTGAAGATTACAATTGCTTGTTGAGTGGTATGCAAATACATGCAGGTTTATGCCACTTGCGTTACCCCTTTGACCCTCGAGCACTGTATTATATATATAATACACACTGAACTAATTCCAAGCCAGGTAGATAGATTTGGTGTCTCTTCCCCTCTGTGAACTACATGGTCAATGCATTTAGCTGTTTAAGAAGGCTTCCCTTTGGAAACTTTGGGGGGGTCACATCTTTTTACAATACATATTAAGCTCATTCCAGTGAATAATTATGGTTAAAGAAAATGTTCAAATCTAGATTGGACCTTCCTGTATATATAGGTATACATTATATTATATAGGTATATACTGTATATATGAGATATACATATAATTTTAATTATATATAGAACCCCCCGAAAAACTATAAAATTGCAAGTAGGTAAGGACCCACGCACAAAAGTACAAATTGGTAGAAAGAAAATAAGTCTGAAAATATATAAAGAGCAGGTTATGCCAATAAATGTATGTAGTGACGCTGTTTATTGCTTTACTGATGCCTCTGCTACTGCAGGCTGGTAATGTAACGTAGAGGGAATTCTGCTTGGAGTTAAAGTATGTAATAGGTTTTCAGCACAATGTACCCACTAGACCTCTTCTTTTTAGCCCAAATCAATCATATCTTCATGTCAAGTAACTTTTTATAAACTAGATTTTTGTGAAGCCAGAAATTAATACATCAGAACCATGAATACCTTATGTAAACATGAACTAACATGGGATAGGGAGATGTTTAAGAAAAAAAGAGACTTATATTATGGTTCATTGACTGGTGAAACCTTGGTGGAAAGTAGCACTTTGCTGGGGAAACTCCTGCAGAAACAAATGTGTTTCTGTGACCCGTCGTGGCATGTGCATGGTGATTTTTAGGTCATGTGATCATTTGTCACACTACCCGTGACATTTCAGCGGAAGGGGGTTCGCTGGTGAGGTTTTCTCTGTACATCTGGTATAGTGTAGAGGACTAGCATATTTAATACCAGCTGCATCATAAACAATTTCTGACATCATCTCAGTTTATGGGCGATGACTGCTGGCTGGAACAGGGTATTTTTCTAATAGGTGAAGCTGGTCCAACTGCATTGTTTATCATATGCATCCCTTATTTTTTTAGTTGCCAACTGAAGCTTGTTGTTTAATCAGCCTTCTGTGATATCAATAATCCAATCTCAGATTCAAAGGAATCTGTCTGTATCTGCAGTATCCTCAAACATGTTTGCAGAGATGAAGTACTTAAAAAATGAGTATGTTGTAATGTATAGTTCAATCTTTTTACAAGCATGCTGTAATTTAGTAGCAAATTTATTTGGGTGATTAGAGGGGACTTTTTCTGATGGAAGTACCGCTTTAACATGTACTCAAATGATCAACATATCTGGGAACTCTCCATGTTCGATCCAGAGTCTCTGGGTGAAGCAAGGGCTACCTCAGCACTCTGGGGCATTTTTCTCTTTCTCTGGGGCAGCGGAGTGTCATTTGGCCACGCCCACTCTTTGTCCACTGCCTCTCCTACTCCCTGCCCACTTAATGTTGTCCGGGGCTGATCCCACCACTCCACATGCAGCTAGCTCCACCCCCTCATACAGCCACTCCCCTAAAAGAGGGAGAGCTCCAGCCTACACTGGAAGTTCCCAAGTATGATCATGAATACACAGGGGCATCTTAAAAACCCTTGGTATTCGTATCAGAGTGCTCTTGTGTTCTGGTTGTACAAAATTGATAAATTCAACTGGTAGGGAAAATGATCAATAAATGAGAATGTTATTGCAATATCTGCCTATGATACCACTCAATATTAATATTTAGAATATACTATATACTCTGTACTGATTCCCATTTAATGAATTAGAAATTATTGCACTTTTCATAGTTAAGATACTTAGATAATAAGCACATCTATTTAAATTTTACACCAATGCTTTAAAAGTCTATTACATTAAAAGTTAATCATATTAACATAATCAAGGGATTTGTAACACATTTGATATATCCAAATGCAAAGTTCTTTTTAACAAATTAACATATAAAATTCCTTATAGGTAGGAATGAATAAATGAATTATCACTAACCGCAATCTATTAAAAATAATATTTTTTTACATTAAGTGTAAAGCACTTTGTTTAATGTGTTAGGAAATATAATTTATGAGGCTTGGAGCTAAGATCAGTGATTTCATTAGATTATATTAATTTATCAAGTTTACAAAATGAAATCATGTTTCCTTTTAACACTTTTATCGTAAAAACCTCTACTGTAACTTCCACTGGTGGTGTGTTCCGCTCCATTGTGGTTTCATAATGGGAAATGTGAGGGTGCAATGCAATAATGTGCAATATAAAAGTCCTCGAGTTTAGTGTATTACTGTATAAACATACCATCTACAGGTTACAATAAGCAATAAAAATTATTACAAACTACCTTCTAAATATACCATAGGAGTAGCCATCTTAACTTCCTACTTTGAGGATTTGCATAATTATTACTCCCCATTAGGTTATTTCTCGCCTATTATTAAGTTGCTGATTGCTGCTAATTGGCTTTAGAAGCTTTTGGAAGAGTGGGATGAGGAGAAACGAGATATATTGTTTTATGTCCTATTTTTGCCACAGATCTCATCTTCACTATGGTAAATTACTTTTGAATTCAATATACCTAAAATAATTACATCACTTGGAAGCTATAAATAATGTTAAAATTAATTTAGGTATGATAAAAATGCTCTACTGGATGAATGAGCAAAGATTCCCACAGAAACCTCCAACATCCTTTGGAAAGCCTTCTCAGAAGAGTAGAAGCTCTTATAACTGCAGAGGGAGGACCAACTACATAGTAATGTCTATGTATTTAGATTGCATATATATATTTTTTTAAATTATTTATTTTATTATTTATTTATTTTTCTGGATGTCACTTAAAGGATACTTTTTTCCCTTTTCCACTTCCAAACAGGCTCTGCAGGTAATTCAACACCTTAAGTGTTGCTAAAGATTTCTGGCTGAGTAAGATCAATATTCTGAAACACACACATCATTTATTCTTTCGTTTGGCCTGTAGGGGACCACACATCTTTCTACTTAGTAAAACAAAAAAATTCAATGTTTTCTCTGAAACGTTCATTAATTCGAAATATCCTGAAGCAGCAGTTCTTAGGCATAAGTCACTTTTGTGTGGCCAGCTGAAACGGCTTACACTTTGAGTGTAATGTATTGTTTGGTAATTATTGTCAGGACACATTTATAACAATTGAAAGCTTGTTGTGGCAGTACATTTTTACAGAGCTGCTGTGTGAATGAGCGGAAACAAATCTTCATTTTCTCTAAATGTTACATGGGGAAAGGATTATGAAACCTCAAATGCCCGAATTTCTGCCCCATGCATTCAGCAATTGTTACTAAAAATTAATAAATACATCAATTTTACAAATGAATTTGTAATGGGGAGGGAAAAAAAAGATGGGGTAGGAATGAAACAAAACTGAGCATTGAAAGAATGGCATTGAATTCCTTCACCCTACCATTAGCAGTTTAAAATGCCACTCTAAGGTCTTTAAATGTAATGCTACATCAAATTATGTAAACCAAAAACGGATCCGTGTACTCTCTTAAAGTGAGTGGGACAAAATAATAGTATGCAATTTATAGATATAGCAAATATAAGTATAAATGATACGTTTAGTAAGTTTTTAAACACATTTAAAATATGCATTTATAGAGATATATGAGCAAATTTAGTTAAGACAGCTAATGCTTAGACAAGAAAAACATATATATAAGACATATATTAACATTTCTATTAGTCTTTCACCCATAGTGAGTTACAAAATCAAAGCAATATATAGGAATGGCCTAATTTTCTAGATACATAATATTGGTTGAATAGTGATTACTTTCCCTCCTCTTTAGTACATTTTTCCTTAATTGCGAGCCTATGTAAGAAGTTTCTGGGGGCTCATCCAGAAGCTTTGCCTTTTTTTTGCTCCTTTTCTGAGTTAGAAAGAGAAGAAAAGCATAGTGGTGTTGGGACTAACTCCACTTATACAGAAAATTAGTTGGGAAGTGAGCAGAGACAATGCTGTGAGTTGTTAGAGCCACCTCTACCATAAAGAGATCGGGCCACAGAGGAAGTGTTAGGAGAGAGAGAGAGAGAGAGAGAGAGAGGTCTGTGCTGGTTAATGCAGAGACCTCACTCACACTTAGGTATGATTCAGCTTGGGAAAGGGGCATAGAGGTAACTTGACTTCAGCTGGCCCTATCCACAGAGACCATTAGCGCCCCCGGTGTTCTTTTTAGGAGAGGTACAGTTATAAAATTGGTAGGAAATAAGTGGCTTCCATGATGACCTTAATAACAGGGCTAGGTGTCATGCTTAAGATTTAAGCCCAACAAAAGAATTACTTAATCAGCAACATGTCATGTTATTAAATTTTAATATATGTTACAGAAATATATATGTAGAACTTGACCAACTAGATACACCAAACAGTCTACTGTAACAGATACGTGCAAGTTTGCGGTCAGTGCAGTTAAGGCACAAATACCCTTTCTCATATTAAAGCTGTGTTGTGCATCTGCCCAGTAGCTATTCTTCCCTGGTGTTCATTACAGGAAAAAAATGACTGTAAATGATCTCAAATTCAATGGAGAATTAAAGAAATATTTTACCAAAATGACTCTGAAGATACCTTTTACATATATTATGGGCCATTACTTTATGCTCAAATAGCAAGTGACTGAGTTTTATTGCAATAGAAACCACGTTTGCTGAAACGCAAACTCTGAAAGCCCGATTCATTAAACAATTACTTACAGTACGTATCCCTGCCACAAAGCTTTTTTATGTGCAATTCCATGTGCAATTAATACATAGGATTCAACCACACAAGATGATAATTCTTTGTTATTAGAGGCCAATTACTGTTAATTTATTTATCTCCTGCCATGAAGCTTATCTTTAAAGAATTCATTTTCTGTTAATATGAGGATTGAAGGACCCACAAATGGCACAGTGTTTCGTCTTTCTGTGAGAGGAAATAAATCACCAATATGGTATGTAATGTAGCATAAAATGAAATGTTACCTACCGAAAAATGGATCGTGAGTGTATTCTGAACTGAAGAGACAGACGTATGAATCACCACTGCAAATAAAGTTGTCAAAACGTGTAGACGAAACTATGTTAAAGAACTTATTCTGCCAATTACATTCATTTCTGGAAGCACATAGTGATAATTCTATCAGAATATTTAATATGTCATATTCCTACTCCAAGTTATAACTACGCAGCACAGTTGTTTAATTAATATGTTTTATTTTACAATTCATAACCAAACTTATTTACATAGTGCTGCATAAATGGCCTTAATTCTGATTTCAGATAACCATTTAGGTGCCATTGCAAATATATTCTGCATGACTGCATTAAAAGTTATTGCTACCCTGCATGGTGTATTTTTTGGCATCTGGATACCCATGGTGAAGCTGAACATTTTGGGCACAAATAACTCTGCATCAAGTCATTGGATTTCCTTACTGGTAGCATCTCAAGGCTTGGACTTACCTACCCGTAGTTATTTAGTTCCCCAACTGTTTGTTGAACTATATGTTCAGGACATTGGATAGCAGATGATCATAAGAACTGTAGTCAGAAACGCCTTCTCCTGCCCTGCCTCAAAGTCACAAGGAGGGTTGTATAGGATGGAAGCCTATGAGTTTCCCAATCTACTAAATGAATGCTATGTCTATGTTTATTCCCATTGCCTTGTTTTTTAAGTTGCATTGATATTCTTTTGGTTGCAGGATAATAATCACTAAACAAAACAATCTAAGAAGAATCAGCATGTTGAACAGTTGTAATGTAGATTTTATTTAATGAGAACATGACTTGTGGGGTTTGAGGAGACAATTTTGAGAATCATTCTGTAAAGCACAAGCAGCTGCATACAAGTTACAAAGCTCCCCTTTATGAATTTCTAAGCAAATGTTAAAATATGTAAAGCCACGGTGGTGGGATAAAGCTGTGATATAATGAGCCACTCAGCATTTCCCCCCCCTGCTTAATAATGAATCAATCACAGCATGGGGATATTAGTGTGTTAATTGATGCCTTTCTGCTGGGTCCTGCTTGCCACAGGCTGGTGAATTTGTTACCAAAATTCCAAAAGAGCAGAGGACATGGTAAGCAGTTGTGACAAATTGTCTTTGTGTGGCGGCTGTCTATGAGGTGGACAATCAAGGCAGCTTGACAGAACTTACCAAGGTTACCAATATTCTGTACCGTTACATCAGACTTTTCCACTAGAAAGTGAAGTTAATGACAGCTGAATACTAAATAGGGTTACGTTACACTAAAGCCCTCACTATACCAAATTGTAGCACTTACTGGTTTATTCACTAACCTGTGAGCTCCCTTCGCTGTGTATCATGAAGGGTCTAGTTGGCTCTGTCTAGTGAATACTTAATTTAGCGTTCTTAGATTTAATCTCACAGCATTAATTATATAGTATGCAGTAGAAACATGTTGGGATTTGCCCTTCATAATGCATAGTGAAGTCAGGGAGTCGAAACGTCACATTTATAGTTTAGTAAATGCATCTTAACCAGTGACTAGGTTTACAATGCTATCAACAAAATTATTAGGTTCTGTTTAAATATACTTAACATATAAGAAAAAAAATGACATTTGAAAACCATTAATGAATTAAATGTTAATGAATTGGAGAATACACATGAGACTTTATTTACCAGTTAGGTAATACATCATACCCGATACTACCTAAACTACTATCCACAGTTTGGGGAGGATAGTTCCCAGGTAATGACATTAAGTAAAAAAAAAAAAAAATTACAGCAAATCCACTTTACCCTAGAATTGCGACATAACTTATCCGTTACCCAAATAATTACTTGTGCATCTAGTGTAACCATTGCAAGACCTTGTCTTGTGTATTTTGTCCACTTCAAGGGCTTTCTGTATTTTTAAGTTAAAAAAAATAAAATAAAATGAGTTGTAAACACTAAATAAAAAATTCTTACTATAGTATCGAATCCAAGTAGAATCATGATGGCAAGATATGTTCCAGATGGTAATATTCCAGTTGCATATGTCATGTATTCACTACTGTAGGGGATTACAATGGTTTTTTTTAGTACTAAGAAACCTGTTACATGATTATACAGGTACATTAAATGTATACATGCCATTAAATGTTACACGTACATGTACGGTTACATACATTCATATTAACGTTTGTGGCTTAGCTGCAGAGCTAGTTATTTATTTTTATTTGATGTTGTTATGTTACAAATGTATCAGTGGAAAGAAGACAAAATAGGATATATTGCATAAAATTACTTTGTATGTTAGCATTTAGATAACTTTAATTTTGTCATTGTCTTATTTCATGTTACCATATTCTAAGTTGTAAAGTTTCTGACGGTTTCCACAAGAATTTGAGATATGTGACCTTATTATTCAAGAAGGACCTGCAGTTTCAAGACTTGGCTTTTAAATGTGTAAAATGAGGCGCCTTTTTTGTGGTACAATGGCACTTTCTGTGGACTGGCCAATAAATATGATTTTAGAATTTCACAGAAAAATATTTAGTAGTGTCGTTCTTTCTCTGTGTCTGTGTCCGTGTTTGTATAGGAAGCCTCTGCTGAATGATTTTTGTTTATTAGTGCTAAATTTGATTCATTTTGGGGGAGAAGTTTTATAATCAGATAAACTGACAAAAATCTCCCACCGCTTTCATTAAGTCTATACTTTGGAACGTAAAACTGGAACACAATTATTTTAAGCAATCACTGCAGAAAACAACATGATATTTTGTTACTGATAATCCTGAATTTGGCAAATGAGCAGCAAAATGGATCCAATATTACAATAACAATATATTATGTGATTTTAAAGGATACAATGTTCTTTTAATAATTAATAGAGAGGAAACGTAGAATATTATGATGTCCATGGTGTCCAGGTAGTCATTCACTGCAAATAATTTTCAAATCCAGTATCAATCCAATAAATGATTAAATTTCATCCCTGTATTAACCTCTACCACTTTTGTTGGGAGGCTATTCTGTTAATCACCACCCTTATGTTATACACTGTATATATATGCATATATATATATGTATATATATATATATATATATATATATATATACAGTAAAGGAAAAAATAATTGATCCCCTGCTGATTTTATACATTTGCCCACTGACAAAGACATGATCAGTCTATAATTTTAATGGTAGGTTTATTTGAACAGTGAGAGACAGAAAAACAACCAAAAAATCCAGAATAATGCATTTCAAATAAGTTATAAATTGATTTGCATTTTACTCAGTGATATAAGTATTTGATTCCTGTCCATGTCTGGCTCCCAGGTGTCTTTTATACAGGTAACAAGCTGAGATTAAGAGCACTCTCTTAAAGGGAGTACTTCTAATCTCAGCTTGTTACCTGTATAAAAGACACCTGTCCACAGAAGCAATCAATCAATCAGATTCCAAACTCTCCACCATGGCCAAGACCAAACAGCTGTCAAAGGATGTCAGGGTCAAGATTGTAGACCTAAGCAAGGTTGGAATGGGCTACAAGACCATCGCCAAGGAGCTTGGTAAAAAGGTGACAACAGTTGGTGCGATTATTCCCGAAAGGAAAAAAACACAAAATAACTGTCAATCTCCCTCAGTCTGGGGCTCCATGCAAGATCTCACCTTGTGGAGTTTCAATGATCATGAGAATGGCGAGGAATCAGCCCAGAACTACACAGGAGGATCTTGTGAATGATCTCAAGGCAGCTGGGACCATAGTCACCAAGAAAACAATTGGTAACACACTACGCCATGGAGGACTGAAATCCTGCAGCGCCCGCAAGGACCCCCTGCTCAAGAAACCAAAGATCTAATAATTCCACCCTCTATATACAAAGTTATACATAGTCATTTCTAATTACTTTAATTATCCTATATACTAACCAAATGAGTAATAACCAAATATAGAATGAAATGGAGCACTGGCAAAACGGAATTTTAAGGGTCTGTTCTTCTTTTTTCTTAATTCCTAAAAAATGAAAATGGCAGTCAGCATATTTATTTAATTAGACACGTGCAAGTAGTATGTCTTGTGCGCCAACAAACATCCATATGTGTCATATTAGGCGTATGCACATCACAAATCTTTAGTATGGAAATATAACACACAAGATGATAAATGGCACTTTTCCATAGCGCTCTTTAGGCTAGGTTTCCACTTGGGTTTTTGTCCTGCGTTTTTTCTTGATGAAAAACGCCAGGAAAAACGCCAAGAAAACTGCCACTGCATTTACCTGCGTTTTGGCGTTTTTTCTGGAGTTTTTTCTGGCGTTTTAGCCTTTCTGTGGAAATTGCTTTTTTTGACCTTAGGCAGTTTTTCCAGCCTTTACAAGTTAGAAGTTTCACCCAGCTAAAAGGGATTAGGATAAATGACAAGTATCTGCCCTCTCCTGATGTCATTTCTTTGGTAGAGTTCTACTTAAACACCCCGGCGGACCCTTTTGTCTCTTTTCTGTGGTTTGTAAGGCATGCTTTATTCCGAATGTCTGCTCCTCTAGGAAGATTGGCCCCAAATGATGGTGCAAATTGTTTGCTGTTGCTTTTGGCACGCAGGATCCAGTTGGTTTGTTTGTAATGGATGTTTGTTCCAAATGGTGTAAAATTCAATATGAACTTTGTTTTGTGTGAAACTGTTTGTTTTCAGCCTATTTCTCGTAGGACACACAGATACTGGGTCCATCCTCTGCATTGTAACTGTGGAAAAAAACGCCATAAAAAACGCCAAGGCAAAAAACCCACATGGCTTTTTCATGGCGTTTTTTCTCTCCCATAGACTTCTATTGGAGAAAAACGCCAAGATTTCCTTGCAAAAAACGCCAGAGTGTCAACATGCTGCGATTTTGAAAAACTGCCACAGAGCCCAAAAAAGCAGAAAAACGCCAAAGAGGACTGAAAAAACGCCAAACAAAAAAACGCCAAGTGGATATGGCATTCTGCGATTTCCTATTGAAGAACAGCTAACATCTGGCTGCAGCGTTTTTTCACTAAAAAAACGCCAGGTGGCGCTATTGGCGTTTTTATGGGCGTTTTTAGCAAAAAAAAACCAAGTGGAAACCTAGCCTTACTAAGGTGATTGGCAAGGCTTTCTAGTGTCTTAGGTGATCTCTGCCCTTTCTAGTAGGCACTTGCTTCTTAACATGGGAGAGGCTATTGTGCTGCCTAGTTCTCCTATATCAGGGGTGTCCAACCTGCGGCCCTCTAGCTACTGCAGGACTACATCTCCCATAATGCTCTTGCAGCTAAGGGCCTGGCAGAGGAGTATGGGAGATGTAGTCCTGCAGCAGCTGGAGGGCCGCAGGTTGGACACCCCTGTCCTATAGAGTAGGGTTATTGTGTTGCCTAGTTCTCCTATATAGTAGGGTTGTCCCTGGTCTCCAGAGATGTTTTTCTACATGTTCAGAGGAAAATGTTTTTGCACATCTATATTCATATACAGCTATCAACCTTTAGAAATAAATTGTGTGTAACATACATTTTTCATCTAGAAGCACATAGCCAGATGGAGCTATATTTTTCCTGTCATTTAATGATTTACGTTGGGGAAGTTATGATATGAGCCTGTTCATTACTACATCACTACTCTCAACAGAGCCTGATTTGAGGTATTTTCATTGATCCTCTCAGAGAGAACCCAGGTCACATTGATCACCTAAGGACAGTTTATCATTCATTCATACAATAGCCAGACAATTAGGAGGTTGGACACTTCAAAGGCTCTTCGCAGCCAGCAGCTTGACTTAAAAAAATATCAAATATAAGAGAAATATACAGGTTGTGAACAAAAATGCCTGCTAATAAATCACTGCAGTACGATTAGAAAAAGCAAAGTTGAGCATTTGCAACCTTGCAGTGTGTTCTAAGTAAATACTTGAGAAAACTAAAATTGAACTTTTCGATTCCATCAATATGAGGCCTATGAAGTCCAAAGTATCAACTAAAACGGAAGACATTATTTTCTTTGGGCTAATATGGCTATGTGCATATTCTTGCCACAGTTTTCACACACAATTTTTATTATGGCTTAGAAACAACATGAATTAACAGGTCACTTTGTCCAGGACAAACGTTTTGTTTGTACACCAGCTTTTTTATTCCTAATTTAAATAATGGACTCATTATTTAGGGGTTCTCTAAGGGTCCTGGGCAACCCTGCGACCCCTGACACCACTTGTTCCTATCTCCTTGTGTTAGTTCAAATATCCCAGGAATGCCAATACTGGGTTATGTGGTATTTTCATACTGATCCTTCATAAAATTTACACAATGCCCTCCCTGCTCCTCTCCCACCTGGCCCTGTCCAAATATATGAAGACAGTTAATCACCTGATCTATTTCCACATCAGCCAGTAGAAGACACCAACTCTTGTATCTTTTCACTCCCCACTATGATCAATTGGACTATTCCAAATCTGTGGTGTATTTTTTCACCTTCCTATCACCCCTGTCAGCAATAAACCTTCAAATGTGATGCCCACCTGTATTTGCTCAGTTACTCCTGGGTACACCTTTCCTAATTTTGGTCCCCCATATATTTATCTCTGTTCCAAACCCTATCAACCACAAACCTCAACCATCATGCATCAACAACCTCAAGCCTATCATCTCTAACAATAAATGCCTTCCCATCTTCAGCTGTGCCCTGTGAAACTCACTAGTATGCATGACTTATTTCTCTCCCATGCATTTAACCTCCTAGCACTTACTGAAACCTGGATCCCCTATGATACTGCTGCCCCTGCTGCACTCCTTCAGCAACACTCTAGGCCTAGTGACAGGAAGAGAGTTGGTGTAAGCATCCTTCTCTCACCTCATACCGAGTCTTCCCTTCCTCTCATTCTGTTATTTTGAGGTTTACATAATACGTCTCTTCTCTCCACTCTCTCTTCACATCGCAGTCATATATCGTCCACCAGGTTATTTGACCAATTTTCTGCTTGGCTCCCCTTCTTCCTCTTTTCTGATATCCCCTCTCTTATTCTGGGTGATTTTAAAATTCCTTTTGGTGTTTCTAACAACTCTCTTTGCCCACCATCTTTTAAACTTTCCTCCAGTACTAACCCGTAACAAAACAACATAGGAGCGCTCACCTCATATTCATAGACCACTTTCCATGTTTTTATGTTTCTATTTAATCTTCCTCTATCCTCTGTACCTACAACCTTCAACCATGCTATAATCACACCCATTCTAAAAAATACTTTCTTACATCCCATCTGTCTATCTCCCTCCCAATCTCTCTCATCCTTTAACCTCTAACTTATTTAAACAGATTGCATACAGTCACCTTACTAACTTTCTTTCCTCTAATTCCTTCCTTGACCCACTACAGTCTGGCTTTACACTCCTTCATTCTACTGAAACAGCTCTAACAAAAGTATACAAAGATTTGTTCTTTGCCAAAGCAAAAGGTCACTTCTCCAGTCTAATACTCCAGGATCTGCCTGCTGCTTTTGATACTGTTGATCACCATGTTTTTTTTTACTTGTTTTCTTCTATAGACTTATAAGATACAGCTCTCTCCTGGATCTCCTTGTATCTAACCGTTCCTTCTCTGGCAAGACAACATCACCTCTTCTGCTTTCTGTTGGCTTCCCTTAAGGATCAGTCCTTGGCTCTCTGTTGTTCTCTCTTTATACTTCATCTCTTGGTAAATTAATCAACTCATTATATATATTGTGACAAACCCTGTTGCATGAGGGCTATACATGTCACATTTAGGGGTCCTAAGCACAGTCCTCTAGGGCAATCAGAGTCAGGAACACCAGCTTTGAACAAAACAGCACTTTATTTTAACCGCTTAATACCCCAAAAGGCCAAATCATAAAAAGAAAACCTATCTCCCAATTGGAGCCCTCTCTAACTGAACTATGCTGGTGCAGACTGACCAGCCTAATCACTACCTCAACCTCCCAGCCAGACCCAGCTACGCCAGGCTCTGGAAAACCTCCCCCAGACAGCACACAAAATGTCCAGGCAGGTATTGCCTCACTTGGCTCAGGGATGGTCTTCTTGTTCAGGGCTCCTGGGAGCGCAGGAAAACGTCCTCTCCCCCCAACAGTCTCCCTGAGTATCAGGCTCCAGGGGTTTTTATTGCCCAGCACCTGTGCCTGATGCCGGCCTCATAGAAATCCTGGACCGGATCCTGCAGACTTCCAGCCTCCTGGAAAAGCCGGCATGGATTTTTTCACAGAATGGGGGAACGGAGCATTGGCCCACCCTGCTCTCCAATTTCTCTACCCCAGGGACCCATATTTACATTCTGGATAGCACCTGTACCCAAATGCCAAAATAAGCATCTCCCTGGGGTTTTCACTGACACAATATATATATACTTTTTAACCTGTTTTAGAAAAGATGATGTTTCAGTACACAGTACGTTTTATCTTGTATTATAACATACTTAGCTCATCCTCTATATTTTTCAATGTTCAAGCCTTGATCCTTCAAGTAGTCTATCCATTTTAGTTCATCTAATTAGGTTTGTGGAACCAACTAATTATTGTATTATTTGTTTAATACTACATGTAAAAGTGTGAGATGTACAGCAATATAGACAGAACCACGAGTACTTTGTGATAACCTGCATAATGTATGTTTTCAGTACACCAATCATAAAAGGATAATGACATAAGTAACAAGGTAAATCTTTGATCTATACATTTGACTATTTTTTGACCTGTGTTTATTTGTTTCTTGTTTACCATTATATGCTTTAGAACTAATTGTGCCACTATTGTGGGCTATCGATATTCACACAATGTGTATATTGTGACCCCCATAAGGCATTGTAGAAAGTGCAATTGTACTTTGCTGCTGCCCACTCACACAACAAGGAAACCCGTAAAATATACAGTACATATAGACCTAGGTATTATCTAAAAGCATAAAATGATCAATATGTTAACTTGTAGTCTATAGTCACCTACTTGAGTTAATTACAGGTCTTTTGGAGTAAATGGGCAGATTCTCTGGGTTTTTATCCCAAATCTCAGGGCCTTGGTGTGAATGGGGTTTTTATAAGAGGAACAGCATCCCAGTAGAAATATTAGAGGCTAAAACAGTGACAGAATTTAAACATGCATGGGGTAGGTTCAATACAAAGTATACGGAAGCTCTGGCTTCATACAATATAGACATTGGGTATTTTTTTCTTACTGCAATGGAAACATTCTCTCTTGATGAAATACCTCCCCATTCTGTATTAGCTAAATTATCCAACAATAAAATCATAACAAAAGGTTTTACTTAATTCATAACATTGTATCTTAAAACTATAAAACTAGCTATCCACAGTAATCGAGCAACACCTTTTGGATAATAACTTAATGGTTTTGCAACAAAAATAATTATGTTTTGGTACACCGAAGAAAACATTTTCTTTCTCTGTCTCCATAGGACAAGAGCATGACTAATAGATAAAGTAAACTAAAATGGGAGAGGGAGCGCCAGGATATCTCAAAAGGTTAATGCTAATGGTGTAAGGGATGCGGGGCCCTAGGGGCTTATAAGAAGGGTGCAATTGGGCTGGGGCCTATTTTTCCGTGGATCAGCAAGCAAGCAGCATCATACCTTTCCCTCCCTATGGTTTTAGGTGGACAGCCAGTCCAGTCTACATTGGCCCGGAAAGGGGTAGCTTGGCGCTTGCCCTGTGTGTGATCTCCCTGGTGTTGCCCTGGTTGCACATTGTTGTTCTAGGAACACCAGCATGTGATAACATATGAGGATGAAGAAATGTGCTCCCTGAGTACACTTTCCAAGACATCCTGATTTTATATTGGGCATGTGTTATATAGCATCTATTTGGTTATAAGGATATCATTGGGTGTAATTAAACACTTTGGCCTTAATACATCACTTATGCCTTGACATTTTCCTGTTATATATTTCTTATTATTTTATTTTTTGGATGGCCTCTTTACTTGCACCAAAAATAAGGACTGATGGGTGTGTAGACTATATCTGTGATCACCACAGTGATTTTCACTGCCCATCTTCGTGGTACCCAAAAGATGCTTGGATGGACCTAAAGGCATGCATTTACCCCAAACTGACCTCAATCAGGATCGGATGCATGTTTAAATTTTCTCAATGTATTAGCCCTTACCACTTCTGGTGGGAGGCTGTTCCATTTATCTACCACCCTCTCAGTAAAGTAAAATCACAAGATTAATTCCTGTGTCATAGTTATACCAGGATTCAAACATGTGATCTATGCTGTAGGAGCCAGTGCCTTGACCCTATAGCCACCAGGAGGTTGATGTGCTCCCAACTCCCACCTGTCTCATCAGCTGTTCTTACTGTGCAATTAGTTAGGTCTTTACAAACACCTCACTTTCACAGACTCCTTCTTCAGTTAATCTGGTTATTGTACTGCAGCCTGGTTCATGGTCATCCAGTGTCTTGCTTCTCCCATTTCCAGCCATGCTTGGTGGACCCTGCCTCATGCTTGTGTGCCATACTATGTATGACTGGGTGTTGTTCCTGCAGCAATCACCTAGAGCTGTGTTTCCCCTGGGTCCAGCTCTATTCTACAAATGCTACATGCTGTTTAGCTAAGAAATGTTGGGCACAAAGATTTTGTCTACCAAGTCTACATACAGGGCACATAAATAAACTGAAAAGATGCCGTCAGGTTGGCTAAAGTTTGGGTTACTCTGTACCTCTGGTGACTCTATGTGCAATTGCAGATAAAACATAAAAAAGGCTTCAGACTATAGTCCATAATCTAAAGATAAGAGCAGCCCAAGTGGCCTACACAGTGGCAAATTCTGCCTTAGGTTTAAGGCATCAGGGCCAGTGATGTAAAAGCAGGCAATAGATTGCCTTTTTGGGTGATCAGCTCCCATGGGGCATCGCTGCTGAATGGGCCAGTTACAAAGGAGATCTCCCCAATGGGACCATTTTCACCATGGAGGATGTCATATATTGGTGCTCAGCAGTTAGGATGATAGCCATGGACAGAAAGGTTGGGGGCCCTGGTCTTGTTAAGGTCTAGGGGAGCACCCAATGTCTTGTAGATACTGTCTGTTTTAGTACCAAGTTCCTTCATTAATTAAAGGTTATGTTTAGCTGTAATATCATATTATTACTGGATACATGCACAGCACAGTCCAATTTATAAATAACATTACATGACTGAGTCTTCAGTTAAAATAACAGTTATACAAACATAGGTTAGTGAGATAGTGAGCCGATGCCATGTTGTGTAATTTAATTGCACTTTTCAAGAGGCAAAGTTTAGAAATTGATACGAGACATCTGGTTAAAGCGAATAAATACCTGTTTTGGTTACTCACGAAGCAAAGCATTTTTCTCTGTTGGAAGTATGTATGCTTCATTTAAAAATCATGCTTGATGTTTGCTGCACGGGAAAGTAGCTTCATACAATGCTTTGTACTTATGGACATTAATTTGCAAGTGGCACAATGGTAAGTGGCAAATATCACAGCACTGAAGTCAGTCATGTGAATTAAAAAAAACATTTTATACCATGTTGACTGATTTATTTTGAGACTTTCAGATTTAGCACTTTCCTAAATTCTTCCTTTTACAGTACTATAGTCAGAAATCGACCCGTATACATACCTGGGAACTCTCTGGGTTTGACCCAGAGATTGCTGGGTGAGCGCCGCTCCTCCGGGTCAAGACCCAAATCCTCCGGGTTGCGGGAGCGGGATCTTGACACACCCTGCTCCCCGCCCATTTTTTCTTTAAATGGCGGTGGTGCCCGCTGGCGTCAGTGGGACCGCCCCCGACATCAGCAGGACCGCCCCCAACGTCAGCAGGACTGCCCGCGTCCCGCAAGGGAAGGCTCCGGGTAGCCGGAGCCCAGAAGTTCCCAGGTATGGCCGTATAATGTTTTCTACAGGTTTAAAAAGTGAATATTAAAAACACACATTATATGTATTTCATGAGAGCAGCAATTTTATTTCCTGTTTTTTTCCTACTGGATTTGGATAACGATTCCTTCTCATTAGGCGCTTTCTCCCCTTTTGCTAAATTACTGATTGAAAAAAAAATGTTTCCTTTGTCTTTTAATTTTCCCAGAGGAGTCCTAAAACAAACTTAGAATTGGTCATGGAAATGCATGCTATAGAATTACTACCTCTATAAATGAGACATGAACTCACTTCATCATTGTATGACATTTAAATAATGAACATAGAAATTTATATGGTAGCATTTAATTTATATACATTTTTAATGTACTGAACCAATGAATATTTAATATACTCAATAGCTTCAAGCAACACACATGAAACAGGACCGCAGGCAAAGTCATGCACTTTACAAGTTATAGCATTCTGAAAAAAAGCATAGCTGGTATAACAATGCAGGGTTTGCTCTAATGAACTTGCTAATAAATTTGGGGAAGCTTGTTAAAAAAAAGCTATGAAATATCATATATATTTCTAACAGCATTAAGCACTTCATACAATAAAGTGTTCAGTAAATGGTTTTAATACGTAACAGTGCTATTGCCAGGGCCGGATTAATGGCAGCGCACACAAAGCAATTGCTTCAGGTCCCTGGCGTTCTGAGGGGCCCTGCCCCAATTGCTACAGGGCCCCGGCTTTCTTGACCTCTTGCCTATGCCAGAAATTAGGCATGTAATAGAGAGAGTGTGTTATACCATCTCATTAATACTTAATAGACCTGTTCTTTCGTGTTATACACATAGAGGTTTTAATTACAGACTACCAAATGTCCTTAACCCCTTAATGACAAAGCCCATACGGGCTCAAAATGCATTGTTTTCAATGGGTTTAGGGACCGCCCATTGTCCTTAAGTCTTGTCCTTCTACAACAGAGTTCAGATGGCTAATTTCTAAATTTAGAGGGGTATCGAAATACCTTTCTTTTCATCTGAAAAACCCAACGGGGTACACATTTCACTAGATGAGAATCTCTAAGTCTGTACTACGTTCTATAACTTTTGCTGTATCACAACAAAAGTTTATTTTATGTGAAATTAATAAAATAGATTTCAGCTGGTGGTTCTCAATACTTTATTTTTCTGCCTATTTCCAAAAGGAACACAGGATGTAACAGTATTCACCTTCTGCCAATAAAACTTCCCAACTGTGCCTTGGAAATGGCTGCTCTGTTTCAGATGGTCATATTCACTTCTACGGAAAAAAAAGCCTGTACCGAGAAAAAAGTCCTTATTTACTTGTATTCCCATGAAAACTAAAACACTCTTAAACCTTTTATAGCATTTTATTGAAAAAAAATAAATAATTACGGGAACCTCTGGCAGAGGAAGAGTTCTGTGTACCAAGATCTATGGGGGATAAATGCATTGTTTATGGTGAGCTGCTCTATTTCATTCGGAGTGCAATTTTTCCCATAAAGACACAATAAATACACAAAAGGAAGACAATTACTGTCCCCAAGGGAAGTGTTTATACCAATGAAATGATTAGCTCTGTTCAGCAACATAAATCACATTGTACAGCCATAGAAAAAAATGTCCTAATGGTAAAACAGCATTGATGCAGAAGAACAGCAAGAAGAATAGCTACAAAACCTATTACAGTTAAAAAATTATGATTCTCTGTAGGGCATGGAACACACTCCAGGAGACATATAAAAACTTTTTTCAAGACAACTCAAAAATAATGTAAAAATATATTTATCGCGATCCCATTAAAGTAGAAAAGAAGGCAAGAACTTTCCATTTTTTGTAATGTTTCTGACTTTTAAAGTTTATTGCTTGTTTATAATATACAATATTTTAGGTATTTTTAGTATGCATTACATCAATTTTGGTAGCTTTACAGAAATGTTAGGAGTTCTAGAATAGGGAGTCTTGATATAAATCACTCATACTGGCACACTAGCTTATTGTGAATTGAAATGGGGAGATTAAAATCAATTGATTTAATCCGACTGTAAAACAAGTCATTTTAATTGCTACATCATTATTTTAAGTGGATGACCACCATGGTGGGTTAAGCCACGCTGCTCTAAACATACTGTAGCTTGCAGGAAACTCGCTCTATCCATTTACAGAGTAAAAATGTATACAAAGCCGCTAATAGAGCACAGAAAGGCTCCAGCCATTAAGTAAATGTTGTCTAAACTAATTACTACAGATATTCTAGCTTTGCAAGCTACAGAATTGCAAGTACAGCACCTATTTTCTGGCAGTGGCCTAAAATCTTTAAATCTTAGAAGATTTGCAGGCATTTATTTAGCAAGAAGACGTTATAATAAAAGCACATTTCTTTTAAGTCTTAACTTAAAGGTAAAGTCCCTGAAAACAATAATCGTATTTATATTAAAATATATAAAAGAAATAGAAACTTTAGTGGTTTATCTGCTGAAAAAGGGTCCTGTTAGCAATAAAGCTATCACCTCCCAAAGGAAAAACAAAAGTTTTACAAATTAATTGTGGCTACCTATCTTCCAATACATGTTTGGACATCAAATATGAAGCAGCTTCTATTGTGTCAAAAAGTAGGACAGCTAGATCAAGAAAAGCTCTTTTGGAAAACCACAAAAGCTGGCAGGCCATTGTATAATTATGTTTCTTGTCAAAATGTGTCTTCCTAAAAAGATGTGAAAATAAAGGATTTCTACCACCCCTGTTGGTTGTACATTTTCACTTAAAGAGCCATTCTATTATAGCAGTTGCATAAACTGTCCAGACACTTCATCTCCATACTTTCATCTGCTGAGCAAAAATACTCAAGTTGATGTGTAATCACACGCACACCCTCATATCAGTGATCATAAACAGGGGTGCCCTGGGCAATAAAGAAATAGAATATCTCAACCAACTAACCTCTACCAAGTCTTAGTGGAAAGAAGCCCTTCATTTTCCCATGAATATTCACCCGTTCCCGTTCTTTTCGGTCGTTTTTTAGCAGGGGTTAATAGGGGATGGTAACAGTACGCAGCAGCTTTGGCTCCAGGATTTGAAAGGTCCGTAAGAGCGACTCTATTGGTCGCTAGCAGGGGCGTCCTCTGGCATCAACCAATGAAGGGCAGGTGCTTTTCATTGGTTGATACCAGACGAGCCCCCTGGCTCTTACTCACATTTAACTCCTAACACCAACGCCATTAGTCTCCACAGGCCAAGTTGCTCTGAGGTGTACCTTGCCTTGTGCTTTGTCAGGGGGACTCAAATCCGCAACTTGGCTTGGGAGGAACGGGGATTTTAGTTACCTGGCAAAAGGCAGGGCAAGGTAAACTACATGTAATATAAAATGAGTTCTGAGTGAGTTTCCTGCAAAATCTGAAACGGCGCCTTAAAACTTAAAGCTATTTGTGATGAAATGAAATTGACTGCAAAGATACTAAAACATTTAAAATGTAACTTAACAATGATACCAACATTACATTTATTTATGAAGCATTAGAAGATTCCATAGTGCTATTACAATAGAGGAAGAGTGAAAACTAACAAGAGCATTAAAATTGACAATACATACAGTTCAATAATAACATTAACACATAAAACATATACTGGTAGAGAAGGAGAAGGTCTGCTATTGAGTATATAATCTATTAAGAGGTTGAAGAGGAGTGAGACCAAAAAAGAGGGACAGATGTGGTGAGGGTGATTAGATTATAGCAAGGGTAATGTATTGAAGTAAGTGGTGTGGAGATCTCAAAGGTGGGGAAGATGAAAGGTTTCTTCAGGATGCAGGTTGAGGGTCTTAGGAGCGTAGGCTGCATGCTTTTCTAGAAAGTTTTTAAAGGTAGGAGAAAGCCTGACACATCAGTTTAGAGTAGGTGCAACACGGGTACAATCCTGGATATGCAAGTGGGAATACGAGATAACTGTTGAAGAGAGATGCAAGTCTTAGAAAGAAGGAAGTTAGGAGAGTATTTGTAGATAAGGACAGAGTTATGGAGGTGCTTAGTGTTGTGAAATGTTCTGTAGCTCAGAAATTTAAATTTAATTCTGGGGGGAACAGGGAGGCAATGGAGTGAGAAGCACAGTGAGGTAGCAGATGATAGAGATACTAGGAATTGCGGATAGAAGAGATAGGGGCTGATCAGAAGCTCAGTCTTGGAAATGTTGAGTTTGGGTAGTGGAATGCCATCCAGGATACAATCTCATAATTACAGTTAGTTTTAGAAAGGGTGAGAGTTCTGGAGTGGAAAGGTAAATTAGTATGTCATCAGGTAGAGGTTGTACTGCAATTCAAAATAAGAGATTAGTTTGAGATTCAGAAGAGCAGAGGCCCCAGAACTGAGCGCAGAGGCAAAGAGTGGTAGGTGAGACACTAAAGGTATGGATATGCTAGTCATAGATTCCATGGCAGGCCTAAAACTGCGCTGTTCTGTGGCATCTGCCTAGTTACTGACAACTGCCACTGAATAATACATGTACAATTTGGGATTTTTATGCTTAAAATGTGTGCAGTTTTTTTTCCAAAAAGCCATTTGAATGTTCCCTCCTCTGGATATTAGGGTTTAATATAAAAGAGAAAATTCTTGACGTTAGTCTCCATTTTATAAAGAGGTAAATTTGTAAGGTATTCAACTCAACCACAATAACCTCCAATTATTAAACCTCACACCAGGCTCTTTATTAAAGAGCGAGGAGGGGATATTCCCCAACAAACAGGAACTCAATCTTTAATAGAGGCTATTAATACACATTATGCTTCATTAGGCATGAATTTCGAATGGCTGTTTTTCATAAAGCCTCTGATTTAACGCACAGCTGAAGGACAAACTGAACAGCTATTTATAATCTGAGAATTGACAGCAGCATGGAAAGACCAGAGTTTTATTTTCTCAGCACCATATATCTGGAGAAATAAGCGCATATCACCATTAAATGATTTTTCAACTTATTATATCATTTGCAAATTTCAGCTCACATTATGAATTAAATATTCAGCATTTCTTTAATATGTACCCAGAAGTTTCTAGTGGAAATAATGGAGCTACGGAGTCTGCTGGTGCTCTATAATACACGTTATGTAATGAAAAGGAAAGCTATTTGTATGCTACTATAAAATTGATCTAAAATAATATGAAAACAATTGGTATATTACTTTAACTTTATTGCATTGTTCCAAATGTTGCTCATTAAGGATTTATTACTATAGTCTTTCACTGTGTACTGTTGCTACCTTTATCCATTTAATTTGAACAAAAGACCTATGAAGTCCCTGAAAGCTTATGTAACTTTACATCTGTTTCTATGTTGGCCCATTAAGAGGTACCGTATTTGCTCGATTATAAGACGACCCCCCAAAATCTAAATATTAATTTAAGAAAAAAACAAAAAGCCTGAATATAAGACTACCCTATAGAAAAAAGTTTTACTAGTAAATATTAATGCATGTAAACAATTTTTTCATATCTAATAAAAGCTATGATTGAGAAAAATATATATTTTTTTTATTTCCTTTTATTTGCCAACCTGCCCCCCCAGTTATGCACATCTGCCCCAGGGTTGCCACTCTGCCCCCAGAAATGCCTTATACCCCCTATTTGCCACCCTGCCCCATGATGTGCCTTTTAACCCTCTATATGCCAGAGTGGCATGTAGGGGGTTAAAAGGCATTTCTGGAGGTATATATATATATATATATATATATATATATATATATATATATATATACACATAAAACTGCTAACAGCAATCACACTCCTATCAAGCCAAGGCAGCCACTCACATTCACAAACATTTAAATACTCATTCATTCCATTAATCACACATACCTGCTCAAAAACCCTCCCCCACCCCCTTACCTGAACTGCAGATCTCTCACTCGAAGACTTCTGCAGGGGCCCGGCTGTACGAGCAACTTCTCTGGCCCCGCCCCCAGAGGAAGGAGGGGGGAAGCAGAGTTATGTGACACTCTACTAGCTTCCTGTTCTCCTGCTTCTAGAAGAAGAGACGCTGCTCGCGACCAAAGCACCGGTAAGCAGCCTGGCAACCTAATCGAGGTCTGAAAAAAACCTCGTCTTATAATCGAGCAAATAGGGTATTTACTTTGAAAGAAGGCTCCATTTTCTCTTAGGCTTACATCGTTACATGCATTTTATTATCTTTATATTTACATTACAAAATGCATACAAGGGGAAATCAATTTATAAAATCAACCAGACATATTTGTAAAAAATGGTAGGTCTCACTGGGACTTCAGTGTTTGGAATCATAATATTTTAAAAAATTTACACTGACGAAGCTTAGGACTTCGCACAAGACAGTGGCTCCAATGCTTAAGATATTCCACAATGTACAATTCCAATTTCAACTTTTCTCCAATGCTCCAGGCAAGAATAACATATTTTCATCAATCACACCTTTTTACATGTATATATCCCAAAATCCAAGAGAGGGTTGGCAATTTTAGCTCAAGGAGCGAGTACAGCCAAGTGGCCTTCATTCTACATGAACCCCCCATTCTATAATACATACATCATTTTATGTCAGCTTGCTTCTGGCACATTTATTCATTCCTGTTATCATCTGGTGCATGCTGGGGCCACACAACATCACATGATGTTACTCAGCTGGGCACCCATCTCTCAGGTCAGCCTGGTCCAATGTTAGGGGTCACTTTGGGCCAATCATGTTTGAAGTATTGGACCTGCTCTGTTTGAAGACTTCCGACTACCCTGGGAGGGGCATTGCATTCCTGCCCCTTGGACATCCTCTAAACTAGTGTTTACACCGGGTTACACTTAAGTGAGAGTGTAGAATATACCTTAACCTCTTCTGGATTGTAAGCATGTTTTAGCAGGTTATATTTACCCATTGTACAATGCTGTGGAATGTGATGGTGCTATATAAATCAATAAATAATAATTCTGTAACACTGGTCATTCATTTAAATGGTTTTCAATTACTAGAAACAAATGGGGTATTGTAGTGCCTCCTGAGAATTGCTTTGGCTAAGGAGGGTCAGAGCCCTAATTTGAACTATTTTAAATATAGACCTTACATGAGCAAGCCCCTTTAGCCCAGACCATTGCTTTGCAGTGAAAAGAAAAAAGAAACACCAAAAACAATTCTATGGTGCTTAAAGGGATGAAGTGATTGTTTAAAGTGGTAGATGTTGTTCTGATTAGGAAATAGGGCGTCAGTTCGTTCAGTGATCTGTTCTATTGCTTATGGGCCCAATATAACTTTTAAAATAATTTCTTAGGTTATTACCGAGGTTTGTTTTGATTTGATAAATACAATGTTATAAATATTGACTAAAAAGACAGCTGTGCACTGAAGATATGAAAAGGAGTATTTAGTTATTTGGTATAGCTTAATTATATATACATATGAAATGCCATCTATTATTTTAAATCCAAACAATCAGCCAACCTCTATAACGACTTTAAAAGTTGTCTGTTATTTCTACTGGATGGAATTATTTTTCTGGTCTAAAACAGGATACACTACATATCATTTCAGACACTTGTATCACGAAGCCTTTTAGTTAGCTGATATATAGACAAAGCATTACATATTTGTGGAGCTTGGGGAAATGTACACATTTTAGCATTAGTTGGAAGCTTTGTGATGATGCGGGAATTTGATATGTGTTCCCTGTAACCTGCCTGAGAACAAATGCTTTACTCAAAGCTACAAAGTCATGAAATCATTCTTAGTACAGGCATTTCAGATAAAGAGATTGCAGAAAGGTGGCTATAAATCGTTGCAATCATAACCTTTATAAAACTAGATCTATAATACATTATCTGAGGCATCAGAACATTTTCATTTAACTAAAGCAATGATGTCAAACTTTCAATTGTCTTTGTATGAAGTGAAGATGCTTGTATAGTGCTCTATGAAAATTGTCCAGTGTTTGGTAGACATGGAACTTAACTGCCATGCCACAGTTGATTAGGACCTTGTAAAAATATACTAGAGATAAAGTACTTGACATATTTTCATTTGTGAATGTTATACAGTTGTTGCACCTTAGAGTGTTGGCAATAAAGTATTATGCTATACATTGTTTAGTGTGACCCAACGTTTGATGCTCAGTTAATTTTTACCTGTTTCACTGGTTTTGGTTGTGTTGGCATATTATGGAAACAATACCCTGAGATAAATAGCCAAAAACCCTAACAAAAAAAAAAAGATTGGATTGTTCCCTAAAACTGAGAAAGAGGTACCTTAGGAATGGCCTGATCACAATGTACACACAACTTGATGTCCCCATGGGATGCTTGCAAATTAGATATTTATCCCACATACAATGACAATAACAAGAGGCCACTTATTTAAGATAGAGAGAACCTCCTTCGATCTAAAACAGTTGTTGATCTACTGATAATCCTTAAACCCAGAAGCATCATGAAGGAGCCCTCACTCACATACATACTTACTGATTTTTGACAGATACTTTTATTTTTTACCGTTTATTTTTTCCTGACTGCATCTTGATCAGCAACATTAAGGGATATTATTGATAGGATTTAAAGTCTTGATTGAAGTCATTGAAGCTAATGAAAAAACTGCTAAATAGATTCTAATAGTTTAGAAATACCCATTTTTTTTGTTCCTTTGCAAGTTATAGGGCAATAAGTACAAGTAGTGTATTGCTATTTTTTTCAAATCTGCTCATCATGCGCACATCCTATTTGGGACATCTTTGAAACAGGCAAAATCAATTTACCCCCCTATACAAGATATATTTTTGAAAACTAGACACCGCATGTGTTATTTTACCTGCTTGCATAGCATAGTACCATAATCTACTGTATCAAAACAATACAGTAGCTTGAACAAAGGGACACTCTATATACACTATACGGACAAAAGTATTGGAACACCTTACCTTTATACCAACAGGGACTTTGATGGCATTGCATTTAAATACATAGACATTAATATGCAGTTGGTCCCCCCTTTTGCAGCTATAAAGGCGAAGACTTTCTATAAGATGTTGCCGTGTTAATGTGGGAATTTTTGCCCATTCACCCTGTAGACTATTTGTAAGGTTAGGCACTGATGTTGGACGAGAAGGCTTGGCACACAATCTTTATCGCAAAGGTGTTCAATGGTGATGAGGTCAAGGCTCTGTGTGGGCCAGTCAAGTTCTTCCACACTAAACTAATTCAACCATGTCTTTATGGACCTTGTTTTGTGCACTGGGGCACAGTCATGCGGGAATAGAAATAGCCCTTCCCCAAACTGTTCCTACAAAGTTGGAAGCATAGCATTGTCCAAAATTGTCTTGGTATGCTGAAGTGCTATAACACATGAACGGTCAACAAGAAGCCAGAGATGCCTGGGCAAAAGACAGCCTGACCTCCCATGTAGCAGCAGGGAAATGTCCCTGCCGCTTCAACAAAGCCAGGATGTACATCCTAATGGGCACCTTGGCACAGATTTTATGGACATACTGACATGTCCTAAGGAGTGCAAACCGGTTAAAGTTGTACATTTATGCAAAAGGAACTCTTGAACCTGTGCATTAGAAAGCAGAATAACTTGTGTACTTCTCTGCATGTCTCTGACTAGAATTGGTAAATTACATTGGAACCTTTACACGTATTGAATTTTGAGCAGGATTGTTTTCAGACCACCAGTATTGATATGTATATTTTATATTGCTGACTGTGAAATAATACAACAATACATATTTTCAAAGTAGTAGCTCCCAATAGTTTGCTTTTTTTGTAGCCTAAAGATTTAAAAATGAATTCTGAGACGTTTCGTATAGAGACAACACCAAAGGCCAAACCACTGTCAAAATCCAAGACACAGAATAGGAAACACGTCCATGAAAAAGGGAAGGTTTATTTGTATATACTATGAAATGGAAAGAAAATTGAATGTATAAAGAAAAGTTGTTCTTTTACAGACTAAAATATATAAACTTTCGGTCAAACAAGGCAGCAGAAGGGAGGCTTAGCCAATGCAAAGCTTCATTAAACATGAACGGCATAATTGTTCTGCGTCTGTTGTCCATAACCTACAAGATGTTTTAAAAGATGGAATAAGGAGACGAAGAAACACATTTTAGCTTCTGTAAGATATGTTTACGGCAAAGTAACAGTACAATCGTTTTAAAGATGTTTCAAATCAGATTATGCTTGGATTCTACCAATTTTCATTGGAAAAGTTAATGTTTCAAATCATATTTGAATGCATGAATTCTACTGCAGAATCATTGAATTAATTCATAGCACAAAAGAATAAATAAAATCTATTAATTTAGCTTTAACATTTCATTTATTCTTGTGTGCTGTCTATGCTAAATAGTAATCTCAACAGGGATTCTCTAATGGATCTTTTAGGCACCTTTCTTGCTTCATAAGATGTTTAAGTGCAATGAAAGTGCATCCTCGCGTATCACTGGGTAATGGTGGCTCACAGACCAATAGAGCTATAGGAATAAAAGCCAGACTGGAATAGGGCTCCAACGGGGAGCTTGAAATAGACGCTTTTAGCAGTCATGCATTACTTTAACATTATATTTTAGAAGTAATAACATTAATAAATACATTTAAAAAATATTGAGCAGTATTCTCTAGCCATTCGGTATCGTTAACTGTAATACAATGCACTGACACAAAACAGAATCAGATGTCTAGCACTAATTAAATCAGACCTAGAAGCCAGAAGCTAAGGCAACAGAAACAAATTGATCAATCCACATGTGAAACTACTTTTAATTTCTTGTGAAAAAGTAGACATTTAAACCCTTCGAGGAAGAGGCTTGGTTTTAGGGTTTTTTACACCTACAGATGAAAGCATTTTTTAAATTACTTTTGCTATATGTGTATCCAGCTGTGATTTCCCTCTCATTCGTTATACAGTATCTGAGGAAATTCATACCTTCCCATAAGGGTGATCATTGATATACAGAAGTCAATTTAATTGTGTTAGATACTTTCTGTACTGTACCTACATGTCCTTTTTTAAAGTGAGTCTGTGACCTTGGAATGCTCTGTCTCAAATCTAGATTCAGATATATCATTTACTTTGTATTGTTACTAGTGTTATAATAATATTACAAACAATATAAAATATTGCATATATTAAAGTCTGGACAAAAGAAAGCTCTCAGCAAACTCTCATATCTCTAGGGGCAAAATATTTCTTTGGTATTATACCGATCATGGCAAGAGGATAAAATAACGGGAATATTTGAAAAATAAAAACAAATGTTTCAATGGATGTATATGGACATCATATACTGAGCTAGGTAGAATAGGTTGTAGTTGTTCACATATTCTTTCCTTGTTTACTAACTCATGGTGTTAGAGAATTCCTCAGGTGTCCAGGTTGCTACCTGTACAAATGTGTCTTGGTGCTGTAATAAAATTGTACAAATATAAAAATGAGGCTAATATATTCCTGACAAAGAAAAGCTAGCAGGGTGTTCCAAAGCTAGCAAAATCCAATACATTGAATGGTCACTGATAAAATAGCCATAGCCTAGAACAAGGGTAATTCCAGGAACAACATATAGCATGTCATGAGATACAGTGAGAAGCTCTTTCTTACCCACTGAAGCTTTACACT
Source organism: Sceloporus occidentalis (assembly GCA_023333645.1). Taxonomy (NCBI): domain Eukaryota; kingdom Metazoa; phylum Chordata; class Lepidosauria; order Squamata; family Phrynosomatidae; genus Sceloporus; species Sceloporus occidentalis. The sequence goes on along the minus strand of JALMGF010000025.1, from coordinate 1,086,249 downwards.
TCTAAGTTTTATAGGAACCCCTATAGACATGCTTTATAATGAACGTTATCCCAGGGGTGAACAGATGACGCACATGAAAGCTAGATGTAAGCTAATGATTATGGCCATTTTCATTGTTGTGTAGTATGGTGTATGGTGTAAAATCATTATGTTTGCAAGGAATTCTCAGGAGCTAGTCTCCTGGACATTGATGTGTAAAACCCTTTTTTTGAGGATCGTATCTGTCATTTGCAAGCATAACAGGTTTGGGGGAACTGTGGTTTCTATAAAAATTATTACATTCAACACAACTATATGTAATAACACATTCTATAACACCTAAACTTCAGCTTCCCCTTAAGGAACTCGACAAGCTGCTCGTCACTCTGCTAGAAAGCACTAATTTAATCTCAACATGCATTTAAAGGGTATAACAAACTTCTCTTTTCTTTTCAAAGAGACAGTGTTAGATGTGTGTTGTTTTGCTGCAGGGTTGTGAGAGTACAGGAAATGTGATAATAAACTGCAGTGTGTAAGCAATACTAGCTTAAAAAGTGCTTTGCTAAATGACTGGTTATTTAAAGGGCTATTACAGAATTATAAGTTGTCTGCTTTTAAATATTTTATTTCTTGTATTCCCTAAGTATACTACTGGCAAAACCTATTGTGCCACATCTGGAGTTTTGACTGGTCTGATCTGGTCAGCCTGCCCCCATATCCTATTCTGAACATCATTGAAGCTGGCCAATTCACTTTGCTCAAACCACATATTTTTGAAAACTAGACACCTCAAATGGTGGTATTTTAATTCTTTCCATGCATTAATTCTACCACCAGCCTTTGTCAAAATTTGTGGTATTCCTGTCAGGAACCACTTTTTCACTGCCTGAACCAAGGCTTTTCCATACCTGTGGCATTTAAATCTGTTACCACTAGTGGCCGCCCTCCGCCCTCTGGAGCACTCAGAACTCAGGTGTCCCAGTGTTACCTGGGTTGAGCCCTAGTCAATACATCCAGCTGGGCCTTGTTACCTGGATTGCCTTTACGAACCTGCCCTGCCCTTCAGTCAGGGCCTTTGTATTGAAGTCTGTGGACGTTTTTGCTGTGGCTCTGCACCTGTACCGTTCCTGGTTACCTGCTTTGTGTCCTGATCAAGCGGATTCCCTGCTTTGTGTCCTTCCAAGTGGGCTGTGTGCCTTTCGTACTCTTCCAAGTGGGCTGTGTGCCTTTCGTACCCTTCCAAGTGGGCTGTGTGCCTTTCGTACCCTTCCAAGTGGGCTGTGTGCCTTTCGTGCCCTTCCAAGCGGGCTCTCTGCCTTTCGTGCCCTTCCAAGCGGGCTCTCTGCCTTTCGTGCCCTTCCAAGCGGGCTCTCTGCCTTTCGTGCCCTTCCAAACGGGCTCTCTGCCAAAAGCCTTATTACCGGTATTTATTTATCCTGCCATACGTCCGGTTTCTTGCTTAGAGACTGTATAACCCTTATTTACTTGTCCTGTCATATACATTCAATACATTGCATTACCTAGAATTCTGCTTGTGGTGTCTTTGTTTATATAATCATGCATCGTGAGTTACAGACCGAACCCCAAGTATCCCCTGCACATGGGCTCCTACCCGACCTGATCACCCGAGTCCTGACAATTCCTTTTTTGCGTGTCCCCCCCCCACAAATATTGTAGATGTGAACTTAAAGCTTCTTACACTGCCAAACAACATGTTCAGCAATATCTCCCGAGTGCAGTGATACCACCAATACATAGGTTTGTCAGTTTTTTGGGGGGCTAAAAGGCCATATTTGGTCAGTTTGCGCCCGTGTCCTAATTGGGACAACTTTGAAGAAGTACCCTGGGCATTTAAATTACTAGTATCTTAACTATTTCCTTGTCAGGATTTTTGGCAGACACATCACTATTTTTAGGATACATTATTTTTACATTTTGTTTGAACTGGATGGTTCCCTTGATGGTGACAACCTCTCAGTGCTCTATAAATCAAAAGTAACAATACCAATAATAATAAAATCACATACCAATGTGTAAGAACATTTGACATACCGCAAAAACATTTCATCACCCACCAGTGCAATTACATATGATACTTCTAATTTACTTTTCTTTATAGCACAGATATGGTATACATAGAAGAAACAAGAAGAATGTTTTATTTGTAATTTGTAATTGTTCAAACATGTTGCATGAACAAGCAGAGGAATGCACAATATCAATCATTATGTCACTTTAAGCCAATAGAAGAGGTATACAACAGTATACAACAGGAAAATCAAATAATAAACAGCCTTCACCAATGCTAATGAATATATATTTGTGAAAATTACATGAAATGACATTACAACTAGTCTAAACACAGGAGACCAACAGAAGGAGTGTATAAACATAACATTAAAACATACTTATTACCTTTTATCAACAACAAAGCCATAAAGAATTGGACAACCAGGAAACTCAGATAAATCAGCCATGTAGAATGGACTAATATAAAGATTAATTTGCTGATATATGTTTTCTACAAACATAATACTACTAATGGGTTATGTAATTATTAACAAATATGCTTTAAACTGGATTTTGGCTTTATAAAAAGATCTTCAACCATAGGATATACATTGTTACAGCCATGATAATGTTTTGTCAAATACATTTGCAAAACAGTACATAAAAACAAAATGTTCTGCTTTTACCTTCATAATACAGCGGTAGTTTATGATGTGTCGGAATGATAATAAAATGAGTGTAGTTGTATTAGTAATTTGAATGAAGTGGAATGTATTTAGAATTCATAAAACACAGGGGCAATTTTTATTTCAGGGGAAACATTTCAAGCCATCTACCAATTAATGAAATGTAACTGACATTGATGGGCAGTATTGCCTATTTTAGTTCTACCTCTAGCTATCTTTGAAGAAGTTGGTATGGTCCATTGTATCTAATGATATCAAAGCTAAGACAAAGAGCTTGTCAGAAGACAGGGCCGGACTGGCCCACCGGGAAGCCCAGAACTTGCTCAGTGGGCCGGCCGGTCCGTGGACTGACAGACCAACATTCAAAGCGTCAACAGTATCTAAGGATTTAATTTATTCATATCTGTAGGGAAGAAAGTATCTTATTGAGTTTTTCTTCGAATGCAGGGTAGCGAGAAGAAAAGCCACTGACACACCTTAGATTATTATTTTTTGTAAATAGGTGAAAGTAAAACAAAGTGAAGTGTGCAAGTCATCTACACTAACTACTAAGACAAGTGAATGAACTCTCTAAATCTATAAACTTTGTTTTAAACTGTGCATTAGATAACTAATTCAGGAGTTGACATTGGAACAGTGCTGTTGATTGGGAGCAGATCGTGGTTGAGGTGGAATAAATGAAATAGTAAATAGGCATAAATTCAGTTAAAAATGGTAAAAGTTAATAGACACGTTGGAAATATTTGCATTCTTAAAATATGAGTAATGAAGATAAATGTGGTCTCTGCTCAGAGGCCAACTTTAATAAAGCTCTTACTATTCCTTTAAAGTGTTTCTGTGTCATCTGAAAAAGAGGGATATGGTTTGATCCCATTAACTGTGATAAATTGAAATATATTTCCTTCAGATTACTTGCACAATATTTCAGCCAAATTATGTAATTGCTTTGGAGTAGGGGAATTGCCTGTGCATTACTAATGTACTGTGGTTTATGAATCAAAGTGGTTTATTTCAAACATCAAATGTCAGTTTGCATTGGATACACCATATAACCGAATAAGATACTTAATAATTAGAATTTAAAATTGTAAGAATGGGTAAAAAAAATGATAAATTATTGTAACAAAGTCTTAAATCTCTGCAAGTTGATGCATAAATATTTGTCTAACTGATGTACAAAAGCCACAGCCACAGTAATAACCCAGTGTTCCGTGTCTTAAGAGTGAGCAGCACCTCGTAGCACATCCTATGGAGAATGTGCCAGCTCGGTATGGCCTTCCATAGTGTAAATGGACTGGTTTGTGTAACCAACCTATTAAGAAGAAACGTAGCAGAGGAGTTTTGTGGCAAGATGACTGCCCCACTCTAGACCTGTTGCCCTAGGCCAAAATACATTGCTGAGTATGTTATAAAGGAAGAGGTTTCCTAGGGAAAGGATACTGAAGGCAGACTTCAATGGTCAACATCACTGTTAAATACATCAATAGCTCACCACTCTGCAGTGTCAGCAGCTCACCTTTTTATGGCTCCCCTCTTCATTCTAAAAGATCAGGATATCACAGCGCAGCAAGGTCAGGGCAATCCAGGTCAATTACAACAAGGGTGGATGAAAAACTACTTGTGCAGATCTCAGGAGATAGCTACAAAAGGCATTATTGAAAAATCGGTTCACATGATGTCATAAAGTAGCTAGAGGTGTGTGCTCTTGGATGACGTTCACACGCATGCTAGAACTCACACCGAGTCGTAGTGTAGAATGTTGCAAGGGGGTCTCCCTTACCAGAGGGAACAGGTAAGTTCTGATTGGAAGTACTGTGTCGGCATCATAACCAACACTACTCCCATTTGTGTTAAAGTAATGCCACACACAAAAATCAACTGTCCTCAGGGAAAAATACTTTTTCCAGTCATGATGTCACCAATGACATAATATATGAAGGGGGAGATGAACAGTTTTTATGTTAAAGATGCCTTAAATATTTATCTTTCTTTCATGACAAGTTAAGATATTTTTTATTCTTAAACATATCAAACCCCAGAGCTCATCTTCTTGTCAGAAATGGTTTTGGAAGATATACTGGCCCCTCTACCATTTGTAAGAATGAAAAACCCACACTGTTTTCCTACAAAACTTCAGAATAAGCATATTTACTGGCAAATATTTCCTCAACAAAAGCCTCTGGCAGATAATAGAGTATCCTTTATAATAACATGCATGGAACTTGATCTAATATGTCCAGTGGAAATGTGCGTGTCTAAGTGATTCAGACATCTAAATAACAAGCTTTTTTAATGTAATTTCAATATTTTCCCCCAAATGTGATGAATCTGCTTCAGTTATCGATCCCAATCCACACAATAATTGGCACATTTTGTTGTCAACATCTTCCAATATTTTTATCATTTATAATATTTTTCTTTAACAAGATTTTCATGACTACTAGAAATGTATCATCAACCACCTACATTTAATAAATCATGATATGAGCTATATTTACCAATGGATGTTCAGGTATTTACTGGGAGAGAGATTTAGCTTTTATTTTAGAGAGCATAGTTTAGTATGATTTTTTTGAGATATCTATTTGGAATTCTGGGCTATGGTGATGGTGTAAAATGTCGCCTCAATAAAAAAAGAAAAGAAAAAGTAACAACTAATGGCAGATTGGTGGCATGGATTGATAGGTAGTCGATTTTTTTCCCTCAGGATCTGGAATAAACCAAGGAGTCCTTTTAATACTGAATAATAGGTTGCAAACAAAAAGATTGTAAGGAACCTATATGAAATAATGAAACAGGACATTTTACACAAATGCATAAAAGTGATGTGACGTGTCATGTGTGTTGATAAGAATATGTACAAAGCACCAAAACAGTAAGATTATGTATTTCGTTTTATCAAACGCTATTAAAAAAATAGCAGCAATGACAATTTTGTAGAGTGATCAATGAACCGTGATTTGTTGTACCTTCCGTAATTTTATTTTTCCATTCCAGTCACCATTTGTATATGCTATAACATTTTCTAATGGGTCATCTATCTTCTCAAGCTAACTGAACGGTTCAGTCAGCCAAGTGTACTAGGTTAGTGTATATGCTCCACTTGACATCTGGATCCAGTGGCACTCAGGCAAACCTCCTCGATTAGAAAAAGGTAGGGACATGTGATTGTCCAAAAAGACCAACATCGACTTGTTCAACCAGAATGTTACATGTGACATGACTAGATCCCTCTTCTAGCCAACACACAAACTACCATTTCTTTAGCTGCTAGTCGCCGTTATACTAACTGCCAAAGTCCCCATTTGAAACACCACATCAATAAATTTAGAAAAGGAATAGCCATGGCTTTGTCAATAAAGTTCAGAAACCTTGAACATAATAAACTTGACACACTAACACAGCATAACTAACTTTACCAGACACAAAACAGCCAGAACATATTGAGAGGGTTCTGCAGCTGGATTGAGAGATAGTACTTAGAAAAGAGATGTATCTGGCATTGCTTAGGTCAAATAAGGGGAGAAATAATTGCAATTTTAAATGTCTCAGCTTTAGGGCCCAACATCTAAAAGTAATTTGTTGTTACGCAGCTGAACAATCAGTTAGGCTATATGAAATAGCCCACAATCTAAACAAAATTACCATTTAACCAAGAACCTGTTATTTTCTCATTATATAATTCCAGGACTATATTAAAATCAGGTCTAATTCAATGAATAATATTAAGGACCAGTTTACATGCACACACTGTTAAATAAAAATATGTTTTAGTCATTTTCTCATTTGTAGGTGCTGTTGCACTTACGCTACTGAATTTAACACTTTTGTAACTAAATGCAGCGTTACAAACACCATTATTTGTACTGCTGAGCCAGACTACTGGCCAGTGATCCTTAAGGAACCTGAATACACACTCCAGCACAAATGCTTTCACCACTGTATTAACTCAATTGAAATAAGCTGTGCCATAACCTTAAAAAATATAATATAAGATTTAATATGGAATATTATGAGCTGGCACATAATCTGTTATTTGTTATTAGCGCTGCAAGTTTAATAGGAATATATTAGAATCTCTTAAGTTCATCAGTGCCACAGATTACAAATCAAACTGAAGTATTACCTTTCCAAAGGAGAAAAATATGGACAGCGATAGAAAAAAAAGCGTTAGAAAAAAACTGAAAGCAAAACGTTTTTTTCGTTTAATGTTTGCATATAACCATGTTCCTTCTCCTCTCATAGTTGTTCAACGGCATGATAAATCATGTTCCGGAAAAATCTAAATCCAAGCCGTCCTAAATTTACATGAAATCAGTGTACTCAGTTTGTGTGACTTGGCTATTGCTTAAAGGATGATGGTTAAATTATATGCAAACAAATTGCTTATTACTTAAGAGTTTAGTGCATGATATCCTCAGGGCCAGATTTATTCATAGGGCTAGCAGCTCTACACGCGTACTTCTGCTCGGCACAGTTTTTTACACTAACTACCTATGCTAAGGAGTCATGCAGACACATGCAGGGAATATGGTTATTTTGATAGAAAGTTTGTTTATCTTCAGACCAGATACACGACAATGACATAGGACTTAGATAAAAAAAAATTCAATCTCATTAGTAACCCAAGGTTACTTTATACCCTGAGAATAAAAACAATCATTGTACAAAAAAGTTAGAAATAATAAAATTCAACATATACTGTAGCAGAGAAATTAGTGTTAAGGTAAAAACATATTGTTACTGTCTATCTTCCTGAATTACACTACAAATAAACAAGGCTTAGAGAGGAAGTCACACTAAAGCTCACGCTATGGTCCATGGGCTTAATCCAATGACCAGTGAAGATCACTCAACAGGTATTAATACAATAAAGTGAAACACTTTGCATTTGAGAAATTAATTTGAATGCTTAAACATGACCATAGCACAAAAAAAAGCCACTGCACCATGGTGGTAATTTATATGCCACTGATTTAAGAGTTACAGTACATGTAGTTTTTATACCGTTTGCAGTCACTTCCATAGGAAGGGATTCTTATCCAATCAAAAATGTTCATGACAATATTAAAACCATATTGGTACATACATATGATTAGTTCCAAACAAAACAAATGTATGCATTTGAGTAAAAGACGTCTAAACAATCGTTAAAGTATTCTCGATTCTCTGTACCACATATGCTTTACTGGGCTCAGCTGTGGCAATGACCTTTGCTAACATCAAATAGAAGTTTTCCTTTGATACTATCAGGTGTAATATAATTTAGATCAAGCAAGGGACTGAAAAGCAGCCCTGGAAACATTTGGAGAGCAGCCCCATATAGTTTATCTCGCGGTCGAGCTCTTATACCCACACGCACCCCTTATACATACCCGAGTCACACTATTTGCCATACAAATAACTATAAAACATTCTTTTTATCACATTATTTGTATTAAAATGCTAGAAAGCAAAAGTGTTAAAAGGTCATAATAAATTAAATACATTAGACATAATGGAATTTGCTACTGCAAACATTTAAATTGTATTCAGTGGAACAAAACAGTGATCACATTATTCTTCATGATATTCTTTCTTGTAAGAAACTTTTATTTCTTTATTAATTCATGTAAACAATTTTTTCATATTTAATAAAAGCTATGATTGAGAATATATATATATATTTTTATTTCCTTTTATTTGCCAACCTGCCCCCCCAGTTATGCACATCTGCCCCCAGGCTTGCCACTCTGCCCCCAGAAATGCCTTATACCCCCCTATTTGCCACGCTGCCCCATCATATGCATTTTAACCCCCTTTATGCCACTCTGCCTCCCGAAATACCTTTTATTGGCGTATATGCCACTCTGCCTCCAGAAATGCCTTATAACCCCCAGAATATGCCACCCTGTCCCATGATATGCCTTTTAACTTCATATATGCCACTATGTCCTATGATATGCCCCTGGCATATAGGGGTATAAGGCATTTCTGGAGGCAGAGTGGCATATAGGGAGTTAAAGGGCATTTCTGGAGGTAGAGTGGCATATAAGGGGGTTTAAAAGGCATTTCTGGAGGCACTCTGCCTTGTGCGGCGCAGTGTGTGCATGCCGGCCCCTTTAACTTCATTAGGTGCCGGTGGCTGGAGGAGGCGGCCCGGCTGCCGCCTGACTGCCGCTTTCAATCCTGCTCGCAGCCGTTCAGCGGCTGTTTTAAATTTTGGTCTGCCAGCAGCCCGGCCTACAGATTGACCGGCCCACCGGGAAATTTCCCGGTATCCCATTGGGCCAGTCCGGCCCCAATAGTGCCTTCTGTAAAGTATTGTGGAGGAGTGATATTGGTCTGCTGATTTTTTCCTTTCCTATTCTAGCATGACTGTGGCCCAGTGCACAAAGCAAGGGCCATGAATACATGGTTTGATGAGTTTGGTGGAGATGAAACAAAACGGACACCAACACCTTTGAGATGATTTGGAATGCTGATTGGGAGCCAGGCATCTCATCCAACATCAGTGCCTAACCTAACAAATGCCCTTTTTGGTTAAATGGGCACAAATTCCCTGAGACACACTCCAGAACCTTTTGGAAAGCCTTCCCAGAATAGCGGAGGCTGTTCTAGCAAAATGGAAGGGGCACTATGTTAATGCCCATTGTTTTGAAATGGGATGTCCAAAACACTCATATAAGTGTGATTGTCAGGTGTCTACATACTTTTGGTCATATAGTGTATGTGTGGCTATTGGTATTTCGGTTCCTATATTTAATATATGTAATAATTGCCATATTGGGGGTTATGCTCAGACTCGGTAACCCAGATCTCCTTTACCTCTTCATATAACCAAGAGGAGATAGCACTTGGGTAGGGCATTTACTAAGTATGCTCAGAATTTGTAAATCCCTAATACACTTTCTGGAAAATACAGCCCTGCATGTGTGTCCAATATGCAGTCCTGTGGAATATACTAACATTTTATAAAGAAATGTGAATTATAATTAATTCTCTATAACGTCAATGTTCTATACATTAATGAATTACACAGCTGAGTAGAACCCGATGACACAAAATGACGATTTGCTTTAATACATATATATAATTGGACAAAAACCTAAGATAAGTGCCTGAGGGTGTAATTGAACATTCAAAGTTTGCCTTCACCCTACTACATCATATCTCCACACAATAAATGTCAATGAAATGTCTTCACTTATCCCCATTTCTTGATTCCTGGAAGAAGCTACATTCTTAGTGATTTAACAGCATAATCCAGACCTCAGAAATATCAGCATTTCAGAGGCATTGTTACACCAATTCTCTGCACCGTGGGTTTCAGTGCATCAATAATAATGAACACAAGCCGTCCAGAACTTGTTTAAAAAGGTCGAAATGCCTGTAACAATAATAAATGGTTACACTCGTGACCTTACCATATCAAATCACATGTAATGTAAATGGCAAATTCTCAGCGAAAGGTATGGAGTTTTAAAAATGTTTGTATCCAGCTTCACAGTGTCTCGATTTTTTTCCCGTATTTTCCAATGCTAGAATTGCTTTTTTTTTTTTTTATAAAGGATTAAAATAGATTACTTACCTAAGAAACTGCTATTTAAAAAAGAAAAAAATCTTCTTCTAATTGAATTATTTTATTTAATATTTGACATTAATTGGTTCCAGCAGACTTACACTAGATAGTCCATTTTAAATGGCCAAATAGGTGCATTTTTGTTTCAGAGAATATCGTCATTACCTATTCATAGCTATTTAAGGAAGTTAGAAAAAATTTATTTTATTTAGTATAGTATACTGGGGGAGGAAAAAGTGACAGTGATATTTTGATACTTACGAGGGAGACTTATGCAATATTTGGTGAATAATAGTGTTTACAGTTCCAAAAGTCACAATAACCTGTATATAACATCAATAAAAGTATTTACATATTCAATTACACAAATAAAATTCATACAACAAAAGTGTTTGACACTGACATTTTGAAATGTTGCGAAATGTGCTATTTGACACAAATGAAAAAGTACACATAACAATAAATAAACATTTGTCAAAAATGGCTAGAGTAGTACCAATAAACAAACATAAAGCAGACTCCCGCTTTATGTGCAAAGGAAGTGTCATTTACGAGAGAGAACTATCACTGGAATCCATCAATGTCACATTTTTAAGTAATTCATATTTATATTGTTCAGCTCTGACCTTATCAGCTTTCGCTATAGACGTACACTAGGCATTGTCTGGGTTTATACATAGAGTAAAATTTCCTTTAGGTATCAAGAGTACTTTATATGTGTTTTATTGATATAGATTATAATTGTACTAACATATATACTCTATTTATTCTATATTATATTTATTTTTATATTTAATTTCAATATATTGACTATGTAGTTAAAAATCTATTCAAAATTGCACTGTGCAATTTCTTTTTAATAAACGGAGATTTGATTAAAAAAAAATCTATTCAAATGATGAATATTGTAGAAATATAATGGTTGTTTGGGTTTTTCCTTCACTAATTCAAGGCAACATTACGTTTACGTTTTACCATCACTTATTCAAGGCAACATTACTGAAACTATTATTCTGGATCTTAGAATCGTGTCCCTGTTATGCAGGCTAGGTATGATCATTGCTGACCAGCACTTACGTGAGTAATTTTGTTTCTGGTAAATAAGTGGTTATTTATCCAAATAATAGTTGTATCACCTTTTACTGTATGCAAAAGTGTCCATAAGTGGTCATTGGAATTTGAATTAGATTTTACGGGATATCCATTATTTGGGCATAGTATAATGAGTATTAGCATTAAAACACTACCATCTCTATAATAAGATTTGGGTAACTAAATAGTAAAATTAATAACAACAGTTCTAGAATAATAATACAAGACCGGCATGGTCAAATCAATTAAGCAAAATACAATAACATAATGTCCGATCAGAAACAGACCTGAGGTAACCTATATATATAACTCACAGAAGAAATTGATTGGAATCGCTCTCAGAAATTCATAATTAATTAATTTTAAATAATAAATCCCCATAAAAAGATAATAGCTAAACAAAATAAGCATTAATGTGTGTATGCAAATGTTGGTGTGTGAGTATGGATGTGTGTGTGTGCAAGGATGTACGTCTATGTGTAAGTGTTGGTGACCATGAATGTGTATGTGTGTGAGCATGAATATGGGAAAAAAACGGGGGAGCTTCCTTTGACATCCTCTTCAGTGATTCGAGTAACGGAGGAGAGAACATCACCATAAGAGCCACCTTTTTGGCGGATGTTTGCACCAGGTTAAGATTGTGGAGATAAAGAAAAAGCTGTAGACAAAACAAAGTCAATCAATACTTTTTACTCCCCAAAAAGGTGTGAATTAGAAACGTCCAGTACAAGGAAATCCCTCGCTGGAGATACTAGAGAAAGGAGATCATTTCCTCTTGAGCCAAGGCCTACATCAGTTTTGAATCTATCTGAAGAAGCAACATTACCTCAGGAGATTACTAATCAGTCATTAGGCGCAATGCTTGATTCACTATATAATAAACTGAAACAAGATATGGATAGAAACTCTGCGGATTTAAAAAAAGAAATTGAATGCCTAGCGGAAATAGTGGAAATCCAAGCAAACCAGCTCAATAAAATTCAAGCTGAAAATACGAATTTAAGAATCATAAATGGAACAATTGATAAGCGAATTAATCTCTTAGAGAATAAGATGAATGAATTCGAAGATCGATCAAGACGAAAAAATATTCGCCTTAGAGGAATCTCGGAATCGGTCGGAAATGACCAGATGTATACTTTCTTGGAGCACTTTTTCAGTTCACTTATATCTGCAGAGAAACTTGGCTCTAACTACATAGAAAACTTCCACAGATTACGTAAACCTAAAGAAGTGGATTTGTCATCTCCACGGGATGTTATTTTAAGATTTTTAAGTTTACAAACAAAAAATCTTATTGTACAAAGCTTTAGAAATAATTTGAACTCAATTCCTCAACAATATAAGGATATTAAAATTTTCCCGGATCTTTCTTTTGCTACGCGCCAATCAAGGAAAAATTTTTCTCACCAGACGCAAATACTTAAGAAAAATGAGATAAGATACAAATGGACATTCCCTACAGCAATAATAGTTTTCTATAAGGAAAATTCGTATCTCCTGAAAGATCCAGAGACACTACAAGAAAAGATCGCACTATGGAACCTGGACTAAGATAGTATATATTAGAAATTTTTTTTTTTTTTTTTTTTTTTTTTTCTCTACACCTTAATTATCATCACACTATGAATTCACTTTGATATATTTATATTTGTACTGAACTTATAGATATACGTGCTTGACAATTGGCGATTATGTTATCTGCGAAATTTAATTATACATAATTACTTACTTAAGCATATAAGAATAGTAGCCACCAATGTTTATGCACCTGATTAAGACTTTATACACTGAGAGTACACATATTGGTTTACGAGGTAATTTATACTAAATGTGATTAATAATTGTCCCTTTGGCGACAAGACCAGCACTTTGATATAACTTTATTTATATTTAATACACAGATATAGGTGCTTGACTTAATTTAGGTTTTTAATAATATTTACTCAAGCATATAAGAATAGTAGCCACCAATGTTTTTGTCAGTTCACTAATGTTTTTGCACTTGATTAAGACTTTATACACTGAGAGAGGTGGCATATAAGAATAATTTACTAGTATCTCAGTTAAGCACTATCTTTTGGCACTTTTTTTTTTTTTTTTTTTTTTTTTTTTAATCGACTTAACATATTGTGAGGATATAAATAGCACAGAAGAAAACTAAAGCTATATTTAACAAATATATTCTATATAAATTTTTTGGTTGCCACTTGACACTTTTTAAGAATTATCTTTATGGAAATAATATATTATTTAATGCACTCCTATAAAATTTATATTTACGCCGATCTTATAGATAATTGTATGTGGTTTAAAATAGTTTTTATCAAATACTTTCTATGGAAATAACATAGTATTTAATGCACTTTTACAGAATTCACATTTAAGCTGATTTCACAGATATTTGTATGTGGCTTTAAAATAGTTTTTACTAATAATTCTGGGCGAATATTAACTTTTGATATTTGATGAGTATTCTTAATCTATCGAGATAATATATATCTGTGAGATATTTAAAACTTATAGTATTGAAGTAACTTTAATACTGGGATTTATTTTTCACTCTCCTCTTTTCTTATAGAAATACATTGTTTTTGAGAAAAAAGGGAAAGAAAGAGAAGGGAAAGGAAGGGAAAGGGGGAAAAGGGAAAGAGAAGGAGGGGAAGGAAAAGAAGGGAAGAAGAGGGAAAGAAAAAAGAAAAAAAAAAGAGAAAGGTAGAGAGGAGGAAGAGGAAGGGGAAAGGAGAAGAAAAGGAAAGGAAAAGAAGGGGAAAAGTAAAGGAAGGGAAGGAAAAAAGAAAGAGAAAGTGAAAAGGAAGAAGGAAAGAAGAAGGAGAGAGGAAAAAAGAAAAAAAAAAAGAAAAGGGAAAAGAAAAGGAAAGAAAGGGGAAGGGAAGGAGAAGGAGGGGAAAGAGAAAAAAAAAAAGAAAAAGGAAAGGGAAAAGAAGGAGAAAAGGGAGAAAAAGAGAGCTATCTTTTTGGGGATAATGCTAATATGCAACATTATCTGATATACTATATATATAAATATTGAGTCCATAGATATTGGTATATGATATAATAAATTCGTAGTATTAATGTGGGTAACTTAAACCTAATGAATATATATATTATGAATAAGCATTTAATAACTATATTTAACAAGCAGTATACTGAATGGTAACACATTAATTTTAACTCTTTGGAGTTTTTAGCTATTTTTGGAACTATTTAATACTAAAATGTTTATGGATACAGGGGTATAGTTTAAGCACAATATCTAGGTTACCACATAGAGATAGTGGGGCAGCCCAACCAAGTTACCGGAATATCTCCTGCGGCGGCAGCAGGAAATGAGTTAACAGCTTAAGTAATGTTGCTTTTTAACTCATTTGCAATGGTTATTGAATGTTTGTATGAATGGTGGTTAATGTGTGTATGTAGTGGGGGAAGACTTCCAAGACGGCGAAAGAGTTGGGGAGGAAACGTTTACTCGCATGTCACTTAGAATAGCTACCCAGAATGTTAAAGGCCTAAACACACCACAGAAAAGAGGTTGTCTATATAGATACCTATCAGAGAATAAAATAGACATAATGTTCATACAGGAGACTCATTGGAAAGAACATCCTCAAAAAATTTGGAAATTTAATAAATATAAAGATATTCATACGGCATGTTTTCTCGGTCAGAGTAAAAGAGGTGTAGCCCTATTATTTTCCAATAAGCTTAAGTTAGAGTTAATACACGAAATAGCTGATCCCAATGGTAGATATCAAATTGTTACTATAAAAATCAATGACATACTGTATACTTTTTTGAACATATACGCGCCAAATCAATCACCTCTTAGATTCATGAAGGAACTTTTTTCAAAATTGGAAAATTATACTGTAGGAACCCTAATCTGTGGAGGAGATTTAAATTGTGTGATTAATCCTAAAGTTGATAAAAGTTATACTCAAACAAAGAAATTTGATATACATCTTCATGACACCTCGACATCTTTACAAAAAATATTAATACATCACACACTCTACGATTGCTGGAGAGTTTTACACCCGACTGAAAGGGACTACTCTTTTTACTCAAATCCACATCAAACATACTCCCGCATAGATTATTTTTTAATGAAACCACAGACATTAAGTCGTATCATTAAAATAGAGATAGGTTCAATCTCTTGGTCAGACCACGCCCCAGTTGTTATGGAGATAAAAAATAACGAGCTATATAAATTACGTACAAAATGGAGATTAAATGAAAGTCTGTTAAACGATGGAAAAAATTTAGAGTATCTTCAAAAAGAGTTAGAAACATTTATAATACACAATGATAATAATGAAGTATCTCCAGGAATTCTATGGTGTGCCCTTAAGAGCTATATGAGAGGTGTTCTTATAAAATTGGGTGTAGAGAATAAAAAAAGAACTAATAACCTTTCGATTAATGAATTATATATCAAACTATCCACACTAGAAAGAGAAAACAAATTAATATTTGATCAAAAATGTTTAGATAAAATTTTTGAAATTAGGGCAGAAATAAAAATTAGAACCTATGAGAAAGTGAACCAAGCCATTATCAAATTAAAACAAAAGTGGTATTACGGCAATAATAGAACAGGGAAGCTTCTAACCAAAAAATTACAATTTAATAATGAGACAAAGATAATTAAGAAGCTAGTAGTAGGTAACAATCAATTTCTAGATCCAATAAGCATAGCCAACGTTCTTGGAAAATTTTATAGTGAACTTTATAATATTCCGTCTGTAAAAGATAAAAATAAATCAGATATATCGAAGCTTTTAGTTAATTTAAAATTACCAAAATTATCTAATTTAGATTTAGAAATAATAAATAAGCCTATATCACTATTGGAAATAGAAGAAATAATCAATAACCAAAAGCCAGATAAAGCTCCTGGCCCAGACGGTTTCTCATCTATATTCTATAAAAAATTTAAAAAAATTCTATCCCAATTATTATTGAATTTATTTTCAACTTCATTCGAGCTAAATAAATTTCCGGCAGAGATGCTCAAAGTGGACATACTTCCAATACTGAAACCAATGAAAGATCCCACGATTATAGGGAGTTATAGACCTATATCCCTAATAAATAATGATATAAAAATTTTTTCTAAGATCTTAGCCAATAGACTAAACCAATTTATTCCGAAATTGATTAATACGGATCAAGTTGGATTTGTTCTTAAAAGAAATCCAGTAGATAACACCCGTAGAATATTAAATATAATACACAAGATCAATACGCAACAGCTTGGAGCAGTTCTAATGGCGATCGATGCTGAAAAAGCATTCGATAGAGTCAACTGGGACTTCCTTGACAAAGTACTGGATATATTTGGTATCCTGGGCACTATCAAAACTAACATTATGAGTCTTTATACTAATCTTACAGCTAGAGTAACAGGACCTCTATTCCAATCACAAGACTTCAATATAAACAATGGTACTCGACAAGGTTGCCCACTGGCTCCTTTATTATATATCCTGACCATCGAACCCCTGGCAGCTATGATAAGACAAAACTTAGAAATATCGGGTATATTAATTTCTGACACAGAACATAAAATAGTACTCTACGCAGATGATATCATGTTGACATTAACAAATCCAACTTTATCTATTCCAGCTTTACTGCGTACAATTGAAACTTATAGTAAATATTCAAATTATAAGATAAATTTACATAAAACACAAGTACTCAATGCTAATTTGACAAGCAATGAGCTAGTGATGTTGTTTTATAATTATAAATTTAATTGGAACACTAGGTCTATTGATTATTTAGGGATAAAGCTAGCTATGGATATTGAAAGTATCATAGATATTAATTATACGAGCTTATTTAAAGAGATCAGAGAAAAACTGACTAAATGGAGAAGTCTCGAAATTTCATGGCTAGGACGAGTAAACACCATAAATTCGTATGTCATTCCCAAGATATTGTATTTTTTTAGGATAATACCCTTAAGAGTTAAAACTGGAATACTTCACAATTTTCAAAAACTTTTTGCTGACCACATATGGGCTGGGAAAAATCCCAGAATATCACAACGTATACTTAAACTTAATAAAAAAGAAGGAGGTATATCCTATCCAGATGTTGTAAAATTACATGAAGCATCTATGTTAACACACGCCTTCGCATGGTTCAACCCTGACTCTAAAGTACTTGCTTGGTATGGGATCGAATTAACATATCTGGTTCCACGCCAGCCATCAGAAATATTCTGGGCTAATATAAAAAGAATTTTACATTTAACGATAGACAATCAAGTAATTGTAGACGCTCTGATCTCTTTGAATAAGTTTAAGATCACATTTAATTTAACGCAAGCAATTTCAATGAATTCTCCTATAGTTATAGCTAAATATGATATAGAAAATATGGATATAACAACATGGTCTAATGCCGGTTTAAAGAACATATCTGACATAATGAATAATGGAAATATTATTTCGTTTAGGGATTTGCAAATTAAATTCAATATCCAAAACAAATATCTGTTCTCATATTTGAGGTTGAAAAACTATATTTCCAAGAAGTATATATTGCCATTAAATCATCAAATTAATAGGCTATTAAATAACATTCAGAGAAAAGGACAGCTCTCAAGGATATTGTCTTTAAGTAAAGAATTTAATGTTCGGGAAAAATATCCCCCCATATTGAAATGGGAAAATTCAATAGGAAACGTCTATGACATAAAAGATTGGCTTCAAGGGTTATCTATTGTTACACAGAATACCCACTGCATTTCGTTGGTAGAACTTCAATATAAAATAATGTATCAATGGTATTTAGTTCCAACAAGATTACATAAAATATCCAAAGTATTCTCGAACTTTTGCTGGAGGTGTCAGAAGGATATAGGCGATATGCTACATATCTGGTGGGACTGCCCTATGCTTGACTCTCTAAAGGGTAACCTTAACGATATGATATCTAAGCTATCAAAAACAAAACAAACAATTACAGTGGAATCTTTTTTATTTAACATTAATTTTCCGGTAGTGAGCAAGATACAACAAATTTTAATTTCTCAGTTGTACTTAGCAGCAAAAATTTGTATTGCAAGAAAATGGAAACAATCAGCAAAAATAGAGTGGAGTGATGTTGTTAACCAGGTTAAATATCAAAAAAAGATGGAACAAGGTTTCTTTGCTTCCAGAGGCCTTTATAAAATATACGAACAAATATGGCGCCCGTGGGTAAACTTATATAGTGACATGCTTGATTAGACGCTCCCCTGTGGGAATTCTTCCGCCCAACACAATCTAAGGTCTACCCCAAGCATACGTGTGTAGTGTGAACGAGTGAGGTATGCATGTTCAACTTGAATGTTATATCCAAGTTGGTAATAATGATTATGATATTTATCTTCCTATAACTAGTAGAAGGCACGGTCACTTTGTATGTTTTCCTGCTGTAATTTCATGGCATTTATGGAAGAAATGTTATATGTTTTGTAATAATATGAAAATTCTTAATAAAAAAAAATAAAAAAAAATAAAATAAAAAAAAAAAAGATTGTGGAGATGCGGATGAAGATAGAAGAGTGTGAGAGAGTGAATGAGAGTGTGAGAGAATTAGTGAGAGTGTGAGTAATATGGCCCACAAATTGTGTCCGCTTTGTGGGGTGTCTGGCCTCATTTTCGTGTCTTACAACAAATCGCCAAATCGCTTGGTAAACTTGTAATTCGGACAAATCCTACAAAGTCTAGTATAGTATAACCTCATTTTCCTTGTATCCTAGTCTGTGATGAGTTGGCTGGGATTGCAGGAGTAGTAGTTAATTGATCTGCTTAGTCTGAATTTCTATCTCCTATGACTTCCAGAAGCCGACCCTGGGGGTTAGATTACTATTCCTTTAGGGGTCTGAACCAGGCAGCAGCATGCTATGAATTCTGCATCTTTGCTTTCATGTTACTGATTGCAGTAAACAGATAAATTGAATAATAATATTGGCCACATTGCACATTATTTAGTTAGATCCTAATTTACAAGGTAACAAAATTAATTATTCAGTATAGATTGCTTATTGTCTGTAGCTAAATTAACAATGTTTAATACATTAATCACATTAATATTCTTATTATGTGTTGGTTACAGCAGTGTATTACATTTGTATTCATCTATTTGACTATACATTTCAGGGTTATTAATCATTAGTCTTTCTAGTTAACTGTCTATGCTGATTGTTATGTTGATCATTGTACTTGGGAATTTATTGTCCCCTTGATGGTGACAAGCTGTCCAGGCCCAGAGGCATCAAAGCAGTCCTAAATCATGATGCTCCCTCCACCACTGGGATTATGTTTTCATGTGGGTACGCTGTGTCCTACATCATATGTAGTGCTGCATGTTCTTCCTGAATGATTCCGCCTTAGTTTCATCTGTACACAAAACATTTTCTCAGTAGCATTGTAGAGTTTCAAGGTGCTCTTTGGCAAACTTCAGGAGAACAGCAATGTTAAATTGTAGAGTAGCTGTTTCCTCTATGGTGTCCTGTCATGGACTCCATGCCTGTTCAATGTTTTCATATGAGGGACTCATGAACAGATATGTTGACCAGGTTCAATGACTCATTCAAGCCTTGAGCTGTTACCCTATGGTTCTTTTTTCTCTCATGGAGCATTTTGTGTTGTGCTCTTGGAGTCACCTATTAATGGAGTCATCTACTTTTTGTGAGATTGATGGATATGTAAGCTTTTTGAGATTGTAACCTTTTCCAGCTTTAAACTAATCAACAGACTTGTGCACTCGTATTCGGGCAAATATTAAAACGAACACGAAGGGTGCGTTTTCATTGTTCAGCCTGAAAACCAAAGAAATGAACATGGCGGTGACAAAACAAACGAAGAAGACACACAACACGAAGAATCTTCGTTAATCTATTAATTTCTATGGTCGCTCGTACGGACCTTTAACTCCTGGAGCAGGGAGACCACCCAGTCAGAGTTTCACCGTCAGGAGTTAAAGGTCTGCCAGAGGAGCTCCTTGCCGGTGACCAAGAGAGTTGCTCTTACAGACCTTTAACCCCTGAAGCAGGGAGACCAATAGTCTGCCCAGGCGAAGTTTTGCCGTCAGGAGTTAAAGGTCCGTAACTCCTGGAGTGGGGAGACCAGGGGTTAATCATTGGTTGATGGCAGAGGAGGCCCTTGCTGGCGACCAATAGAGTTGCTGGCATTAACCCCGTATTAACCCCATCTTAAGAAAACGCCCAAAAAATTAAGAAAAAACGAACACAAAGAATGTACACAAATATTCGGCTGAACTGAACACAGGAACGGGCAAATATTCGTGGAATATGAAGATTTTTCCCCCACGAAGACAAACGCAAAGACAAACGAAGAGTTGGCCGGCATCCAAGTCTACTAATCAATATTTTTTTAGCGTAAATCTTCTGAGATTAATTTTTGTGAGGCATGGTTCACATTAGCAGATTTGGCACCAAACTCAAAATCTTTGAGTTGTTTTTTTTAAGTCAAAGTAGCTCTGAAATACATCTCCAATCCCTTTTCATTGACTGGACTACAGGTTTGCTAACTCCTGACCTAGCTTTTGTTGAAGTGGATAGCCTAGGGGTTCACATATTTTTTCCAACCCACACTATGAATGTTTGAATGATGTATTCAGTATGGACATGAACAATACAATAATAAAACATTGTAACTCAGATGGAGATCATATCACATTTTAAGACAATTTTAAGAAAATTTATAAGTAAAAGCTTACTTTTTATTGCCATTGTATATATTTTACGTGATAGTCCCTTTCAATTTACCTTACCGTTCTTATACACAAAAAATACAGAAAGGAAAGCACACTCTAAAAAGCAGATTCAGACTCTGAGATGCTGCCGAAATGACCAACATGTATGCAGGTATATGAAGCTCAATCAGTGGAACTGTTCTGCCTTTAAACCCACTAGGAGTAACCAGTTTGGGTTAGTGGTGGCTTCTTTTGCCTGGAAAGCATGAACGCACCTGAAGTCTGGTTGGTGTTAACCCTTCACATCTACACTCCCACATCATGGGCTGGCTAGTAGGCTGGCCACGACAACCATTATTACTGTTTTAAAAGTCAATAAAAAGCCTAAGATATTTGCAACAAATACTATTTACTATTTCAAGATTAAAAAAGTAAATATAATACCAAAAGTTAAAAGAAACTGGTTTGTTAGATGGATCATTAGATTAAGATGCACAGTTTATGTGTGTATCTCAGTTTATGTGCCTCACACCTAAATGCTCCAGCTTTTTCCTTCCTGTACGGCAAGAGTGTGAATGGAGCTATATTTGATAGTCACACCTTTATAATGTGATTTGACATAACATCTAAAACAGGTAGGCAGCTCATTTTCATAATGACATATGGCAATAAGTCAGACAGCTTTTTTATTGCAAAATTCATTTATATGTGCCAGATTAATTTCCACATACCTAAAATTCATTTTTAATGAAATACAGCTTTTTTTTTTGTATGTAATGATATGTTACTTGAGATATTGCAAATGCATATTTATCAATGTTACTGTATTTATTAACAAACAATGTTTATCAAATATTTCAATATACTTCATTTCAAACATAAAAAACATATGCACACTAGATACAAGATTTGTTAAAAAAAAATCAGAAATATTCATTGAGTAGGTCTATTCACTAATCTGAGAGTGCTTACCACTTGGTAAAAAGAGTAAGTTTGCTGCAGCAAAGGTTGACAAAAGTCCAACTCACAAACCTTTCATTCATTTGTGGGGACACAAGGGAGGGCAGATGTTATCCCCTTTTTAATGGGGTCTCCCATTTTTTTTCAATTATTTTATTATTTAAATATTTTTATTGTATTGTGGGGTGTAGGGTGTCGGAAATGGTTATTTTGGGGAAATAAGAGGTTTCCAGGTGCTGTTTGGGGACACAGATGGCACGTCCTATTTGTGTGTAATTTGGGTGCTGGTCAGGTTCTTTGTTGGTAATGTGGATGCTAGGGCTGGCCTTTGGGGTGTGCAACCTGTGGTCAATGCCTGTCATTTAGGGGGAAGACTGCACTGACTCTCACAGTCTTCCCCTAATCTGCAGTCAGTGTTGCAATTTTTTTTTTTTGGTGTGGTAGCGGAGGGAATGATTACATGCTAGGGAGCGTTGAGCCGGGCCCAAGGAAATGCTTGGGTAGGGTCCAATTTTTTCACTATAAAATATATTGGCAACAGGGTCTAATATTTTTATACATATTGGCAGCAGGGGCAATATTTATATATATATATATATATATATATATATATATATATATATATATATATATATATATATACACATATATATATATATATATACACACATATATATATACACATATATACACATATATATATACACATATATATATATATATATATATACAGTATCTCACAAAAGTGAGTACACCCCTCACATTTTTGTTAATATTTTATTATATATTTTGATGTAACAACACTGAAGAAATGACACTCTGCTACAATGTAAAGTAGTGAGAGTATAGCCTGCAGTTCCCTCAAATATAACTCACTTTTGTTGCCAAGTTTTAGACATTAATGGCTGTGTGTTGAGTTATATTTGAGGAGACAGCAAATGTCCACTGTTATACAGGCTGTGCACTCACTACTTTACATTGTAGCAGAGTGTCATTTCTGCAATATTTACAAAAATGTGAGGTGTGTACTGACTTTTGTGAGATACTGTATATTGGCAGCAGGGGCTAATATTTATATATTTACACACATATATATATATAGTCAGCAGGGGCTAATATCAATATAAAGCAGGGCAATATCGGCAGCAGGGTCTAATATATATATACAGTGGGGCAAAAAAGTATTTAGTCAGCCACCAATTGTGCAAGTTCTCCCACTTACAAAGATGAGCGAGGCCTGTAATTTTCACCATAGGCACACTTCAACTATGAGGGACAGAATGAGACAACAAAGTCCATAAATCACATTGTCTGATTTTTAAAGAATTTAAGTAGGGACACAATATGTATATAGGTTGAACTTGATGGACTTTGGTCTTTTTTCAACCTTATGAACTATGTTACTATTTGCAAATTATGGTGGAAAAAAGTATTTGGTCAATAACAACAGTTCATATCAATACTTTGTTATATACCCTTTGTTGGCAATGACAGAGGTCAAACGTTTTGTGTAAGTCTTCACAAGGTTTTCACACACTGTTGCTGGTATTTTGGACCATTCTTCCATGCAGATCTCCTCTAGAGCAGTGATGTTTTGGGGCTGTCGCTGGGCAACACAGACTTTCAACTCCCTCCAAAGGTTTTCTATGGGGTTGAGATCTGGAGACCGGCTAGGCCACTCCAGGACCTTGAAGTGCTTCTTACGAAGCCACTCATTCGTTGCCCAGACTTTGTGTTTAGGATCATTGTCATGCTGAAAGACCTCACGATACGTGGCCCCATTCATTCTTTCCTTTACACGGATCA
The DNA here is from genome assembly GCA_023333645.1 of Sceloporus occidentalis. Lineage (NCBI taxonomy): Eukaryota > Metazoa > Chordata > Lepidosauria > Squamata > Phrynosomatidae > Sceloporus > Sceloporus occidentalis. Next base: position 1,062,432 of record JALMGF010000025.1, on the reverse strand, counting down.
GTCGTCCTGGTCCCTTTGCAGAAAAACAGCCCCAAAGCATGATGTTTCAACCCCCATGCTTCATCGTAGGTATGGTGTTCTTTGGATGCAACTCATCTGACTATATGACATTCGCCCAATCCTCTTCTGGATCATCCAAATGCTCTCTAGCAAACTTCAGACAGGCCCGGACATGTACTGGCTTAAGCAGGGGGACACGTCTGGCACTGCATGATTTGAGTCGCTGGCGGCGTAGTGTGTTACTGATGGTAGCCTTTGTTTCTTTGGTCCCAGCTCTCTGCAGGTCATTCACTAGGTCCCTCCGTGTGTTTCTGGGATTTTTGCTCACCGTTCTTGTGATCATTTTGACACCACGGGGTGAGATCTTGCGTGGAGCCCCAGATCGAGGGAGATTATCAGTGATCCTGTATGTCTTCCATTTTCGAATAATTGCTCCCACAGTTGATTTCTTCACACCAAGCTGCTTGCCTATTGCAGATTCAGTCTTCCCAGCCTAGTGCAGGTCTACAATTTTGCTTCTGGTGTCCTTCAACAGCTCTTTGGTCTTGGCCATAGTGGGGTTTGGAGTGTGACTGTTTGAGGTTGTGGACAGGTGTCTTTTATACTGATAACAAGTTCAAACAGGTGCCATTAATACAGGTAACAAGGAGAGGACAGAGGAGACTCTTAAAGAAGATGTTACAGGTCTGTGAGAGCCAGATATCTTGCTTGTTTGTAGGTGACCAAATACTTATTTTACCGAAGAATTTACCAATGAATTCATTAGAAATCCTACAATGTGATTTCCTGTATTCTTTTCCTCCATTCTGTCACTCATAGTTGAAGTGTACCTATGGTGAAAATTACAGGCCTCTCTCATCTTTTTAAAGGGGAGAACTTGCACAATTGGTGGCTGACTGTGTATATATATATATATATATATATATATATATATATATATACACACACACACACATATGTCCCCCCCATGTGCTCCCCCTAAATATGAAAGCTGGAGATGCTGCTGATCCTATCACACATTATTTACAAACAGGCACTACTGCTTTCAAAGACAGTGATACACTGTTTATAGTTGTGTATTTGCCTTTTGATTTGGCCTTAGGAGACTACATTTGTATTTAAATAAAAGTCTCCGTCTGTCTTTTCTGTGTGCATGTGAAATCAACTGGCCAAATGTTGTTTAGTTAACTCTTTTTACACCTAATGACTGTGATATATATTTTTAACCCCTTGACTACAATTGATGGTCCCGGCATATACGCAAAAACAGTCAGTTAATGACAATTGACTTTCCTGGAGCATCACGACTTTAAACGGGTGTAGAAAGCAATCTACAGTAATTCTCTGTAATTACTGGTAATAAACTGGTAATTCTCCCAAATGGTGTTGCTGTAAAAGCCTCGATGTCGAGGCATTCAGCAATATCGAGATCAGCATCAGGGACCATGTCTGGCTCCTCCCCGGGACATCAACGAGCTCTGTCCCTGGGGCATCATCAATGAGCGGAAGCCCATTTTAGAAGAGCTTAGGAGGTGATCAGTAAGCTTCAATGGTGTCGCTGAAAATGCCTTAATATTGAGCTATTCAGCGACACCGAACACACGCCCCAGGACGCACTGTGACTGCTCCGGAGAGTGGTCACAACCGCCACTGCGAGAGGTTTTACTACTCACAAGATGGCGGCACGTCCAACGTTTCTAAGAGAAACTCTGGTTTCCCTTGCAGGTTGAATACAGGTACTGCATTGAAGGAGCTAAAAGACATTACAAAAAATATTCAAATGCACTGACCTAGAAGCCAGTCGCTGTCAGTTACATTCTGTAATAGTTCACATTGCTGATGGTCAGATCACTCTTATTAGTGAGGTATGATCTGATCATTATTAAAGCCACTGGATGACCCCCCCTCCCATCAGTGACACCTGTCAGAGAGATAGAAAGAGAGAGGGGTCACCTGGGTGTTAAGTTAAAATAAAATATGTTTATTATATAACTGATTACTATCTGATCACTGATTAGTGACATTTTAGGGCAATGATTATTGATTACTGTTGATTCACTGTTCACTGTCAACAGCCTAAACATGTCCCTTACAACTTACAGTACACTGTCCTTACACACAGATATGCACATACGCACACCAGCTTACAAACACACAAATATCTACATTGCTCTTACGCACACCTGCCCATACACACACACAAGCTTACAAACACACACATATATACACATACACTGTCCTTATACCCCTTTCTCCCCATCTCTCATCTTCAATCTTTCATCCTCCATCCTGTTATGGGAGTGCGAGGTCTGTCATTTCAGTAGTGCTTTAGTACTCCCTAATCACTAGGAGCTGGCGCATAGTGATTAGGGAGCACGGAAGCCGAGGTCTGAATTGACAGACCTCATGCTCCCTAATGTTGGGCAGGTTAGGGGACATTGTGATACCACCAACCAGTCCTGCAGGCTGCAGTAGCTGATCGGGCAGCTGTGTGCCCCCTCGCATCTGCACCTGAGGCGAGTGTCTCTCTTGCCTCACCTTTCCTACGGCCCTTCTAATTTATCTGGGGGCAATTTCTCCATAATCCGTCCCTCCCGCATGATTCCTTGGTGAGGATCAGTCCCCCTGTCCCCCTGGTTCCTATGCCCATGGTAGTTAGCGCAGACTTCTTACATGTAGTTGTTCTAGTTGAAGGTTGTGTTAACCGTTATTCATGCCCATCCGTGAACCAATTTCGGTGCAGATGTTGACCTTCTTCCGACAAGTAGACTTTCTACAATCCCAGAAAATACTCTAGCCAAAGTAGAGCTTAATTTAGTGACCATTTTGACACAGTAGCCCAGCTATCAGTACACCTTTCTCCTGTAAGAACGCCACTGCTTCTCCTTTGATATGAAGTAGAGTGAAGATGTTCATTCTCATTATACTAAAAAAATGTATTTACACATATTCAAAAAAACATTCAAAAAAGCAGATTCACATATTCAAAAGAACGTATTGCTTTGGATAACAGTACCCAAAAATCTTACTGTCATAAATATAAATCCTAGCTCCTACCTGAAGAGTCTAGCTTCTACCTCATCATCACGCAGTCAGTCATGCAGCTTCAAACCTCTTACTTATGACTACAGAAGGGGCTTCTTATTGGTAGGTCCTGCCACATGACAGGAACCAAGGAGCTGGCTGCTATCACTGATGTCCATTACGAATCCATCATTTTCTCTGCAAAACCCCTGCTGCAAGAGAGTGGCTCCATGCCGCAAATGGCCCCATCTTGGCTCCTACGTCACCTAGCACAAGTAGTATTGTATTCCTGCTGTGCAGCTAAATTTTGCTCCCATTGTTAATCTGGCCCTAGGTCCATGGAAAATAGACTTCGACTTATGTGAAAATAAAAAACAAATTTGAGGAATGGACAGTTGCTTTAATTTTATGTTCAATAAGAGAACAGGTTTAGGCCTTACTGTTGATAACTGAATACATAACATCAAATTCGAAGATTTTGTTAATGCAATGACATAAAGACAGGAGGTAAGTATTCTTTACTATTCCCATACTAGCAAAGAATAGTAGAGTATTGAAACTGAATTTTACAACTATAGAAAAACCCAAACACCAATTGGAATCCAGGAATCCATTTAAATATAAACTCCCACAGAAAACATCCTATTTCTTTGTCTATATGAACAAGCAGAACCACAATCAGGAGAAAATGAAGAACTGAAGAGGCAGAGTCAAACAGCGATGAAGCATCTTGAAAATGGAAGCAGAAGAATTGTCATAATATGGAAACAAAAAAGAGAAAGCAAATATGAGGGGTTAGTAAAATATTACTACGGGTGAGATAATACTCACCTCCTGACTTTACCTCACTGCGTTAGCAAAATCTTCAAATTTTATTGCAGACAGAAGGCTCATGTTATACAAGTTTAAAGCAGTAAAAACTAATTTTTATCATGTAGACATACAGTATGTAGACATATGTGGAATAGGTTTAAAATAGAAGTTACGGAAGGTTGACTAAAAGGACCAATAATATTATTGTCTTCCAGTTTAGAACCTGAATCAGGAGTACTAAAAGTAATTTCAGGATGAAATGACTCATTACAGTCACTGTTAGCTTCCTACTCCTTTTTCTTCCTCTGTAGAGGGTACAGAATGTGACCTCAAAACACACTTGTCAATAATGCCACCAGAGAGCAAATGGTCATTAGGGTCTTGGCCGTCAGAGGACTGGTAATCTTTAAGTGTAAGTAGCATAATACAATCTAAATGTTTGCAGTTCTGTGAAGATTTGCCAGATTTACTCCGTGATGTACATTATCACCCATGATAGGGGCCAGGGGCAAATTACACAATGGCCTCGAATAAACCTATGTACGAACATTAGATGGCCCCATTAACCCTTTTTTTGCAATGGAGTTTGTCATCATGGACACAGCCGATTAAATGGCTTTTGAAACTGTCTGGTAGGTGCTTCTTTAAGAGAATGATAACGGGAATCAGTAATTGGTATATCCCTCTCTCTATTAGTATAAGTGCCATCAGCATCCATATAATCTCTGAGATTACAAGGTACACCCTCATTGAATTCTATGTTTTTACATATCAGGACATTATCACAATATTTTTTTTCCTTAGCAGGTCTAAAAATTAGTTATATACATCCTCAGGTGAACAACACATGACATATTACACGGTATAATGTTTTTTTTCACACAACTGTAAATATATTGCCACTAAATTAAAGATTTTTTTATTTTTTTTTAGATAACACTAACATCAACATCATCTAAATAGAAGAAGTTGAAATTAATTTATAAATAATAAAATTTTTCAGTCGGAAAAGTATTATGAAGCAAGTAAACTGTTAATGCTAATGAACCAAAAGGAAATATTTGACAATGAAAAACAGAAAAGACACTGTTTATCTGAAAGGAGCAGAAAACGCGACAAAGTATAAAGCTATCTGCCGGTGTGCATTAAAAGTGCCTCTTGAAGCAGGTGGAAATGCCAAAAAGAAAATGGCGCCCATCCTTATTGCATCGCGGAGCAGGAAAATGATGCCTGGTAACTTAGTACTAAGCGAAAAGCAAGTTTGATAAATCACACTGAAAGTAAAGATGTGATAAATCAAATAAGAGGAAACAAAGAAGGATGAACAGGAGAGGGCAATTGCACATAAAAATTTCCAAATGGTGTTTGGATGTTGCTGCAGGTTTAATTTTAACTGTTTCATTACTGTATTATCCTCTGCTTCTATGGGAATAGTAAAGAAAGTAAAGCATAACATGAGCCGCCTGTCAGCAACAAAATTTGAATGCAATAGCAAGAAAGTTACCAGCAAGAAAAAAAAACATACAATGTAACAGAAGGATTATTAAAATGAAGTGTAAATGCAATGCAGATTTATTTTATGGTCTGAGCTAAGCAGAACACTTACTATGTGGATTTTTACTCAGGTTTTTGTATTTTTTTTCTCTGTTCTTCACAGAGGTGACATTGCCTCTGAGTTGACAAGGACCTCATTGTATCTAGCCTGCCAATGGGACTGGTGCATGTCACTAATGATTTCTTTGAATCCCTGTAATGCAGCAGTAGACAATGTAATTAAAGAAATAAAAAAGTAAAATTGCTTAATTGGAGAGCTTGATCATACACAATTCCAAATGAGGTCAACTCAGAAGCTTACGCTGTCCACTTATGGTCCTAATACTAAAAGGTAATTATCAGAAATCAGCGGAAAGGGGCCTGCAAGATCATACTGACACCTTCATAACGTGTCATTTAGTGTATTCCCCAAACAACCTCTCTAATCCTTTGTCTCATTTGTACTCATTCATAGCTGTAGTCCTTTAAAATTAAGTAGCATGAATAAGTCCTGCAAACTCATTATGCAAAAAACCTAGGTAGATTAGTTAATTAAAAGGCAATATTTTATTAGTCCAACTAAGCAAAATAACAGTGTCTCTCTAACCTGCAATCAATAATAAATAACATACTTAAAGTTAATCACCGGAGATCAAGAGGGCTCTGGTGCTGGCAAGATTGGGTTGGAGACCCACTGGAATAAGCATGCCCCAGGCCCTACTATGATAAAAGATGGCCCTAACCATGCATAATCTATGAATATCTTCTCCTAAATGCTAAATAACATCTCTTAAATGTAAGAAAAATATTTTCTCCTGGGAGCCAGACCTTCAGCACTCAGGTTGTGGCAGTCCTAATGGGAGTCTCCAGTTTTAATCATAATCTGAAATCTTTCACACACACACACACATGAACTTCTATTCCCAGTCAGTTAAATGCTACTTAAAACACTACAGAAATAATTTGTGAAACCAGATTATGTCCTTTAATTTCAATAATGTTAACTGACTTGAGTATGACCAAGGTGACAATTAGTCATTGTTAAAGAATTATATTTTGAAAAAACATTCATGTAAATCATTTCTCACGTTTTCATTATGAACGCCCCACGTAATTATGGAAGACTGGATATTTTTGTACGTACCCCTTTTTGTTAAATGCCTACAGTATGAGATTGAAACGCATGCACCTAAAGGCACTTTGTCTAAATTGAAAGCAATTTAATCAAATCAATGGAAAATTTTATTTAAGCTCAAAAGCTGCTTTTCATAAATTTAATTTGCATGCATTGTCTTTGAATACATGGATTGTTATGCACAGAGCAGCTGTATGAGAAATATTACAGATTTCCAAATTAATTTTAAAAGAAACACGTTATGCAATTTCCACTGCTATTTATTAAAGGTAAATTTATTAACCTCTCTGAAGAATTTTTTTGTAATTTTTTTTTTGTTAAGCCATGATTCCCCCTTGTGGGAATCATGGGCCAGATCGTCTGATCACTCCTGCTTGGTCCATGTAACTGTAAGAACAAGAAAGGCCTGTTTAATTGCAGCACAGACCTCCACACTACACCCTGCAGCTAACAGCCACAAGCATACCTCGGAACTCTTCCGGTTTTTAGGTTGTACGCTCCCCTAGTTTGTATTTTTGTGCTGTGCATACTTGCAGTTTCTGACCAAACCTTTAGGTTGAGCAGCCCCTCCTGCCACACAGGTGCCTCATTAATAATGGTGTTCAGAGAAGGTTTTAAATTGTTAGAGAGTCTTATTCGGGTTAAAAGGCTGTGCAGTTCCACTGATTCAGCTCCTTGCTAAGCAATATAGCCATGGAAGAAATTAGGTAGAACTTGCCAAACCTAGGGTACTTTGATGTAGGGGGGGTAGGCAAACCACTGCCGAATGGCTCTTATCTGTCGTCAAATTCTATGTTTCTATATGGTCATATAGTGTGACGGAACCCCGAACATTTATGCCTTAGGTAAGTGCTTTTGAATGGCATTCCCTGGGAATGTGCTGTATTCTTGATTTGTTTTATACACCTTGGGTGTCGGGTGAAGTGCCTCTTCTCCTAGGGTCCGGGTCATTACGAGAAACTCCAGTTCAGGGGAGCTGCATTGCAGCACGCCCCAGTTACTTTCTTATTAACGATATTGTGTTAATACCACAAGGGGGGCTCTAGGTAGCCGGAGCCAGAAAGTTTCAAGGCAAGGCCACAAAGTGTTTTTTACTTGAGGGCGATTGTCACTGGCACAATCCTACCCCTTTCCAGTCGCCGACTCTGCCCCTCCTGGTCACTTACCACACTCCCAACACAGGTGTCCCAATTTTGACACCTTATTGTTTGGGTTTATGCTCCATTTACTGCTCTTACACAAGACTGACTTTAATTTAGCCCAATCTCCTCCCAGAAACTTTGAGACCTCCGGGGGCTAGTGATACTGTTTTTAAGTATGGCTAACTGATATGCCATAAATGAAATTCTTCTTTAATACAGGATAACGTTACCCCTCAACAAGGAATATTTTGAGATACATTTTATTGTCACCATTATTATATAATCTTTGGCTGGACTATTAACGGGTTAATATTTGAATAGTCACTGGGTCTTCTCATTTTACAAAAAAAGTTACCAGTTGAGGAGATACATTTTGGTTAGAGCTTGAGCACCACATATCCCAGATGGCCTGAAGCAGTGGTTGTCTAAGAGTTAATCCTTTAGGGCAATCATAAAAACCTGCAAATAAATGTTACATAACATCTTCCCTCACAGGACTATATTCCAAGAGATTTATAATTACTGCAGTATAAGAAGACCTGCTGAGTGTTCATTACTCAAAGTGTCATTTCATCAACAGCAGAACTTGTTTTGTTGTTGAAAATGATTATACAAATACAGTGAATGTAAATTTTTAGCCAGAAAATGTGAAAAGATTTACTACATCTCAAACCTGACAATTTTTTTTTTTGGGGGGGGGGGGTTGCACTAATTTCAAGAAAGCATTAATAACTGGTGTTCTCAACGTTCATTGCCATACTTATAAGTATGGAAGAAGGTTGTACTTGGATTAACAAAAGGTTCCAGTATTTGCAGTTTTGCCTAGGACTGAGGATTTCCACACTAATGCTGAATATCATCATTAAACATGCATATGCATACAATGCATAAAGACTGATAAAGGAGCTTGATTTTGTTGGAGCAAGTAGAGTCACAACAGGAAATCTGGTGCCCTGGCCACGTAGCACATGTATCCCTACTTGTTAAAATGGCGTGAGTGTCTTTACCCTGCCTCTTTCTACTTTGTCATACCTCAACATTTCCATTGTCCAATAATAAAAACACTTTATGGGGGTATTTGTTTTTTTTTATCTCCAAAACCATCTATTCAGCCTTTTTTTTGCATTAGGACGTACACTTTAATGTCAGGAGAATTCAATGAGTTTTCTCAGAAAATAAATTTGAGAGTGATCAAATCACAAAAGCAGTGCAAGCTAACACGGTCATCTAATTGTTGGGGAACTATAACTTCCAAGAAGAAAAGGATCTGTGAGCTAAGCACTGTGGGATATGTAGATTATCTATTATATAAGAATTATATCAGAATTTCCTTCCCTGTCATTTGGTTCGGCTGAAATTGGAGCATTTTTAATTCAGCAACAAAATTTGTTGCTTGGTGCCAACATTCACATTCTCACCCTTGCTCACCCTCTCTAAATGCTTCCATACCTTATATGCCGGCCACTTACGCATCTGCTAACTACTTCTGCATCTTCTTCATCTTCTATATTCTACCTTTTATCTATCTTTCATGTCCCCGTCAGCACACCAAGACATTTTGGCCAATGCTATGCTTCTAACTTTGTGGGAAGGCCCTTTTCTATTCCAGTAAAACTGTGCCCCAGTGCACAAAGTAAGGTCCATAAAGACATGGTTGGATGAGTTTGGTGTGCAATGACTTGACTGGCATGGACAGAACCCTGACCTCAACCCCATCTGTGACGGAAGCCTCCATCACTGGGACCACTGGAGAGGCCTGACTGCCAGCCTCCTCCCTATTGACTATGGGCCCTGGGTTTGTAAAGACTTCTGTGGCTACCTCCAGCAGTATCATCTCATCACTGGCTGAGGGGATTATCTCCAGCAGACAGCCAGGATCTGCCACCAGGGAGTGACCACCATTGTATTGTTAATCTCGTTACTGCCCCTGTTGTCTCTGGGAGGCAGATTAAGGGGGCGGTTTGTGTCCCAATATCTTGTTTTATGTTAATGTATGTTTTGATGGATATATCCAGTCCTGTGTGTGAGAAATAAATCAGTCTTCGTTTGGTTTTACCCTACACTAAGTCTCTGCTAGTTACTGGGGAACCGGGGAAGGTGTGGTGTCCCAGGCTAAGGGAGCACAAGACAGCTGAGGTAGTCGGTCGGACTAGCCAGCTCCGTGACACCATCAAACACCTTTGGGATGGACTGGAAAAGAGATTGCGAGCTAGTCCTTCATGTCCAACATCAGTGCCTGACCTCACAAATGCTCTACTGGACGAATAGGCAAAAATTCCCATAGAAACACTCCAAAATATTGTGGAAAGCTAGAACAAATTGTCATAAGTTTAACCCCTTCGTGACAAAGGCTGATTCTATTTTTTGTACCCTTCGTGACAATGGCTGTTTTATCGTTTCTGCGGTGTTTGTGTTTAGCTGTAATTTTCTCTTAACCCATTTACTAAACCCACACAAGTTATATATAGTTTTTTTCAGGACAAGAAGGGCTTTCTTCAGACACCATAATTTTTTATATATGATGTCATTTTCTATAATAAAAATAATAAAATATGACGAAAAATTGAAAAAAAAATAAAAATTTCTCACTTTTATTTGAAAAATCTTTTATTCATCATAAAAAACTACTGAAAAAACCTGCTAAATAGATTCTACTATTTGTCCCGAGTTTAGAAATACCCAATGTTTTTATGTTTTTTTGCTTTCTTCTACACGTTATGGGGCAATAAGTACAAGTAGCGTTTTGCTATTTCAAAACCATTTTTCTCTGAATCTGGTAATTCTGTCTCCATGTGGTATTTGGGGCATCTTTGAAGCCAGCAAATTAAATTTACCCCACCAAACCATATATTTTTGAAAACTAGACACCCCAGGGTATTTTAGATGCTGATAGTTTAACCCTTTCCATGCACTAATCCTACCACCAACCCTTGTCAAAGTTTGTGATAGTAATTGTTTTTGCTGTTTTTTAAACATACTTTGTACTTCAGGTGTAAAATTACAGCTCCTGGTATATGTCACTGTCACACAACACCCCGATATGTGTTCAGCAACATCTCCTGAGTACATTGATACCCCACATGCATGGGTTTGTCAGATTGTTTGGGGGCAAAAGGGCCAAATTTGGAACATGCCTCCTCAGCCGTATACCGCTGCATGGCAACAATTGCAGCAAAAATAGTAGGGAAGGAAAGGGTTAATGGCTCTAATAAAAAAAATTAAAAAAACCCTAAAAAAAAGTACAAAAAAAAATAAAAAGTAAAAAAAAATGTAAAAAAAAAGAACCCCAAAAACAATTGCCACTATGCAAGATCACTGTTTATGCAGTGATCAATGGCAATGAAGGGGTTAATATTAAATGGGTGGCTCTTATAAGAGCCTTTGGATCAATAATAATATATATTATTGAGAATACCTAAAAACACACTGATCTGTCTCTCTCCCTCACTAGAAGCAAGTGAAGGAGGGAGGCAGATCCAATACTGATCAAAGGCAATGTTTAGAAAACATTGCCTTTGATTTATCAGATCATGATCACTCTTATGAGTGATCTGACCACTAGGGGTGTTATTCACTGGATGTCCATGACATCCAGCAACACCCCCCCCCCCGATGATGACAGCAGGCTCCGCCCCCGGCTTGATGGGCGCCGCCATCTTGAAACACCGCATGTGTTTCGAAGACGCCGGCACCGGGAAGGTAAGTTGAGCATTTAGGAAGCGATCGCGAGTCGCTTCCTTTGCTAAACAGGTGTTGCAAAGATGCCTCGATACTGAGGCATCTTAGCAACACCAGCTAAGCAAAGGAAGCGACTCGCGATCGCTTCCTAAACCCGTTTTTCGGCGGCGGGCGCCGCCATGTTTGAAAGACGTGCAGTCTTTCAAACATGTTTTTTTATTTGCTCCTAGGAGCGATCGGGGGGGGACGGGAATGTTTTTTTTGGTGTTGCTCAATGCCTCGATGTCGAGGCATTAGAGCAACACCGTTTGAGTGAAAAAATCGATCACGGATCGATTTTTTCACCCGTTTAAAGACGTGCCGGTCCTGGCACGTCAATTGTCATAATCGTCACGATTTTCGGTGACGTGCCCGGACCGGCAATTGTCATCAAGGGGTTAAACAAAAGTGTTAGAGGCTTAGATATAAGATAAATACGTTTTATTTCACTGAAGGGGTGAAGAGCCAGCAGAAGTGGCCGAGGCTAATACAGTGGGTGTATTTAAACATGCATAAGATGGCAAAACCAATGGTTGATTAAGGTTTGAGTAATTGGCATCAAATTATATGTTTCTATGACGTTTGCTACCAGGTTCTTTCCTATGTTACATACTATATACCAAGTGTGTAGTTTAACTAAGGTTCTTAGTTATACCCAAATATAATCCTGAAAACAAAAGGATATAAAGAAGGAGCTGTGGAAGTCTTTCGCACATCAGAGGTTTATATTGCTTATGGTAAATGTGCATCTCCAGATGAATACGTATATGTAGCTCACCTTGACAAATAGTCTTCTGGAACTAATCCACCTCAAAATTGATTTTATTTAAGTTCTCTTTAGTTTATTTTCTCTTTCCTGTTTGCTACTGGTTTTGCAGGGGAACTGAATCACATTTTTATTTTAACCAGTATACTCACCCTTAAAGTAAGAAAAGATACATTATTATTGGACTAAAATTCAATTTCAGTACGCTTTCAAGAGTAATTCCTCTTTTCAAGTCACATACTGCTGGCTGAAATAGTCCAACATAAAGCATTGCCATCAATAGCTGAAACTGATGTGATTTTTAAAGGCATTCCGGATGCCAGGTGCTTCTAACTACTCAAGTGTAATCTCTATGGTTTTAATGGTGCCCTAAATGTGCAGAGAGCAGGAGGAACAAGCACATAATGGAGTGAAAAAATGTGTTCAAAGTAAACAACTGTATTTAGATATTTATAGTAGATATTTGTGCATTTGTGCATTTTCAGATTCATCTAGGCACATCATCACTTGTATCTATTACATTAGCCATTGCATTAAAATAGTTACATACAAACAGACTTTGATGGCAGATGACAACCATTTCGGCCATTTAGCCTGCCCATTTTTCCTAATCTTAAAACTCAGATTTTAATATGGTCTAGTCTTAGATTCAGGTTAGCTTTATGCCTATCCCATGCATGTATAAATTCCCTCAGTGTATTAGCCCCTACCACTACCACTTGCTTGCTAAAGAATCTTGGTGTCATGTTATACCTTTACATACAGATCCTATTGTGGATGCTGTTTAACATTTTCTATTACTAATACTTGCATTTGGTACCAATCTTTTTCATTTGCACACTATAATAATAATACGTAATATTATTATTGTTATTATTATTAAAGCTTGGAACAGTATTAAATAAATAAGAAAAATAATAATTTAGTTACATCATTTCAACAGACTGTAAGAAATTGGATACACAAAAGTTTACCACCAAATACCGCTCTTAACTCATTGGATAACATTCTCACCTCACCTGCTCAGATGGAATAATCCTTTTCTTTGCATTATAATATCAGCCAGTGACTATTAAGTATGTACTTTGGAGTGCCATCTTGTGTTAAGTTCATAAGGTTTTTTTAAGCATTTGTGTCCCTCACAATGCTGTTTGTCACCTTTTTTCAAACATAAATCATAATGTTAGCTGCCAAGAAAAAGTGCCCCGGGTGTAAGATGCACATATTAGTAACCTATTTGTGTGGGCCGTTGTCGCGGCCATCTTAACTTACTGTTCTTGAAATGACACTAAAGTATTTTTGGGGGGTTTTTTTTGCTCTTAATAAAACAATATATATTAAAAGTAAGCTTTGCAAAATTGTTCTCATAGGAGATTGATACAACCCCCCATTTACAGTACTTGCCTGTTCACTTCCTCCTGCCTGCCTTTTCCCAGCTGCATCTATCTGCAGAGGTTTAGAAAACAGACATTTTTCCCTTCCTCACACAGTTGACTTGTCAAAGTCAGTTAAGCAAAGATGGTAAGTTGCATAAACAGAAAACGTTATACGGAAATAGATACCTATGAGATACTTGTTTTGCAATACTGCTTTGTCAACCTATAGATCCACTATTTTAGTAACATTTGTATATGTTTTTTATAATATATAATTGCCAATGAATTGAATGATTAATCATTTTAATATGAGAGGGAGATACAAGGATAATGTGCCACATAGAGTAGAAAAACCACTTATTCTTACCTAAAATCTTCCCTCTCTCTCTTACCGACACACTTTTTGATCTTGAGGGAGAGAGGAGATACTGTGTCCCTGAAAATAAAGTAATATAGCAATAAAACCATTTTTTTTAATTTTCACTTTTATTGCATTAACAGTATACAAAGGGTTACATCTCTAAAAAAAACAAAAACCCTTATCTGTCCTTTAAAAAACTTCCATTTCCACTCTTGGATATCCTTTACATACATAAATGTGTGTATGAGTCTGCGGCAGAGTGTAAGTGTACGTAGAGTATATGTGCATGGCAGAGTGTTAGTGTACATACAGTACAGTATGAGTGAATCGCAGAGTGTAAGTGTACATAGAGTATTAGTGCGTGGCAGAGTGTAGATGTCCATATGAGGGGGTGGCAAAAACAATGTTTTTGATTTTTTTTCTCCAAAATGCAGTCTTATATTCAGGCCTTTTCTTTTTATCCCAAAAACATCCAAAGTTTGGGGGGCGGGCTAATCAGGGTTGAGCAAATATGGTATGTATAATTGAGCAAATATGGTTTGTAATCTTAAATAAAAGGCAGGCATTCATAGTTGCGACATCTATAAATTGTAACTGTGAACAATATCACCAAGCAATGCTATGAATTATGGGTAAATTAAGTCCTGTTATTTCACGTTCTGGAGACCATGGAGACAAAGTCATATAAATGTCACACTCTTCTTAAGTAGCTGTATGTTGCCATACAAGCAGCCCTCTGCATTGTAATGAGACACTAAGAAGTAATTACATGAGATATGAATAAAGTAATTTAATGAGTGAAGAAGAAACCTTTGAAACTGAAATTGCATCTGCAGTAATATGCACGGTGAGGGTTAGTGGCTGCTTCTTGGGAAAATATCTAGCAAATTAGGGACTAATTGGACAGTTGTATATGTTCCAAGCAAAAGCATAGGTATTGCCTCAGAGTTTCTTTTTTTTTGGGATCAAGGGACAACTTTGCTTTGTTAAGTAGGAACTAGTTATCATAGGATTTGGATGGATACAAGGAATTGGACACAAAGAAAATGGTGCTTTTTCCAATGATGCTTTGCACAAAATGAATCAGATTAGGGAAAATAGAACTGCAATTAATTTTTATTCAAATTGTGGCCAAAGCTAATTTAAGTATTTTTCCCTAGCATGTAAGTAAGAGCATATCTATAACCATACCTAAGCATTGTATATGTATGAAAGCGTTAGATGCCAATCAGACTTCAGGTGCGCTGGTAAACAAGCAACCACCACCAACTTGAAAAGATCACCCCCAAAACTACCAGCATAAAACAAGCTGCCACCACCAAGAACCTTAAAACCGTGAGTCTTAGGTTACCCAAACCCATAATATGCATACGAGTTTTGCATACAGTAATTAGAAAACCAGGATGATCATAATTCTCTGGTGCCGGTGATCATGCACATACCAAACTTCACACCTCTATCAATTGGCAAAAAGGACACTTTCCACGTAACTCCTCTTATGGTCAATGCCAGCATGGCCTGTTTGGTCTCCCTGAAACCAGCACATCGCAGGAATAATGATGTAAGGGGTGCATATCTTTTGGAGGTACATTGGGTAAGTATATTAATATCCTCCCAATTCAAGGAATAGCATGAAGCTACAAAGAGCTTCACAAGGATCTACTATAATTACTTTTAAGGTTGACAAAGGCCACTTGTGGCCAACACTTTAGCATAAGGCATTGTATTTTTTCCCATAATTTAGGCATAACATACACTTCAGGGCTTCACTGCCTCTTTAAAAAATTCCAGCATTGTCGACTTTCTCCAGTGGTGGAAAAATCACCTTCTCAATGCTTATAAAATTAAAGGTCATGGAGGATATGTTGTAAGTAAGGAAATGAATAATTGTAACAATTATTAAAAATGAATGACATAGCTTTATATGCATCATATAATTTATTATTAAAAATAACCCTATTATCAATGTATATGCACAAAGAGAAAATGTTTGACAGTCACATTTTTAACATTTTATATGAAAATGAATAGATATAGAATTCCCTGTATGTGTAAATCTAACAAATTAACTGAACTGAATGAACATTGGGTTTGGAGTCAACATGAACAGTCTGTTATATGATTATATTTCATTATTTTACATTAACATCGGTACAATAGACATTATCCAAGGAGATCAGTGAAACAAATCTATGAAAACTGTTACTTGGTTCTTTTAGATGCTATTGTATGATTAAGGTCATTATTATTAATTTCCTATTATTCAAGTAGAGTGTGAAGGTATATCTTAAAAATACCCTACTATTCAAAAGTTTGTGGTCACAACATTTCCTGGTTTTTTTTTTTTATATAGAAAAGCAAATGCAAATAAGATCACATCAAATTGATCTAAAATACAGTGTAGACATTTTTTTGCTTTAAATGACTATTGTAGCTGGAAACGGCTGATTTTAATGGAATATCTTCAGGTGTATAGAGGGTCTTTATAAGCAGCCATCGCTCCTGTTTTTCAACCGCAGGTTGTGTTAACTAATCCAAGTTTAAATTAGAAGGCACAATAAGGAGAGTTAATCTTTTGCACTTAACTTTTAAATAAATACCTTATTAGCTAGGTCAATGAAATCTGATAGCTCAGTATATGTGGAACAAAGTTATCACTGAGTTCATTATTGTGGCATTTCAGTACAATCATATCCCATACCAGCTGTATGGAGAAGCAAGCTGTATGTGGGATGGGGCTAGCTGCACAGGTGTGTTCACTTGGGGTAAGAGGGGAATTGGGAGAAGAATGGGTGTTATTAAGCACTGCACCAATTCTTGGAGAAGATGGACAGTGACCCCAGAGAGCCAGGGGAATCAGTGCTTCACTTGGAGACTCAAAGACATTCTCAGCTATGGTTATAACTTGAAGACTGATGTGTCATAGATAAAGGACCTCAAAATATGTCACAAAAAAGCCTGAAATCCAGGAAGATGAAATAACTAAAGTACCTAATCCATGTGAAAATGCAAGTTTTTTGTTTAAGAAACGCCAACCTCAAAAGCAATGAGGAAAGGTTATAATAATGCAGCAAAAGGATTATTAAAAATGATTATGTGTATTTGGGCTTATTCATTAAATAAGATGTAGATTACTTTACAAACTCGATGGCTTGTTATGCCGTTCTATAAGCCCCATTAAGTTCAGTGTCCAAGTGTGTTTTTCTGCCAAATGACATGATGTAATTGTAATTATGCATTGATTTTGCACATAATATATGATCAGCAGTTCCCCAGGTGAGCTGTCATTAAATGTAATTTTTGGAAAATTATTATATTGTGCTATGAAACATTCTGGTGAAGCAATTTACAGATACATCTAATTTTCACTGCCACCATAATCATGCAAGCCAATCAGAGCTTTTAGCTGAGAAGAATGATGGGGCATTAATATTATCTCTATTCATTAAAAAGGAACAACAAAACACAGTGTTAAACAGAATAAACCTTGCAATCTGTAAGGTTGAAAGTAAAACTGATGTGTTAACCTGTCTATTGCCAGAAACTCACATTTTAAATGGCAAATTACTAGGGTTGCTAAGTTTTTTTAAAAGGTCAAGCAGGTTCCTTAACCTTTTATCTGCTATATACAGAGACTGTGCAGGGAAGTAGCTCTTTTCTAATAACCTTGTCTCCCTTTAGATTTTGCATAGCCAGCTCCTTAGACTCAGTTTAACAGCTCTCTCACAGAGAATGCGGCTTCCCTTCCCAGGATCACACTCCCGCTCACTCTCTCACATTCTTATTCTCGTTCGCTCATTCTATCATGTTCTTTAAATGTTTCCCTACCTTCTCTGCCGCCCTCACTTCTACATCTTCATCTTCCACCTTCTTTCTTTTATCTTCAGCCGCATCTTTCCGCACATAACCTCGTGCAAACTTCTGCCAAATGGCAGCGCTCCCAGTGACGTCTTCTCGTCCAATCCTCCAATTCATACTCTTCATGGGGGGCCTGTTCTTATGTGTAGTTATCTTTGAGGCTGAAGTATAAAACCTCTTCAGTGCTGGAGTGGACATTTTTCATGGTTAACCATATGAGCGTGTATGTGATTTTATTTAGTGCTTGCAGCCCTGGAAATATTTAGACACCAGCCCCATTTATTTTATTGCGTGGTTGAGCTCATGTGCCCACATGCAACACCAGAGGCGTAACTTGAAACGTCAACTTTACAAGCAACATGTCTCACAGTGCCACTTTGCCCCAAACAACTTGTCTGTGCCACATTTGCTCCCAAACTGCTTGTCTGTGCCACCTCTGCCCCCAAACACTTGGTGAAATGACATTAATTCACCCATTCAGTGTTCCAAATTGATACATGGGTATATGGCACCTTGGCTGTCATATGGAGCAATAGGGCTACTGTTACTAATATATACTATTTAGGCTAGTTTTAACAAACATAAATCCAATTGGGTGCCGTTACGCTCATCGTTAAGCTCTTAGTAATTTCAATTGGAGTATTACAGAGCATATGCAGAAAGTGTATTATGACAAAGAAGTCCCAAGGATTAAACGAATGAATGGACCAAGCTGCATTCAGAAAAATGCAATGTAGTCCTTGCAAAATAGACTTCAATATACCGTATTCGCTCGATTATAAGACGACCCTGATTATAAGACGACCCCCCAAAATCTGAATATTAACTTAGGAAAAAAAGAAAAAGCCTGAATATAAGACGACCCTAAAGAAAAATTTTTTTTTACCAGTAAATGTTAATTCATGTAAACTATTTTTTTTAAATAAAAGCTATGATTGAGAAAAATATTTTTTTTGTTTTTATTTCCTTGTATTTTCCAACCTGTCCCCCAGTTACGCACATCTGCCCTCAGGCTTGCCACACCAATATGGCACTGTGGCCCATGATATGCCTTTTAACCCTCTATATGCCACTGTGCCCCATGGTATGCCTTTTGACCCCCTATGTGCCACTCTGCCTCCAGAAATGCCTTATACCCCTATATCCCATTCTGGCATTTAGGGGGTTAAAATGCATATTATGGGGCAGAGTGGCATATAGGGAGGTATAAGGCATTCCAGGAGGCAGAGTGGCATTAAGGGAGTTAAAAGGCATTGTATAGAGCACTCTGCCTCCAGAAATGCCTTATACCCCTATATCCCATTCTGGCATTTAGGGGATTAAAAGGCATATTATGGGGCAGAGTGGCATATAGGGAGGTATAAGGCATTTCAGGAGGCAGAGTGCTCTATTAAATGCCCCCTTAACGCCACTCCAGAAATGCCCTATGCCCCCATTTAACACACACACGCACACACACACTTACCGGTGCTTCCAATTTCCTGCTGTATTGCCGGGGCAGCCGGTTGACGTCTCCTTCCGCTGCAGCCGGAAGGAGGTGGAGTTGGCAGCGGGGGTTTGTCTGCATCCGTCGAGCATACCTTCCCCGGCTGTCAGAGATCAGAGTTCCCCGCACCGGTGCGGCGAACTCTGATCTCTGACAGTCGAGGAAGGTATCCGCGACGGACGCAGGCAACCCCCGCTGCTAGCCACACCTCCTTCCGGCTGCAGCGGACGTTGTCTACGCAAATCGCGTAGACGTCAGCCCGCTGCCCCGGCAATACAGCAGGAAGCACCGGTAAGTGGGGGGGGGGGACCGATAATGAAGAAATCCCCTCCAGGGCCGTAGGAACCCCCCCCAATAGAAACGCCGCAAATCCGGCCTGCGAGACCTCGAGGTGCGGCCCGTGTAAGATCGGCAGCCAGGGCAAACGATCTTACGCGGTCCGCACCTCGAGCCCTGCTACAACAAGAGCCCTGCTACTTACCTGTGGGAGGGTCTTCTGTACTGCACAGAGGAAGCGGAACCCAGCACAGTTCACGTGACATCACATCACATCCTGCTTCCTCTGTGCAGTACCAGAGAACGCAGAGGGAGGCCGCGCTGTGAGCGGCATCGAGGAGCTGCAGTGCAGGTAAGGGGGTGGGGAGGGTGTTTGAATGAGTATCCGTGATTGAGGGAATGAATGAGTATATGAATGAATGAGTGTGTGTGTGATAGCATGGATGTGTAAGTGCTGGAACCTAGGCATGATGGGACTGTGATTGCTGTTAGCAATCACACTCCTATCATGCCAAGTCAGCCAGTACATGCTGAAACCTAGCTAGCTGCCCCCCTTGTGTATTGATGCTGCCAGCAATATGGGGTCTGCACATCACTTACAGCCACCCTGTTCCAGCGTGTACTGGCTGCCTGGGTATGATAGGACTAACAGCAATCACACTCCTATCATGCCAAGTCATATTGCTAATTTTTTTTGTCCAATTGTGGTGTGTTACCTACTTTTATTAAAAATGTGAGTTTTTATTATTATTTTTAAAGGTGGGGGGTCATTTTTGGTTTTGGCTAAGTGAACCGTAAATGTTTTGGTCCAGAATTTTCATTTTGGTGCATCCCTAGAATAAATAGAACTATTTCACTTTTAATTATCCTGAGTCCTGAATTTGTAGTCACAAAACTTTTTAGGCCCAGAAATCAGTGAGAGGAAAAGAAAAAGGTTTTGTGTCATTTACCTTATTTTAATCTGCATATTTTATCAAAGGCCATATTTTATCACAGTGAAAAATACAATTCTGATGAAGTGGCCCACTGCAGAAAAAAACTTGGACACTCCTGGGGTAGACAGTGAGAAGGGAGGGTAGGGAGAGGGAAGCTAGTGAGAAGGGGGGTAGGAAGAGGGTAGCTAGTGAGAAGGGGGTAGGGAGAGGGTAGCTAGTGAGGAGGGGGTAGGGAGAGGGTAGCTAGTGAGAAGGGGGCGGTAGGGAGAGGGTAGCTAGTGAGAAGAGGGCGATAGGGAGAGGGTAGCTAGTGAGAAGGGAGGGTAGGGAGGGGGTAGATGGTAGATAGTAAGAAAGTGTGAGGGGGAGAGGGGTTAGATAGTGTGAGAGATGGGGAGAAAGTGGGGATCTGATGGGGGAAAATGCTGTCCCCCCAGATATTTAGGGGTTCCTACACCCATGCCTATCCTAATAGTATTTAAAGAGAAATATACTGTTTTTGTACAGGGCCCAAAATTAGAGGATATATACATGTTCAATAGGAGAAACCCCAAAATATGTTGGAAAAACATGTATTATGCTGTATCAGGATTTCTTTGCAAGAATTGCCATATTTCCCATGCCAGGTACCAGAAACAGTTTCATGGCAGCGTATGAAACATGACTTGTTACACTAGTGCAGCACTGTGTTTAATAAGCAATAAATAACTGACGCATGCCTCTAGGAATCACTATTCGTGGAAAATTAAATTGTCAACTAAAATTACTGTTGCAATTATAGTCACTCACTTGTCTGTTTCACTCTTTTTCCCTTTTTTGCTCATTTGATGTATTTCAGAATATTTCACCAGAAAAAAATAGAAAGTATGAAATTGTATTTATTTACTCAGGGCTATGTAAGGCATTTTTTTTGTTATTTACAAAAACACATTTATCATGTCTTTTTGGGCTGTAGAACACCCTGATAGACTCATGTCCACTAAATATTCTTGCGGCAGAAAACAGGCTTCTTAGGGGCTAAAGAGAATATACACCGGACACTTGGCAGACATACTTTTTCTTCTGCAAAGGTTACCATAGGGTCAAAACTGGCATTTTCCACCACAAAATGGGTGACAGTAACAATATGGGGAAAAATATTTCAATTGAGGACATAATTAATGCCAATAATTGGAAAGCAGGAGAGTGAAAACAGTGGCGGGCTGAATGTGAGTGTTGGATCCGCCTATGTCCTGATTTCAGCCTTAGGTTCAGTAAAGTGGGTGCCTAAGCAGCTGACAGAGGAGCATAAGTGCAAGCACTTTGACGTTTGTACCGACACATGGCCTGTTATCGTGAAGAAGGTGAAGATTTTCTGTGTATATATACACATCCACACATATATACTGCTAGGATAAAAACTTAAACTATCCAGCTCGCTGTCATTAGAACAGTAATATGAGTATATGGGGATTAACTGCCTCCCTGTCCAATAGTGATTTTTAACCCCTTGATGACAATTGCCGGTCCGGGCACGTCACGGAAATTCATGTCGATAACGACAAATTAAACGGGTGCAGAAAGTGATCTATTTTCGCTTTCTGCACCGAAACGGCGTTGCTGTAATGCCTCGACCTCGAGGCATTCAGCAACGCCATTATCGGCACAAAGGGGCCATCTCTGGCCCATCCCCGGGGCGTCAACATCCACCATACTTTGTATGGCGGCGGACGCCCGTTTTAAAAGCGTTTAAAACTTAAATGGTGTCGCTGGAATGCCTCGATCAGGAGGCATCCAGCGACACCAAACACTTACCTTTGGATGGGCTGTGACCGCTCCGGAGAGCGGTCACAGCCGCAGCTGCCGGTGATCTTCGCCATCTGCAAGATGGCGGCGGTCCGGGAAAATTCAATAAAGAAACAATAAAGTCTAAAAAGTTCGCTAGACGGTCTCCAGACCCTCTAGAGAACTCTGGCTCCACTTGCAGGTTGAATATAGGTACTGCATTCAACCATGCAAGTCAATGGAGCTCAGCTTTCTAATCACAGTGTGATTAGAAAAAATTAAAAATAAAATTAATAATAATTAGAAAAAAAATAGTAAAAAACCAGTAAAATGTAAAAATAATTTCCCACTGATGTCACTATCAGGGGAACCTTCAAGTTGAAAAAAAATGTTAAAAAAAAAAAAGGCAAAAAATATATATATATATATATAAAAAATATATTTTTGTGAGCAAGTCCTAAAATTAGCATATTAGCTTAAAACAATTCTCGCATTGAAAGAGTTAAAATACTGGCATATTAAATGCCCATGGGGTGTCTACTTTTAAAAAATGTATGATTTGATGGGGTAAATTGAATTGGCCGGGTTCAACAAGGTCCCAATTAACACGGGGGGGGGGGGGGGGAGGATGGCCACACATCTAATTTCCAATTAGAAAAATGCACACGTACCAAATGTGGCCTTTTAGTTCCCCCCAAAAATGACAAACCCATGCATGTGGGGTATCACTGTACTCAGGAGATGTTGCTGAACACATATTGGGGTGTCGTGTGACAGCGGCATATACCAGGAGCTGTAAATTCATACATAAAGTAGGTGTGTGGGGGGGGGGAAAAAAAAAAAAAAAAAAAAAAAAAAAAAAAAAAATCACACAAAAATACTACTGCAAACTTTGAAAAACATGCTGGTGGTAGATATGGTGCATGGAAAGAGTTAAAATACCAGCATTTAAAATACCCTGGGGTGTCTAGTTTTCAAAAATATATGGTTTTGTTGGGCATACTGAAATGGCCCGGCTCAAAGATGTACCAAATAGGGCACGGGCAGTGGATCCCCAAATGCCAAAGTTCAACATTGAAAAATGTGCATGCCCCAAATGTGGCTCTTTTGCCCCCGAACAGCCAGGCAAAATCATTCATGTGGGGTATCACTGCGCTCAGGAGATGTTGCTGAACACATATTGGGGTGTTTTATGATAGTGACATATACCAGAACCTGTTTATTTATACCTAAAGTAAAATGTGTGTGAAAAAACAAATGCAAAAAAATTACCATAAAGTTTGACAAAGGCTGATGGTAGAATAAGTGCTTGGAAAGGGTTAACATACCAGCATTTGGAATACCCTGGGCTGTCTAGTTTTCAAAAATATATGACTTGATGGGGTAAATTGCATTGGCCGGCTTCAAAGATACCCGAAATGGCACATGGGGGGGGAAGAATTACCAGATTTGGAAAAAATGGCTTTGAAATAGCAAAACGGTACCTGTACTTATTGCTCCATAACGTGCAGAAAAAAGCAAAAAACATTAGGTATTTCTAAACTCAGGACAAATAGTAGAATCTATTTAGCAGGTTTTTTTATTACCTTTTATAGATGAGTAAAAGATTTTTCCAACTAAAAGTTAGAAAGTCATTTTTTTTCTAAATTTTTCACCATATTTTATACTTTTTTTAATAGTAAATAATATGATACAATCAAAACAATGTCATCTAAAGAAAGCCCTTCTTGTCCTGAAAAAAACAATATCTAATGTGTGTGGGTTCAGTAAATGGGAAAGAAGAAAATTACAGCTAAACACGAGCAGCGCAGAAATGTTAAAACGGCCATTGTCACGAAGGGTACAAAAAGTAAAATCAGCCTTTGTCACGAAGGGGTTAAACATTAACAAAGATGGTTTGATTAACTTATCTTTAAGAAATAACTGGGAAAATCGCATGAAATACTTTTATATTAAAGCTTCTTATACAGATCTGCTTTGTGCATAAAATCTGTGTATTCAAAGATAATGCATGCAAAATGAATTTAAGAAATGCTACAATACAATTTTCCAATTATTTGAATAAATTCAAATGAACTATATAAACCTATCAATCCTTTTATAGGCAGTTTAACTAAGTAACAAGTTTATATGTATTAAAAACTCGTAGTTTATAGAGGGCATTTTTTTAATTACATGTATATTAGCTAGTCAATGGACATTTTCAAGGCGCACAATCAGATTACTGAAATTTTACCCGGTGGCACATATCAAATGCAAAAAATGAGAATAAACCGTGAGTCTTACATCAATAGAGATTTAGGTGTTGATGTAACATGGTAAAATGTTTTGGTCATAACTTTACCAAGCATTTAACAAGCACGTAGTACTATAATAAAATATTCACATTATTACAAAGGCTTTCAAGTTATTTAACAATCATTTTTGACATATTTTGAAATACCACTTTGTTCCATCATACTTTTATCTTCTTTTATCTTTAGGACATATAGTGAAGAGGTATGTATTAGATACAATAGTGCAAACTCACATGATCTCTACATAAAGTGTTCCTGAAAATTTAGTTAAGAGTATATATTATATAAGAATGCACTGTATACTCGAAATTTTATGGTATTCTGTTTAATATTTTCCTGTGATTTCTGCTGAAATATTCAGGATGGGATGCTTCTCTTAACAAAGGAGTTGGAGAGCTCTACAATTTATTTTGCTCTTCTAAGTGTGACATTATGTTTGTATTCACTGTTTAGCCAGGAGGCTTTCACAGAAATTCTTTAAAATAGCTGAAAGAATTCAAGTTCACATTATTCTTTCATGCTGAGATATGAAGCATGATCTTTTTTTTTTTTTAGAGAAAGCATACAAACAAAATAACAAAAACAATGACATTATAAATACATAAAATACACATACTCAGCAAGGATATGTACCTTAGAAAAATATGTACCTTGCAACATCAATATTTGCAGCAGCACTAGTAAGGAAATAAACTTGGATTTTTATTTTTAGTACACCGTTTAGTAGCCAGCTCATAATTATGATTGAATATATTGAAGGAGATAGCCAAACGTTAAGATAAGTGCACTTTCCTATAGTGTAATGATTTACAAGAACAAGATGGATTATATGTTGATTCTTGACATTTTATTATACTGGTGCTGAAAAAGTATTTTATGATATCAAAAGCATAAACAGCATAACTATTTGAGAACCACCATTATTAGTGGGTTCTTTAGTGGATTTTATTGATCATTAGCAACCGAGTCAGTATTGCTATACTCAATGTATCTGGAGAGGTATTGGCCACAATATCAGGGTCAGCCATTGGGTTACAGGTAGGGTGGTCAAGTGGCTCTTTAAACAACAGAAGCTTAAAAAAAATGTACGGTGTAGGGCATTGATAAAATCCATTATTTTTGTGAATAGATTAATATTATCGCTATCTGCTATGATTTTGTTCTAGAGCCACACCTTCTGTGTCCCCACTTACCTACTCAACAAACAGAAAAACATCCAGGTTCAAATGTGATCTCCATAATATTATATTGAGTTATATCCTCCCTTCTTTACTCTTCACCTTCATGTAAGATTCCCCTCTCTGAAATCCACTTGTGAGAGAACTGTCATTTTCTTCCCTCCTTTCCATTTCTTCTGCCACAACCTAAATTTTACTCCTCCAGTCACTCAACCCCACCTCAAGATTACTTACAATCTAGTATATACAATAAAAAAGACCAAAACAAAATACTCTCCTTAAAGTGGATATCTGAAAGGACTCCTGAAATCTCAGAAAACATAGCCAGTAAAAAATAGAATATCTCAACAAAAATAGCTCTCTTGGTAAAGCCGGACTGGGTGACCCCCTCAGGTACACGGGTGGACATATGCAAGAAAGGACAAAAATAGCGTAATACTGTCTCTTTAATTTATTATAAATAACCTCACAAACAGACATGCACTGAGGATCAGCTCAAGTACAAAATGTGCATTGATAAAATTAGGGTTACCGGACACCTCCGTTACATAAAGTGCTCTTCTGGAAGTAGTGCAGAATCGTTAACTTAACTTCCTTAGGGGCTCTGTGGAACAACACCATGGTATTGGAACAACCAGGTATGATGGTGTTCCACAGACCCCCTGAGGAATTTAAGTTTTAACGAAACGTGTAGGGCACATGCTCATACTGACCGCTCTCAGTTGCACCTACAGACACTCACACATACCTCTCTGAAATGCCGCAATACTTTTATAGTACTATCAAATTACATGTAGTTAAAAAACAAATAATACATCACAACTCTATCAGCCTTATAACGTGCATGATTTAGAAATGATTAATTCTTAAATAAGTAAATATTTCTGAGTTAGATAAATTGTATTCCATAACTAAGAGCTTTTCCAATTTTTAAGATTCATATTTGGTACATTCTTTTCTATGAGATTAAGATCAGCATTGTCTAAAATCTTATTCTGAAGATTTTTTTTAATCCTTTTCCATTCCCCAAAAATATTCTCTAGCAACGGAATTTTAATGATTAAACTATGTGATTATTTGTTTTTGACTTGTTTATATGTCCTGTTAATTTGTTTAGCTAATGTAATGTTGTTGTCTTACTCTTTTTCTGCTATATGCAAAACAAATAAATACGATTAAATGAGAATACAAGTTCAAGTATGGTTTGCATAATAACAAATAGGTGACTTCCTTGTCATCATAACCTCTTTACTCTCCTCCTTTATGTCCACCTGTATATGAACTCTTAGTCCTCCTCAATCTACATATAAGTGCCCCATGCCTGGCTGAAGACTGAGTTTTGGTGATCCGCTACTAACGCCTCCACCTCATACATGGTATACACCACATACACCATGGTTATTTTCACATGGCTGCAATTAATAATATACTGTTTTTTACAGGGACTGTATTCACACCCCATTTAACTTGCTGGTTCATCATATACATATTCTGATTTTCTCAGGGGCGTACCTAGAGTATTTGGCACCTGAGGCGGATCCTATATGTGGCATCCCCGGCAGACACACTTTAAAACTGCATAGCTTCTACCATTATATACTGAGGCACACATTGACGGTTGTACGGCATAACACCTATCACCATATACTGAGGCACACATTGACGGTGATACAGCGTAATCCCTATCACTATACATTGAGCCAGACATTGACAATAGTGCAGCATAACTCCTATCACTATATACTAAGCCAAACATTGATGTGGTGTAGGCCTACCACTTCATTGTCTGGCTTAGGGATGCACCGAAACGAATTCTGGACTGAAACCAAAAATGCAGCATTTACCTGGCCGAAACCGAATATGACCCCCCCACCCCATAAAAAAAAATGTAACACTTTTATTTAAAGTAAGTAACACAACAAAATAGGACAAAACAATTAAACAACTATATATATATATATATATATATATATATATATATATATATATATATATATAATTGTTAACAGCAATCACATTCCTATCATGCCCAGGCATACCCAGATTCCAGGATGTACTTGCAGACTTGGCATGATAGAAGTATGATTGCCCTATCTACCCCCTCCCTCTTTGAAGTTCACTTACCATTCAGGAGTCCTGCAGTGGGGGTGCAAGGCCTCTGTCTCCCAGCTCTGCCACTGTATGGAACAGTATAGAGTGATGGGAGTTATGATGTACTTTAGAGCATAATTATATAATGAAAAATACATTGGAAATGGTACAGCATAACACCCATCACTCTTACACACTTACCAATCCACACATACACCAATCCACACCCATACCAATCCACTCTCACTGTCACTCTCATGCTTTCCTACCTTTTCTCCTTACAGCTCCTTTTCCTCCTCTTCTTCAGTTCTTCTTTCGGGTCAGAGGGCACAGAGAGCTGTGGGCGCGGCTTCAGTGTTGTGCGCCGGGATATGACAACATACCCCGGCGCACAGCAGCTATTGCCGTGCGGATCGCAAGGGAGCGGTATCGGA
Source organism: Sceloporus occidentalis (assembly GCA_023333645.1). Lineage (NCBI taxonomy): Eukaryota > Metazoa > Chordata > Lepidosauria > Squamata > Phrynosomatidae > Sceloporus > Sceloporus occidentalis. The sequence continues at coordinate 1,034,246 of JALMGF010000025.1, read as the reverse complement.
GGTCTTTAACAGACCTCCGGCTCCCTTGAGTGATTTTAAGCTGGGTTCAAGGGAGATCCTTGAACCGGCTTAAAATCACTCAAGGGAGCCAGGGGTCTGTTAAAAACCTCAGATATCACTCCCTTGCGAGCCTGCTCCTCCAGCGGCGGACACTACTGTCCGTCTCTGGAGGGGTGCCGGGTGCCGGCAAGTTGGCACCCCCCTGATGAGAGGCACCCGGTGCGGACTGCCCCCCGCTAGGTACGCTACTGGATTTGCTATATGTAAGGACAGCAGTTTTGCCCTTGTAAACAAAAAACAGATGAACATGTGGAAGGGAAATAGGATTTATCAATCCATTGTTTATATATGAGCATTATATTAAATTCAAGATATGACTTAATATACTATACCGTACTATGCATATTTAATACACACCTCCTAAGTTTCACTGTTTAGGATGGACTGACACTTTTTGGTCCTAATTCACTCTTGTTTTATCATATGAAAATGTTTGGTTGGTATGAGTGTATCCCAGTATTCTATCGCCCTAAATGTTGCAATACTGTGCATAGAAACAGCAGAAATTTTGTTTATAAAAATTCATTCACAATCCATATGAAAACTCTAATAGTGTAATGTGTATTGTTGTAGTGCATGACTTAATCCATTTTTACGCTAAATTTATGGTACTTACAGTTCCCTATTTAAACATAGATTGCCATTCTCATTATGCTCAGTTGTTCCCTTCTGATAAGCTTGGCGTTCCCTCTGGATATCACAGGTTCAACATCCCTGAAAAATGACCTTGCCTATTTCAATAGGTAATACGTGGCTCAAGGTATGATGGTGGCGTCAGATCTACTGTTATAAAGCTAAAACTGATGTCATCATTAAGAATGTTTTTTTTCCTTATTATTACTTGATGCACTGGGCACACACCTACACATATTGTATCCTTGTATACAATATTATGTGCCAGGCAGTTCACTGGGGGCAGTTCCTCCCAGCACAGATTGTAAAACATGATAGAACGTGACATGTTTCAGTAAAGGGAAGATGTATCCTTCTGTTCATTGGTAGCAGATGTTCCTGAGAAGTTTCAGTTACATAGAATATTTTAATAAGTCTGGATAATGTCAGCATATAAATTAATTACTGTTTGTAAAAGTAGAAAAAAAAGGAAAAAGTATAAATTAAATCTGAATGAAATGGTATAAATCATATGGTATAAAACTGTTAAAATATGCTCCAGTAACATTTACAATGGATGCAGACAAAATGTCACACCTCATAGATCTTCACCAAATATGAAGAGAGAAAATACACAATCAATGGGGCAGAATATGTTTTCTTAATGCCAATGCCTCATGGTTTGCAATTGTTTAAAATACGATCTCATTGAAATAAATGTGTCACTTGGAACAAATGCTATGCACACAAGGAAGTTAACCCTTTGAATCACTGATATGCTATAAATTTGGTCATTGTAAACACATGGTTTTCTGGTGACTATATACACTACTGTTCAAAAGTTTGGGGTCACTTGAAAATGTCCTTGTTTTTGAAAGAACTGCAAATTGTGTCCATATAAAAAAAACATGTGTAACGGGTTTTTGGGTAGACCCACCAATATCTCTGTGGTCATTTATCCCAGTTACCTCTTTGTGCTCTGCAGGCACACTAGCTAATCTTCGCCATAGTGGCCGCTGGGTACCTTTAGTTGGTGCACATAACACAGTTGGGGCCCATGAGTAACTTACTCCACAGTATGGGTTGAATTGTATTGGAAACTTCAGTATGTCAGTGGGACTGGAGATCAAAAGCTTTTATTGGTGTGTGGCTGAATTCAGGGTGCCCTGTTGTGAAGACAGGGGAAGAGGTTTTAGGCTTACCACTCCACCACCTGCAATCAGGGCAGTCCAGCCTTTATCCTCTTCACTGCCAACTCTGCTGCAAACAGCTCTGTATCTCTGTCTGCTGGAAGATTCTGCCAGGATGCTGCAACTCTCCTCTGAGCATGGATTTCAAGCAGGCCTCTGGTCCTAGGCCTCTCTCACTCTCCTCTCTCTCAGCAAGGGTCCTTCACCTCCAAACTCCAATGGCCCCTTTTGTACCTCACCCATGTGCTTTGCAGTTCGCCATCTGCTGGTCACTCCATAAGAACTGCAGGTGAGTCAGTGACAGCAGCAATCACTAAAATCCCTTGAGGGGTTACATGCTCCCCCTTGAAATATACTTGCCTTCCACGGGCAAGTCTTTGCTAAAAGGAAATTGAGATTTTGCAGCATAGCCAATACGCTAACATGTAGGTTTGACTGTCTGAATGCTGCAGGACATCTCTGATAGTCGCCATCTCTATTCCCAAAACAATCTCTAGGCACTTAGTGACGTGCTTAATCTCACTACCAGAAGGTACTTGGCATATCATCACAGCATGATGTAACGGTAATTTCTGTTGTTGGGCCCACTGCATTGCAAATGGACGTGTGGGCCGGGGACGTAGCATATCTTCAATTATTGTACCCCAATCGATCTCAGCAGTGCCTCCATCTGTAACGGGTTTTTGGGTAGACCCACCAATATCTCTGTGGTCATTTATCCCAGTTACCTCTTTGTGCTCTGCAGGCCAATCCTGAGCCTCCGCTACCCGGGAGTTGGGATACATAACTGTGGCAGTGCCTCCACCCAACGGAGCATCCAGGGTATGGATATGAGCTCCCGCTGGGAACATAGCCGAGGGATTAATAAAATTGACACAGGGCTAACTTAAAATTAACTTTGTATTGCACAGCAAAACACTATGCATAAATGCAACAGAAAAAACATGAAATATAGTAGAATAAAATATACAGAAATGAAATATACAATACAAGGTTCACCTACCCACAACAGTCACTGCGGCCCACCCTAATCTTCGCCCTAGTGGCCGCTGGGTACCTTTAGTTGGTGCACATAACACAGTTGGGGCCCAGGAGTAACTTACTCCACAGTATGGGTTGAATTGTATTGGAAACTTCAGTATGTTAGTGGGACTGGAGATCCAAAGCTTTTATTGGTGTGTGTGGCTGAATTCAGGGTGCCCTGTTGTGAAGACAGGGGGAGAGGTTTTAGGCTTACCACTCCACCACCTGCAACCAGGGCAGTCCAGCCTTTATCCTCTTCACCGCCAACTCTGCTGCAAACAGCTCTGTATCTCTGTCTGCTGGAAGATTCTGCCAGGATGCTGCAACTCTCCTCTGAGCATGGATTTCAAGCAGGCCTCTGGTCCTAGGCCTCTCTCACTCTCCTTCTCTCTCTCAGCAAAGGTCCTTCACCTCTGGCATCCAACTCTCAACTCCCCTCTCCAAACTCCAATGGCCCCTTTTGTACCTCACCCATGTGCTTTCCAGTTCGCCATCTGCTGGTCACTCCATAAGAACTGCAGGTGAGTCAGTGACACAGCAGCAATCACTAAAATCCCTTGAGGGGTTACACATGAGATGGATCAGAAATTCAGTATAGATGTCATTTATATTGTAAATGACTATTGTAGCTGTAAAAAGCAGATTCTTTATGGAATATCTTCATAGGCCCTTTATCAGCAACCATCACTCCTGGGTTCCAATGGCACATTTTGTTCACTGATTTAAGTTTAAAAGGCTAATTGATCATTAGAAAACCCTTTTGCAATTATGTTAGCACAGCTAGAAATTCCCATTGTTTTCCATGAAAACAGCTAAGTGACCCCAAACCTTTGAATGGTATTATGTATTAAATAACTGTCTTTTTATCCTTAATAGTGTGTAAGTATGGTGTAGATTCCTTCATATAGATCCCACTGTTGTAAAGAGACTGGCAGGATCAGCTGTCACATCAAGTACACACCTGCAGGAGAAACTCCACAATTTCAAGAGGGGCTAATCTGTCAAGGCTAAAGACCTTATGTTGCCAGTCATTTGTTTATCACAAGATATGTTAAATGTGAAGAGATCCGTTTCAGACACAATTTCTACAAACTTTAGTTATCCTCTCTGCAATGACCATTTAAAGAGTTTCACCATCTAACTCTAGGAATTGTTGATCATACCAAGTGCAAGAATGTCCATAATGCATCAATAGCATTATGATTGCACATTCTCTTTAAGACCTGCCTAGCATGACAAACAATTTCCACAGTGACAAGGCCATTATACTGTATATATATTGTGTTGCCAATCTATGTCTGTAACACTGAAGTAATAAATCATAATTTTAGTAATACTTATCTAAATTGTTTCTGTGTAACATGACTTATTTGAATAGGTTATAACTTCGAGTTGTTAATAATTTCAAGGATTATAGCCGACATGAATTTATCATAATTTCAATAGCATAATAGAAGTTTTATTAAGACACCATTTGTCTAAATTAATTATTTTAATAGATTTCAACTGCCAGGATGTTATTTTACTTTATTCAATTATTACATTGCCAAGGTGCATAGCCTATAGCCAACTGTATTTAAATCAGCATCATTATGTCAAAGAGTACAATCTGTGTCAACTGCTGGATCTGAAGCACCCTTAGACATGGATTCTTTATCTGGTTCCTTGACTTTTAACCGGAATCACAAAGGGATATCGACTGTATTTTCCTATTGTCAAAATATAAAAATATCAATTTCACCAATTTTCAAGAAATATATTGCTCACAATAATGTGGCTGCTGTCAACCAGATGATGAAAATATAATATCTCTTGAACCATACCTACACTGTAATGCCCAATGACATAGTAAAAACTAGACTTGGGTGCAGGCCAACTGTTCGTCTTCCTCTTCGTCTTCATGGAGAAAAAAAATATTTGTATTCCACGAATATTTGTCCATTCCTATGTTCGGTTGCGTGCATTCTTCGTGTTCGTTTTTTTTCTTCGTTTTTTTTTAAAAAGGGGTTAACGCGGTACACAGCAGCGTTGGCGCCAGGATTTTAAAGGTCCGTATGAGCAACTCTATTGGCCGCTGGCAGGGGCCCCCTCTGTCATCAACCAATGAAGGAGCCCCCTGCCAGCAAACCAATAGAGTCGCTCATACAGACTTTTAAAAACCATTGATCTCCCCACTCCAGGAGTTAAAGGTCCGTATGAGAGACCAATATAGGAGGTCTGTGTGAGCGACTCTATTGGTCGCCGGCAGAGGCCTCCAATAGAGTCGCTTGCACGGACCTTTAACTCCTTGTGCGATCCTACAGATTACTGCTCCCATTAACCCATGCGTTAACATGTGTCATAACTCCGAGATGCATATTGACAGACAGGTAAGTTCAGACAAGAGATAAAATTCACACAACAGGCTGGTATACAAGAACAGATTATATTGATGAAAGCTGGCTGATCAGGAACAAGACTAGTATATAAAGTAGAATAAAGCACAAACAGGATACAGTTAATCGTAAACCATGGACTGGAAAGTCTTGCCGGACAGGTGTGGAACTGGAAGCCCACTGGCAGGGCATACGGCAGGAAGGTCATTAACAAGCCGGGTCAGAAGCCAAATATCAGAAGCAGGATGTTAGGAAACAATTCAGGACCAGGTACAGAGCCTGTCAGGGTAACAAACAGGTGAGAAATCTAAAAGTAGCGGAACAGAGAGTAGGGAACTGCAGTTGCAGCAAGGCAGGAAATAGTTAATGGTCGGGGGTCGGTTTCTTTTATATCTGAGTGCGTGACCAGAGTCTGGTTAAGTCCACTCCCTGCCCAGGTTCCACCCACTCCCACCTATTCCAAGCCCACCTCTCCTCTATTCAAATACTTCCTCACCCCTATACACAGCTAGCCCTGCCCCTTGCCATGGTCACACACCGTTTCTGCCACAGAGAGGGTGAGCTCTGAGCATGAAGTCCTTGGAAATTTCCAAGGTACAGGTGAATATTTGGTATCTTTAAAGGAATTCTAATAAAAAAATTGCTACACACATTTATGCATTCCATGGCGTTTATGCATCCTCATGCATCCTTATACATCCTCCTTCTGATTGGAAGCTACTTGTAAATTATACCTTCCATGTGTAAACAATGTTTGATGCTGGGGTGCATCTACATCCGCTATTAAACTCTTGCCTATGATCTAGTGCTGACCCACCATAAAGGCATAGGTGCGTGACATTAAATCCACGGACTTCCATGTATTCATTCTCACATTAAGCTTAGATAATGTATGCTTCTCAATCCCACAAGCTTAATTATATTCTTACTGTATTCCAATTGCTTGTCAAATCATTTAATTTCTTGATAAATTACTGCAATTATCTAATTCTCAATGTTCGTAAACAGCTATTATGTATTTACTTGTTGAACTTAATATTGCAGTATTTCATATGCCTAGGGACAGGGAGAAAAACAAACACAACTGACAAAGAATGCTTTAGTAGAACTGTCCCCCATTATATACGCCCAATCTCAGCCCCCCTCAAATCTCCCTTTAACTGTAGAAATTAACAATAAAGAAAAGACCAGAAAAAACTTACGAAAACTGAAAAGCACTGGTAGGAAATGCATTCTTTTCTTATGAGGGCTAATATATTATTAAATTGTGAATATTTATGATGATAAGGCAGTGAAATGTTGATGCTACGAATAAAGAGAAGAGGGAGAAATCATTTATGAGTACTCATAAAAATGTTATTTCAGTTTTTTCCATTCTTCTTTAATGTTTCCCTCACCTTATGTGTGGAGTTGCCTCAAGCTCCTTCGTTCTTTCCCCGCTGTGTGCCTGAAGAACTCATGACTGTGTCTTAGGTTCATGACAAGCAGAGTTGAATCTAGTAGGGATTCCCAAATCTCAACCAAACTTTATTGGATTTAGAGGATTTGGGGAAAAAAAGAGGATTTGGAGAAAGGGGGGGGGGGAAGAGGATCGCTATTGTCTTTACCATCCCAGTGAAGGTAGAAATAAAATATCAGGAGCTGGATAGGGAGGAAATGTATCTTATAATGATATGTAGAGTGAATAACAAATTGTTTACTTTAGTGAATGCCTTTTTACCCAATCCCGCTCCAATTGCTCTTCTGTCTATGATTCTGGAAAAGGTTGATAGGATTACAAAACGACAGTTTGGTTCCAGCGGGAGATTTTAACTACGTTTTAAATACAGATATGGAAAACAAAACTAGCAATCTAAATAAGATTGGATAAAAACATGTTAACACAATCCAAAGCTTTTTATAATGCTGTGAAACAATTTAACCTATTTGACATATTGTATGTGTATCATCCCATAGAAAAATATTTTACTGACTTTTGCAGAATTCATCAGGCTTATTTAAGGAAGTGAGACGTTACTTTCCCAATTAGGAAAAGTATAATAGCTGGTCTGATCACAGTTTGGTGGGTTTTTTTTCCATAAAATATAACGGAGGCAAATTACCTTTTACAACTTGGCACTTAGATGATAAACTCAGTATAAAAAAAGAAATTAGAGAATATATCGCAAAAATGACAGATTATTATTTTCATGAAAATAAATCTGATGAAATCTCATCTCCCACTATTTGATGTGCATACAAATCGGTTATTAGAGGACATTTTATAAAGTAAAAAAATCTATCAACTTGAAAGGGAATTCATCCCTAGCTGCACTATATATATATCATTTTATAAGCTCATGTCATTTAACAAAACAGAAAATGCAATTGAAGAATGAGCACTCAATAGAATAATCAGGAAAAACTTTTTACATATCAATAGGAGCTAGCTCATGCACAGAAAGACATTAAACACTGTAGTAGGAAAATAAATTCATGACATTTTTAATTATGTTATTTTGAATCCATAATTTATTTGTTCATGATTGAAAAAGACATGATTGTCTAAAAAAAACTCTTTGGTGACTTTTCTCTTTTCCTTTTTAACCATAAGAGAACTGTTACACCTTGCCCTCTGATGGTCTTACCTATGTTCACCATAATGTATCCTGTCTTAGTGTGTTCTATTGCTACTTTGCTTCTGTGTTTGACCCGGCTTGACCCTGACTAACTCACTGACTTTAGCTTGTTGTACAATTTTCCTGGATATTGTCTCCCTGCTTGTGACCTGTTCACACCTGCCTGCGTGCACCCTTAGAGTTAGTCTCCAGTCTTGGAAGATCATCAAAAAGTCCCACGGCCACTCAAACCTAAAAGGCTCAACCCGAGGGGAGCTGGTTGGAGCACTCTTCCGAGACTGACAGTCTTTCTCTGTCCTACCCTACACCAACCAGTCTCCTCCACTGCGCTGTATGTGACAATTTGTTAACATTTTCTTTCCAGATTTAATTTTCAAGCAAATTACAAAATTCTAAGAGTAGAGGCAAAAACAGTTTGCAACATATGTAAAACATGCTCCTTAATAGACAAAAACATGTTACTCATTCAGGCAGGGAATTGGTTTCAATCAAAGTTGGAAACGCAAGATGTCTAATGAAAATTACCAGTTTTTTGCATGTTTCTGCAACATGTTCATTTTTCTTCCTACATTAATTTTTAATGTAGCTGTTAATTGGCAACTTGGTGAGAACACTTGTTCTTTTCCTTCCTAGCTGTCAGAGAAATGGATAGAAAAAACATACATAAACATTTAAGGTGGAAAATATTTTTCATTATGTATAAAAAATAGAAACGCAATGGAACACGGTTTTTTTTTATCACCATATAGTAATAATAGCTTAAACACTGCAAACTGGGAAGAAGATAAATTGGATCTCAACTTGCACATCTTTTGTAATCTGAGAGTTTATGATATTTTTTTATTTGACATTTATAATTGATCCTCTAACATTCCAAAGAGGGGTGCTAAGCTGATTTATTGTATGTTGCTGACCCCTGCTGAAAGTGAGTCATTGAGAATGTGCAACTACGAGCTGCTGGTATAGCCTTCTAACTTCTGTTGAAAGGCAATTATTGTATTTAGCCTTTATTTTTCCAGTATCTTCCCAAGTCCCATGTTCTAAGAACAATGAACTAAATGTGTCTCTTCTGACCACATGCAAATGTCAAATCAATAGTTAGCAATTAAGACACAGGTAGAATGTCAGCGATTGGTTTCCTTGCAGCATGTAATAGGTATAAGGAGAAACAAGACAATTTAAAAAATAAATAAATAAATAAAAGAATAGATCTGCTAATGCTACTTTCTAAGCTTCTAGTAGCGCAATAGACATGCATACATGCATTCACTAGCTGCAGAAGGGGAGGGCAGTCAAAAATCTAAGAAAGATTGTCCATGCAGAATATGATGGTGATATATAAATTAATAGGTAATAGTTACTATTACTATACTCACACCGAATCACTAACCAGTGTAACTGGTATTAGGAATGAGTTAAATTTCCAAGCTTAGTTATGTGTTTGTACGCCCCTTTATCGAAATGGGCTTGTGATCTATAATCATTCCTATTATATATCCATTAGATGACAGTAGGACCAGAGTGAATGACGTGAACAAGGGAAATCTTAAAGTGGTTACTTAACTAAAAATGCTTCACATCTAGCGGTTTCTGATTGGGTTGCGTGGCAACCACAGCTAGAAGCCATACTGCAATATGAAATGGGCCTTTTCAGCATCTTGGTGGAAATAAGGAGGCCTTTGCACAAATATTTTTTTTTTTATTTGTAATACTGTTAAGTATTGTTCAATTGTTTCATGTAGTTAAGCTGATTTTTCTTAAGCATATTTGAGTTTTCTCAATATTTTTTGCATTCGGAATAATCCATTTTCGGTGTTGCTACACCATTCATATCATAGTCATACACATTCCCTTTGCCTTTGGATTTATGGCTTTAATATGATTGTGTGCACCACTGAGTTTTATAGTTGATGCAGTGTGAGTCATAATAATTGGATTACTGCTGTCCCTATTACAGATAACATGTCTCTAACTTGTCTTTCTGGTCCTAGAGGTCAACCCAGAAAGCAACTAGAATGTTTTTCTTAACTCTTTCAGAGATTGGCAGACAAGTACGTTTATTTTGTTATTTGATTGGACAATAGGAAATTAAACACCATGTTTTCTCGGAACCTCTGACTTTTGTTTTCAACAGTGGGATAAATAGTAAATAGCCTAGTTAATGTAATTTCTTAATTCACATCAGTTGCTACTCTTCTCAGTTGCTACTCTTCCCAAGGGCATTTTCCATATGTCCTTACAAGAAGTCTGCTTGATAAATCAGTTTCCACTTAAAAAAATAGATATTTATAAATGAAAAATCCGAATATGCATCCTATTTAAAAAGCAGCACAAATGCTCATATGCGGTTATTCTTCTGAAATAAATCAATGATAATCAACTTCAGAATATTATGAGTTAACATGGCAAGAAAAAGTAAATGGAGTGAACTGATTAAGGTATGGTTTCATTTTCTTGTTTTTAACCCCCTCTAAAAAAAAAACAACTTAGGGCTACTCTAGGATTTATGAATGTCCCAAGATTTAAAAAAGCATTTAGCTTATACGCACATCAAGCACTGCATACTGGAATGCCGACATACACAACAATCAATTTTTGTGAGCCTTGATTACTTATACCATTGAATTTTTTCAAACTTAAAGAAAAGGTCCTCTTTGTTGTATGTCAAATCATGCTAAGAACTTTCTTTCGTCAGCAACATAATCACACCTACCCGGGGGTGCCAAAATAATTCTTGCGCCCAGGTGTCAGTGACCCTAGGCTTAGCCCTAACAATAGTGAGGAAGTAATAAGCACTGATATTCCTTTTTTTTTTATTTATAATTTTGTTTTTTCAAATTTGTTTCAAATATTCCAAATTGTGTTCCATTTACAATAAATCATGAACAACATTTATTAACCATTCAGAAGGGGCACAAGTTATCATATACCATAAAGCAGAATGTCAATTTCAATTTATGACAAAAAAGAAAATATAATAAATACTGTCCCACATCTAAAATCTATCATTTAAAGTCACCAAAATATATTGTTTTAAAGGTATTTGTTTCTGTTTTTACTATATACTGTAAATATAAACAATAACATAGCTGATGTTGCTAGGAAATCTCCAATTGAAATACTCATTGGCTTAGAATTTGATTGAATCATTCAGTTCATAAAATGTACAGTTATATATAATATTTCCAGCTACTTAGATTGACTAGAGGTGTATTATTTTTCCTGCGTGTATTGAGTCACATCTTACCTATAAAAGAACATGAACATAATTTTACCAAAAGAACATACACGCTACCTAAAAGAAATATTGTTCCCTTTATCAAAGGTAATGGAATTGAACAGGATACTCACAGCAAGCACTCAATAATATTATTAACTATAGATCCCAGTCACACTGCATTTGTTCTTCTCAAAACCCAAAGGAGAAAAAATGAAAATATGGTGCTTTTATTGTTTGGGACACAAACCTTGCTGATTTAATGGATTTTTACACTGGCAGATTTTATGTCTAAAGCAGTAAAGTGCGCTTAAGGTTGTTTACAGACTCTAAAGAAGAAAGACCTGCAAATACATTTTCTATAAAAGGCCAACCTACCAAGGATGCTACAATGCAAATACAATCTTATTTCTTTCAAATGGATATTTAACAACCAAAAACATAATAAAATGGCTACTTGCCAATAATTTGCTTATAGTATTATTATTATTATCTTTTATATATTTAACAATTTACACAGCACTTCATACAAATGGGCCTGGCAGACTTAGACGACAAAGCCAAGGCATGAGTTGGCTTGTCCAGGCCTCTGGCAAGCAAATGATTAGGCAGGCCCCTTGTCCAAGTGCACAATGGGTCAGTCCGCCCCTGCTGATTGCATAAGCCTATCTCATTGGCCATGTTTGGAATCCACCAACAAGATAAAACCTGAGGATTCTAAATATATGTTTATATTGAACTTTTTAACAATACATAAACTAATTTTCCATATTTCATATGTCGTTGCTGTCCCTTGGATAATCCACCTCAGAGCAGATGTCCCAGTTCATTTGATGTCAAGTGTAGCTCTGGTGATCTACTTATTGGTATTATGGCCTAGAAGTGGTGTAAACACTTTGTTGATGACTGATAAACATTGAATATCCTGTATGCCACTGGCATACCAGGGGAGTGGCACTCATCTGGGGCTGCACTAGAGTGTGTGCCCCTCCATAGACTATACTGCCCATCAATAGAGGAGCAAGGCTGGTTGGGGAGATCGTGGATCAACATCTTGTGAGAAGACTCATATTTTAAAAGATTTTGCAGATGATGGCTAAAGTACATCAGTCCCTGCTAAAAAAAAAAAAAGCAAAATAGAACATTAAAAAATACACAAGTAAGCATAATGCATTATTATAAATAAATTGTATCTATTGATTTTTCCATGTAGTATTTGAAATTATTAAATCCTAGATCTGCCCTATAGGAAATAATACTTAATTGTATGACAGCTTTCTCAGTCTTAGCAATAACAAATTATTGCAGTTGTCAGAATCAAGCATCTGATTTTCAGTGAACCAGCCAAGTTTCAGCTGGAACAAATTTTCTGTAATAAAGTATCTGTTACAGATATGTAAAACAACCATATTAAGATCTCAATGTATTTCCACAAAAGCTCATTGGCATGTGGATACTTTGAGTGGTATTACATCTTTGAAAGGACTCACAAGAGAATGAAATGTATACCTGAGGTTCTTATCTGACAAATACAGAAGATTTTTGATTCTGTATTTTCGGTTTTAGATTACTTTTGTTAGCTCATGGAAATATTTATACTGCATTGTCCAGTATTGACTGAGGCCTTCTTATAGTCTTGATTAGTTTATCGCACATCATGGCTGTTGAGATCTATGTATAGGGCCAGTGTTTAAGCTTTTGATTCACCTACTACTCCCTTTGTGTTATTTGTTGTAATTAGTTAGACCCTTGTTGAAGCAAGACTTTATCCTATATTAAGACAAATTAAACTGGTTTGCTACAACCATCATCTGTGTTAGGCTGCATAATAGTGTGAGGGTACTGATGTGACGCCATCCTGTTACTCATCTCATGCAAGGACATACCAAAGTGATTCTTGGTATTATTGGCATTTGTTCTAAGACTAATAAAGCAGATGAATTTAAGCAAAAGGAATTTACCAGCTTGATATGACACATAAACTTCAGTAATTGTAAGAAAGGTGAGTTTCTGACACCTGAAAAAAGCAGTGATCCTTATACATGAAATGTGTCTACTTGCTTGCAGAAATTATTATTCCTGCCACTCCCTTTCTTGTTTTCCAATTATATAATGATGATAATAATATAATGATAATAGAATAGTGGTAATTATGCATGGGAAAGGATCCGGGTTCTTCTCTCATATCCAGCCCAGGACATGTGAGCTGTTATTAAACTTGAATGCCCTGAAAATCTCAAAATGTTAATTCTCATGCCCTTGCAAACAACTCGCATATTTGTTGTGCAAGTGTTGGCACAAGGGGGCATGCAACTTCAATTAACTCTTAACTCTTCTAACCACTCAACTTTTTATTGAATAGTCCCCTTTGTTACATGTAGCATGATACTAATCTACAAAAGAGAAGGGGAATGACCAATAACCATCCATAAAGCTAGGCAAACCAGAATAAACCCTTACAGCAATAAGATATGTACAATAATCCCAATATAAGCACACCCACAGAAAAATTAACCCTCAGTTTAAAATTGTAACTACAGTGGAAGTTGAGGTTTGATTATGTTGCTATCATTAAGTTATATATATTGCCTGGGATACAATAAAATGAACGATACATATTCTGTTTTTATACATGACAAAAATCAACTACTTATATCATATGCTAATATGAAAAAGCATTTGCAACGCAACAGAAACTATCAGATAATTGTATCTACTTCTGGGGAATGTAGCTTAACGTGAAATGGGAAAGGCTAGTGGAACCATAATCAGATGACAGAAGAGTGAGTCTTATGAAGTGCTTATCACAAGTGCAAAGACTCAATTTACTTTAAGAAAAAATCAAGTCTTTATTATATATTTTATTTTTGTTTTATTTATTAGTTGCATATAATTTTGATTTTCTGCAGTCAATACTGGAATAGAAGAAAATTAATCTACTAACTACTCGTAATTGTGTATGAACTCTCAGGGATTCGACAATCATTAAAAAAAATATATCTCCTAATAAAGAAGAAAACAACCACGCCATAAATGGTGGCATATACAATGTATAAATATTTGTTGGGATATTATGTAAAAAAAAAAATATATACATTGTACCTGAAGTGGTAATATCACATGCAATACAAATATATGTAAATTCCACTTTAAAAATATTATCATAGCTCAACTGTGAATTTTTTTTTTAAACTATTTTGCTTATCGTTCAAATGCAGTACTTTTTTAAATTGTAGTATCAATAAGCATAACATAGAGACATAGAATTCGATGGCAGATAAGGACCACTCAGCCCATCTAGTCTGCCCATTGTTTGTGATGTAAGATGTGATGTCAGGGCTTAATACGTCTTTGGTCCTGTCTTGGATTCAGAATAGATATATCCCTATCCCATGAAAGTTTAAATTCACTCATTGTATAATACTTAGCACTCATCTAAGAAGTGTTTTAATATATATTTAAACACACTTGCATTTTTCTTTATGTGTACTACTGGCTGCCCTACAAACGCCCCAACTACGATTTGAAAACTGAAATGATCCCAGTAGAGAAAAAAAATATTTACCATACAGCACTAAAATTGAAAAAAGACTCAAACACAGCTTTGCAAACATATACAATTAAATCTGGTGTGATCATAAATGCCTTATTTAAGATACTGTCTAACTTGTTATTCTCTGATCTGATTGCTAAATTATTCCTTACTTATTACATTTTTATGATACATTGCGATGCGTTCATAAAAGTCAAAACATGCACTGAAAACCCCAGTGGTGCGCAACATAGTAAGAATTTAATTAAAAAAGGAGACAAGTACATTTCACAAAGCTCATCTGGGTTTACAATGATAATTATTGCTGTGTTAATGTCACTTTCCAGACCAATCATTGTCATTAGCCATGCAGTGAGTACTTCTCATTCCTCTCCGTTCTGCATATAGTCCAGAAACCATGTATAATACGTATATACAATGTATATTAACAAAAAAGACAAAATTATCATTACCCAGGATCATACTTGGAAACATCACAGGGTTGGCTTCCTGGAGTTCCGGTTCTCCTGGGTGTGATTTGATTATGGGGTGGGATAGCTGCAGACTGAGGTGAAGCTAGTCCCAGTCAGAATTTAAAGGGACGTAGGTAGGGAGTAGGCATGAGGGGATGGAACCTGGGTGGGAGTGAAAAAACCTTGGCAGGGAGCGGACATGACCAATCCTCTGCCTAAAAATACTTAATATCTAACTAACCCAGAGCCTCAGGGAGACAGTGCTTCATGTAGCAAACTCTGGTTAAAATGCACCCTACAATGGTTGCCAGTCTGGTGGCTTACACCGGATATTAGACTTGTGCATATACAGATTTATATGAATTAAAATTTTCCATGAAATGTGTTAAATTCGTCAGTTTTTAAGAATGCCTGAAAACAATGGACCCCCAACAAAACAAAAGAAAACAATGAAGAGAACATAGAATTTTCATTTGCATTTCATTGGGTTTTGTGACCCTTACTCACTCTCACACTCAGTCGCTGCCATGCTTTTTCATGCACTCTGTCAATGTCTCTTTATCTTCTCCTTCGCTCTACTTCTGTTTCTTCTTGCTTATTACTTGTCTCGGCCTGGTGTAGCAGTCCCGCATCAGGACAGCTCCTCAGTGCAAGTGCAGGAAATATTATTTGTTGTCTGAAAATGAACAAAAAATAATCTGAATTGTTTTTGACCATTTCCACAAGTCTTCTGGTTATTAAAAGTACCCCCCACCTTTTACTACTATAGCATATATTTGTGAAATGTGCCCAGAACCAAAAACTATACCTTTCAAGTTCTATTGAATTGGAAAGTTTGTTTTTCACATGGTTCAAAAATTATCAATTTATAAAGGTTCAGACTGGTCAAGTCAGATCAGGTCAACATGTTTAACATTACAAATTCATATTGGCTGCAAATCTGCAAGAAAGTATGCTGCCATTTCTCTTGTTGCAGCATGTTATTGTTTGACTGATATTTCAAAAGTCCTTTTGTACAGCAATACCGGAAATGAAATGATATTAAATGAAATTAAAAATACTATGCAATTCTGTAAGGCGACAAAAAGCCAGGGAGTAAAGATTTGGAGAAAACTGGAAAAATGTGTTAGATCTTATATATATATATATTTCTGAGGATTTATGGTGAAAAGAAAATAACATTACATATACCATAGCTAATGCAAAGCTATGTGAATTTAAAAAAAAATACATTTAGTAGTAGTAGGCAGCACTAGCATAGTTTTAATCATGAGCAAAGCACTAAGCACCACAGATTTCTCAAGAATTGAGTGTTAAGAAGTTTGTGATACCTTTAGTGGGCCAACATTTCCACTAAAAGAGTAAGACATTGTGCATGTGCGCAGCGCACATGAAAAATTGCACATGAAAATGTAACGTTACACATTGAGATGTTCTGCAATTCTTATTAGTTGTTTGTTCAACCTATTTTTGGAGTATTATTTCTGTTTAAGTTAATGTAGGCAGCTATTTTTTTCGTGTGAAATTTATATTCCCTGACTTACTGAGTCATTCCCTTAAAATTTCCATTTGGAACTAAAACATTAAGAATGAGTCAGCTCTGGATAATTTAGCAAGAATAAAACGCTTTATCGTGACATATAAATGAAATCTGAGTGGGAAATATGAGTCATGGAATAAGTGAAGTTCCTTATGGACATGTGCTGTGAGGTCACCTTCATGTTCACGCATCCATTTAAGACTTTTTTCTCATTTTTTCTTTTTTTAACAAAACATACGTGCTTATACGGTGCTGCCATCAGAAATGTTGGGGCCCTGCATCGGCTTAATGCCTGGGTTCCTATACCCCTCCCATCAGCCCATCCCATGTCCATCCAACCCGTTACACCACCTTACGATCCTTTCGTAAGCATACCTTATGAAAGCAATGCCTCATGGCAAGCCTAGGGTTAGTGGTGTCTGGGTGAAGTATTTTTTCAGGGCCACATATAACACTCATACACACCTCTCCCAGGCGCCAAAAAACCCTAGGCTCATTCCTGACACTCCAATATGCAGACACACACAGTCAGGAGAATAATATATACTAACACCCAGCCAAACATGCTAACAACAAATACTAACACACACATACTCATGGTAACACATTATACTTTAACATTCAGCGTACTTTAACATCATACAGTAACAGGCACACACATACTAATACCATACTAATACCATACTAATACCATACTCACACAAACACCATGCACTCACACATAGGCCTACCAACACCATACACCAACACACAGTCTAACACAATGATATACAAATTCATACTAATGCCTTACAGTGACACACACCATATGCACACACACACTACCACCACATTCTTATATACATGCACTCATTATTCAACAACATAAGCTAACACACACCTTGACTTTAACACTATACATAGATACACACGCTGACTACATTTGTTATCAGAAGTTTGGGAACAGGAACATTTTTTTTTTAAAAAAACTGTGTCTATGGTCTATTTGTCTGTTTCTTCAAAATAGCTTGGACAGAATATCTGGAAACACCTGTCTACCTTAAAATTTCTAGGACCTTGATAATGCAGCCTAACTACCTTGTGTCTTGTTACTGTGCTCAGTCTTGCCATGGTTTATGACATTTGACATTAAACTGTTTGGCTGTTCCTCACCCAGTTTTATTCCTCTTACACAGCTGTTTCTGTTTCAGTTAAAGACTTTGCAAGTGTATCCAGAAGTATTGATGCACACTGACTCTGCACATTGCACTCTAACACAACAGTACAGTACACATACAAACGTATATACACACACACTCTACTTCCCTCTGTCTCTTACCTTACTGAGTCCTGCCTGCCAATGCACTCTCTGTGTTTAAGCTTTTGCTGCCTCTCTGCTCAGTAGCTTAATCAAATATATATTTTAAATAGAAAAAAAATGAATTTAGGTGGAAGCTCCACTGAGGCAGACCAAAAGTCACCATAACTTCAAGACTACTACTTTCACACTGGCTTGATTATTATGTTTTATTAATTTATATAGAGCCACCATATTCCACAGTGTATTCCAATGGATCAACAGGACATAACAATTAGTTTGACTTGCAGCTCAACAATTTAGTAACTTGATTTTATTTAACACACTTTACGCACCTATCACTTTGTTTTATTTTTTACAGAAACAAAAGGTTAGGATGGGCCTGCTTAAATTCTATTTAAGGTTTTAAAAATACCTAAGTACCTGAACTACTCAAACTCTATTAAACCCAATTTAGTCAAAAAAGGTAAAACTTAAAAATTAAGGAAATGATAACGTGATAACTCTGGCTATCCCTGAACACTATTAATGAACTACTAACTAGTTAATTTATATTTAATTATATGATTCTGGAGGTCACACTGTCAACACAGAATATCTTCAGGTCATGATTCTCATATGGAAACTTTACCATATTTCTCAAATCATAACTCTGAAGATGCTAGGTGCTGCCTTTCCTGTTTGACCCAAGACAGGACATCTGGTATCTTTTGAGGAAGCCTTACTTGGATGCTTTTCCTGCCCCATTGATTTTATGATGGGGTCTGGCCAGGTTCCCAGATAACATTTATGGCAGGACCTGGTCTAAGAAAAAGGTTACAGTTTCTGGAATTCATGGCAGGCCCCCTGTTAACCACTCAACCCCTGGATCCCTTGTTAAGCCCTCAACATAGGCATCTTACATGAGAGTGAATTTGTGTTGTAGGCTAAGAATCAGCATTTTATTGTAAATGGGGTTTGATAAACAATTATTTAATATTAATTTTTAATGTCGGAAGTATGGGTCCTTTTTTATAGTTTTATTATAATTAGCTGTATTTTGTGCACAGTAAAGTTAAAAAATAACTACATTTTAGCCTTGTATATTTTGTGTCTTTTGCATGCCTGATTTAATGTGTGCTTTATTATCTCCATAATTGCTATACTTTTCAAGGCAAATTGTTAATGTCATTTGTAAGCGGCTCTATTGACCTGTCCATTTCACTTGGAAATATTCCTATGGATTACCATATCAGTTCCAGTGAGTTGCCACATAAATTAATCCCTATCAGCTAGTATCTAATAATACTACTCTGGAAATGTGACTTTAAGGGAATTCTATTTATACATGATGTGATAATATCAACGGGCCTCTTAGTTTTTTAGCATCGCATAATTAAGCATATCATTAGTTAGAATAAGCATTTTGCGAACGCAACTTACTACTTAATTATTTCTTAAGAGATAAGGCTCATAAAGCTGTTTTAATGGGTTGGCCAAAAAGTGAAATAGTATCTACCTGTGATAAAACACTGTATTTTACATCTTTACTTTTATGATTTATTGAAGCATGTGTATACCATTTTCAGTAGTTGATTGGTCGGTCATGGTAAGGATGAAATCAACTAACCAGACTCATCTGAGATCACACTTACTAATATCCCAGTTGTTTGCGGTAACATATGACTTTCCATTTTGTTAGTTTAAGGCGAGAACATCCAAGGGAATGCATGTTCTGTGAGAATAGGAATATAATTGTTAACGATATTAGCCAATAAATACCAATATTTACCCCTTCAATCCCAGGAGCAATGCCCGGAGCAATTTTGCATTTTTTGCGCTATGTCGGTTCAGCGATGATTCTCTTTTTGTCAGGCACCACCAGGATTCAAACCTGCAACCCTGTGGATTCTGGGTTTATCACCTATCCACTACTCCACCAGGTGAATCTTGGACTGCAGTGTCCTTCTACCTCTCCTTGGACCATGCTGTTCCCTAATGCTCTTGAAACACCTGCCCCTCGTTTGATCAATTAAGGCTTAATATAAACCAGGCATCAGCTTAGCCTCATTGCTAGAGCATTGTGTTCCTGGCCCTGTATACTGAGCTACTGCTTTGCTGCATTTGATCAGTCTCCTGTGTATGACTCTTGGCTACGTCAACGATCCAGTTTTGTGTACCAGACCCCGGCGTGTTCCAGACGTACCTACCTGTCCAGCTGCTTCCTAGCCGTCTGCCCTGCCAGTGGGCTTCCTAGCCGTCTGCCCTGCCAGTGGGCTTCCTAGCCGTCTGCCCTGCCAGTGGGCTTCCTAGCCGTCTGCCCTGCCAGTGGGCTTCCTAGCCGTCTGCCCTGCCAGTGGGCTTCCTAGCTGTCTGCCCTGCCCGTGGGCTTCCAGTTTCCTGCCTGTTTTTCTCCTGCTCTCTCTGAACACCTAAAGATGGCGCCTAAAAGAAAATCTAAAGCTAAAGTAGCGCACAGCCCTGAACTGGACACATCAGCTGGCCTACATCCATGTTCTGAACCTGCCCCTGCATTGAGACTCCTACCTGATCCGGCACCGAGTGCCCTGACACTTTTCCTGTGAATAGTGTACCCATGTAAACTATATATTGTTTTTTCTAAGAGAGAGAGAGCTTTCTTTTGATACCATAGTTGGATGATTAGCTGAAAATTTAGAATTAGAAATTTAGTAAAAACTAGCAAAAATTTGAAAAAAACATCTATGTTTTTTAACATTTTCCCTCCGAATCCTCACAAAATTAGGTAAAGAGACAGAAAATTCCATCCAGATTTATCAATTCACGTGTTCTAATTTATATAGACATTCTACATGCAGGTATTTGGCCACCAATAACTGTCAAAGGTGGCCACAGAAATTAGTTCCTGCACTTTTTTCACCAACGCGTCTTAGTATTTTGTAGTATTCTTAGGATTTTTTGTACAGGGTATTTGTTACGGCAGAGAAATCTATCCTAAATTGTTCAGCCGCCTCTCCTGATTACGGAAATACCCGACATGCCTAGTTTTTTTGTGGTTTTCTGGACATTACAGGGCACAAACGGGACCATGCGCGTTATAGATTCCAAACGTGAAATTTTCACATTTTGCTTTAGTAGACCTATGTTTCATTTGGGGCGACGGAAGGGATGTTTCCCTGATGCTGTACGAAGGGCTATACGTACCGGTGCGTCCATAGGGGTTTCTTAGTGGGCGTTTTTTGGACGTCCCGGTACGTCTATAGGGGATTGAAAGGGTTAATTAGAAGAGTACCTGAGACTGATGACTGCTTTTCCGCTTTGCCGTAACACCTGAAACCCAAAAAGGTTTCAGCCCTATGAAATCCAATAATAAATAGTTATTATTATTTTTTATTTATGTAGTGTAAAAAATTTACACAGCACTTCTTACAATACATATATTCAAGAGGTATGACAAAACTAGAATTGACAGACAAAGACAAAAAAAATCATTAGGTAAAGTGGGCCCTGCATGAAAGCAATATTAAAAAAGAATGGACGTCCCCCCTATTTACTAAGGGTGGTTGGGCAATCTCCCCTTCTTCCTTGAACCCATGAGCAGGTGACCCATCCCCTCTGCCTAAGGGTATGGCAGTTAAAGTACCTTTTATTTAGTTTAGTGAATAGACAGAAATGTACTGGTAAGCAACAATTCAAGTGTATATGCTAAAAAAAAGTGAACTCCTAAATTCCCTTCCCACAGCTAAATATTTAAATATTAATGGCATTTCTATGCAATGAATTTGTACTCTAAAATTACATCCTCTCTGCTTATTCTAAACTATTGTAATCATTGGCAGTAACTTGACAGTTGTCTGAACACAGTGATTTCAAGAGTGGTCATGCAAAACATTTTCAGTACAATTGGGAAATAGTACTTATATAATAAATGAGTAAGACAGGTTAATGAAATCTGTGAAAACAGATTATTTGCATATTAATGGAACTGTACGATAAGGGGACATCTTCCTTACTCATGATGGGTCATCATTTCCATTATTATTATTATCATTTATTTCATGTCAGTTTTCAGTTATGAGAATTTGAGTATTCCTTAATTGTCAGATACATTGTACAAAAAATTGGCATTAGCAGCAAAAAAAAACAAAACATCGTTTGCCTACTCCATTAATTCTAGAAGGTTGCCTCTGTCTTTAACAGACCTCTGAGCAAATGCATACGCTGGCCTTTGGTTAATCAAGCCTTGTCTACAACAATCTCTGTACTTTTGTAAACCCTCCTAACTAATTAAGAAACCCCTTTACATCTCCAGTAGTTCTTTCAATCTATACATACCACACCATTTTTACCTCTCAACTAGAGCAGTGACATATGCATTTCAAACCACCCATCAGCACATGCAAATTGGAACATTGTAGTCACTCTATGACATATATATATATATATATATATATATAAACATAATCTGCAGGTTATGACCTGTAACCAGTCTTAGCACCAGCCATCCCTGACACCTGACAGTGGCACCTGATTCAGGGGGGTATCACCTAGGCGTGTATTCTTTCTAAAGAGATAATATTATTATATATTTATATATCACCAACAATAGATATGTCCCTAGTGGTGGTAGCCTATGGGCCATGTAACTGGGAGCAGAGCACTATATTGAGCTCCAAATGCCTCATTTCCTTATGTGCATCCTTCATAAGACCTCCGAATGTTTGCCGAATGTAAATGTATCATAGTGTTCTACATCGCTTAAAGCCACAATCATTTCTAGTGATAATACAGCAGTGTAAAGCAAGAATATGTTTATAATGAAAATTTCTGAGATAAGGGAATACAATGTGAGAAGGAGCCAAAAGAGTCTTCTTTGCTAATGTTTAGGTCTAGGACCATACATGCCTGGAAAAATGACCATGGTGGAAGGCCTGCTTTCAACCGCTTATTCTTATTTTCTGTGAATATAAACTTTGCAAGTAAAGAAAATAAATTGCACAAAATAGGTGGAAGTACAGAACCATGCATTTGTATTATACTATTATTATTTACTATTTGCAGAATCAACAAGATTAAAAACTATTTTACGGAATCTTGATAAAAACGTGATGGGGTCACCTGGGATCAATAGGATGGATGAAATTTTCTAAAATGAGTGAAGGATTCCCCAAAAAGCAGACAAATCTATATGGCAGTCCTTCTTTGCCTATGGTTCATTTGCTGAAATGAATGTGATGCTATAGGCTTGTGTCTACTATGTCTTCTGTTGATGTTGATATGTGCATAGTACAAGTGGTTGAGTTGACAAGGGACACAATATAGAAACAAAAATACAGCTCTTAATATTACCCAAAAGAAAAAACACACAGACGGGGGGAGGGGGGGATGATCAAGAGCCATATATATATATATATATATATATATATATATATATATCTAAAAGAAAAACACTTACCACTGATAATGACTGTGCCTGGCCAGGCTTGCGCCAAAAACAAAACAAGCAGGACCCTTTTTGTTTGCACTTCCTCAGCCGCAATGGGCGCACCATATACTTACATAGCACAAAAAAAACTTACCTAGTACTAAGCATAAACTAGTTTCTTTTTCTGTATGCTTTTGTAGTCCACATAGCTCCAACAATACCAAATTTAACACAACACTAAAAGCAAACTGTGTGTGCTCAAACAATGGAACACGTCATGATGTTACAGCAAATATAGGTGGACCACAGTGGACATACTGCTTAGCTTCTTGGTACCAGAATTCTGGTATTTAAAATCTAAACTTTTCTGCTTTTTTCTGGCCACTTAAAAATACTGCCTTTGTCAGTTTCCCTCTTCTTTTTAAAGCTGATCTATTTGTAATAACATTTTAAAACAAAAGCTTTCAAAATATATGTATTGTATTTCTTGATCTACACTTTGAGTCCCGAACACACAAAGCAGCTTGTCAATGAAAGTTAATTTCCTGTTCTTTTTCATGTATTGTTGTTGAATAGTTTAATGAGCTCAATGATTGACTATGATTGGCTTTGCCAGAGCTGACTTCATCTATTGCTGTTTCAAATTGCCCTTGCATAAGTATTTTGTGCTTTTTCAAAAGCCAAAATAAAGAAAAAAGCACTGACTGTAGCAGCCTTGACTCCTGTGCTAGGCATTCCCAGAAAACACATGACCCCCCCGATAAAAACACAACAACCATGTTTTGGGTAGAAAAGGCCAAAGCTGATTTTATTTCAAAGCTGGCCATTGTCACGCAGACCTAAAACCAAAAATAGGTGCGTTAACAGGACAATAACCAACACACAGAAAACAATAAATAACATAAATTAACATAATTAAACATTAACCATTTAATGTAAACCACCCCAAGCTTACCAGGTTATCCAGGTACCACACAGGGAAGGACATACCGTGATGCCCAAACCCAGACCTGAGGTTCCCAGCTCCACCTGCCAGGAAACCTCCCACCACAAATGCTCTCCCAGCAGCATTAACCCCCTAGATACCTGGTAAGCTTACACACGACCGTGAGAAAAACATATATACCAGAAACACTCAACACACAAAAGGAAGGGCGGGAGGGTGGTACAAACAGCGAGTGGTAGGTGACACGAAATGGCGCCTGCCCTAGTGGCGCCAAACCTTTAAATAACCCACCGTTAACTCCTCCCCCAACTATTCAAAACATGCCGCCACGGCCTAGCCCTGCTCGGCACCCAGTCAGTGGCCCACTCAGGCCCATTCTGAGCCCCGTGGGCTTCATTCAATGCAGGTAATTTCTATAAATAGTTTGAGACGTGCTAAAATATGTGTTAGTACTTAACCCTGCCCTATACCCGAGTAAACTAGTTTGTGGTGTTTTTTGTTGTATGTGGCGAGTATACAACAAACTGTGTTAGTAATCACCTGCGTGCAGGACTGTCTCCGTGTGGTTCCTGTCGCCAGCCCACTCCCCTGTCAAGGGGGCCGTCTCTGGAAGGAATCTCACAATGCTCGGCACGTCCTTGGTGGCTTGTTTCCCGCAACACATTTTACGGTGAAACAACCATGCTCCAGCTCACTTGCGTGAACACATGGTCGCATGTTTGCTCACGTGTATGAAGTCATCAACCCATGGATGATCCGGTGTGTCCTTGAATTGGCCAAAAATTTAGTTTTCATTTTTAACTCCAGGCCTTCAGTACCCAATTGCCCTTGGTTGGTGTAGCACTCTTGTATTGTCTCCTCATTGTTTTGGTGATTTATTCAGGTTTTGAACCCGATTTTTCTTGACTCTGCTTGCTGTTTCACGATTTGGCTTTACGCAAGAGTTATTTTGGTTCTCAAAGGGCTACTTTTTTTGGCTTTGGTTTCCCGTGTCACTGCTGCTTCCAGTGCACTCACCTCTGGCCTCCCAGCCTCAAGGGAGGCTGCTCAAGGGGATTCTTCTAATGAATTTCTTGTTCCAGAACTTGAAAAGGTTGGGGCTCTAGGTCTGGATATTATTATGACTATAACAGCCAGCATAAAGGCTATTATAATTGGATGTCACTTTCTCATCTGGATGTCAAGAACACAGTAAAAACAGGAATGCTCTTGGATTGGGAGTATTTTATATTTTCTGCTATAAAAAATTTCCAGAAGAGCCTTCTGGAGCTATGCCAGCAACGTTTGGTTCTTTAAGTTCTAAAAATAACGTTGGTTTCTATTTTTTAAAGACGCAGCCATAATTCTTAGAAATCACAGTATGTGTTCTGACACTCCTTGCATTATCTGTACTTGTCACCACCCAGCTGAAGCAATCAGCATGCATGCAAGTCATTCAGCAGGTAAGTGCAGACATGCAAGACGTTTTCCCTCACCTCTTTGACCGAGATTTAGTTAATATCTTCTATTGAGCTAGAATAAAGCCAACAGCTCCCTGCATGAGCATTAGGTGATGCCGGGTGGACCACTGGATGCCAATGGGATGTATCAGTCAAGAAGCACTTTGTACTGTAACACTTTCAATGTGGATCTCTGCCTGTTAGAGCCTATAGTACCATAAAGTGCAGTATTATTAGGAACATGTGACCTCAAATATTCAACTAATGACCGCACAGCTATTTTAACACGCATTTATTCACCTTGTGATTTTTATCATTTTTTCATCACATTAATCACTTCATTACACAGACCTCACAAACACATGCTTTATTTGCTTACTACCATCATTTTTATTTTTTTTTTAAACTCTTTTTATTAATTTTTGAACAAAGAACAAAAACATCGTAACAGAACGTCACAGCTACTGTCTCAGAGACGTTAAGGAACAGTACACAATCCCAGATAAGGGAGACAAGTGACACAATAACATAAAAAGAAAAACAAAAACGAAAAACAAGTCCCCCCACCCTATCCTCCCAACCCCCCAACAACCATTTAAACCCATGGTCATGGAAAAAAAGGAAAAAAAAAAGATGCATATATCAATATGTATACACATGTTGTTCGTCAGTTGTTCTACCATCATTTTTAAATACACTCCTCACCAGTCTCTCCACTCATCTAATGATCTTCTGTCCTCTCCTCTGATTTCTAGCTCTCATGCCCGCTTACAAGACCTCTCAATGGCTGCCTCTATCCTCTGGAATGCCCTCCCCCTACCTATGCATCTTCCCCCCTGCCTTCAGTCCTTCAAAAAAATCCATTAAGGATGCCTACGAACTTCTGCCTTAACATCCTTCCACCCAAATTAATTTAGCTCACCTTTCATAGTTCAGAATTTGAACCTATAAGGTATTCTGAATAGGCTCTGCATTTACCAACTAAGCTATCTCACCTCCTATAAAAACCTACATCTAAAATGTCCACAGTCAAACCCTTATGATCATCCCAATCCCCAAATTACTTTGCCTATGAACATGTCCTTTTCCCAAGGTAATTTTTCATTTGTAGCCAGTCTCCTACTTGAGCACAAAATAATAGAAATATAATTACAGACACATGGGTACAGAACAAACTATATTTATTCCTCTTTTTTAATTATTATAATTATTTATTATTATTACTATTATTATTTAATTATTTATTTCAAATGTGACATTAAAGGATATACCATTGATGGGTATTTTGGAATTGGAAGCTCCTCTGTTTACTTGGATAAAAATACATATGTGATTAGTAATACAATTATATAATTTATATCATTATAATTTGTATTCTGAAACTGTATTCAAGATTATTTCACGAGAGCAAGAAAATACATACAGATCTAAAAAAAATTAGCATTTTTTTTTTCAACCATTACAAGAACTGTTACATTTTACCTGAAATATCAGTCTGCTTCACTTAGACGCCTTGAAAGTTAAACACTCTCAGTTTTCTTAACAGTGAGATGGTGTGAATAAAGCGTGTGTTCATTTTTGGACAGCGGGAAGTTTACTCGGCTGGGTAGATGTGACTTTTGCTACTGATAAACTATGACAGCAATCTGATTGCGAATCCACAGTGTGAATTCAAAGCGAGAATTAAAGCATGTTTTTTTAAATGGTTTCTGATTCCCAAAGGTTTTGAAAATAGCACATTTTCCTTATAGGGTTTACTCAGCTCTCTTGTATTCTTTAACTCATGTTTTGCCCTACAATAAAGGATCCCATTTGAATAAAACACAAGTGGTTTTGTTATGAATGGCATGTCCTAGGAAAGTCTCTGTGAGGTATCATCATACCTGGGAACATCTAGGGTCTGGCTATCTGGACCTTATTAGGGTGAGAAGTGCAGACAGTTTTTTGTTTTTTGTATACATAGTACAGCCAATACACTGTATTTGCAGCATGCTTACACCTGTTTGGTAGGCCTCGTATTACACATTTGTATTATTTGAGCCTGAGACTAGCTTAGCGCACCAACATTTTTTCTTTCCCCTTTTGGAAGCAGATGGGTGGGTCCATCGACATCAATGAGCAGTTCAGCTCACATCAATGGAAGGTCCAATAAAGTTGTAACTGTGTTCTACAAAGAATGAGAAATAATATAAAAACAGGGTACTTAGCTTTTTAACCCTCTATTCATTCCTCGGAACACATATGTGGTAGCTTCCCCAAGGACTCTTCCTTCAAAAAGCCCCTTATAACAGATATATGGGGGGAAAAACTGAACAAAATCTGGGGATACAGCTTTAAAAGTACTCTGTAAAAAGAATAAAAACCACAAATGGTGCCATTACATTTAAAAGGTTTAAAACAGCCCCCACTAGTTGTGCCACACTCACAAGATTGTAGTAGGTACTGCGCCTTTAAGATAGCCTGTATCTTCGGAATCCTGGAGGTTTGCTGGAACTTTTAAAACCACCTCAAAGTTTTAAAAAACGGTCATCTGCTGGATACAAACGAATGATAGGCAGGCAGGGTATCTTCCAAAAGCTCTTTATTTAAAATAGCCCATTAAAAATGCTTAATGTTTTAAGAAACTAAGTCCAACACGTTTCATCATATGCTGACTTCATCAGGGACTAGTTATAATGCATCAAGAAACATAAGCTAACAAAATATAATATTTGTTGAATGTGCCTAAACGCTGCTCATGTGACTCTGAAATTTCTGCAGCAACCAGTGGCACTTTACCCAGAGTCTCTTGGTGAAACCTGGAGAATTCCCAAGGTATGAGTATCATATTCAAAACAACCTCCTTAGTTTTAAACCTCCCAACAAGGTACCATATTTTTTCTCTGTAAGGGGATGCCACTCAACAGTTCACATACTTGTTGGAGCTTACCTTATCTGGATCCATGGTGCTCAATGCCTCAGGTCTGGAGCCCCTGTTAATTAAAGGGGAAGGCATTTAAAGACTGGGGCATGGCAGTGGAGGCTCCTGCAAGATCTACCACCAAACCAGTTCATTACTACCAGAAAGCCCTTTTTACCTGCTGTTACATCTTAAGTCTTCTTGCCCTTTAACATGCCTAAGCACTGGCTCCAGTAAAGGTTCAATAATGTCTACATGTGCATAATTTAAGCAAATTTGGGTCTGATCAATAATCAGGGTTCCACCCTGCCTGTTGGGACCATGTCTATATTATGTCGTTGTTCTCCAGTGCTGTTTTCTACTTACCTGCTGTACCAGCTAACTCCAATACATATTTGCAGCGGTCAATGATGTATCCTTTTGAGGCTGGTCACCATAGTAGACTATCATTGGGCCAGACAATAGCAAGTGACTCCATAGCTGAGCAGACTGGCTAGCAGCTTATTCCACAACTGACTGCAGGTGGATAGCTTGTACTCACCATCCACACCATTACTGGAACAGGTGAGCATGATCTGAAAACTGCTTGAGACCAAATCCATCTATCAAAGCAGCCACTGATTTTTATAGTAGTATTAAATGGTTTTTTAGAGAGAATCCTGCAATTGTTAACTACAGTTATGTAGGACTGCACATTTCTGTTCCCCTTACTTCTGATCATTTAGTTTTCTCACAGTTCTTCTTCTCCCTTCTGCCATAAATGTCTGTTAATACTTCTGCTAATTCTCCTGCTATGGGGGCTGTGGTGCTGTGTCCTATGATGTCCCAGTTTTTATAAATGTCTCTTATTTGGTAATAACTGATATATTGTGTTGATAAAAATTTATACAATGCCATGACCAAGGGTGGGATGAAGTCTTATTCTTGAACTGAGGTTTATACGTGTTCCATGGCCTTGAGGTTACTTGAAAAGACAGACTAGATAGGTGGTTGAACTATTATTTCTAGGAGGCTTACTTCAGGACAGCTTCAGTTTCTGCTAGTACACATCCTTTTTACTTGCAGGGTTATGCCTATGATTGGAACCTTCTACAGGAGACTCTCTTAGAGAAGACAAAGTCATGAAGGTCTGGAAGAATTTCTTTGTACATTATACAACCTTGCTGGTAAAATGGAGAATTAGTTAATGAAGATTAACTTATTTCTGATGCATCTGTGGTTCATATTTTAAGAATATATTACCATGGCCAAAGGTGCTCGGGGATGGTGGATCATGGGTTGCTTGTATCCTAATTACGATTTTTTTGAAGAAGAACTTTAGTTTATTTTATGTTATAGGTACAGAAGGTGAGTTCCAAAGAGACATAAGAGACAAGCGTATCACAGTGGGTTTAAGAAATACATACACACTGATGAGCCCATAGAAATGTTATACAGAGGCATAATAACAAAACAGGATTAGCCGTCGACGTCGGACGTGGCGCCATAGTGGAGAAAGTCGTCAGGGCCATGATTCACAAACGATTTTAACACTACCAGAGTTCACCTAGGTACACCACCCTCATTGTTTTGATTTACGCTGATAGTAACGATATACCCTAGATCAGGGCAGCCAAGCTGATTTGTATTATAAGATATCTTGCACTTTTTCATGGGCTTCACTTGCTTTTGTCCAGAATAAGTTGTGAAAGGGCAAAATCAAGAAGTCACTGAAAGGGAAGCTCAGTAGGGCAATGTACAATTGTGCAAACGTGTGTGGATGAGATTCTAGTGTAAAACTGTGTTTGTATGTAATAAAGGGATCTCCTGCGTTCATATTGGGTATATATATTTAATACTGGCTTGGATATTTTTAATTTGGATTTACAGGGTGCCCTGTGTCTGGTTCTGAATGTAGTGGGGATGTAGTTCTGCAGTTTTTGTTCTTTTTTTTCTCCCCAGTGGCTGCACTGGAGACCTAAGAGTTAACATGTTCAGATCCTCCAGAGCAGTTCCAGAAAGTTTCCAGATATTAAAAGGTTTAGTGATATTTTTGGTAGATAGGTAAATCTATTTCACCCCTAATGTGTTCTCATCTACCACTAGAAGAAAATAAAGATTGTTTTCTAACCATTAAACTTCTATACTTCAATACAGTTATTTGATAAACATGTTGGTATTATTTGTTTTTGTAGGCTGAAAATCCTCATGTCAATTCGCAAAATAATTCAAGGATGCAGGTAAAATTGTGGTATGCAGAAAATGGAAGAAGAAAGCTGTTCAACATTTTAAAATTAGGAGACAAAGTAGTTCTAATCGGCAGACAATTTGTATGTTTCTATGACAACATCTAGTACAAAAGCACAATGAAACAATGTAAAGGGACTAAAACAAATCTATTTAACTGGGATAAACTTCTTCATGTTTCCATGATGATAACTAAACTGAAAGAATAAAATACTTATATTGAAAAGGACAACATTCCAGTGATACAAAAAGATAATTTTCTCTATATTGGTTTCTCTTTGTATGTGTTAATTAAAAGTTCTCTCTGAGAAAGTATTTTGTTGACTATGTTGGACTGGCAAAAATAAAATAAAGGACTTTTTTTTGGTACTTCTCTTGAAACACATTTGGTGCTATATTCTACTTTTAACTGTAATTTTTTCAGACCTGGATCAACTGTTTGTTGCACACAAATATGTACTTATTAATCCCTAAATAATAATGATTATGTTAACCCCTTCAGGACCGGGATTTTTAAACTAGGGTGTCGCTAAAGGACCGGAGCCGTTTTTGTGTTTTTGCCATGTCTTTCTTCAACTGTAATTTCTCTCTTATCAATTGGTGCACCCACACAAATCATAAATTGTTTTTTTCAGCACAAGTAGGGCTTTCATTTGAAACCATATTAAGCTGGATAGTACATTGTTTTGTTTGAAATAAACTGGAAAAAGTGGGGAAAAAATGAAAAAAAACACATTTTTTTACAGTTTTGTATACATACAAATTGTACACACATTGAACCAATGGGAAAAAATTATCCCAAATATATTCATTAAGTTGTCCTGATTTGGAAACCACCCAACATGGCCAGGATTTTTATCTATTTTGACCAGTATAGGGCAAATATTGCAAGGCAGGCATTACGTTTTTGAAATGTAATTTTTTTCAAATTTGGCATGGTAGTCTAATAACTGCAATAGTTGTCACAGATAATGATTATCCCCCCAAAATTATATGTTTATGAACAGTAGATAAGTCAAGGTGTTAACTAGGGTCATTTGGACACTTTTCAAACAGGGATTTTATCGCTAATTGCTGCCAAACTTTGAGGTATTTTTATATTTTTTTGTTTTTTTTGCATATGTTGCAATGTTGCTTTAGATTTTATATTATATTTTGTATAGAATATGTGCAACTGCAGAAAAAAACACCAAATTGTGTTCACCAACATCCCCCGGTTCCAAAACTGGAACATGCGCATTTTAGTTTTCAAATTTGCAATTTTCAGAAATTGGTTTCCTGGGCCCATATCCCATTTGGGACATTTTGGAAGCCCCCCACTGTAAATTACCCCATAAAGGTATATATTTATGAACAGTAGATGAGTCAAGGTGTTCAACTAGGGTAGTTTTGACAGTTTTCAGACAGCCATTTCTTCACTGATGTCTGCCAAACTTCACAGGGAAATTATTTTATTGCGTTTTTAACGCATACATTTCAATGTTGCACTAAGTTTCTTGCACACCATAAGTGCAACAGTGGAAGAAAACACAACATTTTGTTCACCAACATCCCATGAGTCCAACAAGGCCTCGCATGCATGGTTCATGCATTTTTTGAGGAAGCTATGAGGGCAAAACTGGAACATGTGCATTTACATTTTTTTTTATATTTTTTTTTATCAGATTACTTGTAAGTGACAGGTTTAGGCCGCTGACATCAATCAGGGAGACCGATCAATAATCAGCGACTTAAAATGTCACCGACAAGTCATCAGGTAATAATTATGATTTTTTTATTTATTAATAATTTGTGTTTTTTCATAATTAACCTAGATGACCCCTCTCTCTTTGTAGAGCAGGGTCATCCGTGGGCTGCCATAATGATCCGATCACTCCTATTGGCCAGGAGCGATCTGATCAGCCCAGCCCAGCATTTGACCTGGAAGCACCCTGGACTTTCAGGTCAGTGTTGTTATTTATTTTTTTTATAATTATTTTATTATTTTTTTTTACATTTATTTATTTATTTATTTATTTTATTATTATTATTTTTTACATTTTTTTTTAACTCTTTCAATGCTGATGCTCCATTGAAGCACAGCATTGACTGATATTTAGTCCCCACAAGCTTGTGGGGACTAATATTAACCCCTGCAATGCTGTGATGGGGGTCATACACAATCGCAGCATTGAAGGGGTAAATTGAGGAAGAGGGGGGTAGGGGTTAACTTAGCAAGGGAGGGGGTGGGGGGGGCTGGTCTCCACACTCATGTGGAGACCAAAGAACCCTGTCTCCCTGTCCCTGAAGCTGCCTCTGGCAGCTGGGACACAATCTTCCAGACTCCTGGGCAGACAGCAGCAGCAGCGCCCCCATGATCACCACGATTGTGGTGATGTGGGGGCGGTTTTTGGAGGAGACGTACCTGGTACGTCCCGGTCTACCGGTGACCGGTAACCAGGAAGTACCAGGTACGTCCCGGACCTGAAGGGGTTAAAGGGCATGGAAGCTGATTCTCAGATGTATATTATTATTATTATTATTATTATTTTTATAGCGCCATCATTTTCTGCAGCACTGTACAAGAGGTAAACAGGACATAACAAGTAGTATGTATAACATAACAATTCCTTTTCTGGAGGTAAGGAGAGCCTGCTCAAACGATCTTTTAATCTAATGGTAGATGGTTGTTGGGGAACATTCTGTTGTGCTCTGTCAAAGTGAAAGCTAACATATCGAAATAGTAGAACTTTTATCAGCTGAATGTTCCATGTTATCACAAAAGATAATTTAGGATTAGTTTGACCCAGAGTCTCCAGGTGAAGCTCTAGGTCACCCTACTAAGCGATGCTTAGCCTACTCCATTCAATTTTCTTTCCAACTCCCATCCCACTCCCATGCCATTTAAAACAATGGGGCTAGCCACGTGGCTAACCATATACACACCTTGTCGTGAAGCCACTCCTTCAGACGAGGGACAGCTCTGGCCAGCCTGGCTAGGAATACCTGTGACTCCATCTCTGCTATTTCAGTCCATGGTGATTTCCAGCTATTCAAAAAACACTATTTCTTTGGGGTGTTGAGTTGTTAAACATCGCTTTCCATGTGATGGAGCATCAGCTGTCTTTTGTTTTTTCTCCAACAAGCACACTTTGACAATTCCTGTATGAATTGGTTGGCTCAAACAAGTCTTTAAATGATATTTACCTTGATTCCTACCTGATGTTAATTAAAGATTTGAATATTAGCCATCTATTTTCTGTCCACTGCTATATAATTAACCAGAGCAGAAAACTTTCCCAAATCCAATTTAAATGCTTATTACGACGACGACTAATATTAGGTATTGCAAATTAATCAAACAGAGACAGACAATCCACTGCATTTTATCAGCATCCTTTGGCTGTTTAATTAACAAGTAATTGCTAATTTGGTTTAAGAAACACAGTAAAGAACCAGTGTATTACATTTACATGCTCTTCCCAGAATAGTAATGTTTTCATACTCAAAGTGGGTACCATACAGCTACCTCAAGTGCATAATAGGTACAGTATCTCACAAAAGTGAGTACACCTCTCACATTTTTGTAAACATTTTATTATATCTTTTCATGTGACAACACTGAAGAAATGACACTCTGCTACAATGTAAAGTAGTGTACAGCCTGTATAACAGTGTAAATGTGCTGTCCTCTTAAAATAACTATAAAATATATCTGAATATCATGCTTCATATATACTCTTGTTGCAGATACAATACTGCCACTTTTGCAAAAATGCAGACATATTTATATATGAGATTTTAATGGGTTTTTTAATCCATTGCTGAAATCACATATTGTTAATTTTTTTCTATTGTTTTGCCTCCATATCTTTGTGAATCCCTATGCCCCATATTTTGGAGTGTACATTATAGGCAATTTGTTCAAAGGTTAGAGCTGACACCATTCAGCACAGGGGGCTAACCCAAGCTATTGGCCAGTAATAGTGTCCTATCACATTTACTTATCAACATATATGTACTAAAAGTGACTGCATGGAAAGAAGCACATAATCTATACGCTAAGGGCGCAAAAGTTGCTTAAAGCCCTTGTTACCAGTGTCATATACCTTTACACAAAGCATCTCCATTTTATGTGTTTCTCAATGTATTTGTCTCCTTCTCCAGCCACCTTAGGTAAAATGACCAGTAGGTGTGAAGTATTTCGGCCATAGGTGTACTTTTCTGCCTTGCCTTTAAGACGGTTCTTTTATTTGTCATAGAAATCAGTGCTAGTGTAATAGACCCTTTTATTTTGTGCGGACCAGAGTTTATAGGCATGTACATGAAAATGTGTCCTTTTTACACGGAAGATAGGAAAGCAAATGATTCATGAATATTTTATAGCTTAGAAATGGTTGTTTTGACAGAAAGCCTTTTTTTGTAGTGACATGAAACACGATAATAATACTATGAGCTTGTCAATCAAGTGTAAAAAGATATTGCCAAAAATGAGGAACAAATCTACTTAGACGATACCAAACAATCCCTTATTTATTTGAACTGAGCACAAAACACTCACTTTATTTATTTAGGAAAAACGAATAATGTAGTAAAACTCATTTTTATTATTTTAATTGATAATGTTAATCCGAGTTAAAGTCCATCATTCTACAGTGAGAAAGATTATAAAAATGGAAAACATTCAAGACAAAATTCAGCAAATTCACCCCAAGGTCAGACTGTGAAATGGTCAGAGAAATCGCGAAAAACATCTCAGATTCAACAGGATGACACAGAACATGCATCCCTTCACTGAGGGAATTCCCAGGGTGCCCTGGTAGGGCAGGATAAGTAAGTGTGTGGTTGAGATACCCACAATAGGTATATCTTGCCGTGCTTTGTCCATGAAACATTTATAGGATTGTTGACCTTTACATAAGGTGTCTCATAACAAATAGTATGTACTTGTCAGCTCATGGACAAAGGCAATGGGCATGTCTGTGGGAATAGGTGAATCTAGAAACGTAATTGTGTGGCAGCTGTACAAGGCATTAAAGGGTGACATTCCTATGGATTTGTGTAAATGTGATATAATCATCTAGTAGGTATGTAGTTAATCATTTAGATACTGCCCTAAGGTTCGATTAGTACGTTCAGTGTTCATCTTTCTGACTTACCTTAGGAGGTGCACCTTGCACACTCGACACCTGCAGCCAGTGTCTCCATCATTAGGACGTCCCCTATAAGATGCAACACTATTGTGCTATATTTTTTTTTAATTACTTAGATGTGGGCATTAAGGATCTAGTAAAAGTTCTTCTTAACACTATTTTGTTGAGTATTGCTGAGTACACAGAACAAGGTAAAATGAATCACAGAAAGTCATATATTGTACCATCCCAAAGCCTTCAGACTCATAAAAATGTAAGTGACATGTGTATATAAGATGTTTCCAACTATGAATAATGTAGCTGAAAACCAAGTTCTTGTAATGTGAATATATTTTCCTGGCTAATGGTCAGAATCAAATTTATTAACAAGATTCATACATTTGACACAACTGCATACATAAAACCAATTCCTTAGTATCTGTTTTTCCAGAAGATGAAACTTTACAATGTTTAATTCATGGTACAGTCAATGTAGAGATGATTTAAAAAATGTTTTGTAATATTTTATTATTCAATTACAAAGCTTTGGTATATTTTCTCACGCACTCAATATATTCCAGGTTGAAATGGACCCAGTATTTCTAGTATCAAGGTAAGTAGTTTAGGTGAAAAAGAAGCTTTGATTATTGTAAGCAATGATGTGACTGAAAAAAAGGTCAAACTAACTGCTACAAAATGATATTCTAAATGTATTTAAGTAAATCTTGCTACTCAGATTTCCATGCTGCATTTTGCATTTTGCATCATGGATGCAGCATTATGACAAGATATGTACTCTGAGAAGATTGACCACCATGGCCTCTTGGGATCACAATACAAAAAGCATCCAGTAGTTACCGTATATAGATGTGGTGTAGATTCAGTAAAACAATAACATAGCACTAATGTAACCCAGGTTAAAAGGATGTAAGGATGGCATTTTTTCCGTTACATTAGCTCTAGATGGGGGCTACAATCAAATAAACACAGTAATCAGTGAGTAGTTCTAGGTCATATCTTTCAATAAAAGGCAGAGCATAAGGTTCACGTATCCATAGTAGCCCAGTAAACATTCAGGCTACAACATCCACAGCAAACTGAACAATCAATAATTCTGTATAGGATTTCATTGAAATAACTGCTATACTGTATGGCTGATGACGTAAATGTAGGTTAAGAGGTCAGAGTCAATGTTAATAACATATAGTGAGAGGTGAACAGAAGATGGTCCACAAGAGAACTGATGAACAGGTTTATGCTGTCCCAAACAGTGGTCTATATATAAAACCATGCCATAGACAACGACTGTGAGCCATTATGACAACAGACTGTTCAGGTTTTGTTTCAGTGTGTCTGAAAGTGTTATATCAACATTTAATTTTATGTTTTGTCTACCCAGTGAACAGCACTGAAGAATACATTGGTGCTTTCCAAATAAATGACAATAACATAATAGTGATAATACATACATGTTACCTTGTGTTAAACAATTATTATTTGTTCATTATATACATTCACGTGGAATTAAATTTTGTTTTTCTGCTTTCCCTTCTTGTCAGGAGTAGCCAAGGTTTTAAAATGTATCACCCTGAGTGCTGTAGAAATTACAGCAGTTAACTGTACGGCTTTGACTTTTTCATTAAGTTACATGATTTATTGTTTCTATACTGGTCTTGTTAGCCTTGTTTTAAAAGCATTTTGAAATTGAATTTCTTGGTATTTATGGCATATGACAATTGAATGAGACAAGTTGGTTTTAGGCTTTTTGATGCATTTACTATATTAAAATTCCACACAATTACGGTTGCTGCTGCACTTTACCTACACTGTCTAGTCTGCTGAGCAAATAAACCTTAACAAACCTGCAAAGTTTAGTTACATAAAAACAACACGTAAACTTGTATGAAGCTTTGTCGGTTACTTTAGCAGCAACTTTAGTGTTTGAGTTTTGTTTCCACATCCCTAGCAAAAATTGTGAATTCTGCAATTGTATTAAGATTTAAGTGCTATTCCTAAGGCATCCAACAGTAGTACCAGTAGCTACTAGACTTGAGCGCCGGCCAAGTCTTCGTGATCATCTCCAGAACAAAAACTCCTTTATATTCAACAAATATTCACCTATTCCCTTGCTTGTTTCAGGTGAATATTCATATACAAATGTACATTGGTTGATGCCAGAGGAGGCCCCTGCAGGCGACCAATAGAGTCTCTCTTATGGACCTTTAAAATCCTGGCGTCAAAGCTGCTGCGTATTGTTGCTGCATTAACCCCGTATTAACCCCTGCTAACAAAAATGGCAAGAAATAAAGAAAAAACACGAACACAAAGAATGTACATGAATATTCACCCGAAAAGAACACAGGAATGGGGGAATATTTGTGGAATGTGACTTTTTTTTTTTAGCAAAGACGAACACAAAGACTTGCTAACTAGCCAAAAAGCATGCACCACTGCAACTACTGTAGAAAAATGTTCCAAAAGACCAAATCACACATATTAAATTTGAAATTATCACAATGCTAGAGATTGATTTTGTATGTATTATTAGTATTTTGGGCCATTCTGCTAATCATGTTTTTAACAAAACTGCATTGAAGAACTAGATGTAGTACTAAGAGAATATACCAATTTGCTTTTAGAACAAAGATGGCAAACAGAGGATTCTAGCAAATGCCCCTAGAATACCTAGATCAAGCTTTGTTTTCTTGCACGCAGTTCCACAGAAGGCCACAAGAGGCATGCAGAACTAAACTATGTCTAGCTTTATGAATTGTATTTCACTTTTTGGTTTCAATTGCAGTTTAATTTAATGTAATTTTTTAAAAACAGGTCAGCTTGGCCATCACCCTCAAGATTAGAAACAATAAAGTTGTGATGTAGTAGTGTCAGATTGTAGTTTTGGTGTCTAAATAAACATTTTATATATAGTGAATATGAGGTTATTTATTTGGCTCGCATTAAGAAGGTGCCCAAGGCTCTTAATAATTGACTGTTTGTACAGAGGTGGAGTTCACCAGCTGGATGCAACATTAGATTGTCCTTCCTCTAATTATGTTAGTTGGTTTGGCCTCAAGTCCTTATATTTTGTACATATTTATATTTATAAGTTTATTGGTACCTTATGGTACCTTATGGTTCTTGAATTGATGTCAAGCACAATCAGGTCATCTAGCAATTGATCCTTCAGCATTATATTGAATCCATAGCTGGAATTCCATTCCACCCACAGACAGGTAAGATGAGGTGAAAGAAAATGGAGGGAGTGGTAAAGGAAAACAGCAGAGCATACTATACTAAAGATGTGTGTTGAGCTAAAATGTGAGGGATAAGGGGAACTATTAACCTTTTGTTAGGTTATTGGTACCTCAAAGCCCAGAGCAATTTTGCCATTTTTGGGGTATGTCGGTTTAGCGATGATTCTCTTTTCCTGTGAATAGTGTACCCATATAAACTATATATTGTTTTTTCAAGGAGAGATAGAGCTTTCGTTTGATACCATAGTTGGATGATTAGCTGAAAATTTAGAATGAGAAATTTAATAAAAACTAGCGAAGATTAGAAAAATAAACAAATTTTTTTTTACATTTTCCCTCTGAATCCTCACAAAATTAGGTAAAGTGATGGAAAATCCCCTCCAAGTTTATTAATTTAGGTGTCCTGATTTCAGAAATACCTAATTTATATAGACTTTCCAGACTTTCCCAGCACCAGGGAGCATACTATAAGGTGTACAATTTTGTATAATTTGTATGCCTATGGCTTAACGGGTTTGGGGGTTGTGAACAGGGGCAGAAGGGTTATACTGGCTAGATGTTATGCTAGGGCAATGGGAAGTAAGGTTTTTTAATAATTTTTGTATTATTTTTTTTATATATTTTTTTTATTTATTTTTTTACATTTTTTTTTATTTTTTATATATTATTTTTACACAGAAATGGTTAGAGGTCCTCCTAGGGACCTCCTGAACATGCCAGTGATGTCACAATGACATCACAGCATTTGTATTATTTATATTATTATTTTAATGATTTATTTAATATTATTTTTTAAATGAATTCACTTTTTTTTTCTTCTGCTTTTCTCTTTCAGGACGGGAGGGGGAGTGAGAGAGATGGTTTCTCACTCCCCTCCCCGCGATCCCCCTGCACCGATCACACTGTGATCTCTATGCAGGTCC
Organism: Sceloporus occidentalis; assembly: GCA_023333645.1. Lineage (NCBI taxonomy): Eukaryota > Metazoa > Chordata > Lepidosauria > Squamata > Phrynosomatidae > Sceloporus > Sceloporus occidentalis. The sequence continues at coordinate 994,128 of JALMGF010000025.1, read as the reverse complement.
TCACAGACCTGCATAGAGATCGCAGCATCTCTGTGCCTCAGCGGAGGGCAGGATATCCCCGCAGGGAATATCCGCAGGGAAGCTCCGATGACCTTCCGGGTTACGTCAGCAGTGACACAACCCGGAAGGGAATGTCCGATCGCGCGTTTGCAACTGCGCGATCGCGCGTTTGCAACTGCAACAGCTTACCGGCTTTCATGCCGGAAGCTGTTACGGGAGATCGGGCAGCAGAAAGCCGGCGATGCCGGCTTCTGCTGCCAGGGGGGGGAGTCCAGGCTGTCAAACGACAGCCTGGTCTCCCGTGCAGCGGCAGGGATGTGTCCCTGACGCTGCACGAAGGGCTGGGCGTACCGGGACGTCCATAGGGGTTTCTTTGTGGGCGTTTTTTGGACGTCCCGGTACGTCTATAGGGGAATGAAGGGGTTAAGTAGTACTGAAAGGGTAAAACGTGTCCTTAAGAGGAGAGGGGAGAATATTTAAAAGGAAAAAAAATTTCCCAACCAAATCATGCAAAGGCTAATATGGATTTGCAGGGATTTGCTTATTGCGAGAGATGACTATTTATCTGTAAACACGCATTACAAGTATCTCTATCATCCGTGGCATGAAATATGGTTTGGCATTAAGAAGCAGCAGACTCGGGTAAAACAAATGCGTATACAAAATATAAGTTACCAAAATCACCTCATAAAACCTCATTGCTTTTTCTTGGCTCCTATACATAATGTGAAGCAGGTATTAGCAAGTTAAATGCATATTGGAAGCCTGCGTTTTCCTGTAGGCAAATCATTATTGGAGTTAGAATATGAGCCTTGTCTCTTGCCACAGAGCGTATTTGAGTACTTCTCCTGCTTACATGTCCTGCTTTTAGTAGATACAGCCAGGGGTGAAGTTTCATGAAACAAAAGTTTAATTTTCCAACTCCAATAACTAAAGAATGCACGCAGCAATTTGCATGCAATATGTATTATTGTTCAAGTGAAATATACTTCAATATGCATTAAAAGTTTCAAAGATTTGAGGGACTAGACTTTTTTTCTAGTGATTATAATTGTACAGCTAAGTATGAAGTCTCATTAAGTTATTTTTTTATATTGGTGCTGTCGACATTTGCTAGTATTCAGACTAAGAAGAGAAAAGTGTACCTTGTGTGAATTAGCATTTTTATTCTGACGGCCGCCACTCACCTTTTGTGTTGGAAGTAAAATTACTGTTGGTTCCTGAGCAGCCCAGATGACTTCTTTGTCTGGTGTTGTATCAATGTGTCACTGTAAACCACATTTATAGCTAGTGCCTTGTTTCATTAGTTTTGGCATGCATAATTCACTCTCCTCAGGGGTCAAAAGGCTTTTTTTCAGTGATCAGCAAACCTGATGTTTTGTTTTTTTTAGGAATTTAGAGCCAACTAGTACCTACATTAACAGCATAAAATATTTTATTAAAATTCTAAGTCTAGAAAAATGTCCTGTACTATTTAGAAATGTTATACAATAAGCATTTCAGTACAAAAGGCTCCATTGTTGTTTGGCAAATAATTAGTGCACCATTACGTGACCCTCATGCATTATTTCTTTTATGCGGTAATTTACTAAGCTAAGCCTTCATTAAAAATGCTGTTTTAATGGATGTGTTTGTAGCTAAATGCTGTTAAAATGGTCTGTATGATACTTCAGTACATATACTGTGCACCATTTAAAGGCGCTAGCAACTGAGTAGTGATTGGTTATCATTTAATTTACATTCTAAAATTCTGTGATTTTATTTTTCAATGAGCATAATCATTATGCATTAATATAAATTTAAGTTCATAAAGGATTCTTTTCCCTTTGCTAAACTCTCTCTTGTGTCTTACTACTTCTTGATCATTTACCGATTTGACTTATTCTATCTTTTTTTTTTCTCGTTATTGTTACTTAGGAAGCTTCCAAAAGGTATCACAACAGTTTACAACATAATGGGAAAATAAATAGATGGAAAGGGTTACTTATACACATACAAGTTGCAACAAAATGACAGTTTTTGTAAAGTACATATATTGAAGGCCTTTATTGGGCTCAGACTGGTACCAGGTAAATGCCTGGCATGGTCGATAGGGCTACATAGTGCATACTTACCCATACAGAAGGGTAATGTAAATGCCTAGCAGGCCGGTGGCCAATATGGCTGCATATTTACCCATACAGTTTGGGTACTACTGTATAAAAAGTATAAAAGTTCAGCGTGCAACCACAAGCCTTAAATTGTCAGGGCCGCTTAGTCACCCCCTGGCCTTTATTGTAACTAAACTGGCCTAATATCAAGAAGGTCTGACTAACTAGAAAGTTCTTATTTATTGATCCTTTAATGGAGCTGGCGAAGGCTTTATAATTAAATAAACCTTTATCCAATAAAGCGTGATTGTGACAATGCATGGTAAGGAACAAGCTTTCAGTAAAAAATGCATGTTTGAGTTATCAGAAATAGGTAATAAAGAAAAATAAGTGCTTGCAGTGCATGTGGATGACTTTTAAAAGAAGCTATTATTTAGACCTACATGAACGAAATACATAAAATAAATACTTTTTGCAGAATGCATTGACTGATACTTTTTTGTGTTTCTGGATCAACATTCATGCTTTATCAGCTGGAGCAATGGTGGCACCCTGTGGCCAAAGCAGACTCCCTAGTGGGTATTTTCATTCAAGTTCTCCATATGACTTCAGTGCCGGAAGATCAAGCAGACAGAATTGTAAAATGGTTGCATTAAAGAGGGTGCAGGGGTTTTTTTTTGGTGACTTAGTAAAGGGCCTGGCAGTCTACACGAGTCTAGATAAAGTTTGTCCTAATGTTGGTTTAGTTCTAAAAATTGCAGTTGGGAAATTTTTTTATCTTGTTAACCCCTTTAAAACAAAGCCTGTGTGGGCTTTACATATTTTTACTAGGTAGGAGAAGTAAAGTGCTCCATAATAAATAGGTGGCATTATATTTCCTATCGCTGTCAGGAGAGTTTACTGGAAAGTTATTGTTTCAGCTCACACTTCATTATTCATTATGAAGGGGCAACACTAGTATGTTTATCCAGCAAGAAGGGCTGAGCTAGCCCTGTATAATGTTTAAGGATACTGAAGAAATCTCACAGATTTACCTATCTATCTATCTATCTATCTATAATACAGGGATAGCCAGGCTCTTCCTGGGAACTTAAGCCCAATTGGGTTGGACCTTCATAGAAGGTGCTGATAAATGAACCATTTAATAGCCAACCTGGTTAATGGATATCATAAGTATTATAAAAATTACCGACCATGACATGGGTGGAAGGTGCAAGTAAAGACTCTCTCCTCTGCTGAGGCAAAAAATGAAAGTTCTTCAAGTGTCATGGTATGTTCATATGCAATGTTCTCTGCATAGTCATTTTCCATGACTTTCAATATATTTCTGCAAGAATATGATATACAGTACTATAGCTGTGAAGCCCCTCTATAGGAGGATAGCATGCTGAGAGAAAGATTTGGCGCTCTTGCATTCTTTTCTTTGTCCAGACACTAGGGTAGAATATATTTGAACTTCCACTTCTAACATTTGTGAAAGCATGTGTTATGGTGTGCACCTAGGGAGATATGCCTGGAACTAGTGCAAGGCTGGTGGCCGTTGGAAAAGGAAAGTAGCTTTTCCATGTGAAAGCCGTGTTTGCTTGAACAATTTCTAACATAAAATGGGCATGACCGACCCTTAAAATTTAGTTATGATTGAAAACCATTGCAACCTTTAAAATCTCCTCCATAAATTTAGAAACAATGTGCAATGCAACGGTGGAAAATTGTGGCACAGTCTATAGTCAGTTAAATTCTCTGTTATCGATTTGGTGCTTCTTTAATAAGGCAATTTGTTAACAATATAATAGCATGTACAAGAGAGAGAACTGCCATCAACTGAATTTTATTATTGGACTTAACTAGAAAAGAACCTGGAAGAAGTACTTATATAGTGTGTCTGCAAGGATGAAAAATTACACATATAAAAAGAAAACCCTGAATTATGCAGCATCAGAACTGGATATCACTGGATATAACCCTTCTGGTAAAGGTTTTTCTAGGCCAACTAACAGGTTGCAGAAATACTTCATTATTTACAGTGTGTAGAGATCAATGATGTGATAAATGTGCATGCTTACCAAAACAGCAGGAATACAGGGAGTGGAATCACTTTTCTAAGAAAAATGATTTTAAAATAATAGGACTCCCTCTATAAATCAGTTGCAATATGGGAGCACTCACCCAAGTAATGTTCTGATGGAATTATAGTGCATGGAATGTTTCATTGATTTACACAAAGATTTATTAATTTTGCACTTAATGCATAATCCAAACAATATGCTATACATGTAACAGTTATTATTATATGTTGTGTGCAGATGTAATACATTTAGAGAGTGAAAGGAGCAGAAGCAGCAAGACAGCATAGGCTGTGGGCTGTGGTTTGGAAAGATTATGAGTAACTAGGCTACTTCTTTGGTGGAAAAAAGGTACAAAGCCACCTCTAGACATCACAACTGATCTGGTGCAAGCTGCATTTGAATCTTGTTTAGTGACACAATGTGTTGGAATCAGAGTTTGCAGTAGTGAGAAGAAATTCATGATTTAGGGATGATTAAGGGATACATTGGCCAGGATCTGAAAATTGCACAGCAGCAAGAATTTAGTTCATCTTCATGTGTGACAAAAATCAAGGCTGATGGGCACTATATATATATATATATTTATATATTTTTTTTATTATTATTATTTTTTTATATTATATTATGAATACCATAACAGGGGTTACCTGTAATGAATGGAATCTTAACAGCCTGACAGTGAGAAGTACTATGACATCATAAGAATGTTTATCCTGTGTTGCATTCACACTATTTTTATGTTAACAGATTCAAATGAAATCACGAGAGTTAAAATTTTTGTTGAAAAAAACCCATTTTATTTGTTATAACAGAAAATAGTACAGTGAAAAAAAGGAATAAAACAAAAGAATTTCGGAGTGCTCGTCTGATGCAGTTTTAAAAAATGCATGTGCACTGTGAAAGAAACGGTGTAGACTTGATCAAAAGATACCTAGATAAAGCGCTCCATTCCTTAAGGCTGGTGTAATAAACATTGCATCCACTGCACACCAGGTCAAATGGTTCATAAGCTTCAGGCACCTGCTTTTGTAGCTGGTGGGCTATTCAGAGCAAGCTTTATGATGTAAAGTGGGTGTGGCTCTAACAAACCTTTATATGGTTACCTGCTAAGCATTATGATGTAAAGTGGGTGTGGCTCTAACATGCCTTATATGGTTACCTGCTAAACGTATGATGTAAAGTGGGTGTGGCTCTAACAAGCCCTTATATGGTTACCTGATAAGCAGGGCCGGCCCTATAATGGGGCAGACTGGGGCAATTGCCCCAGGCGGCACTTTAGAAGGGGCGGCACTTTGCCGCCCCAAGCGCTTTTTTTTTTTTGAAGCGGAGGAGAGAGAGAGGGGCACCGAGTGGTTTTAGCTTACCCGCTCGGCGCCCCTCTCTCTCTCTCTCTCCTCTGCGGCGAGTCTCCCTGTTCGGTCCCGGTGCCGGCTTGTAATGCAGAGCGCCGGAAGTGACGTCAATTTCCGGCGCTCAGCATTACAAGCCGGCACCGTGGCAGAGCAGGGAGACTCGCCGCAGGACTGTTTAAAGGTAAGTACCGGGGGGGGGTCGTAGATTATGCCGTCGGCGAAGTTTAAAATGCCGCCCCCCGGCGGGGGGGGGGCGGCGTTTTAAACTTCGCCCCAGGCGGCGTTAAGTCTTCGGCCGGCCCTGCTGATAAGCTTTATAATGTAAAGTTGGTGTGGCTCTAACATGGAAAAACTGCATCTAGGTGTGGCTTTAGCATCTCTTACCTGAGGAAATAAAATATTTCTTTTTCTTTTAACCCATTGTTGTCCAGTTAATGTCCTATATGGTGGATGCAGCTCCCCAAAGTTCTTGACGGTCCTAGCACTCCATAAGCAAACCCACAGATTCAATTGCATTGCATAATTAAAGGTTTAAAGCTCCAGCTTTTCTATGTGGCTTTTTTTGTTATTATAAAAGCAGGGCAACAACGTTTTAGATTCATATTTACGGTTTAGTTTACTGTGTGTGTGTTTCTACCAAAACCTTTATATTTTATTGGCATGAATAGATTATATCATAATTAACATTAATATTAACAATTAATATTGTATGCCACAATGAAATATTTCTTCTTACTAGTAAATGCCACTGCTGCTCAGTAAAACTAAAATTCTATAACCTCCATACATATCGATAAATATTATTATTAACAGTGAAGCATGCTTGGTTAATCTCTGTGAATGTGCTACTCTAACCAAACCCTTTAAATTTGTAAATTACACGCATGTAGTCACCAGTTCTGAGACTATTAATTGCCTGCCATAGCTACCAACAGTCCAGAATTTTCTATGCAAGACCCAAGAACAGGGCTTATAGCCTGGATGCCAGCTGTGCTGCGATTTATCCTGTATTATAAAGGCAGAACCCGTCAGGGATCTGTGACCCTGATAATCTGTGCTTTGCCTTAAATCTTTATATTTTCAGATTATGACAATTTTATTACATTAACACTTCTGTGGACTACGACAAATACAAATTTTTCTTCTATATTTCTCAATTTCATAATCTTTGTCTTTGTATGTATCATGAGTTTTGGTTTCACTTTGTTTCCACTGTGCTCTATATTTTATTGAAGAAAAGTCCTTTAATATTCTTTACGGATATAGCCTCCCCTTACGAATGAAACCGTTTGCAGTAGATCTGTGGCATTAAACGTCCAGTTGCTTTAGTGTCCTTACAAACCTATAAACACTAAGGAGTTTTTTCCTTTATAACTCCTTTAAGGTTCCTTAAAGAATACAATGTATTGGGTTCCATTGTTCTTAGTATACCAAATGACCAGAATGTGGGAGTCCTCCAGAAAACCAGAGCCAATGTTAGTAAAACGCATAGTATAATAATCAATAGACCTTATCGGTCCAAATTAAGTAATGAAAGCACTACCATGGTTATACTGACCTAAAATTGCTCTCATCCAGACTGCCCTCACGGAAACTGTGTCCCGGGGCTAGATTTCAATTAGAGGATACCTCTGTGGGGAACAAATTGTATGACTGTTTTTGTTTTCATTTTAACCATTTGTATGATTGTTGTAGTCTACTTGTGTTTCTGTATTTGTCCACCTGTAATTAGATATACCTCACCACTTGCCTTTAGGATGAGGGCCATGTTTTCTCTCGTGGCACTCTCTCAGACAGTTCCCATTGCTATATAGAATATTTAGCAGCAATTAGTATTTTTATTGTTACAGAAACTGCGTTGTTTTGTCGCAAATAACCCGTAAATCAGTCCCTGCAGAAACCACTTAATAGATTGAGTGTCTAAATACCCTTTTCTATATGTATTTTTGTAGATATATTTTGCTCACACTACTTATGACATTTTTTAATAATACCATGACATGACATTAAGGATTACAAAAGCAATGTATATGCCCTTCTTACAGAGCCACTACTCCATAAGATGGAGACCTCTCAGTAGCTCACCCTGGGAATCCATAAACAACACTAGTGTAGGGTACCCCACCTGTGATTCATGAAGACCCCTGAGGCAGTTCTGACGGGACTGGAGTAATTCAATATCTGTTTTTCTGGTTTTGGTAGTTGATAGGAAGACAACCATGACAAGTTTGTCCTAACTGCTTTGTTGGAACATTACTTACTATGCATATTATGGTGGAGAAAATTGAGGCACAGTAGCATATCTAAGAGGGGCAGGAGGTATGGTCCGCCATGAGTGCCACCCGTCAGGGGGCTGCCCGATGGGCTGTGGGCCAGTTGAACAAAAGTCTATGCATCCCGATGGCTGACTAACGTGGGGCGGCAGCTTACTGCTGTGGAGCTTGCACTGTGGGAGTGTTTACGTGCAGAAATGGGACAGGCATGCTGTTTCGGGGGCAGAGGTGGCACAGGCAGGTTGCTAAAGGGGCAGCGGTGGCACAGGCAGGCTGTTAAAGCAGCTATTGCACAGGTGGTTGCAAGTTAATAATTAATTTTTTCAGATTTCTATTTTTTTCCAGTTGACATACAGTTTACAAATTTGTGAAACAAATATTCTTACCAACATCATTTTTTTGTGGGGGGGGCACATATAGGATCTGCCCCAGGTGCCAAATACTTTAGGTATGCCCCTGATACTAAAGACTCTGGCAAGAAATGTCAAGTGATACCATGTTAGTATTTTATTTAGCAGAACTAGGATCCTGTTTGTTCTACTTATAATCAGAAGACAGTTGTTGCCAGCAGGGCTACAATATGAATTATCTTTGTTAAATTAACCATATTAGACAACCTGTTGAGCCAGATAACAACATGGTTTACTATGGTGCCAACATGAGTGCTTACCTTCTCCATGCTTAAAATTTTTTATTTGATATGGTGCAATTAACAGATGAGCCTATAAATGTATTTTCACCCAGAGGTGCAGTGTAATGGGTAATGCACATCTGAATATTTCCTGCCAGGCATGATGTAGATTTGTTACCATATGGGAGACATCCCATCAAAGAGAAAACAAACATGAAAAATAAAAAATACCAATAAAACAGCTTTGTTTTGAACATGCTGCATCTGGATGTCATAATAAATCTTCATCTAGCCTAAGAAGCTCAAAGAAACATGAGAGTTTTATTAAAGATCTGTAAGAATTGAGGTTATGCTGATTATCAATATGCAACTAACAACCTATGCACAAAGCTGTCATAGGCAATCTCATGATCCAACAGCTTTATGCCTACAGTGCAGTGCAGTGATCTTATTGATCAATAATCTGTATCATACATAAGTGATCACATTGATCTTAGTTCAGTGTATTGAAAATCTTGGTAATACATAATTTAGCAGTAAATGAATAAAACAGTCACAGATTGTGTACTGGATGAATTAAATCGTATTCTAAACATTGTTTCACGAAAAATGTTGCATATTGTAGATTTTTACAGTGGAAGGCATTATGTCAAAAGTTTATTTTAAAAGATAATGGTTTAGCAGGGGAGGGCGTGCAGAAAAGGCCAAGTAATAAATAGACATAGAGGCACACATATTAACACACACACTAATGTACACTTACACACACTTACACATACACACTCATGCAAACACAAACATACACACACATACTCATACACACTAAGTCTAACATATGCAGTACACGCTCATACTCAAACGAACAAACCTACATATAAGCAGTTATGCTAAATGAAAACTCACACATACACACTTGTACTAACACATACCCTTACACATACGTACTTACACATACACATTCACTATATGCATACATACTCTGTCCCTCCCTAACTCCCTTACCCTCTCATTCCCTACCCTCTCTCCCTACCATTCCTCACATTAGCCTTTCTCTCACTCCCTTACCCTCTCTCTCTGGCTCCCCCCTCTCCGTGCCCTCACTCCTTTACCTTCTGGAGCCGTCTTTTGAGCTGCAATTTTACTGCAGAGTCACGTAACATTGCAAGTCCCCATCTCGTTGAGTGGGCTGGTCCAAGTCAGACCTGCCTTTTTAATACTTTTTGAGTGGCCTGGGGACTATTGTCCACTGAGGTTTAAGCATGCCAGACGTTGAGCCAAGAGTGGTACATGAGGATGGACATCTGCCACTAATACATTATTTATTGAACTATTTGTACTAGACTCATAATTAATTTGTCAAGTATAACTTGACTGAAAAATTTTAAAAGAATGTAAAATAGATTAGTTAATAGCAATGAGTTACATACTGTAATTGATCTGACTGCGGAGGAGTTGTACATGGTCAGGGGTTGCAAAGTGAGCAGGACCAAAGGGGGACGCACAGAGCTACTTACCCCCCCCCCACACAAATGAATGAGTGCTTTGGACATTCAGTAACCTGAACCCTCCAGGTCAACCCTGGAGATAACGATAATCTTTGTTCTAAGCAAACTAAGCTTTGGTATTTTGGGAAACTCATCTAAACTTCTCCTATTCTTCACCATGTGAAAAAAGAAACTGTTAAATGTGCAAACAAGTAATAGAGGAGATGGCTTGATGGCATATGTCGTATTTTCAGCAGAAGAAACATAAAAGGTATGTATTGTGGATATATTTAAAAATGATATTGTATTACAAATAAACAAAATAAAGACATGAATGCTTTGCTAATCAATTTCAAGTTTTTATGTTAGGTTTTGGTTTCAGGATACACCCATGGGATTTTAAAAATGTTTTTAAAAATCTACACAGATACACAGAAACAGCAGAAAACAAATGAAGTCATTAATACACTTTCTATTTTGTAAAGAAGTTGATTGTGATAACAAACATACAGAAAGGTCTTTAAGCTTTCAAAGATGTGTCTTAATTATGGAATTGAATTTCCTGCTCTTTTGTAAAACCCTGTTATACTTGTTTCTTTGTTACATGAACAGCTGTTCTGAATTATTTCTAAATTGGCACTTTTAAGAGTAAGCAGTATTTTTCCACACAATTCTAAATTCTTTTGTCATGGTTAATTGTCAAGAGCCACAGAAAATAATAGCTCCCAAATCATGTTACCCTCTGAGTTTTTTTTCCACTAAATAATGACCCAAGGTCAGATGAAACATTTTATCTAACTAATTTAACTATGTTTTCTGCGGTGCCACTGTTGCTTCTTCATAATAGTGGTGTTACTTGTGAAAAGTTTCCTCCCCCTCTACTGACCAACAACTCAATTTTTCCCATTCATATTATTTGCAAGGCAAGGGCTTGTCATATGACACAAAAAAAGGGGACCGAGGGGCCGTTGCCTTAAAAACAGAAAATATATATTTTTTCTGTTGTTCTTGTATGATCAAACATTTGGAGGTTAAAATAAAATGACAGCTCTTTTCTGATTTTTTTTCTTACAATATTTAGAAGCAATACTCAGTTGAAGGTTTTGCAGGATTATTTGATATGTGTGATACACAAAAAAATTATTTGATATGATAATTTCTTGCTATTATAAATCACCCGTGCTTTATAGAAAATCATCCTAACATAATATTGCAGCACAATATACTAATTATTGAACTATGGCTAGCTTAATAATTATGGCAGAAGAAGGTAAGTCAAAGGAGGTCAAGTTTTAATATAAGTGAAAACGGAAATTATACTTTTCTGTCTAGACATTTTAAGTCCAAACGTTCTGATGCTAAGGTAGCATTTAGTTACCGGAGTGAAGACCAGGAAAAAATTATATACCATTCATATTCTTTTAAAGAGGTGTGCTTAATTGCCATTAGCAATAATGGAAGAATAGATTTCTATGCTTCTATCTTGCACAAAAACACTATTACGTATACATACAGGTATTCACCATGAGAATTAAACCAGAACATTATGCAGCTGTTGGTGTGATGTAGGTATATGTTTTACAGACTAATTTGAACAAAAGTTCAAATTGTACAAAGGCCCATGAGTACAAATAGAAAATTGCTTTAACGTGTGTGCTTTGAAGAGTGTGCCTTTCTATTGATTACCATATTTTGAAGAACTAGCTTTTGCAATATATGGTACAATTAGGGTTACCACTACAATTTTAACGGGACACAACTATAGATGTATTTAATAGCTGCCCTTGATAAAATGTAGACCAAAGTATTAAATTAAAATTATGATTTTTTTTCTTAGGCATTCATGATTACCTAGTAAACCTGTAATTGTGTAATTTGTGTCTCGATTACACAATAAGCGTATTTGGTCATTTTATCGGCTTATTGATGTAATTAAGGATGTTGATATCCTATATAATTAGCTGTTGTAGTTTTATAAGGTTCCAAGGAAAATACGAAACCACTGCATTCCATATAAGATCAAAGGGAATTGATGGTAGTTAAGGTAATTGCCACAGCTGAAGATCGCTGCAGTTAGTAGTGTGTACTTATTTGCAGTAATTTTCTGATATTTTGCCTTTAATGAATACATTTGCTCTGCTATTGCAACTATCAATCTATATCAACTGATATAGTTGAGTTATACATTTCTTTTCAGATAAATACATTTATGTGTCCAATATTTGAATAAAAGTTATTATATATGGTTGGATAAGAAGTCAAACCATTGGAGAATGACAGTATAGCGATAACTGATAATTTAGCATGAGAATAGTGTTGTGGCTTTTTTATGCTAAAGCCAACGTGTTGGCATTGAAAGGGTTAAATTGTCTCTCGTACACTGTTTTTTTCCTGAACACATATGATCTCTCTTTTAGCTTAAATTCTCCTAGTAGATGTTTCTATTGATTTCAATGAAGCCTTGTTTAAACCTAGAGTTTAGGATCACTAATTGGGAATTAGATATGAAATATAAACCATACATCACCAACCACTGGTAATACCAATTGAGGTTTAGAAAGGTCTTTGAACCAATTATTTTGGCATATGGTCATCGCTAAATATTACATTAATTTATTCTAAAACTGGGTTTCATAAACAGGATAGGCAAAACGCTATCCTGAATCTAAGATGAGATCAAGGATTGATTAAAGCCTGGACATCAGGAAAAATTGTAGATTAGTTTGTTTTATTATTTATGCAGCACTTCTTACAATATAAACTCACTGGCCACTTTATTAGGTACACCTTGCTAGTACCAGGTTGGTCACCCTTTGCCTTCATAACTGCCTTCATTCTTCGTGGCATACTTTCTACAAGGTGCTGGAAACATTCCTCAGAGATTTTGCTCCATATGGACAGGATGGGATCATGCAAATCTGTCGGCTGCACATCCATGATGCAATCTCCTGTTCCACCACATCCAAAGGTGCTCTATTGGATTGAGACCTGGTGACTGTGGAGGCCATTGGAGTTCAGTGACCTCAAGAAACCAGTTTGAGATGTGAGCTTTGTGACAATACTCAGGTAGGCTGTCCCATTTAAATGATGCTCAATTGGTACTAAGGGGCCCAAAGCGTGCCAAGAAAATGTCCCCCACGCCATTACACCACCAAAAACCAAGGCACGATGGATCCATGCTTTCATGTATAAATTCCCAGAAAGGAATCAATTACTTATAATCAAGTTTATACTTTCCGTATAATACAGGGAAGCAGTTTATGGATGGCGGTTCGGTAACAGATTAAAATTAGATATGTTATGTCAAAAACATAGCAACCCTATACACACAAAGACTTTGCAAAGCTTGTAAGCTTGCGAGCAATACCCTTTTTTGCCAATGTGTGGGTTTGTCTTAGCCTATTAATTCTAGTTTTGTTATACCCTTTGAATGTATTTACTGTAAAAAGTGCTGCATAAATTATTGGCGATATATATATAAAAAAAAATAACAATAATGATGATTTCAATACCTGGGCTAGTGTACCTGCTAGTTAGTGGGAGAAAAGAGAAAACCAGGGCCAAGAGAATGTGTATCTGGAGGAGATGGGGAAAACTCCCGATCCATCTGGGTGCAGCAGCAATTCAGCAAATAGTATATATTAGAGGCAAAAAACTGCTTCATTAACAAAAATATGTTGAACCCTTTTTTCAGATTGTTAGTCTCAGGTTAAAAAAGAATACATCTCTACGTTATTTGGGCATAATTTCACTTTTATCTTCTGACACTTTATTTGCACTGTAGTAAACAGTAATAAACCGTTCATTTTATATGGCTAGGGGGACACATTTGTGTTATACTAAAATCATTTTACATCAGTATTAATGTCAGATTAAATATGATTGTAACTTATTTGATGATAGTCTCTTTGCAGCTTAAAAAGGTCAGAATGTAAATTAAGTCTTCCCTTTCCCTTACTTTCACTTTCATTCCATCTAACCTCCTCCTTCACCCCAGTCCCACAGGCGCTGTATTTGGAACATCTGGCACTGTTTTGTGCTGTTTTTCATAACATGCTTATTGTAAATTCTGTAATAGTGTCCTACATCATAACAGTAGGGAACTCTGCACTGCAATTTACTCCTCACTCAAAGGGTTAATGTGGGGCATATTCAGAGTATTCTTCCATTTTGATGTACAGTATTGCACTCTTTATCGGGACTGCATAGTTTAATTCTTTTCCCCATACAAGGAAAAAACAGACTTGTGCATTCGGATTCATACAAAATATACATTTTGGTAAATTCAGCGATAGAAAACAGTTGTGAGTCCGCATTCACTCACACTCTCACTCACTCTCTAACATTCTCATTCACTCTCTCTCTCACTCTTTCTAAATGTTTCCCTACCTTCTCTGCTGACCACTTGTTTGCCCAATTAATGAGGATACCGAATGACAGCACAACACACAGCATTTGATCAAGCAAAACTTTAATATAGAACTCTTACTACAGCAGATAGAAAATAGTGTGTAAAATTATATGTATATATATATCTGTGTGTGTAAAATGAGTTAAGCAATCAATATCACAGCAATCAATGGTATAGTGTCAAATGTCAATACAGTAATACATCACCAAGCCAAGTATTTATCACTCCTCTGGCTGATCAACTCAGCAGGGACTGGGAAACCCCTCAGAACAGTCTTTTTGAAGAGACACTTGTCTCGGACGCAAGTATCCATGGATCCGTCCTGGGCTGCCCGAGCACGTTCTTGCAAACACCGCAGGTGAGCCTTCAAAGTTTGTGGTCACTTTCCAGAATCTTCCAGGGGCAAGTGTCTTTATGTCATGGTGTCATCTCTAGGTAGCTTCTGTTCTGTGAAGCAGGCTGGCCCTCTATCTTATGGTGCTGGCCAGGCACTTTAAACAGAGGTCCTTTGCCATGTTGTTCTTATGTGCGTGGACGTTTCCTTACCTATTCAGCACAGTGGTCTGTACCTGTTGACATCTGACACCTAAGTTACAAGTAATATAACTATACTTCTAACTAACCCAGTCATGACCAGGCCCAGAAGTCATATAATTAAAATGCATTACACCACTTCCACTTCTTCTTCCGCATTTTCTTCTGCATCTTCTTCTATCTTTTCTCTTCTCTGCTCTCTTCTATCTTCAATATTTAATCATCTCTCTTCGTCTGCATCTCCCCAGACATTACCCAGCAACCTCCGACAAAATGGTGTTGCTGCGGTGAAGTCCTCCCCAATCCTCCAATCAGGGCCGAGGATGTTACTGCAAGCGCCACCATATTTCCCTCGGTCCATGTGAGTGCAAAATGATGGCACTTGCGGTGACGTCCTCTTGCCCCGATTGGAGGATCTGGCAGATGACGTCACTGCAGCTCTGCCATATTGCCCTCAGTTCACCTGCAGATAATATGGTGGACCTTGCAGTGACATCCTCTCCCCCAATTGAAGGGCGTCACCGCCGCACCACCATTTTGGTGGAAGTTGCCAGGCTATATCGGCGGAGATGTGGACAAAGACAGAAGATTAAGGGTTGAAGATTGAAGAAAGAAGAGAAGGGAGAAGAAGAAGATGCAGTGGAAGATGTCTATAAATAATTGGTGGGTAGAAGCAGAAATGGTTGTCGAAGAAGGTAGGGAAACATTTAGAGAGCGTGAGAGAGTGTGAATGAGAATGTGAGTGAGTGAATGTGGGCACCAGCCAAGTAATTTAATTCCCGAAATTAAATATGCCCATGTATTTTCCACTGAACCAAATGGGCAGGTAACAAAAATCGTTGCCCTAAAATGAATGGGCCAAAAACTAACCGAAAAAATTTGTCCGAATCCTTCTTGGCCCACATGTCCGATAAAAATGTTAATTTTAACTATTTTATTTAATTATGCCTCCTTCGCATCCACGATTTGTTCTGTAAAATATTATATAATGAGATTTGGACCTCGTGCGAACACCATATTACTTTATATCCATCCACCATGTCCCATTTTCAGATCAGGATTTCTAAAATCAATTATAACTTGTGGGAGCAAGGAATTAAATCCAGTCAGGCATTGCTCAAATGGATGTTATGTGGCATATAACGTGTATTTTAAAAGTATGTTTTAGATCAGTACTTCTTTCTACCTTTTAATTGTAGTCACCAAACCAAAATAACCTGTTTGGAATGTCTATGCACTTTAGTCAAAATAAATGATTTAGCTACCTCAGCTACTTTTGCTAAAATTATATCCCTAGTAAAATACCTTAAAGTAATTTAATAGTGCGCATTTAATAAGACTGGCAAAGTATTGCCAGCATAATTCTTTAGATTTCATTTTCACTTTCCACTTTCGGCTCCCATTATTTTTTGTTGTTGTTAATAAAGGATGATAAAATGAATGTGAGTGAATTAAGTTTCCCTTGCTATTTACTATTTACAATGTCAGTTAAGACAGTGTAGCTTGTTGACATACTTTCCAGTGTTCTTTACCATTTATTATACTTTTCTCATGTATTGTTTTTGTAATTTATTTTCCAAGATGTGTGTGAATTCTGTAAAATATATTGGAGAGGAAAACTAGAATAAGAGCTGGCAGTGCTATCAATCTCCAGATTCAAAGTGAGTTATATTACCCTGGAGAGACATTAGAAAACAACTGAATGGGAACGAGTCATCAGAAATGCCTTTTCAGGGGTTTCTTTTGTGTAGCATAATGTGCTTCTGAGGTGCAGTAAGGGACGGTTTATGTCAGCATGCCGTGAGATGAGGTGACCTTTCACAGAATGTATGGATGGTTGATTTCAGTGTCTCTCTCTACAATATGATTCATTTAAGCCAATCGTGATTCAACATGATGACCCGATATGGGTCATAAACTCATTGGTCTGTAGAAGCATAGCTGTCTAGTGACACCATTTCAAAAAGTTAGTAACTATAAGGTGTAGGCATGCCTCAGTGAGCGTTTATTGCAGGTAATGTACTAATGGGCTCTTATATATATAAGTTTTAAGGTTAATGATCGCAAACTACAAGCCATGTGTTGTAGCACCTTTTACTAATGTACCCTGACTCAAAATCTTTGTTCTTGCCAGGCATGCAGGTATTAAACCCTGACCACAACCTATCCTTAGCTTCCATTGAGCCTTTTATTGTTTATTTTTGGTTGTCAAGATTGCGCATTGCCCTTTAGGATAACCTTTTAATATACAGTCACAGTAGACAATAGATGGCTTTTCCTCAACCATTCTAATCAGAGTTTCACTGGTGCAACATTTGAAAAAGCTCGGGCACATCTGTCCATAAGATCAACGATATGCTGTAAACCGCTTCTCATAACTAAAATGGTTTTCCTGTTATATAACATTAAGAACTCCAACCATACATTCAAATCCACCTTGAATCCTGTTTTGCAGGATAGACAAATATCAGGGAAGACTAAGGATCTATTTGCAAAGTTTGGAGGAGAGAAGAAAGAGAGAGGTGATGTGATAGAAACATTTAAATACATAAAGTGATTTAACAAAGTACATGAGAGAAATGTAGTCAACGTTAGGGGAACTGCTGGTCCCAATCTAAACAGCTGCAAGATAGGGTACATCAGTCACAGGGTTAATACACACAGTGATACATAAATATCATACATATCATAAAATAATAAAAGTTATTGTATGTAGTTATTGTAGTTAAGTAATTGTAAAAATGCTGAAAACCTGAGAAGTTTTGTGCCTAACAAGGCATCCTTAGAGGTCTTGCATAGAATGACAATATACCCAGGAAGATGAAGAACACAAAAAGAAAATGAAATTGGAAGGAGGAGGAAATAGACACAAATTATATGTGAACATGCAGTGTGATAGAACACATATATTCTGTGGTAATAAGATAGAGCATGCAAAATGTGTTAATCGCTGTTGTACCATAATGCAGTAATGTTTAAGTTATCAATAGACTGTAAAAAGGGCATTTCATAATGGAAAAGAGGGATCAATAAAAACACTAATAGGGAGATGCAAATAATACATGTGTTAAAATACCTGTGATGTGTGATGTACAATAACCCTTACAGGAAAAACTGATACATCAGTATGTCAAATAAACACTGCCTGCAATGTAAAAAAGGGTTAAAAGTGAAGATAAAACTGCAGCCAATGTGGCGAAGAGTGCTTAATACAATGCAGCAAATGCTCACTGTAGACCGAGAAGGATGTAAGTAGAGTTGTTGGCGCTTCCTATTAAAAGGATAAATGGAAGCCGTCCTTAATAGGTAGTTAGTCATTGCAATGCCAACTTAACTATGCGTGAAAGCAATGTGGAATGCTTTGGATACAATGTAAGCACAGACTCTGTCAGCACTGAGTCCTTCAGCAATATATGCCAATGCCTGACAAAACTATGGTTTGATGTTGGTGATTTTAGTCAAAAATAGCTAGGGCATTGGTGTCTTATGACTGATGTAGTAGCAACTCCATGTAGGGCACTGAAGGCTTTCCCTTGTAATTCCCTTGTAATTACAAGAACCTGAGTTGCCACATTTAAATAGGACCCTTTGGTCAGCCTCAAATAACCATCATGCAGTCCAAAGGGAGACAGTCATTTAGCCATTAAGGGCAGGCGTTTTAAACTGCTCCTCACAGTTCATGAGAAACTGATAAAAAAAAAGTATCAAGAAAACAGCAAATAGGGGAAGTCCTTCATTGTTCTAGGGTCCCAATACCCTGGGAGTGGGGCCCAGCACTCCCTTCAATCTCAAAGAAATATCTTCAGTAGGGTGTACAATGTGACACCTGTGGCACCTCTAGGGTGTTATTACATGTGTTTGAAGGGCAAGCCTTTTAGATATGTGAAAAGGGTGGCCTAAGTTTGTCTGTTGGACTGGCCACTCCTCCAACGGGCCTCTGTATCCCTGCTTTGAACCATCTGGGATCAGAGAAGGGCGACTTCCCAGGAAGATGAGCCACAAATCAAGCTACCCCGAGGTAAAGGAGAAAATCTGTGGCACTGCTGCCTCTTTTGGCTGGATCCCGCTACACAGTAGACTAGTACATTCAGATTCGTACGACTTGCAAATTTACCTAACTTTGGTAAATTCTGCATTTCTTGCAAAGCCCTGAAAATGAGGCCAGACCCCCCCCCACTCTCTCACGCTCCTATTCTTGTTTACTTTCTCCCTCACGCTCTCTAAATGTTTCCCTGCCAACCACTTGCGCTTCTGCAGACCGCTTCTGCCTCTGCATTGTCTGCTCTCTGCATCTTCTCTCTACACTCTGCATATTCTATGTGCTCTCTGCTATCACCAAAAGCACTGCCATATTTCCCTCAGTTCAAGTTATGGAAAAATGACGGGGACATCCTCTCCCCCAATTGGAGGATCAGGGAGAGGACGTCAGCGATGCCATTTTGGCAGAAACCAGATGGCATTATGGTGGCTCACAGAACAGACCTCCATTGCCAGATTCCTCAAGGATATTAGATGCTGTCTTTGCCGGGCAGAACCCCTTCCATAGTTATGCATACCTCAGCCAGCATCTCTTCAAAACTGGGATCCGCCATCGCAATAATACACTGCAATGTTCTTCCTGAGTGTAGGAAAAAAGGGCAATAAGATCTGCCTCCACCTGTTTAACCCTCTGTCTCTGCTATTTCCTGTGCTTGAGCTCCCAACTCCCTTTATACATATTTATACTTTTTCCAGATTCTAGAATTGTTTTGTTGTATCATTAACTGACAGTAATGTGTTCAATATTCTTCTTTGAGTGTCTAAATAAAGTTATTCTACAAGTCTGCTTTACATAAGTAGCCTAGTTATTTTAATGGGTGTTCCCTTGTACCTTCTAAAAGTCCCCATTTACTTTCCTTGTGATATTATCTGTTTGTAACCTTGGCTTTGCTTCTAATGTATTATGCATTGTCTAAGTCATAGGAGTTTATGGGAAACTGCTGACCTTTTCAATATGCTGTTCTGGCATGGACACTTCATATCCAAAATAATTCTACCTTGGCTAAGTTCAGAATAAGCCAATCAAAATGCAAAAAGCGCGGCATACTGAAAGATACACTACCGCTCATGTCCCGTGGAAGATTTATGAGGTGTTTTTGTTCAGATTCAACATCATTAAAGAACGGAGGCTGAATTTGAATGGAAGCAAATGCCTCACACTCCAAATGTTTGTATTAAAAGGAGCATTGTGGGCTCTTACAATGAAAAAACAAAAACCAGCATTTGTAAGGTATTAAAAAAAAAGACCTGATTTGACCCTTACTTTGTAGTCATTGCCCTATCCTTGTGGTTTTGTCTTTACCCTGATATATTTATATATTTTAAACGGATGTGCGTACAGCTATTTTAGCTCTGAATGAATTCCAAAAAAATATTAGAATATTAAAATACAAGTCATACTTAAACTGTAAAACTAGTTTATCCTGCTTAAAGCTGTGTTTCTAAGTAGCACATAGCAATTTGGAATGTGGGATACAGTTTTCTGTATATTTTGAGGTGGCTATGGAGTTTTAATCACTTGTATTAGTTTATTCTTAGTTTTCAGTCAATGTTTAGTTATTAAATTATTAAGGTGTATATTTTGATTATTTTTTATTTTTGTATTGTTATAGCACACAATTGTAGTGCTAGAAATGTCTTAGTATCACACAGTCCCTCTCTAAAGTTTGAACACAAGGTTAAAATGTAATGATGCTGCATGTTGGTAACTTGTATATAAACAAAAAATAACAAATGTGTCCCTTTTCCGGAATCTTGCATGTTATAGTTTTGATTGGCTCAGATAGCAGCTGTAAAGGTGTGATGATTAGAAAGAAGAGAACATTAATACACTCTGGACCTTCCAAGGGTGAGATAACTGGATCTCTTTTGGGAGAGTAGCTTTGTGAAATGGCTGGGTTAGTCATCTGTAAGGGTTAGGATTAGGCAATGTTAAGTGGGTAACAGAAAGAAGGTGGTGGGTAGGCATGGACAAACACCACATCTTGCCCAAGAAAGAAAGAAGAAACCGACCCGGGGAAGCAGGTCTTAATGCCGTCACTTAGGGTCAAACCCGGAGAGTTCTGAAGAATTACTCTATGAATGAATCAAGATAGAAAAAGTACAAGATATTGTTATGAATGCTAACAAAACAACCAATCTCAGCTTCCATGAGGTCGACTTTCAAACTAAATATTTCTGATACAACTATACTTACAAAAACCACAAGCTATACAGTAGTTTTAATAAACTCATTTATAGATTGTAACTGGAAACGTTCCCACATACGTTTTTAGTAATCACACTTGGGATAGCACCTGCAGACCACAACGGTCATTACCCCCAGCCTATTGAGTGCTAGACACTCCCCTCTCTAGGACTACTTAAAGCTTCCCTGACTCACCTGTGTTCTTGCATGGTGTTACCTTGCCAATGCACTATAAGCTTGTGGTCCTTTGGATTCCCTGTTTCTGTGCATACTGTGTGGATACTCTGTCCTTGTAGGCATTCAGCTCCTGTACTTTCTTTGTCCTTGACTCCTGTGTCTGTGCTGTGTTTTTTGTTTTGATGTTTGTAAATTTTATTTCACCTTTTACGTCACAAAAGAATATGTCATGTTGTCAGAGATCCCAACAGAGTCACTCAGTGTACCTGCTAATGACAGGTGTCTGGTCTTGTGACGCTCCTTCTGTCTCCTCCTCTGCTGCTTCCCGAATGGATGGTACTATGCGCGCATGCTCTCATCCAACTTTATTTGTTCCCTAGTGAGGGTGATGGGGAACGCGCCTGGATTACATCGCGTACGGGGTGGAGGCTCCACGAGCGGCACGTTTAAAACCCAGCACTGAGTACCACTCAGTGTTATTATGCTCTATTGAGCTAATCTCTGCTTGTAGTTGCTACGTTTGATTGATTTTGTTGCTGACCTTGGTTTCCCTATTGATCTTGTTAACTTCTGTAAACCTGACCCCGGCTATTGTTATTCACCATGCTGACTTTTGTGAACCTGACCCCGGCTATTGTTATTGACCATGCTGACTTTTGTGAACCTGACCCCGGCCATTGTTATTGACCATGCTGACTTTTGTGAACCTGACCCCGGCCATTGTTATTGACCATGCTGACTTTTGTAAACCTGACCCCGGCTATTGTTATTGACCATGCTGACTTTTGTAAACTTGACCCCGGCTATTGTTATTGACCATTCTGACTTTTGTAAACCTGACCCCGGCTATTGTTATTGACCATGCTGACTTTTGTAAACCTGACCCCGGCTATTGTTATTGACCATGCTGACTTTTGTAAACCTGACCCCGGCCATTGTTATTGACCATGCTGACTTTTGTAAACCTGACCCCGGCTATTGTTATTGACCATGCTGACTTTTGTAAACTTGACCCCGGCTATTGTTATTGACCATGCTGACTTTTGTGAACCTGACCCCGGCTATTGTTATTGACCATGCTGATTTCTGTGAACCTGATCCCGGCTATTGTTATTGATCATGCTGACTTCTGTGAACCTGACCCTGGGTACTGTTATCGACCATGCTGACTTCTGTGATCGTGACCCTGGCTATCCTTTATGTCCTTCGCTATCCCTGGAGAACGTTTATTACACCTCTCTGCAAATAGTCTTCTCTCAAGCTGTTGCTATCCTGCATACCGGACTCCACATCCTCCTAAATCTCACACAATTACATAGTATTAACACTTTTTTCAAATTTTACCACACCATTTGTAAGACAATGACACTTTGGTTTCTCATCTTAGTCTTTTTATAACCTGTTATTGGTGCAAGTTTTAAATATGTTATCTAGATGCAACCCTTGCTTTGGCAAACTGGACCAATCAGGATGCCAATCTCATATTCCATCATCTAAAATCCTTTCTGTGTGCAGTGGAAAGGCTGATTGGCTATTGAGGTCATTGTTTCTCATCTACAGTTGTAATCTATTCTTTTAGACAGGAAAGCTTTGCATTTAAACATAAATGCATAAATGTAATACTACATGTGCTGGATACATTTTAGGTGTGTGGGTTTTTGCAAAACATATTAATTTTTACTTTTTGTGTGGGCTATACTGAGAAATGAAAGACCTCAAGTCCTCACGAAATGCAAATCATTTATTACAAACAACTTAAAAACTTGATTTTGTATATTAACCAAATGGTAACAAATAGTTTTTACTCAACCTCCACTGATATGCTGATTTTGTTAAATGTCAGAGCCATTAATTAAGAGAAGTATCTAACTTTTTATGTTTAATGCAACGCAACTTGAAAATGGGGGTCAATATATTGTGTTAGCTTAGGTAAAAAGAGTAAATTATTCATGACTGTACTGGCTATACTAACCATAAACGTTCCAACTTTCTGTGTTTGGTTTTACACAGGAGACAGAGTTGTAAGTAAGTAGAGACAGCTTTAACGAAGACTTCCCTATTCTCCAAGTCCCTGTTGACAATGATTTAGAGGCTCATTCTACTATTGAAAATCGACTAAGTATCTCCCCTATCATCACTAATTAGCAGCAACACACATTACAAATATATGTTTTCCAATCTTTATGGAGTTGCTGTAAAGAAATAGATTTTTTTGTAGTAGCTTTTAGTGAAAGGAAATTATCCATAAACCATTAATGTCAAATCTACCCCTTATCAAACTGCCCTGGATAAACTACTTTAGGAAATTACACTTTCACATTTACATTTTTGGTGACAAAACACTCACGGTGCTTGTGGAATTATATTTATGTCAAGTTAAAAAGTTATAGTTTTATTATGAAACATTATAATTAAAATAATTGTCCTTAATTGGTAAATCTATAGATTCTATTGAATCGCACAATGTTCTATAGTGTAACTAGTCTGTTTCTGTCTGGCTAAAATGATCTGTTATGCAGTACAATCAAGAAAGTAAGCTGTATATTGACTCACTAAAGATCACCCTATGTAAGAATCATCATCCTGATTCATCAGGGGAGGGCTGGCAGCTTCTGTCAAGTAAAGCCGAGTAGCCCCTGGTCCCTGAAGGTCCATGATGTGTCTTTCATCTGCTGTACTAACTTCCTTTAGCCGACTGCTGCATCTACGGAGTGTGGTGTAATGATAAACAATTGAATGCTCATTTTGATTTGACTGCCCATCTCTGTACACATGCCAGATTCATGCCTGCAAAGGCACTAGGAGGGAAATCATCACCGACATATTTCTCCATTGGAGATTTGTGTATTGACCAAACATGGTATGTAAATACAGGTAATTCATTTTGTTTATGTGAATTGAGCAAGAGCCCACATTATGTGATCACCCACTCTTGCAAAGACTATTTGGGCCAATCAACTACAATCAGCTATATACGAATAGGAAAACAGAATCATGTGGCACAATAATCATCCATATCCAGAGACAAAAAGCTAAAATAAACATGTATCAAGGTGCCTACAATGCAAACACATAGGTTTATATGGGTTATAGAACTCTAATATATAGGATCTGGACCTATATGATTAGATGTGAATGTTTCACATTACATTACATTTTTTATACACACATTAAGACATACTGATACAGAAAGAGAAGGGGGAAACTCTTGTGAGCTTAAGATCTTCCAGGAGGTTAAAGGGTAATGAGAAACACAGCGAATACTTGGGTGAAGATAATTTAATTGTAGTTAGGATGATGTTGACAATTCAGTTAAGGGAGGTATTGGTGATGGAGAGAATGCATGGTTCCTTTGAAGATGCATGTAGACCGTATGTTGAGAATCGATTGTATGATTAACCATTTTTAGTAAGTGTCTAAAACTAGAATAAGTAAGTAATAATGAAGTAGGGAATTCCAGAGAGTAGATAGCGCATGAGTAAATCCTAGGAGACATAAGTAGGAAGAAATTATAAAGTTTGGGAGAGACGTTGTGAGAAGAGAAATATATTGGGGGCAATGTTAACGCAGTTAATAGCAAGGGGTTTCATTTTTATTCTGGACGGTATGGGGAGCCATGGCTTTAGAGCTATTTAGTCATTGGTCCAAGATGATAAGCATAGAGATGTGACCTTTTGTTTTAGCTGTAAGGAGCTAAAGGTTTAGAGCTGTAAATTGGGGACTGGCTAGATTGTAAGCCCCTTTGTGTAGGGCCCTCCTCAGCTATTTCTTCTGTAAATCAAATTGTTATGTTATATATTACTTCTTATGTCCTGTTTCCCCTTGTACAGTACTGTGGAATATGATGGCGCTATATAAAACTATAAATAAAAATAATAATTAGCATTAACACATTTGGCATTTAGTTAAGACATCAAAAATGACTGACTGGTCGGTTCCAAATTCTTGTGGAAAGCTCTTTTTCATTTGATTTTTTTAAACTGTATCACAAATTACTTTTTTATAACTTGAAAGAGGTGAAGCCATCATTTTCTAATGACCTTATTTCCCAGCTTCCTTTGCCTTCATTACAGTGATCCTCAGCTGAAAGCCTGAATTCTTTTCAATGAATATGAAATGGTTTCACTTCCACAAGCAGCTAATCCAAAATATGCAGAAGACATTTAAAAAAATCACAGAGCTCTAGGAATCCCTGCTGCCTGGATAATATAATGTAACAATTAGTCTCACTTCGTAGAAATTACAAATGCATGTTGTCAGTGGTTAGGAGAGAGGCACATAACTGTGTGCTGTCAAAGGTACAGATCAAAGAGGATAACCAACCAAGATTCAAGACAAAGCTTAACTAAAACTTTCCTACATAATAGATTACAGCTACTGGACTAAACTGGTTAGATGCAATTAGCGCTTCTTGTGTCCAACATTTTTTTAAAGGACTTTTAGGTGTATGTTAAAGATACAAGGGTCCAATTGTGTTACTTTGTTGTGTTCAGCTCATATGCTAGAATGCTGGGTTCCAGCTTGGGTCCTGTGAGGACTTTCCTAGGATGCTGTTGTCTAGAACCTCAGACACCCTTCACCTGGATCCTCTCAGACATGTTCCCACTTGGTCTTTATACACAAGCAGATTAACCGTCAGCTGCTAAGTGAGTCTCAAATTGTTGTAGTATGTAGTATGGTTGGAGCAAAAGCGATATATCACGTGGTGCTTCTCTCTGGAGCTCCCAGTTTTTCCAGGAGCACGTAAAATGTTAGTGACCTATCCCAAACCTATCCACATATGCTCAATCACCAGTTAATTAAAATATAAAAAAAATAAGCAGAGTTACAAAAATGGGTAGAAAACTGGAAATACAAGTACAATAGTGTCCATGGTAAATCTGTGCCGGTACCTATTAGCAAACAAAGCCTATTGCTTCATATGCCTCCATTAAAAAACACACATGGGAACAAAAGAAAAAAATGTAACAGAGCAGAAAAATATCCGTGTTAAAAAATGAAAACTGGGCTCGCCACGCCTAGTTCCTTCCTACATATGGTCTGTCCCCAGTGTATAGAAAACTCTTACTCTTGGCTGTAAACACAGGTTAATAAATAAGGTAAACTCAGCTCACTTAATTTTCAGAAAATGAAATATTTGTGAGTTGACTATCTATAACTAGCAGTATACTGGGCAGATTGCACTAAGGCTCATTACTGACCCACACAAGATATTACTGCCAAAGCCCTTTATTAACTCCATGCCACTTTACCTCTCCTGACTCACTACATTAGGTTAGCATCAATTTTTCACAGCAAGGCCACAATGACGTTCTAATCTGCATATAATGTTCCACTACACTTTGATGGACATAACGCCAGCGAGAGCAGACAAGCCCAGCAGGCATGAATTTACTTATGGCTAAAGTATGCCCAAAACCTACCTTCTATTATTAATATATGTTTGCCGTTAGCAATATGACACAGTACGGGACATAAAAGTATAACTGTCATTATGTCACTAACACCTAGTGTATGTCTAAAACCTTCCTTCATTATTGTTAATGTATATCACTTTGCATTAAGCTATTGGGAATATTATTACTATAAGAAAAACGTCCAGTTAAATATAAAAATATGATCATCCAAACCCCAAGATATATGTACAGGTACCTGGTGCAAAGTCCCAAAGAAATAATAGAGCTGCATAAATCTAGTGCTAATAGAAAAACTCATGGAGCAAAAGCAGTGTTGTATTTTGGTTGAAGGGTGCAGTACGACTCCAGCCACCCCAACAACCTACCTCTAGAGCCTATGTCCGCTGTCCTAGGTCAGGGAGTTGACACCATGCAAATGAGGCATGCCAGCTTTTCATATGTGTTAGCACATATGCACTACAACATGTATTGTCAAACGACTGGCCCTAAAATGTACTTTGCTATTCCATCTGATGTGTAATTAGTTTTACACTATTTGCAAAAGTAGGATGAAAACAGAAGAATGATGAATGAAAATGTAGCTACCAATCAGGAATAGGGAGTCCAGTACATGCTGTTAACCATTCCATAAAACTGAAAGTTCCATCACACCTCATTACAAAACAAATGTCTTTTGGTGCAAAATTGGGTAGATTTAGTTAAAAAACTGCCCAACACTACTATGCTTTCTTAAGAACACTGTACTACATGAAGAGAAGTGTTCCAATTACTAGGGGGGGGAAACATATTCCAGCTCCTAAATTGCAAAAGACTGGTTTAAATGCCATTTTTGCAGAGAAAACTTTAAATAAAATGTTTTCGTAGGTGCCATTCCAAAAATATTGTTTGATTTACCCAACAGCTATCTGCTTGTGTTCTGATGCTTCTGAAAAGCCTCAACTACTGATCGTGTGCAGCATCCACGCTAGAAATCTATTCATCATGTGGTTTACAGATGGCATGCAAGACGCTCATGGTGTGGTTCTAGACATCTCAAAGATAAGTAGAGTTAAGCTTCCTGACTTCAAAGTGTTATGGATGCTTAGTCTTTCTTCTGCTTTTTCAATAACCTCAACTTCTAGTTATTGCTCTTTGGGTAACTATCACTCAGGAAATGTCCACCATACCATTGCACATGAGGCATGTGTGCGTCATATAACTCTTTGCTGAAATAAAGCTTGTGAGTTATCTCCTCATTACAAAGTAAGTACACAATCTGGGCCTGGAACAATTTGTGCTATTGAAGGCTGCAAGTAGCATTCATCTTACTGGTACTCTATACAATAAGTAGCTCGATGAGTGGTTAGTTAAATCCATCTTCTGTGTGAAGTTATGTGCTACCAATGTGCTTATTTCCTTACAACAATACCCTTATTCTGCATATAAAGATTTATCACTGCTTTTTAAACGCCCCGTGTAATCATAAATTACTCTTGATTAATATGACAACACTTTGATCAGTTTATTAAATCAGTGCTTTAATTTATAAGTATGAAAACTAATCTAGAAGTCTTGCACAATATTTATATCCCATCCGCAGCAATCAATAGCTTCATTATGTCATGAATTTATAAAATGTCTAAACAAACTCTTTCACTACAGTAGGCAAACCAGGCCAGAACAAAGTGAAAAACCAAAACAAATATGACATTTCCTTTTTATTAACCTCATGATTACTGGAAAAGCAGCTTGTTCTTGTGTTATGAAAATGATTTTCCTAATTTGTGATTTACGTCATAGACAACAGAATGACAGCAGAATTAATTTAATATAAAGGCTGAACTATTGACCTACTGGTCAATAGTTGTCTTAGGATCCCAACAACAACAAAGTTGCTATACAAGCTATACTAGCCTGAGGCGATAACAGACAGTTCTTGTGTTATTGGTGTTGCTTAGTTCACGTGAGTGTGTGTAGGTACAGGATGTGTTAGTGATTCTGGTTTGCATGGTTACAACCGAAATATTGTACACCTTTCAACCGAAAAAACTGTTACTAGTTTACAATTGATACGGTTGCTATTTACATAGCAACCTATCAATACTATACTAAAAAAACACCTTAAAAAGAACCATACACCATGTGCTAGTGGAACTTCAATCCAGGGCTTGACGGTGCCTGGATCCAGAGGGCTTCACCTGTCTGTAAGCGCCCTGGGTTATAGACCAGAATCCTTCCCACGTTTCATCAAGTAGTCGTTATGACCACCGGAGTTCCACTTGATATTGTTTTGCTGGGTTTCTTCATCATCTCTGTAAGCTGACCATCTACCGAAGCTAAGTATTATTATTTATTTTACTGCAATCTGTTAAGACTGGTGTGTGATTCTAATTCTGCTGATCATTAAAGTATAATTACCATTCACCACAGTATTTAAGTATTTCTCACCATATGATCAACTGGAATACCTAATATTATATACCATTTGTATATCAAGATACAGAGTGTATATAGATTTAATACAATTTATTGTTGTTATTAAGGTTCCCTGATTACCTTAATTAAATAATTTAAAGTTAGAATCAGGCCACAACCACAACATCTTGTTAGAGCTATTCAGAATTAAAATGCAGGAGAGTTTGGGAACAAATATGTTCAATTGTACGGGAACACAGTTTGGCACCCTGATGAATAATCACAACGTATCTCATTGTTTCATCACAGCTATTCGCAAGAAATGAATAAAAAGGAATTTTTTAAGGATTAATACTAATACAAGAGAGGCCTGCAGTACATGTTAGGCTGGGTTCTTTTCTGACCTCCTGGATGAACAACTCATGGGAAGGTTCAGCGCTGTTCCAAGTTTTCTCCATTTGTACATAGTGGCTCTCGTTGTGGTTCGCTTGAGTTCCAGAGCCTTAGAAATGGCTTTGCAACCCTTTCCAGACTAGTAAATGTCAATGACTTTCTCATCTGTTCTTGAAATTTTTTAGATTGTGGCATCATGTGGAGCTTTTTGAGACCTTTTAGCCTACTTCACTTTGCAAGACATGTTCTGTTTAATTAATGTTTAGATTCAACACAGCTGGCAGTAATCATATCTAGGTGTGTGTATAGTGAATTTGAACCCAAGTATCACATAGGGCCAGGTAGGTTTGGTTAGCTTTTTTTACACACAAAAGCATAATTTAAAAAAACACATTTTGTGTTTACTCAGGCTATCTTATATTCTAATAAAAATTGGTAGATGATCTGAAACATTTAAGTGTGACATATACAAAATAGAAGTGTGCAAATATTTTTCACAGCATTGTATACCAGCTTAAGGTCTAGTATTCCTAATATTTATTTTTATGTTTCTTACACAAGATATAGTTTAGCTCTTCATGCAACAAACTAAAAATATAATCAATAGTATTGAACACTTTTTTATTAACTACAAATAACACCCTTTGTTCTTATGTGCATTTTTCATGTCAACCATATTCATGTTTGCTCATCGGAACAGGCCCATGAGATTTCATCATAAGCTAATTGGCCTTTTCAGACAAATGATGGCTTCTCGGCTTCAGTTAGCCTCATTAATGAAAGTAACAGTTATTGTATATAAGTTAGCAACTAGTGTTTAGCCAATTTCAGCAAATATCTAAGGGTCTCTAGGTATTTTTACAGCTCGCAGATCCATCCTGTTATTTCTCATGCTGAGGCGTCCCAGAAGTGAGAATTTGTAGGTGATAAACCAGCAAAGGAAACCATCACAGATTTTTCAGCAATCTCTATGCACTATAAATACATAAATACATAAACAGCCACAAAATTAATGATAGCAAGACTAGGTTTCATTTTTAAAGAAGGTCTTACATGATCTTTTCGTAAAAGCATAATTACTGCAAACAAAAGCAGCTTTCGGTTCCATATGGGTATTCCTTATGTGACATGTTTATAATTAGTAACAAATCTAACAGATTGATGAGATGCTTATCTGCTACACCATTCCCTTCAAAATGCACAATGACGCCAGTTACTTTCCAAATACAACTCTCTAGCAAAACCAACCTGCTTTAACAATAGTTAGTGAACAGCTTTGAAATAACACCTGCATTGTCTATCCCTACATTGTGTACAATTATAATATATGGTTATATGGTAAGAAGCTGATTTATTATGCACTGAAGATTCATACGTGTCAAAAAGAAAAGTCACATATGTCAGCATAGTCCATACCAACCACCTAAGCTGTAGAAGTGGCATCCTTTCCCCTGTATTGGCATATAAATGGGGCTTAACATTAACTTTTGTCATTAATAATGTAGAAGAGGCATTAAGTGACTGGAGGTGAAGGAAAAGCATACGGTTAAATAAAAGTTGAAATCAGCTATTGGTAAACTGTATTACTCTAGCTGTATTATTATTATTATTATTATTATTATTATTTGACAGGATAACCCCATTGGCTTTGTCAGTTTTAATAGTGTGAGGAATGCAGTTTCTTAAGATATAAAGTTTATATACCCTTCATGCTTTTACTCAGTGATGTGAACCAATGTCCTCTATCATATACCCAGCCCAGATCACTGGCCTAGCCATTCAACGGCATGGCCAATGTATCAGTGATTATAGATGATCTGTCATACCTGTCAAGATGGCTCTTAATTTCAATTGATAAAACATACAGAAACCACAAGATTAAAAAAGGCTTCTACCTATCATTAATAGTACTCAACATTGATGTCAGGTGTCTTAAAGTGAAGATGGGTGGGTGGACTTGTAGGTGGTATCCTTTAGTCATTGATCTACAAATTCAAGAGAATGCCCTGACTGTGTTACGCACCCCTTGAGGTCTGAAGTATAATAATGTATAATGATGTCGTTACATGACAGATTCCTGAGCCACGGATGCCATGTTTGCCTCAGAATGAAATGCAGAAATACCTGATATTAGGATGTCTTCATTTAAGATGCTTGTATAATTTCGCACATTGCTGCAAGTAATTTAACATCAGAGGAAAGCTCTTCAAAGAAGAAATAACTGATTATCATTTTCAATACTCATTTCACTGTAAACGTTAACAAAAGACAGAAGAATCTGAAAATGCTTTGGTGTAAGATGTATAGGAACATACAAATAACTGAACTGAAGATAATTGCCTTTCAAAAGGCTTTTCATCAAAGCCTTCAAACTCACCTTGATTACAATCAGAAACATATCTTATAATGGTGACTGTATTTTTAACACTTCAAGTGACGGAAAGACATGCCTGGTATTCTAAAACGTAAGCACAGATTCTTGCAATTGCTAAATCTACTGATATTACAGACACAGAAACTTATCTGATAAAGAGTAAACTAGATTTGGTTTCCTCCATTGTCCTGCAGAAGATTTAATATTCATTGAACACTAAAGCTGCTCCTCTGTGTCACTGAACCACGTTCCAATAAACATTCATAAGATAAATGCAACAAAAATAGGACTAACACATCCATCATGTGGGACACTGTCTCAATAAAAGCCTTTTTGATAGACTAGCAGAGATAATAACAATATGACAAGTAAAGAACTCTTGTTACAGGTACTATATCTTACCACTTGGACAATCAAAACCATGGACAGTTAGTGGCCATCTTTAAATTTGCTGGAAAAGTACCCAATTACCATTTCTAGTTTACATAAAAGCAACAGTCACATGAAAATAGATTTTTGACAATATATATATATAATTTGTCACTCTTTTTCTGATTTAGAACTTCGGCTGGCAAGACGCTGCCATTCCTTAACCCTGCAATTAAGGAAAAAACACCCTACATGCATTTTCAGTGCACCCAACGGTGCTGCTTACCAGCAATTGGGCAGTAGATGTCAGTTAAATAAAGGAACGGCACTGCTTGTTTAGGTGACTGAAAAGCATCACTGAGAAAAAAACACTTATTGCCCCATTGTTGCCTGCTTTGCACGTTAATAACCATTTCCATAAAATAAAAAATATGCCTTCTCGTGAACGTTTCTTTAACTTGGAAGGTATTATATTCTTAGATATAATTGAATAGATTTTAAGAGATATTAGAGATGGAATCCTACATGTTCTAGAGATCTGCACATATAGCTTGCTCGTCTCTGATGTCTGAAATAGTTAACTTTATTTGTGATATTTTGGGGTGCTGGTGGAGCCCAGTTCAAGCACCAGAAATATTGGAGTGCTGTTCTGCTATTTATACATTGAAATAGTTAACAACCTCTGCACAAAGAACAACTGTTATTACCTAGTAAATGCATTGTTTATCAGATATTAGGAAACTCTTTGTTATTTTTTAAGTGATATATAGGTTTTCAGAAGTTACTTTAAATCAGTCAGTTTTCCATGCAGCATTTGGCACTAATATGAAATAAAGCTCCGTTTTAACACACAGCATTTTTATTCCTTGTTTTATTTTATTTGTGACAGCACATGCTAGCACAATAACCCAAGCTATGGAAATTATCATGGCACTTAATTATGCTAATGTACCATTGCTGACATAGCACGCCATATGTTGCCTCAGACATAACTGCTAAGCTCAGGCATGCAAGATGCTTATCTGAGATGTTTTATGGAAATCTCAGCCTATGGGCATTTACTAAGCATTGCAAAGCTATAAGACACCTGTTAAACCCATTGGCTTAAATGAGTTTCAATGTGCCTTGCAGCTTAGCACCATTGACAATATAAGGCGCTCGGTCTCTCCCCTATGAGTTGGGAAAGGATGCGCTCAAATAGTTCTGTTGCTGCAGTAATTAATTTCTGATAAAGCGTATATACCCCCTGTGTTTTCAGCTTCTATCCTGCTCATTCTATTTCCACTGTTTCTGCGTATAGATCTTCTGTTGTCTTATCAAAATTCACTATGTGAAGTTAACTGACCCGCAGTTTCTCTTTCTTTATATCCCTAATGACATCTAATTAGGTACCCTGCAGTTGGCAGCTGTTAATATGTCCACTGTTCCAACTGCAGTTGTTTTCCATTTGACGACCTTAAATAGAGATTGATTTGTCACACGGGAGAATTCTGCAATATCACAGCTTAGCTGGGTTTTCAGTATATATGTCTTCTCTAACATGTACCCTTCTACATAAATAAATGAGTTCTGGATCGCCCTAGACAATATTATATGGCATTTTTCATTCTTACAGATCACACATACATAATAGTTACATATATGCCTGATACGTAGACCTGATGCAGAAATATAGGCTATACAAACATGTATATAGTACATAACCATCAAGGGGGCAATATTCATAAAGGACAATTCTGGTACTAAATATAGAGCAAATAGCAGGAGCATCCCACTAGTCTTTAGGCTCTACGTTAAGAACTTTAGCTTAGAATGAGTAATTATACTTAATATATACAAATAAATACAAACAGAATAGGCTCATGCAGAAGGTGGTTTTTACAATAAGATGTGTTTGAGTAAATACTATATTGATTTAAAACATGCAGTATATTTATTATCATTTGGTTTAGAAGCACAGCACTGCAGATCTCCTTTCCCAGTGTTTTACACAATGTAATAATTAATAAAAAAAATAATACAAAAAGGTCACCTGAATATGTAATAAAAAGGGGGAGCATTACAGCAAAAAGCATTAAATAACTTAATTTAATATCATTATCCACAATGCCAGTAGTGGTGCCTAGCACTAGTGAAAAGCTAATATTCAAATATAATTTGATTTCAAATTTAGAATTATATTTTCCCTCTAATTGTCTTGTCAATGGTCTTTTACAGATGGGCAACGTATCTTTCCCAAAAGAGTGGAACCTGATATAGCTGCAAAAGGGGGGACCAACTACATATTAATATCTATGTACTTAGTATGCAATGTAATAGAAGTCCCTATTGGTGTAATGGCCAAGTGTCCCAATACTTTTGTCTATATATTGTGTATGTAGTTTATAAAGTACATATGACAAATATGTACATGTATTTCTTAAT
Source organism: Sceloporus occidentalis (assembly GCA_023333645.1). Lineage (NCBI taxonomy): Eukaryota > Metazoa > Chordata > Lepidosauria > Squamata > Phrynosomatidae > Sceloporus > Sceloporus occidentalis. Next base: position 959,513 of record JALMGF010000025.1, on the reverse strand, counting down.
AATTATATATATATTTTAACAAAATATGCATGTCTTGCAAAGCTGAAGTCTATCATATGTGTCTCTTATGTTAAGAAAGTTTGTCCACCCCTAACATGTTGTCAAGAGATACTTATTTTCTATTCAATTAGACTTTCTAGTTAGTGTGGCAGATTAGTGGAATATTTATAAGTGTAACCATTTAATAGTTACATATTTTCTGAAACTGGATAACTTTTTTAATGCTGAACTATGTATGAATAAAGTGTGGCGAATTTGAACTTGTTGGTGTTTGAGTGGAGTTGCCATCTGCCTCGCAGGAAAATAAAGCAGAAAAAACGTTTCTTTTTTTCATCTTCTCTACAAATTGATTTAGCAAATTGTTTTCCTTCCTTTTTGAAAATGGCTTTGGTTTTAAGGGAGATACTGTATATGATTGCCTACAATATTTACTTAAACTCATTTACTTCCAGAGCAGAATAAATAGCATTTTTGGCTAAGGGGGTTCCATATCTTCATGCTATTGCATACATATTTCATCGCAAAATTACTTTGAATTTTTGCAAGTCTTTCCCTGGGGTTTATATTCTCAGGATAGAGAGAAAAGTTTGTTATCACATTATCATTCCAAAAGAATATTATAATACAATTTTCAATACTAACAAGTACAGCACTATGAAATTGATTGTTAGATGTGAAATCCTATTTGGATCACTTGGTTATATGTTATACTTAAGATGCAGTGCAGTTGAAAAGTATTTGCCCCATTCTGATTTCTTCTCTTTTCACTTATTTGACTCATTTAAATTTTTCAGATCATCTAACTACTTTTAGTAGAAAAACATAGAATTTGAAGGCAGATAAGATTTTGCTCATCTAGTCTGCCCATTTTTCCTGATATAAGGGTTTTAATTCCGGAGTACATTATTTTACATTTATCAGCATTAAACTCCAGCTGCCACACTCTGGACCATTCATCTAATTTACTTCAATAGGGAGTTTTCCACACAGAAGGTCTACTCTGTTGCAGACCTTTGTATCATCTGCAAAAAGGCATACCTTACTATTAAGACCTTCTGTAATATTACTAATAAAAATATTAAAAAGTATGGGTCCCTGAGGTACCCCACTGGTAACAAATCCTTCCCTGAATATACACCAATAACTATAACCTTCTGCCTCCTATCACTCAACCATTGCCTTATCCATTCAAAATTTTTACATCCAAACCCAACGACTGCAATTTATTTATGTCTTCTATGGGGGAGAGTATTGAATGTCTTCCTAAAAACTAGAAAGGCTATATCTACAGCCCCTCTTTGATTCTATTATCTTAAAAAAATAAATCACGTAAGTTTGACAGGATCATTCTGTAGTAAACCTGTGCTGTTTCTGATCATGCAAACCATTTGATTCCAGATATTTAACAAGACTATCCATGGTTTGTATTAATATAGACTGATAGATACTGTAATGACATTGTTTCTCATTTGTTCTTGAATTGTGATTGTGGCATCAAGTGCTTTTTTTTTTGCCTACTTCATGTTGCAAGTTGACATAGATTAACATATAAATTAATTGGTTGATTTAGTTACTAAGGGGGCGATTTCTTTTTCACATAGGGCCATATTGGTTTGTATAGTTTTTTCCTACCATACATGAAATCATCTTTAAAAAATTGCGTTTTATGTTTAATATTAGACAAAGATAACCCGAGTAAGGTTAGTTTGATGATCTGAAACGTAAGTGTGACAAATATGCAAAAATAGAAGCAATTGGGAAATGGTAAATATGCTTCCACAAAAGGTGTTTGTATCCTGACTTTTATAGTTTGCATTTCTGCAACATTGCCTTTTTTCCCATATTACTTTATACCCTTTGACTTTGTGTATTTTTTTACCTTTTATGATACAATTTAATTTTATGAAAACCATTTCCACGTTTTTCGCTGTTAAACTGATTTATCAATAAAACATCTACCTGCATCAGATGTGCTTTATTCCTGAAACACTAAACCTAAATTCAGAAATGAAATGAATTATGTCAAAACCATAGCATTAGAAAGTAACTACATATATTAAGGGTGCAAAATTCCACACTCACATGTTAATAAAGTAAACACAAGAAGAAGACTACTTGATGACTGCTTATATCAGTGCTAAATGGGCAGAGATGTTCTACACCATGGACCTCAAGGGAGAGACTGGAAACATTAAGCCAATAGGCTAGGATCAACCAAGCAGCCCAATAAGTATGGACAGCGTGGGGCGCATATACATGGGAAAAGAGAAAAATACAGAATAATAGTGTAATATGTATATACACAATATTAGCTAGTAAAATTTTATTCTTTAATATCTTCCTTAAAATTCTAAAAGAGTGACAAAGATTTCAATAGTGCAGTAATGGTGTGGTGATTTAAAATGAAATATAAGATTGCACTTACAAAAGGTGATGGCATAACTGATGTTATGCTTAAACGTTCAAAAGGAATAAGTAGGTCTTCTTTGTAGCAATCTGGATGATCTGGATAAGCTCAATGTGTTTCACAGGTTTGGCTTCCTCAGGAGAGTAATAATCACTGTGCAGCTGTGGGATTGGCACTATTGTTTCTCACAAGCAGCCCAATAATAAAGATATTGAAAAGTGTTTGGCACACAACAAGCTTAGTGAATGCTAATTGATATTGTCCAACATACACCCACCAAGAAGAACAGAAATTGTCTAGTCATGTGTACATCATGCTTAAAATACGTGTTATTTAATACACCCTAGTGGCTTTATGTAAGATTGCACATAAAACCCCTCAAAAAGCATTCAAATACTGTCCATACATTTTCAGAGTTCACTCCAGGTCCACTGCTCACTGCTCTTTTTGTCAGACCTATGCTCTGGGAATAAAACTAAATAAATCCATCATCATTGTCACATTTTCACCTTGCCTTCAAGTTTCCTGTATATAGGATACCCATTGTGGTGTTCTTTCAACTTCCACCTCTAGTGTTACTCTTTTGGGTTTGAGAACTCTGTCTACAAATGTACCAGCTGGGCCTCACTATCTAATCTGTAAATGGGAGCTTTACATTGTGCAAGTTGCAACCTTCTGTCATTGGCTCCTGATCTGTTGTTATTTGTAGCGTTCTCTCCTTATCCAGCTGAGTGCCCTGCCTGATGAATATCCATGCATCAATGAGCCTTGGCCACCCATGACCTAATCGCCCATTCACCGCTTTTCCTTTCCATGGACCACTGCAGACCGGTAACACCTGACAAGAGCTGCAGTTTTGAAGATGCTCTGAATTGCTAAGAAAATTAGTCCTGGTTCCACAGTGCATTGCAGTTTGTTGTGTATGGGGCTGCGTAGCCATAGAGCAGTCAGGGTTCCCGTGCTAATCCCTGTTCACTGCAAAAAGCACCTACAATGGGCACATGAACAGAAGAACTGGACCACGGAGCAATGGAAGAAGGTGGCCTGATCTGATAAATCACGTTTTCTTTTACATCACGTCAGATTGATCCTTGGAGGCCCATCTCAAAGCATACAGGACTTACAGGATCAGCTGCTGACATCTTGGTGCCAGATACCACAGCACAACTTCAGAAATCTAGTTGAGTCCATGCAGGCTGTTTTGACGAAAAAGAGGGGGCCTACACACCATTAGGCAGGTGGTCATTATATTATGGCTACAGTTATGGCTGGAATGGAGGCCTTCTTGTCCAACTTCAGTGCCAGACCTCACAAAAGCAGGCCTGTGTGAGGGCAGTGTGTATGTGCGTTTGTGTATAGGCAGTGTATATGTGTGTGTAAGGGCAGTATATTTGTACATGGGCAGGCATGCGTGTATAAGTAGGTGAGTGTATAGACAGGAGTGTATGTATGGGCAATGTATATGTGTGTGTGTGTATGGCCCGTGTACATGTGTGTGTGTATGGCCAGTGTACGTGTGTGTGTGTGTGTGTGTGTGTGTGTGTATGGGCCGGCATGCGTGTATGGGTAGGTGAGTGTATAGACAGGAGTGTATGTATGGGCATGTGTGTATGTTCATTGTGTTTGTGTGTATGGGCAAATGTATGTAAGGGCATTTTATATGTGTGTATGGACAGATGTCTGTAAGGGCAGTGTATGTGTATATGTGTGGATTTTGAAAGTCTTTTCTGTACTATTACTGTTTTTGCGCCTAAAGGGGAAAGAAAGAATGATTCATTCCAAGGGCACGGTTTCATATCGGGTTTTTTTGTAATATTTATTACACATAACTAATGATGTGCTGGGGTTTAGTGCTCTGCTAAAGCCCCTGATTATTAGGTTATTATCAGGATCTGCATTCCATGCCAAATGATTAATATGATACATTTATTGTCAATATTTCATATATAAGATAAGATATGTTTGGCTTTTACATATACTTCAGTATAAACATTCTATTTTTTTTTTTGTTAAATACCTTTTGTTTTGTTATATTCCTTTGGTCAGTTTTATAGCCACAACACGCTTAAGTGAAATATACCCTAACAAAAATCTATACATGCTAATCCCACCCCCTCTTAATAAAATGCTGATTATGCTTATTATTTAGCTTCATATAAATATTTCCATTTTTATCATTTTTATTTTCATTGTGAATAGAACAATATAGTCATCTAGAAAAATTCAAAACATTAAATTATACTTTCAAAGTTTCATTGAATCCCTTTGGTAGGTGTCAAGAGTAAATGTAATTTTCAGTCTATAATTGCATGGGTGGCATATTTCATAGGGTTTTTTTCATCAATTTCTATAGCCATAATTACTAATAAGTCTTACATTTAAATTCTGTCATTGTAGATAATTATTTTGGTACTTTTTGATAACATTCTGAAATAATCAGTTCTCAGACTCCTCATACGTTTTTTATAATAAATTACTCGCAGATCTTAAATTTCGTGCCGATGATGAATCCAATATTCCAACACCAATATTTCAATGGCATAGATTGGCGTAGACCAGTGTTCCCTCTAAGCTGTGCGCTTGTGCGCGTGCACATAACTTTTCGAGGGAGCGCACACGTCCTAAAATTGTGCGTAAGGGGAGCTGGAGGAGCGGGCAGTCCGTCCAGGGTGACGCTGGCACTCCTCCAGAGACGGACAGTCTCCCTTGCTATGCGCGCGGCAACTGATGCTGTGCGTCGGGATTTGATGTCAGATCCCGGCGCACAGCACTGAAGCCACACTGAAGCCGGTCTTTAATGCACCGGAAGGACAGGACACAGAAGAAGAAGAGGCAAGAGGAAGAACGAAGAGGAGGAGGAAAAGTAACTAACAGAGGAAATGTAGGAAAACATTAAGTGAGAGTGGATTAGTAAGTGTGTGAGAGTGATGGGTGTTATGCTGTAGTTTATGCTGAATGTTTGTGAATGAGTGTGTGTGTGATATCATGGATGTGTAAGTGGGGGGGTAGCATGGCATAGGGAGGCTGTAATCACATTAATATGATGCCCAGGTTACAGCATGTACTGGCTGCCTGGCCATGATAGGAGTGTGATTGCTGTTAGCAATTATATATATATATATATATATATATATATATAAAATATTGTTGTTGGTTTTTTTTGTCCAATTTTGGTGTGTTATTTTTAATAAAGTGGGTTGGTTTTTTTTAAAGGGGGGGTCATTTTCCGTTTCGGTCAAGTGAATGCTGAATTTTCGGTCCAGAATTTTCATTTCGGTGCATCCCTATATACTAAGCCAGACACTGAAGCAGTAGGTCTACACCACATCAAGGTTTGGCTTAGTATATAGTGATTTATGCAGCCCGGAGCCCCTCTCGTGATTCGCTCATAATTAACTTTTGCAGTGAGAATTTCACCTTTAAAATAGACCATGGAGTCAAAAGGGTTGGAAATATATAGCTCCACCGCCCTTGCAATGTGATTTTTTTTCAGCTCCACCAACTTCCCTTTATATGGACTGTAGAAGCTTATTGTGCGCACAAAATTTTGGCTCTGGGAAAAATTTTGCACAACAGAAATTTGCTGCGCACACCACCCAAGAAAAATTAGAGGGGACATTGGCGTAGACCCAATGGGTCAGCAAAGATCCTACACAAAATGCTTCAAATGCAACATTTTTTTTGAAGATCATTAATATCTAAAACTTCAATTGCAAGGGAAATTTGTTTTCTTAAGGGAGTATTAATATCATATGTCACATAGCCATGACAACGTTGAAAATGTTATAGTGTATTATTACCCAAACTACATATTTTTAAAAAATGTGGGACTGTACATTGATGGTGTGCCAAGATCACTTACCAACTTTATGTTTGACTTTGACTTAAGTATGTCTACCTATCAATATGTAGTCAGGGATGTTCAGAGAGACAAAGCTGGTACTTTGCCTTATTACTCCCAATGTTATTAAAGCTATTAGATGTTTAATTAACTATGTTGTGTTTTGATCAAGTATGGCTACTTATGCTGGCAGCTTTCCCAGTAATGTCTATTTTTATAAAGTTGATGGTTTTAAACTTTTTTTGCAAAGCGTGTTTTATTTAATGTGTCAATCATTCAAGTTGAATTCATTTATTGTTATCACTGGCTCAGATCACTTGATTAGCTAATGCTTGGGTAGGACAATGATGAAGAATATTAACTTTCTTTTGGCTCATGCCAATATGAACTATTAGGTCATAGGGTTTCAATTAACTGCTCAGGCATATTATACTTGGCAGTTTACATTAATCACATTGATATGATACTTGCATATTTTAACCAAGAATAGGTTCTAATCAGCCGCAACATAAAACTGTGCAATATCGCAGGATAATTCCAGGTTATTAGGCTTGGAGGCAGGTCCCTTACAATTTATTGTATCATCAGATTTACTTCTGAAGTTGTGAGTTGAAGTAAGATGAAAAATCTCAGAGATAGATTGAGCAGGCCCATTGTAATGCAAATAAACTGCCACAAGTTTAATCATCAAAATTTCCCTAATTTTTCTAAATTAAATCCTGTAAATCTTGCTTGATTTCAGTTTTCATTTCTGAAGATTGTTTGTCATATAAATAATATTATTTACATTTTATTATTGTAACTACAAAAACAGGCCAGCCCATAAAAAAAACAATTCAAGGATAGTCCATTGCTACGTCTACCAGTTGTTTTTGTTTTACAAAATGTCCATTATTATGCAGTATTGTTAATATATAATATTAATGTATAATAATAATATTTAAGATCAAACTACTTAAATATTTGGGCCAAAAAGTACCAAAGAGCAAAAAGTTAATTTTTATTTCTTTCTTAAGTTTGATATATTTAGGGCTACATATCAAAAAAATAGAAGCCTCTAGTTTAATTATGTTCATATGCATGAACAGAAGAAATACAAGATAAATGCTTCATAAGAAAACCAGAAGTGTTGCTCAAATAGCTCAAATTGATTTACTACTCTGCAATTTGCACTGAAAAATGTCCTCCAGACTCACCAACTAGAACATGGGTCACCCTACTGGAGGGGCAAGAAATGACTGTGGACAAAGGCTTAAGCATCAAAAATAAATAACAACCCTCTGAAAATGGAAATAAGTTGAAAACGCAAAGAGTAAAGATCCATTGAGAGGGTAACTGATAACATTAAATGGTCAAGCGGATGAAGGCTAAATGAGACTAAGAACAAGTTGGACTAAAATCTAAAGATGTTAAAGTTCTTAGTTCTAATAATCAAAGAGGGCAAAGGATATGTTGACCCAAAGATAAAGTACAATCACAATAAATAGACTTGGGTTTCTGACAGTTCTGACCCTCTTTCTGGGATATCTGTCCTAAAACTAAAGGGGGAGAGGAAAAGACAGAGATTAGGGAATGAAAAACCAATGGGTGGTCCAGTCACCTCTCTTTCCGCTCATCCTGGGACTGCCTTGGCTCTGACTGCACTATCCCATTATTAAGTGGTCCACAGGAGAGGTTACATTTTCCTCCTCATACTGTTGGCAACAATGCCTTTTTTGCTCCTTTTGTTTCACACAACTGAACTGAGACAGCCAAATGCCTCTAACCTACCAGCACTTTATGGGTCTTTCCATAAAGTATTTGACAACAAGGAGGCAGAACTACCACCTCACAGGTCCTATTGACCTACTCCCAGGCACAGCTATACTGTTTGGCCAGATTTTTCTACTCCCTGAACTGGCAACATTAAATTAATATTTTTTTGTCGGAAAAAAAGATGGTGGCTTATGTTCCTGAATAGATGGATCTATATAATATCACAATAAAGAACAAATACCCGCTTTCTTTAAACTTATAGCCCCCCTTCGTGATGCTCAAATATATATACCAAACTTGATCTCTTGAAAGCACATTACCTTAAACGAATATGCATAGGGGACAAATAAAAGACCGGATTCCAAGCCACAAGGGCCTGATGCTCAACCACGTCTTGAGAGAGGAGTTGCAATTTCTTGAGGAAAGCAAGACCAGAAAAGGAAAGTTTAGAAGAGGAAGGTAGAGCCCTTTTCCCCCCACCCAGAATACCCACTTGTCTGTAGTGATTAACTCCCATTGAGCAACCTTAACTAGTATGAAAAGGTGTCTCCTGGATTTTCTGCAAAATTTTGGCCTTGGGTTGAAAGAGACGATCTGTAGGATCTGGAGGAACGACCCTCAGCTTGAGATGTGATAAAATATTTGTCCTAACAATAGAGTGTGCCTACTAATTGTTTTTATTCAAGCTATTTTGAAAGCCATTAAGGATGATCTGGGTTAAAGAATCAACCTAATTACCGACTGTATCTGCATTATCGCATGAGCCTACTGAGTCTGCTAGCTTGTATTGAATATTACGGAGTCAATGGTCCTGGGTATCAGAGGCCACACAGGGATTGACAAAAATAGAAATAAGTGCTGAGTCTCAAGACTGGAAAGAGCCTCCATGTCTGGTATACCCATGTGAGACCTTAGAACTAGGTCATCCTCTTTGACCTGGGGAGACCGAAGGGCTAAATTATGGTAGTCATAGACCTCAGAATTAGAGTCTAGCCTCCATCTCACGGGGTAGAGCGTTTCAGGGGGACCAATGCTAAGCAGGCAAACTTTTTTCTGACTGGGGGACAAGAGAAGAGGAAGATGAGGTATCCCTGACTGGAAAATATATCTTCCTTCACTTAGGAGCCACCATACCTTGTTCCTTTGAAGAAGATAAGGAAAACCTGCCTCTTTTGAAGTATATATTGAAGAGAGTCAGTGGCAAAATAAGCCACATATTTTTTAAGTGGAAAAATATTATTCTTAAAATTAGGCAACTGCTATAAATTTACAGTTAGTCCAAGAGACAATAGGAAATATGAAGATAAGAAATAATTGTGAGTAAAACAATCAACATACATGGGAGCTATCAGGGGAGCTGGTGTTGGAAACTATAAGTACTAATTGTATGTATATATATATATATATATATATATATATATATATATATATATAGACATACATACATTAAATTAGTTTAATAGTCTTAAAGAGACTAGCGTAATCTGGAATCTGTGCAGGACACAGGTAAGATGTCCCGCTGACGTCAGTGGGTGGCTCCGCTGAAGTCAAGGATACACGGTCCACGACCCCAAGTTTCCCCATAGTGACCTAGAGAAGCGTCCTTCACCAGCGGTCTCTGGCCGAAACCCGGCCAGTTCCCAGGTATTGTTATAAATGAAATATATCTAGGTATATTATATCATAATAGTCTTACTAAAAATGAATATAACAGGAAAAGTAAAGATATAACTTGCTTAAAATGCATTACCTACTCGGTTACTAATTAGTACCAAATATCTAGTGAATGTAATACGTAGACTGAAATAAGCAATTAATACTCCCTACATTTTCCCATCTAGTATAATTAGACCGTAACTTTAGGGCATAATTGCTGGAACAGCAATTTTTTTGTTCTCTATAGAGGAACAAAATCTTTATGTGATTAAGAGAAAACAAGATGGCTCTGAGTCCATTTTGTTTTTATAGAAGTATAATATGCTAAAATTAAATATAAAAATTTTTTTCAGCCTGAAATATCTGACAAAGCATTTTTGAATTCCAGGTCATTTCTGCTGAAGACTTTTTTGTTCAACTTTTTCAATGATGGTGTTCCATAGGAGCACAGCTTTAATTGTGATTTTTTTTGGGCCCCACAAGCTTGTGAGCCTAAGGGCTCAAGTATTAACCCCTAAAGTGCTGCAAATGCTTCAGATGCTATCACAGCATTGAAAGGGTTATCACTGCACAATCACTGAGTGATTGTCCCAGGGGGAGGGGGCACACACGTAATATTAAGTCCCTGTCCCAATAAAACGGTTTTGTGGGAACTTTATTTTTGCTTAGGTGTGGTTATTTTTCTTTAACAGGGATGACCTAGAATGATTACATTAAGGTGACTCTTGGTGGTGCTGTGCCTTGATCAGTAAAAAAGGAGGTATTTAAAGCACTGTCAACAGGCTTTCACTGTTGATGACATTTCTGTACACTTCAATGTATATAAAAATAGTGTATGTCTCATCAACGAATACTGATTCATGCTGTGTGACAGTTGTCTCGTAATTGTCAAGCTCTTAATGATTGTCTTTGCAGTTGAAGTTATGCCATAGCGGTAGTTGATTAGTTTCTTAACCCTTATAATAATGCAATATAAATACGTTTTTATTTGGCATCACACACACAGATTCAGAAAAGTAACAGATTAATTAATTCAGGACAGCTTACAACTGTGGCACATTAATGCATATAACTATATGATCCTTTTAAATCTTTGCATTGTCCCTTCTGCAGAACCCCATATGCGCCCCCCCAGCTAAAAGCCATGCAGGCGATATGTTTGTCCAAAAAAACCTCCTTTTATAGGATAGAAGTGTCTAAACTGGATAAACTGTCTCCATTCCACTGTCCGTTTAATTTGCCTTTAAAAGAAAAACATAAGCTGAAGGGTACTATTTTGGAGGACACAAAACTAAGCTAACATGGTGCAATTCTTTGTATTATCCTGAATGGGTTGGGACAGTATCGACCATAGATTTCAAAGCTAGAAAAAGGATATTAAGAGCATTCTGGCAGGTCATGTGAAAGTAGGGCAGGGCTGAGTTGGGATAGTATGTGCTATGAGTCTGTGTGCGAAATGTTGAAAACTATTATTTTGGATCAAATCCAGTAGAGCTGTGGATTCTTTTTATAATATGAATTCACTCAGACTGGCAAATTGGCACACCAGGCAAATGACCAGTGGGCCGCTGCCGCTGGCCTACAAAGCCAGACACTTACCACTGCAGAGGCAGATTGGGTGCTGCAGCATACAGCCAGCGGCTGGACATGCACTGACGCAAGCTATGGGAGCATAAACGCGTAACTGCAGTCCTAAACTGGGTCTAACCTTCCTTACGAAGGACACAAAGGGGAAATCTTTGTGTGCTTGACATGCTTCTCTAGCTGTGTCCCATTTTGTCCCATCTCTACATCTCTTCCAGGTTCCAGTTTAATATACTGTATATATATATATATATATATATATATATATATATATGTATATATATGACACACTAGCCTGAGATTTGGCTCTACCTGCGAAAACGAACCCTTTTTGGGCTGCATCTATCAGCTACACCAGCATCAGACAACACTTTTTAGTCAAAGCACATCTGTAATTTAAACCACCGCAATGAGATATGTCATTTTATGGCTAGGTTTTTTTTACATCAATTGTCTATCAACTTGATAATGCCTTAATTTAGACTGAAATTGCTTAAACGGTATTCAGATTGAAAAAAAATTGGTTTTTTTAAGATTTATTGTTAGCTTCTTCAAATAACATTTTAAGATGATATAGTAGATTAGGTATTTTAGGCCCCCGACTATTAGATAAGCCAGTGACTGAGTGCGCAATTTTCTACACAAAACTAACTCACAGACCTCAAAAAAAACCAAGCATATATATATATAGTCACACTCACTAATATGCATACACACACATACATAAAGCGCCCTCCGCTAATATTGGCACCCTTGGTAAATATGAGCAAAGAATGCTGTGAAAAAATGTCTATAGTTTAACCCTTTCATCTTTTCAAAAAATACTCTGCTCTCATGGATATCAAACAATTAAAATTGTAAAATATATGTGCGGCACGATTATTGGCACCCTTTTAAACTATACTTCGTGCTACCTCCCTTTGTAAAGATAACAGTTCTGAGTCTTCTCCTATCATCAGGTTGGAGAATACATGGCACGGGATCTGAGACCAGAGCCGGCCTTAGGTGTTCTGGCGCCCTGTGCGAACTACTCCTCTGGTGATTCTTGGATTTTTTTTTGGTCACTTGAACCATCCTCTTTAAAATGTGTTGAGACAATATGGATACACAACCTATTCCAGTTTGATTCATAACATTTCCAGTTGACTAGAACTTCTTAATTATTGACCTAATGGTGGAAATGGACATTTTTTCAATGCTTTTGCTATTTTGCCATTTTCCATTTTGTAGTAAAGCTCAACAATCTTTTGCTGCACCTTACAGCTATATTCCTTGGTCATACCTATTGTGATGAATATACTCCAAATTTATTTTTCTTACATGAATTCATAGAGTGCCAATAAATGTACCACACATATTTCACTTTTCTATAAACATGTGTTGTTTTTGCAATTGAAATCCGTGACATCAATGGCCAAAGACCATAAAGACAAATTTTACATATACACATGCATAATCACACTAACATTCGTCACAGCTTGGCAGATACAGTTTATTTTGTCAAGACATATGTGTGTATATGTATGTATATGTAAATATATATATATATATATATATATATATATATACATACACACACTCACTGGCCACTTTATTGGATACACCTTGCTAGTACTGGGTTGGACCCCTTTTGCCTTCAGAACTACCTTCATTCTTCATGGCATACTTTTAACCCCTTAAGGACAATGGGCGGTCAATGAAATCAATGCATTTTGAGCCCGTACATGTACGGGCTTTGTCATTAAGGGGTTAACAAGGTGCTGGAAACATTCCTCAGAGATTTTGGTCCATATGGACATGATGGCATCACACAGTTGCTGCAGATTTTTTGGCTGCGCATCCATGATGCAAATCTCCCGCTCCACCACATCCCAAAGGTGCTCTATTGGATTGAGATCTGGAGACTGTGGAGGCCGTTGGAGTTTAGTGAACTCGTCATGTTCAAGAAACCAGTTTGAGATGATGTGAGCTTTGTGACATGGTGCATTATCCTGCTGGAAATAGCCATCAGAAGATGGGCACACTGTGGTCATAAAGGGATGGACATGGTCAGAAACAATATTCAGGTTGGCTGTCGCGTTTAAACCATGCTCAATTGGTACTAAGAGGCCAAAAGTGTGCCAAGAAAATGTCCCCCACACCATTGCACCATCACCAGCCTGAACCATTGATACAAGGCAGGATGGATCCATGCTTTCATGTTGTTTATGCCAAAGTCTGACCCTGCCATCTGAATGTTTTAACTGGAATCGAGACTCATCAGACCAGGCAACGTTCTTCCAGTCTTCCATTGTCCAATTCTGGTGAGCCTGTGCGAATTGTAGCCTCAGTTTCCTGTTCTTAGCGGACAAGAATGGTACCCGGTGTGGTCTTCTGCTGCTGTAGCTCATCTGCTTCAAGGTTCAACGAGTTGTGCGTTCAGAGATGATATTCTGCATACCTAGATTGTAACCACTGGTTTAGTTACTGTTGCCTTTCTGTCATCTCGAACCAGTCTGCCAATTCGCCTCTGACATTAACAAGGCATTTTTGGCCACACAACTGCCGCTCACTGGATATTTTCTCTTTTCAGACCATTCTCTATAAACCGTAGAGATGGTTGTGTGTGAAAATCAGCAGTTTCTGAAATACTCAGACCAGCCATTCTTGCACCAACAACCATGCCACATTCAAAGTCATTTAAATTCCCTTTCTTCCCCATTCTGATGCTTGGTTTGAACTTGACAAGTCTTGACCACGTCTACATGCGTAAATGTATTTAGTTGCCACATAGTGACAGTAGACATTAGATAGCAGACACTAATTAAAATGTAGAACAATCTTTAGTTGTTATTGCTAAAATATTTCACCATAAGTAACATACCAAAACCTACAGGGAAAAAAACTGTATTAATTGTGTAGACTAATGAAGAATTAAAGAAAAGCTGGAACAAATTTTCTTTCTTATTTGTGAGCCATTCACTCAATTGGTATGTATTACATTTGTTTTAAATTGGTGTATCTTTTTTCTTCCACATTAGAATTTGACAAATTTTATTAGCAAAAGGTAAGTATGATGGATTGCATTTAACATAAAAGTCATATTAGTCTGTCATACATTATTTGTATTGCTTTCATCTAAAGAAACTGAACTTGTTAGAAAGTGTCTTATGCAGTGTTACAGTAAAAAGTACACCACTGAGCCTTAGGTAAATTACCGGGTGCTTACATTACCCACCTTTTATTGTACATTGATGCAGCCAGGTGAATCTCTTTCAATGATTCAACATCGCCACCTACTGCTCAGATGTAGGTGCTGCATGTAATGCAATCCTATTAAAATGTATTTTAGAATTTATTCTCACGTATTTTGAATATGGTATGCTTAAACCGTGGTAGGGGTTGAACCCACGGAGTATAGAAGGCAATGGCGTTCTATTTTTAATACTTTGTATTGTTTATGTTTTCAATGTTTATTATGTGTTATTTGTGTTTTTTGAGATGCGCAAAGAAGGAAAAAATAAGAATCAGAGAAACAAGGATCATGGTTAAGATCATTTCCATTAATACCCAGGGTCTAAACTCTCCTAATAAACGCTCAATATTATTTGATTACATTAGAAGGGAAAGGGCTCAGATTGTTTTTCTACAAGAGACCCATTGGAAAAAATTAGATTGCAAGAGATTTATTCCTAAGAGATTTAGTCATGTTTTTTGTTCTTCACTAGAGACAAATAGGAAAAGAGGCCTGGCACTCCTTATTAGTGAAGAGCTAGATATAAAAATTATTTACCATGAGGCTGATGAAGAAGCCAGAGTAGTAATACTGATAGCTGAGATCCAAGGAGAAATATATACTCTGATAAATGTTTATGCACCTAATGGACCTCTAACTCTTTCTTTAAAAGTCTCTTTTGGAAAATAGATAGAATAAAACAGGGAAAATTACTCCTAGCAGGGGATTTTAATCGTATAATAGATCCGATATTAGATAAAAAAAACTGCCAGAGATAAGACCTTGGATGGAAATATAAAATCACAGGCGATCCAATTTAAGAAAATGCTTAGAAGCCACGGTCTTGCAGATCTTTGGCGGCTATACCACCCTGAGGAGATGGATTTTACTTGCTTTTCTAAGACTTTTCTCTCTTATTCTAGAATTGACTTATTTTTAGGAAATGACGAAATGGTTAAGAAAGTAAAAAAGGTGCTGATACATGAAATAACCTGGTCAGACATAATGCGATAGTACTTGATATTTTACCCCAAACATCTAAAAAGAGAGCAAATTGGCGTTTAAACGAAAATATATTGCTTAAAAAAGGGAATAGAGAGTATATAGCAGAAATGACAGAGAAATATTTTCTTGAAAATGAAAGGGAAGAAGTTACGTTATCTATTATCTGGTGCGCCTGTAAGTGTGTAATTAGAGGCCATCTAATTAAACTCGGTACTATCTTAAAGAAATCTAGAGGGGAATCGTTAGCAGACCTTTATTTGAAGTATTATAGACTCTCACAAGAAAATAAGCTTCTACCATCTGAACTTAAAACTAAACAATTAAGCGAGATTCAGAATAAAATAAATGAATTACTTATTGATGAAAAGAATAAAAATGTATATTATTTAAGAACTAAATGGTACTATAAAAGTAATAGAGCAGATACTCTGCTGACAAACAAACTAAAAGGTAAGAAACAATCTAAAAGAATTAATAGGATTAGACAAAATGGGGAGCTATGCCTTACTCCAGAGAAAATAGGGGCTGCCTTCAATAACTATTATAAAACTTTATATAACTTAATAAGTAGAGAACAAGACCAACCTCAGGATTATTTTCTCAATAAGAAATTTCCTAAAATCTCAGAAGAACAATTAAGAATCATTAATAGACCCATTGATATAGTAGAGGTGAAAAAGGCAATATCTGAATTGCAATCTAATAAGGCGCCTGGACCAGACGGGTTTAGTAATAAGTTCTACAAAATATACAAGGACCTTTTGGCAGGTAAACTTGTTAAAACCTTCAATGAAGCAATAGCAAAGGGGAGTTTTCCCGTGGACATGCTAAGGACTAATATAATTCCAATCCCAAAACCTAATAAAGATCTGGAGATTATGTCTAATTATAGGCCAATTTCGCTATTAAATGGGGACATTAAAATATATGCGTCTATATTAGCAAAAAGACTAAAAGAAGTGATTGTGGATTTAATTCAGAGAGACCAAAGAGGCTTTATTCCTGGAAGATCATCTAAATATAATATTAGGAGAGTTATTGATATTATAGATATTTCTCAGCGGTTAAATACTCCCATTCTGGCCCTGTCATTAGATGCCGAGAAGGCTTTTGACAGGGTCAGATGGGATTTTTTAGGGCATACATTGCAGGCATTTGGATTTAGTGGTAACATATATCGAGCAATTATGGCCCTATATACTTGCCCTTTAGCTAGGACAATTGGTCCAGGAATAGAAGCAGAATGGTTTGAAATAAAAAATGGTACGAGACAGGGATGCCCCCTTTCACAGTTGCTTTATATATTGACGGTTGAGCCTCTTGCTCATGATATTAGAGAAAACCAGGATATACATGGTTTTAGATTAAAAACATTGGAAAGCAAGATCAGTCTTTATGCTGATGATATCTTGGTGGTCTTAGAGGAACCTAGAAAATCATTACCGGAGTTAATGAGGGTAATTGAAGACTACTCAAAATACTCAGACTACAAATTGAATGTTAATAAAACCACCTTGCTTGCGTGTAACATGAATCAGACGGATATATTGTTTTTGAAGGCTAATTTTGAGTTTACATGGGTTAAGGATAGCATGGAGTATCTGGGTATTAAGATTACGAAGGATTTGACAAAAATAATGGAGGAAAACTTTTTACCCCTGTTGAAATCCACAAATAAACTATTAAACGATTGGAAAAAGAAAGAAATTTCCTGGGTCAGTAGGATCAATACTATTAGATCATACATATTGCCTAAATGGACCTATTTATTTCAAATGTTACCGCTAAAGGTCCCTAAAGCATGGTTAGGACTGGTACAGACGGCTTTTAATAAGTTTATATGGCAAGGTAAGAAGCCAAGATTGGGTCTGTCACTCCTATCTAGAAAGGTAAAGAATGGGGGCCTCGGGATACCAAATATTATAGAATATAATGAGGCCTGTATGGCCGTACATGTGATGTCGACTCAGATTGAAGATACGAAAATGGAAGTATGGTACCAAATTGAGGAAATAGCAATAGGTATCGAGGGCTTAGCTGTTCTTCCATGGTCTACTAGAGCTTTAGAAAGAAATGGTCAGGCGGGATTAGGATCTTTGGTTGTTAAAGATACTTTAGACGCATGGAAAAAAACTATGAAGAACTTAGCTCTTAATTGTTTGGCTGACTTCCTCCCATTGGAAGTCCTCGAGCTTAGTATAGAGGATATTTGTTTACAAGCATGGAAACGGGCAGGAATCCTGACTATCCACGATATGTGTCTTGATAAGGAAGTAAAACCCTTTTCTCAGATACAGGAGGAATTTTTACTTCCCCCTAAGGAAGTGTTCTCTTATCTTAGAATTAAAGGGTTTCTTTCAAAATATAATATATTAAATACTGGAGAAAAGTGGGTTCTCCTTATTTCTTTGTTTAATATGACACATCCCAAGGGAATGATTACTAAGTGCTTAACTCTCATTAGATTGGATTATGAACATACGCCTGTAAAAGCAATTAAGATATGGGAGAGAGAACTGAATAGATCTGTTCCCTGGGATACTTGGAGAACCTCAATACAATCGGTTAATAATGAGATTCACTGCTTAAATTTGAGAGAGAATTTATTTAAGGTTTGTTATAGATGGTATCTTGTTCCAACAAAGCTGGCAAAAATGTATATACATACTGAGGCTAACTGTTGGAGATGTGGGAATGAAAATGGAAGCTTTCTACACATCTGGTGGACTTGTCAACATATAGAAGTCCTTTGGAAGGAGGTTTTTCATCAGATAAAACAAATTACCGGTGTCTTGTTACCTTTTACACCAGATTGTTTTTTATTACATCTGGACTGGCCAAAAGTCTCTAACTCCTATAGAAGCTTAATAACTCATATCCTTGTTTCTACTAAATTATCTATAGCGAAGATTTGGAAAAGTAATAAACTGCCAGATTGGGAGGAGATAAAATTAAGTACAATTTATCATTGTAAAATGGAATTGGGTATAACCAAATTAAATGGATTTAACGTAACTAAAATTAGGAAATGGGAAAGAATCCTAAACATATTGGCAATTGAAGTATGACTGGTTCTGGTCGTTTCCTTCCTTTGCTGCATCTCATTTTTCATATATTTTTTTTTTTTTCCAATTTGCTTTATTATACCTTATATGCCCTAGAGGCAAGTTTTATATTTTTTGGTATGTCTTAATGTGTTATTAACATTTTTTGTATGTATCTATATTTGTATTGCTTAGTATGGTTTAATACCTAAGCAATTGTCTTTTTGATGATAAAAACGAATAAAAAAAAAATGTATTTTAGAATTATCTACAATTGATGACTGCTGTATCATATATGAGTAAATGTGAAGTTTATGAAAATATTTCCTCACCACCCTAATAACCCTCTTTTGAACCAAAAATCCCAACAAACTTTGAAAACCTATCCATTTGCTTTTGAGATTTGACTCTATGACCATTTTAGGGTAAATCAAAATGTCTTTATTTTTGAATTTTTCAGTAAAAGGGGGGAACAGAAGTAAAAAGGGGTGAGGGGTAAAATGGAAAGAAAGTATCGCAGTAAGAGACCTGGAGCAACACATCATTAAAAAGTATGACCATTTTAATGTTTGATGGCAGAACATTTATATGTCCAAAAAATATAGCACTGTATTTTGAGGTGGACATTGTAGTCTTTAAGGTAGAATGATTCAGATCCGAGAAAAACCAAGAACTTCTGGCTGCTAACATCTGTTCCTCTGTGCTGATGTCCATTACACTCTTCCAAGAACACAAACTAAGGAAAGCCTAGAAGTGCATTAGCTTAGCATTCCACCTATAGACAGGCTTTTGTCACTTTTTACCTGCCATAAGAATATTAAATTGTTGGCTATATGTTGTTCAAGTGCTCTTCATGAGCTAGACTTGTTTCTATCTTGCACCAAATACATCTAAAAAGACTGAAGCTGTATGTCTGGAGATGGAATTGTCAGCTCATGCAACAGCTCTGTCCAAAACAGCAGGTATATGCAAATGAAGAAGTAAAAGGAATTAATAATGGTCTCATTCATGTAGTAAGGTAGGTTGAAAAAAACACAACTATATGAAGTTATTATTATTATTTATTGTTTTATACAGTGCCATCAAATTCCATAGCGCTGTACAATGGAAGTTCAACCTTGCTGTTGATTCAGAAGAAGGCAAAAGCCCCACATGATATACAATTTAAAATAGAGGAAACTTTCATTCTTGACTAAAAATTGTTTTTCTGATTTCTCACTGGATCCACAAGCTATACCAAATCATGTATTTATAATCAGTTAAGTATCTGCATATTTAAAACCCATATTTAAAGGTGTTCTATGAGCATTTGTAATGCTACCCCGTTCTAAAGGTTCCTCAGACTGCACTGCGTATTCAAGATATTACTATTTTTCAATACCCCTTATTTAAAACATGCAAATATCTTACTGTCCCTTTCATTAGCTGACATACATTGAACATTGTTGCTAAGTTTATTGTCTACAATTATTCCTGTGTTTTAAAACATTTTCAAAATTTTTTAAAAAATATTTTTAAAATAGTTATAGCTTTTCAATGACGATTTTCAATGCCTGTGTGTCGTGTTTGTTCTAGCTCTCTTTTCTAATCTAATAGAAATACATTGACTGCTTGCCATACTGTCTTGCGGTAAACAATAGAGTTGCTTGACTGGGAGGGCCTATAGAGGGACGAATTAGGCAGAACTCAATTAGAATTGCCAAAAATAATCAACTCACTGTGGTGTTTGGGAAAGTAACCCAAAATCACTTCTTATATTTTAATATTTAGTAATCCCCACCTATTGGGTAGAGGGAGGTAAGGATGTCCCAGAAAGGCTTTAACCCTCTATCACATTGGATACATGATGGAGGTGTGGGAGAAGCATAGCTTGGGGCCCATGAATTGCATAGGGCAATTTTTAGATATTTTAAACCCTAATAATTTTGAGCAGGGGATGGGTGGTAAGGGGCTATACTTGGCGACAGTACCCCCAGGTTGATTTAATTACACCCGCCCCACTATGGACAGGATGGTGGAGGGGAGAGTGAGGAAATCACCACTTCCACCGCTGTTAAAAGTTTTGTGTAAAAAAAAAAAAATATATATTTTTTTTTTTATTTAAAGGGTAACTCTTTGATTTGTAACTCTTCTGTGTCCACCTCCTTGTTGTGGAGGTTCCACAAGTGGGCAGAATAATGCAGACTGATCTTCTGCATTATTCTGCCCTCTTGGAGTACTTCCACAACAGAGCGGAGCCTCCATGCACACCACGAGGACGACCTCTCCCCTATTCCTACAATGCAGTTGACTTGATGTTTGCGAAGGCTATGCCTTATTGTGGAATTACACGGAAGAGGCGAGGATAATGTAGCAGAGAAAGGGAGCAGCGAAAAGCCGGGAGAAGATGTAGAGGAGACCCAGAAGCGGAGACACTGAAGCAGTTGTCCGAGAGATACATTGAGGTAGAGATACATTGAGAGAGAATGTGTGAGAAAGCATGAGAAAAAAAACAATAAAATTCAAATACAAAATTCTGAGCTCTTTTATTTTCGTTTGTTTCGTTGGGACCTTTTCATGATTTTTAAAACAATTAACGAAACTGGCACATTTTGTTAAAATGTAAGTTTGTACGAATCCGAATATATACAAGCCTGCTATTCTCACAAACCATGTTTTAATTTTCCTATATGACCACTAGATGGCAGCAAATATCAAGATGCATACCTCCAAAGCGCTCCACTTCAGAAAGTTGAGCCCCAAATGCCTGTTTTTCTCTTTCCCCTTTCTGGCCCTTTATAACAAAGAGCGAAGTCAATCTAACAAAGTGTTTTAGAAACAGAATTTGATAGCAGATAAGAATAATTTGGCTCATCTAGTCTACTTACTTTTCCTGATGTAAGATTCAGATCTTAATCAGTCTTTGATATTCACAATAGCGTTTTACATATCCCATGCATGTTTAAATTCCTTCATTGTATTAGCCTCCACCACTTCTGATGGCTGTTCCATTGATCTACCAACCTCTCAGTAAAGTTACCTTGGCTCATCTACCACAGAACTTGGCTGTGCTTTTTTGACATGTTGAATACAAGGTCATGATTTTGCCTATTTATGGGACTGGTTAAAATTGGATGGCTATATATATATTTACAAACTGACATAACAAAATATTTGCAAACATCTTCTGTAAGTTTAACTTCTTATAGATTGGTCTCTAGAGACTCTTGTAAGAAGCTGCATTTACTAACGACAAAATGTATGCTTTCTCTTCTCTTAAACAGCTGTGTTTTTATCTATGTATGCAATGTTCTATTCAGGGCTGAATTGAATCCAGACACCACCAGGCACAAGACACCGTTGCCTACTTATGTCTCCACGTAAAAAGAAAAAAAAAAACATTAAATCAACCTTTTATGAAAGGCATGGACATACATAGACAAACCAGGTATAGACAGAAAAGGATTGGAATCACCCAATGGAGCTGGAGTTTGTCCATCAGTAACCAGACTGCACAAGTAAAAAAACATGCATCCTAGGCAGAAGTAGAAGCAGCATTTGCAAGGGAACCCAACAAAAATTAAAGGGAACTCTCATCTATCCTATGCATTAATCCCTTTGCGGCCATATGGACATACCAGTACACCCATAAAGGCGGTGCAAAGAAGCCCATTTGCACATACATCTTGACTTTGTTGCAACGGAAGGAATATCTCCCTGCTGTTACATGGGAGATTAGGCTATCTGTTGGCAGCTGGACTCCCCCTGTCGGCAGGAGCCAGCATAGTTGGTACACTATTATATAAGGAACACCCAATCGTGTGATGTGGGATTAATTTCTTAAATTCACTGCTGACGCCCACTAAAAGGTGACTGGAGGACAGGAGAGACTCAGCAGTATGGGATCTCTAATTGCTTCTCCTGATGGCTGATCACACACATTGCGATCAGCAATGCAAATAGAGCCCTGCTTGCTGCACCCAGTGTGTCAGTGCAGGAGAGATCAAAGGAGGAGAGTGAGAAACAAGGTTTCTCCTCCTTGACACAAAAGGGGAAAAGTAAAAAAAAAATGGAAAAAAAAAGTGTTAATAGTGTCATTGTTACATCACTGGCATATATGCGATTTATGAGGGATCCCTAAAGGTATCAAAATAAATAATAAAAAAATACATTAACAAAATGCATGACATCCTATAGCCCTAGCATTACAGATATATCACTCTTTTAACTATCCCAAAACCCTTTATGCCAAAAGTATTAAAATGCTGCCTTACAGGGTACAATTTAAGGATGATGCCTGTAAACAGGGGATGTTGCCGAACATAAATTGGGTCATTGTTTATAAGTGTGTAGTAGAAATTGTAAGGAAAATTGCAAAAAAAATATATATATAATTTCAAAGAAAGTCCTATTTTTTCAAATAAAGAATATACAATTTATGTGGGTACATAAAAAAAAGAAAGGCAAAATCTTGATTAAACCCACATCTGGTAAAAATGTACCATATATAGGGTATAAAAGAGCCAGGTATAAATGGGTTAAAAAGCATTTGATGGTTGGAGTTTCCCTTTAATAGTGACCAGCTAGTTTATTATATTATACTTGCAGACAATTTTTAACAGAACAACGACGACTGGAAGCAGTTTTCCTGACTCTTAGACTATGCCATGTTTGGATTGAATCAGATGAACGCCTTACATTATTGCAGGACTTATTAAATACCCTTTGCTGCATCTTGTCAGTTAAATTTCAGATCTTGGTTTCATGTGAACATTGAGGTAATGTATTTAGTGGAATAGCTAGAGAACTGTTTTACTTTGAACCAACCTGATTTTATAAAAATTAACATGGAATTCAAATATCAGAAGCCAGTATTAACCTGATGATAAAAGTTCTTTCATTTGGATTTTGCTATGGTTGTATTGTTCAGCACATACTGAAGATGCCACAAATAAAAGCATCTTGAATGCATTTAAAACATGAACTTTTGACTCTACAATCATCTAAAGTTCCAGTGTGAGCTAATCATTATCACCAATGTTGAGGAATGTGATCAGTTTAGGAAAACATACAAAGTACTCTGCTTTGTGCTTTTTTTAATATACCGTATTGGCTCGATTATGTTCTTTTTAAGTTAGGTGCTTTTTTAAAGAAAAATGTAGATTCTTAGAAAAAAAACAACTTAGTGGAATAGCTATGCTGCCACTCTGCCCACCCCAGATATGCTGCCACTCTGCCCACCCCAGATATGCTGCCATTCTGTCCGCCCGAGATATGCTGCCACTTTGTCCCCCCCGAGATATGCTGCCACTGTCCCCCCCGAGATATGCTGCCACTCTGTCCCCCCCGAGATATGCTGCCACTCTGCCCCCGTGGGAAGTCCCGGCAAGGGATATTGTTAAAGCACATCGAGCAGACGTGCCGGCAGCGGAGGTTGTTTACGCGCGCATCGCCACAGCCGGTGAATGTCTGCGCGATGCGCTTAGACAATCTGCCGTGCTGGCACTCCCCCCGTGGAAAGTGCTGACAGGGGAGGCTGTCTCAGCGTATCGGAGAGTAGGATCCAGGTCCCCTGCAGCGCTGCAGGGAATCTGTATCCTTACCCTGCTGCCTGCCCGGCGCCCGGAACTGCATGTCCCGGGCGTCGGGCGATACGAATTGCGCATTCCAGCGGTAAACCCCGATTATAGGCTGCAACCCTCACTTTAAAGACTTAAAGTGGGGGCAAAAAGTCAAAATATTTGCCTATATTCGGGCAAATGCGATAACTTTAAGGACTGAAATATAAAATTATGTAAAATTTTTATTGACTATATTGAGATATAATAGAGGAAGAATTCAAGGAGACTTGTTCTCACAAAAAAGTTTTTCTTTGCGAAATCTAAGTGAAATATACCATATCAGAGCAAAGAGACCAGTACCCCAAATTAAATAAATAGCAAATGTATGGTACTAAAAACTATAAATACTATTCAAATTTAAATGCAAAAGAAAGTCCTTGAATTTTATCTTAATGTTTAGGTTTCAATGACAATTACGTGTGCTAGATCATATCCTTACAAATAAAGGGGGAGAGATAAAGAGAAATTGGAGATAGGGAGAAAACAGATAAAGGGAAAAAAGAGAAGAGCTAAAGAAAAAAGGGGCTAAAAAAGCCCCCCTGATATGCCACTCTGTCCCCTATATGCCACTCTGCCCCTCATATGCCTTATACTGCCATATGCCACTCTGTCCCCAGATATGCCTTATACCCCTAAATATGCCATTCTGCCCACTGATATGCCACTCTGCCCCCCAGACTTACCAATGCATCCCCAGACTTGCCCCCCATGCTCCAGACTCCCTGGTGTCCAGTGAGGGCAGCCAGTGGATGTCTGTGCGATGCGCATAGACAACCTCTGCTGCTGCCCGGCACTTCTGCCGGGGTTCTATGACAGAGCACCAGAAGGTCATGTCAAGCCTTATATCCCTATATGCCACTCTGGCATATAGGGGGTTAAAAGACATATCATGAGACAGAGTGGCATATAGGGAGGTATAAGGCATTTCTGGAGGCAAAGTGGCATAAAGGGGGTTTCTGCCTCCAGAAACGCCTTATGCCCCCCATATAACACCCCCCCCCCACACGACTTACCACTGCTTCAACTAACCAGTGCAGCGCTGCAGGGAATTCTCATCTCTGGTAGCCGGGGAAGGTATGCGCGATGTGCGTAGACAACCTCTGCTGCTGCCCTCACTTTCGCCGGCACTCGGTGATAGAAGCTCCGGTGGAAATGCTGGCAGCAGCTGAGGTTACCAGACAGGAGGATCCAGGTCCCCTGCAGCACTGCGGGGGATCTGGATCTTAGTCTCATAGTCAGACCTCTATTTGAGGTCTGATTACAGCATTTGCTCTGAAAAAAAAACTTGTCTTATAATCAAGCAAATAGGGTACTTTTTTAAGACTTTTTATTGAAGGCAAGAAGCCAAGTGTATATGATAAGTTCTATATTTCTGTACATTCAAACAGAAAAGAGGATCACATGCCGTATATGTATGTTTGCCCACTGACAAAGACATGATCATTTTAATGGTAGGTCTATTTGAACAGTGAGAGACAGAATAACAACAAAAAAATCCAGAATAACGCATTTCAAAAAAGTTATAAATTGATTTGCATTTTACTCACTGAAATAAGTATTTGATCCCTATCAATCAGCAAGATGTCTGGCTCCCATGTGTCTTTTACACAGGTAACGATCTAAGATTAGGAGCATTCTGGTAAAGGGAGTACTCCTAATCTCAGTTTGTTACCTTATAAAAGACACCTGTCCACAGAAGCAATTTAATCAATCAGATTCCAAACTTTCCACCATGGCCAAGACCAAAGAGCTGTCCAAGGATGTCAGGGACAAGATTGTAGACCTACACAAGGCTGAAATGGGCTACAAGACCATCGCCAAGCAGTTTGGTGAGAAGGTGACAACAGTTGGTGCGATTATTCGCAAATGGAAGAAACACAAAATAACTGTCAATCTCCCTCGGTCTGGGGCTCCATGCAAGATCTCACCTTGTGGAGTTTCAATGATCATGAGAACGCTGAGGAATCAGCCAAGAACTACACAAGACAATCTTGTCAATGAAGGCAGCTGGGACCATAGTCACCAAGAAAACAATTGGTAACACACTACGCCATGAAGGACTGAAATCCTGCAGCGCCCGCAAGGTCCTCCTGCTCAAGAAAGCACATGTACAGACCCGCCTGAAGTTTGCCAATGTTTCAGATGAATTGAGCTATTTGGCATCAACTCGCAGTGCTGCCTATGACCCCAAGAACACTATCCCCACAGTCAAACATGGAGGTGGAAACATTATGCTTTGGCGGTATTTTTCTGCTAAGGGGACAGGACAACTTCATCGCATCAAAGGGACGATGGATGGGGCCATGTACTGTCAAATCTTGGGTGAGATCCTCCTTCCCTCAGCCAGGGCATTAAAAATGGGTCGTGGATGGGTATTCCAGCATGACAATGAGCCAAAACACACGGCCAAGGCAACAAAGGAGTGGCTCAAGAAGAAACACATTAAGGTCCTGGAGTGGCCTAGCCAGTCTCCAGACCTTAATCCCATAGAAAAATCTGTGGAGGGAGCTGAAGATTGGAGTTGCCAAACATCAGCCTCAAAATCTTAATAACTAGGAGAGGATCTGCAAAGAGGAGTGTTGTATACGCGTATTGCGTAGATGTCCCCCACCGGCCCCGCAAGACACCCGGGAGTCTGCTCCGGTAAGTCGGGGGGGGCAGAGGTAAAACGCATCGTGCGCTTAGACAACCTCCCGTGCCGGCACCCCCCCCGGTGGGAAGTTCTGGCAGGGGAGGCTGTCTGAGCGTATTGGGGAGTAGGATGCAGGTCCCCTGCACCGCTGCGGGGGATCTGTATCCTAACCCCGCTGCCTGCCCGGCGCCCGGGACTGCATGTCCCGGGCGTCGGGCGCTAGACCCCAAATATAGGCCGCACCCCCACTTTAAAGACTTAAAGTGGGGGGAAAAAGTGCGGCCTATATTCGAGCCAATACGGTACCTATATTTTGTTTGTTAGTATATATATACATACTGTATGTGTATGTGTGTGTAAGTGTTACATACAAACGCGTGTCCTCATGTATTTCCCATAGTAAATATTTTTTTTTTCTAAACCACAGACCACTTAAAAAGTCTAATCTAACACAGTTCTACAAAGTATGCATGGAAGAACTAAAAATAAGTGTAAGGAATCCATCCAATCCTGTTATAATTCCATGCATCCTATCCTTAATTACTGAACAGTGACCCCATTTTTCAAACCATGAAGTTCTAAAATGACATTCCCACCATTCTGAAATAAACTTAGATCAATTTATAAACAAAAAAACTTTTTGTGGTGCATAATCTAAAACATCAAGTGCCACATGATCTGTTAATATACTATGATTTTTTTCTGAATTATAATTTAATGAAATTCATCCCCATGAGTAACATCTCTTGTAGTTTATACTTCATTATGTTGCAGAAATTATGTGATCTGTGAAATTACTTGCCTGGGACAAGAGGCAATGCTTGAGAAACGTATGTCCTTTAAGCCGCATTCAGTGCATTCAGTTTGATCAGTGCATCAGCAGCAAGCCCAGGTTAGTGAAGGTGATTGCACAATATTATGTTGCTCCTGCTTATCATGGGGTGTGTGGTGATTGGCCCAGAGATCCATATTTAACTTCAATAAACTGGAGTAATCTAGCAATGTAACAATGATGGGCCCCCTTTTATAGTAGAGGTGGCTTTTGCTCAGGAGAGGGCTGGCAAAGAGGTGGCTACCCTCATTTGATTATTTGGAGGCACTACCATGAATCTTTTCAGTTTTACTTGACATACAGCCATCAGTTATCCATAATACCATGGTTTTTAGGTAGGACTTACAGTACACAACAGCCGTCTTTTTGATGGGTTTTCAATGCCCCTATATGTTGTACTGAACTGGATAGTTGAGCGTGCGCGGTGCTTGCTGAAAAGTCCTCTTCTCCGATTGGAGGATCGGAGAGGACATCACCGCAGTGCTGACATTTTAGCTGAAGTTGCTGCCAGGTTATGTCCGTGGAGATGCAGACAAAGAAAGACGATAGCATTAAGGATTGAAGATAGAAGAGGAAGTGGTTGGCAGAGAAGGTATGAAAACATTTAGAGAGAGTGAGTGAATGAGAGTATGAGTGAAAGTGTGAGAAAGTATGAATGAATGTGGGCCCACAAAGGTTGGATGAAAATTCTGAGCTTTTTGCTTAGTTTTCATCTGATTCATGGTAAGTTTTCGGGGCATCATACGAATTGACAAATTTGCCAGAATTCTGTAAATTTGTAATTCATATGAATCTAAATGCACAACTCTAGTAGGTATGAGGGAGTGAGTTGTGATGAAGTAGGAAAGAGAAGGAGTAAGAAATGAAGAGATAAGGGGAGATATATATATATATATATGTGTGAGGTGTGGTGACTGGATGTGATGGGCATGAGGTGTGATCATTTGGAGGAAAAGAAGACAGAAACCGTAACTAAAGAAGGCAGAAGAAGAGGCAAGAGAAGAAAAGGAGCTGTGGAAAAGGAGACAGGCATGTGAAATGGTTGGCAGAGAAGTTAGGGAGACATCGAGAGAGTGAAAGCATGAGTAAGGATAAGTGAGAGTATACGTGTGAGTGAGAGTAAAAAGCAACAAAAAGCAAACAAAAATGATCATGGGAAATTTGAGTTTTGCTGTACCGCGTCAATGTCTAACTCAGAATAGAGTGATAGGAAATATGTTGTACCACCATTAATGTCTGGCTCAGTATATAGTGGCTGGAGTTATGCTGTACCATAATAGAAATAATGCAGTACCAATCTGTGTCCAAGTCACTATCTAGTGATAAGAGTTATGCTGTACCACCCTTAGTGTCTAGATCATTGTATAATAGGAGTCATAAAATACCACTGTCTGTGTCTGGTTCACTATACAATGATGCGGTATACCACTGTCAGGGAGTACCTGTACCTTGTTAAACCAACACCATTCATTAACTATGTAATCGGCATAGTATTGTGCTCATCCCCTGTGGTGTGAGAACATTTCACACAGAGTCACACTAGAGTCAGAAGCAGGGAAGTCCTCGAGGACTTTTTTGTTGTTGCTTTTTTTGTGTTGGAATGGAGGGCATGCTAGTGCACAGACAATAGAAACGATAAATGTACGTATTTGCTCAATTATAAGACAAGCAAATGCTCTCAAAAATACCCCTCGTCTTATAATCAAGGTCATCTTCTATGAGACTAAGATCCAGATCCCCCGCAGCGCTGCAGGGGACCTTGATCGTCCTTCTGGTAACTTCAGCTGCTGCCGGCACTTACACCGGGCCTTCCCCGGCTGCCAGAGAGGAGAATTTCCTGCAGCGCCGCGGGGAATTCTCTTCTCTGCCAGCCGGTGAACGTCCGCTCGATGAACGCAGACAACCCCCGCTACTTCTTGTACTGCTACATGCTAGTGGGAAACCCAAGCAAATGCTTGCCCAGGGTCCAATCAATATTAAAGATGGCCCTGCTAGTAGCTGTTCATAGAAAGATGGTGTTTATACAGAAAAAAATATGCATTAGGACAAACAGGAAGATGTATGAACATAATAATGTAGACCACACTCAGAATTCACACAGATGCTCACACTCTAAAGATGCTAAAGAGGTTCCACATCTAAGCCACCTAGTCTCATCATCATAAAAACAGCATGAATAATTTGAAATAAATACAAATATGTAAACTTGTATATATAGATGTGATACCAGATATTTAGTTAATACCTGCATATCTCACAAGTGCTGCATAAATCTCTATTTCACAAAAAAACATACAGAGTAATGTGGGGTATATTAGATTTATAGCCATTTTTATTTTGTATAATTGAGAACAGTCTGGCTGTAAACTGAGATCGTTTAGTCAAGGTATTTTTAACATTAGGCTCTAAATAAACTATATCTAGAGACAAGTTTATTTTGTTTTTACAATATCTAGATTTGTGCATATTCTACTCATAGATTTAACCCCTTAATGACAAAGCCATGTACGGGCTCAAAGTGCATTGTTTTCAATGGGTTTAGGGACCGCCCATTGTCCTTAAGGGGTTAATGTACACAGTTCATCTTGAAGGAAGAAGGAAAATTTACTTTTTGACATGGATTACTAGAAGCATGACCTAGACATTATCTTAATCAACATGTTTGCCTCGTCTTCAGGCTCGGGGCATTAATTGTAAGCTATTAAGCTATTTTAAATACCATCAAAGAAATGTGCAGTTATCTTTGTTAATAAAGACAGTAGATTGAAACCTGTCAATAGCCTTTACTAGTTAACATTCGTTTTATTGTTCTATATGGATCAAAATTTTTGAGGAATATTTCCAGCACCTTGTAGAAAGTATGCCACAAAGAATAAAGTCAGGTCTGAAGGCTGTGACAAACCCTGTAGCATGAGGGCCATACATGTCACATTTAGGGGTTCTAAGCACAGTCCTCTAGGGCAATCAGAGTCAGGAACACCAGCTTGTTGCAAAACAGCGCTTTATTTCAACGCAAACCCCAAAACCAAATCATAAAAATAAACATCTAGCTCCCAATTGGAGCCCTCTCTAACTAAACTATGCTGGCCCAGACTGACCAGCCTAATCACCCACTAACTTGACCTCCCAGCCAGACCCAGCTAAGCCAGGCTCTGGAAAACCTCCCCCAGTCTTCTTCAGGGCCTCTCCTTGCCCTTGGAGCTCAGGGAAACTTCCTCTTCCCCCAACAGTCTCTCTGAGTATCAGGCTCCAGGGGTTTTTAATGCCCAGCACCTGTGCCTGACGCCGGCCCCATAGGAATCCCGGACCGGATCCTGCAGACTTCTAGCTCCTGGAAAAGCCGGCATGGAATTTCCACAGAATGGGGGAACGGAGCATTGGCCCACCCTGCTCTCCAATTGCTCCACCCCAGGGACCCATATGTATAATCTGCATAGCAGCTGTACCCAGATGCCATGCTAATCATCTCCCTGGGGTTCACAGTCTCACAAGGCAAAAGGGGCTCCAACCCGATACTAGTGTACCTAATAGAGTGGCCAGTGACTAATTGGTTCCATTCCATAAGTCTATACATCCCACATACTGCAGGGCATATTAAAATGATATGTGTCCTGGAGAACACGGCTGATCCTAGGTAATCCTAGCTCTAACCCACCTTGAAATGTTTTTTATTTCTCTAGAAAAGGTTTCCGCAAAGCAAGTACTGCATGTTTAAAAAGCTATTATAACACAGCTGTAATTCTAATTTTCTCTTCCTTCATTTAAAATTTTGTAACATCAACGTTTTGACACCAATGGGGGTTTAAATCGGGAAAGTAATGTAATAAGCACTTGGTCCTCAGTCTACTCAGTAGGTGTTCCACGCAATTGAATAACACTTACATTTTTCTATGGTGACACAGACAATAGGAATGATAAATGTACATATTATACTGTGGATGCTGCCTTAGTAGTGTGGACTAAAGAATTATGTAGTACTAGTTCTTCGAAAACAGTCATGTCTGCTTCTCTCTTGAAATGTCATTTAGCTTGGAAACAGTTATAATTAAGAAAGGAATGCTTCTTTAAATGATTGAATTTGCTGAGGCACTGACAAAATATGTGTAAATACACAACAGTCATATGACATGTTTTGACCTGCTACCGGAGGACATAGTGTCATTTTGAGACATACCATTTATATACATTCAACTAATTGTGACTTCTAGCTTAGCTACTTTCCACCATTGAATTACTTTCTGCCCCTGGTTAACTATGATTAACATTCTTTCATTGTTAAACATTATCTGTCCAACCACGACAAATAATCACATCTTCTTAATAGACATGGCATGAAAACACACAGTCAAGTGTATTGAAAATGTTATTCATACATTTATGGAGAACGTTTTGTCAAATATTTAGCACTCATCAATTATATGCATAAGCAGGTGTTACAGAAGAACGTCAGTCATCACACCTGCTGTCTATTTGATCATGTTTCTAGACGATGAACAGAGTTAATGGAATTAACAGGTTTTGTGCTATTTATACTATATAGTACTTCACTGTACAATACCACAGTGCAGCCTGAGACAGAAGGTAGATTTAATTAAATGCAAATTTAACATACACAAATGTTTGAGATCAACTCAACCAAGAACTGAAAGCCACTTAGTAACCTGTCGTACAATGCATCCCTGTTCTGATCAGTCTTGGGTTTTAGCTTACTTGTGCCATTACACTCACTGTAAAACCCACTCACTCTCTCAACGCTAATTCATACACACACTCTCTCTCCCTCTCCTAATCTCTCTCTTCTCAGGTGCCGCTAACCCTAGACACAGCCACACACATTGTAATGCCGAATACTAACACACAGTCATGCTTACACCCACACACTAACGCCTAACACTAAGACATGCAGTCATGCTAATACCCATTCTAACACACAGTCATGATAACACGCACTCATTCTAACATCATCCACTTATACATGCATACAGTACATGCACAGGCCCCTCCACAGCTCTACTTCTCGCTCCCTGTTAACTAGTGTACAGCCCTATATTCAATCTAATTTGCACCTTCTCTGGGACAATGGGAGCAGGACGCATGGGGCCTGGAAGGGTACCAAAGAAGGAATCAACAGTCATTTCCACAGGCTCTAGGCTGGAATATACTTCAGCAAACGAGTCTGCATTCTAGGTTGACCACTGAAACACTTGGGGCTTTAGCCCCCTTAACCCACCCCTAGCAACCAGTATTCAGAATTATCAATGACATGAACACACATATACAAACATTCTGGTTCATAATAAGAAGTGGGCCTTGCTTTTGCTTACGTTAACAATCTATTATGAACAGTACATTTGTATCTTTGTTATAAAAACTATACAAAATGTACAGTTCCCATCCTTCTTTGTTTTTATGTGCAGAATGTTTTGCCCCAACAATATGTTGAATATTTTATCACTGTTATTGTGCTGCATCGGATGGTTAATTTCCTGTGTACTTTACCTTAATTACTTTACAGAGCAGTGTATGACAACCTCTTGTGTTTTGTACCAGTTACAGTTTGAATGATCAAACAAAATGCTGTATTTTAAGGACATACATGACCTTATCAGCTATTAGTACGGCACATTAACCTACCTACTGCTGCACCATTACCTGTTAGTGATAGGTGAAGAGGTGATAACACAATGTCCAAAACAAACATAATGTGCTAAATATAAGAAAGTAAAAGTTATTTAAATCCTTGTGTTTTCACATTAGAATGAATGTAGATCTGGATAACAATTACAGCAACCATACAGTATGAGTCTGTGATGGAGATGATTCCTTAAGGCAACAAAGCAGAATGCTTTCCTGCAAATGTTAAAGGAGCTGCTCCGTATCTAACAAAGCTATATGATCTTGGATAAAGCAATACTGAGGAGTAGGGAGTATAAATGGCCTGAATAGCCTAACCAGCTGAGAAAGCTGTTTAAGAGTAAGGATGCATGTCTCTTCTTTGCATTGTGCGGAGAGCAAATTGATGAGTTTCTCTCCATGATGAAGGCCGCACGCTTTTGGATCAACAGCAATAAACAAGGAATAGGAAAAGGGTTGAGCTTAATGGACGCAAGTCTTTTCTCAACCTAAACTACTATAAACCTTATAGTTTCCTTTCTCTTTAGCAATTATTTGCTTTATGAAGGAAGCTTAAATGTGTACATCTTTTGTCACTGGCTCATCTCTGCTGGAAGTTGGCAGCATGCAATCCACTGACTTTATTATATGATAAAAGGCCAACCCCTAATGACCTCCTCGGGCAAAAAGGTCTATGCTGGTACTGTGTAATCAATGGTTTGATTTGAGTTTTTAAGAAATAGCTGTTATCCGTCCATTAGACAATAAAGACAAGGTTTCATATAGGGCATGCAGTATTCTTAGGAGGAAACAAACATTCCTAGATCAACTCAACTTAATAAACCAGTTAAAAATGCTTTTGTCCGCCAGTTCTAAAGGTAGAATATTCCTTAAAGTCTCCCTGGTCAGATCCCCAATGCTTAGTAATTAATCTTTTCTTGCTGGAGAAGATACCTTGTGTTGGCCCTTTACAATGGATAAAGAAGTAGAAAACGTAACTCTCCTGCAAACTCTCTGATCAAGTGCAGCTTTACTGTAAAAATTATTTTTTGATCTTGGCTGATTAATGCAGGCTACACATGCAATAATGGAGCAAACCCAGTTGCTCTCGTGTAATACTGTAAATATATAAATTTTTTGCAGACAACAATCTAGCCAAGGTTTGCCCATCATAATGCATAGTTAAGCTTAATTTCATCTAAGCCTTTTTACAAATTATAAATTATTAAAAACTGCCAACAGCAATCATGACAATAACTATTATAAATAAGACTGAAGTGCTCCAGGATCCAATTACAGCAAAATGTTTAAAATATGAGAAACCATCACCTACAAACATCTTCACAGAACAAAATAGATTTCCAAGAGCAACTACCTCTTTAATTGTGTCTCTGTTGTTATTTTAACTAACTGTGCAATTAGATGGAATGCATTTAATAATAAATAAAAAAATTTAAAAAATGGAGATAAATTTGGCAATCCTTTTGCTATTGATACCTGGAAACAAGGTACAGACTATTCCTGTGTATATAATTGTATAACTCCAAAAGCAAAGTACAGTACATTTGAGGAATGATTTAATAGTACAGCATATGCATATTAACCCGATTTGAGTTAGACTTTATTTTAGGTTATGTGAAACACATGCAACATGCAATGTCTCGTATTAACCATAATCTAATTATCTAGTAAGGCAATTCATGATGAATGAATTATGTTTCTTGTAAAAATAAAGTAGAAAGCATGTCTTGTATTCAGAATCAAAGTCTCGAGGTTTAAAAGTTGCTGTTCAAAGTGGATATATCCAGTGTCTCTTGACCGACAAGTTGTACACTACTGAACCAAGATTGAAATCTCTTTACAAATTTTATAAATTGTATAGTTCACTGTTTTCATGTGATGGTTGTTAGCCATAATCTGGATGCTCAAATTGTGTTTATAGTTAACCCCTTTGTGACAATGGCTGATTTTATTTTTTGTGCCCTTCGTGACAATAGCTTTGAATGTTTCTGTGGTGCTTGTCTTTAGCTGTAATTTTCCACACAAGTTATATATTGTGTTTTTCAAGAAGGGCTTTCTTTAGACACCACTATTTTGATCATATGATTTACTATGATAAAAAAAAAGTATAACATTATTTTGAAAAATCTTTTACTCTTCTACAAAACTTAATGAAAAAAACATGCTAAATAGATTCTAATTAGATTCTAATATTTGGAAAACAAATTCATGAAGCTCCTGACACAAAGTGCTTGTGCTGATGTTGCTTCCAGAGGTAGTTTGGGACTATGTAGTGAGTGATGCTACAGAGAACAGGTGATTTTAACTCGCTACCAGTTCAGCACTCAGCAACTTTCTGTAATATTGCTTGGTCTACTGCTTCGTGGCTGAGCTGTTACTCCTAGATGCTTCCACTTCCACACTAATAGTACTTACAGTGGACTGAAACAGATCTAGTAGGCCAGAAACGTCAGAAATTGACTTGTGGCAAAGGTGGCATCCTATTTTTAACTTATTGAACACTTCAGTATGACCTATTCTACTGCCAATGTCTATCTATGGAGATGGCTGCCTGTGTGCTTTATTTTATACACCTATTACCAATGGGTGTGGCTAAAACATTTGGTCATATAATGCATACAATATAGGACATAATTTTGCAAATGGGAAACTTAATGGTTGTCTAGCTTCTGTGTTAGAAATTGCGCAAAGTAAGGTGTGGGTGACTATGACTAGTACAGCAACAGATGCTGGGAGAACATTAAGAGTTGTGGGTAGGAATCAATAGTTAGCAACAGTGCTTCACACGTAATTAATTCCACCTATTAAGTACCAGTTATAAAATCTGTAGATATCACTTACAAGTCTCCTGATTATACAAAACCTATTCAACAGTGCTTCTGAACATGCTACGTAATGTAATATAAAGCAGACGCATTTAGTGAAACAATCGGGAAGCACAAAACTATGATATCGTGAAGAATATCTGTCCTGTGCTCCACCCCTTCAAGTCATATATAATTGTAATTAGTATAGGTGTTGCCATAAGACCTGTTCCTCTGATTCTTCCACGATGGATACAACTTGAAATCCCTGCTGTAAAAGTAAACCCAGTAGTATGGTCAGATCATCACAGCCTAAACTTCTCCATCTCCTCAGAGCTAACCAAACTTCCCCCTCCAAGGCTAGCCAAACGTCGCTCATTAAAGGGTTTGACTTCACCAATCTTTTTATCAAACCTCGACCTAACAGAATTACTGGGCACCCCAACTTATTAGTCCAACAGTACAGAGGGTGAGCGACACCTTGAACAGCCTTGCGCTACTTCGCATTGAACCTATAAAAACCACCATGCTCCATGGTTTGACAACACCATCAGAATGCTGAAGAAAAAAGGCCGTAAGCTTGAAAGAAGGTGGCGTAAAACACACAACCAGGATGATAAGCATTCCTTAACTGAGCACATTACCGACTACCAACTCACAATAAGAATCTACATTCCTGTCTTGTGAAATCAGCCTTGCTGACCGGCCCAGCTCTTCCGCACCGTAGGAAGGCTCTGCAAGCCATCTTGCCTGCATACCTCCACAAATCTCACAGTCCAAATGTGAAGATTTTGCAGTCTGCTTTTCAGATAAGATAGCTTTCATCCGGCCCTCTATTGCAGAAGGACAGCCAACGGCATTACAGAGGTACAAAAACGAGGGTTCAAGTTTTAACATCCTGGGCAAGGAAGAAATCATCTCAATCTCACAAAACCTGCGGGCAACCACCTTGATCCTGCACCTACATATCTCCTCCCTGCATGCTTAGAAACAGTAGGCCCAGTTTTTACAAAAATAGTCCAAGTTTTTCCAGACCTATGAAAGAAGCAATCATGAAACCTCTTCTAAAAAAGCCTTCCTTAGACCCAGAATGCTTAATAAACTATAGACCCATCTCCAACCTCCCTTTACTGTGAAAAATCATTGAAAAATGTGTTAATGCAAGGAATAATATCTTTGATTCTTTCCAATCAGGCTTCAGAAAACGTCATAGCAATGAACCGATCCTGGTTCGCGTTCTGAATGACCTCCTGATGGCAAGAGACAAGGGCAATTATTCAATCCTAATTCTTCTAGATCTGTCAGCAGCATTTGACACCATTGATCATAAGATTCTTATTGAGCGGCTAAAAGACCTATGTGGGCTGCGAGGCACAGGGGGACATTATCAGACAACATGGATTAAGATACCACTGCTGTGAAGATGAGACGTAGCTCTACCTTTACACCAGGAACTAAGGATCCAACATCTTTTTCAACAGATGCCTAGCAGATCTCTTAGAATGGTTAAAGGTAAATCCTGATAAAACCGAAGTCCTGTTGATCAGAGGACAAAGGATAACTGTGCCGACCCTAGGAAACACTAACCAAACTGGCATAGAATTCGGTGGTTCATAGCTACTCAGGTCAAGTGAAGTGCAAAATCTCGGAGTTGATGACAGCGAGAATGCTGGCTTCTTTAACCCCTTCAATCCGCTATGGACATACCGGGCCGTCCAAAAAACCGCCTATTAAGAAGCCCCTATGAACGTACCGGTATGTCCAGCCCTTCGTGCAGCATCAGGGACACATCCCTGCCGCTGCACAGGAGATCAGGCTGTCCTTTGACAGCCTGGACTCCCCACTGACAGCAGAAGCCGGCATTGCCAGCTTTCTGCTGTCCGATCTACTGTAATAGCTTCCGGCATGAAAGCCGGAAAGCTATTACATTTCAAACTGCCCGATCGCGGCATTCCCTGCAGGGGATATCCTGTCCTCCGATGAGGCACAGACGCTGTGATCTCTATGCACGTCTGTGAGGACCTGCATAGAGATCACAGTGTGATCGGTGCAGGGGGGTCGCGGGGAGGGGAGTGAGAAACCATGTCTTTCACTCCCCCTCCCGTCCTGAAACAGTGAAGGAAAAAAAACCTGTTAATTCATTAAAAAAATTATTTAAAAAAAATCATTAAAATAATAATATAAATAATAATAAAAAAAATAATGTGAGCTGTGATGTCATTGTGACATCACTGGCATGTTCAGGAGGTCCCTAAGAGGACCTCTAACCATTTTTGTGTAAAAAAAATATATAAAAAAAAAAATATATATATATATATATAAAAAAAAATAAAAAAACCTTACATCCCATTCCCCTAGCATAACATCCAGCCAGTATAAACCTCCTGCCCCCATTCACAACCCCCAAACCCGTTAAGCCATAGGCATAAAAATTATACAAAAAATGTACACCTTATAGTATGCTCCCTGGTGCTGGAAAAGTATGGAAAATCTATATAAATTAGGTATTTCTCCCTGAGGAAGGGACCAAACAACTTGGTCTTGAAAGCTCCTAATTAAACTCTCAGTTGGCCAATAAATGGTATCATTTTAACTATACTTTTCTCCTAACTAGACTTGTGCATTCGTATTTCTCGTTGTTCAAACCGTATCACGATTAAACAAATACGTCGGTTACACACGAAGACCCACAACAGAAAGAATCTTAGTTTCTTTGTGTTCATCTTTGTATATATATATATATTAGGCTAGCCTATTAGTTAAGACAAAATCCCTTAATATCTCCTAGCTAAGCTCCCTAGTCCAGGGGTGTAACTAGAAACCACGGGGCCTTGGTGCAAAAAATTGCCCCGGGCCCCCCCAACTTCAACAGCTAGTGTGTGCCACCATCCCTCCCACACAGCTGGTCTGTGCATTTTTTGCCCCCCTCCCTTCCAACATACAACAAATGTAAACACACTTACTCATACTAACACACACTCCATCTCACCCCACTTACACAATTACACATCCATGCTCACTTACCAATACACAATTACACATTCAAGCTCATACACAAGCACACATCCATGCTCAAACACACAAGCACACATCCATGATCACACAAGCACACATCCATGCCCACACACATACACATCCATGATCAAACACACACAATACACACGTATGCACATACACACACACACAATACACACGTATGCTCACACACAATACACATAAATACATACATATCCCGCCCCCACTTACCTCTTACCGCTCCTACAGCTTTCCCTCCTTTCTAAACTATTTTGAACTGGTACGAGGATACAGAAAAGAAGGGTTTGCACCGGGCACCCTAGAGGTGTGGACCCGGTTGCAGCTGCGACCTGTAGTTACACCAGTGCCCTGGTCTCTTCCCCCCATACAAGTCACTGTTTCTGGCCTATCTTAAGTCTTCCGTAGTATACCAGAATTTAAAAGTCTGTAAAGGCAGGGGGCTCATCTGGCATCAACTAATGCGGAAGTGGTCGGCAGAGAAGTTAGGGAAATATTTAGAAAGTGTGAGAGAGAGTGAACGAGAATTAGAGAGTCAGAGAGTAAATGCGGGCAACCAGGCAACAGGCCCAATCAATTTATCAGATAACTGACTCTCAGGCCTTAGAAAATATGGACTGGAATATACCATTAGGTGGAGGGAGAACTGGTTGACCCTGCCTTTCCGGATACTCCACCATACTCAGGGACCCAAAATACACAGAAGCATAGAAAATATTATACTATGCTCTCCCTGGGGCGGCACTTTCCATATATTCAGGCAGGAGCTATAACACTGTGGGTCCTAAATACGGTACATACTGTTTAAGACCATACCTTTCACTGTCACAAACTATTTACATTCCAGCTAAACGAACATATAAGTTGTCTTATAAGATCTTCCACCAGTTCTAATGAGTCACTTGTGAGACAACATCTTCATCAGATGTCAGAGAGTCAAGATGGAATTGTCTTTGTTTGAAACGTAATCAATATTGTTAGAAAAGATTTAGCACTTAAGTACTTTTTCTTGGCAAAAATTATGCCTGAGATTTTTCTAATGATGTGAAAAGGCTGCCGTGGTAAAGGGGGTCCAAAAGATAAATCAACTCAATAGTAGAGTTATCATGTCAAGCGTGATTGAAATTGGCTTCAGATATTTTAACAGGGCCTCTGCATTTCTCTTCAGTTCCATGTTTAGAACTTTGTTCATGTGGTCCCGGTATGTGTCGTTTTTTAATCGAAATTGCCAATTTTTTTATGTATCCAGATAAACGCTTAACCATTAGCAAGTACATTTTGAGGCAGAATAGGTTTAAGTTTACTCTCTTGTCTAAATGTTGCACTTGCAAAGCGTATTTCTAAAATACCGTATTTGCTCGATTATAAGACGAGGTTTTTTTCAGAGCAAATGCTCTGAAAAATACCCCTCGTCTTCTAATCGGGGTCGTCTTCTAATCAGACCTCAAATAGAGGTCTGATTAGGAGACTAAGATCCAGATCCCCCGCACCGCTGCAGGGGACCTGGATCCTCCTGTCTCACCCCCCCCCCCATCATACACACACTTACCGGTGCTTCCTGCTGTACTGCCGGGGCAGCGGGTTGACGTCTACGCGATTCGCGTAGACAACGTCCGCTGCAGCCGGAAGGAGGTGTGGCTAGCAGCGGGGGTTGTCTGCGTCCGTCGCGTAGACCTTCCCCGACTGTCAGAGATCAGAGTTCCCCGCACCGGAACCGCACCGGTGCGGGGAACTCTGATCTCTGACAGCCGGGGAAAGTATACGCGACGGACGCATACAAACCCCCCCTGCCAACTCCACCTCCTTCCGGCTGCAGCGGAAGGCGACGTCAACCTGCTGCCCCGGCTGGAAGCACCGGTAAGAGAGGGCTGAGAGGGGAGAGAGGGAAGAGAGGGGTGAGAGGGGGGGGGAGAGAGTGTGTGTGTGTGTTAGTTAAATGGGGGTATAGGGTGTGTGTGTGTGTGTGTGTTAAATGGGGGCATAGGGCATTTCTGGAGTGGCGTTAAGGGGGCATTTAATAGAGCACTCTGCCTCCTGAAATGCCTTATACCTCCCTATATGCCACTCTGCCCCATAATATGCCTTTTAACCCCCTAAATGCCAGAGTGGCATATAGGGGTATAAGGCATTTCTGGAGGCAGAGTGCTCTATACAATGCCTTTTAACTCCCTTAATGCCACTCTGCCTCCTGGAATGCCTTATACCTCCCTATATGCCACTCTGCCCCATAATATGCATTTTAACCCCCTAAATGCCAGAATGGGATATAGGGGTATAAGGCATTTCTGGAGGCAGAGTGGCACATAGGGGGTCAAAAGGCATACCATGGGGCACAGTGGCATATAGAGGGTTAAAAGGCATATCATGGGCCACAGTGCCATATTGGTGTGGCAAGCCTGGGGGCAGATGTGCGTAACTGGGGGACAGGTTGGAAAATACAAGGAAATAAAAACAAAAAAAATATTTTTCTCAATCATAGCTTTTATTTAAAAAAATAGTTTACATGAATTAACATTTACTGGTAAAACTTTTTTCCTTTAGGGTCGTCTTATATTCAGGCTTTCTTTTTTTCCTAAGTTAATATTCAGATTTTGGGGGGTCGTCTTATAATCAGGGTCGTCTTATAATCGAGCAAATACGGTACTCCATAATCTCAGTTACATACTCTTTCACGTATTGAATTTGCAAATTGTGTGCCACTAAATTTAACAGGTGAGAAGAACTCCCATTGTACAGCTCAAATCCTCTCTCTAATTCAGCTGACATCTCTTTTTAATCACCATGGTTAAAATGCTGTGAACATGTCACTTCTATTGATCTTTACACTTTGCCATTGCTGCTGTTGCAACTTCGGAAGTCTGAGAGTCGTTACATATATGCAGATCAAAAGAAATGTATAATTTACGTTGCATATTTTTTATGCTGTGTTCTACCTGAACTACTTGGTCACATACTTGCTATAAACATGATTTTGTGGAATGCCTGTTAAATACTGTCCTGTCTGGCACAAGGTTATATCAATATTAGCTAACTGCCTGCCAATATCAACACTGCTTAAGTTACAAAAAAGTTTGGAGGATCCACATAGCCTAGCAGAACTACGATAAAACTGACAGGGCCACACTAAGCATTGGGGGCTGGGATTATCCCTTAAAATATTACTGTTGATGGCTAATTCTTTGAATGACTTATATTGATAAACACACTGCTTTCCCAGCTCTTTTTTAATATATATGATGTCCCCTGCTGTTATTGTATTCTGTTGTATTGATAATAGAACAATGTAAAAATAAATAACGGGTAACAGTAGCAGGATAAGAGTCAATCCATTCCACCTTAGGATCCTATTAGTCACAAGGCTTGAACTTAGATTTCATAAACAAGTATGAAAAAAAACTTGGAAGCAATGTTAAGTGATTATGTGTTTAACCGGAAGAGAAAGTCATGTACCTGATGATCCTATACGCTTATGGTGAACAGAAAAGTGACAGTTACACCAGTATGGCCATGTCTAAGTCATGTACACAAAGCTACATGGTATATCACTTTTTAATTTCCTCACTCATGGTTACATGGGCTCCCTCATCAGAGCTAGGTACATTATGGAGCAGATTCCAGATATTTGAATAATGTGGCATCAACCAACAGACACACGCTAGCAATGAATCAGCATGCTAGCGCAGTTATTATTATTATTATCTTTTATTTATATAGCGCCAACAGTTTACGCAGCGCTTAATACAATACATAAATTCAAGGGATATGACAAGACAAGAATTGACAGACTAAGACAAACCGATACATTTGGTGGAGAGAGCCCTGCTCGCAAGCTTACAATCTAGAGTTCCTTTCCCCCCCCAAAATGTTGGTTACCATGGTATGATGCAGACATATTAGATGTATAGGCCATACAAAGACAGTGCTCTTATCTCTTTTTTTTTAATGATAGAGAAGCTATTGATCGGTGTATGAACAATATGGCGCTTTCTCTTCTACAAGTAGAAGGCCTACAACTTAACAGTAGAAACAAGGCACTCCTCTTGTATATGTCTGTATAGGTGATAGCGAAAAATAAAGTGTCCTCCCATTTTCGGTCCCATTATACAACCTTTATCAATCATCATAGTGCCAACCACGTGAAATTCCGTAAAGCAAGAAACAACCAGTCTGCCAATCACATATCTCGTTCTTTTCTGTAGCGCTGCTAAGGCTTCATGTTTTTGAGGCAAGGACCCCCTTAAGCAATATAATTATGTTTGGGGGGGCTAAACACATGGCACATATTAGGCTTCATAGGCAGACTTTGCCAACTACATACCACAGCTGGCACATGGAATTAACCCCTTGATGACAATTGCCGGTCCGGGCACGTCACGGAAATTCATGTCGATAACGACAAATGACGTGCCAGAACCGACACGTCATTAAACGGGTGCAGAAAGCGATCTATTTTCGCTTTCTGCACCGAAACGGCGTTGCTGTAATGCCTCGACCTCGAGGCATTCAGCAACGCCATTATCGGCACAAAGGGGCCATCTCTGGCGGAGAGCGGTCACAGCCGCAGCTGCCAGTGATCTTCACCATCTGCAAGATGGCGGCGGTCCGGGAAAATTCAATAAAGAAAAACAATAAAGTCTAAAAAGTTCGCTAGACGGTCTCCAGACCCTCTAGAGAACTCTGGCTCCACTTGCAGGTTGAATATAGGTACTGCATTCAACCATGCAAGTCAATGGAGCTCAGCTTTCTAATCACAGTGTGATTAGAAAATATAAATTAAAAATAAAATAAAATTAATAATAATTAGAAAAAAAATAGTAAAAAACCAGTAAAATGTAAAAATAATTTCCCACTGATGTCACTATCAGGGGAACCTTCAAGTTGAAAAAAAATGTAAAAAAAATAAAAAAAGGCAAAAAAAATATATATATATATAAAAAATATATTTTTGTGAGCAAGTCCTAAAATTAGCATATTAGCTTAAAACAATTCTCGCAGTTAAAATACTGGCATATTAAATGCCCATGGGGTGTCTACTTTTAAAAAATGTATGAT
Organism: Sceloporus occidentalis; assembly: GCA_023333645.1. Classification (NCBI taxonomy): domain Eukaryota; kingdom Metazoa; phylum Chordata; class Lepidosauria; order Squamata; family Phrynosomatidae; genus Sceloporus; species Sceloporus occidentalis. The sequence goes on along the minus strand of JALMGF010000025.1, from coordinate 915,420 downwards.
TTGATGGGGTAAAATGAATTGGCCGGGTTCAACAATGTCCCAAATAACACGGGGGGAAGGATGGCCATACATCTAATTTCCAATTAGAAAAATGCACACGTACCAAATGTGGCCTTTTAGTTCCCCCCCAAATGACAAACCCATGCATGTGGGGCATCACTGTACTCAGGAGATGTTGCTGAACACATATTGGGGTGTCGTGTGACAGCGGCATATACCAGGAGCTGTAAATTCATACATAAAGTAGGTGTGTGTGGGAAAAATACACACACAAAAATACTACTGCAAACTTTGAAAAAATGCTGGTGGTAAAATGTGTGCATGCAAAGAGTTAAAATACCAGCATTTAAAATACCCTGGGGTGTCTAGTTTTCAAAAATATATGGTTTTGTTGGGCACACTGAAATGGCCCGGCTCAAAGATGTACCAAATAGGGCACGGGCAGTGGATCCCCAAATGCCAAAGTTCAACATTGAAAAATGTGCATGCCCCAAATGTGGCCCTTTTGCCCCCAAACAGCCAGGCAAAATCATTCATGTGAGGTATCGCTGTACTCAGGAGATGTTGCTAAACACATATTGGGGTGTTTTTTGATAGTGACATATACCAGAACCTGTTTATTCATACCTAAAGTAAAATGTGTGTGAAAAAACAAATGCAAAAAAATTACTACCATAAAGTTTGACAAAGGCTGATGGTAGAATAAGTGCTTGGAAAGGGTTAAAATACCAGCATTTGGAATACCCTGGGCTGTCTAGTTTTCAAAAATATATGACTTGATGGGGTAAATTGCATTGGCCGGCTTCAAAGATACCCGAAATGGCACATGGGGGGAAGAATTACCAGATTTGGAAAAAATGGCTTTGAAATAGCAAAACGCTACCTGTACTTATTGCTCCATAACGCGCAGAAAAAAGCAAAAAAACATAAAAACATTGGGTATTTCTAAACTCAGGACAAATAGTAGAATCTATTTAGCAGGTTTTTTTATTACCTTTTATAGATGAGTAAAAGATTTTTCAACTAAAAGTTAGAAAGAGTCATTTTTTTCTAAATTTTTCACCATATTTTATACTTTTTTTAATAGTAAATAATATGATACAATCAAAACAATGTCATCTAAAGAAAGCCCTTCTTGTCCTGAAAAAAACAATATCTAATGTGTGTGGGTTCAGTAAACGAGAAAGAAGAAAATTACAGCTAAACACGAGCAGCGCAGAAATGTTAAAACGGCCACTGTCACGAAGGGTACAAAAAGTTAAATCAGCCTTTGTCACGAAGGGGTTAATAATATAACAAAAAACTCCCACCAGCCACTCACTATATTCAATACAATTCAGAAAACTAGAATCACAGATAAATTACGTAATAAAAACATAAACTGCGCCACCGCTCTGTGTCTATAGCAACGGTGACCCAGTCGATCAGCGCAACATTCCTGCACCCTAAAAAAATGGGTGCCAATAGGCACATCACCAAATAACTCTTTAGTAGTCCTTATCAATAAAACAAACCCTGCTAATGACTGGTTTCACTCTTTATCATGGCTACATTTCCACCAACTTTAGCGATACTTCCCTTGGCCAGCACCTATTATTATAAATTATAACTAAATAATTATTATTAAAAAAAAAAACATTTCATGATGAAAATGTGGCCAGCTTACGTTCTATTATGTCTTCACATTTCCAGCCCTGTCCCTTAAAACTAGCTAAGGTGTACGGGCCACCTTTACACAAAGTGCTAAGCAAGGAGTACGTTTTGTGGTAACCAATGGTGACTGCTCCGGATTTAGCACTCTACTTTATAAATGCGACCCCACACAGACATATCGCAAACTGCGAGCAAACAGCAAACTCCTGACAGAATGCTCCAGCTTCTGCGCGGTCATGTGGAAGAGGATCAGCACTACACCGTCACTTCCGGCGACGCGCGCCAGCCAATCAGGAGCTGTGTTTATGTCGGTTCTGTTCTGCATATTCATGAGAGTCAGGCGGTGGCGGGGGAGCAGCGCATGTCGGAATAAGGAGGCTGGCTGTGTGAGGGCATGGGGGGCACAGGCGACCTTTAATGAGGGCATTACATACATACGCTTTATAGGCTGGCGGATTAATATACCTGCACAGCGAATTATCGGTAATTAAGAGGTGGAGGGGCGCTAACCGGTGTGGAGCTTGCTGGCAGGCCTAGGTCCAGGCACTGCCCTGCTGTCTGCGCTGAGGACTGCGGTCTTTCATTGCGATATTCACTAAGCGGTTAAATTCTATTTATAGGGATTTATTTTGCATAATTGGGGTAAAGAAAAGACAAACCCAGTAAGGGGCAGGGAGGTTATTATAGAGGGTGTGAGGGCAGGAAGGGCACAGCTCATATAAACCCTGCTATCTAATTTGCGAGAAGAGTAGGGGAGAAGCCCATCAGCACCCGTGGACCCTGCGCCGGTGCTTCCCCCCCTTTTCCTCCTGTTTGCAGGAAAGAAGAATGAGAGAGAATGAGCCAGAGAGACACCTTGGTGCATCTGTTTGCAGGAGGGTATGTTACGCAAGTACTACGCGTCTGTATATGTTGCTGTCATCACTTTTCTTGTTTTTGTTTTTTTTCGGTAGTGCTGTCTGTATTTTTAGGGATCAGGCAAACTAATCCGAGAATTCGATCATTATATTATTCTGCTTCTTGTAATTACTGCCCTTCCTTCCATAACAAAGTCTTATGTAATTGAAATGTTAAGTAGTACAGTTTTGGGTTGTTCAAATTTGGTTATGAGCCATCACATATAGGACTTTGTTATACCAGAAAAAAATTAAGAATAATTGTTCCGCTTTATTTCTTCTTATTGTTATGGCTTTGCTCATAACTGGTTTTCCGCGTTTCAGCATAAATGGTGCGGTCAGATTCCAGGACTGTAGCTACGGCAACATCTAACCTTAGTATACAGAGGTTACCTGTCACTGAAGTAACCTGCTTTTAAGTAGCTTTGGACTTTTGGCACCAAAAGAGTTAAAATATCTTACCCATAACACCCTGCTCTGATACAGGAAGCCAGTACATAAAAGGAAAAAAAAAAATCTGATCACGAGCCTTGTATGAAATTACATGGGTGTATTATTATTATTATTATTATTATCTTTTTTATATATATATATAATTTTTATTTTTTTTGAAGGGGTATGACAAGATGAGAATTGACAGACTAAGACAAACTGATATATTAGGTGGTGAGAGCCCTGCTCAGAAGCTTACAATCTTTAGTAGATGTGTCCTGTATTAGATTTGGGCAGCCTTGTGTCCTTAATATGCCTGAACGGGAGGCATGTTTCTTTAAGAACACGTGATCTGTATGTTGTATATACAAACACTTTTAACCCATCTGTAAACACGTCTTGTTATACAAGATAAGAATGATTACAGTGTGTAGGTTTGTATTGTTACTTTCCACATTGGAAGGGGGATGCTGCCAAGTTGCCTTAGCCAGATATATATATATATATATATATATATATATATATATATATATATATATATATATAACTGGTGCTGTCACAAGGCTGGGCATTAATATTTATTTTGATTATTATTGGTTTGGATTTAGTAAAATGCAGGCTGTCTGCGCATGTTTATCCCTTCTGCCAAACAAGCCTTTTTTTTTTTTTTTCTTCCCTTGCTTTCTGATAGAAATGAAAGAGTTTCAATGTGTTTATTGTGGTTTAATAAATACTGTCTGTCTTTCTAATCTTGAATAAATCCAAAGACCACAAACTACTGCATCACCGTGATTTTTAGAGACTGCAGTGACTTGTAGAATAATACGCTGCTTTTTGTTCTAAACCTGATTTTCTGCAGGGAAAAAAAAAGTATTTTGGACTTTAAAAGTCTACTATCATTTGTGAAGTAGAATATATTGTATTGTAAGCTTTTCTTATTACGCAGTGACCTCCTCTTACAGCTACATTACCAAAACAAGGGACAGTCGCACACATAGGCAATCTATAGAATGGGCTTTACTTGCATTATCTACTTAGGAAAATGCCCAGATCTCCTAAACCTAATGTCATTCTGTACTGAATAATACTGTATGTTCCTTATCTAAGTGAAGGGCGACATGGCTTTGGAAGGGTAGCGTTCTGAAGTGCTGGGTGATGACATGGATAACTTTTAGTGTTATGTTACCCGGTATATGATCTGATACGCAGTTGGGATATTTCATTCACATAACGCCGGAGTCTATGAAGTTACGTTTCTGCAGAGCGTTTTATTCCGTAGTGACCTGCTGCACCCCGCTGTTTGTCTATCGAGACCTCACCTGCCTATGCAAAGACTTTTTTGGACTAGACTGCTTTAGGAAGGATAAACATGACAACACAATGATTAGTTGACATTGGCAGCTGTACTGTCACAGAGAGGGCAATGCCCTAGCAGGTGTTGTAATAACTTTAAATCAAGCTACATCGCTGCAGATTACAGAATATTGTCCAAGCTTGCCAATGGAAGTAGGCAAAAACTCACGGTTAGTGTGCTTCTTACACTCGCCTCGTGAGCTAACGGGCTGCTTCCATCACTAGTCAACCAGAGCTTTCCCTTTACTGCAAGTACGACTGCTGAGTTCGCTTCAGGACTGCAACTCCCATTGCACTCATCTAAAAGGGTGACACAAGTCAAATAAAATCAAGGTAGCCATGGCTTGTTTCCCCTGTGTTTGTAGTATTACAAAATCTCATTCCAGGTTGTATGGAAGTCAACTCTCACAATGCTCAGTCAGCCAATAACATATGAGAAAATCAAGCGACCTTGTTAAGTCTGCGAACCCCCCCACCCCATACAGAGGTGTAAAACGCCCCATAATGTGGGACAAGTAGTTATGTTCTGCACATTGTACAAGGCTGTGGAATCTGGTGGCGCTATATAAAACAATAAAGTAATAATACGTAAAGCAAAGAATGCCTCGGTCATCTGTTTGTAAGTCGCGTCTGTGCTGTTACACATTGTTAACCTCTCGGCTGCTAAGTAGGCCAAAGGTCGCACAGCAAGCAGTGAAATGAAACCGGTCCCGTGGAGAGCGCTTCTGGCAGAGGAATTTTACACGTCACAAGCGAGAGGCGGATAATCGGGACAAAGTGTTCATTTTTAATTCCGACTTCCCTGCATAAACTCAAGGAGATATAACGTATAATACTCGTGGCGGATTCGTGGCAGGATTCCTTCCGCTTTACTTAATCACCGAGCGATAGAGTTGCATTGAAGTCACCTTCATGACATAACCCCGTGGCTTGCACTGTAGTAATTATGTGACGTAATAGGGGTGCAATATAGCTGAAGTGAGCTGGTCTGGCAGTTAGTTTTTATTAGGTTCTTTACTAGGTTCTTCTCTATAGATCAAATACTTATTTTTGTTTGCCCACTTAACCCATGGCTTCATTAGTAAACTGATGTGTTTATTCACGGGTTGATGTTGGCAATCAGCGGTGCCGGGAAGCACTTGCTTTCTATTAAGTGTCTGCCACGCAGCACGAGCTTGATTATTGTCACTATAGAAATGAAGTGCTTGGGCCGTGCGCCCTCCATGTCTCCGCGCTGGCAGCTCGACTTTGCATTGAGCTCTGAATGGCGAAAGTAAATCTCCCCTTTTTTTTGTGCTTTAACATTGCGAGTTGGAGCTCTTTATAGGGGTTTTCACTGAACTTTTGCATTTTTAAAGGGCCAATCCCGGACAATGGGCTGAGTTGTCTCCTCCGCGTAATGCACAGTGTAATTGCCTACGTCATTTTCAGGAATTCTATGCATTGTATAAGCGCAACACTGTGGTTTTTCAGAGGAAAACTTACTGGTAAAGGACCCTCAAGATGCATAGTTAAGTTGGAAGGTCAGTTAGAATGTTCGTGTGAAGTTAAGAGGCAGCAGTGACACTTTTGACAAATCATAATATCCAGTCCTGAGAGAGCTAAATGTTATAAAGCAATGGAGTAATTGTGCGATGGCAGCAGAATCACTTGTATGTACGCAGTGACGTATCCTGACCCCCTGCTGTCCCGCTGCACAATAGGCCGGTTTCAAGGGAGATTTTTCAGACCTGCCTTTTTATGGTACGGAGGCTATGCCGGCTCAGCAGAGCCTCGTTGGATTTTGACACAGCACTCTGGGATATGATGTCATATGTAAGAATATTCACTTGAAACGTACACGGGAATGGGCGAATATTCATAGAATACGTAGACACACCGCCCCCCCCCGAAGAATAACACTTCACTGGCACCCATGCCTAGTTTTTATTGTCTCAGATAAGTGTTTGTATCAGATTCGGTACAGAAGTCAAGAGGTTTGCGGTGTTGTAAATTTGCTCCGTTTATGCCAAGAGCATCTGAGGAGTGGCATCTAATGAACTCACCTCATCTTACCTTTTTCTACATCTTGGTGTTTAGTTAAATAGCTGAATCGATGAACTTTCTGTTTGGGCTCTGAATGAAGGCTAATAAAAGCGGAACAAGTCGGATGATTGTTCTTGCGGTGTCAGCACCCGGGTGCTATAAGGTCACTTATGTGTAGGTGAGGGTTAGCCAACTTGTTTGTGAATGATTATGTTGGAACTAACTTTGGCCCAACATTAGTGTGCTGGAACTTTATTTCTGGGCTTGTTAATGAACTGTTTGGATAATGATATGCTTCTTGCATTGATTCTCTTTCCAGTGCTGTATTCGAGGAGAAACAGAATTAAGTAGAATCCATCTTTGTATGTCTCTTTGCTTAAGCCTTTATGTTGTGTTTATCACACCGTGTCTGTCCCAAGCATTACAGTGGCCCAAAGTATACTTCCATTAGTCTTTAACCAGAGGCGGACTTAAAAAACATTGCAATCTGCACTTTATGCACCGCTAAAGAGATAACAGTTTAGACTTTGTGCCAACGTCAGCCAACATTTTATTGTTTGAGTTATCAGGAACCATAGTGTAAAATGGAGTTGTAGTTTACTTGTAAATACTAAACATGAAATATTATCTTTTGGCCATCCTGCATACAAATGCTTTAAGATGCACTATGAGACCCACATGTACCGAGCTGAAGTTGCCATCATGGCTTTATGTTCACTCAGAAATCCAACGTCCAAAATGTCTATCTGTAGTAGGTGGGGGGGGGGATTTACTGTTAATGAGAGAAGCTTGGGCAGTAGTTTGAAGACTGGATGAGTCGACAGAAGACACTGGTATCTTGTCATGGTAAAAATCTTCATATTGTTCATATTCCTATATATGTCCTGATCACTTAAAGCTTTAAGCACAAAAAGTTTTTTGTTTTTTTTCTCTAATGATTCAGATGTTTTCATGGTGTTTCTTTTGAGCTGCTTTATTCTTATACTATTAACCTCACTCTCTGTGAGCGGCTAATTTATTTTTGAATGTTTGGAACTGGTATGGAATTAGGAGAACCATTCCATACATGTGTGCCTTATTATCATGAACTCCAGCCCAGTTTTATTGAACCTAAAGACATCTTAAATACTGCTGAATGTTGACCAAAAATGTTGATTTTTGTATGCTGTAGAGCTCAGGTTTGGTAGATCCCGTTTACTGACAGGGTCCATCCTATGTAGAATGAACCTAGGTTGACCCTGGAGTGGTAACTACACATAAAGGGGGCTCACAGTGACCCTGCACGTTGTGTACTTTGAGCTGAAAGGCTTTGCTGAAGGGTTTGTCTGAAAGCGGGAAAATTACATAGGCTTGCCTTTTGACCTCTATCAGATGCTTTTAAGCTGCATGCACACAGGTCTGTTCTCATTTGCATCCTGCCTAAAATTCCATAGAAAACCTGTGCTTTCTGTTGTTAATTATCTTATTGTTCTGTCTTGTTGTATATTGGTTACCCTCCAACAATTCCACTTCTACTCACAAGATTATTTCATGATGTTGCGGCATTGCTTTGTCATTTACTTTACATGCAGTAAATTATCAGGAGTGGCCAATGCTTGTAATGTTTTGACCGTTCGCTGAGAGTTTGCGATGTTATTTTTAAGCCTTTTTACGGATGTGATAAATGAGTTGTATAGAAAAAAAAAAACTGGACAGGAAATTGTTTATCGCCCATTCTATTCGCTAAAACTTAAGCTGTAGGCCAGGTGAGGTGGGATGATACATTGAAACTCATTACAACGTGTTGTAATGTATGGTAACTCATTCAAGAAGTCTTGCCTATTGCATGATCCATTATACAGAGCCAACCAGGCACCTTTGGTTTTATTTGGGGAGATAAAGTAATTTCAACTTCAAAAAAATCATAATTTGGGGAGACGCCAATTTGTTGATGAACTTTACAACCCCAGATCTAGTTATTGGACCAATGCCCACTGTGCAACGTGTCATTTTCCATGGGCCATCCCATGTCATAAGAAACATTTAGGCAATGTTACACAATAGTCTTATTCCAAAGATAACACTGTTTACAAACATATCATCGTGTTCGTAAAACAGAGGAGTCTGTAAGTTAACCCGTCCTTTCAGGATATTGAAGATACTGTTGCAAAGTGGGATGTAGAAGAGAGATAATAACTTTTCGCAGAACTTGTGTTATAGAAACATCTAACTTCATGTTTGGGAAGTCCTTCGTTTCCTTGCGTTATTTTTTTTTCTTCATTCATCCAGAGAATTTAAGGCAAATGACTATGTGTGTGTATTTCTACATGTCTTGGTGTATTACTTTAGGGGAGCTAAGACGTGAGGCACCAGGCGCAATCAGTTGTGTGCCATTGCCTCCTATCTCTTGAGCCCAACCTTGTTCAAAGAGTCAAGATCAAATTAACGATAGGGTGGCAATAATTACTGATCCTGAAAACCGGTTTAAAAGTTAGGGCTAGTGTTGCTCCAATGGTATACATATGCTGAATAATATATATGATACTTATTTGAATCTTAAAATACCATTCTAAATGGTTTATTTAGTATGGAGGAGTGTGAAATATCCACAAAATGGTATATCCATTTATCATAGTCTTGTAGCCAATAATAACTATAATTATAACTACATAAGCAGTATTCGCTTACATTTTGACCATTAGAGCCATCGCTGGTGGTGTTCTGTTAATCTGTGTTAAGCAAGCAGGCCATTGAAACTGTGTAATTGAATTACTGTTGATTTGGGATCATGGTCACTTGGTGGACAGCCATTGTACGCTTTGTTTCTTCTTTTCTCTTCTTTCTCCGCCACTTTTGCTGTAGCTGCCAGGACTTGTCACACAAGAGTGCCGGAGAAGTAACTTGGTTGTTTGGCTTTGTTTTACACACTTGTTTTGTATACACACTTCTTGCTCTGGCCACACTTCCCAATTGCATCATTAGAGCGCCCGTGCTGGTTTTAATGGGGCAAACGGAGAACATTGCCAGGTCTACTTGTAGTGCAGAAAAAAACAGTCCCCTTTGTCTCGCCAAATTGCTAACATAAAAGACCAGCTTATTTTTTTGTATTTTCTAGTATTTTCTGAAGTGTAACACTTGGCGTGATTTATTACTGTTTCCTGTAACGTAGCACAAACGTGTTGGTATGTCCTGTGTCTGCTAATCCCAAGGCGTGTTTTGCATTTAACGTTATTGGAGAACGCTTGCTTGTAGCACCCGTTTCTAGTGCTACAGACTAGTTGGACAGGACAGGTGTGTCGCTAATCATGAGTTAATTGATGGTTTTTCAGATCAAGTATATGTATGGAACGTGGAAGAGGAGCTGGTATGTATGCGTAACTACTTTAATATGGGACTCTAACCATTTTTCATAACTTTTTGAAACATATTTCTCCATAATAATCTTTCATTCTAGCTTTTGCATTAATACAATGTTTTCAAGCAGCTGCAAATTAGCCATTTGGTTGTGTTGTAGCTCCAAACACCCTGACAACTAGACAACCACCCTGGCTCTTTTATTCCAGTAAACGATAGAATGGCCAAGCTGGACACTGTCTACTGAACATCTGCAAAGGAACGTATTTCATTAGCATTGCCATAAAGAATAAAGTAAGTGTGGTGTTTGAGCAGGAAAAGTCAACCAAAATATCACATGACTGACAACAATGGCGGCCTTCAGGTCTGCAGATAAAGGGACTTTATTAACAAAATAAGATAAAACAGGGTTTTTGACAATGCACACTTACATGATGGTTTACAGCACAGGATTTTATAGAAACCCTTCTTGTGTAGATCTCGTTGCTGTTGGGTATCTATGTTTTACTATATATTTGTAAAAAGACAAGGCTTGGAAGCTGATTTTGACTGACACAATGGCAAGCCTGTTTCAGTCTCACAAGTGAAAACTGTTTTTCTTTTTCCTCCCCCTTGCCGATCCAATCGTATTGGAGAGGTGGAATGAGACACAACACACGTTCACGTCCGAGTATTTATACTTACGAAGAAAATTATAGACTTCCATAGATATTAAGTCTTGCGTCTTGGAACATTTTGAAAACGGACTATTATAGAGAAATCAAATTGGCTTTGGTAACGATGGGGCTAAATCAGCGCCAAGTATTACTAGTAATAACATCCTCAGAATTTCTAAACTTGTGTCTTTTGGGGAAAATTTTGGGGTATTGATGGGATGACCACATTTTATTTCTGCCATTCAGGGACACACTTTGAAGGGATGAAATTACACACACAGGCGTATATATATGGTGTGTGTGTGTGTATATGTGTGTATATATATATATATATATATATATATATATATATATATATATATATATCGCATACACATAAAATAAATTTTATATTTATATGTTTGTAGGGACACTCCATTTTTGCAGTGTGTTTTACTGCATGCATTCTTTAGTTATGACTTCTTCTCATTGTCCTCTATTGCCCCGCTACATGCGTCCTGCACATGCTCGGTAGCACCCATATTGAAGTCCGTGGAAGCCGGGTGCCAATTGAAAGCAATGAGTCTCAGCATCAGACAACTTCATGGATGCTCATTTAAAGCTGCAATTTCGCCCTCCGTTTACTTTGATTTCAGTGGCACTTGAAAGAAAGACATGCACACGCATGCAGTAAAGTGAGTTTAAAGAGTTAAACTGAAGAGCTTCGCCACATAATACGATGATTCGTCATATCACCGTATTACAAAATAACATCAGTTGGCCGTACCTGCTTAATCTATTTATTCTAAGAAGGGAAGGCTCATGCGTTTTCACCTTTGTTTGGGATCTAATAGGCCATACATTGTTTTAAATTATTGAATGGGGCAATACAATGTCCTGTGCAGCCCCAACAAAAACTGCATATTAAAATATATTATGTATTCCATGATTTTCCTGGAAAACGGCTACTTGGCTTTAATCGGAGCTGCAGCACGCCGTCTGCTGTTCTCATCACTTTTGGTTGCATTATGCAGGGGGCGAAAACGAACATTTGAAGGGGAGCAGCTATCGGCATTAAAGTGCATATGACGGCCGGAATGTCCTTTTCGAAAGGTGTATAAAGGCCTTGCTGTGGATATTTTTAACATAGAAAACACATTTCAAGTGCTCACAGCGTATAATATAAAAGGAGCCGATGTTATCTTGTTACCGGTGCAATTCACCTTCGAAATGACTACGCAATGTCCTTACAATCAGTGCGGGATTCCATTGGCATCAACGCAATGCACTTTCCATACCCCTTGCCCTCGGAATAATGCATATATCGCTCTGAAAATATTTGCATATTTATTTTTCGTTAAGGCCCGAAGCCTAGCCACTGGGAACATGATCTGTCATTGCTGAGTACATGGCTATAAATACCAGCTTCTTTCTGGCGTCCTGTTTCTGAAGTTGCACAGAATCAAGTAGCAGTAGAGCAATCGTAGAACAAATGTAAACTATGCTTTGTAATCATAAGATTAATGAGATCATAAGATAATGTTCACTCATGGCCAGTTCTAGGGTTTTATCTTATTTGTATTAGAGATACTGATTTTTATTTGGACTATCATATTCCATTAAATGTATTTAATTATTAGACTAATCATTCAATCGGGGCCATCATTTTGCATGTGAAAATAATACGGGTCCTAGACAATATAGTAAATAATAACAAGCCTTGTTGCAGAACCTGGTGTCTGGGTAAAGACACTTCACTTCTTCCTGGTCGTTTGCACTATTCCATCCTGTCCTTTTGAATAACGATAATGTTCTGCATGTTACTAAATTGCTTTGCATCTGGTTTAGGACTTTGCAGAACGTCTTGGAAAATGAACTAATGCAGGGGTATGCAACCTGTGGCCCTCCAGCTGCTGCAGGACTACATCTCCCACAATGCTCTTTCAGCTTAGTGATCTTTGGTTTGGGTTTTTTGTTTTTTTTGTTTCTCTGGATCATTAAACACCGGAACACCTAGACAAGGACTTACCGAGCATCTCTGACAATCATCACAGTTCAAGTTCTCCTCGTGTTTCATTGGCACTTTTGCCATGCCGTTATTCAAGGACGTTTATACTCCTGTTGCGAACAATACCGTTGTTGGCATTTCTTAAACTATATATTCTGTAACTGCTGCCTATTCTCTGTGTTAAGTGTGGTTTGGAAATGTATTAATATGTAAACATTGCCTAATCATCATCATTGGGCAATCCTTTTTTTGTAGGGTTTGTAATGGTAATGCAAGGACTGACACATGGGAGAAGGAACCTATCTCTGCCCGGTCGTTCACCTGTCTGAGGATAGGGGGTTATTTCTAAAGAGCAATTCTAGCAACTTTGAAAACTGCTCACAATAACAAGCAATTGGTCCCATCAACAGGAACACTTCGGTGGTTACTATGATTAGATCCATTTTCCAACTTTGCCCCAGACTCTCTTGAGATAAATAAGAATATTTCTGTTGTGCTCCAACTCCGCTCCAATCCTATGTGCAACGGCGACCTTGTTATCCGAGAAGTAACACGTAGTCCAAGAGATATGGTTTTTTTATGTATAATTTAACTAAATAACAAAACTCCTACGTGTGACTTGTATCTCTCTACGTGAGTTTTTAGTTTAATTAGGAAAACCAAATATTAAAAAAAAAACTACTGGAGCCCTTGAATTATTAGCGGTTTTGCATTTTAGTCATGTGTGGTAATGACAAGTTACGTACCAGTGATGGTAATGCCTGTTTCGTTAGATCCATCAGGATAGACCAGTGCTCCTGGTACTTGGACTTACAAAGCATCTGTCTTCCGCTGGGTGTCGGCTGTTTCTTACGGCTTTTATCTTTTTAACATAGATGAAGTGTGTAAGTTGTTTATATGATGTCAAGTGTAACCGCTGCTTTTCAGGCGTTCAAACATTCTCCTCTCTTTATATTGATTATGTATCGTAAAAAAAACATCAGACATTTGTGAATATTTTGCCCTTAGATATCAATAGCGGGGTAATGTTTTCAGCTTCAGTGTGTATTATGCTATTGAATACTAGGCCTCTCTTCTTCGCTTCAACCCAGCTCTACCCATTTATATCACTTGTCAACTTTTGAAGTGTGTGTAATATTATTATAGACTGCTGAGACTTGTGGTTCTGGGAAGTAATCCACTAATTAAAATGTTTCTCTGGTTCTGCTTTCTATACAGGTGTGGGGGAACTGTTGGTGCCATACTAACATGTCCTCTGGAAGTTGTGAAGACAAGGTTACAATCCTCTTCAGTGACTTTCTATATCTCTGATGTGCAACTAAATACTGTGAATGGCGCCAGTGTCAACAGGGTGGCAAGAGTATCTCCTGGACCACTGCTTTGTCTAAAGTAAGAACAGACCCTACACAAGATTTTTCTGAATATTTAAAGCTAAAATATCTACCATTTTCCCCCATTTGCCACGGTAAGAGTTGAACTTTATTTATCTTGTGCCTATTACAAGCTGTGCCATCAGGATCTACTGGTAGGTGCATCAAAATGATGTTCTTGAACATGAGACATTAAACAGGAACATGCTTTCGTGTAACTAAGGTAACAAATCGGTAACACTTTTAATCCCAACTGAGCAGATGATGCATCTAACTGGACATATGGCCTTTGTATTATTTCAAGCACTTTGCATGCAAAAGCTGACAACCAAGATTGAATATGGCTTTTACATCTTGAAAGCTTATGTGACTCGACATCTTAATGAGCCAGTAACACTTTAAATTGACTAAGCATACCTTACTTGTTAACTGATATTGATAAAGTACCCATAAACTTAGTCTTTATAACAGGTAAAAAAAAAAACTAACCTACGTTGCCTACCCACTGCTGATTACTTCCTACCTCCAACAGTACAAATGCCATCAGTGTCCATAAGCCTCTGTCCAAAGTGAACTGCTGGTGCCTTTACTGTTGATAGAGAAAGCAGGAGGTTGGAAGCGATCAGAAGTGGGTAGGTAAGGTTTACTTAGTTTTCATATGTTATAAATAGGTTTACTGATAAAGTGCCGTTTGAATGCCGTAATTGATAACTGCCGTACTTTGGGATTTTTTTGATTCTCCAAATTATCTTCTAAAAATTGATAATTGATTATAGATGAGCTGAGTACACTGTTTTGGTGTAACAGAGAACAATACAATGTGTCAAATGTACAGTTCACATGATTCCTTTGGTGCCCCCAATAGTGCTAAAGATGACTTGGATTATATATATATTTATTTATTTTTTTGGATGACAAACGTTTCCTGAACAGACTTGAGTAACTTTTACCAGATATTTATAGCTGTCTTCCAGAGTCTAGTTTGCCATTGGAGCTACATGGACTGACAACTGGATGTTGTACTACGGTGCCTTTTAATGGCCAGATCAATTAATTTGTCTAACCCACACCTTTTTGTTAATGCTTGTTGGGTGCAAAAGAAATTGCTTCCTGAGTGGCTAGGTTGATAGCATTAAGCACCTGAAACTGGTCTATGTTCACTGAATGCTGTGTATAGTTAAATCATCTGTGAATGTTCTTGGCTTGTTCGGTTTTTCTAAAATGTTTGCTTTTCAGCTTGATTAGACATCATTAGTGCGAGAGGCTTCCAAAGGGGTACAGGATAAGGGAAACTACGTCATATCGCTAGATGGTTTGTGCGTAAGCTAGTCTTACAGACCTAAGGTTTAAATCCTGCCTGTGGTTTCTTGTCATTAAACATGAAATATAGCCACTAAGGTTTATTAAGTGTACTCAACGCGCTGTTCATTCAATTTTATAAAAGCAGTTTGTCATCAGAAGTGTTTGTTCTCTAACACTTCCATGAGCTTTTGTTTGTGTTTGGTTACAATATGAAATACACTTTTATTTTGGTTTATTAATTATCGATGTACGTGGTTTGTGTGTGCGATCTCTATAAGATATATTAAGACTAGTATTACCCTAGCAGGCATTGGTGTGATTTTTTTTTTTTAAGGACTGGCTTTCATCTAATAGACATTTGTTTAATCAATAAGTGCGTAGGTCAGTTGTAGGAAATTGAAACATTGTGTGCATTGTGAAGGGCCATGTTGGTTCTGCGTAATGCACTTTTAATGTTGCGTGAGTTCTCGAGTCATCTCCCTCATTTAATTATACATTGTACAAGGCCAGCTGAGCCCATCTACCAGGAGAAACCTTCTGAGGTTGGCCCTTTAATCCGTTAAACTGAGAATCAACTTCTAGTTATACTCTGGTTGACTGTTGAAACTTTACAGGGAACAAGAGAGAATAAAGGTAGCTATCAATCTATCAATAGTAACCTGCATTGTGTGAGTTATAGTGCTAGGGGCATTCATACCATATTTTTTTTTTTATGGTAAGTAACACTTAAATAATTTAGAAAATGTAGACCTTGATTGCGTCATATATTAAAGATTGCCTTTTGCTAGCACTGCTAAATACGTTGGTATATACAAAAATATAATAAGACTAAAGTTCACGTGAAGCCAGATATAGAATCAATGAAAGCCAAGTTCGGCTTTTGCTAGACCCAGGAACATCTGAACTATCTGGGTATTCAAATAACTAGCCCTCAGAAATTAATTGAAATTAATTCTAAACCTTATGAAGTAGAAAAGACTTAAAAAGCTTTGAAATATCATCATAGTGGGGTAGAATAAACATAATAAAGTCTTATATGTTACCCAAGTGGATTTTATCTTTTTTTAGAGCACCATGGCTCAGCATCATCCAGTCCTTATTTTCTAAATACCGTATTGGCTCGAATATAGGCCGCACTTTTTCCCCCCACTTTAAGTCGGTAAAGTGGGGGTGCGGCCTATATTCGGGGTCTAGCGCCCGACGTCCGGGACATGCAGCGCCGGGCAGGCAGCAGGGTTAGGATACAGATCCCCCGCAGCGGTGCAGGGGACCCGTATCCTACTCTCTGATGCGCTCAGACAGCCTCCCCTGCCAGCACTTCCCACGGGGGGGGGGGGGGTGCCGGCACGGGAGATTGTCTAAGCGCATCGTGCAGACGTTCACCGGCAGCGGTGAACGTCCGCACGATGCATTTTACCTCTGCCCCCAAAACTTACCAGAGCAGACTCCCGGGTGTCTTGCGGGGCCGGCGGGGGACACCTACGCATTACGCGTATACAACTTCCGGTGCCGACACACCCGCTGAGTCCCGGCACCGGAAGTTGTATATGCGTATTGCGTAGGTGTCCCCCGCCGGCCCCGCAAGACACCCGGGAGTCTGCTCTGGTAAGTCGGGGGGGGGGCGCAGAGTGGCAGCATATCTCGGGGGGGGGGGGGATAGTGGCAGCATATCTCGGGGGGGGAGGAGGACAGTGGCAGCATATCTCGGGGGGGGACAGAGTGGCAGCATATCTCGGGGGGGAGGAGTGGCAGCATATCTCGGGGGGAGGAGTGGCAGCATATCTCGGGGGGGACAGAGTGGCAGCATATCTCGGGTGGGGGAGAGTGGCAGCATATCTCGGGGGGGGGACAGAGTGGCAGCATATCTCGGGGGGGGGGGACAGAGTGGCAGCATGTCTATAAAAAAAACCAAAAAACATTTTCTTTAAAAAGCACCAAACTTTTAGGGTGCGGCCTACACACGGGGGCGGCCTATTTCCGAGCCAATACGGTATATGTGGAAAGGGGGGAAAAATCCATTCTTCAATCCCAATTGTATCGATGAATAGAGCACAGAAACATACACAATGTTTTAATATTTTAGAAACATTTGGACTTTACTTTATGGCTTTAAGTATTTCAGAAAATCCAAATAATTTCATGGATGGAATTAAAATATACTCCTGGAGTCGCTGTACTACACACACATTGGCCTACAATGTTATCAGACCAAACAGTGATACATCTGTTAGCTGCTACCCTAATGGTTATAGCAAGAAACTAGAAATCCAAACACAGTTTGTCATGGGAATTGGTTAAAACACAGTGTAACGGGTTCACCAAGAGAGCTGTAGTAACTCCCAGAGATCACCCACATGTATCCTCCTGTTGTCCCCGGAATCACTTCCAGCACCAGTCAGCATGCGCACCTTGGAACCCTGCTATGTGTACCCAATAAGAAGACATACAACTACCTTGAACTGAGTACAGCAGGAATGAACAGTTTATTGTAGTAAAACATAGACTCAGATAGCCACAGAACTTCATTAACATAAATTAACAGATACATGTATTCAACCCAACCTTTAATCCCCAATCAGCAATCCTATTGATGGGGTTAATTAAACAATGGAGTTCCTGCCTGTTTGGCAGCCAGGCTGGAGCCATCTCTGACTACCTTGGGGCCTTGTATGACAGGTCATTCTGTCACATATCTCCTCTTTTACAAAGAAGACTGAACTGGGGCCAGACCCAAACCGGGTCTGCATCCAGTTCAGTCGGACAGCACAGCTCCGTCGCTCCTGGAGTTGTGAATGCAGAGGGCTGGCAAAAGGCACCTGTCCCACTAACCAGTCCTGGGGTGCACTTAGAGACGGGAGTTCGGGTCCCAGACGAGGACAACAGTCCCACTCGCCAGGGCAGGGAAACAGGGTACATAATCTGTAGGTAGCAGGCTTGCTTTCAGTCCTCTCCAGGGCCCCCAGTGATGAACAGTTCCGTCACACACTCCATCACACACAGGCTTTCTCCAAATTGAAAATGGAATTTGTTAGAATCCGTATGCTGGGATTAAATCACAATCTCTATGATAGCTTTGACAAAACAGATTTATAAACTGACGTACATGCTTGCTTCCACTAGTAGTCAAGAAAAAAAAACACTAGTTGTGGATAGAAAGGACAGTGAAATATTGGTGGAAATGATTTCTCTTGGGAAAGTCTCTGAAAACCATAGCGGTGGTTCCGTAAATTAAGGGTCTCCCAGAACAATGTGTCCACAAACAAATGCAAAACCAGACTGTATAGAGTTGTACAATCGGCACAGTTAGCGTGGCTCATGTTTCCTCGCTTTGGCTCAATTTCTGCTTGGCTTCGAGCTACATGACTCATTCTCCACTTAAACTGAAAAATATGAGTACAAGAATGTTACTAGCAAAGCCTGTGCATGCAGGGAGAAGCAACAGAGCACCTACGGTATGCAAACTGGGTGTGCTGACAATGAGCCAACGCATTTCATCTGTGGATATGCCCTTGATTAAAAGACATAGCAAGCTTTAAAAAGCAGGACTTTAAGAAGATCTATGTCAGTTGCTGCTATAATTGAAAACTATTTTCTCACTATATATATATATATATTTTATTTTTCCCAGTAGAATGCTGTATGTCCCTCACCATACTCTTCTGTGGAGACATCTCATTTAGTCTGCCTTTGTTTTTCATTTTCAGGATGATCTTGCAGAAGGAAGGTATGCGTTCCCTGTTCAGAGGCCTGGGCCCTAATCTCGTGGGTGTGGCCCCTTCCAGGTACTGCTCATCATTCTGCATCACTTCTTTATTAGACCTTAAAGGGACACACTTGCTATCATATTCACTTTTAATGCATACAATATGTGCTTACTTAAATTTATAATAGCTTCTGACATTCATCTTTGCTACAATTGATCGAATTGCTAGATTATCAGTTAAAACATTTCTATAGATGCATATTTTAGAAAATACCTTTCAGGCAAGTTTTACTTTCTTAGTATGTTGACATATTGTCACTTGCAGCCATAGCTTGCAGGAAGACTGCCCCCAACATCCTTATTTTGTGGATAATATTCGTATATTTGTAAAGACTGCAGCTTTCCTCACATATATGGAGCTGCACAAGGGGAGTTGGAGAACAATAAAGATGTCTGTGTGCTAGAATGCAGGGGTTGTGGAAGGTATTATGTGGGGGCTGCAGGAAGTGGACATTTTTTTTTATGTATAACCCATGTAGGGCCGTGTGGAAAAGTAGGTTAATCTAAATCAGATTTGTTCTCACTAGCAAAATAAAGTTATCCTACGGACACATGAAACAAATACATGCTCACATCTATTGAAGCAAATACTGGTACTTGGTAGAGGAAGAGAAAGTTGTTTCACAAGAGAGAAATTGAATGCTGCAGAGGGTCATCAAAGTTTTTTCCAACCAGAACAATGTCTTCCATTTCTGCGCATATTTATCCTTTATTCTGTTGAGTCATTCCATGGCTTTCCAGCAGCGGCGGGAGATATTAATGCTTAATAAATGTAGAT
This sequence comes from Sceloporus occidentalis, assembly GCA_023333645.1. NCBI lineage: Eukaryota > Metazoa > Chordata > Lepidosauria > Squamata > Phrynosomatidae > Sceloporus > Sceloporus occidentalis. The sequence goes on along the minus strand of JALMGF010000025.1, from coordinate 895,872 downwards.
GTGCTTGGGATACAGATAAGAATATCCTAAAGACAAAATCAAAGGTCAAGTCATGAAGTGGTTAGAACAAATGGGCAGACTTGGTGAACTAAATACCTTTTTTGTTACTATAAAAGTCTGTGTTTCTGTAGGAAGTGTCATTGTAATGGCCGGTGTAAGGAATAGAATTGACTCTAACGCACTGATCTCATTGCTCTGCAGGGCCATTTACTTTGCAGCATATTCCAGTTGTAAAGAGAGGCTGAACCACGTGTTTACAGCAGATTCCACGCAGGTACATATGGTCTCTGCAGGTGCAGCAGGTAAATTTCTCTATTCGTGAAGGATTCCTGTACAGCAGAAATACTATCATGATCTCGAAGATGTCTTGTTTGTTTAAGTCTCTCGCATTTAATGTTTTCTGCCAGCTAGTTTTGCTGTATTGTATTGTAATAGTGGGTTGTCTTATTGTGTTAATAGCGTTTTTTTATCTAGTATGCAGCAATATATTCCAAAGAAGTAAAAACAGCCGACGACGTGATTTTATTTTGTGGGTCAGTGTAATGCCAGGTGGCATAGCCATTGCACTATTGTATGATATAAGGTTGGTCAACACTAATATAGATCACATACATAATCTGGAAATATTTTGGACAGACTCGGGGCCACACCATTTAGTTTAGGTTTAAGTTGATGTTTTATGAGACTCCCCTCCTCCTCCATGCTTTTTACAGATATGCCCAGGCATGTAAAAACACAGGAGTGATGGGGTCCAGAACTTAGTGTTACTTGTAAGAAAATGTCTATTCACTATACATTGTAAAGATCCAACCTCAATGAGCTTCTGCTACAGGGAGAGCTTGGTTGGTGCTGTATAATGTATAGTTAAATTGGTAAGATTTATTTAGTCTCCACATGCATTTATGCATTATAGTACCCCTTTATAGGTTATTTATATTTATAATATGTTGCCCCTTTACAGATGTTAGTGAAGCGAGGGGGTTAAAACCACAACTCTCCTGCTAACTCTCTCTTTAGTGAATAAAATTGACAGGATGTATATAAGAATACAGGCCTGTTTATAGCATTTATTTTTAATAGGAAGAATCTATGATGTTGATCGGTACGCAGTTGTTGACCATGGATTCTGTACACTTCTCATCCTTTTTCGAAAAGCAAAGGTTACTCTGTACTAAACATAAGTTTCTTTGGCAAGTGCGTATCCATCTCCGTATGTAGTCTCGTAACTAAATAATCTTCTGAAAGCATTTGTTAATGCTCGAGCATATAAGAACTTGACCAAAACACTGAGAAGCTGCTTTACTCTGTTTGGAATTGGTTTAAGTCGTTAAACATGAATTCCTGCCTAGCATATAAAGAACAATTTCTCTAAAACTAGATTGAGTTTGTCTAATTGTTCCGTACCTGTGAGTGCAAGTAAATGGCATATGTTGGTGTGGTATGGAATGGTTACAAAATGTAGGAAGAGTAGGAATCCATAAAAATGTAAATGAATTAAAAATAAGTACTTCCAGAAAGGTGCAGAAATAACTAGGTTCTCCTGAATAGTCCCAGATATCAAAGAGAGAGTCAAATTCTGCACTCCATCTTCAAAAAACATACGTTAATTCAAAAGCCCATAGGGTAACCAAAATCTCCTCTGATCGTGTGTGATTCATAGTGCCTAGCGGTAGAAATGGACCAATTAACTGGAACATTTAACTGATAGTTCTGACTTTTTATGTCAGAGCTGCTTTGTTTATTTATGGCAACTGGTTAAGATCAGGGATGGCCAGTTGCCAGCAGCCATATAGCCATGTGGCTTCTAAATGTAGCCATGTAGCCCTAACTACTCTTGCCCTACCCATTTCTACTGTCTTATAGTTTCACTTTCCAACAGTCAAGCTTCATATGATGTCACATGAGGCACTTTAGTGTCATCCTGCTTCTTAAAGGTCCACTTCAGCCCTCATTTTGTATTAAGTGCCTATTGTTGTCGTTTCTTTTTTTCTTCTTCATTTTTAACCAATATCAACGATGTTTTGTCTACATTTCCATAGCCTTTCAACCTTTTTTGTTTGTGTTATATATTCTGGTTTTACTATAAGGTAGAGCTTAAACTAAGCAAAATGTACATTAAATAATTCAACTGCCATACTTTGTAACATTATAAATAATATATTAACTTTTTTAGACTAACTTGACTAACAGTCTGCTGATATTGTATATCCTTTTAGCGCAAGAACCTCTAAAGTGACATTGATATTGTTATTGAAAACTCTGAAACTAGCGTAGTATTGTTTGTCAGTTTTTTCCCTGAAATCTAATGGATGTCTGCTATCTGAAAGGTCACTAGTGAGCTTCATTGGTCTGTTGGCTATTTGTTCAGGTCACCTGGCAGTTTCAGGGGCTAGCCTCCTGGGGCCAGACATATGATATTACATAAGACTTTCGAAGATTGCTAAATTTAAAGTAAATAAACTCATCCGATGCCAATTGCGATATCTGACAGGTGAGTATTTGTTTGCTACAATGGTTAATTATTACCGATTATATATTTTAATTATTTACTTTTCACACCAGTCTATTCTTTACGTAAAAAGCATTCCTAAATGTTGTTTTTACAGTTTTAACATTGTTTGAATGTAAAATAAGTACAAAAGGATGATTGTTCACATATTGTGCTTTTATAATACTTGTACAAAATCCTCCTGCCTCATTCATGGAAAAATTGTTTATATTCAGTTTTCAGACCCAAACTGAGACATTTTTGTCATAAGTTTAATAGTGGGTATAATTAACACCATTTTAAATATATTTTTGTTATTTAAAGTGGACTTGACCTACTTAAAAATAAATTTAAAAAAAAAAAAGATATTTTTGATAATGCCCTGCAGCAATCACACCGTCTTCACAATGCGCATGTCTCCTGATTTGTGCACACCAGTACAAAATTAATAGACAATCACTTATTGTGGGTCCATGTGGAAGTGCATTGTGGTATTTAAAACATCTACTACAAACTATGTTTAAAATTATTATATATTGAGATTATTTTGACAGTTTTTTTTATTGCGTTATCGGACAGGTCCACTTTAATTAAAATTTCAGAACATTTTGCAGCTATTTTTTGTAATCCTTACAATCTACTTCTGTGAAATCCTTTCCGTGGGTTTCGTTGGTACGCAATGTTGTGGACCACTGCTTGTTGTTGCGATACAGAAAAGCCTGTGTCTATTTTAGGCGTTTACTGTACATTTCAACTGTGAAAAGCGCGAGATTGTGTCATCTCATGCTCGCCTCCTGCAGGTCTCGTCCTGCTGAAATATGGACTAACTTAATCCCCGTGAGTACTTGACCCTGCTTCTCTCTGCAGCCAAAAGCGTAAGAACTGCACATTGGATTTGTAATTACCTTTTTTATTTTTTTATTTTTTTTTTGACGGAACACTCAAGGTGTTTTTGATTTCGCTATGTTGTGTAGCACTTTGACCTTCCCTAGTTAATCCAGATTGGAGGTCTCACCCTTAGATGTGTTTGGCACTAAAATGTGAGTGTGTTCATGATGAAGCTCCATCATCTTTCCATGGCATGTATTATCTATGCTAGGAACCTGTGAGCTCTATTTAGTGGGCTGCAGCTTCAGATTAAATTCATATAGGTTCTATTAGAAACATTTGTTGGAGTTAAATACTGCACAAATAGTACTATAGTGCTTCCAAGAATACATCCCCATAGTTTTCTCTCCTTTTTCCACTACTATTTCAAACCAAATGTTTTTTGGCCCAAAGATTATAGACCAGAAATACTTAAAGGGAGTCTATTATGAACATTTTTGAGTAGTCTACATATGCGACTACTTACTGTCTGCTTTAAAAGATTTATAGGCATGCCCGCCATCCCTCTTTTTTTCTGTCCAGTCCATCTATGTATTCTTTTGTCAGTACCATAAGATTGGTAATGTTGCTCATACATGCTGACAAGGAGCCAAGGATTTTAGAAAATAATAAATAAGCATGCTTATGCCAAGGAAAAAAGGTGGGCATATTAAATTTACCATTAGTAACTTATTAGTTTGAAATGTAATGACTGCATAATGAAATTAGATCGACAAAGCAAAATGTCATGATAGATTTCCTTTAACTGTTTGAAATCAAGGACATTGTGGACTCCTAACTCGTTTTATAATGATCTTTTACACAGTTGTGAATAAAATTTCCCAATTTCCACCTGGAACAAAACTAACTATAAATAATATAAAAATATTATCTAACTTGAGCAAAGGGGAACTTACTGTTCATGAATAAGGGTTTAATTTTCTGTAACCATTGAGTTTGATAGCAGATAAGAACCCTGTCCCTCCATGATTGACCATGGCCTCAGGGATATAAAAGGTCATTGTTCTGGATTGAAAAAAATAGTGTAATAATTCATGCTACACGAGATGGGTCACCTCTGCTCTTTAAAATATAAATGTATATCGGATACACACCGTCGGAATTCCACCATGGGTTGAAGGCCCAAATATTTTTAAAAAGGCATCCTTACAAAAAAGTCACCTATGCTAATATATATAATATAATCATTGCATACACACTCATATAATTGAGTGTCCAAAAACTATCCTCTGAAATTAATGAAATGTAACATTATCTATGCTAGGAATGCCAGACAGGGGTGTGGACACGGGGTCTGTCATATTTTATCCCATGTTTGCTGTTACATGACTTCCTTTGTTCCCATATAAGATATAGATAGAAAACCAACAGCTCGTAAAAAGATTTATGAAAAGAGTTACGATCCCACAGAGTTCACACGTTCACTCTATCGCCACAGGGGACACTTGGTCTTCTGTCAGCGATGGGCTTTATGCAAAAACTTAGCTGTCCAAGTGGGCCAAGGCATCTGGTTTGTAGCGTATTTCCATGTCTGTTTTTCTTGAATGAATGGGTGGGTGCAGTAGATGCCTACACAAGCTTGTCACCCTGGTAGGCATGAACAATAGATTTGTCTGTTACGTCATGGTCTGCCACATCACTGCATGGACAGTGCCTTATTGTCTGTAGATTGTATACATCAGCTGGTTTTGTCTTCATTTCTGAAAATAACCTTCTGTAAACCTTCCCCCGTGGCACTGCATTTACACCATTTAACCTACTGACGACTCTGCAATCTCTTGTACAAAGTACATTCGTTTCAACATCACACAAGCTTAGTTTCCTAGTCTTATAAATAATGCTTTTTATTAAAAAGAACAGTTTTGTTGTATTTTTGTGTCCATTATTGTGTAATAATGAACTAGCCTGCGTTTTAATTTTAATATGATCTATAGTATAGGAAATATTTCAGTTTGCTTACCACCAGCTGTAGTAATTCTTATAGAACTGCAATTCTTCCCCCAATATAAAGCAAACAGTTGTTATTTGTGGAGGAAGCTGTCCAAGTATAAACTAGTTATATCATATGCTTCATTTAACATCCATTTTGTCCTTCAGCTGCTAAATATTATATTGCCTCGTCTGTTTAGGCTTCACTGCAATTACAGCCACCAATCCAATCTGGTTAATTAAGACTCGGCTACAACTGGATGCAAGGTAAGAAAGATCTTATGCTATTAAGTGTGCCATTAAGACACTATTTATTTTACGACTTTTAAATAACAATTGGGCTAGTTTTCTGCTAGGTTTACCCAGGTTCTGTTATACTATACGACCACGAATACGTGGACACCCCTTACAGTTATTAAATTTAGGCATTTCATCCGCACTGGCATGACACCTCCATAGACAAGCATTGGCTGTAGAATAGGTCGTACTGAAGAGCTCTTATCACTCTCATAGGATGGCATCTTTGCCACAAGTCATTTTTGTCAAATTTCTTCCCGGGCCACTGTAAGTGGTGATATTGTGAATTGCAAGCATCTAGGAGTCACTATGATCAAGTGGTAGGCAACGCGCACTCAATGCTGGGGCAACAAGTGGTCAAGTGTGCAGCTCGTCTTCGGAGCATCACTCACTGCCTCTACAGTTTCAAATTGCCCCTGGAAGCAACATCATCCAACTGTGAACCACAAGGGTGCTGAGGGGACCATCAACTACCTTCTCTTTGCTCCCAGCCACAATTTATTTCCGTCACTGTGTTTTGTTTTTATTTGTATATTACCTCTATTGGACGCAACCGATACAAAACGATACAATCTCTTCTTGTCTCTTACCACTGATTGGCTGCTTATACAGTCAGTCAGTGGTAGGAAGTACTTCCAGTGATCAGCAATGCCAGCAGGTGTGTAAATCATGTGCAGGGAGAGATGCATTTGGCTGAATCCATCTCCTGATCTCATTTTGCTCTGAATATTGTGCTAATGTATAAGCGTAGTTTTGTAAGGCTGTCAGCAGGAAATATGAGGTATTGATACATTGGTACAAATTTATCCCTGATTCTTTTATTAATTGTTCCCCTTAGAAACCGAGGAGAAAGAAGAATGAGCGCTTTTGAGTGCGTCCAAAGAGTATACAGGGCTGATGGCTTGAAGGGGTTTTACCGAGGCATGTCTGCCTCTTATGCTGGCATCTCTGAAACTGTTATCCACTTTGTTATTTACGAAAGTATTAAACGCAAACTGCTGGAACATAAGACTGCTTCTTCAGCGATTGATGACGAGGATGAATCTGTAAAGGAGGCTTCGGACTTTGTTGGACTAATGCTGGCAGCAGCAACTTCCAAAACGTGCGCCACCTCCATAGCCTATCCACATGGTAAGATATGCTTTGTTTTTAACGAGTTGGACACCCTTTTACCTATTAAAACATTGCCACTTATCGGCCAAATGTGGGTTGTACAGTCAAACTTACCAGAAAACCATGGTGAAGATGAAAACACAACTGTTTAATTAAATTGTTAGTTGATACCGGGTTATCCTGTTCTCTGTAGCTGCATGTTTTGGGTCACCTAATTTCTGCATATTCATACTTACATGTGTATGTATGATGGGACTTGCCACGGAAGATCCTTCATCTTGTGCAGCTTATGAACGTGCATATTTTTAGTAGGCTCAGCAGTGACTTTTATTATTTCTTTGACCCAAGAAAAAAATGGGTTAGCTAAAAGCCCAGAAGGTTTCATCTCTTCAAAACCCAGCTTGTCAATAGACGTCTATACTTCAGTCTTGTTGATCCACTAAACCCATGGGTTATATAAAACATTCTGTCTTGCTGATATAACGGTCCATTATGGATGTCTAAACTAAAGAATTGCTCCTACAAGTAAGGCTAGCTGGACCTGCATTATGCATAATTAAAATGGCAAGATAACATTTTTCATCCCACTACAACCTGTTGTCTAAGGTCCATGTGTAAATCTTTCGCACGAGCCGTTTGAGTTTTAGGCGAAAGTTCTTTTTTGTGCACAGTGTCCCAACTACTGAACGCATTTCAAACCAGTGACAATGTTGGCGGTTATCAGTTGTCTGATTATCTTCTGTAACCTTGTTAAATGTGTTTGTTTTGCAGAGGTTGTGCGAACGAGGCTACGTGAAGAAGGAACAAAATACCGGTCCTTTGTCCAGACACTGTCTCTACTTGTAAAGGAAGAAGGCTATGGAGCCCTTTACCGTGGCCTCACAACTCACCTGGTCAGACAAATCCCTAACACGGCCATAATGATGTGCACATATGAGGTGGTGGTTTATTTTCTAAATGGATAAAGGCATTGCATTTTCTCATCCATGAAGAAGATGGGAGACCAAAAGCATTGAAAGTGGACCAGGAAGCACCAACACCAAATATGATGAAGACTGCACGCAAAGACACAGAGAGAAGCCATCATGCAGTGCAGCAATAGCTGCAGATGATATGGAAGGCATCAGGCAAACGCATTCCTGGTGCTTTAATTTGTGTGCGGTGTCTGTCCACAGGCGGGATGCAACAGATAGTGCCGGATCAGGGAATGCTATTAAACACCAGTTAATTCGGAATCATTTCTTCTCCAAAATTGTGGCATTTATTCAGCTCTGTCATCATGGTTATGGGAAGCAGAATGCATCACAAAGACATCACTACACTTCTAGGATAGGATATGCAGGTTGTACAAATTCCCTATGACCTCCATATTTTAAACCTTACTACATGGGTGTAAACAGAGCTTTCTGCCGGCTTTTGGTTTGCAATAAAGCATCATAGTTCCTCTTATTACATTTAGTTTACCGCCACAAGCTATGTTATGATAATCTTATGGAGATAGTCAAGGAAATATTGGCCATTTTTAGAATCTGAGCTTTTTCTGTTGGATCCAGACTGTTGTGTGAGTTTTCTCCACAATAAGAGTTGCAGCTGTCAAGGGCAGCTCATCAGTTCAATCCCAGTTAACACTAAAGAGTTTTCTTAACAGAAAGATGCCTCGATTATACCTTGGTTATAAAAGTTGCAGCTGCAACGTTCCGGATGCGTGCGTTCAAGTCTGTTTAATGACTAAAATAAAACCACGCTGATAAATAGTTAAGATGTTACTTTAAAAAACAGGGAGCAGATTTTGCATGTGTTTATAAGTCTGCCAAAAAATAAAGTATCCTCATACAAACCCAAAATGCCTGTTAGCTTGAGAGGGGGAAAAAACTTGAACTCACCATTGCTAATTGCCCTGTTCATGGTCATATAAGCTGGATTCTTGGCAGAACCTTTTGGTGCTCAAATGACTTGTAGTATGCTGCACTGTAGGCATCTTGTATTCTGAATGGTATAAATAATTTGTACATTTGTTTATTCATTATTCAAAAGATGTCTGTTCTTTATAGCAAAAGATTTAAGCTCCTGAATAAAAATAAAAAATCATTTTAAGGATACTTAATTTGTATCAACCATGGCGGGATAAGCTGAATAAAAATAGAACAAAAAAAAAATGACAGTGGGGATTTCTGCTGTTTGAGCATTCCTTTGATTGTGGCTACCGGTGAGCAGACCAACATTGTGTATGGGTGGCAGGAGGAAGACCAGAACTGGACCTGGCAGTACCCACTGTTTTGTGAGTTTGAGAAGCTTGTTTATCAAAAATTATCTAAGCAGTATAAAGGCTCAAGCTCTGTAAGCTTCCCTCGCATGAATGTATAACGCATACTTAAATTGATACTGGCACATGCATTATGCTGACACATACAGTGTCAAGTAATGAAGCTGAAATGTTTCAACTCTGCATCTAAACTGCAATGTCTGTGAATGTGTAGTGAATAAAGCCCCTTTTATTCCCCCACCCCACCCCCCCCCCCCCCCCCGCTGGAGAATAATCACATTCTTAGGTGATCATGCACCCATTGGGAGCTCTGCCAGACCTGCTAGTTCCTTCGCTACAACGTCTGGTTCCTAGTTCCTTCGCTACAATGTATTGAGAGCTTCCTGGGTTGTAGTGATACTGTGGAGACCAAGGCCACATTTCTCCTGCTTCTGTCTCGCTCTGCTTTATGATTCCCCCCCCCCCACATAATATATATCAGCCAGTCACTGTTAAATAGCATTAAACATCATGTTTGACAATATTGGTTGACAGCATGTGTTTTTCCACCATAAGCAATATTTTCTTTTTATGCTCCAAAAGTGAAGTGACTGTGATAGTAAGGTTACTAGGGCTACTACTTCACTTAGTTGGGACAGTTGGTCTTTTGTAGATACTCTGGCACGCACAGTTCAGCTTATTACATTTATGGTATTGCTGTTAATATGGTTCAATACGTGAAGGAAACATACATTTATCATTTGGTTCTTTGAGAAAGCAAGCCAGCGGTCATCAGACATATCTCACCAAACAATTAGTTGCTGTCAGATGAAGCAATCTATTATAGAAACAATTTATCCCTCGTTATGTGGGGGACTCTGCAGTCTTTCACATTAATAATACAAATGGGGTGTTTGCAGGTGAGCTTGACACTTGCAAAGAGCTATCTTTTATTTCAAAGACTGCTCTTTTAATAGTCCCTGTCTGTTTTCTCCTTTGTTGATGGTCGTCCACAATAGAGCTGGTTACACTGGTGCCAAATTTAACCCTGACCCAGCTGCAGGAGAGTCCCCTTTGGCAGCCACGGCATCGCTACAGTTCTAGAAGGAAGCCACGGAACATTTGTCGAGGGGGCCTGTTTCCAGATCATAGCCCTTTAAGCCAGAGGATCTGCTACCCACTTTTGTTCTACAGGAAATGGTTTCAAATCAGAGCAGATATTATTATGTTACCAAATTGATGGAAAACTATTTTAATTAGTCAAATGCAAAGCTGCTCTTCTAATAATAATCATTTTTTTTATTAGGCACAACAATTCCATGAAGACCTTGTATTTTTTAAGAATATTGTATTTTTTTCAGTTAATGTATTTCTGGGATTCATCTGCTTAATGTGTTCCCTTTACTGTGTTATGGTTTTATAATTTGAGGCAAATTGGTATGAAATAGTCACGGTTTTTCTGCATTGTCCAGACACTAGGGGATAAGCACAGTGCTTGCAAAATGTAGTCACAACCTTTAGCAGTACTAAATTCTTTAATTAATGAAACCTTTGGTTTTTGTGTTTGTCTCAGAGTGGCAGGGCTGGTAATATTCTCCTCAACAGCAATCGGCAACTACTTAATCAACAATACGTGCCATTGTATGCACATACATTTTAGTGAACAAAATCTGAAAATAATTTTTGACGAACTGATGGATCCACGCCAGAACTAGGAATGGTGTTTCCAATGCTGCCAATCCACCAATGAGCAGGTGGAACAGGATCTTTTAAAGAGCCATCCACCGCCTGGCATGATATTTCCGGTGTTAGATGTTAAGCTTTGTAATAGACCATGGCAGTGTGTTAAAAACACAAATGGAGGTTATGGGCCATTATCAAAATACTTTTAATATTGGTCTTTGCTCATTACTAGTTATAATAAAAAGTCTGTCGTTTGCACTTATTCCGCCTTATTAGAATCCAAACAGTTCCCTGAGCAATGAAACCTCATTTTCTTATTTTGCTTTTAATTTTAGATGGATGAGTAAAAAACACTTGCTAATGCATAATACAAAAATGCCATATGGTGCTGCTAAGTTAGAGTTTTTACTGAAGCCTCTTGGTGAGGATTATTGTGATTCACAAAGCTTTGAGTTGGCGGTGAACTTGCTGTAAAATGCATACAGTGAAAATCTCATTAACTCTCATATGCAAATACTTCACAATAGCACAAGTCATATACACAAAATATCAGCCTTACAATTTCAGAAAGGGAACAAAAAAACGACATACCCAATTGGTCTTCACTGTATAAAATACAACAAGGGCATCAATACAACATATCAATAACTTTACTTAAGACATTAATGACCCTGGCATAGACTGCAATAAAATAGTGACTTAATACCTATTTATATTACATGAGTTCTAAAAATACTGTTTTAATGGAACTAAAGTAGCCTCCCGATTAGGAAATTCTGCCAAATTGCTTTTTTCAGCCAGTATTTGAGTACTCTAGACAGGAAATATCTCTCTAAGCAAATAAAATGAAACATCAATCAAACTTTTAATCAATGTTGCACAAGTAATAGATGTTTAAATTGGAAAGCACCATTAAAAACGGCAACTATGCTATCACAATATGTGTCCCAAAGATCAGTGGAATTTCCAGGGGCACCTCAGTGACTTCAAATCTAGTGATAGATAAGAGATCAATTGAGAGTTCTATAGATGTCATGAAAGAGACCGCCACACTAAAGACAACTGCCTCTAAAGACTAAAAAAAAAAATGGTATGGCATGCAGAGCTCCAGTGCATAACATACACTTTAATTGATCCCTCCTAAGAAGTTACCAATACAATAACCTTCAGATACATTAATAAACACAAGCCTATATAGTGCTACAGAATTGGTGGTGCTATGTATAACAATAATTAAACTAGGAGGAAATGGCAACAAGAACACTAATGCGCACCATACGCATTTCACTGATGTATGAACTGGCTTTATTAGGGGCTAAAGCCGTTTTTGTGCCAGATTGCGGTCACTGATAAAAATTCTTATTTATTGGGTAAGGGAGACAGTACTCAATGATTATTACCTTCTATCTGTCCTAATAACAATGGTCTGGACAATTTGCTGGATTTTAATATATTGAATATGTGAATATAATTGTCAGCCTCATTCAGTTATTGCCGCAGTTACCATTATGTCCACTAGGTGGAATTAGTGTTCCATCAACAATTTTTAGATGACATTGGCAGTTCATTGCTGATGTTAGTTTTGCTAGGATGTAGAATTTCTTACAACACTCTAATATACATTGAATTGCCATATGTAATGATTTCAATTGGTATGTTGAGTTTATGTAAAAAATTTAATACATAATGCCCCGAACAACACCTACGATATGTATTAGTAGAAATCTAAAGACTTGTTTATCTCTAAGTTTTAACCTCTGTCCACAGCATGTTACTTGTCCTGACATCATAAACACAGTTTATAAGATCCAGTTGTCAGGTGTTTCTTTCACTCCATAGCCTAAATTTTTCAAAGATAGCCCTTAATTATAAGCACTATAGATTATAGAAATATCTTTTTACATTTACACATAATTTTTAGTGCCCACCACACATACTGTATGTTTTTGGCATATAAGGATGTCTTTGCTTGTGCACTTACTGAAATGAGAAGTAATTCCCCCATGCGCTGCAAGGTTTTTTATGATAAACACTCTGCAGCCTAGATGTTTTCAGTAATATGGCGGGTTAGCCAGTATAGCAGTCTTGAGTTTAGCTGCTAGGGACTTTGGAAGTCTGGGAACATGTACTTTCAATGCAATGGGGCAGAGACCTGGTCCATACAGCTCATTGAAAATAAAATTGCCACACCTGCCTTGTACATACAGCATCTCAATTAGAAATCATAGAGATTCACACACAGTCTTCAACACCATGCTACATTTATCCACATTAGTCATGCTGTAGGCCTTTCTTTCCTGTGCAGCATTTATCTAGCTTCTGAAAGCCATTTCCATTCACACCATTACACATGGTCAACAGCTGAAGTTCACGCTAAAGCATTTCTTCATTTGGCATCATTATTACTTTATTGCTACAACATTAATCAGTAAAGATTGTGATATTGATATATCTGAGTGCTGCATGTTTAAAGTGTTAAAACAAAATAAGTGCATAGAGGCTTATTCTTAAGTCTGGGCAACAAAATGTATAAAAAAAAACCAATATATTCTCCAAACATGGAATCATCAGCTGGGATTGATACTTTTTATTGGGCCAACATAAGAAGAATTTGTAAAATCACATAAGATTTTCTTCAAATGAACTATGTAGCATCCTATTTTAAGATATGATCTGATCCACCCAAAAAACACACACACAGCTGTCAAAAAAATAGAACATTTTGGTTTATTTTCATTTAATCCACTCTCAATGGAAGATGCTTTTCTTTTATCCTCATGGTCAAGGGTGTGTGGTCCCTATACTGCCAGTGCTTAATGGACTGGAAAAGATAGATTCCTGATCCCCCCAGCAATCTCATTAACACCATGGAGGACAGCACTGCATACTAAAAAAAAACATGAAAACCTGACACCCAGTAGTAAGGACAAAGCTTGTGGTACTGCCCTGCATTGGGCCTAGTGCCAAAAGATAAATATAGCCATAGCTGTTGATAGTTCTTCAACTCCTTCCCCTCCGTCCATCTTGCTGCCCTCAAGGGCCACTTAATGATCAGTTTGTCCTTTTCTAATGCTTTAATGATGGCAGAGTTCCTGAACATGCCTGATGATTGCAGTCGATGCCTACGTTTACCTTCATGTGAATTCCTGAACCGTATTCTATTACTCGTGAACTGTTTATCTTAGTAGTTCAGATGCAAACATTTTTAAAGGTTTTGTGATATAATGCTTAATGCAGTACATATATGGTCTGGCTTTAAAGATCATCTGATTTTGAAAGGGTGATCCCAGCATTAAATTATAAACGTGTTGTGCTTCATCTGCAATGAATGTTCTCTTTGTTTAAATTTAGCTTAAAATAAAATAATCCCTGTTCACACAAACATTTGTCAATCTTAATTTTATTTTGTTTCATCTATACAAGTAATGTTTTGCTGTGTTTTTTTGTGATTTTGTAATGAATGGGACCCTTCAGCACATTTTTCACAGTTACCAGTATGATTTAGAATTGAATTAAAGGGCCTGCTACATAGATAAGTTTGACAACTGTTATACATACAGTGGATATAAAAAGTCTACACCAGGCATTTTCCCGGTGGGCCGTGCGGCCCAGGGCCGGATTGACGTAGGGGCTGATGGAGCTGCAGATCCAGGCCCCTACCTTAAAATAGGCTCAGTCAGGACCGGACTGACTGGGCCTATGCGGCCGCATTAACGCAGGGCATAAGGGGCACCTGCCCCTTAAACCCGCAGCAACTGCGTCCGGGTCCGCCACTCTAGGGGGCCGGGCAGCCCCAACCAGGGCTGGCCTTAGGGGTGAGCGGCCGCACAGGACTTAAATTAAAACATCTCCGGCAACAAGGTAAGTAGGGTAAGGGAGGGGGGTTAGATAGAAAGGGGTAGAGGGGATAGATAGTGAGAGGGGGTACATATTGAGAAATGGGGAAGGGGGGTACATAGTGATAAGGGGGAACATAGTTAGAAGGGGCAGATAAGAAGGGGATGGGGAGAGGGGGGTAGTGTGAATGCGTACAAGAATGAATGAGTAAATGTGTGGATGAAGTGTGTGAATGCGTATGAGAATTAATGAATTCATGTGTGGATGAATTGCTTGAATGATTTGTGAGACTGCATTAATGAGTATGTGTGAATGAGTGAGTAAGTGTTTGTGTCTATCATGAATGTTTAAGTGATTTGGGGAAATGCAAAGATGGTACATGAAGGGTGGGCTTTAACAATAAATAAATAAATAAAAATGGGCTGCTCAGTCTTAAATGCCCGGGCTTATTTTTTGTCCCAGTCCGGGCCTGGTCTACACACCCCTGTTAAAATGGCAGGTTCTTGTGATGTTAAAGAATGAGACAAAGATAAATCATATAAAAAAAATTTCCACCTTTAATGTGACCTACAACGTGAACAATTCAATTGCTGGAGAAAATTGCTTTCATAATCTATAGTAAAAGTAATAGACTTCCCATGAATAAACCCCAATGACATCGGAATTACTGCTAAGCAAATGGAAGACATGGGATATTGTCCTGTTGCACATTCATTAATATGTTGAGGCTGCCTCTAATGCAAACGGATTTATTCTGAAGTCAACATAATTGTCCCATTTAAAAGAACATTGTTCGAGAAATATTTTAGAATAACCTATGATCATTTAGGCTTTCTTGGTGTTCAACATGTAATATAATAATATAACATGTAATATAATAATAAAATAAGACTTATTACCATTATAACTGACGTAAATACTCCCAATACAACCTGGATTTATTTATTGGTTCAATTATATGTTCAGTACAAACTCGGAAACCATGGAGATATAATTTTGGTGTGTTGTTCACTTTGTCTGTAATGGTTTTGCTGTTAATTGTATGCCTAGGGAATAATATCTCAACCATATTGGCATATAAATATATTTTTGACAACTGGGAAATAACAGAAGTAAAAAAAGAAATGGGTAATGCATGTCCGCTTTACACAGGAGACACAAAGGCAATGGTCTTCAAAAATAAAATGTAGCTATTATTCCTTCAATATAAAAACAAAATAGCACAGTGCAACAGAAAACATGATAGTAAACCACTTGACACATTTCGTCCATAGAGACAGGACTTAGTAGTTGGTTAGCTTCCAGTAGGGATACAAGGATGTTAAGTATCCCAGCTGGGAGCCAGCACAGCTACAGCAAGGTCACAAATAAACACTTTAGTTAACATATATATACAAATACACAAACGTTGACAAATTAGATACTGTACATATTAGAGAAAACAGTAATGCTTATAACTGGATATGTTTATTCCTGGTTGAGGTTTCAAGGAAGGACATGTAATTATCAAATAGGTCAGTAGGTGTCACATGTTACTTAAATTAAATACACAGACTTTAGAAAATGTAGACTAAATGTCAAGTTTGACAATGAGCTGTAAAACACTACACAGTAGGTATCATATATATATATATATAGCTCGAATTTGTGGGATGCTTGAATACAATGATGGGAAATAATACAATGTTGTATAACTGTTATGTGTAATTGAGATGTGTGATGATAAATATATTGCTTGAATGGGAATGGATTTGATTAGATGAGTGACTAAATTTGGAGGATTATATTCATTAAAATAAAACTTGTCTTGCATTTTTTACAACTTATTGAGCTGGTCAGAGATGATCTTCAACCTGTCTATGTTTACTACCTGAAATCAGCACAGCAGGTTGCTCGGCCAAAGAGTTCTGAAAATCAGGACTGTCTCTCTTAAAAGGGGAATGTTGAGAGGTAGCCTTGTGTAGCTCTCACTTACACATTTTAAGCTAGCTCCCCCTTTTTATTGAGTGAAAACAAGCTGCTGTAATATTTACAGGATATCATTCAGCAATATTCTTAGCCATGAACACCCCCAAAACATACCAACATCACTTTACCTATTCCTTAACTACTCCTTTTAGCCTTCTAAGCTGTTTGCAAGACCGTCAGCACTCTTTGGGAGAATAAAGCAAAGTCCAAATCTAAGTAAAATTTAAATTGTCTCTTTATTGTGGTCCATAGTCTATGAAATAATTTCCCCATAAAAACATGATATGCAGAGAATGAAGGTGATAAATCAATCTTTGTATCTGCAGGTGAACACTTGGTGGAGAGTGGTACAGCATAGCTCCTATCTGAGCGGAGTGGTATAGCATAACTCCCATCAGTATATACTGAGCCAGACATTAATGGTGGTACACCATAACTCCCATCACTATATACCGAACCAGAAACAAACTATGGTACAGAATAACTCCCATTGCTATACACTAAGCCAGACACAGAGAGTCATACAGCATAACTCCCATGCTTATATACTTAGCCAGACAATGACAGTGGTACAGCATAACTCCCTTCACTATATACTAAGCCAGACATTGACAGCGGTACAGCATAACTCCCATCACTATATACTGATACAGACATTGACCAGCTCAATGTAGCCTTGAGAAGGGAAAATCACCCAACATGTTACATCATTAGTGAGAATTGTAGCCTCCAGGTCTGCATATATTGGATGTTAATTGGAACAAAGTTATAGAGAGACAGCTTTTCTTTAGTGCTAACCTACATTATTGCATACAGATGCATTTTATGTTCAAATAAAAATTTATTTTTTCCCATGGGACATTGTATCTAGTGCGCTATTATCTGGTTAAGAGCTAAAATGGCTCCCTCTGCTGAAGATTTTGTAATGCAGCATATTCCTTAAGATGGGTAATTGTGGCAATATTAACAATGAGTTTGTGGTCCTGCTTTGATGAATTCTACCTAGATAACACACAATTACACATCCTCATTCATGCTCACACACCTACCACACATAATGTAACTCCCGCTTCATTCTTGCCTCCCTGGTCTAGTCCAGAGTTGCTCAGTAAGGGCTTGTTCACTTTGTGAACAATTTTGGACCGGCCTGGGGGCAGCCCATCCTTGTTTGCCAATGTGAGACCTTCATGATGAACAGCACCCGTGGCAGACCACCACCCCAAGAACGCAACTGTAATCAGGAAAGGATAGGAGTGTATATGTGTCTATGGGCAAGTGTGTGTAAGGGCAGTGTATATGCATGTGTATGGGTTGGTACTGTATGTGTAAGGGCAGTGTATATGTATGCGCAGAGCATAGTATATTAGTAGTAATATTTTTTTATTTTTGCACTCATTATGTTTTGTCATTTGTTAATAGCTTAATCTAGGTATTGGGTGTATACAACTGATGTCCTGATGAAAGTCTATAATAAATAGACTGAAACGTTGACCAGAAAACCGGAGTTTTTCGTGTAGTTATCTGGAGAAGTCCCTGGAGTGCCGGTAACTATTGTTGGATATTATATGATTCGCTGCTGCAGCTACTTGGCACCAGGCAGAATAGTGGTGTTTGGTGTGCAATTGTTATTTCTGGACTTTATATATATATATATATATATAATATAGCAAAAACAAACTTGAGAGTAGCTCCAAACCTGTAGTGTAGCGATCTCTCTCCCAATGGGTGCTGAAGCGTATGGGATCCGGTGCAAAAATCCTCTAAGTACAAAGGATCACTGGTCGCCAGCTGACACCAAGGAATAGAGAGGAAGCATCCATTGTAAAATGTATCAAAATTAATTCAAGTCCATAGACCATAAAATCAAAACGAGGGGTACATAGACAGGCACAGAATGTAAACACAGGATAGACGCTTAACGCGTTTTACACGAGGAAGTGCTTAATCATAAGCAGCCTCTATATGTCTATATAGCCTATGTGTGTGTGTATATATATATACATAATTTATGTGTGTGAAGCAAGAGACCCAAGATTTGGTTATAAAGCACACATCACTTTATTTTAACATAGAGCTATTGTAAAAAAAAGAGTCTCTTTGCCTGGGCCTTCCCCTTTATGGAGATATAGAAACCCAGAACCTGTACCTGCTACCCCCCAAACTAAAGAGTCCTGGGGTACAGTGGTAAATCCTACTGGTGCAATGGAAAATCAGTTTGTGAACCTGTTATATAATCTGCACCAGAATAACTAGGTGAGTGTGTGGAGCTTTGTGGCAGTGGGTGTAGTAAATTAGTAAGTACAGGGGCCTGTGTTACACTCCTGTCAGTGACCACTTAAAACTGGGAATGTAGGATAATTTGTAATCTTTAAAGCCATATGTTAAAGTATATGAAAGCCAGATTTAAGAAATAGTCCTCTGTTTTTTGTTGATGTTTCTGTGAGAGCAGAGCTGCTAGTCCTGAAAAATATATCCCGAATTAACCCATTCCTCACACGAAAAACTACCAAAATACTCATCCACTCCCTTGTGGTATTCCGTCTGGATGATTAAAACTCCCTACTTACTGGTAACCTCCCCTCCTGCCTTTCACCGCTTCAATCATTCCTTAACATTGCAGCTGGATTAATCTTTCTCTGTCGCTGTTCTTCATCTGCTGCTCCACTATGACAATCCCTCCCCATACCCTCCAGAATCAAATTCACAATTCTGACCTACAGAGCACCCCCTATAT
Organism: Sceloporus occidentalis; assembly: GCA_023333645.1. Classification (NCBI taxonomy): domain Eukaryota; kingdom Metazoa; phylum Chordata; class Lepidosauria; order Squamata; family Phrynosomatidae; genus Sceloporus; species Sceloporus occidentalis. The sequence continues at coordinate 876,693 of JALMGF010000025.1, read as the reverse complement.
CTCTACCCTCCTATACAAATACACCCGAAACCGCTCTCTTTGTTCCTTTCATGACTTGCATCACCCGTACTGTATCCTTTCTCTGGAATTCCCTTCCTCGTTATGTCACAATTTCTCCCTTGTACGTTCAAAAGCTCTCTGAAATCCCATCTTGTTCGAGAAGCGTACAACCTTTCCTCCTAACACTCTCAGCTAACATGCTAATCAATTATATATATATATATATATATATATATATATATATATATATATATATATATATATATATGAAAAAAAGATCAAGAAAAAAACAAAAAAGAAAAAAAAAATGTATCAACAGTGTGACATAAAAAATATCCCAAACTATATCCAAATTTTGAAACACCAAAAAATACAGTGTATAAAAATAATTATAGTTTGCCTGCGAGAGAAAATGATAAAATAATAATTCTTCCCCTTAATGGTTTTTAGGCTGCCTCTCTACAGCAACACTCTCCAAATGTTGAAACACTAAAATTTAGGGGTACGTAGAAGAATTGCTAAACACTCATCTACAGACACCAGACAAGCCAGAAGGCTTGTTGTTCCCTCAGAAATCTCATGGTGCTGCCACAACCAAAAGGGATTCTGGGTATGCGCATGCAAATAAGGTCAACAAATGTTGAAACAGCTCACATAAAACAAAACAGAAGAAGAAGAGATACAAAATAATGGTGTAGATTATAACAATGTGTACTTAGTAACAATTAAAAAAAAGTCACTATTGTGAGTGCACAGGATAACCTATAGTGTTACTAAGTACACATTGTTACAATCTACACCATTATTTTGTATCTCTTCTTCTTTTTTGTTTTATATGAGCGCCCCCTAGTGGAATTTGTTTTTTGAACATGCTAATCAAGCCATCTGAATAACCAACAACCTCAACAGATCATCCTGACTTGACCAACTCATCCCCATCCAAGCAGTAATCTCCTACTGCTTCACCTCCCCTCAACATTGAGATAGAAAGCTCACAAGAGTAGGGCCCTCTTCTCCTTTTTTGCCAGTTTATTATTGTTATAGCTGGGCTATATAAATAAATGTAACGTCCCTAAGTAAAAATTACTGCCACCATTATGCATAAAAAAACCTATTAAAATGCCTTGGTGGGGGTAGGTGCGCTCGGAGGGTAAATTCACAGCCCTGAGCAGAAAGGGGACTGGGATTAGAACTAGCTGTCCAAAATGTCTACCGTTAATGGCCACCCTCACCTTCAGAAGTACCCTAAAGGCTTGATGGACTTGTGTAGTCTTCCTAATGGAAAATCCCGCCCAGGTAAAACATTCTCAGAGCGATATCTCTCTCAATAAAAAGGGTGAAGCATGCTGTGAAAAAGTCTATTTAGCTTAACTTCCAGTTTCTGTCAACATCTTTGTTTCTTAAATAGTTAAATTTCCATATAAAAGATGCTTTCAGACTCCCTGTTGCCAAAGCTAAAGCTTCATTAAAAGCCAGCCTAATATCATCGTATCACTGATTAAAGTATCTCAACAGCTAAGCAATCATAGGACTGTGGGGATCGATAGAAAGCTTGCTTGTAAACAATGTGCAGTAACATATTTAACCCCTTCAGGACCGGGATTTTTAAGCTAGGGTGTCGCTAAAGGACCGGAGCCGTTTTTGTGTTTTTGCCATGTCTTTCTTCAACTGTAATTTCTCTCTTATCAATTGGTGCACCCACACAAATCATATATTGTTTTTTTCAGCACAAGTAGGGCTTTCATTTGAAACCATAGTAAGCTGGGTAGTACATTGTTTTGTTTGAAAAAAACTGGAAAAAGTGGGGAAAAAATGAAAAAAACGCATTTTTTTACAGTTTTGTATACATACAAATTGTACACACATTAAACCAATGGGAAAAAATTATCCCAAATATATTCATTAACTTGTCCTGATTTGGAAACCACCCAACATGGCCAGGATTTTTATCTATTTTGACCAGTATAGGGCAAATATTGCAAGGCATGCATCACGTTTTTGAAATGTAATTTTTTTCAAATTTGGCATGGTAGTCTAATAACTGCAATAGTTGTCACAAATACTGATTATCCCCCCAAAATTATATGTTTATGAAAAGTAGATAAGTCAAGGTGTACAACTAGGGTCATTTTGACACTTTTCAAATAGGGATTTTATCGCCAATTGCTGCCAAATTTTGAGGTATTTTTATATTTTTGGGGTTTTTTTTGCATATGTTGCAATGTTGCTTTAGATTTTATATTACATTTTGTATAGAATATGTGCAACTGCAGAACAAAACACCAAATTGTGTTCACCAACATCCCCCGGTTCCAACAAGGCCTCACATGCATGGTTCATGCATTTTTTGAGGAAGCTATGAGGGCAAAACTGGAACATGCGCATTTTCGTTTTCACATTTGGAATTTTCAGAAATTGGTTTCCTGGGCCCATATCCCATTTGGGACATTTTGGAAGCCCCCTGCTGTAAATTACCCCATAAAAGTATATATTTATGAACAGTAGACAAGTCAAGGTGTTCAACTAGGGTAGTTTTGACAGTTTTCAGCTAGCCTTTTCTTCACTGATGTCTGCCAAAGTTCACGGAAAATTTATTTTATTGCGTTTTTAACAAATACATTTCAATGTTAAAATTTATTTCTTGCACAGCATATGTGCAACAGTGGAAGAAAGCACCACATTTTGTTCACCAACACCCCCCGGTTCCAACACGGCCTCACATGCATGGTTCATGCATTTTTTGAGGAAGCCATGAGGCCATAACTGGAACATGCGCAAGTTTTCAGAAATTGGTTTCCTGGGCCCATATCCCATTTGGGACATTTTGGAAGCCCCCCCACTGTAAATTACCCCATAAAAGTATATATTTATGAACAGTAGACGAGTCAAGGTGTTCAACTAGGGTAGTTTTGACAGTTTTCAGCCAGCCATTTCTTCACTGATGTCTGCCAAACTTCACAGGGAAATTATTTTATTGCGTTTTTAACGCATACATTTCAATGTTGCAATTTATTTCTTGCACAGCATATGTGTAACACTGGAAAAAAAACACCACATTTTGTTCACCAACACCCCCCGGTTCCAACAAGGCCTCACATGCATGGTTCATGTATTTTTTGAGGAAGCTATGAGGGCAAAACTGGAACATGTGCATTTACATTTTTTTAAATATTTTTTTTCATCAGATTACTTGTAAGTGACAGGTTTAGGCCGCTGACATCAATCAGGGAGACCGATCAATAATCAGCGACTTAAAATGTCACCGACAAGTCATCAGGTAATAATTATGATTTTTTCATTTATTAATAATTTGTGTTTTTTCATAATTACCCTAGATGACCCCTCTCTCTTTGTAGAGCAGGGTCATCCGTGGGCTACCATAATGATCCGATCACTCCTATTGGCCAGGAGTGATCTGATCAGCCCAGCATTTGACCTGGAAGCACCCTGGACTTTCAGGTCAGTGCTGTTATTTTTTTTTTATTATTATTATTATTTTATTTATTTTTTTTAATTTATTTATTTTTTACAAATTTTTTTTAATTATTATTATTATTTTTTACATTATTTTTTTTAACTCTTTCAATGCTGATGCTCCATTGAAGCACAGCATTGATTGATATTTAGTCCCCACAAGCTTGTGGGGACTAATATTAACCCCTGCAATGCTGCGATGGGGGTCATACACAATCGCAGCATTGAAGGGGTTAATTGAGGAAGAGGGGGGTAGGGTTTAACTGAGGAAGGGTGGGGGAGGTCTGGTCTCCACACTCATGTGGAGACCAAAGAACCCTGTCTCCCTGTCCCTGAAGCTGCCTCTGGCAGCTGGGGCACAATCTCCAATAGACTGGAGATTGTAGGGGAGGAGTCTCTCTGATCGGTCCTACAGGACTGATCAGAGGACTTCTGGGGGCTCGTTTTTGCTGTTGCTGGTCTGCCTGGGCTTCCAGGCAGACCACCAGCAGCAGAACCCCCTAAAAAACGGGAATTAACCCCTTCAATGCCGCGATCACGGCATTGAATGCCGCGATTGCGGCATTGAAGGGGTTAACGCTGCACTGACGCTCTCATGGAGCGATCAGGCAGCAGGGGGGTGTTGGATCAGGTCCCCACACTTGTGTGGGGACCCATTCAATACCCCCCCACCCTTCCCTGAAACCGCGATTGCAGATTTTTCTGCAATCGCAGTTTCTGCCTAGAGAATCACTCCGTGGGAGTGATCGTGGGCTTGGGGGCGGGCTTAGACAGGCTGTGCTGTCTGCCCAGGACTCCTGGGTAGACAGCAGCAGCTGCGCCCCCACGATCACCGCGATTGTGGTGATGTGGGGGTGTTTTTTGGAGGAGACGTACCTGGTACGTCCCGGTCTACCGGTGACTGTTAACCAGGAAGTACCAGGTACGTCCCGGTACTGAAGGGGTTAACTTGGAGTTATTTTTGACAAATGTCTTTTGGATTTTAGTTTATTGAATAACAAATAAACAAGACAAATAACAAATAAGTTATAAAAATGTTCTTTTTTCTAACTTCTTTTTTTCACACTTTTTTTTCTTCTGCCTGTTTTATTGACAATCCCCCTCCCCACCTAATACTGCCTCCTGCATACATTATCGGGCATTTCACTACTAAGCAGCACATCACCCAGTGGCTGGAAATAATGGTATGGTGCACCAGGCAACCAAATTAATAAGGGTTATAAGAAAAAATCCAGTAGTCAAAACATACAATTTGAGATCATGTCTGGCAGAGCCATCAGGCACACTGGGCAAGTTTGTCCTGCAAGAGAGGCAATTTTCTGTATAATGTATAAGTCAATATGTCAATCAATGAGCTGACTTTCAAGAGCTCCAACTAATTTAACAATGCATCAAACAGGGCCAACAAGCTCATCTTGCAAAAGAAAATCATTGGGGTACATAGTACCCTAAGTTGATTAGAAGTCCCACTTTAGTGAATAAATCCCTTCCCATTGTACAGCCCTATGGAATATGATGGTGCTTTTTAAATTAATAATAATAATAATAGGCACGCTAGTGTGTGGCTGCAAGCATATTCTGTGATTGACCAGGTCCTGCAAGGTGTCTGTTATGCAATGTTGACAAGTACTTTAATTAATATATAATTATAGCTTTTTTCTGGTGCTGCGATCTGTTAAACTAATGGTCTGAACACTTTTATATACTTTTGTCTGCCTTTAATCATTTGAGTAATAGCTAATCTCATAGAGAAAAAAATATTTATTTAATACTGTGAATCACTGTGGGATTGATTTTTCCTTTCTCTAGGAACAGCAGATGCCATTGATTTAATTTTCCATTGTGAAGGCCTACCCCAGAGACTTTCTGCAGGAAGACATTTAAATTAAATATACCAGCATGTCTTGGAGCCATGATCAACCACTAAAGGTTGCCTGGCTAGCCCCATCCCTATGTGCAAGCCATGAAGTTCTCTGCTATGCTTGTCGCGTCTGACACAGAGTCTCCAGATTAAGTGCTGCTTCCCCAGGGCTATCTTTTTTTCTCCACTCTCCACACAAGTTACTGCCACTTCTGCCTACTCTCTACCACTCCATGCCGACTCGTTTAAAGCCTAGGTGGGGTTAACCCTAGCCATATGTGTGAATATACCCAAGGAAGTGGTTTGCAATGGATCCCTGTAAGGTTTCACCCTAAGCTTTGCTTACATGGCATAGTCTTTTACCTCTTTACCATAGGTTTTCATTATTTTTTTGTCATATTCACCATAAATTGGTTAAACCATGATTTCTCATTTTCTATATTTGATGAACGCGCACATAATCATTTTTTATGGGATAAAATAGAAAATCAAATTTAAATTTTGCTTAAAATGTCTTCTATACTGTAGGTGCCACAGCTGAATAATAACCCAATTTATGTGCAGCAATGTCTCCTGATGTTAATCACACCCCACATACATATTTTTTCAAGAAGGCCACATCCATGCTGTCTTGTGCAGTGCGGTCTTTCCTTCTTCTGACCCAGTGTGTCCTTCTGAGACGTTCTCATGCCCCATGCGCAGGACAGGGGAGGAGCACAATACTAGGCCACTCATACAGCAAATAAATGGTGTGGGTTCGGCAAGTGACCTGAAACGGACATGCAAGTCGTGATCAGGGCCGGCTTTAGGTGTTCAGACACCCTGTGCATGGTTCCCCTCCCCCATCATCTCTTCTAGAGGTCCTTTGTCCCCTCCATGACTGTGCCACAACTCTCTTTTCTTCTCTCATGTAGTTCAAGTATAAAATAAAAAGCACATGGAAACACAGCATAGAGTGTAAAGATCAACCGAATAAGACTTACAAACCCTGTATTTGCAGGTATTAAAGCTTTGAACCTTTAATACCCACTCCCTAGTTTATCCCTGCAGTATTTTATTATTAATATTATTATTTATTTCTGTTAATGAGATTTTATGCTAGAAAAGGGATGCCATAAATTATAGCTCATTTAATGCAGGCTTTTTAGTAGCACTATAGCAGCACTCCAAAAACACTTTTCATTTAATAACTTCAAGATTAATTATTTTTTTCCTTTCCTTATCTCCTAGGACGATAAAAGCTACTTAGCTCTTGAATATAGTGTCTACTGAGAAATGTAATTTGCAATTGCAGGCTTTCTCATTTTAGCTTTGTCGTTTAGTGGTAATGTTTATGTTTTTTTTTCTTTAATGTATTTTTGTACTTGTTCTATTTTTAATGGTTCAAGGTTGCTTTATTTAATTGTTTACACATTATTGAAACACCCGTGACCAACTGACATGTTCAATATGAGGTAAATAGTAACGTGGTGATCTATGGCTGAAAGAGGACAGTCTGGTGTGAACAACCATTGTGGCCAGACAGGGCCAGAATGGGGATGACTTGTCGACCCTGGCACTTTAATTGTTATAAGTGGCATATCCACTGCGCATTGCAGCATCCTATCTGTGGCCAGATTATATTTCCTATTACCAGATCTAAAGCAAATCCTTTTATCATGATTTTCAGGTATTCTTGATTTAAAATATTTCTTCTTAAAGTCAAGAGTGTCATATCTAATCTTCAATTTAAATATATATATATTTATATGGTTGTGCACAATTGTGTATACACTGTATTACACAATTGTATATGTTTCTTTTATTCTGTTATTAATATACCCAAGAAAGGAGAATTATGTTTTATGCTTTTATATTATAAGTCCAAAATGAAATATCTATGATATAGCTGACAATTCCCCTATTCCATTGGAAAACTAAATGAAATAAATTACGCACAAAAAGAAATAAACATCTTCAATGACGTTCAGCGTGTCCACAATTTGCTGACGTTTTTCATATATTGTACAGAAATACACGTGTACTGCTTGGAAAGCATACCACAGTGTGGAGGGACAGCTTTCTTCCCTTTCCATATAATTTTATGTTGTGCCATGTGCATAGTCTGCCTGGCCGTTAGGCGGTAGCATTGCATAACTGTCTAATTACATGGTTTGTTGGTATTTTCTGTTTATGGTTTTGGATAAACATGTGCACTAACCTAAGGAGCAATACAAAAATTAGGATGCAAGTGACCAATGTGTGCAGATTCTACAATCAACCAAGCCAACAGTTCCCTACAAAGTTTTCTAACCTCAAACCATGACTTTGTAATACAGGTGAAATGTCCATCTTCTGCTGATAAAGAGGTCACTCAGCTTATGTATAAGTGTTTATATTTTTAGAGACTGATGTTGGCTACCTCAAAGAATATTGATTTTGACGGTCACTTCCAGACTAGTTTATTGGGCATATTGGTAGGACTCCATTAAAGCCAATGTGGTAGATACACCTTGAAACTTGAGGTTTGACTGTGAATCCCTAGGTAAAGCCCTGCTTCCCTGGGTCAGTTTCTTCTTTCTCCAGGCAGGAGAGAGGTGATTGACCTTCCCGTTTCCCGCTGAAGGGGGCTGTCTGGGGCTAGCCCTGCCTCTGTATACAGCTAGCCATGTCCCTTCCTTAAGCCAGTCCTCTAGAAGAGAAAAAGCTTTAGGAAGTGTATGGTGGGAACTGAAGGTGGTGCATCACTCTCCAACCACGTACTCAGACATTTATGAACTTGCATGCCGTAAGGTCACTATGAGATTAATCAATGTAGTCTACATGGAAAGGTACAGTGGCAGAAACAGCCTATTTGGATTTACTTGCCCTCCCCCAAACAAAAAGGTGCTAGCCCGATGAGAGACCTCTCACATAACCAACCCACTTGGCTGATCCCATATAATAGTTTAAATGTACAGTGTAATACAAACTCTAATGTGAGACAATATATAGTTTAGAGTATAAACTCGAACATCAAAATACATTATTTTGCCGTGGAATAAGCAGCATTAAAACAAACCTTAAACAAACTTATTAGTACTAAATTAAATACCTGATGAATTTAGAATCCTTATGTGCATTACCATATTTTTGTGTTCTTTATCAATGTGCTAATGTGAAGAAGTAGTCTTTGTCAGCGTTGTCACACTCATTTTCCTGAAATTGCTAATGCGTCTAGCAAACAGTGCGCAGGTCATTTCAGACACATCGATTCTACTACAAAGTGGCTAAAATACTTATCCTAATACACTAAAACAACTGTGTCTGGTACTTTGTCAATGATATGTTGCATGGGTAAGTAACAGAAAACATCTTGTCTAAACACGTGTCAGGGTATGGATTCACTTACATACAGGGTGGAGCTCAGGAGTAGAAAAGGGTATATTTTTATAGCGCTCCAATAACTCCAATAGAGGCACGGTAATAATCAACACCTTATGTGCGGATCCACATTCCTTTAGAGTGTTATTGCTGACATGTTTCACTATGAATGTATTTAATATTTTTTTCCAAAGAAATCATTTAGCTCTTGTTAAGAATCTACACTTCATTCAGCAGCAGGCTAGACTCGTGGCACTAATCTGACACAAGCCTTTAATTAGACATGATCAGACATAAGGGAGTTAGTACTTTACTTAATTAGCTTATATGACCTCACCATCTGATTACTGACCTTTTAATATCCTATGGCACAGAGTAAAGCCTTTATTTGAAGATAACCTTTATTGGTCAACATAGAAAAATATGTAAAGCTTAGGTCTCTTTTTCAAATGGAAATCAGCTTTCCATCTGAAGAAGAGATCTCTGAAGAGATAAGCTTTGTCTAAAGACTCCATTTTCTTTAGGCAGTCTTGGGAACCAGTGAGAGTCAGGATTTTAAATTGAATCCTGAAGGGTACAGGCAACCACCGAAGAGACTAACAAAGGGTAGAGGCGATAGTAGAGCAATGGATAATGAAGATAAGATGGCAGCAGGATTATTGATGGATTGTAATGATGTAAGACTGGAATGAGGGAGGCCATCTAAGACAGAGTTGCAGTAGCCAAGATAGTAGATAACGTGGGCATGAACAAGAACCGTTATTGCATGTTTTTGAGAAGTAGGTGGTAGGGTTTTTAAACACACTGAATGTGAGGAGTGAATGAGAGGTCAGAGTCAAGTGTGACACCAAGGCAATTAGTGTGTGGGGAAGGGGTCATTGACATTGATGGAGACTAACAAAAAACATTAGCATTAGGTAAAAAGAAGTTCTAGGAATCATTCAAAACTCCAGTTTGAAACAGAGGCAAGGCAGTTGGTGACCCTTCCTAAGAGGAAGAGAGGAAGATTGAGGTAGGATTGGTAGATCTTAGTGCGTTTAACAAGTTAATCATTTCGTTTAGGTAACTTTTATCGTCCTTAAAAACATGGAGACTTTATCAATATTTTATCAAGTTTTACCAATATTTAGGAATAATTTGTTTTGTTATCAATGTATCTACTAATCCTGTAATATAGATTCAATTTATGAGTTGATTTTTTTTGGTGTTGATTACAGTGTCATCTGCAAACATGTGCCCAAAAAACTTCTCCTCGTTCTTTTTCTTTTCTTGAAAATACTCCTGTATATATAGGAAGTTAATGGATTTTTATGTACATACCTATATGAGCATTTGTTTACATTATATTAGGATATACTGTACAGCTTTGCAAAAACAAGCAGATGTAGATGGCATTGTCTGATTGACAGATGTTGATGTGAGGAAAAAACTGTTCTAAAAAGAGGATATTTGTGGATCCTTATTATCATACAGCTGCCTGTTTCTTACGATGCTTGAATATATCCATTGTATCCCTTCTACATGCTTTATCTTTTTTATATTTTTAATTGATTTTCTTTTAGTCAAGAACAAAAACTCCCTGCTTTATCACAGCATTTCTCCTCCCTTTCTTTCTTTGTTCCCTGGTAATCTATTGGGGTGTTATCATGAAGGGACACACAATGTCACTCGCCTCAGTCCAGCCATATAGCAGTGCACTTGAAGGACACTCTGAGCTCAGTGCTAAGTCTTGGACGCAGCAGCAGGACTGGAGGTCACCGTCTCGAGGCTCGAGGTCTGTGCTAGTGTGGCATTCCCCTGTTGGCACCCCCCCCCCAAGAACACCAGTGCTCATCATTACAACTAAGTGATCTATCATTTAACAGATTAAAGAACAGTCTTCTATGAGATGATTTACACTCTACATTGCTCTGTTAATAAGCTTCCTGGGGGGGGGAGTCCATTTCTGTGAACCAACCCCCTCTTTGCTCCTGATGTCCTTTTCTAGCAGCACAGAACGTTTGGTAGGTATAATGTATCACAGTGCTGTACACCCCTTAAAGAATCAATATTGTGTGCATAAACCATAGAAAGGTGTTTAGAACGTTAATTGTGTGCTGAAAATACAACAAGTCTTCTCAATTCCTTATTTGCATACAGTCATAAACTGTCTCAGTAAATACCTGCCCACTACTCCCCTCTTCAGGCATTCAGGATGCTATGAAGTATCTGAAACTATAAATCATGGCTGTTCAGATTGACTTAAATATGCTTGAACTATTCTCATAGAGGAGAAAACATCAAACATGGTTCCAATCTAACCTGACTCCTGACATGACACAGGGGTTGTACAAATGGAAGTATCCCAAATGCACTTAGAGACAAACAAATGACCAAGTATAATGTAAAAGCTGAGACAGCAATCTCCCATCCTGCACCAGTTGAGGAAGTGGAGCGTGTCTGCTCCTGAGGACCATATGCTAGACAGCTTGCACCTGTTGTGATCCCCTGGCTCCCGGCCTGGCATTTTACCTCTGCTAGTCTAATCTGCTTTACCATTTTGTGAACTGAAGTTTACTGATGGGCTACAGATCCCAACAGGACACACGGTTAAGGGAAGGAGGTAGAGAGAGGCACTCAGGTGATTCAATTCTCACACATCTTATTTCTTCTTTTATAAGTCAGTGATTGTGTTCCAAGAAAAGGCAGGAAAATGACCTGCTTTACATCGTCACCTGTTTTGACAATTACATTTGTTTTTCATTTGGCTAGAATATATCACTAGACCCAGTATCATGCATTATTATTTATTGTTTTATATAGCCCCCATCATAGTGCTGTAAAATATTAGAAATCCCTTGTTATCAATGCTCAAATGCAGAGTTTCCATAGCCAAAAAAACCCCTATGACTTCCATCCTGTGCTTAACTCATGTTTGATGCAACATGGGGCAATTAATTATATCACCATTTGCTAGTGAGACTTGGGGTGCCATGAAAAAGCTTCTTTTCCCTGGCCTTCCTGTCCAAAAATTCAGAGGTTTGGATGTTCTCTAGGAATAGAGGCAGGTAGCCTTCAGTTGGCAGTGCTTCCTCTGGAGAGAGTCATCCCTAAACCATGGGTTGTTGCGGCTAGCACCAACCATCTCCACCAAAGAAATATTTGTCTTTGGTTATAAATGCCTTGGGACTTAGAACCACTGTGGCACTTTCAATAAATAAAGAAAAAATAAGGCAAAAAATGATGCACCAAATTATCCTTGGTCTCCATGACACCAGATTTTCCATACATAGTTATGGTACATATTCAATTTACTACACCTAAGCATATCCATGATAAGCAGGGCTTTTAGCGTCTCTTTTCAGCATTCTGCTATTTCTCAAGCTCTCTGTGACCTGAGAAGAACTGATAACTATACAGTTATATTCAATGTATTGCATTAACATTTTTAAGATAATTTCAACAATAGATTTTATCATATTTGAATTGTCCCGATAGTGGGATTCCTTTGCAATCTTGACTGAGGCATTAGGGAAAATGAAGGAAAACTTCTAAGAAATACCCTGGCTATGCATGTGGTGGAGGCAGAGGTGATGTTAGAACTAGAAAAATCTGAACAGTCTTAATGTCAGGTATTAAAATAATATATACTTATTAACAAAGAGCCAGAATGTAAATCTCTTATACTAAATATTTAAAACTGATTTATATCGTGTTAAAATAAATTAACCGAACAAGCAGTTATGCTCTATTGGTGCCTGTGGTTTGCTAGCCAGGTTACTGGTTTGATGGCTACATACAATGTAATAGTTGGGACCAAAAACAAGACTGAAGCTGAAATACGTATGCACCCTGGCCTGTACGTCATAACATTCTTTGTAAAAGAAATATGTGTTTTAAATAAGAATAGGATTATAAAATGTATTCGCTGTTTTTATTAATATGTATTTTTCTAAGTCGAGATGTTTCTGAAGCTTCCGTTATACAGATGACTGAGGTCAGGTTAATCTCCGGCTATTTCCTCTAATGCTGTTAACACTCACATAAAAAAATGGCTAAAATGTCTAATGTTTGATGAGAGGCAGAAAATACATTACTCTCTCTTTTAATGGCCTACTGAAATAGAATCGAGAGGGTTCCACCAGCAATACAACCTCTGCAGTGTTTTTTTTTCTGCTTTTAAGTGAAAGCTATTGCACAAATTACCATATTTCGTTGAAATGTGTATATAACTGAATAGCTTGGTGAATTCAGTAGCTCCATTCATAGAAAACCCTCAAGTGGAGCTGAATTGGCACCGGCAAACAGATGGCCACTTTGATCTAAAGAAACGTGCTTCCAACTCCTTTGTCTACCTGCCAGGACAAGGCACCTATTAAATCATCCCCTTTTGGCATTTCAAGCAAGAGAGTAATTGTTCATATCAGTTCATACTAGATTGCAATGCAGGTTAATTAAACAAAATGTATGTATTTCAGTAATGGGGATTGTGTCCTGGGGCAATTTACATCTGATTATTTGCAAATTCAATGCAATTTGTTATGCTTCTGTATGGGGAATGGAGAGTGCATTGAAACAAACTGTGCTTTATTAAGAAAGAATAATGGCCCATTCGGTAGCCACCACAATAGCTTGTAGTCACATCTATTTTTTAAATTAAGACATTTAAGTCTAATTTTGGAAATGCCAAATGATTATAGGGTATGATTGCCAGGTGTACGGTTTCAATAGAACAGTACAGTATATGGTATATTATCTGCCACCAGATTAGCAGACAGAAGAGTCAACGTTAAACACATTTTCAACTCTTCATACACAGCCCACACAATACGAATCTCCCATGTTCAAAACTCTTTATACTACGTACAACTTTTAACCATACCTCTAGCCTCTTACTTACCCTACAGCTCAAGAGAGTTGGAAAAAGTAAGCAGAGAACTTCAGTAATCCAAGTGCTGCCGCTATAATACTGTCAATCACTAGCAGGACATAGAATACCTAAAAGGGACAAATAAGTATAATCAATTTTAATCTAGCAACAGGTTTCATGGAAACACGGAACAGTCAATATGTTTAATGCATGGGCTTTGGTCCGGAGTATAATAATCAATACAAAAGGTGATATTCAAGGTCTTCTAGTAGAACCCCTAGTCAGGTATTCTGGGTGCGTATATACTGGAGCATGCTTATTTTACAATCTACTGAGTTGCATGTAGACAAAAGGAACATTCATGTTGATGCAAGTAGAACACCTGTATTCCCAAATTCTGCTGTCATCATCTTTATTGTGCTCTTCTTGTGTCTTAGAGACTAAATGTACCAATTATGTTTGCATGCTCAATTTAATCCACCCTCCTTTATGAATGCATCTGTCAGCTCTGTACAAATTTGCTGATTTTAAACATTCGGGTCTTGCCAGATTGTCCATGGACACACATGCATTCTACACATTGGAGGCCAGATCTGTAGTGCATAAACCTATACATACTAGTATGATTAAATTAGTTACACACTGATGGGTTGTCAAACCTTGTGCCTCAGCATGTATAATTCATAGATGTCTATTTTTAAATGGCTAGACCCTGGAGTCCCTTGAGTTTACCAAACTCCAGGTGAATGGCCAGCTTCTCCAGATCACATAAAGGACTGTTCTTCACTTCTACACCAATGTAGTAACATCTAAGACACTCAACAAGTTTTTCTTGCATTATGATATAAAAAGCTTTTTAGCGACTCAACTAAAAATATCTTAATATGCTGAAAGTACAAGGAAATTGCCCAATCAAGCTTTGAGAAAAACAGGAGTGTTTTTGGAAAATTGCAAATATCACATTTACATTTATGTGCGTTGCATACACATCATGTTAACAGATAGAAGCAGGTAGGCTATGCAGTAGCCTATGGGGCCCACAATGTTAAAAAATGTCAAGCATTTTACCATGAGTGATATGTGTTAACGGTAAAGACAGGTGTGCTCTCTAAACCAGAATGCTATTCACCCTTTTTCTTGTCATTACAGTCAAATGCATATATTTAAAGCACACACACACACAAGGGTATGCTGAGTGTGTGATAAATCTGGAAACCTCCCCCAGACAGCGCACACAAGTCCAGGCAGATGATGCCACCATACCTGGGAACTTCTTTGCTCCGGCTACCCGGAGCCTTCCCTTGCGGGACACGGCCAGGACTGCTCACTGACATCAGTGGGGCAGTCCCATAACGTCAGTGGGCGGTCCTGCTGCCGTCGGGCGGCGCGGTCCCGCTGCCGTCGGGTGTGTGGGGGGGCGGTCCCGCTGCCGTCGGGGGGGGCAGTCCTGCTGCCATCGGGGGGGCAGTTCCGCTGCTGTCGGGAGTGTTCCTGCTGATCTCAGTGGGCATTCCTGCTGACATCAGCGGGAAACACCCCCATTTAAAGGGCAAATGGGTGGGGAGTGTCAAGACCCTGCTCCCGCGACCCAGAGGATTCTGGTGTTGACCCGGAGAACCGAAGAAGTGGTGCTTCACCCAGAGTAAAACCTGGAGAGTTCCCAGTACATGCTTGTACATGTTTATGTTATTATCTACCTTAAAAATTACATACAGTATATTTCCTTGTCTGATGTTTGCTTACAATTTACTTCTGGAACAACATGATATAATCTAAGCTGAAAAAAGTGAAGGATTTCTATAGATCAGAGACTAGTACATCAGGGTGACTGTCTATTATAAAAATGCTCATCAGAATTGTATACAACTGTTTGGACAAATAAACAAGACATATTGATCTAAACATGGACTGGACTTGTTCTTAATTTCATTTATAATGAGTTGTATTTTTTCCCTTCAAATAGCCTCTAGAACAGACTTTTTACTCATTATTGGGCAACAAAGGACAAGCTAATTACTACTCTTTATCATCAGAGCCACGTGCCAGTATAGAAAACCAGTGCAAATTGCCAGTCATTAGAAAAAGCTTTACCTCCATTTATTACCTGCACTATGTTGTACAAGCTAACAAATATTAAGTCACACAATAAAAGGGTTTGGTTTCTCGGACAACAATTATTGTCACGTATATACATGCAAAATGATCATTATGGCCTTTACTATCACCTTCCTCCCTGCACAAAAATGAGAAATTAATTTCCGTTTGGCTAACCACAGTGACAACAACGTTAGTCCTATTATTATCCCAAAGAATCATTTTCAGATTATTCACAAAATCTCTGTCCTAGAAACAGCCCCATAATCAGGACTATCAGCACTAATCCAGGTTGGGTCAGCCCTTTGTCAACTGGGACCAGATCAGGAGGCAGGAACATAGCAAACACCCTGACTTGTCTGTGGCTCTGCTGCCCCATACACAACAATCATTATGCTTGCCCATTTTCCCTGCTTCTAACACATCAACTTTAAGGACAAAATGTTAACTTGTTGCCTAATATATCCCACTCATTAACAGGTGTCTTGATAACAAGATTGTTAGTGGTCATATTGTTATGGCTGATCGGTCTATGTGTGTGTCTAAGCATGAATGTGTATATGTATGTGTGTGTGTGCAGGTATGGATGTGTAAGTGTGTAAGTATGAATGTGTATGGGTAAATGTGTCAGCATGGATGTATAAGTGTGTGAGAGGGAGTATATGTTAACACAAGTGAGCATGGATGTTTATGTGTAAGCATAAGTATGTGTGTGTGAGAGGGATTATGTGTTAACAGTGTGTAGGGTGTAAGTGTGTGTTAATGAGTGTGTTGGTGTGAGTGTGTAAAATATGAGTGTTTGTAAAAATGTATGACAATCCCAAAAAAAAGTGCGGAAGGGAAAAAACAAAATACCGACCTTGCAGTGCAAAAGCAGGAAAATATTGGCATCTAACATGATCCTTAGATAAAAAATGTTACATCATGGCTCGCTTGAATATTGGTAAAGAGACATTAATGTTATTATAATTAAATAATCAAGTTTTTTTAAATAAATTATGTTTATATGTGCTTTTTACACATGCATGTAAGGATACTGACCTTTATCATAGGCCAAGTCCAGCCACGTGGGCCAGTAATACAGTGACTAAAAACACATTTAGCAAACAGCATGATCAATGTGCTCCATCTCTATTCGAAACACTTTAACAGCAAGAAACTGCATAGAAAATCTGTAAGAGGAGCACAGAAAGAACCTAGTTGAGGAATAAATGTTGCATTAAGTCTAGACCCCTTTCTGCAACTACAAGTAAAACAAAAAGTATTCGGGTAGATGGATCAGAGCAACCCCAGGGGCTATAGCTGTTTGCCTCACCTGCATTTTGCACTAGAAAAAGAAAACACCTTTTATATGGGAGGGCATTATCTTCTGTGATTCTAAAATTTGCAAGAATCAGCTGCTTGCATGAATCATATAATACAGCTTTTCCTAGCCGGCCCTAGCGTGTTTTTTTAATTCACCATCCCCATTCATTACTATTTTACCAGATAACCTAGATTCTAAACTTTAATATTAAAAGATAGATACATTAAAAAGGTAAGAATTGTACGTTAGTACGTGACGGGAAACCGGCCTCTGAATATAATGACTCGGCATCAATAATTCCTGTGTCATGGTGAAATTAGTGCAGTCAATATGTCTAGTGATCTATATTGTATCACCACACTTCATAGTATAAAACCTGTTGTGTCAATATAAGAATTTGCTGTTCGAATAAATGCAGACAATATTCTTTGTTTTGTGTAATTCCTTGTTATTTCTCTGGCTTTGCTGTTCACCTTCCTTGCAATTCACTTCATTAAGGATGACTCTTTCTGGCTCCAAAAGCAGGTGCTCTGGGATTTTATTTCAAACACAATCACTCAGGATTCATTTGTATTCTGCTTGGGCAATTTGTGTCATGCTAGACTTAAAGAGAATGCTTGTGGAGCTGAGAAACTGGGCGCAGATGAATAACAAATATATATGTATTCTTAAAGGAGAACAAACGCCTAAAAGTTAAAACTAACCCTATAGATACTTTTTCAGGGTTTTTCACTTAAACTAAGACAGTCAAGCCCTGGATCTTTTACTTGATAATATAATGAGTGCCATAAACATGGCTCTTACCACCTTTTTGACATTTAATTTTAGATTTATAGCACACTACATTACATAGTAGCAAATACACCTGAAAAATATGGCTAGTGGCTACCATATACATTGGTTCCTTATCTTTGTAATGAGGGCAGCATTCATCAGTGCATTCTGGCCTAGGCCAACTATTTCAGCTGGTCCGGTGGTTTGAAAGCCTCCTTGCCTCAAAACCAGAGGAAAGATTGCCCTCTGGAGAAATCACCCCCCCCCCCAAAAAAAAGTTTTGTTGCTCAATGGGTCACTTACAAGGGAGATCTCTGACATATGACATCATATCCCAATGCACCATAGTGAGGATGACACCTGTGGAGGGGCTACTGGGTTAGGCCTAGGGCAGCAGCAGACAAAAATACAGTATAACTGCAACATCAAGGAGATATTAAAAGCATTATCATTATGTCAAATGTGTTTATTCACTAAAGTGGGAGTTTGAAGGATAGTTTCAGTTTCAACCCACCAACTTCACTTTGCATTGTGGTACGCCAAGCTAGTAAGCTTCCCTTCACAAAACTGAGTTGAATTTGGAGCTCCACTGAAAAGTGGCCTGCAAACTCCCACTTTTGTGAATAAACCCCTGAGCAGTAGTGTATACTGGCCTAGGGCAGCAGGTCTGGGATGGCAGCAACCGGTGGTCAATGGGCAGTTTGCAAGGGAAATCTCTGATCTCCCCAACTGGCCCTTTTACGCTTTGGAGGTCTGTGTCTAGCCAGCCCTGTCTCCACAGTATGTTGTGTCCCACACCATGGACAGTAGCTGCTGGGGTAGGTCCTGCGGTGCTGACTTGGGTCATGCCTTTTACAGTGTCCAACACATACGGTGACCACATCAACCAAGTTTTCCAAGTTTTTTACATATTGCTGACCAACCCAGACAAAATGCTGCCCTGCAGTATAGGGATGTATAACTAATTGGTTTTCTTACATAAGTCTATACATGCTCTGCACCATGCTGCAGGGCAGCGCTTTATCTGGGCTGGTCAGCAATATGTAAAAAATATGTGTGTCCTGGAAAACAAGGCCAATGTGGTCACCCTACCAGCACACCACAGTCCCCAAGGCTGTCCTCCATTTGTATTTTAGCATTTAATCTAATCCATGTGTAATCTCATATTTGGCTAGGAGTAGTATCTGTAGGAAGCTGCAATCCAAGGACAGGTTGATCTGTATCTTCACCAATGTTTAAAGCTGCTAGCTAAAACCTGGCTTGTCGTGAGTAGATTTGTCCATAGAAGGAACCCACAGAGGTTAATTAGAATGAATACACAATGTGACAGTGTGGCATATGAACCACTAAATCATTCATAACCAATGTCTACAAAGTCTAATAAATGTTCTAACTGTAGAAAGAGGTACCTATGAATGAGAAGGGAAATGAATATGCTGGTGTGTTGATAGAGAAGTAAAATATGAATGAAGTAGTTCCTGCAGA
This sequence comes from Sceloporus occidentalis, assembly GCA_023333645.1. Lineage (NCBI taxonomy): Eukaryota > Metazoa > Chordata > Lepidosauria > Squamata > Phrynosomatidae > Sceloporus > Sceloporus occidentalis. The sequence continues at coordinate 857,508 of JALMGF010000025.1, read as the reverse complement.
GGCTATGGACAAGTCTATCATTGTATTTGTCCAAAAGACAATATATGGTCTAGTTTATGGGTAATCCACTGTTCATTCACCAGATGTTTATTATTAGAGTTCTAAGAATAATTTTAAAGAGCTCAGGAATGTCTTGAACGCCTGTTTAAAGAATTCACATTTTAAAAGAATAATAAAATGTTTGAGATGCAAAAAGTTTCTTGACAAGCAAATGTAATTTAAAGCATTCTTGCTTATGCATACACATTGTAATGTAAGCAAACGTATTTAACGTGTCGAAGTTTGCGAGATTAATATATCAAACATAATGTTTAAGGAATTCTAATTTTTAAGATTTTGAAAATCAATTACTTCCCAAATCTGAATTATACACCATAAAATAGCCATGGAAAATATACCTAATTATATAAAGAAAGAGTTTGACCTTCTAGGCATGGAATGTTTTGTGGTACCTGCATGTTGTGTATATATATATAATTAAAATGAAGGTGGATGAGACAGACTAACATGTAAAGAACTGCACACCTCACTTGCCTCAGTTAAGGTCAATATTCACAATTCCATACTAAGAAAGAGATAAAATGACATCCATGGGAGAATTGCGAGGTGAAAACCACTGCTGACCAAAAAGAACAAAGGCTTGTTTGAAAAAAAACAACATCTTGATGACCTCCAAAACTTTTTCAAAACATAGGTCCACAATAAGAACATCATAAAATCGGTCAAAAACAGCGGCGGTAGTGTGATGGGCTGGGCTGCTTTGCTGTTTCAGGACCTGAGCAACTTGCCAGAATTGATGGCACCATTAATTATGCTCTTTACCAAAAAATCCTGAATGAAAACGTCCAGCCATCAGTTCAGGAACTTAAGCTCAAGCACAGTTGGGTTATGCCGAAGGACAATGATCTGAAGCACACAAGCAAGTCCTCCTCCGAACAGCTCAAAAAATTAAATGGAGTGGTCAATGTCTTGAATCTGATGGAGATGCTGTGGCAAAACCTTTAGAAAAAGGCAGATCATTCTTAAAAACTAATGTGCCTGAAGTGAAGCGAAAAACCCTCCACAGCAATGTAAATGACTCAGAAATAGAAGAAATTGGGAATGGGGCAAATATTATTTTTACAGCACTGTATGTATACCTTGCAAACTTCTGCTAGAATAACCCCTAATAAATTGCAAGCTCTTTGGAGAAGACTTTGTACTTTCAACTGTTTCCAAAGTCTGCCCCAAGTTTTTGTGTGTGGACCACTACGAAATATTTGTTAATATATTTTTTATCACCAATTACATACTACTTAGAAGTAACATGAAAATAAAAACTCCATGCCTTAAGGAAATAATCTCTGAGTTAACCGTAAGGCATACCACGCCAGGGTCATGATATACAGCAGATGTATTCTATTTTGCACTAATGTGTTAAAATACTTATCTCACCGTTCAATTAATTTTGCAAACAAACAAATTGAAGCTGTAGATTTCCGCACAATATACATTTCAAAGACAAATCAGTAGGAAAGTATCAAACACTGCAAGACTGGCAGAAGAGTATCAAAACATTATATTCTTACACAATCTGATACAAGCTTATTACTAATTTAGATTTGTCCTTTGTCCACCATCTGCCCCAGGCTGGGTTCGCCTTACCAGCTGAGTGTGCCTCTCTGATACATTGGGGAATGGTAATATTCCCACAACAGTTCTACACAACAAAAGCCAAATAATCTGTATGTGTGTGAGACACACGATTCCTTGGTCCCTGAGGTGTCTTTTTGTAAATGCACCCTTACCCAAGAGCCTTTTGTGAATGTAGACCCCAGATGGATGCCTGCAGCCCTGCTTTCTATTGTTAAAACGACTACATGGGGATTGTGTTATTAAGATCAGGCTATAATTATTGAGTTTTTCAGAAGCAGATGAGCTCAGCAGAAGTTGAGCTTCAGCGAGCTCATCTGGCTAAGCACGGATGGAACCCAAATATACAAAAAAATGACCTAAGGTACTACATCATAGAATAGGTCATCACAATAGTAGTTAATTTCTTAGAGTGTATAAAATCAAGGTCATAAAGCAGGGAAAATATCTAATTGCAAATTAGTTTTCAGTTATATTTTGGTACAGTGGATATACTTATTTTTTTTTACCTAAAACTGGTGTTCTATATACAATTTGGCATATGATCCCATGTATATGTCTGAAGCTTGCCAAACAGCAAAAACAGTAACATTGTGACAGTAAATAAAAATGCAACACATATGATCACCTATATTGTCAAAGCATCAAGTAACATAATTTATAGGACACTTTGAGATGGGTTGTACCCAGTAGGTACATTCAAGTACAAATGAGCATTACCTCCACGTGATGAGTTCCTGATGAATTCCATGTGTATTATACCTGTGTAATATCAATGGTGGTATATACCTATAATATACCTGTGTAATATCAACGGTGGTATATACCTATAATATACCTGTGTAATATCAACGGTGGCAGGTCTGGGGGCAGACACTGTGTCACCAAACCGGGGCAAATCACCATTTTGAGTGATCAGGTTGATAGTATAGTGCTGCTCAATGGTTTGGTAACAATGGAGATACATTCATATCTCTATGTAATGATGATAGAAAATACTATTTACAATTAAAGAAGCAGCTCACCCTGGAATAATAAATTACTGATAGATCATTGTAAAAAAGGAGAATTTGTTTTTTCAAATGTTGAATATTAATATTGTAAATAAATATAATAGATGTTGCAACTTTGCTCTAACACATTCTAATGAGAAATCTCAGCTCCTAATTTGCTGTTAATAAAATAAAGAATGTAAAAGAAACTACTGAAGGATTCCAAATGGTCTTTCAACTCATTATACTATAAGAAGCTCTCCACACAGATAAATTGTCTGAAGTGTAAATCATATTGATTAAGTAGTACTGACATAAGTGAATATAACATGCCAGTTTGTTCTCTTATCACAGATATATTATCACATGGTTAATCAACATCAAACTGTAAGCAGATGCATCAAATAAAATTACCCTTTAGCTTTTGGCTTCATGGATTGCTAATGAAAGAATGAATATGAAGTCACTACATAAAAACATAACAGGGAGGATTCCTCTTTCAGTGTATATAAAATAGTTTATTTAACCTTCTGAACTAGAATAATGATTAGACTTAAAATAAAAAGAACTGGACACTAAAAGGATAAATTATATATTTTATCTTTGTATCTCAAATAAAGAATTGCACAAATAAAAGCATTTAATGTGCATGTTATTAAAATTGTATTCTAACAAATACAAGACATTAGACAAAATGTACTAATTCAATACATAAATCAAAGTAGGGATCAGCGACATATCCCGACATCATATCCTGGAGCTCTAGGACCTTTACAAGCCGCCCATGGACGTACATAATGTATGGCTTTTTACTCTATAGTATTTCTCTTTTCCTGGTGAGACCCTCCTCTCCTGGTGAAGTTAAAAAGTTTATTATATTTCCTGGTGTGTGTGTGTTTGGGTGTCTGTGTGGCAGAGCATGTCCTGGTGTGTGTGTGTGTGTGTGTGTGTGTGTTTGGGTGTCGGTGTGGCAGAGCCGGTCCTGGTGTGTGTGTGTGTGTGTTTGGGTGTCGGCGTGGCAGAGCCTGTCCTGGTGTGTGTGTGTTTGGGTGTCGGCGTGGCAGAGCCTGTCCTGGAGTGTGTGTGTTTGGGTGTTGGCGTGGCAGAGCCTGTCCTGGAGTGTGTGTGTTTGGGTGTTGGCGTGGCAGAGCCTGTCCTGGTGTGTGTGTCTGGCTGTCGGCATGACAGAGCCTGTCCTGGTGTGTGTCTTTGGGTGTCGGCGTGGCAGAGCCTGTCCTGGTGTGTGTGTGTTTGGGTGTCGGCGTGGCAGAGCCTGTCCTGGAGTGTGTGTGTTTGGGTGTTGGCGTGGCAGAGCCTGTCCTGGTGTGTGTGTCTGGCTGTCGCATTGACAGAGCCTGTCCTGGTGTGTGTCTTTGGGTGTCGGTGTGGCAGAGCCTGTCCTGGCAGGGCCGGCCCTACAATGGAGCCGAGTAAGGCAATTGCCCCAGGCGGCACTTTTGAAGGGGAGCCCCAAGCGGTTTTTTTTGTTTTTTGTTTTTTTTTTAAGCGGAGGAGAGAGAGGGGTGCCGAGTGTTTTTCGCGCCCCTCTCTCTCCTCTGCGAGCCCTCTAGCTCGGTCTCGGTGCCGGCTTGTAATGCTGAACGCCGGAAGTGACGTCAATTTCTGGCGCTCAGCATTACAAGCTGGCACCGTGGCAGAGCAGGGAGACTCGCCGCAGGACTGTTTAACAGTAAGTAGATAGGGAGGAGGGTAGATAATGGCGTCGGCGAAGTTTAAAATGCATTTTAAACTTCGCCCCAGGCGGCATTAAGTCTTGGGCCAGCCCTGTGTCCTGGTGTGTGTGTCTGGCTGTCGGTGTGACAGAGCCCGTCCTGGTGTGTGTGTTCTTGGGTGTCGTGTGGCAGAGCCTGTCCCATTGTGTGTGTTTGGGTATTGGTGTGGCAGAACCTGTCCTGGTTTGTGTTTGGTCATCTGTTTCCTCACACACAATTACACATCCATGTTTACATACATACATGCCCTAGAGGCACCGCCCGACCCCTGTAGTTACGCCAGTGCATGTATGATGACTTTTCTTTTTAATGTACTGAGGTACTTCCAATCCCTTTACATAAGAGCATCCTATACTATCTGCCTAACACTGATGTGATCAGTGAGTTAAGATTCTGTTTAGTCTGTCAATTTTATGTATTTCCATAAAAAGGCCCACCAAGATCCTCAGCACCAGGCCAATGATGTTCTAAATCAGATCACTCAATATATATATTACTTTGGATATGTCATTTTCCCAAACACTACACTTTACAGTTCATTCTATTACATTACATTTATAGAGCACTGGAAGATTCTGTAGCTCTATTATAACACAGGAAGAGTGAAAATTAACAGTAAGGAAAAAATGGAAAATATGTAAATTTACAAAAAGGTTAATATGCTTTAAGGCATACTGGTATAGGAGAAAAGGCCGCTCCTCTTGCAACCTTAAGTATATACCGTATGGGAAGACATATGAATGGAGGTATTTGCATGATTATTCCTCCTCATTGTTAACTTATTGTTCCCTTTTGTTAAGCGTTTGCAATAATTGAATGTGAATGGAAGAGGGTTCCAAGGCAGGTAACTGATCATTATGTCTGTAGTACAGGCGAGTAGTTTTGATGAATTTCTTTCGTTATGTTAAAACTTGTGTAAATGTTTAACGATAAAGTACACTTAACAGTCGGAAATGACATTTAATATTAGAAAGAGGAATTGTTATTAATCTATACTATATATACATGAGCCACTAATGTTGTTTCAGAGCCCCTGAAGCTATTGAAATGATTGTTCAGCATGTGTCATGTTAGACGGAATGACACTGAAGGGTCTCGGTACAACAGAAAACATATTACTTCCATGTATTGCTCTGAGTTTCAGGCAATGAATATGCTCTCTGTGACAATTGTGGTTTACACCAGAGGAAAACATGACACTATCTACAAGTAACATTCCCCAAAGCTACATTCTAACAAATAGTGATGCAAAAGTGTTATATCCGGTTCTCTAATTAAGCAGCCCACTATACTGCTTTGAATTAGACCAAGCGACCGTATCCTTATTGTGTATCTATCCTGTGTAAAAAGACAATCCAGTGTCCCATGCAGCCCCATTAATGAAGAATGCATAGTACTTTAATTTGCGTTCTTCAACCCGTTAACGGGACACTCCAGCCATCGTATGCACTTTAATGCATGTAATAGCTGAGTGGTCCCTTTAAACTTTTGTGATGTTCCTAGAAAAGAATCTACGGATTGGTAGCATTTGTGCAGGGGATCATATACTTATCGCATTATATATTGTATACCACCAGTCAGCTCCCACACTGACTGAGTGAGCGTTTCTGTGAGGTTCTAACAAGACACCCCGTGGACAGAAAGAGCCTCCACTAATTTTAATCAGTGGCACCAAATGTGCCAAATGAAGGATTTGGGATCTATAGCTGCAAATTCTATTAAAGATAAGTGACTAATCGTTTTAAATTTTTTTGACAGGTGTAAGGAATGCAAATCAATGTACAAAATATTGTAATATGAATTGTTTGTATTAAAGGCCACCTGGAAGTGCTTCCCTGCCACTGATTGGCTGCTTGGACACCAGTGAAGGAATCTGCAGCTTCTCCCAAATGTAAGTATTTTTTTAAAAGTTTTTGCAGTAATGCATACTAAAGCTCTCAGAAAATACTTTAATATGCAATCTTAAACGGAGCACACTTTGAGGAGGTTACATTATTTTCGCAAGGAAACCTAAGCCATGATTAGCAGCACGGATGTGTATGCAGGAGGGCTTATCTATTCCCTAATTATAGCAGATGCACATGAAAGTTGCCACAGGCATCATTGTGATGAATAGATGGATATAGAGGTTAGCAGAATATAACAGCTTTTTTTTTTTTTTTGCTCTTTAGGTGATCATTTCTGAATGCTCTTTCACGGAATGTAAAAACAGAGTTTAACCAAATTTAACAACCTCCTTCAGCTTGAATATATATTCAAGCTAAAGGAATATATATATATATATATATATATATATATATATATATATATATAATGTAATATATGACAAGGACTATACAAGGAATTATTATTATATATGTTTCTTTTCAAAGGAAGGTGAATTTAAAAACCAAACTTTAAACTTCAAGCTATTCAGTTCTGAATGGCAAATATTTTACTGGAAGCAAGACACAGAAGAGCTTTGACATTGTATGGAAATTAGCAGAGCTGCATTTGGTCTGTCAATCTGAACTTTGGTATGGGTAAAGGGTGAGGGGAAGGGGTTACACGAGGACATGGGAGTTTGTGTTAACAGAAGCTGTCACCTATGTAGCATTAGCAATCAACATGGATCCCCATAACTGGCTGAACCGGGATACTGAAATATCATATTATAACATCAATATAATTTAGTTAACTTTTTAAAACCATAGGAAGATTCTTCACCATATTCACTAAACAATATGGATGATTCCCCATCCCCCCAGCTCCACTGCCCTGCAAGGAACACATTTGCTGTGCTTACGTGCTGTCTTACGGAAGATTTACAAGCGGTCTAATAAGACCTACCTGCGCACAAGCACGTTTGGTGATCCCATTTATTTCCATCACAATGTAAATTCTACATTGGCTACACTGGGACTTGCAACATACTATAATAGATTATCCATATATGATGAGGTTGAAATGGGCAGTAGAATGCCCTTTTAAAGTGCTATCTTACAAAATTCAAAATCAGATATTATAGGGGCAACCATTTGAAGACTCAATTAACTGCACAAGTTCAAAACCATTTGGGCCATCTAGTCTGCCATTATTCTTGCATTAAAGGCTCAATTCTTAATCAGCCCTTGATTCTGCCTTAGATTCAGGATAGCCAAATGCCTATTCAACATTTGTTTCAATTACATTACTTTATAACATCTAGCACTGAGACTGATTGACTTATCTACCACTCACTCACTAAAGCAGAACTTCCTTACATTGCATCTAAGCCTCTGACCGTCTTTCTTTAGATTATGACCTCTTGTTCTAATATATTTTCTCCTTTGTAGGTTCTGGGAGACCCCAAAAAAGGGGTCCTCTTGTGTCCTTTATTGCGGCGCCTTTTAACGCAGGAAAGATGCTGACCTCAGAGGGGTTGGGGGGGCTTGGCCACCAAGGAAGATGAATTCATCTCTGACTGTAAACATTTAGTACTGTACTTGGCCATAAAGCACAAACTCACCTGCAAAATTAAGTCACTTTTAGGGAGGTGAATCCTAAGATAAAGTGACTATGATAAGAGAGAGGGACGCCTTTACAAGCTTTGGACAAACACAGTACTAATGTATTTTTTTTTAAATAATATTAATTATTATTTATATTAAATATTTGTTTGAATTTCAGATTTGGTACAGTACACTTCTTAAGGATGGACAGTCTCTACTTGGGAACCTCTCTGTCCCTGTTTCCTCCTGTCATGTACTTTTTCTTTCTAGGAACTCAGAATGTTCACAGGTAATGAGTGTATTGGGGTTCTACAGCACTAAAAGTCACAATAATTCATACAGAAAAAATGTTTATAGTTTAAACTGTTAATAAGGTACATTTTTCTTCTTCTTAATACCTTATTCAGTTATCAGTAGGTCAGTAAGTCTCAGTAAAGCCATTTGATAAAAACAAAAGTTTTCTTTGGCCATATCTGAGGTAAGACCCAAATAGTTCATAACAAGAATAATTATCAAAATACATCCAATAAGACATTTATTATGGCAGACATTGCAATATTTCAAATTTCCTATATAAGACAACTTTATGTCTGGAGGGGGCATGGTTGGTGGCATGTTACTTTTTAGATGACTTTATGACCTAAAAATACAGTTCAGGCACCAACCCACAGGGTATTTGCAAACCCCCAACATTTTGGATGTCCAAATTGGGATTCCTGGGTAGGTAGTGTACCTAGAGGCAGGGTGGAAAAGGGACCAATGTTGTGAGGGGCATGGCCAGGGGTCACCCACCGACAATGTAACTCCTTTATTAAAGTACAATTTCTTTACAACTTAAATAGTATATTGGGTGGTCCATGCTGCGCGTACTTATCAAGCATTTTGTTTTGTATGCACAGAATGCATATTCATCAATCTTACGTGCTATTAGTGTTGTTGAACTGTCACAAGATCTCAAATCAAGTAGACCTTAGTGTAGCATGATATATGCATATTTGTGACAGATCAGCATTTACATCCTGATAAGGGGCTGCTGTCCCATGGGAGCCCCATTAAGGCATGAGGAGAATTTCACATGTCAGTTTTTTATCTACTTTGCATTTTCAAATCCAATATTTATGGTGTCAGCAAAGGGACTCTAAGAAGCAGGTTGGACGGCCCTTTTATATAACATCCAGAGACTGAGGAATTGCAGATGTCTAAATTATGGGTTCCCCTCCACTATAATCATGCCCAGATTTATAAAAAGTATAAAAGTTGCAAATAAAGGAAAGGCAAAATATGTTTAAGGAATTGGGCAATAACTTTAAAATTCATGAGAATTGATGTATTAAACAAACATTACTTACATATTCCTCCAGCACCATACCAATCATCATTATCTTTTTGTTTTCTAGAAGCCCAAGGTACATCATGATTCCCCTCGTCATGTGGAAAAAAAGGTGCTGCAAAAGTGATAGGGACCCAGTTTCATTGTGGCATTTTCAGGGAAAACCAAAAAAAAATGACCAAAACACATTTGCACAATAATCAAACAAAAAGGGTGCCAGGGAACATGACATTCCACTTCAGTCGTGTAACCAGCTCCAGGGGTCTCTAAGAGTAACTTGGGCGTCTTAACCCACTTGGTCTTAAGGCCAGAGGACCAAGCTTTTTTTTTCTTCATGCAGAGATGTATTTACCTCCATCGCTGCCCTAGACCCAACCCAACCCAACCAGCAACCTCAGCTGCCCCCTACACATTGTCCATTCTCAAATGGTGCACCAAGATATCATCTTGGCACTACATGTCTTAAAGGCACACTGCGCCTTCGGATGCAGACTATGGAGGCCTGTGTCTCCTCAGCACAGTCCCCCATAGTCGGCAGAGGGACTACTGCCCCACTGGACCTGCCACCCCAGGCCCAGACCAGAATAAATTGCTGGTCACACACAGGTGTTCACTTGATGTTAGCCAGAAGGCAGAGAAGCCATACCAACCACCATTTCAAGTGGCCACAGAGGATACTATTGATTAAAGGGGTATGGTTTAAGGCATGGCCATCAGTGGGCCTTTTCCTGGACGTTATTGAGATTTTGTGACCTACTGAAAACTTTAAATGCAATTCAGCAAGATGTGTGAAGAGCAACCCTGGGGCAATCACCGGAGCAACCAACACAATGTTCCATATGACTGCTTCTCTCTCTTACCATTTTGCATGAGAATATATGTTTGATTGCTAAGGGTTATAAACCAGCTGCACTGTTTGCCCCTGTGGTGTATCATGGTTTGGAAGCACAGCTAGCCTTTTTATGTCAGTTTGGATGCATATAGTCCAGCAATTCAGCAAGTACATAAGGTAGTAGGAATAGGATGTGTGGTTTGTATTGCTTCAGCAGCAGCGCTAGAGTGTTAGGTTGTGTGGAGGGCTGAAGAAAGCTCTGCGATACATCACAGTTCAGGGGCAAAGCTGGTCAGTGATTTATATATATATATATTACTTATGTGATATAGAAGCTGTAGCTAGAGAGCTGAAGCTCTTCTTCTCCTCCGTAGTCTGGCATTTCTTTTCCTACTATTTGGCTACTCCAAAGAAAGCGCTTTCCACACATGCGCACAGGGGTCTCTATAGACACCAGCAACCTCCCAGAGCTAGCAGTGGAGCTTACTGGAAGTATAATATCTGAGTGGGGAAAGGTGAAAATGCATACACAATGTTAGTTTCTTCATTAACATAGATGAATTCACAGAGGTAATGACCAAAACCAGCTTAATCTTGCCAAGTAATCCCGGTACCATACCACACACCAATTTTGGGAAGGGACATACCCAGATGCCCCAACCCAGACCTGAGCTTCAAAGCACAGCTCCCTGTAAGGAACATCCCACCAGTTATGACCACCAATGATTATACCACCACATTAACCCCTTGGATACCTGGCAAGCTACCGCCCACGACTGTGACTAATACAGCAACACAACCCCAAACAATGGGACAAACAATACCAGGTAACCTTAAACAAAATGACTGTTTTGTTGGGCTTCAATATATGTTGAAGAGCTGCTGTTTGGTCTGTCAAAGCAAAACATGGCAAATGTCTCCAACAATTTTCCTAACTTGGCCTACATTAGCAAAATAAAAACAGGTGTTTGAATGGTCATTGAGAACACATGTACATTTTAGGTACTTTCCCCACAATATTAATTAAACCCTATTGTACAAATAATGCTCAGCACATAAAGACATGCTCATTATGTGACTGCATCTTAAAATATAAATTCATATGATTATTTAGTTACAAGCTGCCAACATATTCTCCAGCTCCACAATGACATTGAATATAAGATCGGTAGCCAAACGAAGCGTGACTAATAGAATGTTCTTTGCGGTTGTGCCACATTTAGAACTAATCACTAGAAGTGCTCTTTGTAAATATGGCCTAGAAAAATGTGTTAATTGCAATAAGGATTTATTGCGCCTCAACATGTACCTAGTCTCCTACACCCTTTTAAAACCAGCGTAAGAATCTTAACATAGGCAATAGCCAATTTGTTATATAAGTGCCTCTAATAACACAATTCCCATGTTTAAAAAATGCAAGGTCCAATAAACCAAAATGTGGGTCGATCACCAAGAACATCGCACTAGTTTCCATAGTGATAGCTCCACATTTAGAACTTTGCCCAACAAATCCTCTTTATTAAAAAAAATAGCTTTCTATACTCTAGATTGTAAGCTCCTTTGAGCAGGGCCCTCCTCACCTATTGTTTCTGTAAGTCAAATTGTTATGTTACACACTACTTGTTATGTCCTGTCTACCCATTGTACAGCGCTACGGAATTTGATGGTGCTCTATAAAACAATAAATAATGGTAATAATAATAATAATAATAATAATATGAGAAGCGCAAACAGAAAACCAAAACCACATGCCACAGCCTAATAAATGTAAAAAATATCTAATATGATAATTAGTGTAAATTAAAAGTTGTTATGGGAATACAAACAGCAAATTTGGTAAAGATGATGATACATTTTTTGACTAACTGAAGCATAATAGATTGCAATCTAAATCTCTTCTTCAGGCATATCATAGAGAACACAATAACCCTTTAAATGTCTGCAAATGGCACCCCCACCCACAGTATGATACTGCCCTAAATTAAATCTCCATTGTTTCAGTGGCATTTTACTTTCTATTACTCTATTTTTAACAAAAGGCTTTTGGAATTTGGGGATTTTTGGTCTTTCTGCTGACAATAAGTCCTGATGACCACTAGAATCCCTGAAGATGGAGCACATCCATTGAATTCCCAGCACCGGCAGCCAGGATGAGTCTATTTCCACTCGCAGCCAGCTGGGGGTCTCCTTTCATTGTGTGAGCTGCCGGGAAGAGGAGGCAGAGAAGGGGGCGTCTCCATCTGCTCCTAATACCCCGGCCATTGGATTACTTAGTCCTAACTGATGAGATCAGCGAGGATCAGCTTTCAGGATGGGGGATTGTTTTAGCAGCAAGCTCTTCCCATCTGGGCTGTCTCTCCCTTATGAATGCGGTGGGGGTGCGAAAGGTAATCTTTAAACACAAAGCAAAAAAAAAAAAAAAAGGGGGGAAGGGAAACGCTGGGGTTCCCCAAAAACCTCCCGGAGAAAGGGCCAAGAAGCCGGAGATGTAGCTGGATGGCTGGCGTTACTTCCCATGCGTTCTGTGCTGGTGAGAGAGATATATTTGGAGGTGGCTCATTGCTGTGCCTTTAACTACAAGTGTGCATCAGAGGGGGTGTACGGCTGGGTTCTGCTGCCTTAATGATTGGAGTGTCCATCGGTAACTTCAGGAGGCTGAGCTGACGATTTTCTTGGGGAATAAGTACAATCTTTCAATAGCGCATCTACACATCTGGAATCCTGAGACCCCCCCGGGAAACGTTAACAGTTTCATAACCCACCCACCCAAACTGGTTTACATTACGTCTTGTTACTAGGACGGATACTGGGTACCCCGCACACTATAAGGTAAGAGCTCTCTTTTCTCATCGGAGGGGTTAAATCTGGTCTAGGAGGGATCGTTTGAAATGTCTGCTGTTTGTTGGAAGCAGCTCCACCTTTTTGTCCCCGGGAAGTGTTTTTCCAGCCGTGTTGCAGCCAGTGATGCATTTTATTGGAACGATTTGTTTTTAAATTGCTACACGAGTGTTGGTAAACAGGCTCGTTAGAGGCACAGAAAGCTTGGTTTAGTTAAGATCTAATCGGATATTTTGTTGCTTGTGTTAAACCATGCAGATTACACACACACACACAGCTGTACAAACTAATGTGTTACAAAAAGATGTACACACATAGAATGTGTGCAGTAGCATCGAGATAGGAAGAGATCATTGCTAACCAAGATCTGCGTGTTTAATCTGATTCAGGTTAATATACACTGTCTGTGTGTGTATGGGTGTGTGTATATATATATATATATATATATATATATATATATATAATATATTTTTTTTTTTTCTCCGATGAGTTTCACTGCAGCACATCTTTATCTATGTATTCTCAACTAACAATGACAACCACTCCTAGTTGTATGCAGAGCCACTCGGCTATCTTCAAACACACACATGGGCTTTATCCTGAAACCACAATCTTCTCTGAAAATGAAACGCTAAAGCAAGTTTGCCTGGATTTCATATCATGCCAATCGTATCCTTTGTGTTAGGAGATTAGAAGGCTGACTGGCTGTCTTCTGCAGACACAAGTGCCTAATCAGCCCTAAAAGGTATGTTCTAACTGTCTCGAAGTTTGGAACCTGCCCATGTGGTAGGCCATTAACCCTTTGATCAGTGTGTGTGTGTGGCCAGTGATGCCTAGAGGGTATAAATTGAGCCTTTCATTCATATCCCTGGAACTAATATGCAACTAGCCTTCTACATAGAAAATACATTTGGTAAAGATTAATACCTTTATTGGTTAACTGACATATAATGGATTGCAAGCTTTTAAGACTACCTAGGACTCTTTTCAGTCATATTATTCCTTGCCTGAAGAGCCCTAGATAGCCTATAAAGGTATCATCTTAATTTCTCTTTTTCTATGGTACAACACTGTACTTTAGTCTTCTACATAGGGGCTATGACAGCAGAGTATTGGCGAGCAAGCATTGCTGTCAATAAAAGATATGTAATCTGGATTATGCAATTTTCCAACATTATTATAATCATTTATTTATAAAGTGCCAACAGTTTATGTAGCACTTCTTACAGTACGTACATTCAAAGGGTACGACAAACTCATGCATTATGAAATGTTCTGTTTAAAATTAAATATTTCCTCCTCAAACTGCACTAATATCGTATAATGGTAGCAATTTACCCCACTTTTCTGGATTGTTCTTATGATGGTGCTTTTTAAGGGCAGCTCTACCTAAAACAAATTTGATTGAACACAAGGAGATAAGGCAGCAAAACCGTGCATTATCAGAGAGTTTGTTCTTGCATACATATGGTACAAATATAAGTGAGCTTTAACTCTGCAACTTGACTTTGATCCATACCCCATGAGTCTTAATGTCATGTTGATAAATTACAAGCTTTACCTTTTGTAAACATTACACACAAGCTCCCAAATCTCCACTTTAATATAGCATAGATAGAGAACACAAGTTTTCCTGGGAGACAAACAAAGGGTATAAATTATTACTGATCCTTGTCTAGCTGACCGTTTTATAGAAAGGCCATGTAGTATTGGCGAATGGAAAGTTCTATTAGCAAGTGCTAGTTAAATTGTAAATGTACCGCACGCGCATAATTAGGATGAACACCAGGTCTGGATACGTAGCGTGCTAAATGGATTTGACAAATGTACCGTATTTTACCTGTCGAGATTTATTTTGTGATAGCCTGCACTTTTATGCCCTGTTCTTATAGGACACTTGCACAAGTTTTCATGCCTTGTTAATAATACAGTGCTGTGTTCTTGTTGACAAAGCTGCGACTCTTCTAAATTTCAGGTCCGTTACAGTTGGCAGCATTATTAATGGCTTTGCTGCCAGCCAGGGCCTTAGCATCGTACAATAGGTCTCATCCAGTGCTATGCTCGGTAAGATTCGGAAAATTAATCATCAGGAAACACTCAGATTAAGGGGAGCCTCTAGCATTTTAGGGCTACGTGTAAATAATCAAAGATCCAAGAGAACCTATTTCTATGAAAAGCACCAAATTACACACATTGGACAGTTTGATACAATTGTAATGTTTCTTTTGAACGATATATTAAACATTACAAATGTTGGCCTATTTGGTGGTGCCATCTTTGGATTTATTGCATCGTTGTTATCCACAGTCATCCATTTAAATCTTTGTGTGTTTTTGGGTAATTTTAACTCTTTACCAGAAATCCTTGTGTGCTGGTGAGAAACTTACCAGCAGGTTTACATACAAGTTCAGACACCAGACAGGTAGGCCAGCCCTACCATCCTCTCATATGAATACATTGGACGCTCCCACTATGACATGTCCCTGTGACAATCATCTTTGGCACTACTGTTGTGGGTAGATATGGTAGATCCCTATTGAGCTAAATTGTGTCTGCATTGATATACTTTGGATTGAGAACTGTAGATCAGCTGTCTTCCAACTGAACTCATATGAACTGTGCATGGCATTGACCACCTTCGCAAGGGCAGTATATCAGTACATATAACAGGTTCATATGTGTTCACTCGTAAATGGTTAATCTGCTAACGATAAAAGGAAATGTTCACTTTTTGAGATTTACTCAGCCTTAAAGGCAAAGACAGGGAAATATGGTTTATTGCTTTGCAACCAGCGCATCAGCGAGCACTTGGCCAATATTTAGTACCCATTAGATTTGGTTCTTTTCTTGAAGTATCTGTTCTGATAAGTGCTGTGATGACCCTTTAGTAATACCGTATATATGTTTTGCTGTAGTAGCCAGCTGTCACTCAAGGGTTCCAGAGTAGTCTTTGCAAACGCAGGTGAATAATTTAACACGTGAGAGGAGTAGTCATTCAGCTTCTTAAGAATTTGGTCTGTGGCCAGGTTTAGGACTCTGAGCTTTAGGAAAGATGAGAAGCTTAGATAAGCGTTAGTAGGAATCAGGTGAGACTAAATAAAAAAAAAAAAAAAAAAGTGATCATGGTGTACTATCATAAGAAATGGATGAAATCCCTTTCATACAACTGGGAAAAGGATGTGCTTGGGCCCAGTTATTAGATCTCCCTTCTTCAGAAGAGGAGTACCAATTATGTGACAATAAGTCACAACTGAACAGAGCATGGAAAGCCATCTCACGTGTTTTTATTATTTATTGATTTATAGAGCGTCGTCATATTGCTCAGTGCCGTACTGTTGTAAGAAGTTGTACTTTTTTGTTTTCCAGAGTTCTTGTTTTGGCACTTATTTAGTTTAAATGTTCACCTAACGGAGGCTGAGCTCAGGTTTTTTTTAATACAAAGTGCTTGTTTTAAAATGTAAACACTATTACAGAACTGTAACATGTTGAATTTGGGAAGAGTAGCAGATCTGCATTCAGTGTGGTAATTGGTCTTCTGACAAACGTGCTGAGTTACAGAGGGAGAGTAAAAAGAGACCGTCACCTATCCACGGTTATTTATTTTAAATCATGTCATAGACCTTCAAAGTTCCCTTAAGGGTCGATGAGATCTGGGACAGAAATTGGTCAAGGGTAGTGTTGTTTTTATCGGGTGGTGTTCCAACCGGCAAAACACTACACACATAATGTTAACAAAGTAGCAGGCTAGGAGCTTCCAGTCATGCCTTACGTAATTTGATAGGGTAAACGGCTGTCCTTGGGAGTTGTGGTCATATATTTCAACAAATGTAAATGATGCAATGTGCAATAAGCACTCTGCCAAAGGGCCTGCAACATCACGATTTCCCGTTAGCAATCATCTGCCTCCACCATAGCCTCTGCTGAGAACAGTGAATACCATAATTGTTGGCCAGGTAACACATACAGGAGTCATAGTTCTCGGCAGCTGACGTGACAGAAGTCGCTTGTGTTTCTAGAGAAGTTATGATTGTATTATCTTGTGTTACTGTTCAGAAAAATAAACACACACTCAAACAGCAGTACCAGGCCCTGGCTGAGCCACACACTCACACGTCTGCCACTAAAGTGGCTGGAAGCTGCAGCACAAGAGGATTGATATGTTCGCATATCGAGCTGTTAGCTGCAGCCACTGAAGGGCCAGGACCTCCCCGTCATCGCCAGTCAGGCCCTGGCAGTAACTTACCAGAAGTCAGTGAGAAGGACTTGAAGGCTTGCAATGCATGTACAGAATGACACATAAATTACACTCTAAAAGCAAACATAGCCGCTCATACCAATGGAGGTTTATACTCCAATAAAACTTACAATGTGGGGTTTTTTTGCCTGAAAAATGTACCAGAACAGTGACTGTGCAACCTCCTTACAATAGTTTCTTTATTTTGCTCTTGTAAACAAAGCAAGGCAGAAAGGCATGAAGAAAAGCAGATGCTAGTACCATGCTGCCTTACACAGTCATCGTTGCCAACCACGTTAAAGGTTCTGTTCCACTTAGACAAATCATTCATTGTATTCTTTAGCACATTAAGCAAATAGTAATACTGTAATAGTAATAATCTTAGCAGATCTGCCATATATTTCCTCAAAAGTTTCATCAAATTCAGCAGAATGGGCGAGACAGCTTCTGTAGCAGTATTATACTAGCAGTATTAAAATTGACAGTATACAAAATCCTTTGAACAGTCTGTTTGGTGGGTGTATAAAGATATGTCCTGCTTGTGAACTCAAAGGGTTAATGCCAGAGTAAAAAAAATAAGTACTAGAAAATGTGTAAATATGGATAGATTGGTGGGCAAGTAGTTCATATATTCAAGTATAGTATTGATATACCTTTTCTGGTTTCATGAATGCTATATTTATTTTATTTTCCCAGAAGGAGGGTGCTTGTCTGTTCCATACAAAGGGACTAGTGTTCCAGCTTTAGACATTGCTATTTTGAACTTAGTTTCACTATACATTTTTTTTTTTTTTTTCGGGAAGAGGGCAAAACCAGGACATGCATTTGACAGGGCACTGTAGACTCTTACTTAACCATAAATGTCATGTCCTTCTCGTAAGACAGTCTGTCTGATTTATAGGAAAAAGCATGATGTCACATGAACCTGCTCACCAGCCCGGGTTATTTCAGCTTGGATCTGCCTGAAATATGATTGTGGATGCTGGCGTTTAACCTTAAAAAGTATTGTAGGACTAGTTTGTCTTCTGTGGTAACTCAGCAGCTAAGGTAAATTTCTTAAGCCAACCAAAAGCAACTTCTTGATTTTGTTTTTCCATATTTACAAATAAAATAGAAAATAGATTTACAATCTCAATCCAGTGGACGGTTTATAAATACTTGTACTGCATAACTTGATAACTATTATTATCTTTACAGTACTGTCTTTATTTTTAATGGGACCATGGCAAAGGCCTCTTCACAGGTTCTCCAGGCACCATCTCTTGTCCCTTCTCCTCCTTCCATTTCACCTTCAGGTTTTTCCTGCCTAGGAGAGTAAAGCAAAACTCCAGTGGCTTTTGAACACACAGACCTTCTGTGGGCTTGATGAGAATAAATAGGCCCCGGGCGGCCTCCTTTTGGCTTGGTTTAAAGACATCCTGTGATATTTAATACATAGTCTATTTTGGATTTTGGATTACAGTGAAGTACAAATGCAGTAAAACTGCAGTAATACTGCCGTAAAAGTGCAGTATTGCAGTTTTTTCATGTCCAAAACACTGCAGTATTACTTAAGAAAAACTGCAGTAATTTTTTCGTAAGGGTCTTTAGAGGAACAGTCTCACACAAACGGCTTCACCAGTGATGAGTGCATTTTAGTGTACTTGGCAAGTATGTTAATATGCACTTTTTAACTTGGAAAAATACTTACCTTGCTCGAAGTTGCAGCTGCGGTGTACCACACCATCTGCTCTCTGTTTCTCAATGGCTTTGGTTGCTGAAAGCAGGACAACTGAGTATCCATCCATGCATGCATGTTGCAGTGCAGGTGATGGGTTCCATTAAACACATCCACTGCAAAGCAAACCAGAGCAAACGCACAAAGAATATTTGGTTGAAAAAAAGCTAAAATAAAAAGGCAGCAGCTATTGTATATATATTAAAGTACTTATGGTTGCTTTGGAGTGTGCATTTAATGGAGGTAAAGTAATTGCGGCAACTTTAAAATGTTATGGTATTTTTTTTTCCCTGGAATCCAGAATAAGATCTACATTATAGTCATCAAACAATGTAGCCGTAGGGAATGTTGGTGTGATACCTTCTTTTTAAGTATTAGTAATATTTTAAGTCCTACTTCCTTCAGCTCTGAGTCACAGCTGCTCAGAGGTCATTTTTTATTATCTTGTACATTATTAGAGAAATGTAATGTGTCATGCAATTGTCTTCATTTTTAACATTTACTATTGATTGCCTAATTAGCTCCCTAGCAAAACAAAATGTACAGCGCTACTAAATATCACCACATGCAAATAACAATAGATACAAAATTTTGTAGATATAGGTTAGAGATTTGAGTAATTATTGTAAAAGAGTTTCTGGTAGAACAAAAATCAACAATAAAGTGGACAGGAGATAAAAAAAAATATATATTTCAGTAAGTACCAACAATAATAAATCTAATCAACCTCCCCCCATAGAGGATAGCATAAGGAAGGCATTGTGTTGCTACTATCGCATATTACATCTGTGGGGGATTTTTAAAAAATTAGTATTATTGCAACTTTTACTGTAATCTGTATATATATATTCAATGTTTCCATACATTTAATATTCTGGTATCTTAATTGTTTTACCCACTTGTGATTTTTTTTATATGATGAAATTATATCAATTAATGTAATGTAATAAAATATATATTTATCTAGTGTCACAGTATTTTGTTAATTTAGCGTTGTCACCTTTATTGTTGATTTTCCACCAGCAAATAACAAAAGCCTGCTTGAAAACAACAAGCTTTTATTTAAAAAAAAAAAAAAAATCAAAAAAAAAAATTATAAAGATCAGCAACTAATTAAGATGCGGCTTTAACACATCCCCACTTGGATATCATTTTTGCTGTTATTTCTTAGAAATTAGTTAATGAGTTCTGAATCAGAATCAACTACCCTGGCCGATACAGCTTTGACACAAATTGCATGCCAGTTTCTCATGCCAACGCAAGACAGATGCGGAGAGGAGCTTGAATAGTTGCAGGGCTGAGGCAGTAGGCTCCATTTGCATTATGTAAGCCAAGAAATGAACCTTGACGTGTGCCCACTGAGGCGCGAAGAACTCAATCTCTGCAAAGGACACTTCTGATTTATTTGCAGAGCTAATTTATTTCCATTGTCCTGGGACCACTAAGCTATGTTATTGGAAAGGAAGGGGGGCCAACCAAATGCAAACTGCATGACTGTGTCAAGGGACAATGTAAATGTATTCTAGTTAAAACAGAGGGCAGATGATATGTGCCTTTTTAGATGGGCTTGACATAAAAGAAGAAGAAAAAAGAAACGAGGGACAATGAATGTTTCTTTAGAATTTCATCGTGTGTTTAGCAGGGGTTAGGAGAATGCATAATGCCGGCTTTAAGTGGCATAGGTTATATTTCTGTGCTTCGTGAAACGACCACTGAATGATGGGGAAACATTTTTTACTGTTGTGTTACAGCATTGAAATACACCAACACCAATTTTCTTAAAATAGATCTGTGTGCCCAAGGCTAAAACCAAATTCAAAGCTTTATTAAACCATAAACGCGCAAAAAATAAATCACTTACATCATTATCTTTGGTGGACCTTTTATGATCTAGACCAGGGGTAGGCAATCTTCGGCTCTCCTGATGTTGCGGACGACATCTCCCACAATGCTCTTAGTCATACTGCGGGCAAAGCATCAAGGGAAATGTAGTTCACAACATCTGGAGAGCCGAAGGTTGCCTACCCCTGATCTAGACTATTTATGTTGTACACTATTTGGGATCTTTAATCTGGTTTATCTGACTTCCTTTTGGATTGCATTGCTAGCATACCTTGTCAGGTAAATAATGCCTTCTGGACAGTATTTGGCATATAAATGCCCAGAAGTGGTGGCCGACCGGGGTGCAGTTATTATTTTCGTTGTCTGTTAAAGCAGTGTCTATGTAGGTTCATCCTTGGGTTCAGTTTATGACCAGGTTTCTCCAGTGTAACACATCCTGTTTCACATATATTGCCCTTGACATATGTTTTGTTTTTGTGATGGGCAGTGTTGTCATTACAGATGTGTTTGCATAGTTTACGGCAAGATATATTGCATTTTTTGGTACCAGTCTCAATAATGTTTTGTTCACTTCACAATTTTCTAAGGACCCTTTTCTGTTTCAGGTTGAGTGTCTGAAAGCCAGGATAGGATCTAAATAAAGATTAGGATTTTTTTCACTTTTGAATACCCAAATGATTTAGATTTTAAAAGAGGATCTATTGTGAATTATTAGCAAAGATACACGATTACTTTTCGTTCAAGGTGAAGCTCTGTGTCTGGCCAAAGTTCCATTTCAACATTTCAGCCTTTTAAGGTTCTTCTGCTTCACTTGGTCATTGCCATTGTTACCTTTACTGCTCATGGATCCTATGTGTGATCCCTGTGCATAGGGAATATGAACCTTCCTTCCGCCAGACACATTGCGTCACCAGGAAGGAAAGCTAAATATCATCTTTGTTGACAATTTGTGATCGTTCGGCTTTATGAGTTTAAGCAATTACTTGTATTTGATTGTACACTCCCAAAAGCAGGGACTTCTAAATCTTATGCATCAGTAGCATTTTATGTTTTTTTTTAGTTCTAGCTAGTTGTATTTTACGGTCTTTATAAAATGTAACCTTTCTTTTCAGTACATTGAGTACTTGAGGGAAAAATAAAGAAGAATGTAGTTATAGTAATAAGCATTATCATACAACCATTCATTTGAGGATAGATAATCAAATAATAGGTGTTTGACAAAAGTGTATTATATTTAATCTCCTTGCAGCTCTTATTTTTACCTCCTTTCTTTTGTGCTTTTTACATCTTTAATGCTGTCACGTTTCTAAGGTTTCCTCTGCTTTTTGTTCACTTGTCTCACAGTATATATGGTTTGAATGAATATTGTATGTTATGAGTGAGCTTAACGTGCCTTTGATTTGTCACAGATCCTAAGCAGGTAGCCAGTCCTTCTGTCTTCCTCCTATCGGTATCTATTAGCTTCTTGTTTGACCTGCCTCTCTCCAGTTTGTTTTGGTTCAGGTGGCTCGACAGATCCAAAGAGGTATTTTATACATTGTGCACCATAAAGCTGCATCCTGGAACTGGAACTTCCAGCAGCTACGAAGGAATTTCAGTTAGAACTTTGTACCCCTAATGTACTACCACCAGAATACTGGATGGGTGAACAACATATTTTGTGAGAGAGTCTAATCCTCACCATACAATTCCAAAATAATGCCCCAGTGGGGACAAGGGTAAGTTACAACTAAAGCAAACCACTCCCATTCCCTGGATCAAAAATACCCTTATTATTACCCTAAAACATAACTTTTATTACTATTTTTGTTAAAAGGTATAACCAAAAAAATCCTTACCATGAAGATCACCATCTTTTATAGCCCTTCATGTTTTTGAAGGTGGTGGTGTTTGGTAATAATAAATGGGATTCCCAGTAGGTTTCAAATATTCAAAAACTTTACCCCCAGCTCTAGTTGGGGACCTTTCATTGTTTTTTTTGTTTTTTTTTGTAAAATAGTATATGGGCTTCCATTATTAGCCAATACCATTGCTCTTGCCGTAACCGACTCCAGTATAGGATACAATGTTATGGCTGTGCTGTTGTGGATGTTTTAGACATTATGTTGGGAGGCACACATAAATAAGGACAATTAGATGCTAGAATGCTGTTATTTATGCAGCACAGTTGGTTAACTTTTAAAACCACAGGGAGAGAGGCAAGCAAATGGAAAGAGAACTGAAAACATACTAGAAACTTGTATTTTATAAATCTTATATTGGTGTAAGATGTTTAACCGTGATTTAACCCGCGTTTTATTACTGGTATCTGATTTAAAAAAAAAATTTTGGAAGTATTTTGCCATTTTCCTTTTTTCCATACATTAATGCTTTCAGGCAGCTGCATATTAGTCATTTGTATGTGGCCTGATCTAATAGACAAACACCACTCATTGTGGTAAAAAATAGAATTACTCATTCCTAATCATCCGGTCTGACACTCTGATTAATGAAAGTCCATGGAGGAAAGGAATTCGTTGTACAAGCATGACTTTGTTAGCATTGCCATAAAGAATCAGCTCAGTGATCTGATTGTGTAGGAAAAGCCATTATTTTTATATATATATATATATATATATATATATATATATATATAAATATGAATTAATCAGCACTGAAAGCAAGTTGTTAATAGGGTACTTAATGCTCAAGGAGAAATACATTATTCCACGGGTCCTCATCTTTTTATGCTGCTTTAAATAAACAAAATTGTTTATTTTCACACAAGTACTGCTTTAAGACAAGTAAGCGGTCTCATTATTTATAGATGTCACACCTCAAATCTGAAATTAAATGCATATAAATGTATATTTCTTTACATATCTTGGCTAGAGAGTGCTTCATGAAGCACCAGGTACTGTGTGTCATAGAATTGTAGAGGCTGGTTGCATCATGTCCTGTAGATTGCCGTGAAAGCTGACCAAATGTCTTGGCGTGTTTAGTACAGCTACTATTTGGAAGACAAGCAGAGGTGAATATATATATTTTTTTTTTATTTATTTTGAAATAAGCATCTGTAGATATTCTTTTGTATGGTAGAGAAAACCATAGATCCCAAATAAAGCTAAATACAGGTAATTCTCTGTGAGAGCCTACGGTGCTAAATGTACCTTGATGCATGTTCCTGCTGAGATCAGCTGCCTGTTGGGTAGAACACAAATAGTAGGGAATTAAGTTTAGTCGCGGTTTAACGTGATTGCTAAAACCTGGGGCTTAATGAATAAAACACAAAAGAATGTCCCCCTGCCATGACAAAGCTTCTCTGTGCTCCTCTTTGGTCATCTCAATTAATTTATGCTTTATTTAATTATTAGCAACTATGTTAAGGCTTGGAAAATCCATTATCTAGAGGAACATGAGATGCAAGTTCCCACAATTACTCAAATTGCTATATATAATGTTACAAAAATTATGGAAACATGAAATTTGATGACAGATAACAAAAATCTTGTTTCTCAGCTATAAGGGCCTCAAAATGTATTTGGTCCTGGGTGTTGTCTTATATTCAGCCTTATGCCTTATGCCTGTCCCTTGCGTGTTTAAACAACCTTGCTGTATGATCATCACCTTGCCCTAACTTTTCTACTATAAAATAATATAGGTTGAGATCCTTTAGTGCTGCCATTTTTGTTTGCAAACCATCCACCGTTTTGGTAACGCTTTTCTGAACTCTCTCATTATTCTTTTGGAGTAGGCGATTCCGGAGCTGTATGTTTAGTACTTTTACTGTATTAATTAGTTTTTAATTCTGATGAGGTGGGGTCCTACCGGATGGATTTGGTGTATGCGTCTCCCTAAAATCGAGCTATAATAGAACTCTATATCAAAGATTACCAGCTGGAGCCAGCGATAGTGATCACGCGTGCTCCTCAACCATCAGTGACCGGTCATACATACTTGGAACATGTCTCAATTCTACATGCCCCTCAAGGTTGGAAGACTAAATAACATCAACACACAAATAACTCTAAGAATAGCAGATACATTGCATGTTGCAGACTGCATGTTGCAAAATGCACTGGAGACTATGCAAAAGGGACCTAAAAAAATACATGTACCTAGGTTAAATGTGTGTCTCTCTCATCTACTTTGAAAAAACATTTCTGAACTCAATTCTATCAAGAATCTTAGAGATGTAGTTAAGAGTTTCCGCATTAGTCCTGTAATGTAGATGGAAGGTAACAAACTGTTGCAGAATCTTGTAATACTTTTTTATTGGGCTGACAGTATTTTGTAATGACAAGCTTTCAGTAGTCTTCCCATTATCAAGTCAAAAGCATTTCTGACCAGCAAAGAAACACATTGGCTTTTTGGTATAGAGTATCAAGCCGACTTTTTTTTCTTCTTGTATTTCACCTGCAAACATCTGTAGCCAATGGAAGAGTTTGTGTCACCATGAATTTGTACTTCTGTATGCAATTTGCTGCTACACAACTAAATGGTTATTATAATAATACAATATCATGCTCCACCTGAATATAAAATTGTCAAGCGTGCAGGAATAAAACAAAACTGGGTATTGCAAGCAGAAATAGTTACCTATTTTTCTTGTATGCTTCACCTACCACAAAAAACTTTGACTTTCCCATTGTAGTGTTTAAAATGTTGCTTTGTTGACTTCTACTGCAAAGAAATAGGACAGCAGTGCTATCTTATGCATGCTTTTGCTTCTTGTTAAATTGTAACTGTACAGAAGCATTAGTCATGGATATGCTGATGTAAATATTTTATATGGATGTCTGCAACATTGTGCATTAAGACACTTGTATAGCGTTTCCATTGTGCTTGCTATAGAACTACACATGAATACGGAGCACCGTACTGTAGCATGTTGGAATAATGGTATGTTCCTGTGTGTGTATAATATATATATATATATATAGATATAGATATATAGATATAGATATATAGATATAGATATATAGATAAAAAATGTACATGTTAATGCAGTCTAGGGCTGGCTTAGCATCTGAAATCTTCCCAAGAAGGCTGTGTGCACCATGCCTTTGTTTGAGGGGTTTCCAGGTTGGTCCCATGCTTATCCAGATGGAGTTGAAGAGGAACTCCCACCATACTTTTAGATCTTTTTGTTATTGTCATATGGTTGCGTGTAAAAATTATGTAATATTTGTTCCAAAATGCTGCATAAATGGTAACTTTAGCAATTAAGTTCTCACTTACTTATGATCCACTGCTATGTGAGAAGCTAGTTCTTGTGACCTGGAAGCCGCTTGGAGATCAGAAGCCTCTCCGATTGTGTCGCACGTGACTTGGGATGTGACACAATCATGTAAATATTTATACTGCAAATTTCATTTAAATTCCTTAAGTACTATAGTAAAACAAAATGGCAAAATGCATCTGTATTTGCGACTCTGGCTTCCCATACAGCACTTCTGGTTTATTTTACTTTACCAAGAGCGTGGTTGATAAATGTAAGAGCCTCCTAGCAGATGTGGTAGAGGCCAAAACAGTGAGGGAATTCCACAATGCAAGGAAAGGCATACAACGATCCTGACTCTAAGACAAGACCAAGGACTGATTAAGGTCTGAGTCTCTACATTAGGAAAAATGGACAGACTGGATGGGCCAAATAGTTCTCATCTGCCATCAAATTCTATGTTTTGGTGTGAGCTCAGGCTCCCCCTTAGTGTCTGTCTAAGAAGGCAAACAATAGATGTACTGCATATAAATCGAGAACAACGGACTCCCAATGCAAAACTTTCCTCCTCGCTTATCAAATCTTCCTTTTTCCCGTCTACAAGACTTCTCTTGTGCTGCCTCATACCTGCTTCCACTGAACCTTCCCTCCCAACATTCATGAAATATCTGAAAACCCACTTCTTCAGAGAAGCTGCACCATCTTAGCCGCTGGAACTTTCCTGTCACTGATAGAACCCCACACTATCTCTCACCTTTCTCTGTTCCTTATGTTTTCCTCACCCCATTCCCTCAAGATTGTGAGCTTGCGAGCTGGGCTCTCTCCACCTAATGTATTGGTTTGTGTAAGTCTGTCAATTCTAGTCTTGTCATACCGCTCGTAAATATTTCTCGTAAGAAAATTGTTGGCACTTTATAAATAAGAGATAATAAAAACTTTGAGTTTTCCTTTTGCTTCAACTAATAAAACCCTAGTTGGCATACGTTGTTCGTTACCACGCTGACAATATAATTATGCCATGTACAGGAAAAAGAAGTGTGTCGTTTATTGATTCATGTAGCGCTATCATATTCTGCAGCACTGTGCAATAGGTAAACACGGAAATGAATTAGTACATCACATAACAATTTGGATTTACGTGAACAAAATGTGAGTGTCACATTGCAGCAAGAGGGAGAGAAAGAAGGGGTTGTCTAATGTGTAGAATACTGTTTTGTGACTGTACTATTTAGAAAGGTTTAAATGCTGGTGAAGCAAGAGTTCAATGCTAGTTATGCAGAGGTTCATCACTTAACCAGGTACTTTAATTTGCACTCTTTAAAATGTTTAGAAATAAAATACTAAACTTATGGAGAAGCTGCAGCTCCATGGCTGCAGGAGAATGCCTCCTTTCTATGTATTGGCTATTAGACCCTTACCACAATGCTGGATCTGGGACAGTTGTAATAACGCTACGGAATCTGCCTGGACTAATGTAGAAGAATGATAAAGAAGAAGACACGTTTCAATTTAATGTAGCTCTCACCGAAAGTTAAGATGGCTGCTTCTGTGTATACCTATCGGGTGGGATTATAATTGATTATTAAGTAATTATTACTTGCAGAGGTATGCAGCTTTAATAGTTAAATGTTTAATATCTTTTATTTATATAGCGCCAACAATTTACGAAGCACTTAAATGTTTAAAATCTACTTGTATTGTAAAAGCAACTACTAAGAAATATTAGCAACTGGTCCCTTGAAATAGTAATTTGCAGTGTGTCCCTATTGGGGATGAGATATAGATATATATAATATATTTTGTAGTTTAAATTCAAAAGCTAAGATAAAAGGAAAATTAAGTTGGTCATATGCATTAAAGGATATCACACTGAGAGCACATTTCTGCCTGTTTGCCAAAAACAGGATTAATGTGCATTAAAGCATTTTGCAAAAAATATCATTGGGGAAACTTTCTATGGGGCAGAAAATATATATCAATCAGTACTGTCGAAATGTTAATTATATGATCAAGCACTCTGCTGGAGGAATGGAAAATATAAAAAAAAAATATTTCATTTTGAAGACATGACAGCATTTTAGGCTAATACTGCAGGTTTTTGGGTAACTAAAATGATTTTGAATAAGGATATTTACATAATGGACCATCATATTTATTCACTGCGGCACAGAGGATGACTATGCTTATGGCAAAATATAGAACTGTCTGTCAATTCTGTGTTTGCCGCAAGCGAAGCACTGTTTGTTGATGTGGATTTAAATACAGAATTGTAATTGTTGCAGTTATTAGCACTGACTTAACAAGTTTAGTGTCCAAGGACTTCTCAACCCTTAGGTGAGGGGGCACTAAAGTGATGGCCAAGTGGTACATTTTCTGAAATCTCTGCCTTTTGCCTGCATAGATGTCCATCTCTCTCAGGTTCTAGAATCCATTCAGTGTGGCAACCGGGTATGACATATCCCAGGTTTCCCCAGTGTTAGGGTGCAAATGATGGCACCTGTCGGCATCCTCTCCCCAAGTGGTACTACAGTCCTAGTCCTACACATACATGTGATCAACAGAGCACCAAACAAAACACGATCTGACTGTCATTAACACCTAGACTATCTGTGGAATGTCCTCTGCAAACATAGACTAGAGAGGCTTGCTTCAGATCAGTCCTGAACTTATTTCTTATATTCTCACCAATGTTGAAGAAAAAGTAGCTATACGTCCAATACCCGTTTTATAGGTTAATTGTTTTAGCAAGCAACACAGCTGTCATTTTGGAAGGTTTATCATTAAATATATTAAATATGAGCTCTTTTGAGCTATCTGGGTTATATTGTACGTAGTTATGCCTAGTGTCCATCTTCTTTGTTATGTGTCTTGCAGAACTTGCTCTGTTTGTTTGACTTGTGAAAGAAATTAACACGTACCATCAGCAGAGATTGTCATACTGAGATTACTTAGGGTCTGAACTAAGAACAAACTCCAAACAGAGGCAGAAGTCAAGTAAATCAAAATTTCATTTGATCAGGGGAGAAGCCTCCTGATCAAATGAATTTACAACATTTAAGGTGTCCAAATCAGGGTCCGTATTGGGCGGTCAACCGAAGTCAGGACCCCAGCTGCTCTCTCCTTGTGCCTTTTAGACATAGTTATGTGGTCTATGTAGACTGTGCTTGGTTGGCACAGCCTTCATAGTGTAAATGGGCCAGTTGGGCAAGATCAAAGATCTCCTTTGTAACCGGCCCATTGAGCAGCAGGATACAGGGGAGTCCCCCCCCCCCCCAGCAAGGAGACTGCTTTTGCAGTTGAAGATGACAAGATTTGATGAGTGATTTAATTTATGCCTTTACTTCAAGATATGTAGAAACATTGTTGTTGTGTCTTTCCATAACAAGCCATGTGTTTTATTGGAAAGAGATGCTTCTCCTTTAGCAGCTTTTCACTAGAATACAATTATACTATTCTAAAAAAAAAACACTGCTCCCCGCCATCACCTCTATTTCAATTAATATGATCTCCAGTGGTTTTCCAGCTGTCACTGAAATGTGGCTAAGCAAGCAATATTGGTCCCCATCACGTCATACAAGCAATAAAGCAAGAGGTATGCACAGGCTGAAGCCATCTGGTGAAGAGCAGGGGATGCAACCCAGGTGCTGGTTTTATAACAACGATGAGCGTATTAATTGGAGGTTCTCCCTAGAAAGTAGGGTTGTTGGACAGTGTTAAGATATAGGCATGTCACGCATTAGTCTTATTTTAGATACAATCACCGGCTGCCTCTTATGTTAATTTGGTTCTATCTAGAAGAGACATCAACAATTTTTTTTTAATCCACAAGTTAATGACATTTTGTAGCCAATAGTCTATAGACGCCCACCCCAAGATATTTTTATAGGGATGTGTCTGATTCCTACATGTGTTAATATAATTGAAAAAATACTAATTTAAAAAAACCCATATACAATACATGAACTTTTCATTATTGCATAAAACAATTTAATAAAATGTTTGCTTGTAAACATATAGAAACCAGCATTTAACACCTATGTGCAATATATATATATATATATATATATATATATATATATATATATATATATATATATTAGTAAATATGGGCAGTGTCTCAATACTAAAATTCCTGTTTCATATCACTACAAATTCCGGAGAGCAAATGGACCATTTCATATGTGATCTTTACTAACCATTTTAAAAAGATGGCCTCAGATGAACTTGAAAGTCAATTCTTTTCCACAATTAACACCTTCCATCCAAGGATTTCCTTCCATACTCTCACAGAGCTGCTAGAGCAAGGCATATAATAGTTTCCATTTGTCAGATCGGCAGCCAGACAAAAGCATGTGGTTACATCAGTACTTGTTTGTCCATCACATTTCCTGACCATGTTCCAGTTGTATGTAATGTAACGGGAAACTCCTCGTTATAGACTAATTTCTAGGAATTTTAGCGGAACGCTTAACAGTTTGCCATTTATGTGTTCCAGTTACTTTGCTTAACACATGCATCACTTGGTTTATCTTAACTTAAACACGCGTCAATTTCCATGGCCAATGTCTTAGAAGAGATTGTTCAGCCTACAGAAGACAAAACATTTACTTTCCACTTAAGTAAATAATGTCCTTACAAAGTACACATTGTGTTCAGTGCATGTCCCCTGATTGCCGGAAGCCCTCAGAAATACTGGTTTATGCTGCAATTTACCTTTTTTATACTACTAGCTCATTCAATCTTTGTGTACATATACAGTATATATGTTTTTTAAATATTCATGTTGAGGGTTATGACATGCATCTTGGATCCGTGGTGGAAATCCATATTTTGCTATCAGGCTATGTTCTTATGTTTTCCTAATATAAGCAGTAAAAAAAAACAAACTTGCGGGTGCGGGCGTTTTTTCGGGAATTGCGGGTGGGAGAAGGTGGTCAGACAATGTATCTGCGGGTCCCAGTAATCCCACGCACTCCCACAAGGCTGTCTTCGCGTTGCTCACAGACAGCGTCTCTTCTCTTGTTCCACCCAGGAACCCAGTAGAGTCACGTGAATTTACGTCACGTTGCATGCCTCTGCTCCATCCCGGCAGGACAAGAGAAGAGGCGCTGTGTGCGAGCAACGTGAAGGAAGCCTTGCGGGAGTGCGCGGGAAATCTGCAGTTCAGTTAAGGAGGTGGGGGAGTTTGTATGAATGAGTATGTGTGATTGAGGGAATGAATGAGTATCTGTGAATGATTAGTCTCTGTGAATGAGTGAATGAATGTTTGTGAATGATGTTTGCGGGAGCGGGCAGGATTGGACACATATGTTGCAGGAGCGGGTGGTAATGGTCAGAAATTCAGCGGGAGCGGGCCAGAGCAGGATTAAGAAAACAGTTCCGCACGGGGTTCTACTTGGTTACACACAGCAATTGCGATGAAAGTTGGCATATACATGCTGATAGCAGGGCTATCTCACTGCCGGTAGCTATGCATAAGCAAAAGTTGGTGGTGAGGATACCGTCATCATGTATTTTATACACATACCAAACTGGGGTATAAATAATTGTTTGTTGATGGCAAGTTCCTTAAATCGGCAGACTCAACGGAGTCTGAGTTTAGGACAAAAAACTTTAGTGTTAATGATTTTACCCTGAATGCATGTTGGCTAGTAAAAATAATAGTTACGTAGCTACTGTACTATCAGTATGTATTATTAGTAGCAGTGTATTCTAAATCCGGAGGTAAGCGGTTAACATGCTCCTTTTTAGTCATTGAGTAGCTTAAATGCAAGCAGAGTGCTGGTCAGACGCTGAGGCGTTTTTTTTTTTTCTGGCATACTTATGTCATCTTGTAGCTAAAATTAGTCTGGTGCAATTGACAGGAAACGCAGGAATCTGATATCTAGAGATAGATGGAATATCCCGCAGGCTTCGCTCATCTGCCTTGTCTGGTCAAAACACTGCAGTCTGGCTGCAGAGGACAAAATTTATAATTATCAACCAGCATAGAAGCAGGAGTCTGTCTGATCATTTGATCATTTTTATTTTATATTTTACACTTTCTGGTGGGGGGGGTCCTCATTAAAAATCTTAAAATAATTGGCAATTGGCAAAACTCAACACAACCTAAAATAAAGTATATCTTAATAATTTCACAAAATTGATTATTCCATAGTTCTTTGGAAGCTGGTTTGAGAACATTGAGAACTCAGAAGAGGGTTAACAGTGGGACAAAGGGTCAGTTCCCAGGGCTTTAACTAGGTATTCCTAGTCTGGCATTTATATGTCTACAGTTATGGGAAAATATATTTTCTCCTTGCCTGACTCGCTGCATTATTGGATATTTTTTGGCACTTTTTATTAGATCTTCAACAATCACCTTATATTAGATAAAAAAGGAACCTGAGTAAAGAAACACTGTCCCTGTAACAAAAATAATCTCCCCCTCTGGCTCAAAACCTGCCCCTGTAACCAGCAAATGGAAGGGCAGGCTGGGTAACTGACACGGATATCCGTAAATCCTGCCATGATGATTTCAATGTATGCATGGAAGGGAAACAGACCGTGTCTTCTTAGTGCTTTTGGAGGCTCCAAGCTCTCTTCTCAACAGCTTCAGTGCTGAGCTGACTTGTAGCTTCATGCAAAATCCTCATTCAATGATTAGTCCAATATCGGTCCAATACATAATAGAAATGGCAAGTACTATTGTATGTGTGTGTGTATGTATGTATGTATATATATATATATATATATATATATATATATATATATATAAAAGCGGGGCATGATGGACGTGCTCTGGCTGAAGCCACAGCCCCTGTTCCTGAGTTGTTAAATGTGGTCACCTCGGAGTTGAGTTGACATGCGTATCACATGTGTGGGATGCATAGTTAAGTACATGGTCTACTTCAATATTTACAGACAGGAGAGAGAGAAGCTGAGACAGAAGTCTCATATTCCAACTGTACACTGGAGTCCATGTTGAGCGACACTGTTTAATATATCTTTCATTCATTGAATCTTCTCACTAATTATACATTATTAAGGGCCAGCCACTCATGAAGAACAATTAACCAAATATGCCACTTTTAAAATGCATAGCAAACTCTCCTGCTACCTTTATGTTTCTCTCTGAATAAACCCCCAAAATGTTCTAGACTGAAACATTTCAAACCTATTCATTTATTTTTAACTAGAAAACTTGAGCCAGGTTTGATCGTAAAGAAAAGTATTTTTGTCTTTAACCAGTTCACATACTTCTAAAGTCTATTATGTATAAAAACCACTCCGTTTGCCCTCTGGATTTCTTCCAGTATTCCACTAATGTTTTCTTATTTGCCAAGAAGCAGCTATGAATGCTTTGGTTGTTATAGCCCAAGCTTAAAATATTCTAGACTCATGCTTGACAAATACTGTCTAGTCTGATAGAAGCAAATTTGACTAAGCCAGATAATTAGATCTGGTGTCGTTTTAAGCTGAGAGGCAGTGGACGTGGGTCACGTGATTTTTTAACACTTTACTGCTTCTAGTCGAGACCAATGGCCCACTCTTAAAAATAAATAAATAAATAAATAAAAATTGCTATCTGTATGCATTATGAGCAGTTTCCTACCTGGATCCTGTATGTCAACAACGTAATGTATGGTAGGGCATTCATTCCTAGGAGAACATTGGACATGACCTTAAAATATGTCCCATTTTTTTGCTTTTCCATTTAATACTGACTATTCTGTATCTCGAATGCCCTTTCAGTGCTGGAGATATGCATTCTTTGTGGAAAAAGAACATTTCTTTTTCATTTCTTTTTGTTTTGGAATGGAAGGTTGCGCTAACATTTATGATATGAAATACACGTCGAGGACGCTATGTTCAGTGAGCTCATTGTTCTTTGTGTCCTTGTGTTTATATCGGAAAACATCAGTGGGAAAGTATGAGACAGTATTTAGGTTGGGAATGTCCAAGTAGCAAGCAGATCTGATGGGGGGGGGGGTGTAAAGAGTATCTAAAAATCTGTTCAGGGTACCAGAGTTTCTGGTGTAGATTGTGTTCTCCTATCTATGATAACAATGGTTACCAAAGAATGATCCCTTCAACAAACACATTTAATTGGTTACTAAATGTATGTAGATGTTAGGCAAATTAGTGTCTTACTACACCTATTCTAAGGTGTTTTAATCTTTTTTTTAAAATAAAGTGCATTTTATATTATATTAATTGGGAGCCTAACATAATTTTGCTACATTCTTGGTGGAAAAACAACCCATTAAACTTTAGTTATTGTAATGTATAATGCTTTTCACTTGAAAATTGAAATTTGTGGCTTTGATCGTTCCATAAACCCATTGAGCTGCCCAGAGCCGGCCTTAGGTGTTCTGGCGCCCCCCATCCCAAAAAAAGAAAGGAATAAAAACTTGTAACAAAACCCCAATCACTATATACTACGCCAAACATTGATGTGGTCTAGGCCTACCACTTAATTGTCTGGCTTAGTAGTAGGGATGCACCGAAACGAATTCTGGACTGAAACCGAAAGTGCAGCATTTACCTGGCCAAAACCGAATATGACCCCCCCAACACCATAAAAAATCTAACACTTTTATTTAAAGTAAGTAACACACCAAAATAGGAGAAAACAATGAAATAATATTATTCATATTCCTATCATGCCCAGGCATACCCAGATTCCAGGATTTACTCGCAGACTTGGCATGATAGGAGTATGATTGCCCTATCTACCCCTTCTCACTCCCTTCTCCCTATCTACCCCCTTTCCCCTGTCTCACTCCCTTCTCCCTATATACGCCCTCCTAACTATCTACCCTTTCCCTCTTTGAAGTTCACTTACCTTTCAGGAGTCCTGCGGTGAGGGTGCAAGGCCTCTGCCTCCCAGCTCTGCCACTGTATGGAACAGTATAGAATGATGGAAGTTATGATGTACTTTTAGAGCATAATTAGATCATGAAAAAGACATTGGAAATGGTACAGCATAACACCCATCACTCTCACACGCATACCAATCCACACGCATACCAATCCACACGCATACCAATCCACACGCATACCAATCCACACGCATACCAATCCACACGTATACCAATCCACACGTATACACTAATCCACACGTATACCAATCCACACGTATACACTAATCCACACGTATACCAATCCACACACATACTAATCCACACATGTATACCAATCCACACATATACACTAATCCACACATATACACTAATCCACACATATATACCAATCCACACATATATACCAATCCACACATATATACCAATCCACACACATACCAATCCACACACATACCAATCCACTCTTACTCTCATGCTTTCCTACCTTTCCTCTTTTCTCCTTACAGCTCCTTTTCCTCCTCTTCGTTCTTCTTCTTCAGTTCTTCTGTCTTCTTCCGGGTCAGAGGGCACGGACAGCGGTGGGCGCGGCTTCAGTGTTGTGCGCCGGGATCTGACAACAAACCCCGGCGCACAGCAGCTGTTGCCGCGCGGATCACAAGGGAGTGATATCGGAGGTCTTTAACGGACCTCCGGCTCCCTCGAGTGATGTTCAGCCGGGTTCAAGGGAGCCGGAGGTCTGTTAAAGACCTCCGATACCCCTCCCTTGCGAGCCTGCTCCTCCAGCGGCGGACATTACTGTCCGTCTCTGGAGGGGTGCCGGGTGCCCCCCTGATGAGCGGCTAGGTACGCTGCTGGCGGCAGCGGTACGCTACGGTGGTGGCGGCGCCCCCTGGAGTGTGGCGCCCTGTGCGGTCGCACAGGTCGCACACCCCAAAGGCCGGCCCTGGAGCTGCCATGGTACCCAAGAGACGGTAAAACCATTTTTTACGGAAAGGCACTGGGGACATTTACTCGCTGGTAATGAGCCAGAATCACAAGCTTTCAAAGTCTTTTGCTGCAGCCAAATCAATACTTTTCAAAGATTAGTTATACGTAGGCGCTCTGTATAAAAATACTTCTCCCAGCACTGAAGATCCCCTGTGCGGCATCACTGGATCTTGGGATGCACGGATATAATAAGTTTCCCTTTTTGTGTGTATTTTATACTCCTCTTGTATCAGAACCGATTAAATACACTATGGAGCTACTTGTACTGCTAAATGGGTGACTCTGTAAGTCGCATACATCTCTGTGCAATGCCTATTGCTGGTTTTAAGAGTATTTTTATCTCTTGCTTTATTATCGGCGATGTTGAAACCGTGTGGTATCTGTGAATGTTCTTTGATGTGTAATAGTTACTATTTCTTATGTTTTTCTTTTACGGTTTCATTTCAAATAACGTTCAGTCGAGTGCTTGCGGAATGACTCATACTCTTCCCATGTACTGTATCCCGGTATGCATCCGTGGGGAGAAATATGGCATGCCGTGATTTATCCGCATACCTACAGCCTTGGAAAACGAAAGAGCATGTTTTCTTATAATTGCTGTACTTGTTACCTGCTGTGCCCGACCAGTTAGATTTAAAGGACTATGTATGCGACAGACATCCTCTTGTCCTTGTTTTACCTTCGTACAATCTTAGAAACATGGAAACACTGATAATTACAGAGGATAACAACTAAATGGATAATCTAACATGCTTGTTACCCAGTCTGCCTAAAACCTCATACTAATTTGTAAAGGATTAATGATGGTCAGACTGTAATTCCATTTGCAAAACATTTCTAGTATAATAGATCTGCTTTCAGTGATGGCACAGTGTATCTGCCATGCAAAATAATGTATCTGAAGTTTGGAACCAATATATGGCGTATCAGAGGTAGGATACCAGCCGGGCCATGGTCGTGATGTAGAAGTAATAATGTACCCCATGTAGTCCAAGATACCACGCATTCCTTAGACAGACAAAATTTACTCAGATGGTTGTATATTTAAAGCTTTAAAAATAACTGGGGAGAATTTGGTAACCTTAACTGTATTTCCATTATATAAATACCAAATTTAGCCAAACTAATCTACTGATTAAGGTTAGTGTGTGTGTGTGTGTGTGTGTGTGTATGTGTATGTGTGTATATAGGTGAAGCCGTATTAGTCCAGTAGACACAATGTCAAAAAATAGAGTATTGCAGAGTATGCGGTGATACCTTTTATAAAAGGTATCACCGCATACTCTGCAATACTCTATTTTTTGACATCATGTGTGTGTGTGTATGTATATATATATATGTATATATATATATATATATATATATATATATATTAATCTTTTATTTATATAGCGCCAACAATTTACGCAGCGCTTGGATATTTTATATATATATATATATATGTTAGATATGTGTTTAATATATATTAGATATTCGTTTTATATATATATATATATATATATATATATATATATATATATATATACACACACACAAGACAGTAAGTATTACAAGGAGTAAAAAAATGTACCCTGTAATCCACTAAGGAGAACCATTACCTAAAAGAATGCACGTAATGTTCTTATAGCCGAGGCGGGGCTTTGGCTGGACTGATGGAGGAAAATGCTGTCTGTATCCCATTATGAATCAGAGGAAGTTATTGTCTGTGCCGCACACTGTGAGCTCTGTACATTTTGTGCCGGTTGCTTCGGTTTATCCTGAGTCTGCGCAGGGTGCATAAAATGCTGAAGCCGATGACGCGGAGGTATAAAGATTACTGCATGTGGGTCTGAAGAAGAGCACTCAGTAGTCTGCAGTGTACTTGCAACCTTGACTGGTAAACTGAGCCTGCCAAGTCTGATCCTGCTTGTGAGTGGAACTAAAACAATTTGTATATGTAGCCAATGAAAAAAATCTTGTGGGTTTTGCTTTTACAGTAGCACTACGGGGGATGATATTTCTAAATTAATTTTGTAGAGTTGCAGAGTAGTAACCATGTCATTGAAGAGAAGGAGGAAAAAAAGAATAAACACAAAGAACAACATGTGTGTATGTATATGTGCATCTATGTACAGAATATACACCATATACATTTAATTGGATGCACTTATTCCCAAGATAGGGTTTGTGTTATTATAGTCAAGTTCTCTGACTTTGGAGACATCGACTGGGTGCTCTGTATTGGCTATGGTTGTGTTAGAACCTCCTAGTACACATGTAGGAAAGCCAGACCAGTGACAAATTAATTTGAAATTGTTCCTTCCACCAGATGGTTGACTATACGATGATAGCATTTGCTTTATATCAACGTAATTTTAATCAACCATAAACATTTTATTTGGTTCTATTGCTTTGATATTAAATTGGTAGGAATGTTGGCCCAGACGTGCATTGAAGACGCTTACCATAGTGTGTGACTATAACAGATATTAGAATTTGTCGTGTATACAGAAATGTTTTGATTGTCCAAATACGCTGTCCAGGTAGAATTGTGATCACTTGTATGAGAATATACTGCTTGACCCTAACCTTCAAATGCTTATAATCTGTCATATTTATGTACCTATCCCTCCAGGTGATAGTTACATTGGCTAAAGAAGGTATTTTTTAATGGAACTAACATCATTCCATCTTCCCACATTTATATATTTAAAGGCCTTTGTTTTAAAAATACCATATGAACATTTGAGTTTTTCCTTGTTTATGTGCCATTGGAAATAGTTGCATGCCCAATCATAGACTGGTAATAGTAACAATGCATAACATGTATTTAAGAAAAACGTTGAAAGCTTGTAATAAACATGTATTAGTGTCCCAAATAATCATTTGTATTAATAAATATCATCTTTTTCCCAGGAGCATCATTATTGAAGGATTTCTGCGCTAAAGTCTTCCAATGGTGCAATTCTTGCACAAGTATTTGACTTCAAGAGGAATTATGTTAATTAGGTAACAGCAGGAAACAAAGGACCATATTCCTTCTCCCCTGTCCCCAAGCCCCTTTAAACCTTGTGAACCCACTGCTGAAAAATGGGTCAAAAGATCTCAGGGAGTATAAAGTCTGTGGATGTACGGGATCCCCCTTACAGACCAGTCAAGCGTGAACTTAGAGGACCTGACTTTTGCAAGCCTGCTCGGCTTGATATGCTTTTGGATATGCCTCCTGTCTCTTTGGAAGTTCAACACAAACATGCGTGGAACAATGAGGACCGATCTCTGAATATCTTTGTGAAAGAGGACGACCGATTAACGTTCCATCGACACCCAGTTGCACAAAGCACAGACTGCATCCGTGGCAAAGTTGGCTACACAAGAGGCCTTCATGTTTGGCAGATCCATTGGCCTACGAGGCAAAGAGGAACACATGCTGTTGTTGGAGTATCAACTGCAGATGCTCCGTTACACTCAGTGGGATATACATCACTGGTTGGAAGCAATAGTGAGTCTTGGGGCTGGGACCTAGGACGGAACAAACTTTATTACAACTGTAAGAATCAACCTGGTGTTACGTATCCAGCCTTTTTAGAACCTGATGAATCGTTTGTACTCCCAGACTCTTTGCTTGTAGTTTTAGACATGGATGAGGGAACGCTCAGCTTTATAGTGGATGGACAATACTTAGGAGTTGCCTTCAGAGGACTTAAAGGGAAGAAACTGTATCCTATTGTCAGTGCTGTATGGGGTCACTGTGAAATCACAATGCGCTACATCAATGGACTTGATCGTAAGTATTATAAGTCATACCTCTCATTGCTTGTTTTATATATATTTTTTAACATAGCTGACTAAAAGTCATATTAGTATCATTCAAAAAAGGTATATACAACAAGAACTCGTTCATTCTGTGCATTAGGGTAACCCAAGTTTATTCCCTTGCATGGAGGCCACAAAGCTTTCTGGTGGCATGCCACTAAGTGACACTTTCCCCTATGTAAGTGTATTACTTAGTGTGGACATCCTACGTGGTCAAATTTGGCTGTTTCTATAAGCAGTTGTACATTTAACTACCTATTTGAGCATTTAATTGGCATGTGCCAAGATTATTCTATGCATCTCTAAAACTAGACCACTTTCATTTGTAATTTTAAGATTTGGGTTTCACCCTAGTTTTTGTTTAGGTTTCAGATTTTATAATTTTTTCTCCTCTTGGCTTGCCCAGTCCATCCTTGCAGAATGATACTTTATAATGTTAAATAAATCACGGTAGTATATGCCGCGCAATGGCTTTTACAAACAGAGGACTTTTACAAAACGCTGTTGATAGAGCAACCAATAA
Organism: Sceloporus occidentalis; assembly: GCA_023333645.1. Taxonomy (NCBI): domain Eukaryota; kingdom Metazoa; phylum Chordata; class Lepidosauria; order Squamata; family Phrynosomatidae; genus Sceloporus; species Sceloporus occidentalis. The sequence goes on along the minus strand of JALMGF010000025.1, from coordinate 817,540 downwards.
ATGCTTTTTCAGGTCTTGTCTTGGTTTTCAGCTTTTCTTTCTTGTGCCCATAAACAACATTCTTGAACTCTTCTGTATGGAAACTTCATGATTTCACTGATGACTGCAGACGTGTGGATTGTGCTAAAAGCCAAGTTCTCATATTATTTTTCTGTTTGTGCTTCTTGTGCTACAGAACAGCGCTGTTGCTCGCATTCTGTGTTAAACTTAGGGTGGCTAAATAAGCATCTATAATTCCTGCGCGGCGCATTCACTTTCTTGGCATCTTCCACAGAAATATTTAATATATTTCTGTACGTCACCTGCCATGGAGCTGATACAACCCACTTGCAATACCGCGGTCATTTTAGGCATCCATCTACCTTTCTATCTTCTTGATTTCATTACCTGTTATAAAACATGGCAAATATGTTTAAAACAATATAGTATGAGAAAAAAAGTCAGGGGAGGAAGTAAGTTAGCCGCAGGGTGGGTAACAAGACAATTTTAATAATCATTTGCATTTATTGAACCAATACAATCCCACTTAATTGAATCATGTAAATGAGGGACTGTCACACCTGAAATCAGGAAAATTTAAAAGAGACCGGAGATCAAGAAAATTTGAAAGCAGCAGTGAAAATCATCATAAATTCTAATAGCAAACAGGAAGTTGTAACATGCTTCCTGTATGCTAAATGCAGACGGTACACAAAGTTCAGACATAAAAACTGTTTAAGTCATGGTTGGCCTGTAAAATAATCATGAACATGAGGTCAGTGCAGCTTCGCAAAATAATTTTTTAATTTTTTTTTTAATCATAAATATATTTTAATGATAAATTACAATTTAAAAAAATATTGTTTATAGAATAGTGCAGTAGCTATGGCTCCTACATTTTTAGAACTGGCTCATAGTCTAGTGCACCTTTGTATATTGAGATACAAATATTAAGATGTCTTCCAGATTTTTCTGTCTTGTCTTCTACACAAATTGTGTCCATTCCTATTATAGTGTAAGAACTAGGATTGGGGTAATCTTGTATGTAACAATTTTTTAAGTCATGATCAAATATACACCATTCAGTGTTTTGCTTAAATTGTTTTCCAAGGAAATGCTATATCAAAGTATAAATAAGTGCAAGTTGCAGAGGACCTTTTTGCACCATATTAATTGTAGATTGTCAAAGGTCAACTTCGTGATGCACAGTTAATAAAATAATTTCACTCAGCGTGTCTCACATAGAGCTCACTGTTTAGTGAATAAGTCCATATATGAAGGATGTCTGTGATGCATTATTATTATTTTTATTCATACAAAAATACATCCATTAGGAGGGCAGATGGAACAGCACCATTCACTCTAAATTGCTGTGATTTTTCCAGGTAGCAATTTGCTGTGTACAGTAGCTTTAAACTGACAGCATATTACTGGCAGCTTAATAGACCAGTTACTTTTGTGTTGTCATTGTAAATGAAAAACAAAAAGTAAAACCCTGTTCAGCTGTTCTCTTCTTTATTTTATTTATGTTAGGATAAAATAACCGGTCTGGTACTTGAATATCCCTCGACCAGCAGAAAGGTTGATTGATTGATCGAACAAGTGGACTATTTGGGTGCTGTTTGCTCTGCATTTCTGCAGGATGGTGATTGCTAAAGAAGTGTAAATTTGTGTAATCAGGAAAGCCATCTTCAGCACTGTTCTCTCATAGGAGCTGCCAACACATTTTTTTTTTTTCATGATTTGCTATCTTCAGCATTTAGGAAGCTTAAGAAGAACATTTAAGATTTACTTTTTGCACCGGGATCACATTTTTGCAGAGTAGCCGATAATTGCCGGTATAATTTTAGATAAACAGAACTATTGATTTTTCTACTGAAGACCCTTAACCACGATTCTGCTATGTCTTGTTTATGGTTATGTAAAGTACATTTTTCCTTTTTTTATATCTAGTCTGAAAGCAATGGTTGGAACATGAACAAAAACCAGCTATATAGGGCTACAGACAGCCTTAATCCCTTAATGAGATCTTCTGCCCAGCTGACCCCTTTGTATTTAGCACTCAGTTGATGGTCCTTGGGCATCCCATTTGGATTCTTGCTATTATCACTCCTGTCATATCTACCTGGTGTGAAACATGACTGTCCCTGATTGTGGATGTGATGTAGTCCATGCTCTGGCCACATAAGGAAAATCGGCAACAATTGCTTAAATATGTAATTGTTCTCAAATGCTACATATGTTACTTAACAGTCCAACAAAATGTTTGATGGAGATTTTTTGTGACAACGCTGATTGTGATACAGATATGATTGTGAGACATAGTGTTTGATGGAGAGACATAGCGTTTGATGGACGGTAATAACTTTTTGGCAAATCTAGTCTGCCCATTTATCCTGATGTAAAGACTCAATCCTTAATCAGTTATTGATCTAGTTTTTATGCATAAAGCTAGCCTGAATCTATCCAATGCGTGTTTAAATTCCCTTACTATATTGGCCTCTACCCCTTCTGAAGGGAGGCTGTTCCATTTATCTGTCATGCTCTCAGTAAAGTAAAACTTCCTTATGTTACATCTAAACCTCTGTAAAGTTTAAATCAGAGCTAACATTGTAAGAGCCGAAATCATGGTCACTAGAAAATTCACCAATACCCTATCCGCTATACAATAAATCAATAAACCTAAAAAATCAGTTGAATTTGCCACAACATAGCCATGCCTTTAAAATTGTAGTGAATCCTTTTAGAACACGGGGGCTTTGTATATTTTTACCTATTTGGCAACTGAACGGTTAAGAAATGTGTGACATTCCATGTGTTGTACAAAGGAAGAGGGTCTGGGCTTGTATGTTTAATAAGGTCATCTGTTCTTGTGCTGCAGCCAACAGTCGAAGTTTGTGCTGTGTGATTCACATTTTAGTTTCTCCTCTTCTATATCTGAATCATACAATGAAACCCCAAGTTAAAAAAAAAACGAAGTGGCTGAGTAACTTCCTTAAAAAGGTCTTGATTAACCCTTTTTTAGGTTAGTTTTCAAAGCTGTTCCTTAAAACATTAATGGTACTCTGTAATACTCTTCTTTCCACTTTTGCCCTCTATTCTTTCCCCAGCAGGTGTTATCCTACAAATACAGCACAGAAACATTTTAATATGTTTTTTTTCATCTTCCCAAAGGTACTAAGAATGGTGTTTCTAATCCTTTATTTAGGTATGAAACTGTTAAATTCAGTAGGTGTAGAGTTGCTGACCACCTTTCCAACTTTGATGGAAACTTGGTGATGTCTGAACTGGTGGCCTACCAAATAGGGAATATCATATGGCATATAAGCAGTTGTGGCTAACTTTTTATAAACTGGCTTACTTACTTACCAAATTATTTATTAAATTTCTTGATTAATTTTGTATCAAGAAAGAGTTCATTTGTATCCACAAAGAGTTTATCAGCTTGTAGTCTTCTCAAAAGCAATTGCAACCCTGACAACACCCCACTATGACCACCTTAAGTGTTAAAATTTCTGCTCGTATTTTAAGGCTGGCGGGTGGTAAATCGCGAGATTGACATCTACACTACAGTAGTACAGCGTCTGGCCGCAAGCCTGTAATTTATCAGCTGCTGGCCTTAAATCACCAGGTCCATTTTTAAAACTCCTGTACTAGGCGTACATTGGTAGAATTTTGCATTTCCTATTTTGTGTAAGATTTATTCTGTGCCTATGTAATAGGTGAATTAACTAGCTATATGTTCACATACAATGTCATTGACAAAGTATTTTACTCAAGCAGCAAACCTTATCTCTAAAGAAGATGTTTGGTGGTTGCTTGGGATTACTTAAAGAAGCCCCTTTACGTTTTTTCTTTTTAATATGTATTTTGTTTATGAAAGTCAATATGGCTATATAAGAAACCATTAGTTATAGTTTTCCAAATAAAAATCTTAATACAGTTGGAAATTATTAGTGTTTAGGGACTAATAGTTGTTTGCATAGAAGTGATTTCTAGTTTATTTTAACATTTTAATATCTGCATTAAATAAACATGAATTGCTTTGAATTATTGTAACAATGTGTACACTTTTATTGCTTGTGTCGTGATTGTAGAGAGTAAGACAGATTTCTCATGGGTTTGTAATCGGTGAATTTACAAATGTACAAAGGGCAGCTAAGGTTATTCGTTGGCGCAGTTAATAGCCGTAAATTGCCGGGATGGGCCAAACCTGCTATAAATAAAATATGTAATTATATTAGCCGTGCGCACGGTTACGGGTCTTATGAAGGAAGGACACTGGAGTATTTTAGAAAATTACTTGGAGAAATTCTCTTTGTGTGGCAGATGCTGGTTCATTTGCACATCAAACTAACAGCCATCTGCCTCTGGCAAAGCTTTCTGACTCTTTCGCTTCCCCCAGAGAATGTTATATATTATTGACACATAGGACTACGACACTAAATTGATCCACGATTATCACAAGTGATAATATGTATCTGGCTATGAAAGTTACAAATGCATCACAATTCAGTGCCATATCTACTACTAAATGCATTAGATTCACAAATGTCCATATTTCAAGGAGCTCAACAAGTCATGTATTACAATTAACAATTGGATCTGACTACAACTAACATTTATCATAGTGGTTATGTTATCAAAGGCTAAAATGGATATTACCCTACTGGTCCCATTGACAATTGCCTAAAGTTTTTTTTAAGCAGAAGAACATTCACTTTTAATAAACTCAGCGATGACTGTTTTGGCTTTATGTAGCTTCGACACCAAGTATTATCACAAATACTTTCAGTGTGATACCAAAATCCGTGCAATGACAAAGCTGGGAGGTTGGAAACTGTAGTTAGATTGTGTAGCGTTATGAAATGCTGGTAGCCAGGGCTGGTCTTCAATAGGTCTAACCAGGTTGACACAATGGTTTCTCTTAGTGGTAGTCCCTACAACCTAGCTAGATATGCTAAGCACAAAATCAGGTTTTAGAAAATCAGCCCTTCTGGTGGTTAATCACTCACTAGTGCAGGGTCATTAGCTCTCACCCATTCCAGAGTACTGGATATGGTGCTTTGAGCATTGCATCGGTATCAAGGCAGTGTTGGGTATCTACTCAATGCACACAGACAACGGGAGTATTCCCATCACATTCACTCCAAGCAAGCTCCTTTTAACAAGGGAGCCAGTAGTTCCTGTTCCTGCCCCTGCCATTAATATACTAGCTTTCTAGACAGGCCAGCATACTGGTGCATGGAAAATAAAAGGAATCTGGACACCAAAACATGGTGGAGGGTATCAATATCTGAATATAAAGTTAAAAAATATATAAAGAAATGGGCATGGTTACCTTTTACTCAATTCTCTGGCAATAGGTTCCGCTGATAATTGTTTAAACCCCTGTATCTGGAAAGGTAGTATAAGGATAGTGGACCCAGGCACTGCCTTGCCCAATCCAATTTATATATATATATATATAATGTAAATAATATGTAGTAATTTTATTAAATATTTTAAACTATTTTGTGATTAAAATAACCGATTTAGGCAAAAGTATGCAAATTTCAAAATAGGTAACCCTAGTTTTGGTTTTATGCTACATCTGTAAGTATTATTTCCAAGTTATTTATTGATCTATAAGTGTGTGAATATGCAGGTCTAGTTAGATCCATTTATATGTTGTTGATAAAGTGTTTTTGAAACATCCTTAAATTTAGGTACAAAAATGTTAAGACGAGGGAAAATAAGTGCATCTTTTTGTTGGCAAACAGTGCCAAAGCATCCAATTGAGTTTATTTACTGGTTCCTCAAAGGGCCATTGAAACTGTAAATGTGGGTGGCAGAGCTTTGTATGTGCACACCAGGAAAGTTAATCGTATTCCATGCTTCATGGCTCTGCTAATCACGTAAGGATCAGTTGGTTTCAAAGGTTATTATCCTTCTTTCTCTCTCCAAGAGAGTGTGTCTGAAGGAGCTGAAAAGTTTTAGCTTAGCAGATGCAGTGATTAAAGTGTGGTTGGTGGTGGGGTTAAGTTAGGAGGTTAAATGCAAATAGAGCCGCTGTTGTTCTAGTCTATTCTATATGTTCATAAGACTTCATGTAGGTGACCGGATACAGTTCCACAAACGGTCTTTGGTTTCTGGTGCTGCTGTTTCCTGGCTGTTCTCCAGAGTTTGAAAGTATGTGGGTTTTTTTTTTTCTTTAACAAAAATAAATAAATAAACCAAATAGCTTTTGATGCGAGCAAGGCCAGACTTTGTCCAGATTGTCCCCCAAGCTAGTATTCCCAATGGCTTATGCACCATTGAGTCATGTTGTATCAATAGACATTTTGACCAGTGCATTAGTTAAATGAACAGATCCCTTTTCAATCATGGTGGTTTGCTGAATTAAACGGTAAATTAAGCATTACTGCAAGATATTGCCCATACAGCTTTCCGTGAGCACATAGAGTTCAGTGTGGTACATTATTATTATTATTTATTGTTTTATATAGCGCCATCAAATTCTGTAATTCCTGTAGTGTGTGCAGATTCCTGATTCTGGGGACTATCAAATTCTGTAAGGCCGTACAATGGGTAGACAGGACATAAGTAGTATGTAACATAACAATTTGACTTACGGAGACAACAGGTTAGGAGGGCCCTGCTCAAAGGAGCTTAGAATTAGAATTATCCAACAAGATAAGCCAAATGTCTACCTTGGGTTTGAAAAAAATGGTCACTAAACATCTGTATCACCATTTTGCACAATCATGTAAATTTTTGAATGGTGCACCATGTTTTATCAGCTATATTTTGCATATCGATATATATTAATGCATGCATGCAGATGTAAAAGGTAGCCTAACTTCCTAACTATGGCATTAGAAGGTAGAGAGGTAGTATACCCCAAAATAAAAAAAAAAATGCACTAGGATTTATCCCGGACGGTCTACCTAAAAGCAAAAAAAAATAAAAAAAAAATACATACTCACAGATAAACAACAATTGCATAAAACGTAAACAGATACAGAGAGTTTTGATGTAATCTATGAAATGATATGGTAAATGTAACTATTAGATTTTCTCCCTACCTACATATTCCGAACCTTGCCCTTTCCCCATCTCCTCCCTCTCTCCCTTATTTTATACAAGTCTTAACATAGAATGTACACTCTGGGTCACATTGACCTTTTGATTTAGGGTCCCTACACTTCCTGTGGACATTCACCCAGCTGGTCTACTGGTTGCCATTGGTAATAGTGAATATTAAATTGCGACCTTTGCCTGTTGCCTTATTAAACACGTTGAGCCAGAAAGTTCACGAGATGTCAAGGGAGAGAACATAAAACCAGTCACAAAGACGTCTCTCCCCTACCTTGTTCTGTTAACATCTGGTGACTGGTGCCTGGCTTTGTTGCATATTTGCTCATCAATGAGTGTCTTCACAGGAGCTTCATTCACTGAAGGCTGAATGTTAACATTGCTAATAATTAACATTAGCTGGGGGATGACTACCGTAGAGAGCTGCATTGACACAATAGAGGGCCGGCTATACGCTAAAGCTGAGGATTAACCTTTAACTATGACTGATGCATTTTGATGAAGTATGTTAAATCGGTAACCTCAATGTGCCACTTAAATTTATACATATTTTTATGATTAAGTATCATTCAATTTTCTTCTACAAAACAATAAACACATTGCTTGTCACTGTTCCTTAACCTATGTCCCATTTTCGAGTAGGGGACGTTCTTTCCTGTGCTTTCCATACTAGGCGTGGGAGTGATGTCATCAGCAGGCAGCGCTGTGTTGTCACATCATGCCACACATATGTGATGGCATCATAATTTAATGTTCCAGGCCTGCCCACATTGTGCAAACAACGTCATGCCATCAAATCGGATTCAAGTTTCACCGTGATGACTATTCACACACCAGTCCCCTGTTTGGTCATAACTGGTCGTCTGGGCCTTTGCAGCCTACTTGATTGGTTTGTGACATGTTAGGTAGTGTTCTCTACTTGTAGCAGGGCCCTCGTCATCCTGTTTTTTTCTGTAAATCCAAATGGTTATGTGATGTACTACTTTTTATAGCATGTTTGCCCATTGTACAGCTCTGTAGCATATTATGGGGCTTTATAAATATGATAATATTCACCTCCTGTTTCTCACCCCTTATCCACCTAGATTGTAGTTCCTGCAGGAACAGGGCCCTTCATTCCCCTCATATCTGTATGTCAATTGCTGTATTGTACTTGTCGTTATCTGTAAAATTTTCATCTTGTACAGCGCTTTGGAATCTGTCGGCGCTTTATAATTAAGTATAATAATAATAATGTAAGCTTCCAAGTATGCCCACCATAACAACTGTATGGTGACATGATCATGCTGATTTTTATTTAACATATTTACACAATACCCTTTTATTTTATTCAAAATACTTTCTGAATATAAATGACTTAAATAGCATGGATTTGTATTGGGGGTAGGTCTTACAATATGTTCGTCAAAAGTGCACCTTAAAACAGAATCAAAATGTATATTCTCTAAAAGATCTGTTACTTGGGCGTCCACAGCCTATTAAGCTGAAACCTCATTTGCAAGCTCATGCCACAGCTCCTTAGGCTCCAGGCAGCATCTGGTATGACACAAGTCTCTGGAGACTTTATTAAAGCAAGTGAAAACATTCTCAGTTACTGCAATAAAATGTATAACTTCAGACTATACTCTACTTTACATCCAAGTTTTCATTGCAATAAGCTTTTTTTTATTTAAAAAATGTTATAGATGTCTTGGGAAAGCATAGCTCACGTTTTGAAAGCATGGTGAGAACCTGCAGATGTCTAATTGTGGTTTGTAAAATATGCTTGCGATGAATATTGCAGCTGGTCACTGTATACTGATTAAGAATTGTGTCCAGAGCATAGCAACCATCTTGGAAAGTGTAGACAAAAAGGGATAAGGTCTTGGTGAAGATGACAGCTGGAGTTTGGAGTAGACAAAATAGATAGCAAGACATATGTTCATGATCTACAGAATCGTTCCAGCAAGTGTATTAATTGTAATGCAAATACAATACATTCCTTTCTTATACTCCAAGCCAGCCTTATCAAGCCCAACGTGACTATAGAACACATAAGGCTAATGCACTGTGGGCTATGGTGCGGGTGGATTGGCAAATGATGGCACACGTATGTACAGTCACATGACCATAGATAAAACTGGGCCTGCATGGTATATCATAAAATTAACATATATCACCACACTACAGACTTATGTTCTTTGCAGTAGAAATTCCCTTCCTGATTAATTCACAGAACAAAAAGCCATTCTCTACAAACAAACAAATGGTTTGCTTACATTTGTTACCTGTCAATGACGTCTTTCCGGTGTAAAATATATATTAATATTATGCATATAATTACTGAAGTGTATCTAGGCACTGTACTGAGTTACTCCTTAACTGAAACTAGGAACCCTTCTCAATTTTCACTGTGAAAACGGTGCTATAGAACACAGCTGAAAGATTTCAGCTCTCTAAAACTCAGTATTTAGTTTATCGCCACCTTTTCTCTAAATCAGAAACTGTTTAAGACATTTTTCTTAGTATCTGTTTTCAGTGGATAGAGAGGCAAAAGGTGATCATTGTTTACCTTCTTTGCATGGGCCTATCCAGAATCCCTCGTGGTTGTGGCAGCACCATGAGATTTTCGAGGAAAAAAACAAGCCTTCTGGCTTGTCTGGTGTCTGTAGATGGGTGTTTTGCAATGCTTCTACTATCTGTTTTCAGAGTTTGTAATATATATTCTGGATTTGCCAAAAAAGATCATATAAATATGTGATAGCTGCTCTAATAAGACTGTTTGTTTTTAAAATGCATAAAAAAATTCAAAGTAAAAGCCAGATGCTGTTTTTTGTAATTCCACATATCCTTATCAAAAGGGCCGTTGGTTTCACTTTACAATTTTCATCTTCAATGTATTTAATGTCCTTCTTTTTTATGACAGATGAAACGGCAGGAACTTGCTGTTCGTTATTTACTTCGGCAGAGGCATACGTTTAAATTTCAAGTTAAGCTTTTGCTCATGTGAATTAACAATTCTTTTTGCTTCCTCATATCCTGAGCTCTTTTGCGCTATTCTCCCAGGAGCAGCTGTTGAGATCTACAGAATAGCATATAATTTTGTCCTGGGCGTCGGGAGATCCGAATTGCACATCCCTGCGCTAAACCCCGAATATAGGCCGCACCCCCACTTTAAAGACTTAAAGTGTGGGGGGGGCGGCCTATATTCAGGCAAATACAGTATATGTATTTAAAAATGCAGTCTCTCTCTCTATCTAATTTGCCTCTTTGTTTGACCATCCTCATCTACAGCTACTTTCCATGTAAAAGATGTGTTTGGCTGTGCACGTGATATTCTAACTTTTACGTTTTTAAATAATTCATATTAGAATATTCACATAATGAGACTGTCGGGAACATAATGCAGTGGGTACTTAATAGTACCCCTAATATCCAGTTTTCAAAATTGCCTATTCTTTGATGTCAAAAGAGCTAAAGAGCAAAGCCTTTAATACAAAATAATATATACTACTGAATTTAGATGTCTTTTGAATATTGTGAATGTACTTGCAGGTTTGAAGAAACTCTACAAAACCATATTCTTACTTTCCTTGGATCACCTAGTATAGTTAGTTTGCAATAATTTTGTCTTTTCTAGGATACTCCACTACACAGTATTAAAATATATCCTGTACTGTAAACCATGCATTAGACTGATACATTTTACAAATATTTTTGGAAATTCATTCATTGTTACAGTCTTCAAATTGTTTCTAAAAGTAGCTACATTGAGGCATTTCATTATACCAATAATCCTAAACCAATAGCTATTACATGTAAATTCTATTATATTATTAACAAGAGCACGTAGACGGTTATAAAACTGAGTACTTTATAATTTATATTGCATGTATTTTGTTAATTTGAAAGCAGGATGCTTAATAGTTTAGCCCAAAGTACTGGATTACATACTGACACATCACCAAACCTTTACACAATGTTTCCTATATTTATTTATTATACCTGGGCAAACCCTTTTCTAATGTTAGAATTTAATATGTTTTATGTTTAGTAATGCTATTGTTATATACTGCAGTACTCACAATGTGTGTGTGTGTACATAAATGGATGGATTATTATCTTTTATTTATATAGCGCCAACAGTTTACGCAGCCCTTAATACAATGCGTATATTCAAGGGGTCTGACGAGACAAGAATTGGCAGACTAAGACAAACCGATACATTAGGTGGAGAGAGCCCTGCTCGCAAGCTTACAATCTTGAGGGAATGGGGTGACAAACATAAGGCACAGAGAGAGTGAGAGGTAGTGTGGTGGTTGTATCGATGACAAGGACGTTCTAGCAGCTAAGCCCATGGGAAGAACGTAAGGATCGAGTAGGAGAGTATTTGTTTGAGGGCAGAAATGTATGGAGGAGCAGTGTTACGGAGGGCCATATTTGTTAGTACCAGGATTTCAAATGTAATTCTAAAGGTAACTGGGATCCAGTGGAGGGTTTCACAGAGTGGGGATGGATGTAATATAAGGAAGTTTTACTTAGCCAAGAAGAAGGGAGTAGATAAATGACACAGCCTCCTATTAGAAGTTGTAGAGGATAAAATGGTGAGGGAATTTAAACATGCATGTTTTTTATGTGCAATCAAATTCTATTTTTATTTTATTTTAAGTTTCTATCTGACAATACTCATTCATGTATCCTGTAGTGCCCATTACCTAAGCGTCTTATTACATTATTATAGGTAATTTTATTTTCCTGACAACCGATTAGCCATATTTCCTCTAAATACTTTCTCAGCTTGAATACAGTAAAGAATGTATGGAAGCGAGGTGGAGCCATTGAGGATTTATTTGACAAGGAACTATCGTAGATTACCAAGAAGATAATTTGGAGAGAAAATAATTTGTACATGGCGGATGCTGCTGCTTCATGCTCTTCCATTTAATACTACATCTTTGACTGTTGTCCCCATAGACTCTTATAGATCCCAGCATGTAAATGCTTTTATAATTTTGTTGTAAGAAATACGTCCGTAGGCAAGCAATGTATTATTCAACAGGTTGATCGACATAAGCTGCTTTAACTCTTTGAGTGCTTTGCTCACCCATCTGGCCTTGAACAAGTTAACCTTGTATGAAGACAGGATATCCTCTTCCTGTCCTGTAAAAAGACATCATTAATGTGTTAATTGACATCCGTCTAGAAACCTTCCAATCCGAGTAACACCATATGGTCACTGAGACTTTTCTGTACCATATGTTACAAAGTAACCTGCGGATGCAGTCGGAATACAAAAGGTGCCAGTGGAAGTTTAGGTCTAAGACGCTCTGAATAATACATGACCGGCTGACTCACAGCTGTGTTTTTTTTATAGTGTATTTTTGTCAGAAATATGCACAAGGCGAGTTTTTTGCTTAGGAATTCTGTGCTTTAGGTTTCTATGTATATGTAATCTATTCTGCCCCTGGCTGTGTATAGGACTGCTCCGTCTGGAACACAAGGGGTTAAGGGTGGCCCTACTCACTAAGATTCCTCTTAGAGGTCACCTAATGGCATTATAGATATTCTGCGCCATATCCACATCAATAATTCAAAGTGAGCCTCTCAGCCATTGATTTTCTTTTTTTGTGCGTCCGTGGGAGGAAACCAGCACGACTAACTATATGTGCTCTTTGCCTCCAGAGACGGAGTATATTTTGTTATTTTTAATACTTCTTGTAATCTTGAAATTTTAAGAACTGGAAACGTTTTTAAGCATTTTGCTGCATGTTAATGGATGGTTTCATCCTGTCTGCGGAGAAACCTTTAATATGCCTTACAGCAATGGATGGCTACTGCAGGCAATGGCTCGCAACCTGTGCTCCCTGTTAGTCGGTCCTTAGTCCTTAGTCAGTAGACCATCTACATTATTATTGATTGTCAGCTTCATGTGTTGCAGTCTTTAACAGGGCTTAGATACAGGGCTGTCGGAAATCAGTCCTCCTGACACTGTGGATTGGATGATATATGTAGTGATATTTGGCTAATAACATGATACAATGAGAAATCCTAAAATTCTGGCAGGATCACTGCACCTGTGGACTGAGTTGGTTATTTTTTCAAATGCAGAATAAAATAAGGGCATTCTTATTTCTAGCAATAGCTAGCTAACAGATCATTAATTTAGTGAGTGTTTTTCCAGAACAGATTTTTTTTTTTTATGTCTAGGAAAAACATGTACATGCTTTTCATCAGTATGTCTCTGTTTATCTCTATCAAGACAGTGGTATCAACTATTCAAATCCTAGACAAATGATCTGTAAAATATCCACAACAGCGTCTTACATAATAAGTAATTATATTGCTTAATATGACTACTTACAGATGTCATAATTAGAAAAAAATTATATTTTTACATGAGATGTTGCTTTGCAATCAGTCTATAAATCAAACAGTGTTATGTTCCTGTACTGTCGCTGGTTCTATTATGGGAAATTAAAGATAGATTGGAGATAAATAAATTAAAGCCCTGGAAAACCTAAGGTTCATTTCTTCCTTTTGGGCAACTAAGAGCCAAACTTCATTTTTCAGCGAGGATCTTCTCAGAAACGAAAACACACAATTTTCCAAATATGTGTTTAATTTTATCTTTTATCTTGGCAGCCATGCAGACTTTTAACCTTGGGTGCCTCAGGTCACTCCCTATAATCACGACTATATGGAAACTGAGCTCTGAAACCACCCACTGTGGTTATCTCTGGGCTTTATAGAGGCCATGGTCTTCTGGTTTTCTTCCATCATTAGGATCCGTTCAACTGCTTCATTTGTAACCGTTGACGGTAAAGTACTTAAAAGCTCAGCACCGATGACAAGTTTAATGGCAAGATGCCAGCAGAGTGTATGGTTAGATCAGGGAGCTGCGTTTATTACCATTATAGAAGGCCATGCAAGCTCTTCTTGAAGGAGGAACTAACTGGGTTAGTTCCTTACTAATGCATATGAAAGCTGGTGAGTTGCAGCTTTCCCTCAAACTCCCGTCTCACGTAATAAACCCCTTAATTCAAATTATTAATGTGTGTTGGCATAATGTTCCTCCTCCTGTTGTATGCATACAGATTGGGCCATTTCTAATGCGGTCCAGAGGGTAAAATAAATTCACAGTATTCCTATTGGAAAGAAAAATACTAAAGGCCAAAGTTTTTTTTGTTAGCAAGAATCTTCCTTGAACCAGCTTTTGATTTAGACCTTTTTTTCTGAAAGTACTTGAAGGCGACAGGATGAATCGTCTCTGTAGTCTCTGGAAGGATGGCTGCGCAGATATCCTGTCTGGAGACTCTATTCCAATAATCTGTGTGAAATAACTGCCAGCCTCAGGAGAGGATGCAGAGTTTTGGAAGTAGTTTCCTAACAAACCAGATGTTCGTCCACGCATGCATTACTTTCAAAGAAATGTTAGGTTTGTGATTCAGTGTTTTCCTCGGTGTACGGAGTGTAAGTTACTGCATTAGTAACAGATTAAGAGGAAAGGGCTCCAAACTGCAAGGGGCGCTATAGAAATGCTGTTGTGCCAAGGTCAAGGCATTTTGATGAAAGAGGCGTTATGGGGAGAAAGAATCATTAAACCTTTTTTGACTGAAACACTGAGGCTGGTGAGACCTCATCATGTAAATATGTGGAACCATAGCATAGCTCCACTGTATTTCACGTTAAATTGCAAGTACTTAAAATGTGCGGCTATATTTTACTTAAAACTTCGGATTTGTATATTCTTCTGATGGAAGTTTTAGCTGTTGTACCATAATATGACACTGTGAATTGTCCTCCCTGGGACACAGGCAGGAGCATGCTATGGCAGGAGCCGCAGGTCGATGGCACCCAGGCACCTGTCAACCAAGACTCCTGTAAATGAAGCATTGAGCAGGTCACATGATTGTTAGCATTAACATGTAGTGTCAGATTGTGTCTTGGTGTATTATGTTAGCTTGAGGGAACAAGTTTCTTAATGTGTCCTCCTCATTGTGTATGGTATTAATTTTGTACCAGCCTTCAAAGCGGAGCCTGGTAATGTATGGATGATCGCTAGATGTGTTTAGAATGGCTTATTCACTAAGGAGGGAGTTGGCAGGAGAGTTGCATTTTCAACACAATCAGTTGGCTGTGCATTATGAAGGGCCACCACTGACCAGATTTTAAAAACCTTGAAAAAGGCATATATAACACATGAATGAATTCATGATGTACGGGTTTACTGTATGGTGCCTACTTTGCTCTGCAGGCCCAATCAGTGCTTTGTGGTTTGCTTGTGCAGGGGCCTAAATATACATTGGCAGCATTACATTTCTGAAAAATGACTGTAGCTTCCTGCGCCCAAACTGTGATTACTAACTAAGCCACACTGGCAGCAGAAGAAAGGGGCATCAGCGCGTCTCCAAAGTCGAACTGGAAACCTTTGTAATTAGAGCAGTGTATTGGCCTGGACTCGCTAAGGGGTGCAGTTTCGTAAGACAGGTTCTGGTGCCATCAAGACATCTTGCTGTTTACACAAGTGAAAGAGCTGTAATGCTTCTTTTGCTGGTGCAGAAGGTGCTTTAACAGTCATTAACGAAACATGTAAGAGGCGTTATGATACACTTTTTGCCACTACAACAGTTTTTAGGCCTTGAATATTATGCATACATATCTATATAAACACACAATGCATTAGCAAGCCATTGACTGTCTTTCCCTTCTGCAAACTTTTTTTTCTTTTATTAACCCGTAGACAGGAATTCTGATTAAGAGGGCAGGAATGAAACTATCCCTTACAAAAACATTACTGCAGTTTTTCTGAAGTAATACTGCAGTTTTTTGGACATGAAAAAACTGCAATACTGCGCTTTTACTGCAGTGTTACTGCACATTTACTGCAATTTTTTTTTATATTGCAAACCTGCAGTTGTACTTCAGTGTACTGCAGCTTTATTGCATTTGTACTTCCGTACAAAAATAACTGCAGTAAAACTGCAGTACAGTGAAGTACAAATGCAGTAAAACTGCAGTAAATGTGCAGTAATACTGCAGTAAAAGTGCAGTATTGCAGTTTTTTCATGTCCAAAAAACTGCAGTATTACTTCAGAAAAACTGCAGTAATTTTTTTCGTAAGGGATACAAACAAAGCTGGGGGGGGATCGCGCAGAACAAATTTTTGTTCTCACAAAACTGCTTGAAACTTAACTGAATGTCCGCACATAACCAATTGCCCATCAGATAAAGCAATACAAGAATACATTCTTATATCATGGAAGCTGCTTCTGTATTGCACTGACATACATAAACACACAAAGCCATAATGCACATGCATACAAACACAGATATGCTTAAGCATAACTCCATTAATTCATGTAGCTGAATCACCACAAATACATATACACATGTATATACTTGCTGACTGTCATAAATACAGATTCCAGCTCCTACCTACATAGTATTTATCTCCCTGTAGCCGCAGGTTGATGGCTGGAGGATCCTGACACATTAACTCTGTTCCTCGACTTTTCCTTATAATAATCAAGAATGGGTGCCCTTTCCATTTGGCTTTGCTCCACTAACACCTAGGCATGCTCTATGCGCAGAAATGGATGGAGCTTAGCCAAATGACCGTGGCAAATGCCAGAGAGGGCAATTGAGCTGTTGGAATGGGTGGGGCAATAGTTATGCCCCTCTCACTCTCAGTTCACCCATATAAATATATACCCCTACATGATACTGGGCCATTAAGTGGCAGATTCTCCATTGAGCTGTATACATTGCTGGAGTGCCAGGTTTTAAAAAATATCGCCAATCTATACAAATACGTATACAAGTCAAGCAGATGTGCATCACAGCATGTCTGCTGGGACTCCGTGGCTTATTTTTGGGCCCTAAACGCTATTTCAGAGATTGTGTAACATGCCGCTTGGTGCTAATAGCCTACAAATATCCTGGTTTTTCTAATTTGCACCATTACAATCATAGTGTTTATAGAGCAACAGAGATTGGCCAGCTCTGTATTGTTTAAAGTATGATGAGTAATATTTTGGGGAGAACTAAATTTGAAATATTCTTATTTCATTCTCTGTCATGCTCTGCAAACCATGAGAAATGAATGAATGCCTAGAATTACATAGTTACAGCACACATTGAAAACAAGTGTCTCAGAATACAAACACAAGGAATGTAAAGAAACTGTTTCATATCAATGTGTTTTGCATTGTAACAAAATATACATATTTATTAATACAAATACATATTTGATCTCTAAACATATTATCTAAACCGCAAATGTTTTAGCGCACCCCCCCCCCCGATGCCTGCTATCAGGTTATTCCTTTCTTTTTTGTCATCTCCTCTTTTTAAAAAGAACAAATAGAAATGTGTTGATAATTATATTTAACTTGCTAGACTTTGTGGTCATATCTCTTCGCGAAGCTGGGAAATGTCCCCGTGCTGTTTCACCTCGGTTCACTTGCAACTCAAAGTTTAGTATAAGAAATAAGTCTCTCTAGCTCATTTTTAACACGGCATTCAGAAAAAAAAACTTTCTACTGTCAATTTTTATATTAAACCATAAAACCAGTTATCTGATCCTTTAACTATTTAAGCGCCAGAAAGCTATTGGAGAGCTATGCAGTCACATAGTGCCCTTGCTTTGCACAGGTTAAGCCGCCTGTCATACACTCATGTTTCCATCAGACTTGTGATATTTCACAGGCACGAGTGGGAAACCATCATCACAGTTCCCTTTTCTGTCTTAACACATCAGCCTGTTCTTCACAGGAAAAGTCTGAGGCTGGAAATGGGTCTGCAGGAGAATGAAAGATCACACAGCATTATTATTATAATTTTTTTTAACAAAACAAGCTAGCCTGATGCCCAAGGGCAGCCCGTCAAAACATTCATTCTTGATACGGCCTATGGAAATTATTGTCCCAAATTAATCTAGCCAGTACTCAAACCTCGGAAGTCTTTTGCTTTATCTGTGAGTCCTCCTCCTGCTTCAATATCATGTTTTTGTTTTTTTTATATCTTGCACAGAATTTACCTTAATTTTGGTGTTAAAAAAATTAAACTAAAAATAGACTCTGCTGCTTTAGCTTCCCCACAAGCAGCAGATGACGAATGGTTGGTTTCTGAAGATGTCTATGCTTTATGATTCCGCAACTAGCTAAAAATGTCTCTAAGATGTTTCTCCTACACTGAAACAAAGGCAGACCTTTTCCTGGAGGTAGGATTTATCTCGCTAACAAAACCAAGCAGCTGGGTAAGCACCGCTTAATTACAAGGCCTCAACCAAACACAAACCTTTCCTTCTATCTCTGGGGTAAAGTCATGCCATCTCCAACACCCCTAAGTATTTGCTCAGCATTCATGATTCATGAATGGCCTCAGTATGTGCGTTAGAGATAAACCATTATCTCTAGACATTTTCTGTTTGCCTGTCACCGCTTGCACAGATACAAGTTGGTTGGTGTTGTTAGAAGATCCTTGGAAGGATATTAAAATCTTTTTATTGGTACCAATATAGCATATATGTGATTTATTTGTATGTACATCTTTTAGAACCCATAACTCTTCATTCCTCATAGGAAAGTAAGATTAATGATAGCCATATCTTCCAAGATTAAGAAAAACAACATTTGGACCCAAGTCCCCCTGTCCCTCTTTCTTTTACTTTCCAGGTGCTCAAAATGCTTGGAGAGCATATATATATGAGTATATAACTGTGTTCCGCAGCCCGAAAAATCCTAATCGATATTGAAACAGAAAATCAGTTTATAAAAGAAATTGCATGAATAAAGTACCTTGCTCTGTTATATAAATGTGTATCGAAACATAGAAATGGTACTAATTAAGCCTCCCAGCCATGCTTCTATCCACAGCCCTAAAACAAAAGTCTTGTTGGGAGGCATTGAAATATGTTTAAAGCGGACTTATATTACATCTTTATAAAAGAATCAACAGGTTGCATTTGCAAACAGAACGTGGCTGCCTAATATCATACAGTTACTTTTATGGTGATTGTAGAATGGTGCCATATAAATCAAAAACATATATCTATGACCATAAAATTGTATATCGTGTATAATTCTAATAAAGTGAAGCGACTAGATATACGACATTTCTTTAAAAATACTAATTCAAACATCATTGAGGCATATTTGTCCAAAACACTTATACTGATTGCCCAATTAACCAGTTGTGCATTGACAAATTATGCTTGTGTGCCTTTACAATATTAAAATTCATTAAACATGGATTTATTGGGCGTAAATAACTGGAGACTCTGCTACATTGGCCCTTTTGGTAGTAAAGTTGTTAAAAATCTTGTGTGCCATGGATTCTTGCTGTACCCAAAATTAGTGTTATTATGTTGAACACAGTGACTTTAAGCATCATTTGGCACCTCATGTTTCCTCACTGTTTGCATAAAATCATAACTCAACAGGGTATAATGAGCAGCTATTAACATCTTTGTGTAAAAAAAAAAGAGCCCGAGTACTGCAATCTGTAATGGCTTCAAGCTGTGGCAGCTCTGTTACATATGGTGTATGACACATATCGGAGGATACCAAATTGCCTTTACATATAATAGGTATTTCCATCAAATATACCCTGTGTATACAATACCATTAACCCTGTGATGCGGTAAGCTAGTCATAACCAGGGTATCCCATTACATCTAACAAATGCCGTGTAATGGACGGGGTCACCGATGATTTCATCGAAAATTATTAGGAAATTATGATGATTTATATTAGAAATGAAGAGGACAAATGGTTAACTATTAATAAAATAATCCTCACTTTATTTGTTATTCAGTGCTAACTTGGTCCACGCAGGAGAGACTCACTGGGGTTGTCCCTTCACGTTTAGTAAAGAAAGACAGATAACATATTCCATATCTCGCTTGAAGTCATCTACAGCTGACAGTTTAATGAATAAGGACACCTATTTGTTGCGACACAGTACTGTTAAAAACATGCAGATTATATTTACTGTAAATTTAAAGTAAATACAAATATCCAAAACCTCTGGAATGTTTCACCCTCCAGAGTTGGATTAGGGAGCGATGAGGGTTCCTTGAGGACAAACACACACATAGATAATCATGGCATATAATATTGTCACACCCGGGAACACCCCAGACCTGGTTCCTTGGAGTTCTTCTCTTCAGAGGAGGTGTGAGGGAAGGATTAGCCATACACAGGGCTGGAATTAGCCTCCAATTAATTGTTAATGGAGCAGTAGGTGGAAAAAAACTTATTTTGCCCCAATTGGAGCCTGGTAATCAGCTGTGATCCCTTGAGATTCCAGGAAACCTGGATAATTCATAGGTATCAAAATTGGAGTTCTAACTTAAATTCAAAACGATGATATTGGTTAAAGTCATAGGGGGGACGCAAAACAGCCTTTGGAATTGGCCTCTACTGTTGGAAGATATGTGTTTTTGTATATAGAGTATGCTTTATCATATCAGTTATCAAGTGTGTCAAGTATGGGTTTATTCTATGAGAAGTACCAGCTGAAAGGGAGAGCATTACGTTCCAGACATTCCAGGTCCAAGGGATATGATTCAGAAATACCAAAATGTAGCTGGCCGTTATTTGTATATCTCTTCCATTCAGGGGGATTCTTAAATCCGCTTGGTGACCTGACCACAGGTATTAGTTATCCCAGTACATAAGGCTAGGCACTAATACTAACTTGAAATATCAAACAAGCAGGACCTCATACTTACCATGCTTCAGATTGTTGGCCCTCTATAACAAATACATAACAGATATAGCTTTTGGTGTAACAATACATACATAATGCCTATTTGCCAATCATCCACACAAACAATTACACATAAAAGGAGGCTGCGTGCTGTACTTGTGTTCACAGTGCAGGGAATTTCTCTGTTGTGTCTGTTCTCTCAATGTGAAAATGTTTTACATTATTTTTTTTCCTAGGAAAGCACTATGTGACTCAAAAAAGTAATACTCCTATAGTTTAGCATAACATACTTTATGGTATTTGTCTCTTAGACATATACATTTTCTATATATTAAGAGATGATCTGCCAATATCCCCCAAATCAACATTTACAGTTCAGTATGCTTAATAAACCAATGTGGTCTTCTCACAATTTGCATTATTATTTCTCCTCATTGTTATTCCTCCCCTTTGGCATCCTGAGAAGGATGGGGGAGGAAAGAGGAGATTATTTCAGAACAGGCAATAAACAGTAATGCAGGTTTTTTTAGTATCCCAGGTAAAAACGGCCCACTGATTTTCAACCAAATATCTCCCAACAAAACTTTGTATAAAAGTATAAAACAAATGCCTCAAACAACAGTATGCTTAGACCACAGCAGGAGAAGTAGATATATATATTTTTTTAACTTTATGAAACCCTTTCTCCCTTGTGATGTGGGAAGTTAAGGATCTAGAGCTCTTACAGTATGGTATAAGCATGTGTGTATGTCTGCATATAGTGCGTGTATTAGTTTATGGTGTTAGCATGTGTACATGAGTGTAGAATGTTAGCATCTGTGTTACTGCAAGGTGTTTGTGAGCAAAAGACTTTAGCGTGTGTGTAAAAGTGTAAAAATAATGGTAAAACATACAAGCTTGATGGTGTTAAATACCCCTTGTCATAAAGGGGTTGACTTTAGTACCATACAAAGTGGTGCAGCACTGAAGAAAGGTGTTGTATTGCCGGGGAAATATATAAAAAAAACAAAAAACATGATGGGGGGGGGTCACCGAAATTGTTTGGCCGGCTCCTAGCTCCAAACCAAATTTGTCAACCCCAGTATTGGGACATGAAGTCAGAAGCCAACCCTAATATATCACCCTATTTTATTTAGTTCATAAAAATGCTAAACATTAATATATGTATGGCTGTCATCATGGCAAGTTTTTTGGCAGATTGGTATGCTCTTTATTTTCAGCACAAATGCTTGTTTTGTAGTTGATGTTTGAAGTTTGTGTTCTTTTCAAGTGCCTTAAGGCGAGTGCATTGAGACAAATTGTCAAGGTCAAATCAATGTTAAGCTTGTCTGTCCTGTGGTTCAGCTGCATCAAAGATTATCCTGTTCCTCAATGCTATGGTATAAATGATAATGCATCTCATGATTAAACAATAAGGATGTAAATGACTTCTTTTTCATATGCACGTTCACTTTGGGCAATACGATCCAACGTGGTTCTTTTATGAACTGGATTTTGGAAGGCAAAGACAAATGTGGGCTTAATTGCTCTCCTCTCAAATAACTCAAGGGGAACACTTAATAATATATGTCTCTGCTTTGGCGTTTATGAAAACCGCTGACCTTTTTGCAGCCGCTGAGGTTGCCGTGGGTACAAGTTATTAATAATTTAACCATTCGAGAGTCTGCAATTGTAAAACCCATTGTTTGAAAAATGTTATATTAATTCTATGCTGGTGTTAGGAGCCTGCCAAAATGCTGCAGAGTAAAAGTATCAGGGCTCATTGATAGTTTAATCCTGATCATGTTAATGTTGGATAATTGGCCAGTAATTAGAGAAAAAAAGGGAACTCTCAGGGTTTAACCATGAGTCTCTGGATTTTTGCCCCAATCTCAGGGTGTTAGGGTGAAGGCAAAAAATCTCAGGGTCGCACAGTTTGGCGCTAATTCCTTCCCATTTTACACTGTCAGGCTCGTATATAAGACCGTGCTGTGGCTCCCAGTATGTTGTGGCTGATATCCCTGTTTGAATGCAGATGACCTAATTAAATGTATCTTTAAATAATGACAAGTCCAAGGCTAGCATTGGAGCCATTTAGTGAACACATAAGTTACTACATAGAATCTTCACGACTAGCTATTAAAAGGTTAACATTTTGAGAATCTCAGGGTCAACTGATAAAGTTCCCAGGTAGAGTAATTATTAAGATATTAAACAGATCTTGTGTTCAGATAATTTAACATTTTCTATACTTGAGATCAAGCAAAACATTTGAAATATTTATCTATTATCGCTAGCAGCCTGTCGTGTTCATGTAAACAGATACCGTCACCTAATTAAAAGCATGAATGTCTTAATGAAACAGTGGAAAATCAACATAACTCCCATAGACCTCTTACTGGTCTTTAGTTAAATAATGGCTTTCAAGAAGGTATTTAATAATAATACTATAATAATGTAAATTATTTCACTTTCTTGGCTTGAGTTATGTTATAGGTCTTTCACTTTTTTCTTGTCTGCCTCCATTCTTCCTGTTCCCTTTCTTTTCTGATCAGCCCTCTTCACCCCTTCCATTCCTCTCTCTCACAAAATACTTCTGGCGCACCATTAACCCGCTTTTATATAAATCACTTTTTCCTTGTTACTGTTTGCACAATGATTGAAAGTTCAGTCTGACGTGTGTGTGCAAAGGTAAGGGTGCATGACCGTGTTTTAGTCTGGTGCTGCTGACCCCATTTATTTTATAGTGCTTCTGAAAATTTCATTCCTTGGGCTCACAGGACATGGTGACCTTGTCATCTATAAAGTGTATTGTTTTTTGTACCTAAGGTTTTCAAAATAATTTTTAAACTGCAACTATATCTGTGTCTAATCATCAGTAAACTACTGTATCATTTCGTAAGTTTCCTTTTTTTTTTAGAATTTCAGTAGAATGAAACCATTTATATCCAATAACATCACAGAACGCCAATGTGCTCAGCAAAGCGATATTCCTCCACCAGTAAAGGTCCTTTAAAAATAGATGCTTTTGTTTTCAACAACATGTTCAGATCAATAAGCAATTATATCTTCATTTCCTTTTATGTGCGTGTGTAAACTGTAAGTGACAGGAGATCATGTGCGCTTACCAGTAAGAGGACCAAAAAGGCATGTATTCTTACTAAATGCACTATAAATAAATGTTTCACATTGCGATAAATAATAAACCAAGGGGCGGCATCAGTATATAGGTTCATGTAATGCTATTTATGTCTAAAGTGAGTCTTTCCCCCTGGGCGGCTTTGAGCGTCATCATGTCCGGGAACCCAATTCTTTGGCCTTGTTTCAGGGTATGTTTGGTATTTGACCTTCAGAATTTGATTTTATGCTAGTATATCATAGTTGAAATTCCTGTTTTGAATACAGGTTACCTTAAGGACCTCTTTATTATAGTATACCATCCAAGTGTCCCTCTTTAACAGGGACAAATTGCTTTTCTCACGTGATATCCCTCTTTTTGAGGAGCTCAGACTGCTGGGTATCACAGACTGGGGACTCTGTTATTCAGTACTATAGATCACTAAATGTTGCAATAGTGTATAAAGAAACAACATGAAATATGTTTCCCTCTGAGCATTTCAAATGATGGGATGTGATAACAAAGTCTGTAGGTAAACTGTAAATTTTATTGTTGGGAAGAAAATGTACTGTCTCTTATTTTGTTCATAGTGGCTACTAATCAGACAACTAACTTTTGATCTGCCAGACTATTCTTTAAAATGTTACTTTGAAATGTAATCTTACTTCTCATGAGGATTTGCCATCACTTTAAATCCATGATGAAAACCATTTGGTCACCACATGTTTTTTTTGCCCCTATGTAGAATCTTTTTTTATAATATGCTAATATTTTAAACCCGTTCTAGGTCAGCATACTTGGACACTTCATAGACATCTAAATGTATTTATTTAAATCTGTATTATTAAAACCCCTCACCCTATTAATCAATAGATTTGAAGATCAAGTCAGAAAATTAAGAAGAGATTTGCATAGGTGGGCTTCATGACGGATACATTGCACCTGGATCCTTCAGTCTAGGGTTTAACAAGTTTAGAAGTTAGGAGCCAGACAGAAAAATCTATAAACAAGATCTAAAAAATACGAGCCATGGCTACTGAAGAGTTGTCTTAATTGCACTTTTAATTTATTACTTCAGTGGTTTCCCTTTTTGGGGGGGATCTGGCCCTCCTGTTGGTCTTTTAGCCAGGGATGGAAGGAAAGGTTTAAGGAAGGCGAAGACTCGGAACTCTGTTATTGATAGGATAGACCTGGTTCAAATGGAGGTAAAAAGATTGAAGTGGCGGGACAAAACAGTCTCTTATAGATTATAAGCTCGTTTGAGCAGGGCCCCCTCACCTTTTGTGTCTATCAGTCCAAATTGTTATGTGCAGCTCTGTGAAAAATGATGGTCCCATATAAATCAATAAATAATACTATAAATATGGCATCCCACCTTTCCGTTCAGTCATACAGGGTGTTGCTATATACTTAATCTAAAGCTGACGGAAAGAGGCGTTTGTATCCTCAAGGTCAGGTACAGGAAATGGAAGGTCAAAAAGTGTGCACTTTTACAGAAGGAAATCGGCATTTTGAAATAAGGTTCCCCTTGTGCTCAGCGACCCATGAATTGTTTAGTCTGCTGAAGAGGTGAAGCATGAAAATGCCAACATTTTAACTACTGACTCGGCCCATGGAAAAAAATTGATGAACTGCACTGCAGAGTGAAAGCTAAACAGTCCTTAATCAAAAGATTTAAATTCATGACATAGCCCTTATTTTAGTGCTGGAAAAACATACAACGGTTTCCCATGAAAAGACCAAAACGGTGCGTTCTGTAGCATAAGAAATTCCATTTAGAAGCATTCTCTCTTTCAAATATATAGTTATGTACAACACTGTGGAATATGACGGCGCTATATAAAACAATTAACTGCATAGCTACATTTTATCAACATCCATTGCCCATAGCTTTTGTAAGTACTTTTATTATTATTCATTCTTTACCCCCAACCTTGGCATTGCCGTAAACAGAAAGCAAGGCTTGTCCACCTCTTTGGTCTTGACAGCCAAATGTTTTTGCTCCACTTACCATCATAACATAGCTTGGCGACATTAAACATCAATAATATTCTATGTACCCATGAGGTCACACACCTTTAACTCTGAGAACATTTAATAAATGCATTTCCTTGGCCCATTAACACCGAGTATTATTTGAATTGGTTTTAAATTCAAGACCGTATTTCTCGTCTTCTCTAAAGAAATGTGCAAAATCATTAATTTGCAAAAGTCGTCTTGAGAAATGACCTGAAAAATGAGTTCATCAAAGTATATTTAAAGGATTAATGAAGCAACACCAAAACTGTACAATTTGAACTAATTATAATGTTCTGTAAATATTTCAGCACTACTTCTGTATATTTTATTCATGTAGCTCTGATAGATTCTGTGAAGCTTTGCAATGATATGTACAGACAATTTCAATTTAAAACAGAGGTAGAAGGTGTATCTAAAGAGCGAAGAGAACCTGTTACACCGGGTTAAAAGGCAAAGAACTAGTCGCAAGGTCAGCGTCCATGAATTCTCTTAATTTTTCTTACACAGTTTTTTGTTTTTTAACAAAAAGCTAAGGACGGCTTTAGTAAACCCACTTATGTGGTTTTCCGTTTTCCCTAACAGTTATCTGCTAGTACATTAGCTGCAGAGACTGCATTTTCCACTTCTGTTGTGACCGAAGGATTGTTTAGTCTGCAAAGGTTCTGAGCTATTCCTCAGGAAATGTAAAGATGAATGAATAACACAGCTAGCTGGGTTGATGGGATGTTATTTACATTTTTGCTATAAACGCAAGCTGTACCATCGGCGTCACAGTAAACCAGTGTCCCTAAAATCTTATCTTCTGGATTTTAACCTTAAGACATCCAAGAGGGAGTGTAGCTCCACTGCTCAAAATATGTAGATCCCATGAGGAAAGAGTGAGACACATCATAAGTGCAGCATGGAAGAGGAGACTGTTGTTTCGTGGGGTTTTCAGAGAGCTAGATCTCACCTTTATAGATTTTCATGTGATATTATGGTACTGCTTACAAACCTCACTGCGGTGATTGCTCTATAAGAAGTTTCTACCTATACAACTGTAGTAGTCAGCTAGTTCCCCTAAATTAGGACCTGCTTATTCTACTATATATATATATATTTGTATAGATCAAGGGAATTGTAAGAATTTTGTTCTACTGTTTCTCTCCTAAAGCTATAGATGTGGCAAAAAAAAACTATGTGCATCCTGTTAAATATTCATTTTCCATAAGATAGAGAATAATCTCTCAAGAAATTGCAAAATAATGATATTAAATTGACTTTCAAGGAAGCTAGTAAATGGTCTCCAGAAACATCGTGTATCATACTGTAAAAATGATAAGTTGAAAATGGCATTAAAAATATGTTTGCATGCCAATTTGTTTGGCTGTATGAGTGAAACCTAAGACTTGAGTTGCAAATGTTTTAGTTTGTGTGTACATTGTCAGCTAGTGTATCTCTGACAGCAACAGGTACACTTTGTGCGGATCCTCCATAGACCTCTTTAAATGGTGTGATTTAACCCTTAATATTCCTATGATGATGGGACCTAAGTACAAAGGTCTCTGGAGACTCCATGAGTAGCTTGTACACAGCGTCTCCTTTTTTGGTAGTAGAAACAAGTAAGAGCAGACACTATAAAAACAGTTGTGCTCCATACAGTATGTTACTGTAAAAATCAGCGTGACTAGTATTTTCATAGCCTATAAGGAAACCTATGGTTTCCTGTGGAGAGAGAAAAAAAATCCACCCCGCGCTGCAACGTCTGCGGCATGTTCAGCCCAGAACATAAGAGCCTAATGGAGCTCTTTCCAAATCCTTTAATGCTTTCTGCCACACTTACTTGGCAGAGCCTCTCAAGCCGTTATGTGAGATTGGAGAGTTGACCTTAAAGCAGGATTTTATTCTGGCATGTCTCCCACGCAAATATGCAGAAATCTAGCAAAAATGCCAAGGGTAGGCGATGGATATAGGAATGCAGGTTTGATACAAATTTTCCAAAGGAAAACACTAATAAGCACTGTGTAACATTTTCAAGGACTTCAATTGACTGATAAATCGACTCACGTTATAAATATGTTATCCATCATTATAATCATCTGTAATATATCCATAAATAAGAAAAAAAAACAGAAATTTGCCCATTAAGCTTATTTTTCTTTTACTTTACTTATTGCATAGTAGGGGACATTTTTCATCTGGTTCGCGGCTCTTCTATGTTTTGCAGCGCTTCGGCTCTTAGTTGAGACAAAGATTGTGGGCAGACAAATAGTAAACACTGATTGAGCTTTCTGCTTTTAGTAACTTATCTGTAGGTTACAGAGTACAGCCATGTCTATCGTCTCAAGAGATCCTGGTGGTTCTGCCTGTCTCTGGGGTAGAGCAGGATTCAGCTAAACATTTGTGCCCCTTGCAGATCTTTTACCTGCTGGCAGCATTGGCATATGGATCCATATTCTTTTGTCATCACTGACAATGAAAGGTCTGCTAGTGAAACGGGGAGGAGAGGCCAGGGAATCAGGGGTACATTTTTCCTCATCCTTCTTTGTTCCTCTACCCCACCCTTTCCCATCTGGGATATTTGTATTGGTAAGAAGGCTCTGGGAATGTTTGTATATTTACCTCTTCTATATTATGTCCTCTTACAAATATCACGGCATAATGAGTATTTTTTTTTTTCAATTATGCCTACCACCAAAATATTCTTGTTTATCATCACCTGTTCTTTGTTTATTACACTCCAGCATATTAGAACCAATGGGATGTACATACTGGAAGCCCAAAAAAGCCGAAATTGAGACTTGCGCAGTTCCCAATCTAGCATTGATTTGTGTGTGCTTAAAGTCTCATAGAACAAAAAGGAGGTTGTGTATATTGGGAAGATATGGCTGTTCTCTTTCCCCAAGTTTACCTCCAACATGGTTTAGCAATAAAAGCCCAGATACAGCAACCAATATAGATTCTAATACCTTTTCTGGATTAATACAATCTATATCTTTTTAATGGCTGTACTGAAAACCCAAAATGTTTTGATGAATGCTTAGCCTGAAAAATAACATTTTCTTTTCTATTTTCCTTTCTAGCTGAGCCATTGCCTTTAATGGACCTATGTCGAAGATCGGTTCGCTTTGCTATCGGAAGAGAACGTTTGCACCAAATTGAGTCTTTACCTTTGCCTCAATCGTTGAAGAACTATTTACAATACCAGTGACTTGTTCCACTTCCAATAAGCCTCAGCGGAGAACATTGAAAGGAAAAGGAAATAATGCAAATCAACAGATATTGTTTACATGGAACAATAACTCCTTTGTGGTGGACTCGAGCATTATTTAATTTTTAATATATTGATTTCTGTCTATCTGGATGTTGTGCCACAGAAGATAACCAGAGCTACTGATAGTGGGAAAAAATCTGTCTGATGTTCCATCCAGTATTAGAAGTGTTTGTCCGTATGCACACAAGAGGATTCTTAATTTCTACCCAGCTGTTTATTTTCCAAAAACAATGATATATTACATGGGCCTAAATTGTTTCAAACGTCTCGGAGGTCCTTTTCCAGTTTTAATAGGCACATGAAAGAAAAGTTAAGAGTATTGTGTTGATGCACCACATTGTCATCATATTGTTGCTTATTGTTGTTCTCCCTTCCACTATTTGACTCCTGCCCTGGCAGGAATAAGGTGGTGTACACAATCTTAGGAGGGTTCTTACAGTAGTTAGCAGTCTCTTTTTTTGCTTGCTCCCTTAGCTTGCTCCTCCGTAGCAGTGCCATGAGCACTGGAATATTACAGGATATGATCTTTGGTGCTCTTACTGTAAACGTACAAGGAAGCAGAAAAACAAAGATCTAAACTCTCCAAGGCACAAATGTCTTCTGTCTGTTAGAACACCAAAAATGAGTACAGGGGGCTCCTTCAGACTTGTGGGGATTGATGCTACAGTATCCCTTCATTGACACTGATATCAAATACTATAGGGCAATATGGTATTTCTTGGCTCAGAACAACTGATCAGAGGTATGATCATTTAATCAACTTTGTTCTGTGTAAATAGAGCCAGCAGAATATAAAAGTGGCTTTCACTGTCGTATTCACCATGATTAGGTTACAGGGTGTTAGACAAACCAATGAGAGCTAAAGGAAGTAAATGTTCTAACAATACATGTTGGGGTTTCATAGAGAAAGTAGTGGCCACTAAAACAGCTACGTGTCAACAGGTAGAACAAGTTTTCATGACCATAGACAGGAAAATACTCTCCACCAATCCTCTTGATGTTATCTGACAAAAAAGAACCAAATTTCTATGATCCCATTATATGTTCAAAGTGCACACTTGAGAGTAAGATTTTCAAGATGTTCTTCATTCTTCAATGAAAGACTTGTCACGTTTTTAATGAATGGTTTTTACTTTATATACACTTTAATTGTTCCTCTTTTAATGTATATATTTGATACATTGTTTATTTATCTTTGTAGAGACAGTTGGATCTCCTTTAACCCTTGGGGTGTACAAGGCATTGTGCAATACTCTGCTCATACCCCTGTGGCCCCCAAAGGGTGTACTCACTAACCCAGGAGCTTGCAGGAGAGTTGAACTTTTCAAATCTATGATAGGACTGGGATTTGAAACATTGAACTCTTTGTGAGGTTAGTGAATACACTCCCAAGGGTTAAATGTGATGCTGCTGCTATGTAATGACATTGTTCTCCAAGCTCAATGTCAATTTTATTTTAGCCCTCTTATTTGTAGAAAGGACCTGTTCAATGAGATCAAGGACCCTCTGACAGATAAGATATTAAATATGCTGCTTTTTTGTTACTTGCCACC
The DNA here is from genome assembly GCA_023333645.1 of Sceloporus occidentalis. Classification (NCBI taxonomy): domain Eukaryota; kingdom Metazoa; phylum Chordata; class Lepidosauria; order Squamata; family Phrynosomatidae; genus Sceloporus; species Sceloporus occidentalis. Next base: position 786,870 of record JALMGF010000025.1, on the reverse strand, counting down.
TGTATAACATACTCCTCACTCGTTTCACCATTTAAATTCCAGAAGGGACATCAGTGCTCACGGCATTCAAATAGACTAAAATGTTTTACAAGCTGGATAGTCTTCAAAAGATCTATCTGATAAAACTGAGTTCTCCATTTGGGATATCTCCAGCTGATAATGATCCATAAAATATGTGCAAAGGATTCCATGTATATGTTTTTGATTATAGAAGTGTTGGTGGCTAGAAGCTAGCCAACTTATTATTACTAGTAATACAGAAACATGTGACATCTTACTATAGTGTGCTTGGTAATTCATTCTATCTTAAAATCACAGAGTTGATTTCTCCTAAGGAGATAGTTGAGCAACTCTGAGACATTATGTTAAGTACATGGAGTACTTCTATAGTCTTTCTGTTCTGCCTTGCTGAACCCTGATGTCTGTGTGGTTGCTAAATGACTTTTTCTGATGTACCCCCTTCTTAAACCATGGTTTCAGACTGTTGTTGGGCAACAATTCCCATTAGCCTCACCCATCTAACAGTATGAGGATCTTGGAAGTTTTGGTCCAACATCAGCCTATGCCTTAAATGCATCTACTCAGCAATGCCCTAAATCTGTTATACCAATGCAGTTGACTGTAAGGAAGAATGTTCTGGATACAGGAACTGAAAGTGTGTTCACATGAAAAGATGCTTGGTCTCATTATACAGCGTAGCATGATTGATTGTTTTTAGTGGGTAAAATAATTGTTAACCCAAACTTGAAATATATTATTGAAAATAGAAGACTTTGTGTGGTTTAACCATTTGATGTGCTTGAGTGGGGAGTATTGCATTTCTCACTGGCCTAGCAGGCAAAGGGTTAAATATGCCACTAAGCCTCCACTCTGTTGTAATCCCTACCTTCTCTGACTTCTGGGACATTGTTTGCTTCAGGAGTGAGGTTACCACTTGGCTTCCATCCAAGACCTGTTGTTTAACGGCTAATGGTAACCCGTTTCCTGCTGTGCCTTACTAACAGCCCAAACAAATGTCATCCACAGAGCTCACGAGAGCTCACAGTCAAAAATAGGGGAGAAATCAGGGCCTGCTTACAGGGTCCATATGAAAATGAATGAAATTATGCTTTCTAATAAAGTGTACTTCTTTAAAAATGAAATGCGTGTTCTGTTTATTTAACATTCCAAAATCCTCATCCCAAATGGGCATTGACAGACGTAACTGACATTGAACAGTGGTATTTATTTATTTTTATCATATCTGTACCATATTTTTAAAACATGAAGTCCCTGTGGCCTCCGACAGACAGATTTGGAACACAGTTACTAGGACAGAATACATGGTGGCATGCTCCTTTGCGCACAAGACAAGAAACAGCCATGGGGATATATACAAGCAGGAATTCTTGACAAATTCCTGGTGCCAACACGATGCAGGGTCTTATATCAGAGCAAACAAGAAACTAGCAGGTCTGTTTCTTTTTTTTGCACTGATGAACAACCTTTGTGGTGGAAACTTTGGCATTATGTGCTTTGACTAATAAACTTTATGCATTTTGCTTTATTGCTATTTTGAGGGTTTACAGGTTCATTGTCTATTTGCACCTCACTTATTGATACCATTGATTCTACACAGCCATACTTTTTTTTCTTTCTAACAAAGCTTATTTAACCGGCATATGAGTTAGGTAACCAATGCTAAACATTTTAAATTAGTATTCCACGTGTATTTTAAAGAGAAGCCAAGGATTATACTACAGTTACTTTTAGATAAAAACTCATACACATCAGAGGGGTTGCATACTTAAGTTACTTGGTAAATGCCCCTGATGCCTCTTCATAGACCCTTCAGTGGGTTCATTTTTGGTTGAACTAGACACTTCTGGCCTGAAATGGCTGATCTGGAAACCTAACAGTCAATTGGCTCTCTGGCAATTCCAATCCTACCAATGCCATGTCACAATCATTTCTCTCAATCAGAAGTCACTGCTAAGTCCACTTAATGACTATTGAATCCTCATGGTGTACAAAAGATCGATAATGTCATCTACATGTCATGATCATACTATCATAGTCATGTATAATCTATGCTTTAGTCAAATTGTTTTTATACAGATTGTTAAAGTGTTGTCTCACTTCACAAGATCACATATATTGCATTTTCGGACAACTCTGAACGATGCTGTTCACACAGTGTGGGAGTAGCCGGAGAAAAAGCTGACAGTGAAGTAAGGGGGTGTAGGAGCTAAGGATCGAGCAAGTGAATGAGTGAAATGGGAGGTAGTATGTATGAATGAATGTATGTTAGAATGAGAATGTATGTGTAAGTGTGTGTTAATATGAATGTATATGTTTGCATTAGAATGGATGTGTATGTGTGTTTGCATGGATGTGTACATGTGTTTGTGTGTTAGCATTGATGTGTATTTGTAAGTAAAATATCCAATGTCTCACTACAAAAAAAAATGAAACGAATAAGAGTGGTGAGGTGCACTAACCACACAAAATAAAATACAGGAACTTATCTCATAATTCTAAGATTATAAAAGGAGTAAGTTTATTTAGCTTATGTAAAAGAAAAGAGCAAATGGAAACTTAATGTAGCGTGATATGTATAAAATTAACAGGGTTAAAATAATCAACTCCATTGCCTTTTATAGAGCAATCCGCTGACTTTTACCTAGTCCCTATTTGGTGTCAGCTGTTTGAGTCTGGCCACCTTTGTAACAATTGGGGAGGGAAAGGGGAATATAACATCAGAACAGGAATCTACTCCTACTTTTTCCCATAAAACTCAGCATCCCTAAGGTAATTAATTTAAAACAAAACAGCTATGAAACATTTGCACAGATCAAAAAAACACAAACTATAGGCAATTTTCATAAGCTATGAAGGTGACCGTTTCTAATGTCTTCATTGTATCTAATGTTCTTTTAAAGGGACAGTTTTAATGTCCCCAACTATAGAGGCAAGCATATTAAAGTACTATGTGAATACTTTTAATATGCTTTCTTCCAAAGCATACGTAAAAAAAAATTGCTTACCAGACACACAAGATGCCTGCCTGCTGCAGTAGCTGCCCTTCTCCTCCACAGTCAGACTATTCTTGTCAGTGATTGGCCCATTGAAATCCATGGGCACACTTTCCAGACATGAGCAGAGGGGTTTGAACAGACTTTTACCCGTGGCATTCACAGAGCCATAGCTGGAGGGGAGTACCGTATATTATGTGCAAGGAGTGCGTTAGGCTGAGTACATCTCCTGCAGAGTGTTTAGCTAACGGTTGGAAAAGGGGCAAATGCATGTAGGGATTCTGCAACACAAATATTTAACGAGACCTTTCAGCTATAATACGCATTAAAGTTTTTCTATGCAGTTTCCACAATACAACCAAAATGCAAGCTTGATACCTGTTTCTGGTTTTTACTTCATACAGCTGGTGCTGCTCCGAGCCAAAAAAAAAAAAGTCTCTAAAATCAAAATATTTTCCTAGTCTCTCTGAAAATCTCAATTTAATTAGCAGATATCTACCATCTGTGTTTCATATTTATAAACACAGCTTCATAGGATTCTCCTAACTTAACTGACCTTAACAAACATGTTTTAGAGATGTATTAATGTAACCATATAGAATGCTCCACAGCACTTTCACCCATTTTTTAATGAAGGAGATAAACACAATATATACATATTATTGGCATGCTAGTAGTATTTCTTATTTTTTTGGTGTGTAATAATCTCCAATAACACATACTTATATGAAGTGCCAAACAAAATAAACTGAAGAGATGATAACTGGAAAGTGTCTAATCCTTGGGTGGTTCTGGCAAATTATAAGATAAGCAGCTAGTACAATGTCGGATTCATCATAACTCTGTTTGGCATCTGTAACTTACATAGCAATTTTTGAATATTGAGAACGGAATGTAAAACATCCTTTTGCATAGTTTGGCTAAACCTCATTTTTGGAAAGAGGGTTGCTGTTGCCAAGTCCTCTAGAATCAATGCTATAGAGTGAATGCAATGCTATGGAGTCTAAGCACAATTTTTTTTTTTTTATATACCAATTTCTCCAAATCAAGTATACAGATTTAGCCTTATTTTCATAAGAATACAATTAATTTAATATTTCAACAGAGAACAAACATTTAAAGCTGAACATGGAACATAAATTATGAAACATAATACTGAGAGCATGCATTCTTATAAGGTTCCTCAAATTACATATTTAAAAAGTACACTAGGTACAAAGTTCATAATGGCACCCTTGTTACGTATATGCCACTCTGGTTTTGTGTTCTGATGGTCGAATGGATCTACAAGCAATTTGAATATTGCCTAAAATTAATATGATAAGCATTCCCAGCATCAATCCTTTCATCATCATCTACCACAAAGTGATTCTAGACAAAATTATTTTCGGGACAGGCTGGCATAGTAATTTCCAATGCTAACAACTCCCAGGTATGTTGAGAACAAAGATGTTGGTACTAAATTACTTTATTAAGAAACCGTATCAAAAATTAACTTACATCAGACACTATTTAATGTAAACATAACAATGCCAAGCAGTAAAGATTAGTATGTTTTGAATCCTAATGCTTTAGAAATAAGTTATGTAATAATTTTATTTAATTTTCATATGTAAAAGATGATACCTTTCAATTGATTCCTATCCGGCCTAAAATCAGACAATGTCATACAATAGGGAAAAAAACTAGCGAATAAACCATGTCTGTTTGCTAGCTGGTTTCAATATAATGGGCAGCTGTCAACACTGACGGGTTTAGTGCAGGTCAGCCACAGTACAGCAATCTATACCACTTATACAAACAGAGCCTTGAATGGAAAGTATCTTGTATTTCACATTCCAGCTGCAGGGGCAATTTAGAAAAAAGCTTGTTGAAAAGCGTCCTTCATATTCCTAGCCCAGCCATTGTTTCCTGCAGAGCGCATGTAATGAACAATCATAATACATATCTGCAAAAATGGCTTTTATTGAAAACAAAAAGGTTAATACCTAATGTCACACACTTATAATGATAGGATAGTTATCACTATCTGGGATTCAGTAATGCACCAAATGTACCAAATGTACTATAGGGTGTTACATCGGTGAAACCTGCCAGCAACTCAATAAAAGGATGAATCTGCACAGATACTCCATCAACCATCATGATGAAGAAAACCTTTGCACTCCAGTTGGGCACCACTTTACCCAAACAGGTCACTCCATATGTGACCTTAAAATCAAAACACCCAAGAAAGAAAGACATTTGAAGCCAAAATGATACATTTTTATGATTGTAAAAACAGAGGACTTAATGTGGATTTGAGCTTCTTAGCACACTATCAAAACTTCCTATAACCTGTTTCGGTTTTTTTTTTGTTTCTTTTTTTCTCTTCTTCTCTCTCTCCTACACGCTTACCCCTGCTCCCCCCCTAGCCTTATCTGTGCAGTATATGCTACTATTTACTATTTACGACCCTCTTAGTTTTTTGTCTGGAAATTCTCTACCATGTTGTTTTAACTCCTGTTTTAACCCTGTATCAGAACATGTACTGGTCAGTTTTAAACTGTGTTTTTCACTTGCTTGGTCAGAAATGCTTTTGACTTGATAAAGGGAGGACTCCCGAAAGCTTGTCTTTTATTTTAAATACTGTTAGTCCAATAAAAAAGGTATTACAAGATTCTGCAACATTCTGTTTTTTTGGGATTCAGTAACAAAGAGGAAGGCTGGCAATAATAGGCTATGTTAAAAGTCATCGTTATAGGGATCATATTAGGACATCAGTAGCCTTTACAATTCTGTTGTGCTCATTTTCCAATAGTTTTGTCCAGTACAATTAGTAAAACATAATTGTGGTTTCCCTGCAATCAATATAGAAGGCGACGGGGCAGAAAGAACACCCACGGATGCTCTAGCTTCACAGTATAACTCGCTTCTTTTGGATTCTGATGAATTAAGAGATACTAGAGTACTGAGAAATGCTGGTCTCCTCTAGAATACATATTCTATACAGGTGGGGTTGTTATTGTGCTAAGGGTGCCTAGAATGCAAATCAAGACCAATACAATACCCATACAGCACCTGAAATAATAGCCTTGTAAAACGACTGTTAGGAACTGTGCAATATAATCACTTTTTCGTACATAACCCCAACTGTGCAGCAAAAATTTATTTGACCAGAATCAAACCTCTCACTAATATACAAACCCTGATAAACCCTCGCATTGCTTACCAAATGCTGCTGTCTTCACCTACACAATATCTCTCTGATTCATCCTTTCCTCAACCGAGGCACAGTCTTTCACCATCCCAATCCATTCTGAATGCCAGACAAATTCTTCACCTGTTGCATGGCTGTGCCAATCCCTCCACTGGCTCCCAATATCCTCTAAAATAAAATGTAAACCTCTAACCCTAACTTACAGAACCCTTAACAGTGGACTCATATATATATATATATATATATATATATATATATATATATATATATATATATATATATAACATTTCTATGTGTGTATCTATCCATATAGATAGATAGACACACACACATAGAAATATCATTGTTTTTTAAACAGGACACTTTGTCCATTAAAATAACATCAAATGAATCAGAAATATACTGCAGACATTGTTAATGTTGTAAATGACTATTGTAGCTCAAAATCACTGATTGTTAACCCCTTCACGTTTCTTCTTGAAATTAGTGAGGCTTTCGGCAACACAGAAAACTGCTGCAGGGGCCATTGTGATTACTCCCCTGATTGTCAATGTTCATCATATCCAATATGTCAGAGTCCACCTGCTTTAAGAAAGTTCAAATGGTGTTGCTGAAATGCTTCAATATCAAGGCATTGAGCGACACCAAAAACCCATCCCACGACACAGTCTGGTCGCTCCGGAGACAAAAAAAAATACTACCACAAACTGTGGCAAAGGTAACCATTTGAAATACCCCGAGGTGCCTACTTTTAAAAACTATATGGTTTGACGGGGGAAATTTAATTTGCCAGGTTTAAAAAATGCCCCAAATAGGACTTCGGGGCAGGATAATAAATGTCAAAATTCCAGTTTGTAAACCTGAATTGCTCATGTTTCAAATCTGGACATGGAGGGCCGGATAACCAAATGTCAAAATTCTAGTTTGTAAACCTGAATTGCTTATTTTCCTAAACAACCCTATAAACCTATGCATGGGTGGTATCACTGTGATGATGCTGAACACATATTGGAATGTTGTCTGGCAGTGACATATATACCAGGAGCTGTGAATTTCCTCCTGGAGTACAAAAAAATACTACCACAAATATTGATAAAGGCTGGTGGTAGAATTAGTGCATTAAAAGAGTTAAAATGCTACCATATGAAATACTCTGTGGTATCTAGATTTCGTAAATATATGGTTTGATGTCCCAAATAGGACATGGGTGCAGTATGACCAAATTTTAAAAAAGGGCAATTCTAAACTCAGGACAAATGGAATCTATTAAAGACAAAAAAACTAAATGAAAATATATATATATATCCTACACATTCTGCTGCTCTCAGTAAACACACTCCTCACAAGTGTTGATATAGTTGATATGTCAAAATTGAGGCGCAAGAAACATGTGGAAAAAATAAAAATAACTAATAGTGTAATAAGTAAGTGCACTGTGATAAATATAAGTGTTGAGTGCATTCAACACTTATATTTATCACAGTGCACTTACTTATTACACTATTAGTTATTTTTATTTTTTCCACATGTTTCTTGCGCCTCAATTTTGACATATCAAATGGAATCTATTTACTAGGTTTTTTATTAGCTTCTGTAGAATATATATAATTATCCATACCCAGCAGTCTGTACCTTCTGTCTTAATCCACCTTACTGAATAGATGTGCCTGTAGGTATAATGTGTAGACTTGCAATTTTACATTTTATTTTTAATTTGTTATTTCTCCACATTGTAATATTGCTACACAGTCTGCGTGTTCTCTTTAAATGAAATGTAACATCTAAGAAAGTATTTTTTAATCGTATCAAATAAACATAAGCCCTACAGAAAACAGATCCTTTATTGCAATGTCTATATACATTGAATCCCATAATGACCCACCATTATGGCTTTTTGAAAAGATAGTGGCTTAGCACAGTTTTTTCTATGGCTCCTGTCAGGTGACTATGGGACATTTTGGGTCCTATAAGGCTGTACCATAGAATGATGGTGTTACTTGGAACTATTTCTGTGTGTGTGTCTTTTTTTTTAATTCATCCCACCTGACCCAATTGTCATGAAAGATTGCCAGACAATATTATTCTAGATTTCAATTGTTCATTTTCTGAGGTACAGCTGACATTCCCAGTCTTCAGCAATTAAGAAGCATTCACCTATTAGTGGTATGGTGGCTCTGAAGAGACACTTTGTGCTCTGTTGGAAAACCACTCACTGTATCTTCTAGTGCCTTCCAAAACACTTGTAAACTAAGAGCCAACATACACTGTCTCTGATTTGATTAAAACATTGCTACTGCTCTTTCCTTTGATCTACCATTAGAACAGTACTATATGTTTCTTTTCCTCTGTTGGCCATTATCTTTATAAGGATCAGTCCCCGCATCCAGCTGCTCAAATTATCCCTGTATTAGCAAACAGCAGTTTCCCTGTCTGTGTTCTCAGATTACAGTGCCCATCTGCATAAGTCCACACAGTAACAGATAAGCAAAGAAAATGCAGTTTTCTCCCTTTTAAGCATGACTTTTGTTATTATGTTTTAATGGAAAACTGTGGTTTTTGTGACTTAAACCTATTGTAGTGTGGCGGGCTGAAGATGTTTATTCACCAAAGCAGGTGAGTTGTGGTTTTATCTCACTGACTTCATTATACATTACGAATGCCCAACTCTTGCAAATTTCTCCTGCAGGAAGGAGTGTGTTGGTTCGGAATAATACACAAATACGTTTGTGAGCTAACAATCAAGAAATATAAATATACACCATACAGGGCCAACCATGCTCATCTTGCAGGAGAAGCTCACTGGGTTTGACGCTTCATAATGTATAACAAAGTCAGTCCAGGTTGTGGATGTAGCCTCGTACCTTGGGAATATTAAAAATATATGATATTATAGTCATTATAGGTATAGAAAGGGTTAAAGTGAACTGACCTCATATTTGGCCAGTTGCATCAGTACAATATTTAAAATGTCACCAGGAAAGACTGGTGGAGCCTTTTTAAATACAATTACAATCTTTTAAAACATTACACCAAATGAGAGAAAGACATTTGTTACAAAGATAATTTGTTTGTAAATGTTGTATTGTCTTTTGAGCAGTCAGTAGCATTTTTTTGTAAATTGTGTACTGTCTCTGATATTGTGATAGTATCTGTTTGTTTAGTATATTTGGTAGCATTTGTTTAGTGGGAGGCTAATGATCTTTGTAGTCATGTCTTTGTAAATGTGTGATGTCATTATCCCTATAAGAGTTTTGTGTCTCCCTCTATACTTTGTTACGTTCTTGTTAGTTTAGTAACATCTCTGTTACATCCTTGTTACCATACCCCTCTCTATTCTCAATGCAACCCTGTATGTGTTAGCCATTCACAGGCCTCTTAGCTGTATTATATCCCTCCATAGTTTAAAGAACTATAAAAGCTAACTTACTTTCACATATGGAAAGGAAGCCACCTAGAGGCAACACAGCGTCCTGGCTCAAATAATGACTTACTTGGACGATAACAAACGAAGAAACTGTAATAGGCTCCCTAAATACCTTTCATTAATGAATTCTACATTGTGCTGCCCAACAAAACCAACATATACTATATATTTATCTCTTACTTTAATAACAGCATTTCTAAAAGCAAAATGTTGCGTGATTCTTGTGTCTTACGTGTGAACCTGGACATGGAAGGCAAATGCTCGTTTAGATGACTATTCCACGGTTCTATTGCAACAGCTGTTAAAATAAACATTTACTAAAGAGTGAGTATAGCTCCACTATATTTATTCTTCACTGTTCACTGTAGTCCTCTGACTGCCAACACAAAATGTAATCACTAACATGAATTACCATGTTTACACACATGCCACTGTCAGGACAACAACGTCACTGTGAACCTGGGCAATCCTTAACTACAGGTCCACAGAGCATACAGCAAGCTTCATTTTAAGTCCTCAAAGCTACAATCGCTTGGAGTTTGCAATCGTCTATACATTTAACCTATTACATTCTTCATATTTTTTTCCTTCAGTTTCTATCTTCCTGTGATAAATGGCCAGGTCAGAAGCAGCAGGTATTCTCTGCTGGCTCTTAAGCCTATGGTAGCTGCCTCAGTTGTCTGCAGAGATAGTTAACCCTATCCATGACCCATACTGTGTGCATGCTGACATCACACTCCAGTGAGTGAAGTCACAGCGAGACAGTAGACTTCTCTGTAAAGCCTGCAGGGTTCCAAACTCCATGTGGGTCCATGTGGCTTATATCACAAAACCAATGTGATAACCGTCTAATCAAACCAATATCTCTTTAATATCAGAGTATCAGGTGATATCACCTTGTGTTTACATTTTAATGTTCACTATCTGCAGTATCTACAAAAATATATGCAAATAAGCATATTCAAGGTTTTTAACAATTTTAACCATCTACTTGACAAAAAAACAATCATTTATTTTATTATGAGGCCTTTTTTAACCTGGACTGCTAAGAGGGAGCTATGCTTTCATACTCAAAGTCATAAATACTAAACCTCAATAATTCCATTCTCCCTTTTAGCTAGCAAGTTTATATATAATATATTAATATTTTTAACTGAGGAATCCCATTTGCAGATTCTGTGGTCCATCGTTTTATGGGTATAGTTATGATGAATAAATGATGCATTCTGTGCATTAACACTCTGGCCATTAATAAAGTATTAATTATTATATTCACATTCTTGGAAAATATAATCCAGGAATAATGGCTGTGCTTTTCTCATCAAGGAAAGATTAAACTGTGAGCTATATTATAATCTTGCTTCAAAAAGCAAACTATACATACACATTTAAGCTCCTTATTGATGTTTACTCATGATTCATTGATCCTTCATTTTAGTATTATGTAAATTGCTGCTATACCAGCGCATGCATGTGGAACATTTCCCTTCGCTAGTATATTAATTACAGTTGGCAGTCTTTTGCATTTTATTATTGAGGTTTAGAGGTTAGCACTTCAGGACAGATATTATACACAATATTGTGTAGATTAAATTTATTATGCACGTTTGGTAGATGTTTGCATAACAATAAAAATCCTCAATGGTCCCTCAGTCACTTATTAGATATTTGCCAGCATTTCAAACAGTAACAAATTGTTTTTATATTGCTTTGTTTAAGGGAAGTCCAGAACATCTGCTACTATGTGATTTCTCGTTTCACGCTTTTCACTGAAAGTGCCAATGTTTTAATCCTACTGGATCTTCATCTTGGAGTGGAAAGAGGCTTGGGGACATTGCCACTAGTTGGCTAAAGTGTGCCCCTCAACCAGCAGCAACAGAGGCAGCTGCCCCTCTTGCCCTATAGATGTTACGCCCCATGCTACTTAACCAATTAAGGTTCATCACTGTAGTGTATTAATTAAATACATATATGCATTATGAAGGGTCAACCCCAGTGAGCTTCTGCTAGAAAGGCTGAAAACATTAGACTATGCACTTTACAGGGCCAACCAGGCTTATCTTGTGGTTGATGCTCACCAGAGCTGGCCCTTTGTTTCAGAGAGAAGCTAATAAATTGAAAGTATACCTTATTCAGGCAAAAATATATCAACAAATGTGACCTGTTGGTACGAACGCATTAAAAAACAAATGTTCAGTCCTTACATTCCTGGGAATGTCATGTTTACCTAAACTAGTGCTTATCAAGTGATGCATCCAGCTTAATATCAAAAGCTTTCATAAATGCCATGTGTTTAACTCCTCTTTCTTCTGAAGCAAATATGTGATTCACAAGCTTAGTATGTCCAATAAAAAATTAACAACACCAAACAAATTAATTAATAGTCACGACAATCCTGATAAAATCAATAAAAAAAACATGTTCATTCACCGTGGTTGTAAATGATTTTGATACGTTTCACATTGAGGTAAAGAAGAGGGTAGTAGATAAGTGAAACACAGTCCCAGTGGTAGAGGTTAACAGTGAGGGAATTTTAACATACATTGGGTAGGCTTTTTAATCTAAGAGGAGACCAATGACCGTTTTAAGGTTTGAAAAGCAGGAAAAAAACAGGCAGACTAGATCCGTTTAATGGTTCTTATCCGCTGTGTCTATGCTGGAACATGAGTGTGAAAGTACTTACCTGCCCTCTAGTGGCAGTATCCTATAAGAACAACATTCAGAGTGAACTCATAATATACAGTATAAAATTAAAGTTAGTATATATACGAAAAATGATAATACCATAAAACAATTAGATATTACATCTGATATAACTTATGTGACAGCTCTGTAACAGTATGAGTACAGTAATCTCATTAAATGAAAACAAGGGAGGGAGAGGGAGAGAGAGAGAGCACAAGCAGTGAGTTAGACTGCATTTCTCTACCAAAAGTGTGCGGAGAAGACAAAAGTCTGTGCTTTGGTGTGGTTTGGTTTGTTTTTGTTGGCAGTGGATAAGCCGCCCAACTATAGTCAGGCGAAACTGTTAGTGTTGAAAATGAACCAGGCTTTTCTTTTGTTTTATTTAAATTGTTTTATTTGCCAGACCTATAAATAAAAATACTAGAGATCTCATTAGAAATACAAACTTGTGTGGCGTTTGAAGCGTAAGACTGTATTGTTATATGGTTCCAGGTCAAAAGATATAAAACCATAAAGTGGTGCACCCTGTAGTAACAATTGCTTAACTGCCAGGTAGGCTACCATGAAACAGGAGATTTACCTCCAACTGGCTTCCAGTACAGCAGTAAGAGCAAAATCTGTTATTCTGTCATCACATACATTGGAATAAAAGCAGGGCCGGCCCAAGGCAAAATGCCGCCTGGGCGAATTTTAAAATGCCCCCCCCCCTTATCTACCCTTCCTCTCCCTCCGTCCCTGCCCCCCCCCATTATCTACCCTTCCTCTCCCTCCGTCCCTGCCGCCCCCTTGTACTTACCTTTCAGCAGTCCTGCGGCGAGTCTCCCTGTTCGGTCTCGGTGCCGGCTTGTAATGCTGAGCGCCAGAAATCTTCCGGCACTCAGCATTACAAGCCGGCACCGAGACCGAACAGGAAGACTCGCCGCAGAGGAGAGAGAGAGGGGCGCCGAGCGGGTACTGACAGCTTGGTAAGCGAAAACCACTCGGCGCCTCTTTCTCTCTCTTTCGCTTTAAAAAAAAAAAAAAAAGGGCTTGGGGCAAAGTGCCGCCCCTTCAAAAGTGCCGCCTGGAGCGGTTGCCCCACTCGGCTCCATTGTCGGGCCGGCCCTGAATAAAAGGGTTCTGGGTGTACATGTGCTTTCAAATATATAATGCTAGTACCTTTTAGCCCAGAGACAGGAAAAGTCAAGATTCCCCATCAGCAACTAAAGTACACACACTGGCACACACATTCTGCAAACATAGTGATACAGTACAGTCCAGGATGTGTTTTGTTGAGTTTTTATGCACAGATCTTGTGGAACTTATATGTCTGGGTCCCTGGGGTGAAGCATTTGGAGAGCAGAGTGAATCAATGCTCCAACTCCAGTATTTTAGCAGAGTGGATGCCCAAACTTGGTTTGCAGGATCCAGTCTGGGTCTATGATGAAGGTTTATCAGGCACAGGTACTTGGCATCAGGCCCGGACTGGCCATCGGGCACACCGGGGATTTGCCCAGTGGGCCGGGCGGCCCAAGGCTGGATTGACGTAGGGGCTGATGGAGCTGCAGCTCCAGGCCCCTACCTTAAAATAGGCCCAGTCAGGACCGGACTGACTGGGCCTATGCGGCCGCATTAACACAGGGCATAAGGGGCACCTGCCCCTTAGGCCCGCAGCAACTGCGACCGGGTCCGCCACTCTAGGGAGCCGGGCAGCCCCAACCAGGGCCGGCCTTAGGTGTGCGTGGCCGCACAGGGCTGTTTGTTTGTTTAACTTTATTTAACATGGAAGATGTGCGGCCGCGCACCCCTAAGGCCGGCCCTGGTGGGGGCCCTCCCGGCCTCCTAGAGTGGCGGACCTGGTCGCAGTTGCTGCTTACTCCGGCAACAAGGTATGTAGGGTAAGGGGGGGGGGGTGCAGTGAGAAGGGGCAGAGGGGGGAGAGGCGATAGTGAGAGGGGGTACATATTGAGAAATGGGGAACATAGTTAGAAGGGGCAGACAAGAAGGGGATGGGGAGAGGGGAAGTGTGAATGCGTACGAGAATGAATGAATAAATGTGTGGATGAATTGTGTGAATGCGTATGAGAATTAATGAATTCATGTGTGGATGAATTGCTTGAATGATTTGTGAGACTGCATTAATGAATATGTGTTAATGATTTGTGTGAATGAGTGTTTGTGTCTATCATGAATGTTTAAGTGATTAGGGGAAATTCAAAGATGGTACATGAAGGGTGGGCTTTAAGGCATATCAGGGGGTATAAGGGATATCAGAGGGCACAGTGGCATATAGGGGGATATAAGTCATACAGGGGGTATAAGGCATATTAGAGAGCACAGTGGCATATCAGGGGGCATAAGGCATATTAGAGAGCACAGTGGCATATCAGGGGGCATAAGGCATATCAGAGGGCATAGTGGCATATAGAGGATATAAGGCATATCTGGGAGTAGCCTGGGCTCAAATGTGCATAACTGGGGAGGGGGGGGCAGGTTGAGAAATACAAACAAGAAATGCATTTTTCTCAAAGTTTTTCTTATTCTGCTGTTTGTTTTTAACATCCAGTTTGTTAATTTAATTATTTTAGATAAACAAAAAATTTACATTTATTTTTTAATCCGATTAATTGAAAAAATAATCGGCCAACTAATCGATTATGAAAACAATCGTTAGTTGTAGCCCTACATGCGTGCACGATTCAGTAAAGATTTAAAGGGCAAAACATACCTTATCTTTTTAAAGGCTGTTGTCTCTGTAAGTCAAATTGTTATGTTACATACTACTTGTTTTGTCCTGTCCACCCATTGTACAGCACTACGGAATTTGATGGCACTATATAAAACAATAACAAAAATAATAAAGGGGAATAAAAGTTGCTGAGTGTGCAATTCTTTCCTTATAACTATATATACCCTCACTCTCCTTGTAGCACTTGCTCATGCAAGAGCTACCTTTAGTCTGTTGGTGTTAATCCCTTATTCTTGAATTGTCTTGAGTCCTGCATCGGTTTCTAGTTCCTTGGCTGGAGCACGATTTATCTTATTTCAGTGTACTGTCATCATTGGATCCTGAACTGTGCCAACCTCTGCTTGACCTTCATTCCTGCCTTATCGCTGTATTCTGATGACTCGAACCCTGCTTTGGTATACCAGACCTCAATGTGCCTTGACTACGATTCTTCCTTCCTCTCCTGTACTACATTCCTGCTAATGCTAATACACACACACAAACTTAAACACATACTCATACTAACATATCTGGATACATACTCATCTGTCTCATTCCCTACACCACTCAGTACCATTTCTTACCGCCTCCCTTCACCCCCTCACCTTCGTTAAGCACATGCCTTGCTATGGTTAAGCAAGTCCAGAGAAGAGCGCAGAGTCACATTATATCACGTTACACGACTCCACCATGAGAATTTTAGAGTGGCCAGGGGGGGCAATTGTTGGTGTGTCTGTGTGTATACACTCACTGGCCACTTTATTAGGTACACCTTGCTAGTACTGGGAAAGTATGTCATCATTCTTCGTGGCATACTTTCTACAAGGTGCTGGAAACATTCCTCAGAGATTTTGGTCCATATGGACCAACACCATTACACCACCAGACTAAACCGTTGATACAGGGCAGATTAATCCATGCTTTCATGTTGTTTACCAAAATCTGACCCTGCCATCTGAATGTCGCAATGTTCTTCCAGTCTTCTATTGTCCAATTTTGGTGAGCTAGTGCGAATTGTAGCGTCAGTTTCCTGTTCTTAGCTGACAGGAGTGGCACTCGGTGAGGTCTTCTGCTGCTGTAGATAATCTGCTTCAAGGTTCGACTTGTTGTGCGTTCAGATATGGTATTCTGCATACCTTGGTTGTAACGAGTGGTTAGCAATAAGCAGCAGGGGGCTGCTACAAAAATTGCCCTGTGAGGAATTCAGGTGAGAAAGACACAAGCAGTGAGTGAGATTGCATGTCACTCCAAAAGTCTGCTGAACTATTCTTTACGAAGGAAAAAGGTCTGTGCTTCTTTATGTTTTGTTGGCAGTGGGTAAATCGTCCAACAATAGTCAGTTACAACTGTTAGTTAGTGCTCTGAGAGCATGACTTCTCTTTTTGTTTGTTTTATATTTTATGTTTTGTTTGCCACAGCTTTTAATAAAAATTACTATAATTTCTAAAAGATACAACCTTGTGTGGTATTTTAAACCCTAAGGCTGTGTGGCTATATAATCCCATCTCACAATAGACACACTGACCGGTGAAGTGAAGAACACTGATAATCTTGTTATCATGGCACATGTCAGTGGGTGGGATACATTAGGCAGCAAATTAACATTTCCTCTTCAAAGTTGATGTGTTAGAAGCAGGAAAAATGGGCAAGATAAGGATCTGAGAAACGTTGACAAGGGCCAAATAGTGATGGCTAGAAAACTAGGTCAGAGCATCTCCAAAACTGCAGCTCCTGTAAGGGTGTTCAGTCTGCAGTGGTCAGTCAAGTGGTCCAAGGAAGGAAAAGCAGTGAACCGGTAATGAGCAGCCAAAGTCAAACCTAACAGATGAGCTACTGTAGCTCAAACTGCTGAAAAAGCTAATGCTGGGTCTGATAGAAAGAGTTGTGTCCAGCAGACCAGTGAGGATGCCCATGCTGACCCCTGTCCACTGCCGAAAGCACCTACAGCACGGGAGCATAAGTGGACCACGGAGCAATGTAGGAATGCGTCTTGGACTGATGAATCACGTGTTTTTTTACATCACATGGCTGGGTGCGTGTGTCGCTTACTTGGAGAACACATGGCACCAGGATGCATGATGTTCTGCTGGGAAAGCAAATACTCTATCTCATCTCTCCCTACCTTCTCTGCCACTACCTCTACTGTGTCTCGTATGTTGATTTTTTTTGTTCTTCTCCGCGGAAATTACCTCAGGCAAACTTCCACCAAAATGGCTGCGCTTCTGGGGACATTCCTCTACCCTGATTGGAGGGTTGTGGTAGAGAATTACACTGCCATTTTGCCCTAAGGTAACCGTAAGTAAACTTCTGCCAAAATGGGGGAGCTTCCAGTGATGTTCTCTCCCCTCTGATTGGAGGATAGGGGGAGGATGTCACCGGAAGTTACATGATTTTGGCAGAAGTTTGCTGAGAGGTTATGTTCACAACGATGAGGACGAAGAAATAAGAGAGGTGAACAAGAAGATACACGGAAGTAGAGCGGCGAGACAGAATCAGAAGTGGTCAGCAGAAGAAGTAGGGAGACATTCAGAGAGCGCATGATTCCTGATTTTTTGAAAGTCTCTTTATACCTTCATTATGCATTATACCGGGCCAGCTCAGTCCTTCGTGCTGCGAAAACTGGCCAGCGTTGGCCCTTCATAATAGTCTTGTTTCCTTCCAACTCTCTCTTTAGAAAATAGATGCCAGATGTAAATCAACCCTTGCCTCATCCATTCAACAACATTAACATCTGTGCGTATTGCGGGCATTCATTCATTCATTGTTACAGTATTACTACTGCTACACGTTATATTTTAACTTGCTTATTAATTCATTGTATTTTCTATTTTTACAAATACTAGTTTTATTAATCATTTTTTAAGGGTTAAGCACTGTGTTATATATTTATATATGTATTATCAGTGCTACACATCTCACCACACCCCTAAAACAAGGGCTCACTTGAGAAGTTGGGAGGTATCAGTGCTTAGCTGATAAGTAGGGAGCAAAGTTTTGTTTTGTCCTGTTGCACTACAGTGTGAATAATAACGAGTCTGTCCTGCAAAAACAAAAAGTCTAGTAGATTTTAAGATCTAAAGAAAAATAAGAAAATGCTATAATTTTAATCATTTTCAACAGCTTACTTCACTTTTATATTATCAATCATGTTTCTACTTGTTTACCAGGAAATTTTAAGGTTATGTGTACAATCAGGATTACCAGAAATACTGAAAAACATGAATTATGAAGGTAAGTGTGCTTATGAGAATGTGTTCATGTGTGTGTGTGTTCGTGTGTGTGTGTGGTCACGTGGAAAAAAAAGTACACCCTCTTTGAATTCTATGATTTTACATATCAGGACATTATAACAATTTTCTGTTCCTTAGCAGGTCTGAAAATTAGGTAATACAACCAAAGTTTCAGCAGTTTCCTCCCAGCCCCTGGATACTCAGCAAAAAAAAGCCTCCCAAAAAAAGAGGTCTGGGATAGAACACACCAGATACCAACTAGGTGTCATTATCTTACATGGGTTCTACAGCCTCCTTGTTCAACAGAGTACTAAAGACAATTGCATTGTTAACCC
This sequence comes from Sceloporus occidentalis, assembly GCA_023333645.1. Taxonomy (NCBI): domain Eukaryota; kingdom Metazoa; phylum Chordata; class Lepidosauria; order Squamata; family Phrynosomatidae; genus Sceloporus; species Sceloporus occidentalis. The sequence goes on along the minus strand of JALMGF010000025.1, from coordinate 768,276 downwards.
TTCTATTCCTGTAGCCCACCTGGGTACCTGTTTTATGTCAAACAAATGACTCTTCCCTATAAGTCAGTGAGGAATTTATCTATACAGTTTCTACCGGGCTTCTGTGTTTATGAAGTTTAGCATATGCCATAAGCAAACATGCTGATCTATGATAGTAGAAATGACACGAGAGTCACTTTCACCAGTGACAGTTCTAAGTACAAGACAGGGGGAATATATAGCATATTGGGGCATGAGGTGAGATAGCAGGCAGCTGGGATATAAGTCCTGCTCAAATTGGAACTCTTGACAACTATAAGCACTGCCAGTTCTCCATGCAGAGAGCATTAGAAGTACAATTTCCATTTCATACATTTTACTGGACAGCTCATTTTTATCTTGCTGACCATCCCATGATAAGTGCTGCCATGTATTATTTGGGACCTATAAACTTGATTAAGTCATTGATTTCCTTCAGTGACTTTATACACCCAGCATTCTGCAGAGTAGAACCACACAAGGTGGTCAGCTGCCTGTGAATATTAGATGTGTCTACGAAAACATGGCCGACATGGCAGCCTTAACTGGATAGCGTGTATGCCTGCACAGTTCCAGAAATATAATGAATCTTCCTGCCGTCAACTAATTGGCTTTCCAATTGGGCTTGATGGGCCATCTTTTCTTGAACCCGTAAGTACGAGTTTAAAAAAAAAAAAAAGTTTTACAAGAAATTTTGCTAACCGGGAAAATTGTGTATATCACTATATTATAAAGCTAAATCTTTCTTCTGTTGTAAAAGTATCTAAGCTTATGTGCAACAGGCATACAAGATAAGCCACTAGCGCTATTTTTATTTATTGCTTTAAATAGCACCACCATATTCTGCAATGATGTACAAAGGGCTCTAATAAGTTAACAAAATGTGTAGCAGTGTTTACAGGGCCATCTCTAGTTTACATAATGATTAACTATTTACCCGGAGTGTAGGGAAAATACTTTTGAATCTTAATAGGCCTCTCACAAATTCCAACATTCAATATACAAAACCAAACGTACACGTGTACTAGTCCTATCACAGCCTGTAACGTGCACACATTCCATTTTTCTATCATTTAGGTTCACACATTAAATTCACTTTTAAATCTCTTTGCCATATACTCCTGTCTTTTAACTCACACGATATGGAATAACCAATCACACAAATAACGACTAATAAAGAGAACATACGTCTCACGCGCAGCCACAACAAACATGGCGACGCTGAGGCTTTCGCGCGCAGCTGCGTACGGACCGGCGCACGTTGCCACTTGGTGACACGCATCAGAACGCACTCCCTGTACGACGCTAGAGTGACGCTCCATAGCAACAGTTGCTAAGCAGTTGTCGTGTTTGCAGGATTCCGCTATATAAGAGCCCGTGGGGGCGCAATATTGTAGTAACGGGTACTATACGTGTTTAGTAACCCTTCTGCAGCATATACTACATATGATGCTTCACTTAGACACTTAATACGTAAAATATCCCACCTCCCCTATAATAACCAGGTTTAATGTGCCCACTTCCCCTTTCCCCAGTTTATATTCCTCTCCTCCCCTTTCTCATTCCTTTTCTCCCCTTAAAGTGTCTCCTCCTCTTCCTCTACTCCGTTCCTCTTCTTTTTCACCGCTCTCATTCATCCCTCTGATGTCTCCTCCTTTTTGTTCCACTCCCTCCCTTTATTCACTCGTCTATTCCCCTCCGCCCTGTTCTGCTCTCTCTGGGATCATCTGCCTCAGTGATCAGACTGCCAGGTAGGCAATCCTTTTGTAATCTGCCCCCTTCTAATTACACCAGGTAGCCTGCATTACACCTCATTGCGACCCCCCCCCCCTTGTGCCATGCCTTTGCATGCCTCTTTTTAGCAGCAGGCTTGTACCCCCTCATCAGTGTAGAATCCTAAAGGGTATTACAATGACAAACCTTTCCAGGTTTAGAGGCTGCATTCTGCAGAGTTATTAAAAGCATGGGAGACTCCATACAAAAAGTCCCTCCTGTCTGCACAACGAGAAAGTACTGCATGCGATCGGTGTTAGGAGTGCAGGGCTTGGACCGGGAACTAGCATGATGCCCGTGCGTATGTTGTGTTCTTTTGGGTTGGGTTCACCATTTAGTTTCGTTCTTTAATTAAAGTAACGAAGTCCACCACTGAAACAGCTGACCGAGCAAGGTATACAATGCGACCTAAAACTGCACCCTATGCAGATACAGGAAAGCTCTTCTCGTGCTGTGATATAGAGAATCTCTTCCTATACTCTCTATAAGAATGCTGGTATTCCCAGAGTCGGGGATTAAGGTAGAATCTCCAAGGAATGTGGGCGATTTAAAGGTTTACAACGAGCTCCATCAGCGAGAAGAGCTACAACTGTACGGTTTGCCTAAAGATGACAACTCTATGATCCTTCCTGATGTTGTATCTGATCAGAACAAAATTAAACTGTATTCATTGACATTCTCCTTTTTTTATACTAATATTATAGTGTGATCAATCAGAGCAAACTTGTTTCTATTATCTTTCTTTCAGAGGTAATTTTAAATTACAGTAATATGGGAGTCATTTGGAGCCCTACATCCATTCCAAATGATTAATTAATTCATATTCCATTACATGATGCTGTGATTTTGTTTCTATTATTTTTATTTTGCATTGTGCTTTTTTCTGGAATATACTTTTTTTTAGGACCAAATAGATATATGTGTAATGTAGATTCGGCATAATGCATTTTTATCACAGAAGAAACATTTTCTTACTTTCTGTATTTATTTATAAAGCCTAACAGAAGTCTCAGTGAAATATACATGTGTGTTATACAGAGGTGCATTTTTCATATTTGGAATTGAAGGCTGTAGTAAGGACAATTATTTTGGTCTCAATTTAAAAGCCTCAATCTTTTATCTAATTTTTATATACACTTATTCTATGTGTTTTATGTCTACATTTTCTTTTGAGTATTGTAATAAAATTGTTGAACTCTAACTGCTAAAATCACAAATTCGGTCTCCACAGGTTTCCTGTCAACTGTGCTTAAAATACTTATTCTCTCTGAAGTTAAAATCTGACATCTTAAATTAGTATAAATGTATTTTATTTTTTGGAATTGGACCTTTTCTCCTGGTTAATACTTCCTTCTATTGACTCCTTTACGTCAAAATGCAGCTAGCCGAATAAAAATCTGGGGGGGGGCAGCATTTTCCCCCATCAGATCCCTACTTTCTCCCCATCTCTCACACTATCTACCCCCTCTCCCCCTTCTCACACTATCTACCCCCTCCCTTCTCACACTATCTAGCCTCTCCCTACCCTCCATTCTCACACTATCTACCCCCTCCCTACCCCCTTCTCACTAGCTTCCCTCCCTTCTCACTAGCTACCCTCTCCCTATCGCCCCCTTCTCACTAGCTACCCTCTCCCTATCGCCCCCTTCTCACTAGCTACCCTCTCCCTACCGCCCCCTTCTCACTAGCTACCCTCTCCCTACCGCCCCCTTCTCACTAGCTAGCCTCTCCCTACCCCCCCTTCTCACTGTCTACCCCAGGGGTGTCCAAGTTGTTTCTGCAGTGGGCCACTTCATCAGAATTGTATACGTGCACGGGCCGCACTCATTTTTCACTGTGAGAAAATATGGCCTTTAATAAAATATGCAGATTAAAATAAAGTAAATGATACAAAACGTTTACTTTTCCTCTCACTGATTTCTGGGCCTAGAAAGAGTTGTGACTACAAATTCAGGACTCAGGATAATTAAAAATGAAATCGTTCTATTTATTCTAGGGATGCACCAAAATGAAAATTCTGGACCAAAACATTCACGGTTCACTCAGCCTAAACCGAAAATGACCCCCCACCTTTAAAAATAATAATAAAAACTCACATTTTTAATAAAAGTGGGTAACACACCACAATTGGACAAAAAAAAATAGCAATATGACTTGGCATGATAGGAGTGTGATTGCTAACAGCAATCACACTCCTATCATACCCAGGCAGCCAGTACATGCTGGTACAGGGTGGCTGTAAGTGATGTGCAGACCCCATATTGCTGGCAGCATCAATACACAAGGGGGCAGCTAGCTAGGTTTCAGCATGTACTGGCTGACTTGGCATGATAGGAGTGTGACTGCTAACAGCAATCACAGTCCCATCATGCCTAGGTTCCAGCACTTACACATCCCACCAGTAAATGCTGGAACCTAGGCATGATGGGACTGTGATTGCTGTTGGCAATCACACTCCTATCATGCCAAGTCAGCCAGTACATGCTGGTACAGGGTGGCTGTAAGTGATGTGCAGACCCCATACTGCTGGCAGCATCAATACACAAGAAAAAGATGATACATTTTGGGTCAATTTCCAACTCCAGTGCCTACAAAAATGTTTTGTACTATGCCAAGGTTAATGCAGAATAATGCACTGGTGGTGTTGGACTCGCCACCAACTGGTTGTGAGATGTTTTCTCAGAATTTAACGCATAAAATCTATGAACTGCAGGCTTGTCTTATATTGTTTACCTTTGCTCAAGCTTTTTTTTTTTGTTCCTGTTGCAACAACCTTTGTGTCACATGAAAAGTAAACATTCCCTTAAAATGTACAGTATTATTGAGTCAACACTTTACATGATGAAAAAATTATTACTGGGAAGGGTTTGGATATTGTAATAGTACTGTGAATAATTTTCTTTCTAGTTCTGAATTTAGTTATGAAAATGTTAAGCAGCAAAGTAGACAGGACAGCACCTTTTAGCGTAATTTCTCAAGATAAAAGATTCTTAAGAATTTGTACCCTTGGGTACCACATGCTGCATCTTGTACGTTAAATGCTCCTTAGCAATTTTTAGCTCTGTCAGGCTTGTGAAACTGCATTTACATGTCACAAGATTCACAGCGCATGAACTTTGTGGACTTTCTTTATTGTTTAAGTTGCTTGTTGTCTTACACAGTCTGCATTTTATATTTCCTGGTAGTTTCTCTTGTATCCATATGTTGGTAGAAAATTCTTCTTATAACGTCAATTATTTCTACATCAGCGAAAATGCTATACATGTATACTGATATTATCTGGGTCTCCATTATATGTGGTTCCCATATTCCCATTGTTATTGAAAAATGGTAGAGAGGTAACTAGAGTATCAGTTTTCAAAGTTGTTTTGTGTGGATTAGTTTAAATGCTATTGTGTAAAACCGTAGGTTTCTAATTCTTTGTATGTAGCAAAAATTGGATCAGACATTTGTGTCTTAGCCACGGTAAATTGTAACTATAATTTAAAGTTGGAAATTAAGTAATATATGTTTATTAATTTTATATTTAAGAAATATGATGTTTTTTGAAGATTAGTATTGTTGCACTGCAAAGAGATTGGGATCTTTATGTATAACATGAAGGGTAGGAGATCTTGTATAAAACATTTAAATACAAAAAACAAAGTACAAAAGGGGTCAGATGTAATTTAAGGAAGTTTTACTTTACTGAGACAGTAGTTAAGTGGAACAGCCACCTTGCAGATGTGGTAGAGGCTAATCTAGTGGGGGATGTAAACATGCATGGGGCAGACATAAAGCTATCTTGTATCAAAGACAAAAATGGAAGTACTGATTAGGGGTTCAGTCTTTACAACAGGAAACATGGGCATAGTAGATGGGCCTAATGGTTGTTATCAAATTCTATGGATCTATTTTTAAAGGAGCCATTGTCTGTCCAAACACACACTGTACTAGAGCCAGCCACCGCCTTTTTTTAGGGTATGATTTGAAACAGATCTTTTTTTGCATATTTAACTACTAATTGGACCTGTGGGGCAAAATAGGTTTATAGGTCATGTATTTCTACAATAACTTATTTTAGTCCTGTAACTATTAGGCTGTGATCATTCTCAAAGCCACAGATCATTAGAAATAACTCCCATAGACCTGGCACAATTTAAAATCAATTGCCTGTCTCTTTCTAATCCCTATGTGCATATATTGTGATTACTACGAAAAGGCTTTTAATAGTTATTACTGAAAGCACGTGGGAGTTTAATAATTCATTCTGCCCACTTTGTTTTCAAGCCTCGGAACGTCTTATTGATTATTTAGTTTACGGTTTTCCGATACATCTGCTCTGATTACAGCGTTTCCCTTGTATCATTCGAATTATGTTGTAATTTAACTTCCCTATGTAGCATTTCCAATTGTGAGGAATGCATAATTGCCACGGGGAAATTGTATGCTTATCAAGGAATGATAGACAATGCTTGTAAAAACATCTTAAAATAAGAATCAAAGTAAGTTTGTGTGTAATTGCCAGAAACTGTTAACAACGTTGTGTTTAGTTGCAAAGTATGGATCAATTATTATGACTGCGTACCTCAGACCCCAGTACTAAATTCTGCTTGGATTACATTGATTTAAAATACATCAGTATTTTCAAAGTAAACAAATCAGTAGTTACCATTTTTGCAGAGGTTTTGGCAACGTATGGTCATGAAGTAGTACCTTTTCGTCAAAATGAGGATTAGTGTTGACTTTGCCACATCAGTAGATTAAGAAGCTACGTAGATTCCTCCTTACATATGACAGTAATTTATTCTTTCTTAACAAATACAGCATATGTATGTGTATATCTTCTGCTTCTTAGTTTATTTTGGATACAAATATTACATAAAACATTTTAAGTCTCTGTTATTATACTTTACAGAATAACATAAAAAATTCAGATGCTCATTTTATCTCTCTCTTTTTTGATAAATCAAGCCTTTTCAGTGTTTCTGTTCTTCTGTGACCTTTCAGGAACTAATTCAGAGAAACCATAAACGAAATTGCCATGCAGCAAGAACAGTTCATATCTCCTAGTCTCTCCATAATATATATGCCTTGGGAATTTTCGGTCACGCTATGCGGGGCTTAAAGTGAAGTGTGCTATAGTTCGAGCTTTTCTGTAAAAGGCCCACCCAGCTTGACAGTTCACACTAAGGATCCAACCTCTCTGTATTAGTGCTTTGTGGAGAGAGGCTGCTGGATAGTGTTGTGCGTGTGTGGGGCTGCTGGATAGTTATTGGTTTTGGAGGAGAGACTGCCGGATAGTGCGATGTGTGGCAAGGGCTATCCTATAGCGTTGTGTATATGGTGGGGGAGAGGCTGTTGGCTAGAGTTTATTGTTTGGGGAGAGGGAAGATTAAAAAAACTAGAGAAAGAAAAGGGGCAATGAGAAAAAGACAAAAAAAGAAAGTGAGAGAAAAAAATTACATTTTGTAATGGCAGGCACATGCACATTCCTATAATTTACTGGTATTCCGTGCATGTTTTTTTTTTGTCAATGCAAAATGGTTGTTTTCATTGAACTAAATAAGCTTTGCAATGCAACATTCATGGTATCATTAACTTTTTAAAATCACAAAAAGGGAACAATCACAATAAATTGTATGTATATCATAATGGCCTTAGCTTTCTTAATTAGGTGAATTAAATAAAAGCAGTTTTGACATGGCAGGACAATAAATCTTCAGAGTGTTCTTAAAAAACACTTTATGGTGTCAATGACAGTATCATTACATTTGTCTGAGCTGGAGCCTGTCCCTGGGTAGCATCCCTGCATGCATCTTGGCAGCTGTCGTTCATTGTATCAAGTGCAGGGATATGCTATCATATATCAGTGCTCTACATAGGAGGTGCCACTGTATGGCAGCTCAGCACAATTCTCCATAGTGCAAATGGGCCTGTTCAGCAGCGTCACACTGGGGAACCTGATCTCCCAATAGGGCTCTTTACCTCTTGTACCAGAGAGGCTGTTACAACTGTATCCCAGACCTGCTGCCCTAGGTCTATTCCCCCTAGGCCAGAATACACACCTGGCTCTAACCAGCCTGTGAGTGCATTGAGTCTGTGTTCAGATCAAACATTTTACCCCACCAATTTCATTAGGCACTATGTAAGGCAATGTCTAAAAATACACATCAGTTCCCTGTCTGTCATTTTAATATTCTGTCCGCCTCTTATCCTACTGCTTGCTTTTTATTGTGTCCTCATCAGCCCTCCTCACAGGAGAAATTTAAAATGTATAGTGAACAAGTTAAGATGGAACATTTTATATCGCCATAACCCACAGCAGCAAATCCACCTTCAGCTTCATACTGTGATTCCTCTCATCCTTATTTCTCTAGACAAACAGTGTTACCTCTGGGCACTGTAGTACAAACTTGAGGGTACAATGCTTCTATAAACCATCACTGGCCACACTCTAGGAGAGGGTGACCTAGAACCTAATATTAAAAATCTTAAAATGGTTAAACAAAAAAAAAGTCTGTCTGCTGTGCTTGGAACGTGTTTGCCGGGATATATCAAATACCTGTAATCGACCAGCTGACTCGTTTGCATGTTTTTCCCTACAAAAATTATTCTACATAATTAATACAATTTCACTGAAAGTCCTAACTTCTCTTATGTTCCTCTTTGTCAGTGTCCTTAATTAAACTAGGGGAAGCTGAAGCATCTACTCCACCTGGATATAAGCAGCATAAGAAACACCTCTATTAGTATTATACCAGCTCAGTGCCACTACTACTGATCTACGACCCAGCAAGAACACTAATGCTGTCCCTCCCAAAACTGTAATATATAGATTCAAGCTTTATATGATTAGTTCAGCCTGAAGGAGCAGTAACCTGATCCCAACCTGCACTTGTCCATTGGATTTCAGTAGAATCTCTTTAACCTTTCCTTAGAGCATGCCTGTTGTCTCCTTAAGGATATTTCGAGCGACTGAAAGTTATTTAGGGAAACCTAAATAACACCTATGCAGCTACGTTCAACCACATCTCTTGTCCTTTAAACAAAATTGTTTTTGAAACATTAAGGAAGAGAGTCAAGAGACAAGCTACCTGGGTGGAAAAATCTTACAAGGATGCAAAAACCAGTTGCATATTTCCTAGTGTGTCAAACCATCTTGGTGTTCTATTTTACTCTTGTGGTTACACCTGCATCACAGGAGCAGCATACTAACTACCCCCTCTCTTTTACCAACGTGTTTTGTGTAATGAGCCAGAAAAACCTTGTATAATACATCTGAAAGTTCTATGTTTGGGAAGGAGGAGGCGTAAGATATATAGGAGTTCTAGTTTTGGCTAATGATTTCATTTCTGTAAAGACTTTACATCTTTCAGTTTCTTCTCTGTTATTTCTTACCTCACTGCTTCCATTTTTTTATATCCTCATCACTCACCCCCCAGCCTTTCTATCTTCTCAATATCACATTTGTAACAGAGGCCTACAGAATATATTGAGAATCTCGCAGAACTTCATTATGAAGGCCATAATGTAATTTTTGTTCTAGTCCTCCAAGTGTATAGAAGGATTGTTTAACTGGAGCAGCAGGCGTATTTGCAGATATTCTCAGCCCATTAAGATTTTCTAAATTATTTTAAAAAAAAGTAAGCCAGCTGATTTAAACCTTCTGGTGGATGACATTAAATATCCATAGCGGTGACTTATGATGTTTATTTAGAGGTTCATTAGGAACACATGGTTTAATTTTATATTCTTGCATTTATTTTTTAATTAATCTTGTATAAAATGGCATTAGTCACCATTGTTTACAGTAGGTTATCTTCATTTGGAAATGGTAACCGTGCTTTTATTTTTGTGTATTTCCATTACATTTTTGCATACGCAATCAACTAATCTACACTTCATTATCCTCAGGGCCGGCCTTAGGGGTGTGCGACCTGTGCGACCGCACAGGGCGCCATGGTAGCAGGGGCGCCTGCCCGGGACTTAACTTAAAACATCGTTTTTTTTTGTTTTGTTTTTTTTTTTAAACTTTATTTAACATCATTCATGTTAAATAAAGTTTAAAAAAAACCCCGATGCTTTAATCTAAGTCCCGGGCAGGGGCGCCGAGCGGTTGCTCGTGAAGTTCTCAGCAACCGCTCGGCGCCCCTTACTCTCCGTGACTCCGTCGCGGTGCCGGCATCTCATGTTGAGTGCCGGACTATTCCGGCGCTCAACATGAAATGCCGGCACCGCGGCAGAGCGAGAAGACGGATGCCTCCCGCTCTCACCGCAGGACTCCGGCAACAAGGTAAGTGTCTGGGGGGGTGTAGTTTGAAGGGGCAGGGGGGGGGGTAGTTTGAAGGGGCGGGGGGTTAGTTTGAAGGGGCAGAGGGGAGGGGTAGTTTGAGGGGGGGTAGTGAGGGGGGGGCGCCAGAGGAGTAGTCCGCACAGGGTGCCACAACGCCTAAGGCCGGCTCTGATTATCCTCATCACTAACATTCCACAAGAGTTATTGTGTGGAGGGTTACATAATGGATTTATGTATTACTGATTGAAAAGCTTCTTCAATATTCGCTTGAGTGTTCAGCAAACACAGCCTTTGTTTTAATGGTCAGTGTCTGGAGCCATCTGATAGAATTAAAACTATACCGTACTTTACTGGAGGCAGACGCCATGTCCTGCTATTGATTGTTGTTGGAGCCAGCTGTTTGACTCAACCCTAATCTTTTTTAACTGATGATTCTTCTCTTTTGAATATAAAGTAAAATGAAAAATAAAATAGACCTTTGGTCATATTTTTCCAGTTGATCATGTGAAAAGATATCTATCTAAGGTCTTGGTATGCCATTAGACACCATTAGTGAGATTGTGTAAATTGAATAACACATAGCATAAGGGCATATCTTTGTAGAATTCATAACTTTGTTTGTGTCATATTTGCCTTAATTACACATGAAGAATATATTTGATCACCATTCATCTTCTCACTATCCAAAATGCTTATTTGCATGATTATATTACGTTTTTTAAGGATAATGCTAAATTAGAACAAATGAATATGTGAAAGGTCATCATTAACAGAAACTGTAGAAAAAAACAATGATTAGTGGGACTACTGTGCACTAGAAAAGTAAAAAATAAATAGAGAAAACTGAAGTAATGGCACAATTATTATTTACCAATACACTTTACTTTAGAAGGACATGATTGCTGGCAGACCATTTCACATCTTTCTCATCCTCCTCCAACCATGCCCCATAGTCCCGATCTTGAAAAAGCCCCCTCTGGGCCTTGCTAGTATGTCAAACCACTTACCGGAATTTGGGTACTTTTATATAGTGGTGGGCAACGTAAGCAACGTATGGCCGTATAATGTGATGGAATCCACAATATCAATGCTTTAAAAAGGTGTTACTGAAAGGACTGGCAGGGTATGTGCTGATTTCGTGCTCTGTTTTGTGTGCAGCTTGTATATAACCAGCTAACCAACTTTGGTCCTTTTCAGTCTCAATTCTGCTATAGCTGGTCTCCCCAATATCCATCTTGCACCCTTAACAATCAGTCATGAATGCTGTGGCCAGGCTTTTCTTCCCTACCCATTGCCCTACTAACACTTGTCCCCTCTCTTCACTCACTGCCTACACTGCCATAAAAAAATCATTCTAAAATAGTGAATCTCACATATGAAGCTCTTCATAGTGGTTCCCCTTCTCATCTCCTTACCTCCAAGTGCCTATCCTTTGGAATGCACCAGCCCTGGCTTATTAAACGCTCTCCTTGTCTCAAGTTGTTCTAAAAATATCCACTTCCTTTGGTAAGCCTTATTATTAATAATAATATTACGGTATGTATCTTTTATTTATATAGCACCAACAATTTCTGCAGCACTTCTTACAATACATATATTTTAGGGGTTTGACAAAACTAGAATTGTCAGACTAAGACAAACCAATACATTCCGTAAGAAAGAGCTATTTAATAAAAGCTGGAAAACTCACTAACAGGAACTAATTGCACTACGCAAGAAAGATAATAAATTGCCCAGGAACATACATTGGCAATGGTCTTGTATGATGTGTTATCTGATGTTAAATAGCCTGAGCGTACTCTGCTTTACAAAATAACAGAAATGGAGACTGGTGTTGTTTTAGACTATAAAAAATCAGTTATAACCACTTCTGATTTTAAACTGAACAACAACTTTTGGTATCATGAATACCCAATGTGCTGATTTTGTTTCCTCTTTCTCTCCAATGAATTGCTATTATGTGCAGTTGAATGGTGAAGCCAACATCTTGTATAACTCATTCAATTGATCTCCCAACAGCACTGCATTTGAGCTTTGGTGATCAATATTATTCTTGATCATTATCCCATATTTTTGTTCAGATATAACAAAACGCAACTTATAGGTCACTATATAGTAGTTCCTATTCCAGGATTGTGATTTTATTGACTAAAGCCACAAGGGTTTGCAGTTTCATCTTCCTGACTCTACTCTTTATTATGAAAGGACAAGCCCAGTGAGTTTCTGCTCCATCTTGAATGGCCCTGTATAAAGCACATTTAATCAGAGAGATTTCTTGAGTCATCCTTTTCACTGAACAATATATTACGCAGGGCCAGCTCTGCCCTTCTTGCAGAGAAATTATTCAGAAGTGCCACAAATTTTGAACAAATCTCCTTCGAGCTCCTCTGCAAATTCCCACTTTAGTGAATAACCCCTCTTTGTATACCACTGAAATAATGAGTCTTTATGTGTATATGTATGTATGTGTGTATATATAATTTGAACATTTTATTTTGTAGTATATAGATGGATAGCCAGAGTCAATTAACTTTTTTGTTAAAACGCATTGCTACATTTTGTAGCCTTTTTAAAATAATAATATGAGTGACCCACTTAAAGGCTTTAGTAAAAGATTTGTTTTATAATTATAAAATGGACAATATTGGTAAAAGATATGTTCTTTATAAAATTACAAAAACTACTACAATCGGTGATATTGAGTTATATTGTAATATTTGCTTTTGGTATTGTGAAATTTAATTTTTGTGAATATAAAGACAGAACATGTTTTCATTGTATAACTATTGCATCTGGTGTCAAAGGGTGTGGGGGGATAGCAGAAATACAAAAAGCTCATTCAACAGATTTGTACGTTTTTATGTTGTTTCTTTTATGCGTGTCGGCAACATTAAAGCTGCTGAGTGCTTTGTGTGGCAGCAAATTGTCTGCATTTTGTCATGTGGTGTAATAATGTTCCTCGCTGAGATAAAACCAAATCCAGAATCTGGCTCTCTGTGTATGTAGCTTGTTTGGCTTTCTGTGTCTTGTACTTTCCCGGGAAACCTCAAACCTCACAAAAAGCACATCTTTGTTGGTAAAGAAGCATTTTACACCTCTAAGTGTCTTTACATTAGGGGTTTTAGAGAAAAGAAACATTGTAGAGTGCTGACTTCAACAGCTTCTTCAGATTGTGTTGTATGGAGTATTGTGTTGTATAACTTACTTTCAGAGATAACATATACATATTTTTAAACGGTAGTTGGATAAAACAGTAAAATACTACCTGTGATATGTTTAGCCACACATTAACTATTTATTATTGCAGCTCATTTATCAGAGAATGGAATACCCACTTAGCTGTACTTTTTCCATAAGAGGTCAACCTCAACTCATCACTGATGGTTGAATGAACATGGGTAAATGACCTCTGGAACGCCATAACATTTAGTATTGATCTAGCACCTTGACCGTGATGGCCATGAGGTTTGACCAAATGAACACCAGAATACACAGAAGCATGGTGTCTTATTTTACAGTAATTGGAACATTTACTTTTGAGTAAAAATAAACTACTGCCTTCTGCTGGGATAGGAGCCTTGGCACACACCATCTCATTCAGACTGTTCAGGGCCCTGGAACACGTCTACGCTACTCTGTAGTAATGTTTGGCTTACCAAAAGAGTGCCTGGCATTAGTAGCACAGTCCACATTGATTAAATGGCCCTGCAAGGAAATGTAGTTTAGTTTACTGTTTTGAATTCTCCCTCCTTTCTCGGCCCTCTTTCCTTGGGGGTAATTACTTTCCACTACAGTCTTTCCCTTTCGCCAGGACAGTTCTTTTTTTGAGGGATCAGTAAAACAAACCATATCGCTTCTCCTGATAGCAGACACCCAAGCATGATTTCCATGAGTAACAGCTCTGTTAAGTGTGGTTTTAGAAAAATAATTAGTTTACCTATGCATTATGCAGGGACAGATCATCTCTTCATGTTTGCTTGTGCATGCATGTACAAGCACAGGGAGATCGCTTACAAAATATGTCTGGTGCGCAAGCGGCGGGTTTAGGAGCCCTGTGTTAAATTTCCTACAAAGACTATACAATAGTTAAAGGACATGTGGAAACATAATCCAATTATTTAATCACTGGCACTGGAGATTAGTGTCCATGGTTTTACAATTCAGTAATCCAGAAATGTCTCCATATTTCAAATTTTTTCACAACTGTCATAACACCTCTTCATCTCTTAAAAATACGATACTACCCCTCATCTGAAATGTACTTAATATAGATAACCGTGTTCCGTGGGTTCATTCGCTCGGTATGCTCTGGGAAGGAGGTGTAGCTCTAAATAAACACACATTTCAAATGAAGCTGTACTTGTTGGTCCATCTTTTGTGAAATATTTGTTTTATGTGTTGATTTAATAGGAACGTGGAGATATGAATATGACATCATGACGAGAAAGTAGAAGGAATTGAAGAATGCTTCTCCGAAACAGATTTCTTTTACTGTTGGCCTTGGCTGCGCTTCTGGCTTTTTTAAGCCTAAGTCTCCAATTCTGTAAGTATAACTACAATGTCCTTACTTACCCTTCCTGCTAAAGGAACGTTGTTACGTTTCTAAGTAGATGTATGCAGAACCTTTATAGTCCTAGTTGCGTTTTAACTGTGCCATCCCCATAGTGCTCTTTAAACATGGCAAGGCCTGTTGCAGGCTTCCACTTGTGTGCTTCAAGGCTACTACCACAGACCTCTGTGGCCTTCACAGCCGGGGGCTGGGATCTAACATGGACAGAATACAAGGGAGGAAGCAAAAGGAGTGTCTGGGAGCTGCACAGACCTCCCCTGGACTATGACAACTGCTCAGAGGGGCCAAAGGACAGCTACTGTCCTGTTAATATTTGCAGGGTTAGCAAACAGCTCTTTAGTAGTTATGGAACTGGAACTGCGATGACAGTTTTTCTTTTAGGATCAGCAACATAAAAAATAGGAGAGATTACTTAATTAGAAGAATACTCTGATATGCAGATTCAGAGAAAAGGAAGCTCAGATACCTGAGATGGGTATACCTATTAGATGGGTATAATATGTATATATATATATTGCTTGTTTATATATATATATATAATTGCATTTGTGTATTTAGTATATAGAACCTTATAATTTTGTGTTTTTGGGTTCTGGAAAAATTATCTTCCTGTTTGCTGATCTTGATGCTGAACTTTTCTGTTCATTAAAGATCTGTGTTATACTGTGTGACTGTAGGATGCAAATGTTTTAGAATGGCCTGGATAACTGATATTGGTGTCACCAGGGTGGATTTGTAGAATTACTTGTCTTGCAGACAGAACATACATAAATTTATGTACGGTATATAGGGTAAGCATATCTAAAGGAGAATTTCCAAAATCAAAGTGTTTTGAAGCAGAATTTCTATGTATGTCTGTATATGTGCAGCATGGTCATGCATCTTCTGACTTATGGTAGGTAAGAAGTTTCATTTTTTTCTGTGTTGTATACTGTAAGATTACGCAAAAGAGTAAAAAGTGGTTTTATTCCCTCTCCATAATCCACAATAAAATCTCAAAACCTATGTTTCTTTTCCAAATAGAATAGTTGTGGAAAAAGCATCCCTACATGTGTTTTCCTACTATCTTTAAAAACTAAACAATGTTTCACTTTGTAAATCATGTATTAAAAATTACTTAATCCCCTCCCCTCTGTATAATTGCTTTGTAGACTTTGTTCAAGGGACTGTTTTACATGGCACAGAGGAGATCTGTGGCAATGGGCGACAGATTATCATTTGTTCTAAATTGACTTCCTTTCTCTTGACCAAATGTTACAAGGTTTCCTGGAACTGCCGCCAAAGAGCATTCGTAATTTAAAAAAAGGTGCAGATAACTCTAACGGGGAATAATATTCACACAGACCACGGGCGTTATTGTTATCATGTTATTCGTGTAAGATGTGCTTCTAATATTAGAATGCGTATTTTTATCTGTAAACACCATTACATGGGATAATTTAGTGAACCGAACATTGTAATGTAGAATTTGGAAAAGTCCCATATCCATGTTAACTCCAGTCAGTTTGTTTTAGATATAAAAAATAAATGACGTTATCTTTTAGGTTAATCAAAAGCTAAATATTTGTATAGCAATATGTTATTTTTTTAAGCTATCAGGCACTGTTCTTAATGGGTGCAAAACAATTTCGAAGTGCTCAGTTTCATCTTACGGTAGAATTCTACTAACAAAATGCACTTTCAAGAATAATGTGAAGTCATAGCCAATTGTTGTTGCGGCTTCAAGTAATTTGCCGAATGGCACTTGTAAAACACATGTATTCCCAGGGAATGTGTGATAAAGCTTGCATGTTTATTATCTTTCCCAGAAGTAAGAAGAGTATTATCCAGAGATAGCAGTTAAAAATGGAGCGACCTATGTTTATTTGTCATTAATTCCACCTCTGGTTACATCGAAAAAGCCATTACACCATATAGATGTTGCAGCCCTACTCCTAGCAGGAGAACTACAGTCCTTTATATTTGGTATACAATATTCAAAGGATATAGTGATATATATATATATATATATATATATATATATATATATATATATATACACACATACATATATATACATATATACACACAGGAGCTTTCCAGGGCTACCTAGAGAGTGGCTATGGAGGCAGGGCTAGCCATGTATGAGACATGGCTAACAATAGCCTTCATTTAGCTAAGTGTAAGAGGGAGACTTCCTTTCTGTATGTGAAATGTAAGGATTACACATAAACAGTCAGGACTGGAAAAAAACTAGAGCCAGATATAAAAATATTGGCGTCATTGCTGCCTGGCTCCTGCGATTTATCCAGACCTGCATGCAAGAACACTTTTTTACCACTTGACCAAATCTGTGCATGTAGCACCTTCCTACATAATTTATCCTTTTCTCTTTTGTTGGCAGAGTTTGAACCGTAATCTGTATTCTAACAAGTGTTCCTGTGGCTGATTAGCAGAGTAATGTGTGCACAGAATAGGAAATCTGGGTGCCCCCCCCCCCCCCCGGAGCAGTTCATGCTAATAATTTTACTAAACCAGTAATCCAACGATAAATGCAGTGTGTGAGTAGTGCATGAATTCCAGATTAGAAATCAGCAATGAGAGTGGGAGGCATTCTATAGTTCTTGGATGCTTTCTGGTTTATTCTTCAGTAGAAATCTTAGCAGTTGTTTGCTGAGAAATGCTTGTAAAAGAACAGGGAATGAACCTCTTCCAGCCTCCATAGGCTGATATTGGCTGTGAAGGGGTAGGGGGTGCGCGCGTAACAGGTGCACTATGGGTAAAAATGACTGACATGGTTGTTTACAAAGGTAGAGAAAGAATTGTCATATTGTCTAATATGTTAGGGATGGATTGATGGTATTGATGTATACATGTTTCCATCACTGATGATGCCCATAATGAAGTCTACCTGTGTCTCAAAACTAGAAGATAGAGTAAAAAAAAAAAACACTTCTGTTAACACAAATACACTTCTCCTGGTGAGATAATAAGAATAAATTATGGAATCGGTAGAAAACAGTAGAAATATTGATTCACTTCTTGCCCTAATAGTATCTGTGGAACCACAACAGCAGATTCACTCAGACCGTGAACATTTATAGGAAATCCACTGAGACATAAATTCACACATCACCAGTTACTTAGGAAACATAATTATCATGTACTTGGCAAGTGTTTCAACTGCAGTAACCTCATCTTAAAGGGACAATTTAATGTCTAATGCAGCATCCCTGACAAACAATGTATATTAAAGTCACTTACATTTACAAGAAGCTAACGTATGAGTTTTGTGCCACTTTAGCTAATTGGCGGCAGGAATGAACACCCAATAAAATTAAAAGGATTGCTTTCTGCATGGAGGTCTCTTTGGACCCTTTGGAACTCTCTTTGGACCCTTTGGAACTCTCTTGGTGGGAATAACACAGTTTGAGCTTGCTTATCTCCTGCAAGCCAAAGAGCTGGAGGACAGGAGAGAGGCTCAATCCCTTCATGCATTTGAATAGTCATTCAAAGGAAAAGCTTGGATATCCTATGCATTAACGTGTATATGAATTTTAATTTGAGTGTATTAACGTTACCAAACTAGTGGACTGTGTGTTCTGCAATTCATCCGTTATATTCTCTTTGTGCTGTAATTGGATTTCTGAAGGCTAGATTTAATAGCAAGCCTCTCCAGGTATCCTTTCTTTCTAACCCAGACTCCCACTGTGCTTTATACAACATCACAATGTAAGAAGACATATTGACAATGATCAGAAAATATACACGCCGGGAGAGAGATATGTGTTTGCGTAGATATCAGGACACTGAAGTGTGACATGAGACATGACCCACAGCCCTTAGTTTAATCCATGTACATTTCAGCAGGAAATAAACAAAATGCAGGCATGAGATGAAGCCTTTGGTACATATCCCAATCTGTTCTCAAGAACAGGAGACCCCGTCATCAACAGCTAAGGATATAGTTACAATTGTATGAAAAAGGAGGGGGTATCATTGTCTTCTAATAAATGTAGTTAAAGCTTTGACATTTCTTCAAATTTAATCTAACCTGATCTTTATTTTTTATTTTTTTGACTTTTATGTGTGATCGGTGAAAAGGGAAGGGTAGTTTCAGATCTTGCACATGTGATTTCCATCCAACCATGAATTATTATTATTTTTTTATTGTTTTATATAGTGCCATCATATTCCGTAGCCCTGTACAGTGGGTATGGAGGGTAAGGTCCAGTGACCTAGCCCTGTGTAGTACCTAACTAGATCACTATCTATACATTATGCAGGGCCAATTGCAACGAAAGCAGATCACCACGTTGGCCAATTAGGCATCTTGGTGTCCTACTGATTAATGGGACGGTTACAAATGAGATCTCCCACCGGCCATTTGATAGAAGATTGTGCCTAGCTATCACACTCCTGGCACAGCTCAGTTTCTGCCCTGTGTTAGGCCTAAGACATAATACATTAATAAAAATACATTATTTTAAGCACTATTGTCAACCAGTACACCCATTGTCCATAAACAATATCTTTAAAGAACAAACATCCAGTGCACATTAGCACATTTCTGTACGTTCTTATATGCTGAATTGCAACTATTATTTACCTGCCCATTATTTGTATAATGTCTTATGAAAAGAAAATAAATCCATATATGTATTGTGCCTCTGAGTACATTACCTGGCATAACTATGCCATCTGTCAGAATCAGAGACTTTTTAATGTGCTAAACAAAATTGGACAAAGGGAAGTTTTTTTCTTTTTATAGAGATCAGTAATTGTGTTGACATTTTCTTTAAAACATGAATACAGGTGTAGATCAAATTAGCTCTCCATATGCTGTGGTGGGCCAGTCACTGGCTAGTGTTTTAAGCAAAACTTTCCTTCCTTGTCCAAGGCAAAGGACTAGCAAAAATCTAACAGAGTTTCTCTGTGGGATGATACAATCTTAGATGAGTTCTTCCACCAAATATGAAGAGTCCTCTGGACGCAAGTGAGGAACCAAAGACAGAAATTTTGAATTTAACAGCAGTTCTATTCTGCCCATTTTTCCCGATGTAAAGACCCAGACCTTAATCAGACCTTGGACTCACCTTAGATTCAGGATAGACATATGCTTGTCCCATCTATGATTAAATTCCCTTACTGTTTAGCCTCTACTACTTATGCTGGGAGACTGTTAGCTTAGTTACGACCCTCTCAGTAAACTTCTTTACATTACATCTAAAAGGGGTTTTAATCTAAAACTTCCTTACATTACATCTAGAAGGGGTTTAAGTCATCTCATGCCCATACATTCCTTCCAACAAGCCAGGCCAAGGGCCCGGACTCCTAGTCTTTTAATGTCTCAATATTATGGTAATTGGTAGGAAACAGAGTACGGTAAACAAACATTTAATGTGAGGTTATTTATTCCATACACTTGGGGAAAAAAAGGTTAAGAAACGCCATTTTGTGATACTTCCCTTTATAATACCCTCATTCCTTCCCTACTCATGTTCTACTGTTACTCTCCCATTTATTTTTGTTATTTATTATGTGATTATAAACCTAGACGTTCTAGGTATTCTTTTACTGACACATTTCAACATGATAAACGAAGAAGGGGCATAATATGAAACGTATTAGCTAACAGACTACATAAAACAGTTAAAGATATGTCTTGGCTGTGAGAGAAAAGAGCTCCTTTGTTCTTCTTGTGGTCCATGGCTGTCTATTTGCACTAACAAGGAAGTGGAAAAAACTGTTAGGTGTGTGGCTCTGAAAGGAGGTCTGTCCTAGAAGGGTACCACGTCTTAAAGAGGCGTTGTGCCAAGGACTAAAAATATGCAGTGTGCTGGAAGAAAGCTTTGCCATTCCCATGGTCAGCGGCTACTGAAAGGCTCCAGCTTTGCCTCGGAATCATGCTCCCGGTTCTCCTGATTATCGGTACTTATCAATCATTCTTTAAATGTCTGTACTACGGCGTTTTACCTGTAATTCTGTCCTAACATGTTTCTCATATGAAAAAAGTAGATTAGGAATGATTTCTTAAATACATGCTAGACTACGATAGGGTTCATTTTTAACAGTAAAGATGTGGTTATTTATTTTCATGGATTTTGTGCCTGTTTTTTCCAAGTAGTGTCAGTATCGTAAGTTTTAGTATTTACTAGCACGTCGACAAATCCTTTTGTTTTTAATTTTTTATAACAGTGGGAATATCCTAAATTGTATTCAGAAGCAAATATAATTTGTTTAAATTATTAGTATTTGTTCGGTGGATTGAATTAATTAAAAGCCACTCAGTCCACTGAAATCCAAAATGTGGACGTATTACTGTGTACTAAAAGAATAAGCAACACTTTTAGGTGGTTTCTGTGTTCCACCTACTTTGCATACTGAAGGTACCGAATATCACAGACATAATACAAACAGACTAAATCCAAATGGCAATATTATCCATAAATCTGACTTTACCTATGATGTATTATAAAACAGAGCAGTTATGAAATTGTAATGGTTCCATATTTGTCTTACGTGCAGTATTTATGATGTGTGTGTGTATACTGTATATAGTGTGTGTGTGTTGTGTGTGTGTGTGTGTATATATATATATATATATATATATATATATATATATATATACACCGTATTGGCTCGAATATAGGCCGCACTTTTTCCCCCCACTTTAAGTCTTTAAAGTGGGGGTGCGGCCTATATTCGGGGTCTAGCGCCCGACGCCCGGGACATGCAATTCCGGGCGCCGGGCAGGCAGCAGGGTTAGGATACAGATCTCCCGCAGCAGTGCAGGGGACCCGTATCCTACTCTCTGATACGCTCAGACAGCCTCCCCTGCCAGCACTTTCAATGGGGGGAGTGCCGGCACGGGAGGTTGTTTAAGCGCATCGCGCAGACGTTCACCAGCAGCGGCGATGAGCGTAAACAGCCCCCGCTGCCGGCACATCTGCACTATGTGCTTTAACAATCTCCCTTGCCGGGAATTCCCACGGGGGGGAGTCTCGGCAAGGGACATTGTTAAAGCACATCGTGCAGACGTGCCAGCAGCGAGAGGTTGTTGACGCTTGCATCGCCGCTGCCGGTAAACGTCTGCGCGATGTACGCTAACAATCTTCCCACGGCGGAAGTGCCAGCACCGGAAGTTAAATACGCGTACTGCGTAGCTGTCCCCCCGGCGGCCCTGCAAGACCCCGGGGAGTCTGCACCGGTAAGTCTAGGAGGGGGGCCTCTTGGGGGCAGAGTGGCAGCATATCTCAGGGGGGGATAGAGTGGCAGCATATCTCGGGGGGGGCACATCTCGGGGGCAGAGTGCATATCTCAGGGGGGGATAGAGTGGCAACATATCTCGGGGGGCAGAGTGGCAGCATATCTGGGGAGGGCAGAGTGGCAGCATATCTCGCAGGGCAGAGTGGCAGCATATCTCGCGGGGCAGAGTGGCAGCATATCTGTTCCACTAAGTGGTTTTTTGTGTTTTTTTTTTTTTTTAGTAAAAAAAAAATTTCTTTGAAAAAGCACCTAACTTTTAGGGTGCGGCCTATATTCGGGTGCGGCCTATATCTGAGCCAATACGGTGTGTGTATATATATGTCTGTGTGAATGTATAGTAGGGGACAAGTTGGAAGTCTCTTCTATCCTGTTTAAATAATTTCTTTCACTATTTATAACCTCTGGTATACTAGTAACATTATCCTTCGGACAACTTAATTTTGCAGCTGGCTGATAAACTTTAGTGACGCATTTCCAAGCCCTGTTGTAAGTTATCTAAGACTTTAGGCAAAGTATGAAAAGAAAGAGGAATGTGTTTATATGATTATGTATTAAATTACATGCTGGAACACAAAACCCTGGTTCTAACAAAATGAACATTAAAACTAATGTAAGTATACATTCATATTTTAAAGGTGTAGATCCCCTTACAGAAATCATGTATTTCTCATTCTAGTTTGTTAAATAAAAACAACATATAAGAAGTATTTTATGGTAACAACATATTAATGTTCGATTTTTCTAGATTGTATGCAGGGCCCTGCTTACCTTTTAGCTTTTGTTTGTTGCTTAATATTTAATAATGTAATAGACAAGTATTTAGAATGGAACAATAAGTTCATTTTTTTTTTGCGTGACCATTGCTGACCTTGAGGAGGTCATTCTACAGAGCGTACAGAATGACTTTTTATCAGGTATTTCAGGCTCTCAATACCCTTACCGTAAATATCCTCTCATTGCCTGTAATATAAAAACATAGTATAGTCACCATCAAGTCTGTGAAATCAGTAAATATGAAGGATACTTTAAATTCTGACATTTAGGAAATCGTTGCAAACCTTGACTTTTATGTGTTTAAAAGGGTATGAGACTTTCTCAACCAAGAACATATGGTGTCTTGATAGACTTCGCTACAGTGAGAGTCTCGAGTTTTGACTTTGACACGTTTCACATCTTTTTATTGGTATGCCTGTAACTGTGCTTGGTGCAGGCTATGGCACCGGTTAACTTCTCTTCTTTTCCTTCAGTCTCCAGATGGTTGCCTGTAAGCATGCAACTAAAGACAGAAACGCACATACATGCAGGTAAAACTAAACCTTAGCGTGATGCTGTATGAAGCCCTACATTAACCTATTGGGTGCCAAAGAGACGAGCAGTGCTTTGCTATGTCTTGTCCATTACTCTAACTCCTACAGGGTTAAATCTTCTAATAAAAATATATATGAAAAACTGTAAAAAGGGTCATTTTGTGGCTTTAAAATGTTACATTCCAGACTAGCGGTATGACATAGCGCTTCTAAAAATGTGCCTCATCTGTATGTTTTAATTATAGTAATTGTGTATTTCTTCCCTTTACTTATTCAGATCCCAAGTTTGTCCTGTACCGCAAGATCTTTCCTTACATATTAAGTTGTAGGCAATGATGTAGAGTAGGCTCCTTGAGGTTAGAGAATTGTAGTGTATACTAAAAAAATGAGCAATCTAATTGAACCTTTGGGATATAAATAAATCAGGTTTTGCTTCAGTTTTTAGGGATGTTATTTTATTTAAAGGTTTCATTAAATCTCAGAAAATTGAATGATGATTGACATGTCCCTGCATCCCTGTATGATTCATGTAAAGCATTTAGGAACAGCACTTATCAAATTTAAATATGTATGACAGCCTAAACGGTTCTGGAGAAAAAAAAATTGTGTTTCACGCAGATAGAAAATAAAACATGTTAACGGTTCTTTGTCTTTACTTTTATTTTTGCTTTAGAGTTTCCGGTGCACTTGATTGCGAATGCCATGGGCAAAGTAGATGATCTAAATGCTAAAAATCGGAAAAGGATAATGCCTGATCCACTTACAGAACCCCCTGCAATAGATCCACTCTATGAAGCAACGCTCTACTGTAATATTCCTGGTATAAAAGAAAGAAGCATGGAAGGTATGGTACCCCATGAATATAGAAAGCAAACATGATTGCTAAAATCTACGGGCATCTCCAGCCTCAAGCGCACATAAGTCTTGTTTACCTCTTCATGATTCAATTATAGTAAGTACTCTGCCTACACACATATGCAGGTTTAGGCCTACTGATGTCTATGGGGGTTCTGCTCACATACTTGAAAGTTGTTATGGGTCAACCCCCATTGATTGACTACTGACTGCTTCTACTGGAGCCTCATTTTGTAAATCTGCTAAGAACCCATGCACACAATGGAATCTTTAGCTTCCTTCATTTTTAAAGCCCAAAAGGAAATGTGTGTACGCTACTTATGTGTGGAGTCTTGCTAGTGACAGTTTAGTCTGTATAAAATATATTTGATTACTATTATTGTCTTAGTTATTCTAGCTTGGTGGAGGATTCTCTACAGATCTGAGAAGTTCAGTATATCCTTTGGTCTTTTGCATTAGCATCATTCTAGATTGCCAGAAAAACATTTTTATAAATGCATTTTCTTCTACGTACAGGTCATGCTCCTCACAACTTGAAATTGCTGTCCGTCCAAGTGCTGATCCGGCATGGAGACCGATATCCTTTGTATGCAATCCCAAAAACAAAGAGACCCGACATTGATTGTGTGCTGGACTCAAACAGGTAAAAATATGGTCCAATGCTAGGTCAGTAATTCTAGGGGGAAAACCCTTTGGGATTATTAACCAAAGATGTATTTAAAATCTCCTAATCATTGCCTTCTTGTCTTGATTAATGTACTTTATCTTGATACAGGAAGCCATCTCACCAATATTTAACAGATTTTATTACCCACATGACAAAAGGCTCAAATGAAGCACAAATGGATGCAATCCTAAGCAGCCTGTCTCGTTTCCCAAGCCATTCATATTGTGAGATGGGAGAACTCACACAAACAGGTACAAACTCATCAAGCCTATCATCAAGACTATTAAGACAGACATTCACACTGTGTACCAGCGTCCAGCAGAACCAGATTAACAATGGTGTTCTACACAAGGTAGTTTGTGTAGTTTGCCCATCCCAATCACTTTACAAATGGGGCAATGCATCTCTGATGCACAAGACCCAAGACTTTAAGCTTTGGCTGTTGGGCTGTATTCTATGGCCAGACCTTTCAATGTATGTGGCCCACACCATCAGTGGATCACAGACACACGGAACCTGTTTAGGTAATCCAACCTTGCTCCTTACACATACAGTAGCAATGGCTCCAAAACATCCATTAAAATGTGTAGACAACCCCCAAGCACCTAGCTTGCCTTGGGCATAATCTGGCTTCCAGTAAGGTATAGAAGTTAAAATGCAACTTGGTGTGTTTTTTTTTTTTCCATCTTACCTTTATGTAATATAATAATGATGACATTAAAGTCTAGAAAAAATTAAGCCTCTGATATTTTTAGAGCTAGATAAACCAGTTTAACCAGATCTTGGATCACATGTTCTACAACTAAATGCTTCCCTACATGTGATACAATGTAAATAACCTACTGTTAGGTAGCAGTTTCACAGAAAAATAATGGATGCTTGGGTAGGCATATGGCCAAGACCAAGGACTGAACAAGGTCCAAATCTATACATCAGGAAAAAAAAGGGAAGACTAGATGGGCCGTCAACTTTTATGTGTATGTCTAAAACTATAGGAAGATTTCTTTTATTTGTAGTATAGTGGTTTTTGTATTAAAAACAAATTTCAGACTTCTATAGAACAAAATTTTATATCCACTTAAATTATCTTAAGGAGATAGTTTGGGTATGAATTAAAAAAAAAAATACACTTTTGTTGTAGGTGTTGTACAGCAACTAAGGAACGGTCAGCTATTAAGGGAAGTCTACTTAAAGAAGCACAAACTGCTGACAAAGGACTGGACTGCAAAGCAGCTCTATTTTGAATCCACTGGAAAAAGTCGAACATTACAAAGCGGGCTGGCCCTGCTCTATGGCTTTTTGCCTGACTTTGACTGGAAGAAGATAAACATAAAACATCAGTGGAGCACCATATTTTGCTCTGGCAACTGTGACTGCCCGATGAGGAACCACTTCCTGGAGGAGGAGCAGCGCCGTCAATACAGCCTCCGGGTGAAAAACATCAACCTGGAGAAGACGTATATAAGTATGGCAAAGGTAGTGGGTGTACCCACCCGGCAGTTAAGAGCGTCTAACCCCATTGACTCCTTATTATGTCATTTTTGTCACAATGTTAGCTTTCCATGTACTAAGGATGGATGCATTGACCTAGAACACTTTAAAGTTATCAAGTCGCATCAGATAGAAGATGAAAAAGAACGTCACAAAAAACAAATCTATTCCAGGTATTCGATGCTGGCGACTCACCCCCTTTTAAACCAGACTGTTAACAGAATGCTCCGTATTGCCAACGGTAAAAAAGAAGAGTTGTTTGCCTTATATTCCGCCCATGATGTGACGCTGTCACCCGTCCTCAGCTCCATTGGCCTCACCGAAGCCAGGTTCCCCCGATTTGCTGCTAGGTTGGTCTTTGAACTATGGAGTAACCCAGAGAAAAAGAAGGAGCATTATATCAGAATTCTTTATAACGGGGAGGATGTCACTTTTCAGACATCTTTTTGCAGAAGTCAAGAAAGGCGTTCAAACCAGCCTCTGTGTCCCCTTGACAAATTTGTCAGCTTTGTACAAAAAGGAATGTTTGTTGCTTTAAATAGCACAGGCTATTACGACGCATGTCGTCAAAGGTTATTTTAAATTCAATTGGTAGGGAACAACAGCAAATTAATAATGCGGTATTTATCATAACAGAGGATAATTTAATAGATTCTGTAATGCAAAAAAAAATGCGATTGCGCCAATACCAAGCCTAACCGGGTTATACAGCAATACTGTGTTGACCGCACAAAGCTCAACTAGGCTGCCACGTTGGCAATGTGACTGCCGTGTAGTTTCGGTGTAATGTTGACAACATAGTGTTGCTTAAAGAGATGGTAATAATAAAAATCAATTGATGACAATAGGTGTAAAGATTGTAAATACTATATATTTTTACCCCAAAAAAACAAACAAACCCAAAACATTGTGGTGAGGCTGTGTATTAATACATCACACCTGTTTTCAGTTTTGTCTTATCCACCGGCTGCTCGCTTGGAACGCAGTTCAAATATGGTACATGTTGTTTTAGGGGGTTTGGTTTCCAACCAACGACAACAAAACAAAACTTATGTCAGCTATATTTTTTATTAAAAAACCTTAAAAAATTAGTATGTTTGATGGAGGCACCATGTCTCATGGCAAGGGGCAGTCTGGGAGTACAATATTCAGAAACCTGATCCTATACAAGGGGAGGGGGGGAACTTTACTAAAGCTAGGGTTTCCAGGAAAGTTGTATTTTCAGATCGCCAATATAATTATATATTATGAATGGCCATCATTGGGGAAGTTTCTTCTGCATGAAGGGCTGATCAGACCCTGTGTGATGCATAGCTCAATCAGAGAGCTGACTATAAAGAAAGTCTAACTGATTTATGGATACCTTTATACTGGTTAAACCAAGCTCATTTTGCAGAAGACGCTCCAATATTCGATATGTATAGGGAAGTCAATGAGTTCAATATGGAGTTATCCAGCTCTCACGATTAACGTCAGAAGACTGTTGCCGCACAGGAAACCCTACACATTATAAGCAATGTCCAATGTATCCCATTAAGTGATTGCTGGTCAACAAATACAGCTAATGGTACTGTTTGTGAATAGCTTACAGCTAATTCATGAAATGCATTCAGGTCATGGTACTTGGGACGATGCCCATAGTTGTGGTTTTATACATACACATACTTTTTATTAGTATTTTTTATTTAAGCAGAGTTCTTTTTCATGTTTTGTCCTCAGTCGTATAACAAAGTGTGTAATTTGTGAACTCTGTGCCAGAATTTGAAGAAAACCTTTTGTAGCAATTTTATGTTTCGTGAAATACTTGGCTACTGTATGCTGGTAAATGTTGTTTAAAACTGGATGCGTTTCATAGCAGCTTTGATTTTTTTTCCTTTCCAATGTTCTTAATTCAATAGTGCCTTATATATGTGTGTATTTATAAATACGAAATATAAACACTCACATAATTTAAATACACCCAAAAAATAATTTGAGTAAAATAAGGCAGTCATTGCTTCTGTTTCAATGCTTCAAAGCTCCCTGAAACAGCCAAGAACAGGGAGGATCCAACCTGGTCCATATAAAAGCCTTTTTTTTTTTTTCTTTTTTTTTTTTTCTACTCCTGCGAGTGCTTTGACCATTTACCATTTATTTTGCTTTTTTTTCACAGATCAGTCATAAAACAACCATTATTGTTGTACAAAGCACTTTAACATGTAGAAATGATATTACAAAGAGTCTGTACTGTGGGCAACATTTCTTTTAAGGATAATCACTTTTATATATTTCATCTTAAAGTTAATGTTTTATTATTGCCTTACGGTCCATGTCGTCTTGTGTTTTCTCGATATTATTCTTCAACATCTCTCCTGTTTATTATAAGTTCTGACTCTTGTCTGTGCTAAGCTTAGGTTATAATGAAAGGTTTAGATATACTTGCTAAACACTGTAATAAACAGTTCATATTTTAGTAAAAATTAGCATTAACGTTGCACAGAGATTATGTGCAGTTATTGTCAATCGTTGTGTTTTGAAATGTATGTTTTTTGGGAGATCTGTCGGACTAGCACAATCCATGTTTCTGTAAAGATTGTACAAAAAGCATTTGTCCTGCACAGACAGTGTTTAATCATCTGTTAGCAGGGATGACTTCTATAGGTTGCCTATATGGTTGTACCAAACATGAATGTTATGGAAGGAGTCTGTATCAAACTGGAAAACAATGCAGCCCTACACACTAGAATTTTTATTATAAATCTTTACATTTTCCACTGATGGAATGCTGACCTTCAGCAACACATTACGGATGGAACGCTAACCCTAGGCTGGACCCAGGGCAGTGCCCCTAGCTGTCCCCCAAGATCTACCTCAGCCCTCTCTGCTGAGTGCCGGCATATGACATCATATCCTGTCACTCCACTTGAATAGGTACCTCTGTAGTGTAAACGTGTAAACGTCGCGGAGATGAAAGGTCTCCCTCGCAAATGGCACATGGAGCAGTGCCACACTTGTGACATTAATCGCCCAGTTGGGAGATCTGGCCCCCGTTTTTCAGCACAGGGTCTACAATCCTAGGCCCAGCTTTCCTAGTTTACACCCCACACCTTGCAGTTAATTGAGCAGGCAATTCATTCTGGAATCTTGAGTGTGTTACAGGATAATTCTGTAATACCTTACATTAGCCTTTGTATCGCCAAGTATTTCAATGACCTCTTTAGTTCACCTCATGTCTGCAACAAACTGATGCCATTAAATGTCACATTGAATGTTAGTTTGTATCTGTCACACACCTCTCTACCAGCAGAGGGCAGCGTACCCACATTACTGTGCTGTGAAATCAGACTAACCCGTCCTGTGAAATACAGTATAGTACATACCGGAAGAGAATTAACTTGTTCGTTTTCATGGTGCTATGTATATGGTCTGCTCAAAATGTACGATTTAACTAATATCCTCATCTTTAAATGTCTGTGGAATGTATAGTGACCAACATCAAAGATGGTCAAATAAAGGCATCTGCGTACAAGTGGTCTGTAACTTTTTTTTAATAAAGCAAACAATAATTACAATTATGGGGCTTTTGTTTTAAATGGAAGTTAAGCTACTGGTAGCAGCTGCATAAGATATGTGTCGTCCTTGATTTCTGGTAAACATAAACTAGTGGATAGAGCCTTTTATGTATTCTGGACTAGGCCCAGGCCTAAAGCAGCAGTCTCTTCACAGCAAAACTGGGGGGGGTCTTCAGATCAAGCGCTATTCAGTGGCCAGTTTTCCGATTTCTGATCTCCCAAACTAGGCCATTTACACTGCTTTAAAATGTGCGCCTTTAAGTCATGGAGAGCCAGGATATGCAGTCGTGTCCCAGTGCCCTGTAGTGAGGATGTGGTCATGGAAGGGGCAGCCATTGGGGCAGTGCCCAAGGTAAATACATCACTGGATACATCGAGTACATGGCCAGCACATATATACTTGCAGTACATTAGATGTACAAACTAACCGAAGGTAACCGGCCACTTGTGCATGTTAAGCAAATAAACTATGCTGACCTGTCATTTTCTTTTTCTCATTATATCTAATAACCTAAAACATGGTGGAGTCTTTTGTCAGAGTTAATACCTGTTATTGGACCCCTTTAAACAAAAACAAAAAAATAACATTACATGAGCTTTTGGGACCACAGACCTCGCTGGCCCTCCTCATCTTTTGTTTTTGTGATCCAGATAGTTATGTGATGTACTATTTGTTATTAGCCATTATATAGATCAAAAAATAATACTTGATGTGTCCCAATGATGTAACTTTACAAATTTATCTAAGATGGCCCATTATTACAGCTATACCCTTTTTCCTTTTTCATATGAAATAAAGAAAGATTTTATGCCTTATTTCTGTTTTTATGTCAATAACTGTCACAAAGTTCTTGTGTGAGGAACCCAGTATGCAGCAAGGCACAGAAGTATCAAGAATCGTCAAACAAGCCAGGTCAGGAGTGGAGAAGGCAGCGAAGTCAAGAACAGGCACTGGTCAGCAACGGAGATGGTTATCATACAAGCCGGGTAGGAGTAGAGAAGGCAGCGAAGTCAAGAACAGGCACAGGTCAGCAACGGAGAGGCAATCAGGTAAGTATAACTACAGAAACGAACTACTCAGCAGGAACAATAACCGAGCACTGAATGGAAGTCAGTGCTCGGCTTTTGAATCTGCCGCTCAGACCAGGCTCCGCCCCCAGCGGACGACGCAACGTTAGTTACGTTACGTCGTCTCCAGGGAGGCAAGCTACAAGAGAGGGGGCGTGGTTCGCCCCCGTACGTACCGCCCATCACTAGCGATGGGGATGCCCTGAAGGACCTGCCCCGGGTGCTTGCTGGCTGCTGGCACCTCGAAGCAAGGTCCTGGAGCTGCGGGAGAGGTAAGTTGCGAGTACCCGCTAGCCGCGGGTACTCGGGGGAATCACTACGTCGCGGACCGTGACAGGCCCCCCCCGAAGGAGAGACCTCCGGGCTCTCAGGGGACCAGGTTTTAAAGGATGAAGTGAGTGGAACTCATGAACCAACTCATCTGCATGAACCTCATCAGCATTCTCCCAGGAGTTCTCGTTGATCTCATATCCTTTCCATTGGATGAGATACTGAAGACGACCCCGAAATCTCCTAGAATCCAGAATTCGTTCGACTTCGTATTCTTCAGCATCATCAACAGATATAGGAGCCGGAGGATCAGGATGTCGACCCGGAAAAGGATTGGTGTTCCAAGGCTTCAGGAGGGAAACATGAGAAACGGGGTGTATTCGCATTGAACCAGGTAGTTGTAATTCCACAGCAGCAGATGAGAGGACACGGATAATAGTATATGGACCAATAAATTTAGGTCCCAATTTCTTAGTAGGACAGGATAGTTTCAGGTGAGTAGTTGACAGCCACACCTTGTCCCCAGGTTTGTATACAGGAGCAGGAGAGCGATGGGTATCAGCGAACCTTTTATATCTTCGTTGAGCCTTGGTAAGTGTGCTGTGCAAGGATTTGTGGATGGCAATCATCCTTGTGACTTGTTCAGTGACAGAAGGAACTGAGCTGGTTATCGGAGAACCTGGTAGCATGGATGGATGGATACCATAATTTGAAAAGAAGGGTGATTTCTGTGTTGAAGAATGTATGTGGTTATTAAATGCAAATTCTGCGAGCTGAAGAAATTGGTACCAGTCATCTTGTAAATGCGAAGTAAAACATCGTAGGTATTGCTCAAGGGTTTGATTTGTGCGCTCCGTCTGTCCATTGCTCTGGGGATGAAAGGCTGTGGAGAGGGAGCGATGTATGTGAAGCTCATCACAAAAGGCTTTCCAGAATCTGGATGTAAATTGAGTCCCTCTGTCTGACACAATATGTTCTGGTAGTCCATGCAATCGGAAGATCTCTTTCACAAACAACACCGATGTTTCATCTGCTGTAGGTAAGTGTTTGGTAGGGATGAAATGAGCCATCTTCGTCAATCTATCGACTACGACCATAAGCGTGGTGTGTTGTTTTGATGCTGGTAAGTCTGTTATAAAGTCCATGGATATATCTGTCCATGGTCTTACGGGAACAGGCAGGGGACACAGGAGGCCGGCAGGTTTAATATGAGAGCTCTTTGCTCTGGCACATATAGTACAAGAGATTATGAACTGTCGTACATCCTCTTGAAGTGTAGGCCACCAGAACTGTCTACGTATAAGATCCGTAGTTTGAGTGATACCTCCATGTCCAGCTGCAGGAGAGTCATGAAATTGTTGTAGAACCTGCAGGCGTACCCCAGGAGGAACGTAGAGCAACCCATTGTGGTAGTAGAACTCACCATCAGGATGCAGCTGTGAAAGTTCAGAGGGAGCTATGTTCGCACCATGTTGACGGATGAGATCCCACAATGATTGCGTGATAGTCATAAAATGACCTGCTCTCAATACCGTGTCTTCCACTTGTGGATGTGCCGTAGGTACTTCAAACATGCGTGAGAGAGAGTCAGCTTTGGTGTTCTTGGAACCGGGTCTGTAAGTTATATGAAGCTGGAATCGAGAGAAAAATAAAGACCATCTGGCCAGTCAGGCTTGAAGTCTCTTGGCAGTTCTGAAATATTCCATATTTTTATGGTCAGTGTAGACCGTTATGGGGTGAAGTGCTCCTTCCAATAGATGTCTCCACTCTTCTAAGGCCATTTTCATGGCCAGCATCTCTTTTTCTCCCACACCATAATTTCTCTCAGCAGGGTTCAGAGTTCTGGAGAAAAAGGCAAGCGGGTGAAGTTGATTGTCGGTGTCATCCCTTTGGGACAGGATAGCCCCCACAGCAGCATCAGAGGCGTCCACCTCCAGTACATAGGGCCTTTGTGGCACAGGAAGAATCAATATTGGTGCTGTGGTGAACCGTTCTTTGAGGAAGTCAAATGCTCTCTGAGCAGCTTCCGTCCAACAAAACTTCTTTTTAATGGATGTGAGAGATGTGATTGGTTGAATGACCTTTGAAAAGTTCCTAATAAACTTCCGATAGAAGTTAGCAAATCCTACGAATCTTTGCACACCTTTTTTATCTGTGGGAGGTGGCCATTGTAGAATAGTAGCTATTTTCTTAGGATCCATCATGACTTTAGTAGGTGTTAAAATAAAGCCCAGAAATTCCACCGATTGCGTCTCAAACACACATTTCTCTGGCTTGGCATATAATCCATTTCCTCTTAGTCGCATCAATACTTTAGACACATGTTCTCTATGTGTTTGCAAGGAGGGGGAGTATATCAGGATATCATCTAAGTATATCACCACGAATTGATCCAACATGTCTCTGAAAATGTCATTCATAAAGTGTTGAAAAGTGGCGGGTGCATTACATAAGCCGTATGGCATCACCATATATTCGAAGTGTCCATATCGTGATCTGAATGCTGTCTTCCACTCATGACCTTTTTTGATACGGACCAGGTTGTATGCTCCTCTTAAATCAATCTTCGTAAATACTGATGCTGAGCTAACACGTTCCATCAACTCCTGTATTAAGGGTAAGGGCTATCTGTTCTTTACAGTTACATTGTTCAGTTCTCTGTAATCCACGCAAGGTCGTAATCCACCGTCCTTTTTAGATACAAAGAATATGCCTGCTCCAGCAGGAGATGTGGAGGGTCGTATGAACCCTTTGGCAAGATTCTCATCTATATATTCCTTGAGGGTGATGAGTTCTGGTTCAGACATAGGAGAAATTCTACCGAATGGAATGGGTGCACCTGGAAATAGTTCTATGGGACAATCATATTCCCTGTGCGGTGGAAGGCAGTTTGCTCCCTTCTTTTCGAATACATCGGAGAATTCGCGGTAATGAGATGGAATCTTGGGGACGGGTAGAGAACTGTAGTCGTGAGCCACATTGATAGACAGAGAGGAGTTGCGATTAACAGAATCTTTATTAGCACAGAAGCGAACAGAGCCCTTCTCCCAGTTGACAATAGGATTATTGGTTCTTAACCAGGGGAGTCCCAGTATGACATGGAAAACTGGAGAAGGAACCACATCAAACACTATATCCTCACTATGATCAGGAGAAATATACATGCGTAATGGTATAGTCTCTTGGGTGATAGGACCTGTCTTCAGAGGGCTTCCGTCTACCAGTTGAATGGATATCGGGGTGGTTTTCTTCCGGGTGGTGATTCCAAGACGTTGAATGAGCTTGGAATCCAGTATATTGCTGCTGGCCCCTGAATCAATCATGGCTGCCAAAGTGAGGGTTCTTTCTTTCCACTGTAAGGATATGGAAAGGGACAGATGATTTGAGAAATGTGGAGGTCTTTTGCTGATATAGGGAGAGAATAAGGGTTTGAGCTTACCCCTTGTAGAACGCGCTTTCGTTCTGCATTCGTCGACGTAATGGCCCTTGCCGCCGCAGTAAAGGCACAGATCAAGAGTTGTACGACGTTCTCTTTCCGCTGTGGATAGAGGACCTTTGATGAGGCCCAATTGCATGGGTTCTTCAGGTGGTTCTTTAGCACTTGTCTTTATGGGAGGTCGCAGGGTAGGCCATGAAGAAGAAGGAGTCGTAAGCCGTTCCGCCTTTCTTTCCCGTAGTCTCCTATCAATCTGAATGGAGAGTCTGGCAAATTCATCGAGGGAATTAGGAATGCTGGTGCGAGCCAATTCGTCTCTGATGTTATCAGATAACCCCAGCCGGAACTGATCATGTAACGCTGATTCGTTCCATGCAGTTTCCATGGAAACACGTCGGAATTCAGCTATATATTCTTCTACTGGTCTTTTTCCCTGTTTGAGAGCCCTCAATGTACTGGTAGCAGAGGTGGTCCTAAAAGGGTCTTCATATAGTGCATCCATGGCTTGGCGGAAAGAAGCCCATGTCTCCAATATAGGACTGTTGCTATGCAGAAGATGGTGGGCCCAGAGCTGGGGTTCCTCTGCCAACAAAGCAATGACTGTGTGTATTTTAATATAGTCCGAAGTATACGTTCTTGGTTTCAAATTAAACATTATTTGGCATGATGTCATGAACGTAGTGTATTTCTTGCGGTCACCAGCAAATTTCTCAGGCATAGGTATAGGTGGTTCAGGGGCAGATGCTCCCTGGAAACCCGAATTTTCTTGACTCATAGAGGGAGCCTGAAACGGATCTCCTGGAATATTAGGATTGGACTGCAGGTGGTGCATTTGTTGCCTGAGTTGGTTTTGTCCTGTCTGGATATCTTGCAGAGACTGAGTAAATGTACTCATCTGCTGGGTAAGTGCTGCAACAGCTTCAGCCAATCCTGCGGGTTCCATAATGGCTCGGTTATTCTGTCACAAAGTTCTTGTGTGAGGAACCCAGTATGCAGCAAGGCACAGAAGTATCAAGAATCGTCAAACAAGCCAGGTCAGGAGTGGAGAAGGCAGCGAAGTCAAGAACAGGCACTGGTCAGCAACGGAGATGGTTATCATACAAGCCGGGTAGGAGTAGAGAAGGCAGCGAAGTCAAGAACAGGCACAGGTCAGCAACGGAGAGGCAATCAGGTAAGTATAACTACAGAAACGAACTACTCAGCAGGAACAATAACCGAGCACTGAATGGAAGTCAGTGCTCAGCTTTTGAATCTGCCGCTCAGACCAGGCTCCGCCCCCAGCGGACGACGCAATGTTAGTTACGTTACGTCGTCTCCAGGGAGGCAAGCTACAAGAGAGGGGGCGTGGTTCGCCCCGTACGTACCGCCCATCACTAGCGATGGGGATGCCCTGAAGGACCTGCCCCGGGTGCTTGCTGGCTGCTGGCACCTCGAAGCAAGGTCCCGGAGCTGCGGGAGAGGTAAGTTGCGAGTACCTGCTAGCCGTGGGTACTCGGGGGAATCACTACGTCGCGGTCCGTGACGCGGACCGTGACAATAACATCCTTCTGTTAAGCAGTCTTCTTCAGCATACCAAGACATTTTGGAGAATGCTATGCTTCCAACACTGTGGGAACAGTTTGGGAAGGCCCTTTTCTATTCCGACATGACTGGGCCCCAGTTCGCAAAACAAGGTCCGTAAAAATGAATTTTGTGTGAAAGAACTTGGCCTGCACAGAGCCCTGACCTCAACCCAATCAAACACCTTTGGGATGAACTGGAACGGAGATTGCTAGCTGGGCTTTCTCGTCCAACATCAGTGCCTGACCTCACAAATTCTCTACTGGATGAATGGGGAAAAACTCCAGCAGAAACTCTCCAAAATCTTGTGGAAACCTTCCAAGAAGAGTGGAAGCTGTTATAGCTACAAAGGGGGACAACTACATATTAATATGTATGTATTTAGAATCCAATGTCATAACAGTCCCTGTTGTTATAATGGTCAGGCGTTCTAATAATTTTGCCCACATAGTGTGTCTTAGCCCTGGATCCCACCAAGTCACCAGCACGACTCCACAGTGAGTCCTTAGTTTTGGTCTTGGTAATTAAATTGCACCTTACTTTGGTAGGTGGGTTGGACAAGATGTTAGCACTACTAGAACAAGGATGTTCTGTACTGCGGCTTGTGGTACTTTAGCTTCTGACTTTAAGCAAGAACTGGTATACCACAAGTCACCTGACAGCAGTTCTGGCCAAACACACAAAAACTGGAATCACTCCTCACAGAAGTTTCTAAATCTTTTGCACTCACTGGTTAAAATGTATCCCCTTGATGACAAAGCCCGTACATGTACGGGCTCAAAATGCATTGTTTTCAATGGGTTTAGGGACCGCCCATTGTCGTTAAGGGGTTAAGAAAAATGTATAACTCTACCCAGTTAATTTTTTTAAGTGTATATCAATAATACCGCACACTACAGCTTCTCCAATCAACCCCACCCCTTACGAAAAAATTACTGCAGTTTTTCTGAAGTAATACTGCAGTTTTTTGGACATGAAAAAACTGCAATACTGCACTTTTACTGCACATTTACTGCAGTTTTACTGCATTTGTACTTCACTGTACTGCAGTTATTTTTGTACGGAGGTACAAATGCAATAAAGCTGCAGTACATTGAAGTACAACTGTAGTAAAACTGCAGTAAATGTGCAGTAATACTGCCGTAAAAGTGCAGTATTGCAGTTTTTTCATGTCCAAAAAACTGCAGTATTACTTCAGAAAAACTGCAGTAATTTTTACCCAGTAAATTTCTGCACTACACTATTAAATTGACTTGCAGTATGGTAGATGAACAATGATTGGGCATCAGTCCCAGTCGCTACTAACAGTGACTGACACTCACACTCCAACTCCCATCAGTCTGTACCTGCTGCTACTTACAAATTAACATGGCATCAGCACATTTATATATCTAATGCTTGTCCCTTCCACTTGTAAATGCTGATTGGCCAGAATGAAAAAGTAAACATAAAAACCCACAGGTTGATGGACCCATCAATCCCAGCCATAACCATCAATGAGACCCCCCAATTTTGGTCTACTTCTACCAATTTTTTTATATCTATTATCACTATTAATTATGTTTTATGTATTTCCCTACTTTGTTCAGTAGAAGCCCTACTTCAACTGAACAAAGTCATGTATAATTTGTGTGCACATCAAATATGCAAAAGGGGAATCATGATTTAACAAACATATGGTCCATTGTTTGTGAAAACCCCAGGACTGGGGCATTAAAGCTCTAGTAGCACTTCCATTCAAACCAGAGCACTGAGAGCGTGTGAATGATGCACATACTCATCAGACACCAACCCATGCCCTGACTTTTTGTCTACTGGCAATGTGACTCATCATCAGGTGTTAACAGAAATTCTAAAGATTAATATGTAAAAATAATTTCACAGAACCAGAGAGACTGGCAGTGCAACAACTTACATAGGAATGTTGTACTGCAATTTTTATTTTATACCTTGTATTCAAAAGAGTGTCCTTGTTCAGTTCTTGGCTTCCACACTGCCCCAAAAGACAACTCAAACACACCCTGCACCAAAATGAAACACTGCAACACAACAGATACACAATCTAACAAAACATAACCCAGGAGCATACCTGGGACCTCTTCGGATTTTGCCTGGAGTCTGCGGGTGAAACACTGCTTTTTCCGAGTTGCAGGACTGGCGGCACACCCTACTCCCCAACCAACAATTGGGTGTGTACCACGATGCTAGTGGGTGCTCCCACAACGTTAGTGGGGTCGTCCAGTGATGTCACCTGAACCTCCTACCCGCATCCCACAAGGTATGCCAAGGAGAGACACACAAACCGAAACAAGATACCACCTAAGACAAAGACACACTAAAGTAAAACACTGTATGTTGTCACCCAAAATGAAATCTCTACTAAATTAAAGGAGTACAAAGCTGCTACGAATCATAAGGAAGTATATTACATCATCACTGGATGCATCAATACCATATATGGCCATATCAATACCATATGGCAATAACTATGGCAACCTCCCTATAGTGTATAGTCATTCCATTCTCTTCCGGAAGTTGTATACGCGTATTGCGTAGATGTCCCCCGCCGGCCCCGCAAGACACCCGGGAGTCTTCTCTGGTAAGTCGGGGGGGGCAGAGTGGCAGCATATCTCAGGGGGGGGGAGGACAGTGGCAGCATATCTCGGGGGGGGACAGTGGCAGCATATCTCGGGGGGGAGGAGGACAGTGGCAGCATATCTCGGGGGGGGGGACAGTGGCAGCATATCTCGGGGGGGAGGAGGACAGTGGCAGCATATCTCTTTTTAAAGAAAAAAAAAGCACCAAACTTTTATGGTGGCCTATATACGGGGGCGGCCTATATCCGAGCCAATACGGTATATGTAACTAGCTTTGATTGTTGCATTTAAAGAGCCACATACACATTGAACCAAAATCTTACACAAATCAATGAAAAAAATAAGAGACCAAAAGAACCTGTTTATACAGATGATTTTTTATTAAAAAAAGTTTTACTTATAAAAAATAAGTTGTTATTTATGCAAATTAGTAGTAGCTCTTTTAGAAAGGAAGATAAATTGAAAACAAGGAATAGTTATGATTTTTATTATTGTACTTTTTATGCATTTTAATAAATCAGGACCTCAACATTTAGAATTGTTTGCTAATGTGAGGCTAGAAAATATAAAAACTGGAAAGTATACAAAGACCACATTATTGTTTATATCTGTGTTTATGAACTGTTGCTTAGGTAATTGTCATTTAATTGTGAACAAGCCTAAAAAAGTACATATTTGTTGAAAGCGTCTCTTAAGTCAGAATGATCATAATGCAAACATGTCCTCAAAAGGTATGTAGCCAGGATGTCAGATTTTGAGTCTGTTTTCTCATTTTTCTTATTGTGTAATATATTTAGGAATGAGCAAGAACTTGTATATTGCTGGAGGCTCCAAATGTACTTAAACTTTTTTTTTCTATATGTTTTCTAAAGCTGTAATATTTTATATCAATAAAAATATTTTGGAATATAGCAGGGCCCTCCTCACATGTTGTTTCTGTATATCATATTATATACTAATATGTCCTGTCTACCCTTTGTACAGCGCTGTGGAATCTGGTGGCGCTATATAAAACAATAAATAATAATAACATACACTGTAAATACTATTCTAATGTACCGGTAATATCTCTTTCAAATAAAAGAAATTAAGACCTTTGGGTTGACTATATGACAATAGGCTCCCTGGGTGGCAGTTATGCTGGTGCAGATTTATGCAACAAATTATATAGATTATATACTGTATATATATATACCGTATTGGCTCGAATATAGGCCACACTTTTTCCCCCCACTTTAAGTCTTTAAAGTGGGGGGAAAAATGTGCGGCCTATATTCGGGGTCTAGCGCCGGGCAGGGTTAGGATACAGATCCCCCGGAGCGGTGCAGGGGACCTGCATCCTACTCCCCGATACGCTCAGACAGCCTCCCCTGCCAGCACTTTCCACGGGGGGGTGCCGGCACGGGAGGTTGTCTAAGCGCATCGTGCGGATGGTCACCGGCTGCGGAGGTTGTTTACCCGCATCGCCGCAGCCGGTGACCGTCCGCACGATGCGTTTTACCTCTGCCCCCAAGACTTACCAGAGGAGACTGCCGGGTGTCTTGCGGGGCCGGCGGGGGACATCTACGCAATACGCGTATACAACTTCCGGAAGTTGTATACGCATATTGCGTAGATGTCCCCCGCCGGCCCCGCAAGACACCCGGGAGTCTCCTCTGGTAAGTCGGGGGGGGCAGAGTGGCAGCATATCTCGGGGGGGGAGGGAAGAGGACAGTGGCAGCATATCTCGGGGAGGGAGGACAGTGGCAGCATATCTCGGGGGGGGCAGTGGCAGCATATCTCTTGGGGTGGAGAGACAGAGTGGCAGCATATCTCGGGCGGGGGACAGTAGCAGCATATCTCGGGGGGGGGCAGAGTGGCAGCATGTTTTTTTGGTGCTTTTTTAAAGAAAAAAAAACTTTCTTTAAAAAAGCACCAAACTTTTAGGGTGCGGCTTATATACGGGGGCGGCCTATATCCGAGCCAATACGGTACATACAGTACCTTAACCCTTTAACTCCCATGGGCAAAATTTCCAGCGTGGCATTTTTAAAACAAGTCTGATTAGTGCCTCTCATTGACCAGTCAGAAAGGAAAGAATGTCTGTAGATTGTTGGAGGCTATTTTCGAATTTGTTATATTTATTTTACAATGTAATATGGTCTATTTATTTCTTACTGCCAATGAGAGC
The DNA here is from genome assembly GCA_023333645.1 of Sceloporus occidentalis. Lineage (NCBI taxonomy): Eukaryota > Metazoa > Chordata > Lepidosauria > Squamata > Phrynosomatidae > Sceloporus > Sceloporus occidentalis. Next base: position 727,420 of record JALMGF010000025.1, on the reverse strand, counting down.
TGGTGGAAGGAATATATAATGTTCTTCAATGCAACCCTTGCATGGTTTACTCGAGAGGTTTGCCAGAATGCATGGCTTTGACTGCTGAGCTTCCTGCCTACAGCAAGGTGCTCGTTACTGAATATTCATGGGATGCACTTCTACATGTAGGAATCAGGATTATGCAAATATTTATTGCAAAGCAACATGGAATTTATCTTCATCTAGCCCAAAGGGTAGTGGTATACAGTATCTGAGGCTATGAACAAGTTGATACATCAGTAAGACTCTTTATTGGCTCTTACATGATGCAAGACAATGGACTTCTGCAAGCCAGCCACCAGGAGGAGAGAAACGTACATAAGCTCCTTTCACTTTCACTACAGACATTGAGCTGCTCGCTATTACCATTCTCTTCTATGGCTTGCAAATGCACCTTCTTAGTTGGGAATTATGGCACGATTTGCTCTAATTTTGTAATGACTTTCCACAAACGTATCCTTTGACAAGATCTAGCAAAAAATGTATATTTAGAAAAACTAGTATCTAACTGCAGAACAGCTTATCCAGCTCATATGATTTCTAGACCATAACTGGTCTAGTGACAGATAAAAGCAGCACACAAAAACCCCTTCTGCTGTGGTGGCAACAAAGCACCCGTAAATACCGCTTCCTTGTGTCACATGACAACATAATAGAATAAAGTAGGCCTTATTATGGTTGCCTACTGTCCTAATCGCCAGTTGCGGGTGCAGGGCCGATTGGGGAGATCATGGATCTCCCTCTAACTGGCCCAAAATTAAGCGAGCGCAAGGTCTTTTTCTTTAGAACTCTGCTTCAGCGCTTCCAAGCACCGTTTGCCGGCCATTGATGCTGAGTGCCGTGATATAACGTCATATCCTGGTGCTTCGCATGGAAGCCACGCACACAGCGAGGGAGCACAGCACTAAAGAAACCTTGCGGTCCACAGGACTTAAAGAATGAAAAACCAAAGGAAAAGATGTAAGGGATGGAAGAAAGGGGGTACATCATCAGGGAAAAATAAAGGTATATCATATGAAAGGGGGGGGTAGATCATAGTGAGAAAGGGGGTCGAAGATGCAGAGAATAGTTTTTTTTTGCCATCTTCTGCAACTACCTAAATTAATACATACTTGGCTGCAAGCAAATGTACGTCTTCAGCTTATGTTTATATAGCATGTGGTTAAATGGCATCTTGTGATATTAACCCTTTTGTGGCATGTATGTGGGAGTATTTCAGTGTGTGAACATGTGTCTTTGTCAGGGTATGTTTGTGTGTATGTGGGTATTTGAGTGAGTGAATACATGTCTTTGGGTATGTTAGTGTGTGTCTGGGTATGTTATCGTGTGTATGTCTGGGAATGTTAGCGTGTGTCTGGCTATGTTAACATGTTTTTGGCATGTTAGTATGGGTGTCTGTGTATGTACGGGTGTGTGTCTGGGTAGGTTAGTGAAAGTGTGTGTATGTCAGTGTGTAAACATTGTCTCAGGTAAATTAGTGCATGTGGGAGGTACGATTGTGTCTGGGTATGTTGGTGTGTGTTTGTGTCTGGTATGTTAATCTGCACCATAATAAACAGGAGGCGCTAAATTATGCCAATTATGTGGGTTGGGCAGAGTGCGCAAAGCTTTATGGCAGTGGGTCTGATAATTTTTCAAGTAAGTAATTGATAGCTGTGCTGCAAAGTGGGGTAGCAGAATATTTAAACTGTTACAGATTCTAGTGCTTGCTCTGGCATGCCTTTGCTGTGGAATTCAGATTTTAAGTTTTGATCAGTTTAAAAGGGTACACAGTTCATCAGCGGCATCCCATCAATAAAGTAAAAAGGTATTCCCTCAGCTCTTGGTCTGTATTGGTTATTCCAGCATCTTTATAAGCTACATTAAATGGTATCCTTAAATGTTCTATGAATGAGAGGCACTGAAAGAAAGAACCATTAAATCTGACTGTGCAAGTACTTTACTTTGAAATGGTTAAAACGATAACACTTACCTCATGGATAAGCTACAGCTCCCCGTTTTCTCATTGGTCTGACAATCTGTGCCACTGATTGGCTGGGGGGTCTTGTTAGAGAGCGCTGGAGCTGACTGGTAGTAAGTAGACTATGAATCAAGAGGTGTGTTGAGTCAAACACATTTCCTGGACGGCAGTGTGTGTATGGCGAGGAGCAACATTTGTGGAATCCCCCCCACCTATTCATTTGCAAGAAGGACAAAGTGTAAACTTAAAAGGAAGACTCACCTATCATATCCATTAAAGTGCAAATAACGACCGGGGATCTTTTTTAAACCTTATATTGGAAATTATTCCTTATTACGTTCTTTGAGCTTACTGAATTAGGGTGCACATGTAACAATTTCCTAAAGAGACATTAACCCCTGAACTTCATATTACATGCCCAACCTACAACTGACTCGTTTCAATTGTGACTCATTAAACCTTATGCCGGTCCTACTCACGTGACTTGCAATTAGCATCTACAATGAAATTTAATTAAAGTTTCAGTGCAAGTCTCCACCTCTGTATAAATCCTAATATGTAATATGGCACTTTAAAACAAGTCATCTCTTAACTTGTCTGTACAGGGTATCATCAAACGGGAAACATGTTGAGACACAGGAGCTCAATAATCATTGTGTAGCCTACTTATTAATATTTACCATTGTTGCCTGAAAGATTATCCTTTTCTTTAAAGTTTGTTTCCTGCTAACTGGATTTCATAAAAAAGTGGAGGTGTCTTTAGCTTTTTATAAAGAGCATTTAAGAAGAAACGTCAGAGAATTCCCAGTCATACAATACTTGCACACAGGTCAGGTTAGCAGTTAATAGGAAGTGTCAAATACCCTGGAACAGAAATTAAAATCTGCTAATAATCCTAAACAACTCTTTCGGAACCTTTCTGCTTCTGACTTTGCCACATACTTTAATAATAAAATTGAAACCATTAGATGTGAAATATCTGCTCAGCCTCACTCCTGTCCTTGCCCTCCCTCTGACTACGCAGCCTCCAATACACAGAACACTTCTTCCTGTTCTACATTAAACCAATTTTCTCTTGTCACTGAAGATGAGGTTCATGCTCTTCTTCTTTTCTGTTGTCCAACCACGTGTTGATCCCATTCCCTCTCATTTTACCCAGTCTCTCTCATCTACTCTTGTCCCTACCCTAGCTCACATCTTCAATCTACTGTATCCATCCCATCCTCCTTCAAGGATGCTACCATAACACCTATCTTCAATAAGCCCTCACTGGGCTTGACTGATCTATCCAACTACTGTCCCATTTCTCTCCTTCCTCTCGCCTCCAAGCTTCTTGAAAGAATTGTTTATACCCAACTAAGTTTCTTGACTCCAACTCCTTACTTGACCCTCATCAATCTGGATTATGCTCTCAACATTCTACTGAGACCACTCTTACTAAAGTTACTAATAACCTCCTCACTGCTAAATCAAGGGGCCACTACTCTAATCACACTGGAGCTTTCTGCTGCTTTTGACACTGTGGACCATCCTCTTCTCCTTCAAACTCTTCAAAATCTTGGTCTCCGTGACACTTCTCTTCTTTTCTTCTTTCCCGCCAATGCTAAGATTCTCTCAAGAGTTTCTCTCAATGTCAATGATGCAACCATCTACCCATCCCCTCCCACTCGCTGCCTCGGTGCCACCCTTGACCCGTCTTAAAAACATTACTGGCATTCGTTCCTTCCTAACACAAGATGCCACTTAGGCTCTTGTCCATGCCCTCATTATCTCCTGCCTTGAACCAATCTCACCCCTCTACAATCCACCATAAATGCTGCTGCCAGACTTGTCTTCCTCTCCCATCACTTTACTTACACCTCTCCCTTCTGTCAGTCTCTTCACTTACTGCCCGTGTGCAAAAGCACGAAGCCCTTCACAGGGCTTCCCTAACTTACATCTCCCCACTCCTAACCAGTCTCTCCACTCATCCAATAATCTAAACCCTCAAGACCCCCTTCTTTAAGGACGCCTACGAACTTACGCCTTAACGCCCTTCCTGCTACTTAAACTAGCGTGGCTGGTCCATCTCTAACAAGGGCACTTTTACCTCTTGTGCAATACACTCCAACAAGCCCTTAGATTGCAATAATGCTCAAAGTACAACTCTGTTCTGTCCAGTAGCTGCCAAAATTGACTGCATAAGAGGAGGATAAGAGGAGCTTCCAACAGCTTGCAACGCAATTAATGCATTCATTTTCAGCAGCTTCTTTCACTTTTGCCGCTACATGCAAACATGTACCCAGTGGTACCTCACCCACGCCATTTAGGTTATCTTATCTGCCAGTAATCCCATATTGATCTACAGCACTATCTGTCCCTCTTTCTCCATATCTTGTATCTTTCTACACCCATCCCCTCTTGCGAGCAGCGCTGCCTTTACCTACTGTGTGGGTTTGTCTTAGTCTGTCAGTTCTAGTTGTGTCAGAATGTATGGACTGTAAGAAGCGCTGTGTAAATTGCTGGCGCTATATAAATAAAAGGTAAAAGGGGCCCCCAATTTTGCATGTCACCCCCCCATCACACACTATTTGATTGTAAAATCAAAAGGGATGTGTGGTCGGGTAACACTCTGTCCCATACTAGGGCCACCAGCCTTGCTTCCAGGACACATATACACGTCACACGGCTCTTCAGTATGTGGGCTGTATCAGTGGGTGGTGTTCTGCGTAACTAAACCTTCATCTGAAAATAACATCCGCAAAGGTTTATTTGTTTGGTTAATCAAACAGCGCCTTTAATAGAGAAGACCATTATATCTTAACGAGTTTGTGATAATTTGGAGCAATTGGTTATCTCTATTAGTGAGTTGGTGCATCTGACTCTACGTGAGGACCGGTTCACGCTTATTGCCCAGGATATTCTTACAATCAGCATAAAGAGAACGTGTCTAGTTACTGCTCTGCTCCCTTTGTTAATTCTTCAGCGTGTTAATAAAGATGTTGAAGAAGGTCTGACAGGGAACGGAAGGGTTGAAGTCTCGCGTGATCCACCGCGCTCCTCCCACCGGCCCTGCGAGCTCAGAGGGATGTTTGTCCGCCATCGCGGAGGAGTTTAGTCAGCGCTGAGTATATTGGCTTTCAGCATTGTGCTGCACAAAAAACATCGGAGCTCACGGAATAGAAGAGATCCATAGGTCGGTAGAGGAGCCCCCAGGTCGCTGACAGGCCGGGCCCGGGGCCTCCTCACACCTACACCCACCGGGGGGAGATAAGGAGGGGCCCCGGGGCCGAAAGAGGACGAGCGGCTGCCGATATGTCGAACCTAAACAAAGCCCCCGGGAGCCGTAAGGATACCAAGATGAGGATCCGGGCTTTCCCGGTAAGAGACGCACGGAGTGGCAGGGGGGAATAGCCTGGGGGCAGGTAGGGCGGGGGCAAAACGGAGAGGCGGGGTAATAGCACAGGGTGGGGGTAGATAAACACTCGAATAAGGTACACACTGTGTTTGGGGTAGATATGACGTAGGCAGCGCTGACAGATGGCGCCACAATATCTAGATTTTCCTATACATTTTCAAATTGCATGTAATGCACTTTGTCAACAGCTGTGTGACTGCAACTCCTGTCATTCTCAGCCACCTAAAGGACGGGACTGAAGGGAGTTGTTCAACAGCAGTGGATGATATGCCTTTTGTCTGCTCTCGTGACAACAAACAAAGCACAATTGCCCAACAAATGACAAGCTGCATTAATAAGGGCTGGGGGTTGAGTTGTTTTATCGCGTTATCTCCCGGGTAGATGATAGAGCGAATAGTGAATCCCAGTGTGTAAGACTGCGATACTTAATGTATATAGTTTGTCAATCCTATGGAATGTATACATTGGAAGATGCGCTGTGTAAATTACAAATAAAAGATAACGCAGGTGTCAGGATGGAGTTACAATGACTTCTACGCCATGGTTCCAAAGTTTGGGATCACTTAGAAATGTCCATGTTTTTGAAAGAAAAGCTCATTTTGTCTGTTAACATAACATGAATCAGAAATCCAGCGCAGACGGTGTTAATGTTGTAAATGATTATCGTAGCTGGCTGATTTTTCATGGAATATCTTCATAGCTGCACAATCACTTTTTATCACTCCCATCACACCTGGGTTCCAATGGCACGTTGTGTTCGCTAATCCAAGCTTAAGTTTAAAAGGCTAATTAACCGTTAGAGACCCCTTCCGCAATTATGTTGTCCATGAAAACATGTAAGTGACCCAAAACTTTTGAACGGTGGTGCAAGCCACTCCGAAAATAAGCGGTGGTCTGTGGACCTTACGTTGGGTTCAGCGAAGAAACCGATGCAAATTGCTTAACATAAACTTTGACACAAAGTTAAACTTTGCGGACAGAGCAGCTCCTGTACAAAATGACTAAATTGCGCGGTTGTCGGGATCGTTCTGTGGTTCTTATGCTTATTGTGACCCATTTACCATTACATCAGAACTGATCTTTACACGGATCCGTTTGTGATGGAGGATTAGTGTGTGCGGAGCTAACGGAACAGATTTTTATGCAAGTAGTTGCTGTTTTTGTGTTGGTGAGCACACTGTGCGTATATTGCATCACTTTGAGGAAGTTTGTGCGCAATGTAAATAACATGCAGAGAGAGAGAGCCCGCTCTGGTTTACATACGTTCTGTTGTATTGACACAAGTAGTTCAGTCTAGTTCTGTCCTTTTTCAGTGAATGCCGCAGGTACTTGTAGTCTGAGGTTTCTGAACTACGGATCACTGGCTCAGCCGCACGTATCTGCTGACTACCTTCTAGCGCTCAAAGTGTAACTCGGAGATAGCAGAAACGATCCGTTAATGCCGGAGCGTGCCATTGCCGGTTATTTGAATACGTCGAGTAACGTTCATATAACACAGGCAGTTAGGAAGATCTGGGTGCAGCCGTTTCTTTTTATTGCCCGGGTTTCAGAATTGCTGTTAATGCATCACTTATTAAGCACCATAATTCCAAAATACCTTAAGTGTCCTACTAGAATAACGTTTTGGTATCAGATAAAGGTAGATTGCTTTTGTACGGGTGCTAAAATACTGGCTTCTGGAAAGACTATAATCTTTCTTCTTGATTAGCGTTGTAGGAGAATCATGATGTTCTAGTCTGTAGGCTCTTCTTATCCTTGTGCTAGCTGGGTACACGTTGATGGGGAGACAGACATAAATAGCTGTTTATTTGTTTAACAGAAAATGTTTCTATTCAGTAATAGTATTGTTCTTATTTAATTTAGATATATTTTCCCTAAGTTCCATTTTATAATTGCCGCCTTACAAGCAAACAGGTCACCGCGCCGTTGGTGGAGGTGTTACTGGTCCCTCGCTGTTAATTTGTTTAGATACAATAACGTAATGCTGGGAGAAGTCTGAATTAAAAATGAATAGATTCCGAACCCCTTTGAAAGCAGATCTGATTCATAATTCCTTTAATTCTCTGAGGTGTTGTCCTTTATGGCGTGGTAACGAGCATTTATTGTCTGCTCGTGTTTCCCCGTCTGACGGCCCGACGCTCTGGAGAACATTGTTCTATATACGCCCCGGTTATGGTTAGGTTATGTCCGAATGAACATTTAGATTTTTACCTTGTGTACAGTAGCTTCGTAGCTGCTCTCCGTTTATTTTAATATGTTAACAGGGGAATTAAATGCATTATTTCTTTTATAATATAGTGTTAACATAATAGCTCTGTTTACTATATTATGACAACTCCAGTTATTTATATTTCCCTGTCCTATCTGTAAGGAACCAATAGATAACATTGCCCCTTTCTGCTTTGCTTTTTTACAAGTGACATCTGAAAAAAATAATCTAGTGTATCCCCGATGCTCACTCGGGGTTTCTGTAAATTATAGGCTCTTAACAGCATTGAGAATGTGGTGCTTCGTAACGATGCCTTTCCCTGGCCGCTGTTATCTCTTTAAATCTGGATGCTACTAACAGTTACATTTCGAACAGGCCCAGTACAGATCGTGAGATTACATGAAACGAGTCCTCTTCATGTAGAATATACAGCTCTTCAAACACGTTCGGATGAAAGCACATTATAGAGCTAAAGATGTTTCCCTACGTTAAGCGTTCGTTCCATGCTGGTGGGGTGCTGCATTGAGACACGTGTGACTCCTTTGCACCTGGGGTATGACAGAATGCAGTGCATATGATCTGCGTCGTATAGATTACACAGGTGTAGCCCCTCAATCCGTGCATCCTCACTTGTTTTTTATCTGCTTTTCTATATTACGCGAAGGGATTGTAAAAGGTATTCCCGTGTGTTATATGGTGGCTTTGTACACCACAACCAAGTCACTCTGTGGCAGCACTCTTTATGGATGCCATACAGGGAGTCGGTAGAATTCTTCTATCCATACGGGTTTCTGGATTTTCTGAACTGTATTGGAAGTGCCCCGGGATGATTTTGTGTGCTCCGAGACACGCTGTTACATTTATTTATAGGCTTCTATTTTAACTTCTGCAATTCCAGCCATAATGGCACTCACGCCGTGGCTAAGTAATTAAATGGCCAGGATTTCACACGTTGCTTTTTTGAGTTCTCTAATTCCTAGACTGTCTGCCACTTTTTTTTTTTTAACTTTAAAGGCTCTCTCCAGCGGTTATGTGCACTTGCACAATGCATATGGTTTGTGGTCACTAAATTTTTGTGTGCTGTTTTGTAAATCCATGGGGGGCATATGGCAGACCCCCCATACATGCTGAATGTATATCCCTAAAAATGATGTACTTGCCTCCAGTAAGCTCTGGCTCTTGGGAGTGCTGCATGCATAACACACATTTCAGTGGAAGTTTACCCTGCAGCTGATTGGCTGCTTGAAGCTCCCAATCGGTGGCAAGAAATGTTGATCGTGGAGGAAGAATGGCTGCAAATTCTGTCAGGGAAATGCTGTCATCTGATTAGATCTCATTTGACAAAAACTCTTTTTCTGGCTAAATCCCTCTTGAGCTCTAAAATGTGGTTTTTATCTTCTCCATAAATCGTCCATGTGTGTCACTGTGACATCCTAGCGGTTTGCACGCTATGACAAGTGAAAAAGTGCCATAACAATGACCTCACACTTTGTGTGTGTGTTCCTCTTGCATTTTTTAAGTATTTGATATACTTTAGAATAGGGCTGCAACTAACGATTATTTTCCTAATCGATTATTTGGCTGATTATTTTTTCGATTAATCTGGTAAAAAAAACAATATGCAAATTTTTCATTTATTTAAAATTAAAAACTTATAATTTACAATGGCATTTCACGATTTGCCTTCTTATTTTACTGACATAATAATTAAAGCTATATTTTAACAAGAACCCCAAAAATACCAAAAAAAAGCTTTACTAGTAAATATTCATGTAAACTATTTTTGCCCAGTTATGCACATCTCACCCCTAGCTTGCCTCTCTGTCCCAGAAATGCCTTATACCCACTATATGCTACTCTGCCCCTATATATGCCTTATACCCTCCTATATGTCGAGATGCCACTGTGCCCCCTTATACCTCCTATGTGCCACTCTGTCCCCTGATATGCCTTATAGTCCCATATATGCCATAGCGCCCCGATATGCCACTGTGCCCCCCTGATATGCATTTTACCCTTGATATGCCACCATGCCCCCTGATATGCCTTTTACCCCTATATGCCACTGAGATGCCACTGTGCCCCCTGATACGCCTTAAAGCCCCTTATTCCACTGTGCCCCCTGATACGTCTTATAGCCCCTTGATACGTCTTATAGCCCCTTTATGCCACTGTCCCCCCTGATACGCCTTATAGCCCCTTTATGCCACTGAGCCCCCTGATACGCATTATAGCCCCTTTATGCCACTGTGCCCCCTGATGCGCCTTATAGCCCCCTGATATGTCTTATGCCCCCCTGATATAAGAAAAACTAACATCGCTAAAATAGGTTTTTTATATTTTATATTACCGTATTTGCTCGATTATAAGACGAGGTTTTTTTCAGAGCAAATGCTCTGAAAAATACCCCTCGTCTTCTAATCGGGGTCGTCTTCTAATCAGACCTCAAATAGAGTCTGATTAGGAGACTAAGATCCAGATCCCCCCACCGCTGCAGGGGACCTGGATCCTCCTGTCTCACCCCCCCCCCCCCCATCATACACACTTACCGGTGCTTCCTGCTGTATTGCCGGGGCAGCGGGTTGACGTCTACGCGATCCGCGTAGACAACGTCCGCTGCAGCCGGAAGGAGGTGTGGCTAGCAGCGGGGGTTGTCTGCGTCCGTCGCGTAGACCTTCCCCGACTGTCAGAGATCTCTGATCTCTGACAGCTGGGGAAAGTATACGCGACGGACGCATACAAACCCCCGCTGCCAACTCCACCTCCTTCCGGCTGCAGCAGAAGGCGACGTCAACCCGCTGCCCCGGCTGGAAGCACCAGTAAGAGAGGGCTGAGAGGGGAGAGAGGAGAGAGGGGAGGGGAGGGGAGGGGAGGGGGGGGGGGGGGGGAGAGAGTGTGTGTGTGTTAAATGGGGGCATAGGGCATTTCTGGAGTGGCGTTAAGGGGGCATTTAATAGAGCACTCTGCCTCCTGAAATGCCTTATACCTCCCTATATGCCACTCTGCCCCATAATATGCCTTTTAACCCCCTAAATGCCAGAGTGGCATATAGGGGTATAAGGCATTTCTGGAGGCAGAGTGCTCTATACAATGCCTTTTAACTCCCTTAATGCCACTCTGCCTCCTGAAATGCCTTATACCTCCCTATATGCCACTCTGCCCCATAATATGCATTTTAACCCCCTAAATGCCAGAATGGGATATAGGGGTATAAGGCATTTCTGGAGGCAGAGTGGCATATAGGGGGTCAAAAGGCATACCATGGGGCACAGTGGCATATAGAGGGTTAAAAGGCATATCATGGGCCACAGTGCCATATTGGTGTGGCAAGCCTGGGGGCAGATGTGCGTAACTGGGGGACAGGCTGGAAAATACAAGAAATAAAAACAAAAAAAATATTTTTCTCAATCATAGCTTTTATTAAAAAAAATAGTTTACATGAATTAACATTTACTGGTAAAACTTTTTTCCTTTAGGGTCGTCTTATATTCAGGCTTTTTCTTTTTTCCTAAGTTAATATTCAGATTTTGGGGGGTCGTCTTATAATCAGGGTTGTCTTATAATCGAGCAAATACGGTAAATATAGACAAAAAAAATACACAATACAATATAAATATATGGACAATATAAACAATAAATAAAATATTACAGACATCAAAAAATAAAAAAACACAAATTAATGGATGCACATAATTAATAGATCCCGCAAAAATTCTACCTGCCCCACCAAGGGTTAATATATCAACAGAAGAACACAGGGCAAATGAGCATAAAAATAAAGATAATACTCACCCAGTGCTGCTTACTTGTCCTGTTTTTCTTCTGTTGATATATTAACCCCTGGTGGGGCAGGTGGAAGTGGCAGTGAGATGAAGTAGCGGAGGTTGCGCACATCGCACACTAAAATCCAAATCCCCTGCAGCACTTCACGGGACCTGGATCCTCTCCGGCAGCCGGTAGGGGTCTGTGCGATGCGCGCAGACAGCCGCTTCTTCCCTCCGCTTCCGTTGGGGCTTCCATGATGGAAGCCGCACCGGAAGGTCACGTGACGACGGGTTCAGTAATAGAAGCCCAGGCGGAAGTGGAGGGGAGAAGCGGAGGATGTCTGCGCGTTTTGCACAGACCCTCACCGGGTGGCAGAGAGGATCCAGGTCTCCTGCAGCGTTGCGGGGGGTCTGGATTCTAGAGTTATAATCCCATCTCTATTTGAGATCGGATTATAGAAGGGAGTTTTTCAGAGCATTTGCTCTGAAAAACATCATTTTATAAATAGATAAAAATCGATTCAACTAATCGATTATGAAAATCGTTGACGATTTTCGGAATCCTTTATCGATTTGTTGTTGCAGCCCTACTTTAGAATAATAAATGCCGAAAGCAATATGAGAAATCCACATAAATATGTACATACACTTTTAAAGGGACAAATGTATTCAGGCAGCTGCACCAATGAGGCATATATGTTAAAGAACTTTGTATGTACTTCGATATGCATTAATGTGCATTTTCTCCTTGTAGAAGGGAAAAAAAGATGCTTATCGTTGGAAGATCCTTCAGCGCACCACCCCCTCCGCGCTCTGTTTGTGCCGGTTTTAGCCACTTTAAGCAGCCGATAGTTGTCGGGATAGAACTGGGTCTCTAGACCCTTAAACCCTCTAGCGTTCCTGTGCAAGTGCACACTGGAGCAGCTAGTGGTGTATACTCGCACATCCACACACAGAAATACTTCTTAAACCACGTTGGTGATGCCTCAGGATTAATGCCTACATTTCTTCATAGGCCCAATAATAAGACATTTGCTTCATCATCAGTGCCCAAGACTTCATAGACTGCTGCTTCTTAGTTCCCTAATTCAGTGACCGTAATTGCCCCCTCTCTCTCTCTTTAATGGCCCAAACAGTACACTAGGCATTTGTGGGCATGTTGTGGGCAATAGATACCTATTGCCCACAACATGCTATAGAAGACTCACACCAGAAAACTCTTCACGGGATAAAGGACTCATTCATTTAATAAACCTCACCGTGTCCACTGTTTCCCGAGAGCTGTAAGTTGTTGATGACGTCTCTGCTCTGCTTTCAAACAAAACTAGTTTTAAACATGGATTATGCATCATGAGGAGTTTTAGAAACCCGCTTTTAAGCTTGTATTACATGGTGTGTAAACACGATGACGACGACGACGGACTGTACTCTGCTACTTTAGTCTTATCTCTGTCTCGTTGTAAAGAGAAGAATGAAATCATTTTGAAGCAGTTGCCTCTTTTCTGTTTGATTCATCCAGTTCTACAAGGGGCAAAATTCATTAAATAAGAGCTTGGAAATGAAAAAAGATAGAGCAGATTTATATATTATTGGACTGCGCTGGGCACATTTTATTAAATAAATATGTTTAATAGGAATGTGTCTATGATGATTTTTGCCCCCTTTAATGCGTCCATAACTAGTGTCCTAAACATTCATCTTCCACGAATGTCGGGCTGTATAAAAATGTCCAGCCATTCAGCTGCTATAATCTTAGATCTAAACCCTGTGACAGATGTTTGTCTCTTTAGATGCGTAAGATTCTCATATAAAAAAAAAAACCTCTAAAACCTTATCCATGAAGTCTTCTTGTGTCGCGTGACTGTACCTAGCGGCAGGTATTCCCTAACATGAATAGGGCAGATTCTGTCACTAATGAACTGGACGGAGTTTGAAAAGACGTCCGATATAGCGGGTGGGATAAAATCACAGACCTTATCACACAAAAGGACTGGTTTATTTATTAGAAAAACATTGCTTAAGACTGGGTTTATGTATTAGGATGGGTGTAGATGATCTCGTTCGAATCCCCACACAATTCTGGATTCTGGACACTTTGGATTAGTTTGTAAGATGAAGGGCCCTGTTTATTCTAGCATAAAATATAGCAGGTGTTACACGGATGTGGAGTTCTGTGACCCGTTGGCATACCCCATTGTGACCGCTCAGCTTTACCTTATTCTTTTGTAGCACGAGATGTAATAATAACTTTGTAGATTTTCCCATTTACGGCTTATTTTCTTATCAAAATAAATACAGGTATATTATAAATGTATTAAAAATTGAACTCGGCAACAATATTTATACTTTACGCAGCATGGTTTATAGTATACCAGAGGGCAGGGGTGTATGTGTATTTATGTATATGTATATAATATATATATATATATATATATATATATCACACACACCAGGACTTTGGGTTCGGTTTTGTATTCACCAAAGTTAAAATCGCAGGCGCAGGATGATTGAAGCAGAAGCCATAAATGTTTTAATACGCGACTCAGTGTTTTATTAACAGCCAACTAGAGCATCGCTAGCAATGACGCCACACTTTGCGAGACGGAAGAATTGTGCTGGTGCTATTTATTGTGTTATGGAAATAATTATAACCCTCGACCGGATGGATACTTTAGATTTAAGATTGCAGTAGTTGAGAATTTTCATAAAAGGAAAATGTTTCCTAATCACAATAATGTAAGTAATCTCCACATATTCCAGGTAATTAAACCTTTTGGTAAAACCGTGTTGTTTTCTAACAATCCTATACAGTTTTATTTTTAATGAATGCCTGTGTTTCATATGCTCTGTTAAAGCGGAAACAAAAAGTGCGTGCGTGCGTGTGTGTGTGTGTGTGTATATAAAAATATATTCCATAGGCGGACGGGCCTCTTCCAGCAGTGGAAGAGCAGAGCTTCTTCTATCCCCTTTTCTATGGACCAGTGAAGTTTAAGAGTCTATTTAATGAATTCCCAGTTGCTTCTTGATGTTGGAGTTGTTTATTTTTGGTTTATCACCCTGCCTCGGGCAAAAGCCTGGGTTTGGTGTAATATTTTCCCATTAGATTTTAGGGAGGTACAGGTGTCTTTACACCTTACTCCTAACGTGCTAATCCTGTTGGCTTCTTCACTCCAAGCGTAGAGGAACATGCCCGAAAAGGATTGAAAAAACCAGTGGCCATGAATCGGGCAGCTTTGGCCTGGAAAATGACTGTTCTTTGGGTCGATTTGGATAAATAGTGATAAATCATGGACTTCCCATATCAACCAGTTGACTGTGCTGGCGATCGCTGCGTTGTTGCCACCAGCTTTTTATACATTACCCCAGTGTTTCTTGTATAAAGGATTATTCTGAGCTTCTTGAGCCTTTTCAAAGTACATCAACCTAAATATTCTGTGCAGTTCCTATCCTCCTCCTTATTCACCAACGTGCGCTGATGTCGGGTGATTGTAATAAACTAGGGCTGAAACAACGAATCGATAAAATCGATAATAATCGATAACGGAAATCGTTGTCGACGATTTCCGTTATCGATTAATCGAGTGATCGATTCGTTGTTGGAGCACTCGGCTCCTTTTACTTACCTCCGCGAGCGTTCCCCGCTTCCGCTACACGCTCTGCACTCTCCGCCTTCTTTTAGTTGCGTGTGGCTCCATTCGCACAGAGCGGTTCGCGGGGGTGGGGGTGGGGTTTCAGGGGATGCAGGGCAGAGTGGGGGTGGGGGGGCAGGCCAGGGTAGGAGACTGAGTGCAGGGCAGAGTGGGGGTGGGGATGCAGGGCAGGGTGTGAGTGTGGGGGCAGGGCAGGAGACTGGGTGCAGGGCAGAGTGTGAGTGTGGGTGCAGGGCAGAGTGGGTGCAGGGTGTGAGTGTGGGGGCAGGGCTGGGTGCAGGGCAGAATTGGAGACTGGGTGCAGGGGCAAAGTGCCAGGGCTGGGTGCAAAGTGCCAGGGGTGGTGCAAAGTGCTGGGTGCAAAGTGCCAGGGGTGGTGCAAAGTGCTGGGTGCAAAGTGCTGGGTGCAAAGTGCTGGGTGCAAAGTGCTGGGTGCAAAGTGCTGGGTGCAAAGTGCTGGGTGCAAAGTGCTGGGTGCAAAGTGCCAGGGCCGGGTGCAAAGTGCCAGGGCCGGGTGCAAAGTGCCGGGTGCAAAGTGCCAGGGCTGGGGCAAAGTTTCTTGAACAGTAATAGTCCACCTCTTTTCAGAATGTTTGGGGTTATTTTGTTTCATAAATATTGTGTTTGGGTTCTTGTACTTTGAAAATATTGTTTTTTTATTACATCATAACAAAATAAGAATGTTAATGTAAATTTTAAGTTGTTTTTTTACATCCAGTTCATTAAATTATTTTAAATAAACAAAAAATTTGCATATTGTTTTTTTTTATCCGATTAATCGAAAAAATAATCGGCCAACTAATCGATTATTAAAATAATCGTTAGTTGCAGCCCTATAATAAACCTTCAATAAACACAATTGTAGGAGATTAGAAACTGCTCTCGAGCTCAGATATACTAAGGAACTCTGGTGTTCGGTGCAAGGCCGAATATCTTCTAAAACTGCTTACTCTAAGGAAGGCTGACAGTGAGGTTATACTCAATCGGTGGTAATCAGGGAGTTGGGATTGTGTATTTTGGTCATGTCGGCATGTGATATAAACCGCATCGGATTATAGCGCCTGGTTCTTCACACAGAACTGTGTCTGTAGCCGTCACCTATAGACAGCAGCAAGAAATGAACTGTTGGTTTATGCTAAACAGCTGACTGATCAAACAGATAGCAAAATAATGCAAAGTGTTTGGCATTGTCAATTTAGACCGAATTTACCTTAAATCTATTTTTAAATTGTATTGGGCATTTCCGATCTTAAAGGCATGACCTCGCCAAGAGAGCTTTATACGAATCCATTTTCTAATCAATGTTTCTAATTTTCCTCATAATAATCCACAAGCAGTAGGCATGAAAATGTTTGCAAAACGTCTTTTGTGAACAGTTGGCGGGATGTGCTATGTATGGATCATCATTTTTGTGTTTGTCCTGACAAGTGATTAAGAAAGGCTAGCTTTGGAGAGCTTCATCTGCGCTATACGAGGCAAACTTCCCGTAGGATCAACCGGTTGGGTTGGTGACCTGAAACTGCAAACTGGCGAGCAGACTTCTAGTTTTATGAATAAACTGCCGCCGTGGCATGATGTAGACGCCACGTGCAGGAAAGCTGACAATGTCATTTACCTGTCCTCGCAATGCATTTCACAGGACTATCCCCAGTGGGTCTATTCTGTAGTAAACTGAATTGCCCACCATAATGCGGGGCGAAACAGGCATGAAGTTAATGAAATCTCCCTGCATTGACTATTCATTATATAGTCATTCTCCTCCTAATGAGACACTGCAGTGGTCCGTTAACACACTCAATCAGGGTGCTGAAACCCTTCTGCAAACGTATGGGTTAGTAAATACAATCAATATGTATGAGAGCTGTTAGTATTGTGTTGTAGAGTGTTTTCAGGTCTCCATAGTTAGACGCTGAGTTGATAAGGTGTTATACTGCATGTAGCCGCTCATACAGAGCTGCAGGCTAGAATTCACTTTGCATCATCCAACAATTCTCACTCCCCGTTCTGCTTTCCCAGAGAGGACGTTTTACCTCCAGCTAATACACAGATGTTTTGCTCGTTTTTTTTGTGTGTATGAAAGCTTGGCTGCGTCTTAACATGTAAAGAGACGATGGAAAACGGTGTACTTGTTTTAATTGGGGACGTTTGACTTTGACAGCGTCTGCATCTTGTCCTTGTGAATCAGGGCGATACGTGCTTCCACACGCAAAGTAACTGCAGTCGCAGTTTTCCTCAGAAGACCACCATTTATATTTAATGCATAGACATGCTACATATTGTATGGCATCTCCTCGTATTTGGCAGGTACGAGCCTTCCTGTGCAGAAGGGGGACTATAATCATTGAAGCTGAGATCTGTGTCTCAGACCGGCATCATCCGATCCTCTCCACATTCATCGCCTACTCCTGTAAAGGCTACACCAACCAATCAGTGACATAAACATAGAAGACTATTGTGCAGATACTGAGAAAAAGTGACATTGGCTGCTCCCACACAGGGTGACTTTCAGCTACATACAGATTGCAAAACGTGATATTAGTAAAATCTCAAGCCGTCTGTTGAACTAAGCAAATCACAGTTCGTGGTCCAAAGAAAATGGCGCGGTTAAAGACATCGAAGTTTTTCAGATACAACGTGTAAGCACGGGTCTATCAGGAATTAGAGCAGTACATTTATTCTTCGTGATGGCAGCGTTGATTTTTATCGTTTTGGTTTTTAGGGGACAGACGTAATGTGATGCGACCAAGGTAATTTTCATTTGATTTTCAGAGCAATTAAGTTCCGACAGATTTTTACTTAAATTTCTTAGTTTTATGCCAACAGTATCGCTTCTGTAACCTGGCTTTTCTGAGCCATGAGCTACTAGTTGGCCTACAATAAAAAAACTCTTCGTACATCTGCCAGAGTTTTCTCTATGATGGTCTGATATCTAGCCAAGAAATGATTCTCCATGTGCGACAGCAGCAACTAGGCGAGGAATAACAGACAACGATGAGCATGGTGTTTTTTACTGCTACTATCCTGTAACAACATCATTGTGAGATCATTTTCAGTAAAACTGGCACCCTTCTTGTCTCCGAAGCGGGGAATCCAGCTTCCATAACAAGTAGGGAGTTAATTCTATCTTGATTGAACTTCATTGTATACAAAAAACAAAATACTGTCTGCGCTTCTCACCCTAATAAAGTTGGCAACAAATATATAAACATAATATAAATGAGAGGTTTTGGTTATATGAATTGACGTTGAAGTGGCGGGTGAGCTTAATTATGCTTTGGCCAATTCATATAACCAAAACCTCTCATTTATATTATGTTTATATATTTGTTGCCAACTTTATTAGGGTGAGAAGCGCAGACAGTATTTTGTTTTTTTGTATACATTGTACAGCCAACACACTGTATTTGCAGCATGCTCACACTGTTTGGTAGGCCTTATATTATACATTTGTATTATTTGAGCCTGAGACTAGCTTAGCGCACCGACATTTTTTCTTTTCCCTGTTTGAACTTCATTGTCAAAGATCTCTGATGAAGTTAATCCTCCTACTTTTTTGGAGATGGATAACATTGTTTTGAATGTAATGCATTAATTAATACATTTCTTAAGCGTTATTAGTTCAGATTTTTTTTTACATCTGATAATATGGCTTTTTGTGAACACAATAGAAGCGGGTCTGTCACTGCTCTGTTTTTACAGTTCTCTATACTTATTAACCCCTTAACGACAATTGCCGGTCCTGGCACAACACGGAAAAGCATGTGCTTTACGACAATTGACGTGCCAGGACCGGCACGTCTTTAAACGGGTGCAGAAAGCGATCTGTTTTCGCTTTCTGCACCCAAAAAACGTTGCTGAATGCCTCGACCTCGAGGCATTCAGCAACGCCGCTATCGGAACGAAGGGGCCATCTCTGGCCCCTCCACGGGGCGTCAACATCCGCCATACTTTGTATGGCGGCGGACGCCCGTATTAAAAGCGTTTAGGAGGCAATCGACGATCGCCTCCTAAACTTAAATGGTGTCGCTGGAATGCCTCGATCAGGAGGCATCCAGCGACACCAAACACTTACCTTTCGATGGGCTGTGACCGCTCCGGAGAGCGGTCGCAGCCGCAGCTGCCGATGATCTTCGCCATCAAGCAAGATGGCCGCTGCCCTGTAACAGGAACAAACAAATTTTAAAAGTTCGCTAGACGGTCCAGACCATCTAGAGAACTTTGGCTCCACTTGCAGGTTGAATACAGGTACTGCATTCACCATGCAAGTCAATGGAACACTGAAATGGCCTGGCTCAAAGATGTACCAAATGGGGCATGGGCAGTGGATCCCCAAATGCCAAAGTTCAACATTGAAAAATGCGCATGCCCCAAATGTGGCCCTTTTGCCCCCAAACAGCCAGGCAAAATCATTCATGTGAGGTATCGCTGTACTCAGGAGATGTTGCTGAACACATATTGGGGTGTTTTGTGATAGTGACATAAACGAGAACCTTTTAATTCATACCTGAAGTAAAATGTGTGTGACAAAACAAATGCAAAAAAACGACTACCACAAAGTTTGACAAAAACTGGTGGTAGATATGGTGCATGGAAAGAGTTAAAATATTAGCATTTGGAATACCCTGGGCTGTCTAGTTTTCAAAAATATATGATTTGATGGGGTAAATTGCATTGGCCGGGTTCAAAGATACCCGAAATGGCACATGGGGGGAAGAATGACCAGATTTGGAAAAAATGGCTTTGAAATAGCAAAACGCTACCTGTACTTATTGCCCCATAATGGGTAGAAAAAAGCAAAAAAACATAAAAACATTGGGTATTTCTAAACTCAGGACAAATAGTAGAATCCATTTAGCAGGTTTTTTCATTACCTTTTATAGATGAGTAAAAGATTTTTCAACTAAAAGTTAGAAATTTTAAATTTCTAAATTTTTCACCATATTTTATACTTTTTTTACTAGTAAATAATATGATACAATCAAAACAATGTCATCTAAAGAAAGCCCTTCTTGTCCTGAAAAAAACAATATCTAATGTGTGTGGGTTCAGTAAACGGGAAAGAAGAAAATTACAACTAAACACGAGCAGCGCAGAAATGTTAAAACGGCCATTGTCACGAAGGGTACAAAAAGTAAAATCAGCCTTTGTCACGAAGGGGTTAAACCACTTTATATGTTTATCACTGAAAGCAGACATGTTAACTTTGTTGTCAGGATTTGAATATTTCTTTCTCCCTTTATGTACAGTTACTTGCTCCTCTCTGGTCAAGCCATTTGGTTCTAGTTGCCTTTGGAAGGTGGTTTAGGAGAAGGATGAATTTCAGGACAGATAAGAGTTGTGAAGTTCACTTATGGCGTCATTCACTGTTGGTTCACTTAAAAATACCTGGTTCTTCCCGGCAGGTAGCACCGCTGGTTAAGTTGTGCTCCCAGTGATTTATTGTCTGCTAATGCTTTTTCCCCAAGCAGTAGGGGCAAACCACTCGAAGTTACTGTACTCAGTTTGTCAAAACGGGCAAACCGTGTCCAATGTAATAAAGAGGATATGGATGGACTGCATAAGTAAACGGTTCCAACAAAAGCCCACAAATATTTCATGGGCACAAGCATGGTCAGGATTGAACCTGTTGGTATCTCTCCGAGTCGGTGCCACCTTAACTAGCCACGCAGGTCCACTTGCCATCACAGCAAAATTGCTAAAAATTGGAAGACACTGGGAGATCTAAAAAAAAAAAAAAAACTAGGAAGTCCTGTCACAAACGGCATTTCTGGCCATGTGTGACTGCTGATTGGTAACGGTGGCCTTGTAGTTCCATCATTGTAGATGGGTCCGTAAGATGACAAAGTCTTCCTAATAACAATTAACTTCCTACATACATGCGCGCGCGCGCGCGCACACACACACACACACACACGTTTCTGTTTAATCGTATTGTACCATACATAGATGGAATTTGCTAGTGCGGCCAGCAGGACGTGATGATGAGTACCAGTGTCAGCCCCCCTTCCCCCAACAGCTCTTTTCACAACCAAACTGGTTTGTTTTACTACTTTTTAGAACCACCACCTAAGACTAGTGCAATCTTCATGTTTTCATTTGTTTTGATATGTAATATTCATGGTAAGGAGCCATGGAAATGTCTGTCTCATCTGGGATGATGTGCTTTTAGTTTTCTTTTCACGTGCAACTCCTTCCATGCAATGAATCTGCAAAGCCTCTCATTTATATTATGTTTATATATTTGTTGCCAACCTTATTAGGGTGAGAAGCGCAGACAGTATTTTGTTTTTTGTATACATTGTACAGCCAACACACTGTATTTGCAGCATGCTCACACTGTTTGGTAGGCCTCATATTATACATTTGTATTATTTGAGCCTGAGACTAGCTTAGCGCACCGACATTTTTTCTTAAAGCCTCTCTAATGCCTGTTATAGTGCAGTTTGGAAGTCGTTCGTCGCTGGTTACAGCGCAGTTTGGAAGTCGTTCATCGCTGTAACGCACTCCAGCAGCCATCCTGCAGCACGATGATCAGGCCGGCAGCACGATGATCAGGCCGGCAGCACGATGATCTGGCCGGCAGCACGATGATCTGGCCGGCAGCACGATGATCTGGCCGGCAGCACGATGATCTGGCCGGCAGCACGATGATCAGGCCGGCAGCACGATGATCAGGCCGGCAGCATGACGCATAAAGCGCTGTCTGATTAGATTCATTGTCTTCACGATAATACTCGCTGATGGGATTTTCTCTTCTCTTTCGTATCAGATTGGGTTTGAATGGCCAGTTATTTGAGGGCAACGGAAAGCAACTTTTTGCCAGCTCTGATTTGTACAGCTTGTCTCAAATTCTTGTTTTTTTTTTCTCGTTTTTCCCCCAAGATTCCGTTCTCGCTCAGACCTGAATATGAATGGGAACAAGCCATCTGTTCAGACGAGTTACCGAAATTGCTTAGCAGAGCATTGTTTGGAGAAAGCAATCTCTGCTGGCGCCGATACATCTCCCCTTAACGGTGCTCACGGAGCAGCTCGCTAGCGTCTGATCTCTGTCACACATTAAGAATCGGGTTGGTAGGTCACTGTTTAATAAAATGCAGTGCGCCTGCATCACGAGAGACTTGTTGTTTACTTGGTGATGTTTTCATTTCAGGGTTTCAGTGAGCAGCTTTGTGGTGATAGTGTATAGTAGCTGCTGACCGTTATTTGCTGGCTCCTTATGGCGGATTCAGCAGCTCATCTGCGATGTCTAGGCTTCTGGTGCAATTGAGTATTAGATGCTTTTGTTTTCTTTCTGATCGCAAAGCACCATCGGATACAGCAGCAATGTACAAAGAAGATCTAAGCCTCTAGTCTGCCGCGCATGTGTTTGTATGCACAGGCATTGGCATCCATTCGCCCCTAGTGGCAGGGTTTGAATGGGTCAGTTGGAAAGGGGCAGAATCAAACAGCTCTCTAGGGTTTCACACAGAAATTTTTTACAAGCTGTATACAGCGGTATTATTTTAGATGTAAAAACACATGTACTTTCATGACTGTGTACGTGGCTGCTTCTGGTTGCGTCTCCATCCATTGACGTGATTTGGAAGCGTGTGTCGGTCACCGGAGACTCAATGGATTTCTCAAAAGTGGCTGCAAATGTAGAACGGGATGGAATTTGGACTCCCCTAAAACGATCTTGTATTAGAAATTGGCCTGGTTTTTTAAGGATTGAATTGGTGGCAGCAACTTAAAGTGGTCATATTGTCAAAATAAGCTAAAAAGGCTGAGGAGCTTAAAATGTAAAAACCGGTTCATTGTAGTGTTAGAATTCCAGAGGCTGCATTTTGATGACATAAGAGGAGCGACTGGACTTGTAAACTGGAAATATACTGTGAGACTGTGTGTGTATAATATAATATATATCCGTATTCTGTGTAAAATAACTACACGTGATGTGACTATGTAAGCTGCTGCATTGATTTAAAAAGAATAATAAAGACCATTTATGTTTATTTCATCCATGTATTTATCCAAAAAGGTGTGTAAGAAGCAAAATGCCATTTCTCCCTGTTGGCTTAATTTTGACTGATTACACCTAAGATTATTATGACCTTTGTGATTCTGTGCAGAAGCTTAAGCACGTTTTAAGTATATGGTGTGTGATTATTTTGCAGTTTCTTTTGTTTATATTCAGATGCTATGTCGTAATATTTTTCTGTGTTCCAGATGACCATGGATGAGAAATACGTAAACAGCATTTGGGATCTTCTCAAAAATGCAATACAAGAGATTCAGCGGAAGAACAACAGCGGGCTCAGCTTCGAAGAACTGTATAGGAACGCATACACTATGGTGCTCCACAAACACGGGGAGAAACTATATACCGGCTTACGGGAAGTGGTGACAGAACACCTCATTAACAAGGTAAATGTAAAAGGCCTCTTATTCCCATGATTTGTGTGTCCGAGGAACACCAACAACAGTCATCATACAGCTTCTTACATTTTATTCATCTGGAAAACTGGCTAGTACTATATGTATGGATTTTACAAATGTTCTATTTCTATTAATTGCTTTTTTTTTAATGCCTTTGCGAGCAATTCGAGACTTCAGTAGATTACCATTAGGCGTTCCTGTTGTGCTTTCGGCTGTCCTTGACAGGCCTGGTCATACATGTGTGTCAGATACTTCCTACTTACCGCTAAGGTTTGCTTTCCCACCAGCCATTTAGTGTGAGCTTTGTAAATAATTGTGTATACCTTATTTGAGTATAGTGGCTTGATCCAAGGACAGAACTAGTCAACGGAAATATCTTCTAAAGGAGCCTGGTGCTTAGAAATGTATACACCAGATGAAAATCCAAACGGTTGTAAAGGTAAGTAATGTATAGTGTCATAGAATGCAGACTGGGAGCAGAAGAAATCAACAAAGTTGCTGAGATTAGTGTGCAGCATATGATTATGGGTGGAAGGACGGGAAAGCTTTATGTATTATGGTCTCAGGGGTCGCCAAATTTGATTTGCATCTAGAAGCCAACCAAAAAAGTTTTTTTTCTTTCTTTCCTAATCATATTTTTATTTTCCTGGTGCCCAGAGTTTGTCAAGCCTTGCCATACACTAACATACATTTACATAACCCCATGCATTACCTTACAGTAACACACACGCTAACATTCTATGCTCATGTACATACACATTAATACACACACTCTAACACTATATGCTGACATACAGTATGACATTAGCACGAGTTTGTAACATAAACACTATATACTCTAGCAGCACACTCTTATACACACACACTGGCTAGCACTACACATACATAAAAGTACACAGTCTAACACTATGGACACACACAGAATCTGGTGCTACAGTGAGGTAGATGAACTGACACTATAGTATACACACTCACCCTCCCTCTCCTCGTGGAGACCAGCCTCGCTGCTGTCTATCTTCTGCCATCGTGAACCCGGCGCTCTCCTGCAGGGGCATGGTGAGGCAACTGGTGTGAGACCCCCCTACGGGACCGTGCTGGGAGCCTCACGGTAGCCACTACTCTACGCCCCCCCCCCAGGAAAGCATAGGGTGCCAGGTTCAGGATGGTAGCCCTGCTGCAAAACTCTGGAAGTTGTTTCTAGTTGCCATGGTGTTCTGGCGCTTGGGGTTTGTCGAGCCCTGCTTTAAATGAACGTTTCATTGAATTCTTCACTATGTGGAGTTCAGTCCTCTGAAACAGCTGTTACTGTGCTCTATACTGTACACCACAGCTATCTTAGCACTTTAATGCAAATGCTTGCTGTATGGTCCCTTTAGATCTGCACGGTGTCTCCCTTGCCAATGCATCAGGGATTTTCCAGCATCTCCATATACATTTGGTCCCTTCCTAGCTATTTTCTGTGCACGATATGTCAGGCGAACAGATATGACTTCACCTTGTTTGCTTACTTCCAGGCTGCTCTTTGACTACTTTAACCTGCGTTCTTCTTTAGTAGTGCTGTCAGGGACACAATATTCCAATAAACTTCCTTAATCACACCTCTTTGCTGCCCGTGTCGATTATTTATGGCAATGCTAATGTAGTCTATTCTGCCATAGTCTTCCAGTGATTAGAGTGTGCAACTTGGTGATTAAGACCAAGCCATTCTCTTACCCTGGTTCATCATGCTGCCTGTGGCTATTTGTCTAAGTAGACTGGGCTATGATAACAGAGCTAAAAAGCATACAAGTGACTAGTATGCAGTTGCCTGAAAACATAATATGCAAAAAAAATTGATTTAAAAAAAAAAAAGTGAAATCTGAAAATGTGCTAATTTGATGCTAGAGATAAAAATGACTGGTGGGAGATCCCCTTTTAACATATCTGTGGCTCACTCCATACCAACCCAAAAATCTTATTGTACAGTTCGCTGGATTGCTACAGCTGTGGGGTATATGATGGCTTTTGTTAAAATTGCATTTATCATTTAATCAAAGAAAACCACTTTTCTCCTTCTCTACATTAATTTAGAAAAGACGTAATAGTAACTCGTAGCCATACTATTTCAATGTGTCTTCCCCAGTGGGAAGGTGAAGAAATACACCTCATTTAATGTGTTTAATGTGTCTGTGTATATATATCTATATATCTTTTTTAAACTGTACAATTGAGGAAGGCTGAGCGAGATTATAATGCAGTCCTTTGAAACGTCACTACTTTTTATATAAGATCTGACGCTTATTTGCATGCATATAAGTAGTGTATAGTGACAACAGACAGCTGGACAGCAAGTTACAGTGAACTTGTAAATGTAAAAACTGCTTTTAAAAAATGTAATTTTTGATGGAACGCCACTTTTATGTACTTATTTAGTCCACTCATGAGTTTGCATGTACGCAGTGTCCACATATTTTCTTTTTTTCCTTTGTGGAACAGGTCCGGGAAGATGTGTTAAATTCTCTCAACAACAACTTCTTGCAGACCCTTAATCAAGCTTGGAATGACCACCAAACGGCCATGGTGATGATTAGAGACATTCTCATGTATATGGTGAGTTTTTCCAAGTACCTGCTTTCTGGAAGTATGTGTGTGACAGAACTTACATTTATATCTGTCTGTTAGAACATACTATTTTCCTTTACAAACCTATTCCGAGGCTTTAGTGAAAGAACCTTACTGACCAAGCATTATCGTTGCATACACCCTCAAACGTCTTGATTTCTTGTGAAATCTGTCCATTACCAAACATAAACTGATGAGAAATAATCGTGTAGGATATTGTCTAGCTGTTAAAGGGTTGCTGTTTCTGCATAGCTGCTGCAGTGGCATGGGATGCCTTGAATGCGCCAACTGCTTTCTGCTATGGCTTCATAATCTTTTGGACTTTATACTGAAGGTCAATTAAGTACCTTTTGTCATCCAAATGCTCTGTATGAAACATTAATGAGCCCAGATATATTATTTGTTGGATGGCGTACCCTGAAGGGGTTTTCCTATGAAGAACGCAGTAAACATTGAACTGCAAAGGGGACAAAAAGTGTAAAGCTTGGAGAAAGAATGCATAACAGGAACATTAAATAGAACTGGACACAAGTGTGATAATATATGGAGTCAAGGCTGCAATGCTCCCCACAGACCATCTTCTACATCAAGACTACTTGCCCGGCCCTACTGGTATTCCAAAATTGCACAAAGCAGCGGTTGGGGGATATATCTGGTTTCAGTTATGGCGCTCGTAGACTTGTCTTGGAGGCTACACAGGGCCGGCCCGACAATGGAGCCGAGTGGGGCAACCGCTCCAGGCGGCACTTTTAAAGCCCCTTTATTTATTTATTTATTTATTTTTTTATAAAGCAAAAGAGAGAGAAAGGGGCCCATCTCTCTCTCCTCTGCGGCGAGTCTCCCTGTTCGATCTCGGTGCCGGCTTGTAATACTGAGTGCCGGAAGATTACCTCATTTCCGGCGCTCAGCATTACAAGCCGGCACCGAGACCGAACAGGGAGACTCGCCGCAGGACTGCTGAAAGGTAAGTACAAGGGTACATAATAGGGAGGGAGGGAGGAAGGAAGGGTAGATAATGGGGAGGGCAGCAGGGACAGAGGGAGAGGAAGGGTAGATAAGGGGGGGGGGCGGCATTTTAAAATTCGCGCCTGGCGGCATTTTGTCTTGGGCCGGCCCTGAGGCTACATACAGAGGGACACTTCAGTCATCCTATGCACTTTAATTCATATGATAGGTTTGTGGTCCCTTTTCATTTTTGTGTAGTGTGGTTTGCAAATGCACAGAGGATTCTGCAGTTTCCCCCAACTAAATGCCCTGCAGGAGAATTAATGTCCCTGTACGTGAGGTACTCTCCTGCAGTCGGCTCTGGACCTGGCTCTCCCGAATGCTGCATGCAGGGGGTTTGTTTAGTCCCCAGCTTCCCATTGATTTCAGTGGAAGGATCACTTTCCTGCTCCTCATTGACTGCTTATTGCTGTCTGAGTCCCTGGGGGCTCATTCTACTCCCCGTAGTAATTTATATCATTCATAAAATTCCAGAAGATGACTCTTCTGTTCTTAAAAAGTCAGTGTATCTAAATAAGCGAATGCTTATTGTAAGTAACGAAAAGATGGGCAGAGCATTCTCTTATGTGCACAGCTTGTGATACTTAGTGATGCCTGGGGCTATTGCTTGGCACAGACACAACACCTAAAAGATCATCTGTTATCTGGTATTGTGGTGGTCCTATACCGTGATCTGCACAGTGATAAAAATCTCACAACATATATGTAACAAGTAGAAGAAAAGCTTTAAATAAAGTAGGGCTGCAACTAACGATTATTTTAATAATCGATTAGTTGGCTGATTATTTTTTCGATTAATCGGATAAACAAAATGCAATTTTTTTTCAATTTAAAATAATGTAATAAAAAACGTACAATTTACACTTTCATCTCTTTATTGCAATGGCCTCTCTCTCTATTCACCTTCTTATTTTACTGACCTAATAATAAAAGCTACAAGAACTCAAACTAGGTTTTAATGCAAAGTTATTAGTAAATATTAATTCATATGTTAACTATTTTTCATATTTAATAAAAACTGAGAAGAAAGCCTTGTTTACATTTTTTTTTTATTTACCAAACTGTCCCCAGTTATGCACATCTGACCCCCAGCTTGCCACTCTGCCCCCATATATGCCTTATACCTCTTATATGCCAGATTCCACTGTGCCCCCTGATATGCCACTGTGCCCCTGATATGCCTTATACTCCTTATATGCCAGTGATATGCAACTGAGCCCCCTGATATACCTTTTACCCCCAGATATGTTTTATGCCCCCCCTGATATGCCTAATATCGATATGCCTTATACCCCCTATATGCCCTGAAATTCATAATACCCCCCATACACCACTATAACTCACCCATACACCACTCTGGCTCCTCCCCCTCCCATACTCCACTCTGCCTCCGCCCCCCTCCCATACTCCACTCTGCCTCCTCCCCCTCCAATATACCACTTTGCCCCCTCCCATAATCCACTCTGCCTCCCCCCCTCCCATACACCACTCTGCCTCACCCCCTCCCATACACCACTCTGCCTCCTCCCCCCCCACCCATACACCACTCTGGCTCCTCCCCCTCCCATACACCACTCTGCCTCCTCCCCCCCTCCCATACTCTACTCTGCCTCCTCCCCCCTCCCATACTCTACTCTGCCTCCTCCCCCCTCCCACACTCCACTCTGCCTCCTCCCCCCTCCCACACTCCACTCTGCCTCCTCCCCCCTCCCATACGCCACTCTGCCTCCTGTCAGCAACGGAGGTTCACAAGACACCAGGGAGACGGGTAGAGAGGCAGAGTGGCGTATGGGAGGGGGAGGAGCCAGAGTGGTGTGTGGGAGGGTGGCTCCCATACACCACTCTAACTCCTCCCCCCTCCCATACACTGCTCTGCCTCTCTACCCGGCTCCGTTACTGACAGGCACTTTCACTGCAGCTTCATAGAAGCCTCAGCGTAAGTGAAGGTGAGTAACGGAGGCTGTCTGTGCGATGCGGACCCCCACCGGGTGACAGAGGATGATTCTCTGTCAGCCGGTGGGGGTCTGCGCAATGCGCACAGCCAGCCTCCGTTACTGCCCTTCACTTACGCTGAGGCTGCAGTGAAAGTGCTTATCAGTAACGAGTCGGGAGAGAGGCAGAGTGATGTATGGGAGGGGGGAGGAGTCAGAGGGGTGTATGGGAGGGGGGAGAGAGACGGAAGTGAGAGACCGGCCGACAGTGAGGGGAATCCAGGTCCCCTGCAGCGTTGCGGGGGATCTGGATTCTGGTGTTATAATCCGATCTCATTTGCTCTGAAAAAAACCTCTTTTTATAATCAATAAAAATCGATTCGATTAATCGATAATGATTAATTGACAACGATTTTCATTATCGATTATTATCGATTTTATCGATTCGTTGTTTCAGCCCTAAAAAAGTATTGATCAATATTTGGCAAATGTATATTCATAAACTTAAATCAATATATTAACTTAGTAGCTGATAAATATGAATGGCTAACTACATTGTAACAAACGTACTCTTTCTGACACACACTCTAACACCATACGGTAACAGACACTAATGCACAAACATTCTAACGCTATATGCTGACATACTCACACAGTAACACACACAACACCATTACGCTCTTACACATTACCACACTCTTATACATGTGACCATATTATCCAACAACGTACACTAACACACACACTCTGCCACTATACATAAAATATACACACATATAACACAACACACACTCACTGACCAAGCAGGGGGCCAGACCGGGCCTCATACACCAGTACCAGGCATACTTCCCAGGCACCAGAAAGTTATTTCTATTTGCCATGGCGACCTGGCGCCTGGGATTTGTCGAGCCCATAATTGTATGCTTTATATATAGCCCTAGGATGCAAGTGTCTGTATATAAAACATTTTATAGTGTGATAAGCATGACCACAATCTGTTTATCCCCCATTATTTACCATGCTTAGACTTTTTTTGGCCCCATTTAAATTCTAATAACGTGACTACTTCCATAAACAGAAGTCAAGACCTCCAGAATTGGGCTCGAAGAATGAATACCACATAAAAACATTTTGAAAAGTATAATCAAAAGTACGAAATGCCTATATGGATGACTTATTTAGTATTATATGCGTTTGATTAATATGCACGTAATTCAGAAGTATTGTTTCACAAGAACACTATGTACTAGTATGCATACTTCCTTACTCCTGACAGAAACAAACGCTGGTAGATTGCATCTGTTCCACCGTGTAAATGTCTGTCTGGGTATGGCCAAAATAGTTAGTCTGCCATAGCATTTGATTTCATGTACTCTATGAGCTTCTCTTTCTTTGTTTCCAGGATCGGGTATATGTTCAGCAGAACAATGTTGAAAATGTCTACAATTTGGGACTGATAATATTCCGTGATCAGGTCGTGCGCTATGGCTGTATAAGAGACCACCTGAGGCAGACCTTGTTGGACATGATTGCGAGGGAACGGAAAGGAGAAGTGGTGGACAGGTATGTTCTTCAGATCAGAATGTCTGTGGGGTTTTTTTTCAGCTCTCTGGGTGAAGCAAATTTCTTTTGTCATGATTTTGCGCTGCTCAGGAGAATTGCTTCCGCGTCCTGTCTGGCAAAGCTCATGTAAAACGTCAATTCTGCCTTGTAGTGATCTACAAGGTTACTGAAATATTATCAAGTGTAAACGAATAGACAAATCTCAGGGTCCCGGGAGCCATGGGTCCCAAAAGTTGAGCTACATTTCAATACTATTTTATACTGATCTGTATTATGGAGTCCCTTTCTTATTCCTGAAATAATCTGTCTGACTCCTGAACTTTTTTTTTGTGTGACAGAGGTGCTATAAGAAACGCTTGCCAGATGTTAATGATTCTTGGGCTGGAAGGAAGGTCAGTCTACGAAGAAGATTTTGAGGCTCCGTTTTTGGAAATGTCAGCAGAGTTCTTCCAGGTAAGACCTGTTTCAGGATATTGAAATAAGTAATTTTCGAGAACAGTGTTGCCTAGTGCGACATGTGTACGTGTTTTTGTAGTGGTATTAATGGAACAGCGTATATGTATAACTTATGTAATACTTATGTATAACATTTATGTTGTCATTTTCAGTGCTGCAAAAAATGAATCTTAAGATATTCTCACTAATTATGCATTCTATATTGATCCAGCTTCCCATTTAAATGAACAGTAACTGGCCATATTTGTGTGTATGTATTGTATATATGTGTGAATATAGTCTGTATGTGTAATATATATATATATATATGGGGTTTTTTTTTGTTTTTTACTGGTGAGACAACTTATATAACCTAAATATTTCCCAATTAAAATGCCGCTATGATTATTGATTCTAATAAAATATTAATATAGTATTGCTATTAATACTAATAATAAAAAATATGAATATCAATAATATGATTATACTTATGATCTGGGAGACCACTATATAGCAGTGCAACTGTTTTTATTTAATGCTTTGGGCCTATGTATTATGTTAGACAATTCAATTAAAGAAAAGCTATTTGCACACACGTGGTATTGTCGTTGGCGTATATATTCAATATTATTATTATAACTAGACGCTCTAAAGTATATTCTGGGAAGGCTTCTTAGTCTGTTTTCTTGTAAGATTGTTAGATTGCATTGCTTGTAGGTTTTATCTCATGAAGGCTTTTGCTGTTTGCTTCCTCACAGATGGAGAGCCAGAAGTTTTTAGCTGAAAATAGTGCATCCGTGTATATAAAGAAAGTAGAAGCTAGAATAAATGAAGAAATTGAAAGAGTGATGCACTGTTTAGACAAGTCTACAGAGGAGCCCATTGTAAAGGTCGTAGAAAGGGAACTCATCTCTAAACACATGAAAACCATAGTGGAGATGGAGAACTCTGGGCTAGTTCATATGCTAAAAAATGGGAAGACAGAAGGTAGGCTTGCACATGTTAAACACACACACACACATGCTTTTTGACTTCATATATATACCCTCACTGGGCACTTTATTAGGTACACCTGTTCAATTGCTTGTTAACACAAATAGCTAATCGGCCAATCACATGGCAGCAACTCAATGCATTTAGGCATGTAGACGTGGTCAAGACGACTTGAAGTTCAAAACGAGCATCGGAATGGAGAAGGAACGGGATTGAAGTGACTTTGAACATGGCATGGTTGTTGGTGCCGGACAGGCTGGTCTGAGTATTTCAGAAACTGCTGATCTACTGGGATTTTCACCCACAACCATCTCTAGGGCTTACAGAGAATGGGCTGAAAAAGAGAAAATATCCAGTGAGCGGGAGTTGCGGAGAATGGGCAGACTGGTTCGAGATGACGGATAGGCAAAAGTAACTAAACCACTCGTTACAACCAAGGTATGCAGAATACCATCTCTGAACATACAACACGTTGAACCTTGAAGCAGATGGGCTACAGCAGCAGAAGACCACACCGAGTGCCACTCATGTCAGCTAAGAACAGGAAACTGAGGACATTTTCTTGGCACACTTTGGGCCCCTTACCACCAATTGAGCATCATTTAAAAAGGACTGCCTACCTGAGTATTGTTCCTGACCATGTCCATCCCTTTGTGACCACAGTGTACCTATCTTCTGATGGCTACTCCCAGCAGGATAATGCACCATGTCACAAAGCTCACATCATCTCAAACTGGTTTCTTGAACATGACAATGAGTTCACTGAACTCCGATGGCCTTCACAGACACCAGATCTCAATCCAATAGAGCACCTTTGGGATGTGGGGCAACGGGAGATTCGCATCATGGATGCACAGCCAAGAAACCTGCAGCAAATGAAGGCCAACCTGATACTAGCAAGGTGTACCTAATAAAGTGGCCAGTGAGTGTATGTAAAACCATACAAGACATTTGTTATGATTGACACAACATTCAAGCCATGCAGATGAAGCCATATTTTGCCACATAGATATTTAGAGATTGAATTGTGTTAAAAGGGGAACTTGCACCTTTTTTTTTCTTTATGTTTACATAGTCAGCAGACTAGATGGGCCAAATGGTTCTTATCAGACGTTTAGCAACAGGTTGCATATTTATTCCTTACATTACATTTATTTATAAAGCGCCGGTCGGTTCCACAGCGCTGTTACATTCATTAGAACAATTTAGAAACACATACAGTAACAAATTGGTGCAAAGGAGAAGAGGGCCCTGCTCTTGCGAGTTTATAATCTAGTCGGTGGCTTTACAATAATAAAAGGGTATAACGCTATGGCTGGGGAGCTCCTTTTAATGAATGTTTACCCAGTTGTGTAAAGCTTAGGTTATACCGTACATGCTGCAGAGGGACAACTGATCACTCCAAAAATGTTTTAATAGGTTTGGGAAATTTTTATTATTACAACCTTTCATTTCGTGTTTATTCTTTTAGGTATTCTTCATTTAGAAAACCCATTACATTTTCTTCCGTGCCAAGAATATTTTGTTTCAGTTTCAACATATTTTAATATACCATTTTTATTTTATTTTTAACAGATCTCGCCTGCATGTACAAGTTGTTCAGTCGAGTTCCCAATGGCTTGAAGACAATGTGTGAGTGTATGAGTTTGTATCTTAGAGAACAAGGAAAAGCCTTGGTTTCTGAAGAGGGTGAAGGCAAGAACCCAGTCGACTATATCCAGGTAGGCTAAAGTTATGTTCATTGTGCTTTCAGTGTGTTGGTGTTTTTGCGATCAAGGGTACACTCCAGCTATCATATTCACTTCAACGCTGATAGCTCAGTACTCCCTTTAGATTTTCCCTGTGTCTCGCTTGCAAACACCTGGGGGATTCTGCAGAATACCCCCATATGTATTTTCCCCTCTCCCCACCACCAGCTATATTCCGTGAAGGTACACAACTCCATGCACTTGCTACCTCCGGTCAGCTCCAGCACTGGCTTAGCAAATACTGCAGCTGGGCATCTGTTTAGATCCCTGTGTGCATGCGCAGAAAGCAGTCCCATTGACTGTTTGGCAGAAGGTATTGTTGGCCCACATAGGAGGAAGGCAGCTTCTACCTCAGGTAGGTGCGCATTTCCCTCATTCAAGTATGCATATTAAAGTGCTCGGAGTACTTTAACACGTTTACTTCTTTAGTTGTGCTGTCAGTATACTGTCCCTTTAACTGCTTAAATAAACACATTGTGATTGGCCAGTAAGCTTATGTTTCATCACCTGAATTAATGTAGGGAAAAGGCAAATCTTTAAATGTGTTCATGAAAAGATGCGCAAGCACCATTTTTGTGGTATTTATCACAGCGGTGTGAAAATCTATGAATTCTTATTTAGCCCTAGTATTATATTTCCCAGGGGAATCGCCTTCTACGTTATCCCATGTAATATTTTTCATTGGCAAGTACCTTAGAAATGATACTAGTCTCTATTTAGTAGAAGCTCGGAAGTTCTGAATTAAAGTGCGTGTCAGCCGTATAAACACAGATTGGAAAATATTCTAAAAAGCATAAATGACAAACATTAAAACGTGAAACAAAGCTCAGTTTCACACATTTTAAACAGTTGATTACTTTTATGGATTGGAAATATTAACTAAAATCTCTTGCTGTTCCCTCTATTCCTTAGGGGCTTCTCGACTTAAAAAGCCGCTTTGACCGCTTTCTCCAGGAATCGTTCAGCAACGATCGCCTTTTCAAGCAAACAATTGCCGGCGATTTTGAGTACTTTCTTAATCTCAACTCTAGGTCCCCTGAGTACCTTTCTTTATTTATCGATGATAAGCTTAAAAAGGGAGTCAAAGGGGTAAGTATCAGAGCAGTAACCACATTGGTTTAGTTTATTATACAAAATGCTTACTCTTGCTGATGCTGGGAGGTGTAAAAATGATGTAGACACTTATACGGACTGGATGGGGGGGCATATGTTTACATTGTACCTGTTGAAAGAGAAAAGTAAATCTGAGCAATAGTAAATTAAAAGAAATGCATCTGTCAGTGCATGTTATTACCTGTCTTCGTAGCTTTAGCATCTGCTGATGGTTTAAAGATAAAAAGTAATCTGTAATGAAGATGTTTTGTGCTGATGCTTTGCGCTACATTGACCTGAGATGAGACTCGCTTACCAAGTGGCCAAGTACATACATTTACACCCAGAGATCTGTAGATTGGCTCGACGACCTCCCTCTTCCTGCTACCAATACTACCAGTACCTCTTGCTATGGAACCTAGCACCCTGCTCGCTTTGTCAAACACTTTATTTCTTTATCTACTTACCTTAAAGTTGTCGGAAATAATTACTCCTTAGTCCCTGTCTTCGGTTGTCACTAGCAGAGCAGTCTGCCCATCTCCATATTCTGCCGCGGGATTTTTATGTCCCAAGTGCATTATTTTACATTAAACTGCAGCAGCCACGCTCTCGACCATTCTTCTAATTTACCGAAGTCGCATGCCACCCTGTTCCAGACCTTTGTATCATCTGTAAGAAGACATACCAGTACTGATCCCTGAGGAACCCCATTAATAACCAGTCTCCTGTCATCCAACCGTTGTTTTATCCATTCAAATATTTTGGCATCCAGAGATTGCAATTTTTTTTACAAGTTTTCTTTGAGAGACAGTGTCATAGCCTATACTATATTTCAGTAAGGCATTTATCATCACGTCCTCCCTGGTCTGCTATTTTAGTCAACCAGTCAAGAAAAATTGTTAGCTTTACAAGATATACTTGTAGTAAACCCATGCTGTTTCTGATCATGCAATCCATTTACATCCAGAAATAATCCTTATTTATTTGCCTATATGTGGTATACTTAATTGCCGTGTGTTCTTCAGAGTATTTTACATGGAACGGCACGGAAAAGAGAAATGATGATGACTTACAGAATTTTCATTGGAGGCTTTACTGAATTATATGTTAATAACACCCCCCCCCACCCCCTCATTATGTATCTTGCCATTATCATTCAACCTACTGGATAAGCTAGTTATGTAGCCCAAACAAGCTGTTCACTAATGTGTCCGGTGGGCAAAGACAGATTTCACAAGTTGTCTAATTGCTAGGGCATAAGCATGCGCTGGAGAGCCGAACTAAGATGCCGAACCAAAGGGAGAGTTGTGGTTTTAACTTCGCTGTATGTTATCGATGTCCAACCCCAATGAGCTTCTGCTGTAAGAAGAATTTGGCTGGACTCTGGAGGAATATGCCCGATTTTATGATACATAATACAAAGTGTCTTCACCCATTTAATTAATTAAACATTGCCATCTCAGCCCATCTTGCTGGAGAAACTTGCCAGTGTTGGTCCTTCATAATGAGAAGTGAAGTGAGGAAGTCAAAATATCAAACCTCTTGCAATACATCATTTAGTGAATAAACACCTCTGCTGCGTGTCTGCCCGAGGGCCCGTGCTCTGGCTCTCCGTGGCTCCTGCTGCATCTCTAGCTTCAGCTGTAAACTTTCTACCCTATAAACTTGATTTACCGCTTGTTTTATTTATTTATTTATTTATTTTTCTCAAGCTCACAGAACAAGAAGTTGAATCTATCCTAGATAAGGCAATGGTCCTGTTCCGATTCATGCAAGAAAAAGATGTGTTTGAACGATACTACAAGCAACATTTGGCCAGGCGGCTCCTCACCAATAAAAGTGTTTCTGACGACTCGGAAAAGAATATGATCTCTAAGTTGAAGGTAAGACATGCGGAAACTCTAGTGTGTATATACACAGTGCCTTGAAAAAGTATTCAGACCCCTTACCAGTTCTGTAGTATAACTGACTTACAAACTGTGCGTTGGCCAATCTTGTAAATTTAACTTTAACATGTAAGGTATTGCTTTCGTAAGTATTCGGCCTCCGCCAGGGAACCATTTTATTTATTTTTTCTCCCAAAACGTTTCTATTCTCATTTATTTGAAGCTTAAGAAATGAGGGGGAAACTCTAGAACGCAGAGTGATTTGTTTATGAAACAAATACATTATGCCTTTGCTTTGATAATATAATATCCATCAGGACACCCGAATTAACAGCAGTATGTCATATATTAACAGTTCAAGGAGTTAAAGAATATTAAATATTGAATTACATTCATTCTAAATTAATAATGCCACATCAGATATTCTCCCCTGAGCCACACAGAATGTTTGGGGACGGCTTTTAAAGGGTTAAATATATCGACACATTCTAAAAAGCACTTTGGGGAAATTAACCCCTGCGGTGCCTGGTGTTTAAATGATCTTGCGGACATTGTCAAAAATCCAGGATGTCACAGTGGGGGGGGGGGGGGATTATGTATTTGCTACCTATATTGTCCGGATCCTGTGAAGACGGTAAAATGGGAACCTTCTAACCGGATCCCCACACGCTAATCTAGTTTGATGCTATATAATAAAAATCAAAGCCCCGTTATACAATATCAGTATTGAGTACCATGACAGTACCATAAAAAAGAATGTGTCTTTAACAGTTTATTCTCTTTTTACAGACGGAGTGTGGGTGTCAGTTCACATCAAAGCTGGAAGGCATGTTCAGAGACATGAGCATCTCAAACACCACTATGGATGAATTCAGGCAGCATTTACAGACCACAGGGGTGCTTATTATTTACTTGCTTCATTACAAATTTTTACCTTGTCACTACTCAAAACAACACAAAATTTGTTTCTCTGACTTTACATTTTTAGGTTGCTTTAGGAGGCGTTGATCTCACTGTCAGAGTACTTACCACTGGCTATTGGCCTACGCAGTCGGCCACACCAAAATGTAACATCCCACCAGCTCCTAGACATGCATTTGAAATATTTAGAAGGTATTGTGCAAAGCTTATATAAATTTGTAAGTCACTGGAACGTTGTGTTGAAATGCATATAGTTAAATGTTTCTAGTAAAAAAAAAACAAAAAACCGGGTAAGCATTTTTTACTTTTAGCAGAACTAAGTTTATTAAGACTACCTATAGTTTGTGCTTTTGGTTCGGCGATCATTGATTATTTTGAAGGGACTTGGTTAAAGGTTATGAGTTGGTTTTTTTTTTTTTACCTTGGGTGTGCTGAAACTGATTCAGCTATTCTCATATTATCCTTTTTCCCCTCTCCCCAACCTTACAAAAGCTGCCTGAACCTATTATCAACAATCAGCTACTTGGGCAGATATTATGGCAAAAGAGTAATACTTTTGGAGTTAAGATGGCTGCATGGAAGTCATGTTTGTGATATTGATATACACCAATCAGCCATAATGTTATGACCACTGGCAGGTGAAGTGAATAACACTGACAATCTTCTTATCAGGGCACCTGTCAGCTGGTGGGATATATTAGGCAGTAAGTGAGCATTTGGTCCTCAAAGTTGATGTTAGAAGCAGGAAAAATGTGTGATGGCTAGACAACGGGTAAGAGCATCTCCAAAACTGCAGCTCTTGTTGGGTGTTCCTGGTTTGCAGTGGTCAGTACCTATCAAAAGTGGGCTTCGTAGCCGCAGACCAGTCAGGGTGCCCAGGCTGACCCGTGTCCACTACCAAAAGCGCCTACGATGGGCATGTCAGCAGAAGAACTGGACCACGGAGGAATGGAAGAAGGTGGCCTGCCCTGTTGAATCACATTTCCTTTTACATCATGTGGATGGCTGGGTGCGTCGCTTACCTGGAGAACGCAAGGCACCAGGATGCATCTGTGGAGGCCCCACCTCGCAGGTTACGGGATTTGCTGCTAACGTCTTGGTGCCAGATACCACAGCGCACCTTCAGTGGTCTAGTGGAGTCCATGCCTTGACGGGTTTTGGTGGCAAAGGTGAACCTACACAATATTAGGCTGGTGGTCATAATGTTATGGCTGATCAGTCATATGTATGCCTATTCAATCTTTATAACTCAGTATGTAACATAAGCTTATGTATTTGACATTACAGTAAATGAGATGTCTAATACGAGATTTAGTTCTTTTAAAAGATTGCTATTTACCAGGATCTTGTGTTAAGCCCTTGCGGTAGTTATCGGTGATACAGTTTAAGTGAAAACATGCTTTTCTTTCTCATAGGTTTTATCTTGCTAAACACAGTGGTCGACAGCTAACATTGCAGCACCACATGGGCTCAGCTGATCTAAATGCCACGTTTTATGGTCCTATTAAAAAGGTAGTTTGTTTTTCTGTGTAAACTTTGTCTCGAATGTAATACTAAGTTGATTGCAGTCTGAGATTTAGATCCCAGATGATTCCTTAGTATTTCTTAGCAATAACAAGGGATTCATAATGATACAAAACCTGTCTACTTCCTTTTCCTCTGGGTTTTAGACAGGTGTGAGCAGAAAATGCTGTCTTTCTAAATAAACTAAATCAATAAATGGTTCTTGCGTAAGTTACTAATAAATATTTGGATGAAGTGCCAAGGATGTATGCTGCGCCCAGTCAGATGACAATACAACAGCTTCCCACATTCTAGTGTCTCAGAACTAGATAAACAGATAGGAAGGTTATCTCATTTTATCCACGTGAGTACAGGGGATGAATGTTTCCAGGATATGAAAGAGAAAAAAAAAACTATAGAAACGGAAAGTCGTGTATTCAATTATATTAAGTGGGGGTAAGTATCCAGCTCCTAAATGAGCACTCGCTTCTTTTAGAGCGCTATCGTGCTCTGGTGAACTATTGACTATTTGGATACTTACTCCCACTTAATATAATTTACTGCATTATCTTCTGGTTATATACTCAGCAGCAGTGGAGATCAAAGTGAAACGAGAGAGAAGCGGTTTAATGTGAGTGTTTGTTTTCCCTCTCTTGGACCAGGAGGATGGCTCAGAGGTCGGCGTAGGAGGTGCCCAGGTCACGGGCTCAAACACGCGGAAGCACATTTTGCAAGTCTCCACCTTTCAAATGACAATATTAATGCTTTTCAACAACAGAGAAAAGTATACGTTTGAGGTAAAAAACAAAAACAAACTCTTGCTTATTTGTGTGTTTTTTGGTTCTCATTTTGCAGGAATTATGTTTTTCTTTTCAGCAGTGTTCACAGTACAATATAACAAAATGAAACTACCAGAATACATTTCAGATATTTTATCTGAAACAGAAGACATGTTGGTTTTCTTGTTCTTGTCTGTTCCACTTGTATACATCAGTAAAGTGAAGCTTCCATTACAGAATACACTGAAATGCTATTCTCTCTGCAGGAAATACAACAGGAGACGGACATCCCAGAGCGAGAGCTAGTGAGGGCACTGCAGTCCCTAGCCTGTGGCAAACCCACCCAACGAGTTCTCACGAAAGAGCCCAAATCCAAGGAAATCGAGAGCGGTCACATGTTCACTGTGAATGACCAGTTCACTTCCAAATTACACAGAGTTAAGATCCAGACAGGTGTGTAGTTTGAATGCAGGCATGAGAATCTAAAGAGAAATACAAAAGAGAAGAGTTTTGTAGCTACTGGTTCTGATGAGAATGTCCATTATTACTGGACATTATGTCAAATTTTGAATAATGGAAGTGCATATGATGAGGAGTTATATTGAAACTGTATTATACATAGTAAATGGTAAAACCAGAAGTTATCACTTCCATTTCTATTTGCTGAACGTTGTCCGGTACCAAAACCTTTCTTTCTCATTGTTGAAATCTGCCACCGCTTTACATAAATTGAACTGGAGCCTCTGTATGGACTTCCTGTTACATTGGATGGCTTTCTCATATTTTCCAGTGGCTGCCAAACAAGGGGAATCTGACCCGGAACGGAAAGAAACACGACAAAAGGTTGATGATGACCGAAAGCACGAAATAGAAGCTGCTATAGTTCGGATTATGAAATCTAGAAAGAAAATGCAGCACAATGTACTGGTAGCAGAGGTAATAAAACGGATATTTTTTGTGGTTACTGCACTTATTTTTTTTTTACTGTATTGCGTACTTAGCCCCATGGCTACAGAGGACAAAAACCTGAATGCTTTTGTGGGATGATAACATCTGAACACGCACACGCACACACACACATATTGTTCCTCTTGGTATGATGATGTAATTTCTCAAATTTTCCCTTAAATATTTGCCTCTTTAGCACAGTAAAGATGTCGCTGGGAAAGGTTTAATTATTCTTTTATATGAAGGAACATTTTGTATGGAAATGTGTATTTTTAATTGGTCATATAAGCAAATGTAGACCCCCGTGGCTGCCCGCCATTGTAAAACTTCTGTGGGGACATTGCACTTTTTTGGGGTGTTTTTTTTTAATAGCTAAAACTCATTCTGGGGAGAGTGCATTTCATTTGCGTAGCATGCCGTGACTGCATGCTGGGATCGGCAGGAAATCGGAAATACAGAAAAGAAAATACCTCTTTCTAAATGCTGATTTCATGCTATTGACATAGTTTGTAAATTTGGATAAATAGGCTTTTTTTTTTTTTTCTTTAATGTAAATATTTAATTTTTTGTTTTGTTCTAATGTAGGTAACACAGCAGCTGAAGGCCCGGTTCCTTCCAAGTCCAGTTGTTATTAAAAAGCGCATTGAAGGACTTATTGAACGGGAATATTTAGCACGAACACCTGAAGATCGCAAAGTATACACCTATGTAGCATAGAAATTGTGTCCTGCAAATTGATTTACTCTTGGACTTCATACCCTTCGCATGAACTGGGAAGTTCTTTTAAATCATTACACGAACATATGAACGCCATCTCCTATTAAATTACAGTACGTGTTCTAGAACGTGCACAAAGGGCCTACGAGAAAAGTCAACAGCCGAAATGCTCCTGCATCTGAACCATTACTTTTGTAGATATCACATATACAGTTCCTTTGGGGATTTGTTAACGCGCAGATTTTTTTTCCCTCTGAATACTGTACTGAGAGAATAAACACCCCAAAAAAATAAATAAAAATTTAGAAAACCTGTCAAGTTAATAAAATTATTTGCATTTTACTCCCTGCTCCCAAATGTTAGTGGTGGTGTACGTCTGTTTATGTGTATATGCTAGGGTTGATTTGTTTTTGTTTTTTCTTTGGAGGGCAAAAAACATATTTTGAAATGGTTTTCTTTATTTAGAGTGTTGCTTGATTTGATATAAGATTTTTTACACAGAGTGCTAGCTTCATCAATGAGCTTTCAATACGATAGTATGCATAAATATAACAACTCACCGGTGCGTTCTGTGCCTACCTATGGTCCACAGCAGACAGTGTGGCAATTTGATGTTTGCTATAGAGTTGTTAGGTCTCATTTACTGTACATTTACTCCCATCATGTGGGAGGAAGATGGGCTCTAACATGTTGAAGTAATTAATTTATACAAATTCAGGTTGTACAAAAGCAGAGGTGGAGCCATGCAGACCCATCTAAATATCTTATCTTTTTAATTAAGGTTACCTTATTAAATTTGGATTGCACGATTCAATTTGAAAAGATCACTCTCTTGCGAAGTTCACTCTTTCAGTTGTGTTTTTTTTTATATTTAAACCAACTAGGTAAATTGCATTTACGATTATTTGCCATATGAATGCTCGCGTATAGATAATATTTATAAAAGGTTATGGGTCACTTAAAAAAAAAAAATTAAAACAATCAAAATGGCAAAATGTAAAGCATGTATGTGCCAGGTCCATCTTCCAGATTATATGACATTATAATGTCTGTTTTCAGCAGTTGGGGCTTTTTGTCTTTCATTCTTTTCCCATAACCTATTACTTTGGTTATGTGAATACAGATCATGTTATAAAAGCTTTCATTGCATCTGTGCCAGATGGCCCTTTCCGGAATCATATAATGTATGTTTAAATTCTGCGGTTGCCTGTTCATTGAGCAAGTCGTGATTGTAACCCTTCTGAAGACATGTACTGCAGATATAAGAAAAAAAAAAAAAGGAACCTTACTTGGGATGTGTAGGAATCCCGAGTTGTCTAAACATTCTGTGACGAGTTGTCCCATAATTGTTTCAGATTAGTGTTTTTTTTATTTCTGTGGACCACCACTGTGTACGCTTACGCATTCATGATTAAAAACAAAATCCTGAGGCTCTGGAATAAATTAGTTTTTATCTTCCAGGTTTATCATATGAGACTGCTATCTCACAAGGCATATACTGATGGTGTCGTTTCAGGAACCCCATGTGTTACTCTCCCACAGATGCCACTGTGTATTTAGGTTCATTGTTCAATAGATGTCTCAAAAATGCAAGTGGGCGATTTAGCAGGATGCATTTGCCAAAGGAACACCAGATAAATTCAAAGGGACATATCGGCTAGTATATACCTTAAAGTGGTGGCTGGAGTGTCCCTTCAAAAATTTGTAAGCTTTAATATAGATTTTGTTTAATAAAAGCAGATGTTTTTAGATTTCTATCTTTTTTTATCCTATTACAGTCAAGCTACAGATGCTTGTTGATGGGCCTTCATTGGTTAGACATTTCAGTGTGAATCCATAGACGATGTGTGTGTTGCTTTAATTGTAGAGAGAGCCATTGACATTGCCCCTCCCTACTGTGAGACTGCATTGGGAGAAAATGCAATATAACATTAAAGTATGCAGTGTTGGCTAAAATTCTCAGCACATCTTTTTAAAATATTGTTTTCTTTATGTAAGATACAAAACACTGATAATGGTGTAGTGGCTCTTTAAAAGAATGTCTGCACTTTTTATTCTTTAAAGTTTGTGGTTTACGTAGGTAATGGTTGATTATGATTATATAAAAAATGGCATCAAACGGAGAATGGGTTTTAATTTATTTTGTTCGCATCATGCGTTTACCAGTGTTCACTTTAGTCTATGGCTCTTCGTCAACTGGACATACCTGCTGTTCTTTAGGACACTGACTGTAATTACTCTGGTTATTGTGTATGACTTCTGGGTATATTTTTGTCTGCAATAATGTTTTCTTCCCCTCCTAGTTCATTTGCTATTAGTTTGTCATTTCACATGGATCAGATTTTTATATAGCCTTAAAGTAATTGAAAAATAATAAAGTATCCTGTTATGTGAATAATTTAAAGTTTATTTTTCTTTGTAAAGGTTTTCCAGGATTCTTTCAGGTATATCGGTAAAGGTGAGATTGTGTTTGCTTTTTCTGCTAACTACATCCTAAAAGGCACTGAAATAAAAAAAAAAATTACCAGATTGGACCCCCTTTCATTTCATGCCTTCATTCTTTGGGGCATACTTTTTATAGGGTCCTGGAAACATTCCTCAGAGATTTTCGTCTGTATGGACATGATGGCATCACGCAGTTGGCTGCACATCCATGATGCAAATTTCCGTTCCCCCACATCCCAAAGGTGCTCTATTTGATTGAGATCTTTTGACTGTGGAGGCCATTGGAGTACAGTGACCTCATTGTGTGCGCTTTGTGACATGGTGCATTATCCTGCTGGAAGTAGCCATCAGAAGATGGGTACACGGTGGTCATATAAGGATGGACATGGTAAGCAACAATACTCAGGTAGGCTGTCCCATTTAAACAATGCTCAATTTGTACTAAGGGGCAAAAGTGTGCCAAGAAAATGTCA
This sequence comes from Sceloporus occidentalis, assembly GCA_023333645.1. NCBI lineage: Eukaryota > Metazoa > Chordata > Lepidosauria > Squamata > Phrynosomatidae > Sceloporus > Sceloporus occidentalis. Next base: position 682,964 of record JALMGF010000025.1, on the reverse strand, counting down.
CCAACACCATTACACCAACAGCATAAACTGTGGATGCAAGGCAGGATGAATCCATGCTTTTATGTTTACGCCAAAGTCTGACCCTGCCATCTGAATGTCGCAGCTGGAATTGAGACTCATCAGCCCTAGCAGTCTTTAGAACTCCGCAGTTTTGCCAGGAAAGGAGTAAGTTAAAAAAAAAAAAATGCTCGGACAACAATATATTTCATCCACTGCCTTTGCTTACAGTATTACTACAGAAGATCTGAAGGGAAGGGGCATCAGTGATTATGGCCGCACTGAATTAGCCCAGAAGGATTTGGTATTTAGAGTTGGTTAGGATGGCTCAGGTCCACCTTTTCCTCTGCCTAGGGGGCCCAGTGTTGTACCCGACCCACAAAGCCTGAAACTGATGGCATGGTTTCTGAAGGGGACCTTTTAGTCCAGCAAGGTCTCTCGGGTAAAGTTGTCTCTACTGCGGAGTAGGAAACATGCAGATATCTGAAGATTTGGATGTTACTTCATCTGATCCTTGAATTTCTTAAGGAAGGATTAAACAAGGGCTTCTGCCCATTCACACTGAAGGGCCAAATACCCACTTTGTCGGCCTTTGTGAATAAAAAATTAGCAATGCATTGGATTGCTAGGTTTGTTAAAGCCATCTCCAGGATCAGCCCTAGAATCTTATCTAAAGTTCCTTGTATCAATACGATACTTATTCCTACAGAAATTAAAGTGCCAGGAAACAGATGACCAAAAACAGATGACCAAATACACACACCAGGACAGGCTCTCCCACACTGACAGCCAAACACACACACCAGGACAGGCTCTGCCACACCGACACCCCACACACCAGGACAGGCTATGCCACACCAAACACACGCACCAGGACAGGCTCTGCCACACAGACACCCGCATCAGTATGGGTTAATCTACACAAAGCATATAAAAATGCTTTCCTTACTGGTTTGTTTTTTGTGTGTTCCCCCCCCTTTGTGTATTAATGCCCAAGCCAGGACCCCCCTTTGGTTTTAATATATTCCCCTCACACCCTTGTGTATTGCCCCTTTTGTGAATTTTTGCCCCAACACCCTTGTGTATTGATTTGTGATGTCCCCAGCCGCCCTCTCTCGTGTATTGATGTCCCCTTTTGTACTGGTTAATGTACCCTTGTGTATTGCCCCCAGCCACCCATCCCCTTTGTGTATTGATTTATGTGATGCCCCAACCACCCTGTTGTGTACTTATACCTCCCGGCCACCCCCTTTTTGGATTTAATTGTCCCAAGGCAGCCCCCCTTTGAATATGGGTCCCCTTCCACCTACCCCAACTATTTTTTTTAATACTTACTTTTTTGCTGCCTTCCTTCCCTACGGACCGCTCTCCTCCAACGTGCACTTCTCCCTGTCACGGGCAGCTGTTCTGGGTGAGCCTGCCCCCCTTGAGCGTCTTCAAAGGGGCGGGACAAAGAGCCTTACAGAGGCACAGAGCGGCACGGTGCAGGCACGCCGGCCGCTTAATGATTTTAAAGTGGCCGGCGTGTCTTGCAGCTGCGAGTTTTAAAGCGGCCGTATCGACTGCAGTGGCATCTCGGTGTGCTGGTCCACCCTGGGTGCTGCAGGCTTTTGCCGCGCATCACAGACGGCCCTGGCACGGCCGGATTGGCCACTTTAGTGGGGGGGGGCAGCAGGGCCGTTTCACTTAGATTCAGGGCGGCCTGGGGGAAATCGCCCTCCAGCCCGCCCCTGCCTGTGGGTTTTTCTTTGTATCCCAAACAATTCTTTTGGCAGTTCTGGCTGAAATGTTTCTTGGTGTACCTGACCTTGTCTAGGTAGCAAGAGATCCCCCCCATTTTCCACTTCTTCATAAGTGATTGAACAATACTGACTGGTATTTTCAAGGCTTTGAATATCTATATCATTTTCCATCTTTATAAAAAGTTCCAATACCTTGTTACGCAGATCTTTTGACAGTTCTTTTCTGCTTCCCATGGCTTAGTATTTAGCCTGCTCAATGCATCCACGGGAGAGCTAACAAACTCATTGACTTTTTATATACAGGCTAATTGCAATTTAAAAAGCCACCGGTGTGGGAAATGAACCTTAAATTACCATTTTAACCTGTGTGTCTGGACCAATATGCAGCCTCTAGAATGTCCTCTAGTCTATCCCGTGAGCGAAAGGCTTTTGAAACAACTGCTTCTCTCACAGAATGAGCTATAAAGTAGTAATAGCCATACCTGAATGCATTATGTAGGATATCTGCTGCTGAAGGCGTTCTAGTGCACAGATACCCGAAACTTGTTTACAAAAAACTAAACACAATACTGTGGCTAGTTTGGCCATCAAATCGGAACTATAATCGGAAGAATTATCTGCCAATTAGAAAATGTATGGATTGCTCAAGTTTGACAGTACTGAAGCTAGGGTAAGGAGATCTTTACTATGAATTCCTCTCATAATCTGACTCATCAACAGGAAGGGTCCACAGATGCAAGTCCCACTGAGCGTACCTGAGAACTTCCTAGCTCCGGCTACCCAGAGCCTGCCCTTGCTTGACTCGGCCAGGACTGCCCACTCACATCTGTGGGAGTTCCCGCTGATGTCAGTGAGAAATACCCCCATTTAAAGGGCAAATGGGCGGGGAGCAGGGTGTGTGCTCCCGTGACCCGGTGGATTTGGGTGTTACATAGTACATAAGGTTGAAAAAAGACCTAAGTTCATCAAGTTCAACCCTTCTACCTAACCTTCCAACTCTTGATCCAAAAGAAGGCCAAAAAAAAGCCCCTAATTAAGCTACTTCGTATTCTGCCATCAGGGGAAAAATTCCTTCTTGACTCCAAAAGGCAATCAGATTTATCCTTGGATCAAGAAGCTCTAAAATATTCTATTTCTAAGAAAATATCGAGACCCCTTTTGAAGGCATCTAATGTATTGGATAACACCACCTCCCTGGCCAGTGAATTCCATACCTTTATTGTCCTTACTGTAAAGAATCCCTTCCTTTGTGGTCTATGAAATCTCCACTCTTCCAGTCTCAGAGGGTGACCTCTTGTTCTTTATACATTTCTGTTAATGAACAGGTCACTGAAAAGCTCTTTATATTGGCCCTGCATATATTTAAATAATGTTACCATATCCCCTCTAAGACAAAGTTTTTCCAGCGTATATAATTTTAACTTTTTTAGTCTCTTCATAACTAGTATCTCCCAATCCCCTTATTAATTGTGTAGCCCTCCTTTGCACTTTTTCCAGTTCAATAATGTCCTTTTTAAGGACTGGTGTTGAGAAGTGTACCGCATACTCAAGGCGAGGTCTTACCATTGACATGTAAAGAGGCAAGATGATCTCCTGTGAATCAATACCTGTTTTTATGCATTTTTTATGTTTTATGTTTTTATGCCAAAACCTTATTGGCCCTTGCAGCTGCTTGCTGGCATTGCGCACTGTTGTCAAGTCTATTGTCTACCATTATTCCTTAATCCTTCTCAATACTCCATTTATAGTATAGTTCGCATTTTTATTATTTTCACCATAATGCATAACTTTGCATTTATCTATTTTGAACATCATCTGCCACTTGCACGCCCAGTCCCCAACTGTCTAAATCCTCCTGCAAAGAAGAAACATCCAGATTAGTCTGAATTACCCTGCCTAATTTTGTGTCATCAGCAAAAACTGTGACATGGCTCTCAATGCAGCCTGGGAGATCATTTATAAATAAATTAAAAAGAAGAGGACCCAGGACAGACCCCTGAGGCACTCCACTTACTACCTACGTACAGTCTGAGAAACATCCATTCACAACAACTCTCTACATTCTTTTAGCCAATTTCCAATCCAAATACAGACATTTGCCCCTAAGCCTGTTTCTGTTATATATCTGTTATATATTTTTACTAACGTCTTAACAGAATACTAACAGGTTGGTTTGACAAGACCTGTCCTTCACAAATCCATGTTGGCTTCTACTAATTGGATTATGGGTCAAGATATGTTCTTGAATGTATTCTTCCTTGGTATAAACCAGGGGTGCTCAAACTGCGGCCCTCCAGCTGCTGCAGGACTACATCTCCCATACTCTTCAGCCAGCCCCTTAGCTGAAGGAGCATTATGGGAGATGTAGTCCTGCAGCAGCTGGAGGGCCGCAGTTTGAGCATCCCTGGTATAAACAAATGCTTTTTTATCTAAGATTTCAGCTTTCTCTCTGTCTAAACAAGTTTCCTGTTTCAGAAAATAAAGGACCAACATTCTCTACCTTGAACTTTTTTCATTTTTTTTACATATTTAAACAATTTCTTGGGATTGGTTTTACTCTCCTTGGCAATAGGTTTCTCATTTTCTAGTTTAGCCATTTTAATTGCCTTATTGCTGGCTTTGTTGGCATCTTTGTATGCCATAAATGATACTACTGATCCCTCACTTTTATAATGCTTAACCCCTTCGTGACAAAGGCTGATTTTACTTTTTGTACCCTTCGTAACAATGGCCGTTTTAACATTTCTGCGCTTCTCGTGTTTAGCTGTAATTTTCTTCTTTCCCGTTTACTGAACCCACACACATTAGATATTGTTTTTTTCAGGACAAGAAGGGCTTTCTTTAGATTACATTGTTTTGATTGTATCATATTATTATACTAATATTATATTATATTACTATTAAAAAAAGTATAAAATATGGTGAAAAATTTAGAAAAAAATGACTGTTTCTAATTATTTAGAAATACCCAATGTTTTTATGTTTTTTTGCTTTTTTTCTACACATTATGGGGCAATAAGTACAGGTAGCGTTTTGCTATTTCAAAGCCATTTTTTGAAAACTAGACAGCCCAGGGTATTCCAAATGCTAGTATTTTAACCCTTTCCAAGCACTAATTCTACCATCAGCCTTTGTCAAACTTTATGGTAGTAATTTTTTTTGCATTTGTTTTTTCACACACATTTTACTTCAGGCATGAATTAACAGGTTCTGGTATATGTCACAATCATAAAACACCTTAATATGTGTTTAGCAACATCTCCTGAGTACAGCGATACCTGAATGATTTTGCCTGGCTGTTTGGGGGCAAAAGGGCCACATTTGGGGCATGCGCATTTTTCAATGTTGAACTTTGGCATTTGGGGATCCACTGCCCATGTCCTATTTGGGACATCTTTGAGCCGGGCCATTTCAGTGTGCCTAACAAAACCATATATTTTTGAAAACTAGACACCCCAGGGTATTTTAAATGCTGGTATTTTAACTCTTTGCATGCACACATATTACCACCAAAGTTTGCAGTAGTATTTTTTTGTGTGTATTTTTCCCCCACACACCTACTTTATGTATGAATTTACAGCTCCTGGTTGATGCCGCTGTCACACGACACCCCAATATGTGTTCAGCAACATCTCCTGAGTACAGTGATACCCCACATGCATGTGTTTGTCATTTTTTGGGGGAACTAAAAGGCCACATTTGGTACGTGTGCATTTTTCGAACTGGAAATTAGATGTGTGGCCATCCTTCCCCCCGTGTTATTTGGGACATTGTTGAACCCAGCCAATTCATTTTACCCCATTAAATCATACATTTTTTTTAAAGTAGACACCCCATGGGCATCTAATATGCCAGTATTTTAACTCTTTCCATGCGTGAATTGTTTTAAGCTAATGTGCAAATTTTAGGACTTGCTCACAAAAATATATTTTTTATATATATATATTATTTTTTTTGCCTTTTTAACTTGAAGGTTCCCCTGATAGTGACATCAGTGGGAAATTATTTTTACATTTTACTGTTTTTTTTTTAGTATTTTTTTCTAATTATTATTAATTTTATTTTTTAATTTATTTTTACAAATCACACTGTGATTAGAAAGCTGGGCTCCATTGACTTGCATGGTTGAATGCAGTACCTGTATTCAACCTGCAAGTGGAGCCAGAGTTCTCTAGAGGGTCTGGAGACCGTCTAGCAAACTTTTTCGTCTTTATTGTTTTTTTTCCCGGAGCGGTCAAAGTCTATCCAGAGGTAAGTGTTTGGTGTCGCTGGATGCCTCCTGATCGAGGCATTCCAGCGACACCATTTAAGTTTAGAAGGTGATCGTTGATCGCCTCCTAAACGCTTTCAAAACGGGCGTCCTCCGCCATACAATGTATGGTGGATGTTGACGCCCCGGGAGGGGCCAGAGATGGCCCCTAGTGCCGATCGTGGCGTTGCTGAATGCCTCGAGGTCGAGGCATTACAGCAACACCGTTTGGGTGCAGAAAGCGAAAGTAGATCGCTTTCTGCACCCATTTAAAGACGTGCCGGTCCTGGCATGTCAATTGTCATTAAACCTTGATTTTCCGTGACGTGCCCGGACCAGCAATTGTCATCAAGGGGTTAATTGCCAAATCATTTATTTTTTATTTCCTGTTAAACCACATTGGTTTTGACTTGCTTCTTTTGTATTTATTCCCTATAGGTATATATTGGAATGTGTAATTTTGCAATGTGTGCTTAAAGGTATTCCATTTGTCCTCTGTGTTTAGCCCAGTCTATACATTCCATGGTTGACCTTTGCCTGTCAAAGTTCGCCCTTCTGAAATTAAGTGCTTTGGTAGTTACCCATTTGCTTTTTGCAATTAATCTCAAATGAAACCATGTTATGGTCACTATTCCCCAAGTGTTCTCTTACTTTGATGTTTGCGATAAGTTCCTCATTGCTAGTTATTACCAAATCCAGACAAGCATCCATTCTGGTTGGGGTCTCTACTAATTGTGACATAAATTGGTCATTAAGCAGGTTCAGAAAGTTGCTGCCCTTAGGCTAGGTTTCCACTTGGGTTTTTCTTTGCAAAAACGCCCATAATAACACCAATTCAGCCACACGGCGTTTTATTAGTGAAAAAACGCTGCAGCCAGATGTTAGCTGTTCTTCAATAGGAAATCGCACAATGCCATATCCACTTGGCGTTTTTCTGTTTGGCGTTTTTTCAGTCCTCTTTGGCGTTTTTCTGCTTTTTTGGGCTCTGTGGCAGTTTTTCAAAATCGCAGGAAATCGCAAGGAAATCTTGGCGTTTTTCTACAATAGAAGTCTATGGGAGAGAAAAAACGCTATTGAAAAAGCCATGTGGGTTTTGCCTTGGCGTTTTTTATGGCGTTTTTTTTCCACAGTTACAATGCAGAGGATCGACCCAGTATCTGTGTGTCCTACGAGAAATAGGCTGGAACCAAACAGTTTCACACAAAACAAAGTTCATATTGAATTTTATACCATTTGGAACAAACATGCCATTACAAACAAACATAGTCGACGCATCAACTGGATCCTGCGTGCCAAAAGCAACAGCAAACAATTTGCACCATCATTTGGGGCCAATCCTCCTAGAGGAAAAGAGACAAAAGGGTCCGCCGGGGCGTGTTTAAGTAGAACTCTACCAAGGAAATGACATCAGGAGGAGGCAGATACTTGCCATTTATCCGAATCCCTTTTAGCTGGGTGAAAATTCTAACGTGTAAAGGCTGGAAAAACTGCCTAAGGTTAAAAAAAGCAATTTCCACAGAAAGGCTAAAAGGCCAGAAAAAACAACAGAAAAAAACGCCAAAACGCAGTGGCAGTTTTCTTGGCGTTTTTCATCAAGAAAATAATGCAGGACAAAAACCCAAGTGGAAACCTAGCCTTAGTGTTGAGCTGGAGCTTCACCTGGAGAGCTCCGGGTCAAACCCGGAGAGTTCCCAGGTATGCCACTGAGATGGCAGAATGATAAACATTGATATCCCTGTATGCTTTACCCTGATCAAAGAAAAACGCCAAGTAGTTTGCAACTGAAGTTACATCATCTCAAATGGGAGCCAGTTCTAACTGTTCCGAGGATTTTGAGTTGTCCTGTTATTACTTTTGGTACCCGAAGCTCTAATATTGGAAATGATGTAGACAGCCAATTAAAGTCTTTCGAAAGGTAGTTCATCTCCTAAACCGAAGAAACCATGAGAGCAAGATTGTTCGACTAGATCAATGAATGTGACACTGCCCGCATCTGTGAGCTAAATTGAAAGAAAAGGCAATGCACACATGTGCAACTAAAGACCCACAAAACAAAATGGCGGCAATAAGCAGAAAAGTGTATAAGCGGCTCCTGGATGATGCAACTGACAGGAAGATTCTTATCTCCGAAGGACACTTGTAGTAAAGATGTATTAAAATTGCAGTTTTGGTAACAATTATAAAAAAAAAATTAAGACTGGTCAGAAGTCTTCTTCCCCCAAGGTGCAACCTGCTTGAGTGAAAGGTGCTTCCTATTATTATTATTTTATATAGCGCCATGATATTCTATAGCGCTGTACAATGGGTCAATAAAGGTATATTGGTTAGATTTGCAGCATGTTATTAAAAATATTTTTTCCCGTTAGTGGTGGGCCACAAATCACAACATGAAGAATTCCTGTCATCATAGGTCGGAACTACAATGCAGGCCAAATGGCACCGTTTTACACCCCCCCCCCTACTGCAGGACACCACACAGTACCATCCTACTAATACTAGTGTATTTGTTTCTTGAGTGGCGGACCGACAGGATAAGCACATCCCCTTGGGTATGGCTGAATTTACAGCCGCCGGTAATTCAATGTGCGTTACTTTGTGTCAGAGCAGAGCCCTCTGACCTGGTTGCCGGGCAACCGGACACGCCATAACGTCATCACGCTTTCACTTCGTTCCTGGTCATCTCCCGACAGACCGGACCCAGAGGGCATGGAAGGGGTATGTACCGCCCGTACACCGAGCACGGACCGGGAACGCAGACACGCGGTTTCCTGAACGTACGAGGTTCGCACGGCCGTCTACTAGCATAGTGTAGGCCTAACCGGAGTGTATTTCTCGTTAGCTGTTTGTCTCCCCACCGCAGTTCAACCCTTTATGTGCCGGGGTGCAGGAAGAGCATTACGTGCAGGCGGTTAAAGGGACATGAACCAATCATGATTTTATTAAGATTAAGGAACAAAAAGTTTCCTCATAACACATATCACATCACACGTCTCATCACACAGCTTTATTGTATTAAATAACGACTGTAAAATATAATACATCATCGAATGGGGATTGTTGTTTTAGGGCATGATTGCGTTTTTTCTGTGCTGTTTTTTATTATATATATATATTTCTGTATTTCTGTACAGCTGATTTTGAATTCCACTGTCTTTCAATTGAATTTTCTGTATCAGTGTTATAAGGAAATCCTGGTGCCAATACTGAACCGTATAATGGATCACTTTCAGATGCTCAGATGGAGGGATAGAAATAAGAAAATGGCCTGGGAGATTGAAATAAGGAGAAAGGGATAAAGTTTTGGGAGAACAAAAAAAGTATGCATTACTATGAGCACCTAAGGTACAGGAGCATAGTGATTAAGATCAGTAATATAACTGCACAAAAGCATTTGTGTTAAAGGCAAAATAGTAGATAGTCCTATCAGGGCAAGGTTAATTTAATAAATGACTTATAGAAAATCGGAGACTTTATAAAAACAGAATAGAATGATTCTTGTCTGCTGTGAAATTCTGTATTCCTTACTGTTTTTTCTTTTCTTACTGATATACGTTATAGCAAGTAAATAAACCTTTTTGGTTCTGGAGGGATGGTGTTCATCTCCCTCTGGTATTGAAAGGTCTAAAGCAGATGTAAGACATTTTTTGGCATGGTGTCTGAATACAATGAGGCTTCTTCCATGGTGATGACTTGCAGCCGGTAGGAATTTTGCTGACCTAGATGGGGTCTGGTTAGTTACGTAAACTGATCTTTTAACTGAAATGTTAGAAAGCTAAACATTGTACAGACCAGGCAGCTTTCATTATTGCACCTTGTTACTCGTGGAAAAACAAGTGGTCCAATTTTTTTAATATATAAATATATTATATATAATAATATATAATATAGGCAGATGTTACCATTTCTAAATATAAAAAATGCATTCTCGGCATACCAAAATGCCATATAAGAATAATAGCTTTCCAAAGCTACTTTTTCTGCATTATGCCTCTTAGTTCCGGAAAACAAATATTTGCTCGATTATAAGACGACCCTATAGGAAAAAAGTTTTACCAGTAAATGTTAATTCATCTAAACTATTTTTTTTTTAATAAAAGCTATGATTGAGAAAAATATTTTGGTTTTATTTCCTTCTATTTTCCAACCTGCCCCCCAGTTATGCACATCTGCCCCAAAAATGCCTTATACCCCCTATATGCCACTGTGCCCCATGATATGCCTTTTAACCCTCTAAATGCCACTGTGGCCCATGATATGCCTTTTAACCCTATATGCCACTGTGCCCCATGATATGCCTTTTGACCCCCTATGTGCCACTCTGCCTCCAGAAATGCCTTATACCCCTATATGCTACTCTGGCATGTAGAGGGTTAAAAGGCATATTATGGGGAAGAGTGGCATATAGGGAGGTTTAAGGCATTCAGGAGGCAGAGTGGCGTATAGAGGGTTAAAAAGGCATTTCTGGAGGCAGAGTGGCATTAAGGGGGTTAAAAGGCATTTCACAGAGCACTCTGCCTCCAGAAATGCCTTATGCCCCCCATTTGACACTCCCCCCGCCCCCCCCCCAAACTTACCGGTGCTTCTGACTTCCCTGTCATGTAGCCGGGGCAGCGTGTAGATCCCACGCGCTTACGCTGCAGCCGGAAGGAGGCGTGGCTAGCAGCGGGGGTTGTCTGCGTCCAGGTCCGGACTGGGACAAAAAATAGGCCCGGGCATTTCAGACTGAGCAGCCCATTTTTATGAAAAAACATATATGTACATACATATACATAATACTTGGTCATTCAACATGGGAAGCCTGAAGCTACAATTTAGTACAACTAATCCTTTAAAAAAATATTAGAGTAAATAACACAATACCTTATCTTTTCCACTAAATGATTTTAGGGCCTTGAATGTTTTGTCCCCTGAAGTCACTACAAATTCAGGAGGGCATTTTATCTCTGGATAAGTAAAAATGAAAGAGTCCCTACTGTAAATTAAGGAAACAGATAAGCAAACACACACACCAGGACAGGCTTTTCTACACCGACACCCAGACACACACACCAGGACAGGCTCTGCAACACCGACATCAAAACACACACACCAGGACAGGCTCTGCCACACTGACATCCAAACACACACACACCAGGACAGTTAAAAAAAGAAGAAATAGTTCAGCACTCACCTCCCAGGAAGCTGGGAGCTAGCAGGGAAAAAAGGGCAAAACAAAAACAGAAAGCATAACAAAAATAGCAACGTTTGGCCGAAACGTTGCTTTTTTGTTTTGCTTTCTTTGAATAAAGTAACCTAAGGATTGGAAGCTGATTGGAGTGCTGGGGTTCTTTTCTGTGTTCAAACACACCAGGACAGGCTCTGCCACACCAACACCAAAACACATGCCTCAGGACAGGCTCTGCCACACTGACACCCGAACACACACACTAGATCAGGCTCTGCCACACTGACACCCAGACACACATCAGGACATGCTCTGACACACTGACACCCAGACACACACACCAGGACAGGCTCTGGACAGGCACACCGACACCCAAACACACCAGGACAGGCTCTGTCACACCGACACCCAAACACACACACCAGGACAGGCTCTGTCACACCAACACCCATACACAAATGCACACCAGGACAGGCTCTGCTACACTGACACCCAATCACAAACACCTGGACAGACTTTGCCACACTGACACCCGCATCCGGAGGGTTTCCATGGACGGTTTCACTCAGCCTGCCTGTGGCATCTTTGCCCCCAAAACAGCTTGCCTGTGGCAACTTTGCCACCAAAACAGCCTGCCTGTGGCATCTTTTAATTAATTAATTCCCTCATTCAGATACTCATTAATTCCCTCATTCAGATACTCATTCACAAACATTCATTCACTCACTCCTTCACATATACTCATTAATTCATTCTTTCATTCAATCTCACATACTCCATACAGCCTCCCTCACCCCCTTACCTGAACTTATGATGTACGCGCCGCTCTCAGACTTCTGCAGATCTGCACAGGGGAAGCAGACGCGCAGCAGGGTCATGTGACGTACGTGACGTACGTCACATGGTTCCGTTGGATTCCTGCGTCCCTCTGGCGGTAGAAGAGACGCTGCTCGCGCACGTCTGCCAGGTAAGTAGCGGGCCCGCTGCTAGAGTTGCGGGCCAGGTCGCAGTTGCTGCGGGCTTAAGGGGCAGGTGCCCCTTTTGCCCTGCATTAAGGACGGCCGCATAGGCCCAGTCAGTCCGGTCCTGACTGGGCCTATTTTAAGGTAGGGGCCTGGAGCTGCAGCTCCATTAGCCCCTAAGTCAATCCGGCCCTGCCCCGCCCCGGCCCGGCCCACCGGGCAAATGCCCGGTGTGCCCGATGGCCAGTCCGGGCCTGTCTGCGTCCATCGCGCAGACCTTCCCCGACTGTCAGAGATCAGAGTTCCCCGCACCGGTGTCTGTGGGGAGACAGGAGGATCCAGGTCCCCTGCAGCTGCGGGGGATCTGGATCTTAGTCGTCTCATAGTCAGACCTATTTATATTTATTTGAGTATATAGTATTTAATGCTGCTAACACAATAAAATCATCGCCTGATTGTTCCTAGAAGAAGTGATGTATTTCCTTTTATAGTATAGATCAGCAGGAGCGACAAAGACTGGCAGTGTGAGACATCTGACAAAAGAAGCTCAGAGGCAGCTAACATTGCTGCTGGAAATGTCGGCTTTATACCTGGAGTGTATAGTATCACTGAGAAAATTCTGAGGCCATTGCTTTCCCAGCTCAGTAAGTGAATGGAAAGAAAAAGACACAAGACCAGCACAGCATAGTCATCCTCCTGCCTTACTATCTGTAGATAGTAAACCGACAGCTATGGTTGTGAGCACAGGTTAGTGGCGTTTTCGTGCTGCGTTAATCTCTCTATTTAGAGTGCCCTGTTTTTGTTACCAAAGCTTGCAAAGCAAACATAAAAGCTTCACACAGAACACTCGAACATTTAACATTTTATCCTTATGAAATTCAGTGGCAGCTGTTTTGCAATTGTAATTGCCATGTTTTTTACCTGTTTATTGTACAATATATGTATTTTTATTATGCAGTACAGGCAGTGCTTTCATATGATGTTATATAATATCAAAAGAAAGTTAAAAGTTATATTACATATATTGTGTGGGTACACTAAACCTTAAAAGGTTTATTTTTTTTGTTATGGATGGCCGAATGCCCTCTTGGGATCTTGTTGTAACCAGATGTAACCTAATGATGTCACTGTAATATGAATGTTGTCCGTGAATGTATTTATAACCTTATTGCATGAATTTAAATGTTTATTACTCACTTTTTCTGGAGAGAGAGAAACCTCTTGCCATTTTGATACCTACTTCAGCTGATAACCAAGTCGTTAGAAAGCTGGGCTCTATAGCCCTACATATCTGATCACAGTAAGGCAACACATCACCTGAAACTTTTCCCAGGAGACAAGTAGAGTCAAGTTGATAAATTTTTTGGGCTAAATGAGTAGATTTAGAGTGCAAGCTTTCAAGACCTCTCAGGTCTCTTCCAATAATGTTAGAGAAAAAAACATGGTATTAATTTGTCAAAATGTTAAGGCTGTCAAACATGCTATCTTAATTGCACTTTGGATGATAAGAGAAGGAATCAGATTACAAAGAAAATAATAGAACAACATTGGGTGCATCACGACACTTCCCTTTTGCCTCCTACAGCACTGCTAAAAAAGCTGGGGATGGTTTCGGTGCATGGCCAATTTGCCTTATGGGGAGACAGAAACAGAATATCGAGTAGTTAATTAGTTAATATAATTCCATCCACGAATAACACTCTCTGGCTCTCTTTCAGTCAAGTCTGGTAGCATGTTAGATCTATATTTAAAAACAATCATCGGAAGTAGCACTTCCTGCTTGCGTGAACGCCTATATAGTAGAACAGGAAGATTAACTTTCCATTTTTTATACAGTAGTTTGCTTTAAATTCAAAATAAAACTAATTTACTAGGTGTTTTTTTCTCATTTTATTTGTTATTTTTATTATATAATGGATCAACTTTAGTGTGAAATCAACTTACAAAAGAAAACATAATTGAAAAAGTGCTTTAAGTATTATCGAATAAACCACATGCCATATATTATTTTTCTGACTGGTTTATTTAAATTGGCGATTTCAAGTTAGGTGAATACTTTAATAAAATTAGGTAGATTTTTTTGCATCGCACATGATTAAGCCCAATAAAATTATTGGCAGACAAGAAGCCATATCACATGCACTTATTGGGAATGCTTTTAACCAAGGCTTTTCAGTGAAAGCTCAGATGTGATGATGCATGTGTGTTATTCTAGAATGGACTGATGAATCCATTGCACATATGGGTTGGATAAAATGTAGTCCCCATCACATCTCACCTGAGTGGTCCAAACCATCCTAGTACTGCCTGAGACTGTAGGGTAAAGGGTTATGACATGTATGTTGAAGTCAAGTTAGTGATGTAGGAAGAATATGCCCTGGCATTTGACCACACAGGTAAACGTGGGTGGGCTGGGCTAAAATATTCAACCACCCCTGGGCTGCCAGAACTGTATTTCTTCCTTATAGATAGCTTTTGTGAATATTGGTATACACACACGTGTTTTTTGTTTACACAGGAAATTATAAATGGATGATGAAAAGGTAACCTTGCCTCTCACTGTTCATCTGCTGGCCAGTTCAGGAAGCACGTTATCAATACAACAAGCCGTTGACCAGCTTTTGCACAGAGTATGTCCAGATATCCAGCTTTTTCTTGTATCAGAGCGGCCAGCTCTGACCAACACAGTCAAGTCTCCTAGAAAAAGGATTGAATTCCCAGGGATCTCCGTGACACTTTTTCTTCGTGAGGAAAGAGTATCTGTACTGCGTGGCTTTTTACAGCTACATCCATGGAACCGTGTGCACATAGAATCCAAGAAAGTAAGAACATGTGCTTTCAGCCAGTCTACTGCAGATTACTACTGTCTCGATCTACACATGCCGGTGTGGGGAATAAGACAGGTGCACTATGGCATGGAAATTGTAAGACTTACCTTGTATTGTAGCTTTGATAACTACGAGGATGCTGTGCGACTTTATGAAATGATTCTTCGAATGGAGGCAGTTACAGAGAAACCAGGATTCTGCTTCTTTACACTGTATTCTACGAAGTACACATCTGTTCAGTTCTCTTTAAAACAACTACCCCCTGGGATATCTGTGCAAGTAAAAGACAGATGTGCCCTTCAGTTTGGCGTTCAGGCAATAGGCCAGCTTGTTCCTTTGCTGCCCTACCCATGCATGCCCATTAGTGACACACGATGGCAGACACAAGACTATGAGGGGAACAAAATCTTGTTTATGGTAATTACTTGCATTTCAGCCTTACAAAAAACAAAGTCTTTGCCAAATCTAGAGCGGAGTCCGTGGGCCTGTCATTTGTGTAGAGAGCATCATATTTCATCCGCTGGCAGATATCAGATAAAGCCATATTTTATTTCTTTTTCACTAGAAAAATATTTGTAGGGAAGTGCTGAATTTTTAACAGTAAACATAGATAGCAAAATAATTGTTGTTGATTGTGCCATTACTTCAGTCATGGTTAGATAAGTGTGACTCATAGCTTCATCTTGGAGTTTATTTACTAAAGGGAGAGTTGTGGTTTCTACTCCCTTACTTCAATATACATTATAGAGGGTCTACTCTGGCAAGTTTCTCCAGCAATAACTGAGTTAGCCCTGCATCATGTATATTTTAATGGGTGAACACATCCCATTATATTTTGTTGCTTAAAATTAGTGATTTAAAATAAACTTTTCCATGCAAAAGTCAAAAGCAAAATATCAGAGATGTACTGAACGTTAAAACATTATGAAGGGCCAGCCTTGGTAAGCTTTTTGTGCATAGTTAAAAATAAATGAAGTGACTCAAGGCAGTCCCTTATACTATCTTTGCATTATGTATTATGCCAGCCTTGCATAATGTCAGTCCACGATACATGGCTGTATTTGGGGTTAAATAAAAAATCTCATCTCAACTACTGTATGCATTATGAAGGTCCAGTTACGGTAAGAGGGTGTTCTGTTAGAAATGGTTTTGTACCTCACCATAGAAAGGTAGAATGTGACAACAGGCATGAACCATTCAGATTATCTAGTCAGTCCTTTGTTGACTACTTTTATACGTCAATCCCTATTCACTCATTGTCTTGTGTTATATTCAGGGTAGTTATATTCCTATTTCATGCGTGTTTAAATCCCCCCCCCCCCACACACTGTATTAACCTCTACCACTTCTGCTGTAAGACCATTGCACTTATCAACCACCCTTTCACTGAAGTAAAACCTCATTACATTAAAACATTACACCTAAACACCCAATGTTAGTTTATTGTTAAATGAATAAACCTCAATCAGAAGATTAAGCATTCTGGCAAACTGAACATGCACATTTTTCAGACTGTTCAAAACAGTCAAATAGTAGATTTAGTTCCAAAAGTGTTAATGAATATGGTAGGTGGATTAGCACCTTTAACACAACTCAGTATTTGCATCCGCTGTACTGCTATCAATAAATAGTTGAAAAATACATATGTTAACAAGTAGATTTGATTTTAAAATTATATTTGTCTTGTGCACAGGTTACTGAAAACAATGTGGCAAATTTGGGTCATCTGGACAGCAGAATGGCTAGAGTATCACGTGTAACTCCATGTGCTCGGCAGAAAACATTCGTGGGACTTTTCCCAAAAATGGGGCATGAAAGGCTACCTGTATCTGAAGAGGCGAAATTCAAACAAGTTTTTAACTTGGCCTGCAACTTCTCAGATCAAAATGAAAAGACTTGTGATCAAAGTGAAAATGATCTCCAGAAACCAGTGCCAAGACACAGTGTGCAATTGAAAGAGACCGAGACAAATGTAGACACTGGATGTACAGTCATTAAACTAAGAGAGCAACCTATTTTTGATCACAATTTCACAGGCCTTCAGGACTTAACAGTTTTTGATGGCAGGCATTTCTGTACCACGGGTGAAAAAGAACCCCTAGACATGTTCTCTAAACCACATGGCTCTGTATCCCCTATGTCTGTCAAAAGTAACACAGAATGTGGGCTGGGCACCCAGTGCATTAAATTGGAGAGATCAAAAGTAGACCATAGCAACTACAGAGTACAGAAAGAAGAATTCTTCATTTGAAATGAGTCAATACAATATTTCAATTCTCAGAGTTTCCTATAAAATAGTTTGTTAATGATTCATTTTCTTAGGCTGTCAGTATTCACAGGATATGTAGTTCCTTTCACATTAAATACTTCTTACGTAAGGTTCTCCGGATCTTATTTATTTTCTCATCAAACTATTGTGATCCTATTGACTACTGTAGCAACATTGAACTGAATGTCATCTTCTTCATGGTCCTTAGCAAATTGTACACATTGCTGTGAAACTCGCTGTGCTGCAAAATTCACGTTGAGTCATCAAAGCTTCGAGTCTTGGTAATATCTGAGAACATGAGGTTCTTCTCCTGCAGCAGGGGTGTTTGCAGAGAGATAACTACATTTCTAGAGTATGATTAGTGAGCTTCCTACCTCTTGTTTTTAACAGCGTAAACTGTATGACGAAGCTCAGAGTTACAGTGGCATGGTTCCCATAGGAGGAGAGATGCTCTGGCAGGTTGGAGCTTGGATTATTATTTATGGAAGTCATTGTGTATGTGGGGATATATCTATATGAATGAGTGTGGTTGTGCTTAACACATATCTGTGTGTGTTAACATTTCTTTGTAGACCTTTTTGAATTTGTGTTTTTTTTATTGACATAAAATTATTTTGGGGTTTAATACCTTAAATGCTGGAAGAGGTGTGTTGATTTTGTTATGGTAGAGGACAGGGAAAAAAGTTGACTTGAGAGAAAGATTATCAGTTTCTGTCTCTATTTAGCCCATAGAGTGTCAGCTATGCACATCAAATACTCAGCTGTTCATTTAGAAAGTTCCCAGGTATAAGTGTAGTCTTTTTCACTTTGTTTGATCTCTCTAAAATGTTGGCAAAATAAATATATAGGGGTGCACTGAAATAGAATGAATGAGAAAATGAACAAATTATACCTCAGTAAGCAAAGCACTTTATTAAGCACATTAGTGCTAATAGAAAGTAATGTAGATGAATCAATACATACATGGCAGAAGAGAGGAGGATGGGGAAGTAACAGGATAATGGGGTGAATACAAAGTGATCATCCAGTACAATTAAATTGAGTTTTACACATTTACAATGTGAATATAGGGCTGGATGAGAATCTATTGAAGGTAAAGAGAATAGGAGCAAATAAATCATAATCCCTAGCTAGCCAATCATCAGCTTTCTTTGTGTAGTATGGACACCATGGCTAAGGAATACTACCCCTCAATCAGATTTGTTCTTGCTTTAATATTACTAAACATTATTGTTTCAATGTGTAGATGGTTTCTTCAGAAAGCGCCAACTGAAAGGTTTAAAAAAGCCTTTTCTCCAAGCAAATTGACTTGTTGCCATTTCTTAGTATACCCAGTCTATTGAACCACAGGAAGTAAATGCAATGCAAATTAAAATTATCCCATGAGAATTTCCTTAAGAACTGCGAAGATACTGTGTACAGAGCAAAGTTGTTCGCCATTCTAATTTGTCAGCAGCTTCTTTCTCCCAATGACCACCTGTTCCAACTTTCAAAGTTTAAATTAAACCGTTCACCAGAAAAAATGCAATATGTCAGTCAAAAGACCATTGCAATGGTGTGGGGTGACCAGCGCACCCCTACTCTTGCCTATTGTTTTTGTCCACAGAAATAACTACAACAAGATGTGCGTCCAAAAAAGACCAATGCATATAATCCTACGAATACGTTGCTTCTGTAGTAATTATGGGGCTAAAGTCAGTGATAAACTAATCCTGACACTGGTTTTATATACTGTTATAAGATTAACTAATTAAGGATCGCCTTCTTGCTTCACTCATCCCAACTCAGACAACTGCAGTGCAGGTCCAATGTAGATGGAAGTAAGCATGCCAACTCTATGACCTAAGTACTGGGACTTTGAGTCATAGGCAATCAGAGATGTCATTTTGTCCATGGAAGTAGGGATAATTAGCTTCTAATTGTGTATTGAAAAATAAAAAATTTATATTTTATTATTTTAATTAATATTTATATATATATATTCATAGATGCCCACGACAAGGAAATAATTCTACCCCTGTACAAGTCACTAGTCAGACCACACATGGAATACTGTGTACAGTACTGGGCACCAGTATACAAGAAAGATATAGTGGAGCTGGAGAGGGTTCAAAGACGGGCAACCAGAGTAATAAGGGGAATGGGAGGACTACAGTACCCAGAAAGATTATCAGAATTGGGGTTATTTAGTTTGGAAAAAAGACGGCTTAGGGGGGACTTAATAACTATGTATAAATATATAAGGGGACAGTACAGAGATCACTCCCAGGACCTATTTATACCCAGGACTGTATCTATAACAAGGGGACATCCTCTACGGCTGGAGGAAAGAAGGTTTCTACACCAGCACAGACGGGGGTTCTTTACAGTAAGAGCGGTGAGATTATGGAACTCTCTGCCAGAGGAAGTGGTGATGGTAAACTCAATAAAAGAGTTCAAAAGGAGCCTGGACGTGTTTCTTGAAAGCAATAATATTACCAGTTATAGATATTAGATTAATAGGGACAGAACGTTGATCCAGGGATTTATTCTGATTGCCATATTTGGAGTCGGGAAGGAATTTTCCCCCTGGTATGGGGCAATTGGCATCTGCTTCATAAGGGTTTTTTGCCTTCCTCTGGATCAACACAGTAGGGACACAATATGTATATAGGTTGAACTTGATGGACTTTGGTCTTTTTTCAACCTTATGAACTATGTTACTATGTTACTTATACGGTATATATATTTATATATATAAATATATCATGGGCTGAAAAAGAAAAGCCAAATGTTCTTTATTTTAGTGGTTCCTGGACATGCAGAACGGGGAAATGGTGTCGCAACACAATCTAAAATAAAACAATAGTTGTGTTCAACAATGGGCTGATTGTTT
Source organism: Sceloporus occidentalis (assembly GCA_023333645.1). Taxonomy (NCBI): domain Eukaryota; kingdom Metazoa; phylum Chordata; class Lepidosauria; order Squamata; family Phrynosomatidae; genus Sceloporus; species Sceloporus occidentalis. The sequence goes on along the minus strand of JALMGF010000025.1, from coordinate 662,878 downwards.
CATTAATTACCACAGGCTTTTTTCTTATTACCATTCACTGCACATTACTAGAATATATAGTTATAAGCAGCTGGCAAACTGCAGTAAATTAAGAAGCATGTCACTGGGGACTTTAAAGCTGCTTCAGAATACAAAGCACACTGTGCTTTATTCATTGTTTTATTAAATGGTGTTTTATATTCGCCTTGAATTGCAGGAGATGGCCTTTAAGCAACATGAATCCTAGAATAATTCAACATTCAGTATGGGACTTTTATTTTCTTTCGTCCAATGTGAATCCAACTATGTAATAGTTCCCGTTTACTTGATACATGCAGGATGCTTCCCTTTGATACCTGCACCCAAAACATATTAAGGTGACCTGCCGAGACCAGTTACTTTTGATAAAGCATGTAATATTTTATTAGCTTCATTTACTGAGATGCAGTTATAACAATGTGGAAAAATTCATAGTGTATAAATAAAAACTATCATATGAACATATATTTATGGAAAAAGGAAAAGCAATATTACATATGGACCAAGTGACATATTCTGGCCAAGGCCAACAGGTCCAGGGGGTGGTAGACCATCTGCCACATAACAGGGAGCGCCAGGCTCCACTATATGGACCCTTTCAGAGATGTTATCTGAAAATTGCTCAAGGTAATACATGATTACATGTATTAGGATGAAACATACATTAGGGTAACATTAGACCCTCCAGAACTCTTGCGTGAGCCAGCGCTGGCTGGTGGCGAGCACGCCAAGTAGGTGCAAGCAGCATTAGATGTGTTTGGCTAAGCGCATTTCCTGCGAGCTAAGTACCTGAGGGGCACCAAAAAAGGCAAATGCATGGGTGGGATTTTGCAGACTCTATTAACGCATTCGCAAATGCAAAAAAAATATTTGAAAGGAGCATTCAGCTATCATATGCATTAAAATATGATGTCTGGCTTGTCCCCGTGATGCGGCTTTCCTCTTAGGTTCCCTGAAATGCAGGCTCATTCCGGCCATCACCAAAACAACACAACACAAGAGACTTCCATTACCAACTTGAAGAGATCACATTTTATTAGCGTGTTTGATATTTTACTTTTTGTCTCATGTAGCTCCATGTCTCTTTCTTATCATTATTAATTGGTAGAATTGAGCTCATGAATGGCATGAAAAATATCAAAATGATTGCCATTGCTTAGTATAGAGAAACATAATTTGTCAGCAGCTGTGGCTCTCCAAAGCACTGAATGCACCAATCTTGCGTTAAAGGGACGCTCCAACTATCAAATATAGCGATCCTAAATATATTAACCAATAATATTAGCCAAGTCTTTATTGACTTTCGAACGGCTTTTGTTGAACAGAAAGATTGTGGCTGGTGCCTGCGGCCTTTTACTTTGGTGATTATGAATAAACCTGCTTCATACATTCCCATTCTTAAGTAACTTGAAAAGTAATCATTACTATATTTTAGCACTTTGTAGTGAAAAGGAGCTTCAGGCAAGACAGGGAATGGGTGGTCAGGATGAAGCAAGCAGTAAGTCAGCTGATATGATGTCATGTGACTGGCAGACACAGTTTGCTGCAGACATGGCTGCTGTGCACTTACTGCTGCTGCTCAGCTGGGAAGCGGCCCTGTGCAGAGCCTTTACCTTTGTAAAGTTGTACCATAAGAAACCTGCTGAACCTGTGGATTCTGTACCTGATTGCTGGTTTCTGCAGAAACTTGATCACTTTAATGGGGCTGATTCCAGGAACTGGATGCAGGCAAGTTGGGAGATGGTGCAGAGCATGCTTTAACTGTTTGATACAATGTTCCGTGTCCAAGTTAGTTGTATCACGGTCTGTGAAATACCAGTGACTTAAAATTGAATTGCCGCAAGTTCACCCCAAAGCTATGTATTTAGTTGCAATGTACAGGGCTATTCATAGAAGCAGGAAATAGAAGCCATGCAGGAAAGAATGTACAACTAACTGCTTCAAGCCGTCTGTTTTAACCGTCACATGCTAGATACTTACACAAAAAAACAATTCCCAAAAATAAACGAAAATATATTAGCGTAAAAAATATATGAAGGTGTAGTAGTCAAACGCCAATCATTTGCATAAACATGTAAAGAAAGAAATACATAGGTAAAATGGTATTAGAAATGCGTGCCTTTTAATGTAATGCACTCGCATATAACTGCCCATAATTGCGCTTTTCAAAGCCAATAAGAAAACTTTAGTTTTCGATTATAGTTCCCCAGCGAATGTGGAAGTTTGAAAAACTTTTATGATCTTTTTGGCTACCTGGCTTACACCTGTGAGTCCAATGGGTGAAGGTCAGCAGATAGCGGTGGATCTGACAATCTTTTGTACCTGGCTGCATCTTTCCACTCACACCTAATAGTTGGCAGTATTCCTCTTTCCACTCACACCTAATAGTTGGCGGTATTCCTCTTTCCACTCACACCTAATAGTTGACCGTATTCCTGCCTGGGTCACAATAAAAGGGCTGTTCTGGAAGGTGGTAAGAGAAGTGAGTCACTAGATACATTTGGTAGGTTCCCTTGGCATTCAAACTGATCTTGGGCGTAGGCACCTGGACATAGCAGAATCAATACCCAAATTTATACATCCCAACTTTTTAATTCATCATCAGTTGAGTCTATGGGAGTTTTATTAAAAATTCACTGATGGGATCATTTTGCAACCCCTCATTTAACTACTCTTTTCTTGATAGTCTTTTGGAGATCATAGGGGCCTGGGCGAGAATCCTCTTGTAGTACCTTCATAGTCATACCTACCTCCAGCTGCTACTTGTAAGGATCTGGGCGCTATATACAATGTTTTCTGCGGGCATTTCAGGAAAATACTGTACAGTTAAGATGGCACAAAGAACAACTGGACCCAGAGCTGCTGGCTCCTTTGCCCTGTGGTAAAGACTGCACTGTTTTCCTGCATCTCTTGCCCAAACTAGACAACAAAGGACATGTTCATAGGTGGCACTGCCATAGGGCCTCCCTTTGTTCTATGGGATCTCATGATTAAGGCCTTATGTGTTACACAGCGGGCTCCTCAAAAGTTTTATTCTTGGCCATTTGTTGGCAAAACTAACACACTGTGCAAAAATGGCAATATATTGGCAATTCTAAATTGGCCCCTAGTGTCGCCAGTGTGCTGTATTTAAAGACCTCTTCTAGTGATAAGTTGGCTCTTTTTGAATAACCGAAACATACTTTCTCATCTGCCTTTTTCCGAAAAGGAGAAGAGCATGTCTTCAACTTATTGTCTCAAACAGCCTCACCAAACATTCTAGCATGTTAAAGTACTTGGTAAGAGCTTTAATGTGCATGTTATACTTATACATAACTGGAGACGGAATGAAGTATGTAACCAGATTGCACATGAGTAGTTTTTTTTTTGTGCATGTTTGACTCTTTTTTTTTCATTTGCTTAAAACACAAACCATGATCTGCATTACATTTGTTTGAGAGCTGGGATCTACCTTTAATTTGTGGTGACTTTGCTTGTATAACGCTTGAGTAAATGCTGCCACCTAGTGGTATGTTTTGGATGTTTTACATAAAAGGTGAATAAATGTAAATATTGCAACTACCTACAGCTCGAGTGTCTTTTTGTTTTGGTCAATCAGTGAAAAGGTCTTAGTGACATGCACTTTAAAATTCTACCTAATGGAAGCAGAACTCAATGGCAGTCTTTGGAAGGTCAATCATTATCATTTTCCTGTCCCAAAGCTTACAAAGGCTGCCCAAATCAGTAGTTTAGGAATCAGAGATAAGAGAGATAAGAAAAAGTTAAAACAACCCTTATCCAACATATTCCGTATATTAGGTGGTTTTTGCTAATTTTGCAAAAAAACACAATTATATACGATTATACAGTTCTTGAAACTGTAGAATGTAGGAATTAGGGAAAATGAACATGCATTAAAAAAAATGAGGACTAGATTGTTTTCATAATGTCTACTCTGCTTGGAGAAAGAACAAACGGACCTGGAAAGGTTTGGCTTCTAGGTATGATTATCTGTTTATCTTTGTGTTGACATTGTGACCATTTATTGGTGAAACTGCATGTCGAGCAATTGTTCAATGGTTGTCATGATTGTTTATTTTTTTGTTTTAAACTACATAATTGAAAACTGTGATCTCAGATACTGGCTACTTTGGATGTTTTATATCAATCTTAAAGGAGAATATCCATGAAACAGACTTTGCCAACATCATTAACTTTATTCAAGAGCGGTTCACAGTTTTAAAAGGCTCATTCAGTTGAGGTGATATGAAACTATGCATTGTAAAGGGCCATCCCCTGCAAGACTTCCTTTCCAGATGTGCAAAGCGAATCCTCCACAATTAAAAAGCCCTTCGTAATGTATAGTTACCTGCAACTCTGTCTTTAGTGAATGTAAGTCTCTAAATGGAAAAGAATGTATAACATCTTATGTTTGTGCACCTTTTTGTAATCTTCTACAGAGATTCTTTGCGAATGACTCCTTCATGCAGCCCGGCGGGCCTGTATTCTTAATGATTGGAGGTGAAGGACCAGCCAATCCAGCTTGGATGAAGTACGGTAGCTGGCTGACATTTGCAGAGAAACTGGGTGCCCTATGCCTAATGCTGGAACACAGGTTTTACGGTGTAAGTCACCCAGCTAAGTAAGTGCTTCTACTAAAGATCTTAATGGAACACATACCTGAGGTTTTGTCTAATTTTAAACCTTAGAACTTGAGAAAAAAATACTTCTTTAACGGGTAAAAAAAATCGATCCGTGACAAATTTTTTTTTAATTTTATTTATTTTTTATTTTTACCCAAATAGCGTTGCTGTAATGCCTCGACCTCGAGGCATTCAGCAACGCCATGATCGGAATCAGGGGCCATGTCTGGCCCCTCCCCGGGGCGTCAACATCCGCTATACAATGTATGGCGGCGGACGCCCGTTTTAAAAGCGTTTAGGAGGCGATCAACGATCACCTCCTAAACTTAAATGGTGTCGCTGGAATGCCTCGATCAGGAGGCATCCAGCGACACCAAACACTTACCTCTTGATGGACTGTGACCGCTCCGGAGAGCTGCCGGTGATCTTCGCCATCAGCAAGATGGCGGCGGCCCGGGAAAAAAAATAATAAAGATGAAAAGGTTCGCTAGACGGTCTCCAGACCCTCTAGAGAACTCTGGCTCCACTTGCAGGTTGAATACAGGTACTGCATTCAACCATGCAAGTCAATGGAGCCCAGCTTTCTAATCACAGTGTGATTAGAAAAAATAAATTAAAAATAAAATAAAATTAATAATAATTAGAAGAAAAATAGTAAAAAACCAGTAAAATGTAAAAATAATTTCCCTCTGATGTCACTATCAGGGGACCCTTCAAGTTGAAAAAAAATGTTTTAAAAAAGGCAAAAAAAAATTAAAATATATATATATTTTTGTGAGCAAGTCCTAAAATTAGCACATTAGCTTAAAACAATTCTCGCATGGAAAGAGTTAAAATACTGGCATATTAAATGCCCATGGGGTGTCTACTTTTAAAAAAATTTATGATTTGATGGGGTAAATTGAATTGGCCGGATTCAACAATGTCCCAATTAACACTGGGGGGAAGGATGGCCACACATCTAATTTCCAATTAGAAAAATACACACGTACCAAATGTGGCCTTTTAGTTCCCCCCAAAAATGACACACCCATGCATGTGGGGTATCACTGTACTCAGGAGATGTTGCTGAACACATATTGGGGTGTCGTGTGACAGCGGCATATACCAGGAGCTATAAGTTCATACATAAAGTAGGTGTGTGTGGGAAAAATACACACACAAAAATACTACTGCAAACTTTGAAAAAATGCTGGTGGTAAAATGTGTGCATGCAAAGAGTTAAAATACTAGCATTTGAAATACCCTGGGGTGTCTAGTTTTCAAAAATATATGGCTTTATTGGGCACACTGAAATGGCCCGGCTCAAAGATGTACCAAATAGGGCATGGGCAGTGGATCCCCAAATGCCAAAGTTCAACATTGAAAATGCGCATGCCCCAAATGTGGCCCTTTTGCCCCCAAACAGCCAGGCAAAATCATTCATGTGAGGTATCACTGTACTCAGGAGATGTTGCTAAACACATATTGGGGTGTTTTATGATAGTGACATATACCAGAACCTGTTTATTCATACCTAAAGTAAAATGTGTGTGAAAAAACAAATGCAAAAAAAATGACTACCATAAAGTTTGACAAAGGCTGATGGTAGAATTAGTGCTTGGAAAGGGTTAAAATCCTAGCATTTGGAATACCCTGGGCTGTCTAGTTTTCAAAATATATGGCTTGATGGGGTAAATTGTATTGGCCGGCTTCAAATATACCGAAAATGGCACATGGGGGGAAGAATTACCAGATTTGGAAAAAATGGCTTTGAAATAGCAAAACGCTACCTGTACTTATTGCCCCATAATGTGTAGAAAAAAGCAAAAAAAACATAAAAACATTGGGTATTTCTAAACTCAGGACAAATAGTAGAATCTATTTAGCAGGTTTTTTCATTACCTTTTATAGATGAGTAAAAGATTTTTCAACTAAAAGTTAGAAACAGTCATTTTTTTCTACATTTTTCACCATATTTTATACTTTTTTTAATAGTAAATAATATGATACAATCACAACAATGTCATCTAAGGAAAGCCCTTCTTGTCCTGAAAAAAACAATATCTAATGTGTGTGGGTTCAGTAAAAGGGAAAGAAGAAAATTACGACTAAACACGAGCAGCGCAGAAATGTTAAAACGGCCATTGTCACGAAGGGTACAAAAAGCAAAATCAGCCTTTGTCACGAAGGGGTTAATAGGTACTGTTGATGTTAACATATGGTGGACTTAAAAGTATGGAAGGACTGTGTTAAATATTTGAAAACTTGGCAGAACCTTGCTGCTGACACTATAGATTGTTTTGTATAGAGACTAGGATGAATGGTTAGTGGAGTTACTGGACAAAGTTTAAATTTCACTGGTTGCTTTTTAGGCTTAAATCACTAAACAGGGAGTTGTGAGTGAATGACAAGGTAAAAAATGGTTCTCTCAATTTTAAAATTATGTAGGGCAGGGCAAAATTGAAAGTGAATTGCCCTATAACTCACTATATAGGGAAATGGCATACCGTGTAAAAACACAGCATCATGCTGTTATAACCTGATGAAGGTAAGCTGATTTTCATTAAGTGAACTATAAATAAAGCCAAATCTGAAATGAACGAATTGCCAAAAGAGGCTACAAAGTTACCGCTTAAAGGCACCAGGAGTCCTTGTGTCGTCTTTCTGACAAAACCAATAAATTTAAATATCGCTGCAAAAATAGCCCTCAGTGCCTGGATGATGGTCACAGCTATAGAAATGAAATTATTTGTCAAACATTTAATTTACGGCATCTTACTGACAGAGCTTAATAAGTTTTTCACTTGCGTCATAAACATGGTAACCATGAGTAGTAAGGAAATTATTTGCTAGACCCGGTTACTTGGTTGGCTTGTTATGTAGACCTTCAAAGATATTGCCATTCTGATACAAGAGACTTTATTGTCCGAGTGGATTTGAAAAAAGTTGGAGGGTTGTATTTTTTAATATATGTGCTGGTGCAAAACTGGGATGTTTTTACATATGCTTGGTGGGGGAAAAAAGTAAAACCACCCTAGTTCCAGTGTGCTTATTTTAGTAACTCTTTGCACAAATGATCGCTGATTGCTAAAGAATTTACATCCCTGTAAGTGTATGGGGTCCACATGCATTTGTTACCCAGTGCATCTGGGTAAATGAATCTGTGACGCCAGGGGATTTCACACAAATATTGCTCTCTTCCCTCTTACAGGAACAGTGAAGAGTAAATGGCATGTTTCACTTGTCCATGAAAACAGTTTTCTGCTTTTTATACACTGGTTATGAAAAGTTATTCATTATTAATCCATTGTGAAGAACTATAGTTTAAATGGATTGTGAATGTTATTTCTCTGCCGATAGATGGCAGTCATTTCTTAAAAGTGCTATTCATTTTGTTGCATATTGCAGACCTGTTTTTTTTTTATTTTTACCTATAGACATACTGTAGTATTGTACAGACATAAATGAATCATACATCCACAATTTATTTTGTTTTAGACAGGTGTGAAAAAAAAGGTGTAAAGTAACAATGCTTTCAAAAATAGACAAAATGCAAAGTGAGTGAGCAAAAGAAAAATATAAATCAAATCAGTATTTGGTATACCCACTGTTTGTAGGCATACATTTTGTAGGTATATAGTTAGGTGTTTGATTAAACAACTATACCAAACAGGTGCTAATAATTATCAAATTCTTTATTTTGAAACACACTCACAACTGAAATAGAAGCAGCTGTATAGGCAGAATAACACTAGATGAGGAACAGCCAAACTCACTAACAAGGTGAGGTTGTTGAAGACCATTTAATGTCAAAAGTCACCATGACAAGACTGAGAACAGCAACAAGCCTCAAGGTAGTTATACTGCATCAGCAAGGTCTCTTACGGGCAGAAATTTCAAGGCTGACATGCGGTTTCCAGATGTTTTGTTCAAGCTATTTTGAAGGCACACAAGGAAACAAGTAATGTTAAGGACTGTAGACGCAGTGGTCAGCCATTGAAACTTGTGTACTAGATAAGGCCATGCTTACTTAACGTCACAATTCGAAGATGTCCAGTCCAGTGCCGCCAGCTTCGCATTGGCAGAAAACAGTGAAAACACTGATATACCCTGTCTGGAGAAGTCTGTTCAGAAGCGGTTTTCATTGAACACTTGTGGCCAAAAAGTCATACCTCCAAAATGGAAACAAGGTTGTACAACGTAACTATTTATGAAAACACAGGAACTACCGTGCAGAAAAATGGCAACAGGTTCGCTGGACTGATTCCTCAAAATGTTTGGCTGTAGTGGAATTGTTTTTTTACTGAAGGGCTAGAGAGCGCAACAAGAATGAGTGTATGCAACAATAAAGTATGGTGGAGGTTCCTTGCAAATGGAGGATTTTGTCAGAATTAATTGTACAGTGTTGAGAAGTACAGGGAGATACTTGTTCATCATGCAATACCGTTAGGGAGCCATCTGATTTTCACCAAATGTAGTATGCAGCATGACAATGGCCCCAAACATACAGCCAAAGTCATAAAGAACTGTCTTCAGCATAAAGAAGAGCAAAGAGTCCTGGAAATGAGACAGAGACTGGATCTCAAAATCAAGTCTGTCTGGAATTACATATAGAAAGAGAAACAACTGAGGCTGCCTAAATCCACAGAACTGAGGTTAATTCTTCAAGATGTTTGGAACACCTACCTGCTGAGTTACTTAAAAACCAAACAAAAAACCAACAAAATGTGCAAGTGTACCTAGAAGAATTTACACTTTTTGAAGGCAAAAGGGGTCACATCAAATATCGATTTGATTTAGAATTTTCTTCTGTTCACTCACTTGGCATTTAGTTAAATGATAAAAAATAAACTTAACATGACTGCTTTTGAAAGCATTCTTACTTTACAGCATTTTCTCACATCTACGGAAAACTTCTGCGCATGTCTATGTGTGTGTGTGTGTGTATCACACAGAGATCAGATTCCTCTTCTTCCCATCACTCAGCCTGTATATGTTTGCTTACTTCAACAACTAATTTGTTTTCCGGTTTAGGGATATGAGTGTAGAAAATCTTCGCTATCTGAGCAGCAGGCAAGCCTTGGCCGACATTGCTCACTTCCAAACTGTAATGACAAAGCAGTTAAAATTGGGTGATCGCAAATGGGTGGTATTTGGTGGTTCATATCCAGGATCTCTTGCAGCCTGGTACCGATTGAAATATCCTCACCTGGCCTATGCAGCGGTTGCCAGCAGTGCACCTGTGAATGCTGTGGTGAATTTCCCTGGTAAGCCGTTATATGCATGCTGTATTTTGTTTCTCTCCTGTATTAAATTGTACCTAATTTTTAGATGTTTAGACATTCGTGCATTTTTATGTATGCCTCCCCATGTCATATTTACTCACTTTTTAGTTTGTTTTATTTCATTTGGATATCTTGCATACAATAAAACCTTAACAAGTTAAAAACTCTATCATCGATGCAAGTTCAGCAGCGCAAAGATGTAATTTAGTTAGTCCCGGCAAACCATCTGCTACACAGAGCCTCTTCCTTTACTTCTGAGCTGAAATAGATAATCAGTCAGTTAATACATGTTTCCTTGATGTACAGTGTGGAAATCACAATAATATTAATCATTTTAGGACAAAACAATCTATTGGTTTATTTATTTTAAGATAAAGCAGACTCCTATTCGTTGGTCTTTTGGTGCAAGTGACTTTACTAGAACTCTTCTTCTTTCTTTTTGTTCTTTAGGAATTTCATGTTCTGTATCCTTATCAAAATCTAAATTACTTGGAAACAGAGATTAACGTTCCATTGCATATGTAATTCTATTAGATTTGGGGAAATCTGATGTTTCTGGAATAGTCAATTTTCAAGTTTGCGTTTATATGACCTGGTCTCTGATACAAGGATCATTCACATTGTCTATCAAATGTGTCCAACAAAGCCATGTACTTGCTCATATTTAGTTTGGGGAAAATATTAGATTGAAAGAAAGTCTAAGGGTCAATGGGATTACAAAAATAAGAATATGATACAAGGGATTTGGCTGCAATATATTACTGAGGCTCGGTAATGAAAATAATCTCCTTGATAATATCACTTTTTAATTCCTTACCCATAGTTACACGGCCTCTCATTTGCATGTGCCTGCTGTTTTAGTTACCACCTCTTGAGGACCGCAAAGGGTTAGAGCTGCCTGGTCTTTTTAGGATGGGCATTACACTGGCTTGTGCAAGTAACTTTGAGAACCTCATCTAGCCAGTGATTATATATGCTTGTGGTGGGTCACAACCATACCTGAGAAGTTCCGGGTACACGGAGCCCTCCCTCATCAGGGGGAATGGCTTTGTGAGGGCAGCCTACCTGCATGAGAATAGCCACATATATGGGCAGGGCTTGCCTTAAACACATTTAATTTGTATGGGGGTGGGAGGGGAACAGGGCAGGGAGTGGGTATGCCTAAACACCTCTACCACAACCTGGAGAACTGGAGAGTTCTCAGGTATGGTCAAGTGACAAAAGCCCTTCATTGCATAGAACACAACAATCAAAATAATATACACATATGCCAATATTTAACATGTTTAGGTTAACTGAAATGGTGCCTGTAGGACAGGTGTACAGTCATGTAATGTATGGAGCACTCCAATGTGACGACATATTCCAGAGGCTTTTCTTGATGCAACTGTGTGACAGAGGCCAGTCTTGTAGCAAATAGATGGTTGTTTTTTATTTATTTTTTAAGCTTGTACAAAGAAAATACTTCTTCCCCACCACATTCAAAAATCTAAAATCTTCTTGTTTAGAATACCTAGAGGTGGTACAGAATTCTTTGGCCCGAAATCATTCTGCTTGTCCCAAAGCCATGAAACTGGCTTCAGACTCAATACTTGAGCTGCTACAATATAAAGAGAACTATAAGAAGCTTACAGAGGATTTCAGGTAAGTGTAAATAAGAGGGGATAACCTCACAAAACTTAGGGTTTATTCACTGAAGTGAGATCTGCCAGGGAAGCTGTGGTTTCAACTCATAGACTTCATACATTATGAAGGTCCATCCCCTGGAACAGCAAGGGTCAGCTGAGCCCTTCTTGCTGGTGAAACTTGGTAGAGTTAGCTCTTATTGAAATGAGAGGCAGTGGAATACCACAATGTTCTCACCAACCATGGTTGGTCATTGAGAATTTATGGTAGCCAATGGGCATGTCTCTCCTTGATGGAACTCCCATGATTTTGTCAGCCAGAGTGATACCACTGGCTTCATGAGCTAATCACCATGGTTCCGTACATTACATAGAAGTGCTACCCTTTGTTTCAGTGCTTAAGAATAACTGGTAACCATGTCCCCACTGCACATAAGTCTGGTAAGGCCCCGGAGTCAATAGAGAACTCAAGACAGTAAATCGTTTGATAAGGACTAACAGTACCCAATGCATAGTGGTTCTAATAAGGCTGAGAGCAACTAGCTGGTAAACATTTTGATAATGCCTAAAAAGAGTTAATGGTGTACTAAGTGGGTAGTGGTTTTGCTAGTGTCTCATTACAGAGCGCTTTCCCAGTGCCAGCCTGCTTTAGCCAAATTGTTTGTCTTTCATAGCTTTCAAAGACCTCTGGTTTGGGTTTTGAATTTCTTGTGAAAATGAAAGTTTAGACTTGGTGGCTCCACTCCTAGTACGTCCTCTCGGCTTCTCTCGTTCTCTTAACTTGTAGATGACTAATTATAAGTCTTAATGTCCTTTTTTTTTTTCTGCCAATCATTTCCAATACAGATTATTATTATTTTGTAACTGTCGTGAAATGTAACCTGACAGACTGTACTCTGTTGCCAATGTAAATATTAGTCATAGTTTTTTAAAGTGTTCCACTTCTTGGTTGTCTCAAAAAACCCCAAAAAAACCCAAAAAAACCCTCTCTACCTGAAATCTAAAGTTCCATCTCAGTCCGAGAAACAGCAAATATTTATTGACTTTGGTGCTGGAAAATGACATGAAGGACCAGATGATGCCAAACTATTTTAGGCAAGAGGAAATAAGTCACATTATATGAAAAAAAAAGTTTCTCAGGTAACGGTGATGATTTGGCTACATGTTTTTCTGTGCGTTAACACTTTCCGTTGCTTTACTGAGCCTACTGGTGGGCATCCACCTTTAAAGAGGTCTTTTGTCTCTTTGTATATTGAGAATATGGTAACAGAATAAATGTTTCATTTTACAGCCGCTGTCTAGTACTTTAATGTATTCCTTGATTAAATCAGTTGCAAGACATAATGTTCTCTATAAAAAGAGCAGGGAACATATTCTTGAAATTACCCGTACATTATAACTCATTTATTAGTACCCGTACTGAGGGCTGGGGAAAATGCATATTTCACACAACAATCCATCATTCTTAACCAACTAAATAAACCCCTCCGCCACGTCTTCCTTTTCTACATCAAATTCTGTAATTTTTCTTTATCTGCGCAGCTAGATGTCACTTGTATTATTGACCGGATACTTCTATGTCTGGAACGTGATTTTACAGCAGAGGAGGGGGTAGGGCTTGCTAGGGTTTTCTGTGGTACTAACTATATTAATTTCTTCCCCAGATACTTGTTTTTTTTGGTTAAATGTGGTGTATTTGTTTGCATTCAGAATGTTCTCTATGCATAAGCAATAGTAAAATTAATAGTGTTACCAACAGTAATAATAATAGTAAATGAGAGAAAAAAACATAAGGGTTAATTTAGGGGCAGTTATGGTTAATGGGGTGTTTAGGGTTAATTTAAGGGCAGTTATGGTTGATGGGGTCTTTAGGGTTAATTTAGGGGCAGTTAATGGATGGGAGTGATGAGGATGATGAGTATGAATTTTATGATAAATAAAACTTGAGTTCAATAACTATGTAATACATTTTTTTTTTCAAATTTCGGCCCTCAAAATTAAGGTGCGTCTTATACATGGGAGCGTCTTATTAAAACTAACTATTACACTATTACATAACTATTACAGCCTGCTGCCAATATACATTATTACATTATTAGCCCCTCCTTCTGACCATACCATGACTTTGAGAGGTCCTCTCCCCTGTAATCATCCCCAGAGTCCCTTTGCCCTCTCATTCACTAAGCCATACCTCTCTTTTACTTACTCCCTGTAGTTCAGGTATAGATCAAATACACAACACATGGAAACGGCACGTGCAACTGAATAAGGCATAAAAACCCTTTTTTTGCAGATATACATAAATAATAGCATTGCAGGTATAGATCAACAGAACACACAAACCCAGCATTGCAAGTATAGATCAACTGGAAATTACATAAATCCCCTAAATTACAGACATAGATCACAGGTAGCACACCCCAAAGCCAGCCCTGGCATCCACACTGCCCACATAGAACCTGACCAGCACCCAAATTACACACATAGGATATGCCATCTTTGTCCCCAAGCAGCCCAACGTACGCCATCTCTGTCCCTAAGCAGCCCAGTGTACGCCATCTTTGTCCCCATCAACATGCTGCCTGTGCCATCTTTGTCCCCATCAACACGCTGCCTGTGCCATCTTTACCTTTCCACAAATCAATTATACACCTAAGAGTCATACAAACACTTTTTACAGTCATTCACTAATTCACACAATCATTTATTCTTTCACTCACACAAATTATTTACACATTCATTAATGAGTTCTCACAAATTCATTAATTATCTCACTCATTCACAAACTGCATCCACACATTAATCCATTCATTCTCTCACTCATTCTGACTCTTTATTTCAATATCCTTGCTACCCTTTCTCGCTATCTATCCCCCTCTCTCCCCCTTTGTAGTTCACTTATCTTGCAGAAGTCCTGCGGTGGGAACGCGAGGCCCCTGTCTCACTGCTCTGCCGTGGTGCGGGCGGCTTCACTGCTGAGCACCAGAATATGACATAATATTCTGGCACTCAACATTAAATGCCAGCACCGCAACCGAGACAAAGGCCACGCGGGGGAGATTGAGAAGCACTGAGCGGTTGCTGAAAATGTATATTCCTGAGCGACCGCTTGGCGCCCCTCTCTCCTCCACGTCTATCATGGCTGCACACAAAAAAAAAGGACGGCATTTCAATTGGGGGGTACACTTCTGACACCACTACTTGTTTAGCTTAATTCAGCTGAAACAGACTATATAGTTTGCTGCAGAATTCCCCTGAGCCCCACCGTCTTCCAAAGATTTCCAGGTGAACCTTTCGGTATCTGTGTGGCTGAGAGTGATGTTCTCCAGCTTTTTAATATGGACTTTGGTGACAGATAAAAACCAGATTTAGGATAGCCATATGTCCATCCTGTGCATGACTAGATGATTTCAATAGGAGCACTTTCCTGCCATTGATTGGTTGAAGCACCCAATTAGTGGCTAGATTCATCAGAGGAGGGGCAGCTGCAGCTTTTTTTTTTTTACATGCACAGGGTAATTTAAATATGAAATAAATTGAGTTGTCAGTTTCATAGGGTTTACTCACTAGGGAAAAAAGGTTCTTAATATTTTTGTGGTATTTTTATTTTTACCATATTCTGTGGTAATCTGCATCTTCAAGAAAATGAGTTATTTCTTTCTTTCTTTCTCCCCTTCTTTCTTTCTTTCTTTCTTTCTTTCTCCCCTTCTTTCTTTCTTTCTTTCTTTCTTTCTTTCTCCCCTTCTTTCTTTCTTTCTTTCTTTTTCTCCCCTTCTTTCTTTCTCCCCTTTTTTTTTCCAGTATTCTGTGAACCTAAATGTTTAATGCTTGTGAGTGACTTTTTTTAAAATAAATATGTGCATTTCTGTGTGAAACACGAGATAATGCAGACTTATATGGAACCTTTTTATCCCAATAGACTCTGTAAATTGCTCCAGCTACAGTCTGACATGGACATATCATTCTTCCTTGATTCAATTGCAGAGTACATAATGGACATTGTCCAATACAACAATGATAACCGTGAGTTTGAGGTAAGCTATTTTTTTCCTAAGTTTCTAATCTAGTGTTTTTTCCCTATTTTCAAGCTTTATAAACTTTTTGCATATTAGTATGGATTGACTTGCTGAATTGGGAGGCTTCAACATGAATGTCTGCAACAGTAATTTGTAAGTTATGAGCAATTATCAAAATACTGTATTTTAGGGCTAGGAGCCAGTGTAAGAAAAAAATATAGTATTTGTAGTACAAGAATATTCACAGCAGACCAAACCTCCACAATCAAGCACTGTAGATGACTTAAGAGTAGTACGCCAAGCTCAACCAAGAAAACTGAATCGAAAGACGTTCCAGACATATTTAACTGTAAACTGATCTCCATGAGACCTTGGCCTAGAGAAACATATTGACCAAGTGTGACGTTGTGCATTAAACAAGATATCAAACAGTTGGTCCTGTGAAATTGGACCTCGCCAACAGCATCCAGCAAGGACTCTCATAAGACTTTACATAAGATGGCGACGGACATAGAAAGCCTGCAGTGGGAGTTTTCCAACTTACAAGATGCTCAGGAGGACCTAGAGGAAAGGGTGAGACAAACAAATCTCTGATTATGAGGCTTACTGGAGTCAGGCAATGGCCTACATGCTTTCCTTCTGAAAATTTTCCTACATTGAGTAAGGAGCAGTGCAGCATCATCAGTGCTCATAGAGCTTTAAGGACAAAACTAGCTCTCACAGAAAGACCAAGGAAGGTAGTCGCAAAACTTGAGGATTCTAACGTCGGAGTACAAATACCTAGAGCGGCAGGACTAACAATACTTGGACTTCAAGATTCAGGATTTTGCAGACTTGCCGCCCCACACGCTTCAATGCAGGAGGGAGATGTCCCCCCCCCCCACACACACAGAGCACCTTTGGGGCCTAAATGTACCCTACCAGTGGCACTTCTGATTTGGCCTGCAGGTCACAAGAAGCAAAGTAAGGTGCCTTCCATAGAAGAGGCATAAACCTTCCTCTGCTGAATCTTCCAAGGCAAAGGGCTAGACAAGACCCTGTCCCACACTACCTCCATAAGTGGGTAACTGTTCCAAGCTAGGAGAGAAGGCAATACTAGACTATGAACATTATTCACTTACACACCCATTATTACCGAACCACAGAACCAATTAGCCCTTAGGATATGTGCAGTTTCCTCACAAGCCATAGCTAGAAAATGGACCTGAGGTGCTCCAACAAGACCAGAAGTTTTGACCAACATCTAGAACTTACTAGGTATGGACAAAAATCACAGCAAGGCTCCAGGACAAGGTGCCCAAACTTCAAGCCATATGGAAACCATGGATGACTACATTTCTGGCCCCCCAGTTTAGCAACACTTCCTTATTCCTTTTTCTCTCTTTTATTCCTTTTTTTAATTTTGTTTTTTTTTACTTGTTTAATTGAATGTTATTGGTCAACGACTATGACTTCTGGTAAACTTCAAATTAGGTTGAGAACAAGTGTTAAAATGGCCAGAATGCTAGTTGAAACAAGTAACCTATATCAAGGAGGCAATGCCATATTTTCCCCGCCTGTTTCACTGCTGAGTTATTTTAATGTTTGAAACTCCCTTTCTTATGTAATCAGGCGTGCTCCTGTAACAGTTTATTATATTTATCTAAAAGCATCTCCTCAATGATATGCTCACATGGTTCTGGATTGTGAATTCTTATATACTTGTGAAAAGCTAAATAAATACATTTAAATAATAAAAAAGGTTATCCATATGTTTAACAGGAGAGTCTAGCAATGTCCTCTTTAATGATGATGTTGGAATAGGGAGGAAGGGAAATGTTTTTTTTTTTGGGATACAAGTTGAGGCAGGAGTCAATGACTCGGGGTCACTCAGCGAATGCCAAAAGTCTTCCGGACATACATCAACAAGCTATATGGTACTAACTACTGAACTTGTCAGATGTTGTTTCAGACCCTGGCTAAATGCCCGTTTGGGTAACTAAGGTAAATTACATTATATCCAAGACCGTTGAAATATTCCGTACTGGAAGTTTTGTATCATTTAGCACAAACTTGCGAACATCAGTCCATACAACGGTATCTCCAAAAGCTACTATTTGTGAATAAAATATACAGAATGTTCTTGCTAAGAGATGAACTTTAAAGCTAATGGATAATGTGGGAGTGAAATAATGCAAGTGGATGCAGAGGGGATGAATGTGTATGGGGTGACGGATATCTGTTGTTTTGCATTTCAATTGGCTTTTTCACTGTTATGGTTACCAATCTGATAGGGATTCTTATCCGCTCTAAAATTCTTCTTTGTTTATGTAGCACTCATTTTATTTGTAAGTGGAATCCACAAGGGATTGAGCAGTTTGACGAGTGTGGGCAAAGGTCTATTAATATTGTGCTCTGTATTTGAAATGCTTACTTAGCATGACTTTTTTTTTTAATGATACGACATTATAAAGATTTATATCGGAAATCTCAGATTGCTGTTGCAACATTGAGGAGTGTGAAATTTCATAAACTCTTGGCCAAACATCTCAGGCTGACATTTTAAATGATCATGTGTTAGACATTAGCTCTAAAAGGGTCTGTTTCCAGGCTGAACTCGTTGTGGTTTCCGTTTTCCTTCCAGCTGAGATCCCAACATGAAATAAAATGTTTTCCTCCCATTCAAGAGAGAAGAATATGCCAGCATTGTACCGTGCTGTTTTTATTGGAGTGAATGGGGTATACAACAGGACCCAGCCTCTTGAAATCTTCATGGGAAGAAGATGAAACTAGTAATTTATACACTGACTTTCAGAGATTTAAACTTCTCAACTTTTTGAGTTAGTTCAGTAAAGAAACAAAGAAACTAAACCACAAATCCAAAATCTATGGAAATTAAAATCTCCCTGCTATATAACCTCAAAACCACAAGAAAGAAAGAGGGGAGGGTAAATACAGAAAAAAGTGCTCCCTACTGAAGTGAAAAACATACCTTTTTAATATAGTTACACTATATAACGTTGTATCATAATATAAATAAAGAGTTAAAATGAATTGTATAACACATTGTGTTGAGGGGGATAGTAATATTAAGACCAATTCAGATCTAAAAAGATAACAATCCCCACAAAGTTGCCATCATTGTGGTCAACCAAAACAAAGCTATTGTTACAAGGCGAGATTCATTCTCTTTCCCTAAAGACTGATAAGCGACCAATTTTTCAGCAATTTAACTTTTATTTACAATAGTATAGTATTGATAGTCTTGTCTCACCTTTTTAGTGTTAAAAGGAATGCCAATGGTGTTAATGCAGTCCACGGACATGCCTCCAATTGTCATGTTGTTATTCTTAAAGAGGGATACTTGGGAAGTATGCAATAATACAGCGTATCCTTAGACTACTTGGATGCCTGAAATGCAATGAAGTGGAAGCATGAACATCTTGTTTATCTACTAGAGGTGTTTGATATTAAGAGGAAAATCAGTTTCAGGAACTAAAGTCTGTGATCTGGATAAAGAACAAATTGGGCAAGAGGCAGATTTTGTGCAGGGAGATCATGGGAATGTGGAATGTGTTGGCAAACAAAGCGCCAAGTAAATGCAGGGTTTATGCTTCAAATACACAGGTACTCTAAAACACATTCTTGCACAGACGAGACTTGGACACATCAGAATAACCTCAGCAGGGATATTTGTACAAGTGTGTTCTGTTTGATTAGATAGCATCACAGCATCCTTTCCAGCAGTGAGATCGTCAGAGATTTTGCTTACCAGTAAAGTTCCAACTCCTGATGTGTTTAGTGACGTTGAAGAGGTCATTATTAAATCAAGCCAGCTGTTTATTTTTATTTGATACTAGAACTGCCTCTCACTTTCCCAGAACCTTTCATAATCCTTGCAAGTCTTCCTTACTGAAGCCTCTGCCAAACAGGAACGTAACTAGCCAGGAACAAAGACATAGCCCTAGGGAGTTGGATTACAGTTTTGGCTTTGATTCTCATTAACCTTTCTTTTTGTTTAGCAACCATAAAACAGAAATAAATGTACATTTTTATCAGTTGAAACTCTTTTCAGTTTAATTTACAGAATTTACAAAATGTTTTGAAATCTGTAGAATACTGTGAACATTATGTGTAAGGATGCAATTCACGTTTTTGATTGGGTTAAATATGATTTTAGCACCTGTTTCTGACTCTAGGGTTTATTTACTAAAGAGTTTACAGTAGACTTTTGGTTTTAACTCTTCCGCTTCAGTATTAATTATGTGGGGTCCAAACTAACAAGTTTCTTCGCCAAGAAGGCCTAAGCTGACCCTTCCTGCCGCAGAAGCTCACTAATTTATAATGAATAGACCTCTATGTGGGGTACTACAGTACCCTTTTAAAAGTTCCTACTCCATCATAGAGTGTTGAATATTAACAGAATAAAGCAAGATTTCTGATTTGTGCCTAAACTAGTGGAATATTTGGGAGAGTTCTTGTGTTAAAATCATATATACCACTTTGTTGCGTTGTCATCATAGATAGCTGCTCATTCTTTGCATATTTACTAATTCCATTTCAGGGTGTGAAAGGAGGCAATGTAACTATCCAGGTGGTGTGCGATATTATGGATAATGAGTTGTTGGGTGCTCCATATGACCGATTTGTTGTTGTTATCCAAACCATCCTAAATGCTTTGGGACAAAAGTGTATTGATGTACAGTACAAGAATTTTGTACAAGAAATGAGAGATGATAGCTGGGAAGGACCTGCATCACAGGGGGGTAAGTTTAACAAAACCTCATGTATTTCTAATGTATCAATGTTTGAACAGGATAATTAGTTGTATAGAAACTATAGCTTGCATATTTTACTATTGGAATAACTAACATTATCCCTTCTGTCAATGTGTGTTAATAGCATTTAAGGCTAATATAATGCTGTGTAGCCAAAAAAGGGGTTCACTAGTGTTAACTGTGCAGTACATTTTACTATTTTTCAGTACTATATCACACAACCATCAATCATAAATCTTAATTTAATGTGTAGGTGTTCCTCTGTCTCCTCATTGAATTGTTCTAATATTTCTTAAAGGGGATTGTTGCCTACAACATAACAATTACTGTATCTGCTCGATTATAAGACGACCCCCCAAATCTGAATATTAATTTAGGAAAAAAAGAAAAACCCTGAATATAAGACGACCCTATAGGAAAAAAGTTTTACCAGTAAATGTTAATTCATCTAAACTATTTTTTTTTTAATAAAAGCTATGATTGAGAAAAATATTTTGGTTTTATTTCCTTCTATTTTCCAACCTGCCCCCCAGTTATGCACATCTGCCCCAGAAATGCCTTATACCCCCTATATGCCACTGTGCCCCATGATATGCCTTTTAACCCTCTAAATGCCACTGTGCCCCATGATATGCCTTTTAACCCTCTAAATGCCACTGTGCCCCATGATATGCCTTTTGACCCCCTATGTGCCACTCTGCCTCCAGAAATGCCTTATACCCCTATATGCCACTCTGGCATTTAGAGGGTTAAAAGGCATATATTGGGGAAGAGTGGCATATAGGGAAGTTTAAGGCATTCAGGAGGCAGAGTAGCGTATAGAGGGTTAAAAAGGCATTTTTGGAGGCAGAGTGGCATTAAGGGGGTTAAAAGGCATTTCACAGAGCACTCTGCCTCTAGAAATGCCTTATGCCCCCCATTTAACACTCCCCCCCCCCCCCCAAACTTACCGGTGCTTCTGACTTCCCTGTCATGTAGCCGTGGCAGCGTGTAGATCCCACGCACTTACGTGAATCGCGTAGACCTCTACACGCTGCCCCAGCCACACACCGGGGACTCAGAAGTGGGGCGGGCGGGAGTGGGGGAGACAGGAGGATCCAGGTCCCCTGCAGCTGCGGGGGATCTGGATCTTAGTCGTCTCATAGTCAGACCTATTTGAGGTCTGATTATAAGACGACCCCGATTATAAGACGAGGGGTATTTTTCAGAGCATTTGCTCTGAAAAAACCCTTGTCTTATAATCGAGCAAATACGGTAATTTGATGACTTACTGCTTAGGCAATTCATAAAATGTTCATAAAGTAACCTCTACCTCAGCGGCACTAGCTGATACCATCTAGTAATTTTATAGATCTGATTGATCTAGTTAATTTTCCACTGTTCGCCCATTGTAGTGGTAATATCTACACATAAGGTTATATATACACAAAAAAGCTACATATAAAAAGCCACCATCTTGTAATTTGTTCTCAAGAAGTCCAATGTGCCATTTGCTATTGCTACAAATTAATTTGGCCCGTACGGACTGTAGTAACCATCTCTTTTAATAGTTAGGACACTTTGACATGCTTACCATTATGTCGTCTCCTGGCACCAAGCTTGTTTTCATGTAATTTGTCCTCTTCATGCTACCTTATTGATGTACGAGAGTAACGGCACTAAATAACTTATCCTATTACGAAGGAAAACCCGAGGAGAAGCAAATGTATTCCTTAAGATTTTTTTCCCTTTCCACAGAATAAAAGTAGAAAACATCATGTCTTTAGACTACAAAGAATTGGATGGAATACACAAACATTTAGGTTAATTAAACCCAGCTCTTATCTGACACAACATTTTGTTCTGAACAAATTAAATTCAATTTTCAGTATCCTCCTGGGGTATTGGCCTTTTTTATTTTGAAGTGGTTGGTTCCAATAGGAAGCTATGTTATTACTTACTCTTCATGTTGGTGAAATAATTGCTTAGATATTCCAGCATGTATGCTACATGCCTTCTAAAACAATTATATGTGCTTATTTATAACTAAAGCAAAATTACAGTAAATGCAAATAGTGAATTAAAAATGCATTTAATAATGCTCTGATTACTTGGCCTAGGTTTGCTCGGGTTTATTAAATGTATACAATGATCAGTATCTGTGTAAAACAACAATGAAGATATGTTATTGAGTGCAACCAATAACTCCATGCCTTCTGCTTGCTACCTCTTTGATAACGTAAAACTTTTTCAGCTCTGATCTTAGATAAACATCCATCTGGTTGTTATTACTAGTGTTTGTTCAGTTGCGGGAAACGGAAATACACTTTGCCAAAACCTTAAAATTCTCAGTCATCTGAGTTCACCCGGCTGCAAGCTTTAATGTAAACATTGGAAACTGTTCACTTTAAGATTGTTCTGTGAAGTGATTATATATTACACCTCTTCTTTAATTCTGTTGAGAAACACAAGATATAATTTAGAATAGTCTGGATTTTTTGTGTAATATTGGCTGTGTTCTGGGCAGGGCCAGTCTGACGATCACAAGGCGGCCCTGGCACTTTAAGGTCCACTGGGCACATACCCAAGACCAGTCTGAGACTGGATATTACTCATGGTTAGGATCTGTGAATAATATAATGTTTACATATTCTTTGTCCAATAGGAAGGCAATGGGTGTACCAAACATGCACAGAATTTGGTTTCTTCCAGTCTACAGATTCCGATTCGCAGCCCTTTTCCGGCTTTCCTCTTAGGTAAAGTAGCATATCAATCTTGTTAGATAAAGTGTAATAGGCAAAGTAATGTCTGTAATAGTTAATAAGAGATTTTCTAAACACTTAGCTTGCCTTAACCTGGTATTAAAGATGATCCATGTGCTCCATTCTAACCACACAATGGAAAACACAGGAATCGTTCCCGATATGACATGACTGCTTAGGCCTATGTCCTTAAGACATTACAAATTCGCAACTTAAACTGGGGTGATTTTTTACCCAACCAAAGGTCAACTGGGTCTGGGCTTGAGAAGCTTTACTTCCGTAGCTGTGACTACAAGAAAAGATGGTGGGTGGAAAGTGCATGCGGATGAATACATATGCAGTTGAATAATGATGATATTCCTCCTCCTCTACCAAGATCTATTGACGATAGATTGATCTGTAACAAGGAAGAGGAGGACTTCCTGCCAAAACAACTTTGCCCACTCCAATATCATCACTAACATAGTAATAATAATTTAAGGTTCAAAGAAAACACACAAATCCATCATGTTCAACCTCGCTGTTGATCCAGAAGAAGGGAAAAACCCACATTGAAGTGCTTTCCAATTGTGGCTCAAAATGGGAAAAATGCCCTCCTGTTTCCAAAGTGGCAATCTCATGTCTCACTGGATCAGCAAGCAAACGTTGTACTTAATATAACTTGTATATAATGACTTTTTCAGTATAAACAACTTCTCTAGCCTTTCTTCAAATCTCATCTGCCATTTGCCTGTCCAGTCCTCCTCGTTGACATCACCTTGTAGTGGAGGAACCTCTAGGTCAGACTCTATTACCTTACCTAATTTTGTTTCATCTACATAAACCAATACACGGCTTTCAACTGCACTCCACTGCAAGATGATTAATAAAGACTTTACATAACATTGGGCCTAGGACAGAACCTTGAGGAACTTCACATACTACTATTGTCCTATTGTAGAATTTTCCATTAACAACTCTCAGAACAATTTTTAAGCAAGTTTTCAATCCTGGTGCAAAGCGTATTGCGTAAGCCTATCTCTTAGCTCTTCTATCTTGCCCTTTCATTCATTAGTGGTGTAACAAAAAGGGAATGGAAACATAATATCACTGTAATAAAATCATGCTATTTAGCTAGCTTAAGTGTCAATCAACTATACACAAATGAAAAAAAACTAAAAAAGCTGTAAGTCTTATGATTTTAATGTATTCCCTTGTCATCAGTTATCATATCCAGCAATGTTCCGATATTTATGGTTCAGCTTTCAACCTGTCCACTGTTACGGATGCTGTTCAACAAACAAATGAATATTATGGAGGATTTGGAATAAAGAGCAGCAGAATCATTTTTCCAAATGGATTGATTGACCCGTGGCATGCACTTGGAATTAATTCAAACCTCAGTAGTGACTGCTTTGCTATACAAATGGAAGGTAATATTTTACAACAATTACAACGTATCTGTGCATTGACCGCTTAATATTAAGTGTGTGTGTGGGGAGCAGAGCAGTTGTGTTAAAAGCCATCTTACTCTGAATTAAAAACATGTAAAGTTTCCAATGCATTTAAGAATTCTGGGCCAAACATGCAGATACGGACAGAAGGTATCCCACATTTTGATTCCTTGTCCACTGTTACATATACTCTCTGGACGGTCCCGTACTACTTTGTACAAAGTATAGTACGTGCTTGACTTAGTACATTGTTCTTATCATACCATGCAAAGTGTTTATCGCTACCTCTGCCGTACTGATGCATTTTAGTTGTATTGCAAACTGTACTGACTTATTTGGCCGCAATGAATGATGTTAGATCACCGGGCTTTTTTCACATAGAGCTCCTCTTATTACGATCGGGCGTTAATGGTGAATTCTTTCATATTAATGCTTCTCGATTTTGAGTTGCAGATATTCCAGGTGCGTTTGTCTTTATGGGACAGCATTCTGTGCTAAACAGCCCCAGCAACGATATCACAATATTTTAATTTGCACTACTTACCTTTCTGGGCAGCAGGGAAAAATCGCAAATGCATAGATGGGCACTCATTCACTAATTTAAAGGTGACATATAGGGTGCATATAATGTCTGGAAGTGTCTCTTTAGTAACTTCACTAGCCAATGTTATGTTTTGTGATTGATTGCTTCGGTGCAGGTGCATTGGCAAACCCTTTTAGAATGTGAATGTTTTTTTATTTATTTTTTTAAAGAATCCTAGTTTTTAACTGCATATTTTTCATATATTTTCTTTCTGTCTAGTAATGAGTAGAATGTCTTGGTCGTAATCATTCAGTGGGACCCTTTCAACGTCCATGGAGAAAAGGACTTTATTAGATAAATAAGACTTCATTAGCGTGGCCCTGTGTGACAATTACCCGAAAATCACAACATCCTAGAATGGCAAACATCCTCATAAAGGAAACTTATTGAAACAAAATGAAAAAATATTTAAATTCTAAACCATAAAACTGTCTTTAATACACACAAAAAACATTGAGTGCAATTACTGCACCTAGACTACAGAACCTTTTAAGGTCCTTTTTTTCTGAAAAACACATTCCTGTAGCTTAAGGGTTCAAAAGAAGCTCCGATGTTTTTTTTTGTGTTAAAGGCCCTTTAGGCCACAGGAGCAGCAAGAAGGCATGCAGCATCTCTGAAACAAGCTCCTGCAATTAATAATGGTGTGATGTGGAATTCTTACATTTCATTTTTAGAATATGTAACTACCTTTTCTATTATTGTTCGAAGTGGATGAGTTAAGCTGTAAAACAATTAATTTAACACAACTTGGGGCAAAAAAGTGAAAAATTGCAGGTTAACATGTTAAAATGTAAAACATCTATTATTCAGAAGTATAACCCTTTAAAATGTAGGACATGAACATCTTATCTAAGAATATTTTTGTTGTTGTTGTTCTGCTTTCAGATTGTATAAGATTGTGTCATAATGCTGACATATTTCCCTTAAGTAAACAGCCTTGCAATAGATAAACAAGTGTTAATGCTTTGTCTATCTTGCATTTTGGATAACCTGTTTCAATTTTTGTGTTTGACAAAAAAGTAACAGTGGAGAAACAATACAGATGAATTGTCAGCCCAATAAGGATTTATGTAACTCATAGCTTTTTAATAGCCTTTCCTGACAGTAATTGGCTTAGCCCACCAAGACAGACTTCCATCAACACTGGGTTCACAATAAATGGGATTTCTCTGAAATAGTAACAGCGTAAAATGCAAGTGACCCCCAACAAAAAATCAAAATAACAGATATCTAGTTCTCTATTTTAAACTTTGAAAGCTTCAGATTGATATGCGAAAAGGTGAGACTAGCTCAGTCAAGAGCAGAAACCAGGGCTGCCATCAAATATTTTAGGGCCCAGAACAAATGGTCTGTACCCCTCTTCCAAGATGGCCCTTTACTAAGATTGGACCCCTCCACACTACCAGGATTTTCTCTTCGACTGATTTTTTTGGTGGCAAAGATTGCATAGGCAGGCTTTTTGGGGACACTGGTGGCAAAGATGGAACAGACAATCTGTTCTGGGGCACAGACAAGCTGTTTATTACTAGACATTACACAGTCACACAGCTTCTTTCCTGGTGCTGGCACAGCTTTTACTCAGCTCTGTTTGAAGGAGGGACTCTGAACTCTGAATCAGGAGAATTAAGACTTTGTTCCTGATTGGCTGAGACCTCCTTCACTCCTTCTGATTCCATAGTCCGGCCGTCAAGCTTTTTTTTTTTTGTGTGCAAAAAATGTAGGGAGACTACCGATTGGGCCTCCAGGACGGCTGTGCCCCTTACAACTGTAATGGTTCTACTCACCTGATGGTGGCCTTGTCAGAGACAACTTAAGTGGCCTTCCCTTTCGTGCATCCCTACTCATGGGATTCTGACATTCTAGCTCACTTATGCAATACACTCATGGAGATTTCTGATCTGTATCATGTGAGTTCACCCTTCACACACTCACAAAGGCATTCTAGAACCGAATTCTAGTATCCACAGACTGATATACTGAGATGGGGGAGAGTTCTTTTGTGTATTGCCCAGTCTGTGTATTTTGATTGGCCTTCAGTTACTAAAAATGCGATCTTCCTAATGTCAACTTTTTTGTTAACACTTTCAAATGAAGGGCAGGTTTTTTGCATTGATCAACATCTCATCATTACTAATACTAAAACCTTTTCCCATAACCAAAATACTGCATATGGGAATTATTGACATCTACCTTTTAAAACTGCACGGACATGTTTTTGTATCTTTGTCTGTAATTAGGAAAAGTCTGTAAGTTTTCAATAGTATACCTTTTTACATTAGCCAATATGTCCGTTTTTAATAAATTGGCTTGTTCAGATATTTCCATCATTTCCAGGTGCAGCTCACTGTGCAGATATGTATCCTGAGAGACCTGGAGAGCCGTCTGTTTTACCCATGGCAAGAAACTTTATCTTTCAGCTGCTTACAAAATGGCTACAATCATAAACAACTTCAAGATGTCCACTTCAAGTCTCAGTTCTGTTGGTCCAACTATCTAATTTGTGCTCTAAAATGGTAATAAACTTATTGTACAATTACAACTACAACTAAGAGAAAAAAATTCACAATCGATTGCTGTGTCTGTGTTTCAATGTTGGCATTATACGGTACGGCTTCCTGAAATGTCTGGAACATTCAAGGAACCATGCAAATAAATATTTGATGGCATTGTATATGCTTGGGTTGTTTTTTTTTGTTTTTTTTTTAACCATTTCTAATGATGCATGTTTGTTAATCACAAGTCGGTGCATGAACATAGTGTAAAGAATGGGACAAAAGTCTCCAAAACAAGCATGGATTTTGTTTGTGTTCTTCTGATGGCATAAATACAAAGGTTTCGAATGACTGGACCTTCAGTACAGAGTTACATGGAATGCCCATACAGTAACAGTAAAATAACTTGCCTTATATTTTGCTTTTCATTTAAACATACTTTGTGTATTATTTTCAGTTAAATGCAACACAAGGGAGAGGGACAAAAATCAGAGGGGATGAAATAGGAATATCTTCTAACCCTTGTTACAGTCCTAAAGATAGGTGCTGGTCCTGATGCTGTCAGTGTTACCACATATCTAGAGAAACTATGTGTATGTTTTAAAAAAGATTGAATTCATCATTCAAAAAATTTACAATGTAGGTTGGAAAAAGTATGTGAACCCCTAGGCTTATCACTTCAACAAAAGCTAGATGGAGTCAGGAGTTGGCAAACCTGGAGTCCAATCAATGAAATAAGCAAACGTTTTGAGTTTGCTATTCTCAAGAAGAAATCACAGAAGACCTACAATCAAGAATTGTTGATTTGCATAAAGCTGGAAAGGATAACAAAGTAATCTCAAATAGTTTACATATCCATCAGTCCACAGTTAAATTGTTTATAAATGGAGATGTTTTAGTACCGTGGCTACTCTCCATAGAAGTCGTTGCTCAGCCAAGAGGTCTCCAAGGGCTCAATGAGGTAAAAAAAGGACTCTAGAGTCTGGGGCTGCCTTCCAGATTTGGAGCTACTGGGAAGCTCGGTAGAAGTTGTGATGCAGCAGGACAATGACCTTAAAGCATTGGAGTTAATCTACTACAGAATGGCTTAAATGGTCTGATCTGCAGGTACTGTGAATATTTAATGGGTGTGTTCAATAAGGTCAAGAAAGATTTCTATGGTTTGTGTGTCGTTAGCTTAAGCACATTGTGTCTGTCTAAACGTGTTACTTTAGATGTCAGATCACATTTTATGAACAATTAATGTGGCACACCAGTTAATTCTAAAGGGTTCATGTGTGTGTTTGTGTATAATATAAACTGTGTATAGATATATATGACAGAGATACATAAGAAGGAGGGTAGAGAATGAAAGAGCGTTGATAGAGGGAGAGAGCAAACAAAGAGAGACAGAGAGAAACAAAATTTGTCTAGCGAGGAAGGTCATTGACAAAACTAAGAGAGAACCACACTATTGGAAGGTGTTCTATTCAATGCAAATCTGAATCAAGAACCTGCTTGCACAATAATTGCCAGATGTTTTGTAACAGCAGCTGTCTAATTAGGACTATCCTTTAATGTGCTTAAAATTCAGTATTCTACTGTAAAATAGCTGGGAGAATATGTTCAAGATGTGGATGACAAGACACTTCAGCCTTTTTTTCTAAACCAACGGTTACTGTGTACATGTTCAGCTCATATTTAGGATGAGAGAAAACACAACTATATTTACATAACTCATTTTATTTTGGAATTGTAAAAACTGGGGAAAACACCCAAAACAAAACAAAAAAAAACCAAACCTTGAAACCTTACTCCCTCTCTAAAGAAGAATGCATCCCAAACCACATGATTTACAAGTTGCAGCCCCCCTAATCCATAGTCCGACATATGTTTCAGCATATGGGGGGATTATGCATTTGCAAAAGGGACATACTGCTATAATAGGCATTGACGTGGATATGATGGCCGAAGTATCCCTTTTTAACAAGAAACTTGTTTATAACTATGAATGTTTTTTTTGTATAGTCACTTGCTATAATTTCTTTTTCATTAAATCACCTAATAACAATCTGTGATGATTTAGGAACAGTTAATGTTTTTTTACATTAAGTGGAAATGTGTTAATTTCCTTATTTGTGTTTTTCAAGAGATACTATACCTGCAGGGAGTATGAGGCAATTTTCATATAAAAAATAGAATGTGATTAGAGCCCCGTATTTAGGATGCAGGGGGTCCTTGCCATTTTGAGAAGTTTCAATAGATGCAAGCAATAAAACAGAATAGATTGTATTTCATTTCCAATATTTAAAGCCAAAAGTTACAAATATAGAGGCACATTGGCTCCTTCTCTATGCAGCAAAGCATAAAAAACTATTCTGTAGCATGGATCCTGGAGTTACATAGAACAGGACATAGAAGGCAAAGGGGGGGTGGTGTTCAATTGCTAACACAATTAGCACGCCCCCCCCAAAGTATGCCACTGCTTCCAGTACAACACCTACAATGTCTACAACATTGTATAAAATACATTTACGTAGTGATGGATTAATAAGACTCCAAGCAGAGTCAAATTGTCCACCCGTGGTATTTAAGATGTATTTATGGATATAAATAAAATGAACAATAGATGATAGGTAAACTTTCATGATTAATTTACATCTGAAATGAACTCACCATGAGATTTATCAGAATACAATAACCTAAACCAGTGGACCACTATGGGTTTGTCTATAAAGAAGGCATGTTCTCTAAATGTAGCAGACATGTAACGACTGGTTCAATCTACGTAATTCTACACAGGGTTCCCATTAAACCATTGGCATCTTTGTAGACTAAACTGTACTACATACAGTGCTAATATATTAGTTAATTTGTATGACGCTTCCATGGCCAGTCTTTGTGGTGTGCACCATTGAACTGGTGAAGACCAATTTTGGATGATATGTCTGCATATGGTCACTGTTCATAACACCGACGGACATCCTGCCCAGTGTACATCAATCTCCAAGTCTCTGTTGTAGATTGAAAAGAAAATGTATTTAAATAATGACTGGTTGCACCATTGCCCACTTGCAAGTTAATCATATTCTTCATTTTGTCTCAATTTTCACTTTCTGCTTGTCTAGTTACCATATGTCATTCATTGGTGAACTTCAGATATCCTAGTCCCAGGTAGGTTTTGGAGAAATACTTGTATTCCTTTTGCGTCACCAAGCACTATCAATCCTTAATGGTTTTGCACTAATGGTGAGTTTTGAGTCACTTGACCAACTTCTGCATCGCCCCCCCTACTAAAGAGGTTTATAAACCAGATGTTAACCATAACAGACAATACAGATCATATGTTAATGGCAAGAAATGGGACAGATTATGGTTACATAAATGTCATCCTTCCTCAGTATATTGATAGAACTCTATCACTACACCGGAGAGGACAGGCACCTGGGTTATGTTTGAGTTTTTTGGTTGTTAACCTTCACCAGAAATGTCACCGGTTATTGGCACAGTTTAAACAATTCGCTGGAAGGAGATGCATTTGGGAAAATGTACCTCCTCGCTGCCATGGTTTGACCAGGAGAGGGGTATTTACTAGGATACATGTAGGAATGTTGTTTTATCATCTTTCAGAAATGACATTGTTCCAGCAACATGCTATATGGGTTAAACCTACCAAAGAACCACTGATAGAGCAGATACTGTACAACAGATAAGGAATTATATATGAAGTGTGCGTTATAAAGTCCCAGATTTATTAATCAACTGGTTCTAGGGCAAACCTAACACTGAATTAAGTTGAGTATTTCCATTTGAGAGTTTATAACACCAAACATCAATCATTTGGAATACATAGTTAAATACAGTACATTTTTCTATTGTAAAGTTTTCCAGAGTTTCTCTTCAATCACTGATTGATATTGTACAAAAGAAGGAATAGTTTTAAAACATAATAACTTTGAATACCGTTTACAGACCCTGCTTTAGAGAAAAGTGAAAATAATTATTTGTATCAAAACCTTTTTGTTCTGTTTACTCATGTATTCCTTTGGTATCAGAAACATTGTAATATTTTATCAGACTATTTTTTGTTAAAGTGCCATAAGCGATTCTGACTTTATATTGCTAGACGTAGTAACTACCCCAAATCTAAAATACAATATATTGATGTACAGATTCTGTAGAGGTTTAGTTTATGAATGACTAATTTCCTCCTACATTTCTGCACTGAGTGAAAGGCAGTTGTACTTTGATTGGAAGCAATGACAATTCATTTACCTAATTATCTCCATACAAAGGCAGAGAACTGACTAGCACTTAGGAGCTGACTGTGAAAGGCTTCAACCTTGGAGCGTAGATGAATTGGACTGTCGTTCTTAATTACAGGTCTTCATGTCACAATTAATGTGGGAGTGCAACACCAATTCATTTTTATTTCTGTAAGAGAATGTAGAAAGCCCCTTCTGTTCTATTAATTTTAATGAATCATTTGCTGAAAATGCAAACTTAACATCAAAATGTTTTATCATGAAAATATTTATCATAAATCCTTTGTGTTCTACTGATGACTTTATATACAGAACTTGCATCAACTTCTTTGATAATATCATTGATTATCAATGAATGTGTTTTGGTGGAATTTGCTAAAAAAAAAAAAACCAAAACACTTTCAGGGGTATGACACCCAGGTACCCCAGTGACAGAGAATCACTGTGTGTCATGTAACGATGTACCACAGAGAGTGGTAGCTGTAGTGAAGACAGAGCGGAAGAAAGGTAAGGAGGGAGGACAAGCAAGTGTCAGGGGTATCCACGGAGCTCTGCGTGATTCCCTGGAACATTAGGCCCGAAAATGTACAAATTGGGATCATCACCAGCACTATGGGACACGCATGTGCTTACTGCACCCTTTTATAGGGTTTGCAGCAGAGACCTGGTAAGGCTCATGAAGATGACATCACACAAGGGGGCGGATTAATAATCAAGCACTGTATAAAAAGGACAAACAGAACTCAATGTTGAAATTGAAGTCCTTCCTTACCCAGGCTGTTTCAGTGGCAAGTAATAGTGGTCTTTAGACTTGCTCTTTAACTGCATCACTGCTAAAAGTATTTTTGGTCTTTGTTTCTCCTCATTAACCCCTGCATTGCTGACTACTTTCCTGAACTTTTATCTACTTGCTTTTGCCAATAAAGTTACTTTATTGCACTATTGATATTGCTGGGGATTTCCTGCATCTTGATCCTAACAGCAAGCTACATTGTGGGTAGGAGAGGGGTGAGAGGAACAGGAGAGAGGGAAAGGGAAAGAAGAAAAGAGAAAGTGGGAAGGAGAGAGACGGGGAAGAGATGAGAAAGGGATAGGATGAGGAGGAAAGAGTGAGTGCGTGTGTGTGAGCATATTTTTTTAGCATGTGTGTCAGGGGTTAGTGGCCCTTGGGAGAGAGAATGTGTGTATGTATGGAAAGTTGTATGGTATTACAATGAGTGTGTGCATTCATGTATGGTGTTATCACAAGTTTGCATGTCAGTGTGTGTTTTTAGTGGGGAGTGGGCGCCAAAGAAATACTGCACCCACATGCCACTAACCCTAGGCTCATCCCTGGTCATTTTTTTACATAAACATACAATTGCCATTCATACTTGGATGTTGAATATCTTATATACTAGCATATGTAACCATTTCATCAACAGTACAGCGATATCAATGAAACAAAATAACACTATTTTCTCTGGTGTGTACAGTTGTTAACAATATATAGATCAAAATGTGTATATAAAGCAAATCTTTTATTTTTGCATGTAGGTACAGTTGGAAAAAAAAGTTAAAAAAGCAGGTAGAGTTAGAGAAGTAGGTAAATACATTGCATCAAAGCAGAAGTTTTGTAAACTGGAATAAAATTAGAGGTTTGCAGTGTGTCGCTGTGTATATACAACCAGGGGCGTACCTAGAGTATTTGGCACCTGGGGCGGATCCTGTATGTGGCACCCCCCCCCACACACACACTTTAAAACTGCATAGCTTCTACCATTATATACCGGCGCAGACACTGAAGGTGGTACAGCATAACACTTACTGTTATCATTATATACTGAGGCAGACATTGACAGTGGTACAGCATAACACTTATCACTATAAACTGAGGCAGAAATTGACGGTGGTACAGCATAGCACCTATCACTATATACTGAGGCAGACATTGATGGTTGTACAGCATAACACCTACCACTATATACTGAGGCAGACATTGACATTAGTGCAGCATAACTCCTATCACTATATACTAAGCCAAACATTGATGTGGTGTAGGCCTACCACTTCATTAGTAGTAGGGATGCACCGAAACGAATTCTGGACTGAAACCGAAAATGCAGCATTTACCTGGCTGAAACCGAATATGACCCCCCCACACCATAAAAAAAAAAATCTAACACTTTTATTTAAAGTAAGTAACACACCAAAATAGGACAAAACAATTAAATAACAATATTAATATATATATATATGATTGTTAACAGCAATCACATTCCTATCATGCCCAGGCATACCCAGATTCCAGGATGTACTCGCAGACTTGGCATGATAGGAGTATGATTGCCCTATCTACCCCTTCTCACTCCCTTTTGTCCTACCTACCCCTTCTCACTCCCTTCTCCCTATCTACCCCCTATCCCCCCGTCTCACTACCTCCTCCTAACCTAATCTACCCTCTCCCCCTTTGAAGTTCACTTACCTTTCAGGAGTCCTGCGGTGGGGGTGCAAGGCCTCTGTCTCCCAGCTCTGCCACTGTATGGAACAGTATAGAGTGATGGGAGTTATGATGTACCAGAGCATACTTATATAATGAAAAATACATTGGAAATGGTACAGCATAACACCCATCACTCTCACACACTTACCAATCCGCACATATACCAATCCACACACATACCAATCCACACACATACCAATCCAGACATATACCAATCCAGACATATACCAATCCAGACATATACCAATCCACACATACCAATCCACACATATACCAATCCACACATACACTAATCCACACATATACCAATCCACACATACTAATCCACATATACCAATCCACACATATACTAATCCACACATACCAATCCACACATATACTAATCCACACATACCAATCCACACATACCAATCCACACATATACCAAACCACACATATACCAATCCACACATACTAATCCACATATACCAATCCACACATATACCAATCCACACATATACTAATCCACACATACCAATCCACACATATACTAATCCACACATACCAATCCACACATACCAATCCACACATATACCAAACCACACATATACCAATCCACACATACTAATCCACATATACCAATCCACACATATACTAATCCACACATACCAATCCACACATATACTAATCCACAC
Source organism: Sceloporus occidentalis (assembly GCA_023333645.1). Classification (NCBI taxonomy): domain Eukaryota; kingdom Metazoa; phylum Chordata; class Lepidosauria; order Squamata; family Phrynosomatidae; genus Sceloporus; species Sceloporus occidentalis. The sequence goes on along the minus strand of JALMGF010000025.1, from coordinate 627,924 downwards.
ATACCAATCCACACATACTAATCCACACATACCAATCCACACATATACCAATCCACTCTCACTCACTGAATGCTTTCCTACCGTTCCTCTTTTCTCCTTACAGCTTCTTTTCCTCCTCTTCGCTCCTCTTCTTCAGTTCTTCTGTCTTCTTCCGGTTCAGTGGGCGCGGCTTCAGTGTTGTGCGCCGGGATCTGACAACAAATCCCGGCGCACAGCAGCTGTTGCAGCGCGGATCGCATGGGAGCGGTATCGGAGGTCTTTAACAGACCTCCGGCTCCCTTGAGTGATTTTAAGCCGGGTTCAAGGGTTGAACCCGGCTTAAAGTCACTCAAGGGAGCCGGAGGTCTGTTAAAGACCTCCGATACCGCTCCCTTGCGAGCCTGCTCCTCCAGCGGCGGACATTACTGTCCGTCTCTGGAGGAGTGCCGGGTGCCGGCAAGTTGGCACCCCCCTGATGAGCGGCACCCGGTGCGAACCGCCCCCCCCCGCCCCCCGCTAGGTACGCTACTGTATACAACCAAGATCAAGCCTTCCATCACTGGGCCGCAGATGTTGTGGTAGCAAAGAGAGTGAATTAAGATGCCTTATCTCCCAAAATATGTTCACTTGACTGATATCGCCTGTGTTCACATCCACCCACCAGCAAAAGAAGGAAGTAAGTTAACCTCTGCATTGTACCAAAATTAGCACACACAGGGTCAGGGCCGGCCCAGGGCAAAATGCTGCCTGGGGCGAATTTTAAAATGCCGCCCCCCCTTATCTACCCTTCCTCTCCCTCCGCCCCCCCCTTGTACTTACCTTTCAGCAGTCCTGCGGCGAGTCTCCCTGTTCGGTCTCGGTGCCGGCTTGTAATGCTGAAAAAAAAGGGGGGCTTGGGGCGGCAAAGTGCCGCCCCTTCAAAAGTGCCGCCTGGAGCAGTTGCCCCACTCGGCTCCATTGTCGGGCCGGCCCTGCACAGGGTAATAAAATACAGCCATTGTTTTGATTTGTAAAGAATAGAAATTATACTATATGTAGTATTTAAATAAACAAAGTGCTGAAATGCCATTAAAAGATATAAAAAATGGGTTTTGATTTGCAACCTACTAGATGAGTAAAATTGGGTTCTGCTTCTGATTTGCTATTGGAAACATGTTCCCACATCGAGAAGATAATTAGCTATGAGGTTATTTTTTACATCAGGGACAGATTTTCAACAGTGCTTCAGGCACGTTTAGGCAGATTTAAAAATTACATTTTGTAGAAGAAAGAGAAACAAACCGCATTTAATTCTTATTCAAACCACATGTTATATGGGAAATCTTTTGCTTGTTGCATTTTATCTTGTAATGTGAACAGAAATACATGTGTGTGTATTCAACAAGGAAAGATCTGAATTATTGTACAGTTTTAATCTGCCACTTTCTGAAAGATGGAGTAGGGTTCCCATACAGCAAAATGTCAGGGATGAAAAATCAATCCTCCTAAAAAGGCTTGTCATGATCCACTTGGAAGTATCTACCAAAACAATGCATTAAGGAATTTCACAGAATATCCTGTATATCTTACATGTTCTATTAATATCAGTCCTGCTGCCTAAACTTGTTTTGTACAGACGCATGAGATATAAAATAAAGGATTTCAAATAATTGAGTTAATCAATAAAACTTATTGTTATTATTGTTGACCACCTGAGCCATAACTCTGGGATAGTTTCTTCTTTCCACCCACTTTTCCTCCCCCTTAAGGCTTTCTGGTACTAGCCCTGCCCCCCATGTGTACCTTGCCCCTCACAACACAAAGCCTCCCCACAAGAGGGAGATGTGTAGGTAGTGCGGATGCCGGAGGTGCAGGGAGGAACAAAGAGGAGTAAGGGCATTGAAACCAGAGGGTTTTATGTGGTATACTAGTAATAAAATGGGAGGAGAGGATTAATAAAAAAAAAACCTTTTTCAGTTGTTACTGTGATATATAGGCTTTCAGCAGATTTAATTTATGAGGGTAATTGACCTTGGACTGAACAAGAATAGAGCCTCCAGCATCCCCCTAGGACTAGCCCAGTGAGGGTATATCCTGGGTCTTTGTCGCAGAAGAACATACATGAAAATGATACCATGTAGGCTATACCAGCAGGAAACGGAGCTCTGTACTGTATATGGACAATCTCTGATTGTCTTCCTTGTTGTCTGGGACTGCAGTTGTAAGGTACAAGCTCGCCATGTAACATGAAGGGAGGGAAGTGAGACAAAAGATGGAAGGAGGCTGACCAGTCAATCAGAGCGAACTGTGTGACCTACAGCGCTCCCATTCTAGGATATAGTAGAGAAACCAGGTAATATACATACCTGCTGTAGAGCCGGCTGCTCTCCGCACATTAATCTAGAGCTCACAGGCGGCACAGGTTATAACATCAGAGGAGCAGCTCAGGCTACGACAATTCAAGTAACTCTACTGCAGAATGGGGGCTCAGGGACATCCACTACAGTGGAGACCTTGAAGCAATTGCTCAAACACACTGCAAACACTGATTCAATGACAATGTGCATTGTACAACTATTTTCTCATTCATATCACATCATCATATTCTGCAGTGCGGTCTATGAAATCAGTGCTTCATTTAGAGAAGTAGAAGCAAAAATGAAATTTGTGAATTGATGATGGAAGCAATTCACTGAAATATGGGTCACATATTAAATCCGTCTAGATTGTAAGATTGTCTTAGTATGTATACAATTGCTGGCGCTATATAAAAAAAAATATTAATATTAAATGATAAGCCCAGAAAAGACATTACATCTTAAATTGCTCCTCATAGGGGTTGCCGTAATATCCTCACAAACATACGATAATGTGTAAGTGTCATAGTGTTCATTAAATATCTTTTACATCTTCTGTTGGACTACAGTGGTATAAATCATAAAATTATAGACAAGCATTGTAGACAATAATATGAGCACAGGGCCGGCCCGACAATGGAGCCAAGTGGGGCAACCGCTCCAGGCGGCACTTTTGAAGGGGTGGCACTTTGCCGCCCCAAGCCCTTTTTTTAAAAAAAAAAAAAAGCGAAAGAGAGAAAGGGGCGCCGAGTGGTTTTCGCTTACCAAGCTGTCAGTACCCGCTCGGCGCCCCTCTCTCTCTCCTCTGTGGCGAGTCTTCCTGTTCGGTCTCGGTGCCGGCTTGTAATGCTGAGTGCCGGAAGATTTCCGGCGCTCAGCATTACAAGCCGGCACCGAGACCGAACAGGGAGACTCGCCGCAGGACTGCTGAAAGGTAAGTACAAGGGGGGGGGGGCGGAGGGAGAGGAAGGGTAGATAATGGGGGGGGGGCGGCAGGGACGGAGGGAGAGGAAGGGTAGATAAGGGGGGGGCGGCATTTTAAAATTCGCCCCAGGCGGCATTTTGCCTTGTGCTGGCCCTGTATGAGCAACAACTTAATTTTAGAGTTTCAGCTCGGCAAATTCAGTGAACATCTTGACCTTTTAAATTTACGTAATCCACGGAATTAGCAATATTTACACATGAAAACGTATTCGTTTTGACAGCATCTGAGCAACGTGTGAAAATGTCAAAATAACAACTAGTTAAACAGTGATGTGATCCTGGAAACTTTGTTACACAGAAAGTACTGCTGAGTTTTAAAGTGTCAGGGAGAAAAACAATCTATATAGGTACTGCCAGGAAAAGTCTGTATGTTTCATTCCAAAAGTTGTAATTTCCTTAGCAAAAGAAATATTTGGCACTCGTCATAAAATAATTAAAAACAACACTTAGTTATGCACTGAACTGCCTTTCTGTTAAGATTTTTCACATTAGATTTTTAATCTAAGTTGAAGCATCTTTTTGGGTCAACGTAAAAGTTGTTAAATTGCATATGCTTTAGGGACCCCATACATTTCTTTCTCATTGGGAACGAGCTTGCATGACTTGACTTTACATCTTTTTCATTGTTGGCCCAATAACTTTGACTACGAAAAGGCTCTTCTGTTGGACCAATGGAGTAGAGAGCTACATAGGTTACCATTTTGTACTCAATAGCTGTTGAGTTAATCCATCTGATTTATTCAGCGTTTGACCAGTATTGGTCAACTCGCCTCCTCTTGGAGTAGTGTTGATTTTATCATGCTAGAACCCTTTTTGAACCAACCAGCTCAACTCTGTAAACTGCCACAGCTACATATACATACATACAGAATCTTCACACCAAGAACTTGGCCTCAAGTGAACAGACAAGTTCAAAACAAGTAGGATGCTTTCCGTTAGTTAGAAATGTTAACATATAGGCAGTTTTACAGAATTTATGTCATTGAATTACAGAGAATGAGTAGTCCGGCACAATCTCATTTGTGATGTTTTAGTGATTTCAGACATTTTAAAGATTTAGAATATTACTTGGTCCCTTATGTTTTTATTGCAATTTAATTTTAATTTTATCCAGTGAAGATAAGATAACCCTGCTCATGACAGCTCAAATGGGTTATATGGTGTTTCTAGTCACTTACTTATTTCGACAGTTTAACATAAATACTGTTTTCTGTTGATTTAAGCTACATGCCCTGGCATTCCATAAAAATACATTAAAAATGATGACGCTTGGGAGAAAAGCACATTACAATGCTCAATACATCTATATAAAAAGAAATAAGACATTAATATGTGAAGCTAACTCAGCAACAACTATAACACTGATAATTACTGCTCTGACAAAAAGCATTTTGTATATGTTCTGTTACTTTATGACTAGAATAAGACATGACCTTGGGCAAAATTATTTTATTTCAGGTTTTTTTACCATGGTAATATTCTAAAAATGATCCAGGACTGCTGTAGAGAGCTCATCTTCAAATCAGAACCAGTTGGTTTAGAGAGGATGGACTTCATGTACTACCAGACTCTTAAAAGCCCACTATAGCCCTGCATTGCTGGTTGTGATGCTGGTGATCAGCATGGACTGGGGAGAGGGTCGCCAGATGGTCTCACAAGGGTCAGGAAATACCCTCTGGGAAGTCTTTCCCTATAAATATTTTTCAGGCAGTTTCAAGGTGGCATAAGTTCAGCCATTCAGCTTTATGTAGGTGCACCGATACTCATGCAAAACGCTGTTACGCTTAAACTGCCAACACAAACCCAGAAATGCTGGCTTCTTCTGACAGGGAGACTCCAAGTGGTCCTATCTCCTGTGTATTAGTGGGGAAATATCCCGACCATTGCAAAGACCATAGGATGTTCCATTAGGTCCTGTAGGTCAACTAGCAAAATGTATTTAGGCCATAAAAGTATATCTTAAAGAGTTAAGAAATATATTTGTGTAAATCATTGTGATCAATTGATAAGGGAACAACATATTTCTCAGTGACAGATGCAGGGATGTGAAAATTATAAATGTGGATGAAAAAATAGATCCTTAACAAATACTGAATTTGTCACGTCCCCTTGTTAAGAATTTTAATCGCTTTGACCTTTTCCCAGGGGACTAAAATTAAGCATTGTGGATGGAAGTAAAAATAGTTAGAGAGGAAATGAGTCACAATAACTGGAAAATTGAAAGACCACAAATGCAACCATTTGATAGCCATTAAAAAGTATCCTTTTTCCATTGGGTAAGTTTTTAATCTAGCATTGTGGGTGGTCTAAGGCCCAGGCTATTTCGAGCATATTGCACAATACATCTCACTATAGGCTGCTTGTAAGAGTCTTGTATTTAAACAGGTGAACCACTACGTGCCCTTGTGGTGAGCAAAGAGTTTAAATACATGGTAAAAATATAGACTACATAACAGTGGCCCTTTTATGCTTTCCAGATGATGGCATATGTATTATACATAAAAACATTGAATTTGACAGCAGAATCTTGGTATTGTCTAAGATTCAGGATAGATGCCTCATGCATTTTTAAATACCTTCACTGTATTAAAAGAATACATTATGCCTTTTCAATTAACTAAAGGCCATTTACAAATTTTGGACAATGTTATGCTTCCAAATTTGTTTTCTATTACAGGATGCCAGTGTCAGAGTGGACAAAGCAATGTCCATAAAGACATGGTTGGATGAGTTTGGTGTGGAAGAGCCCTGACTTCAACCCCATGGAACACCTTTGGGATGAACGGAACACCATGCCATGTCATAAATGTTGGTGTTGGTGTAATGGTCAGGTGTCCCAATAGTTTTGTTCATATAGTATAAATAAATACTTGCTGGTAGCCGATTTCTGCACCAGTGGTGTTTAATATCAGCTGAAATATAGGATCACTTGCTTCACAACATAAATGTTTACAAGCCTACTGTGGGCTTCCTGCATCAGCTTTGTTCAACGCCTGTGGACCTCACTTCACCACATCTTCTCCAGGTATAAAGGACACAGACATACATAAGATACAGATAAGATCTTGCCCCGGTATCAATGTGTCTTAGGTTACGGTTCCCTGGTAAAGCGGTGGTCCTTCCCTTGCCTTTTGGCACATAGGCCTGGTTTTCGTAACTTTCTGGAGACCAACTGGAGGAACATGCCCAGGAGCATTTTTATTTTTGGGAAACTGCTCATGTAGTAATTCCTGGACATATACCGGTAATCGTGTACATGTCCAAGGCGGCTAGGGAGTAGCAGTCCAAATTTGAGGCACTGAACAGTTGGGTTTCAGATGAGTTTAATGACTATAAACATGTCTCCACAGAGTCTGAGGCTACCTACTCCCAGTTGAAACCGCTTTTGGACTCACACCTCTTGAAACGGGCACAGTGACATTTTGATTACACCCGCAATAAATTTTATCGAGGGGGTAATACGGCAGGAAGATTGTTGGCCACTATGGTTAGAGGAAGACAAATAGACGTCACGTGACCCATACCAGTTCAGGGTCGAGGGTTGCAAGGGACTGGTCCTTACTTTTCTCTTTTTCTCCCTTGCTGAATGTTATATACCATGTGTTAAGGGTCTCATTATGGAAACACTAATGGAGGGAGAGGGGAGCCAGACAGGAGACTGATCTTTTTATTTGAATTTTGGGGTTTGGGGCTCTAGGATGGAGAGATGAATACAGGCTGATTCATTGTTCATTAAGTGTTTATTATTTGTTAATTGGGTTAAGCTATTGTTATGAGGCAATAAATATCCACAAGAGAATGCTGTTCCAATGTTTAGCTTACCTTAGGTGAAAGATTTTAGGGTGCCTTTCATCTACATATCATCTACATATTCCTGTTATACAAAGTATGGTGGATATAATGGAGAAGACAAATGATATAACCTATCTATACTGCATTTTTCTGTTATACAACAAAAGAATGTGAGTGTACTCATGCAATGTTTTCAATTAAAAGACGTTTAAAAAAAAAATACAGTGTTTTAGATAAGGCATTAAAGTATTTTAATAGAAATACTTGTTCCCCAGTTCTGTACACACACAACATGATAGAAATACTGCAGTTTCTTTAATCATTATACAGATAAGCAATCTCTGCTGTAAAGCATACTGCCTTATTGTTTTTTGTTTACTGTTTACCAAACAACCTAGATATAAATCTTAAAGTACAGATAAGGTTTGTTTTCTGTACTGAATAAAATAAATGCACAGTGCTTTCCTAATCACTTAGACATGAAAAATAGCTAACTATAATCCTACTTGTTGAACTGAATGTTAGGAACTTTTTTCAATAATGTTGGTTAATGAAATACTATTATAAATTTAAACCCACAATGATGATTTTCATCCGTCCCCAGGTATTTTATGAGCAGGGGAGACAAAACAGCACTAAGAATACATTTTACCCCCAGCTTTCTGTAATTTATTAGTGACCATGATACTGGGGACCCATCACTCTTAATGCCACATATACACCAAGACACTAGCACAGGGGAAGGCTGGCAGCCTTAGGCCTGGGGGGCAAGTCTAGTCAAGTGGCCCATTGCGCCACTGAATCAGGCCACCATCCATCCCCATCATTTCCTAATTTTCTAACGCATATTGATATAATTTGATGGGATTGGAAGTACATCAGTACACTAAAAAAGTAATCATACACGGGATGCCTGAAGCCTCACTTAGTGCCAATAATCCTTTTTAATAAAATATGCAGATTGAAATAACACAGTAAATAACACAAAACCTTCACTTTTCACTCTCACTGATTTCTGGGCCTAGAAAGTTTTACAAATTCAGGAGGGCGTTTTATCTCTGGATAAGTAAAAATTAAATAGTTCAATTTATTCCTAAAGTAAGTATAGTGCCACAAAACAGATGACCAAATACACACAGGCTCTGCCACACCAACACCCAAACATACACCAGGACAGGCTCTGCCACACCAACACCCAAACACACACACACCAGGACAGGCTCTGCCACACCAACACCCAAACACACACACCAGGACGGGCTCTGCCACACCAACACCCAAACACATACACACCAGGACAGGCTCTGCCACACTGATGCCCAGACACACACACCTGGACAGGCTCTGCCACATCGACACCCAATGTCACTGTAGGGACCTCGCTCTTGTAGTAATTTCGGAAATAACACATCGGCAGTGTAGGCTGCTGATCGTGTAACTAGGGCTCTTGGTGACTGGGGCCAAGTCAAAAGTCCTTTCCTGCGTTGGCATCACAAATCCATTTTTGTTAAAGCACATCCATCATTTTGCAGCACCTGGGGTAGCTATATCTCTTGCCCCATGGAAGTTCCTGGGTGCTTTCTAGATCACCCGTCCAAGAGTTTCTTTTTATTTAAAAAAAATGTTTTAATTATTTTTTCTGGGTTATACCGGTACAATCATTACAAAAATCCAAAAAGAATATTCCTACATAGAGGCTTAAGTAATACATACAACTGAAATAATAAAAAGACAAGACAGAGCAGCCATTGTCTTTGAAGTTCAAATATGTCTCCCATGCACTTGTGTCTCTCCGATATTATAGTGATTTCAATATACTTGATTGGATATTATAGACTTCTTGTCCCATGCTTAGTTATATATTGAATATTGCTTCCCCTTGAACCACATACATAAGATCTACCCTTGTACACAAATCTTCAAAGCAGCCCCCATGCTCCCTTAGATAAACAAACCAAAAGTCCTATAAAAGTCCCATAAGTGTGTGAAACAGATAAGGCAGCATCCCGGGTATGCCAATGTTTCTTGCAAGGAATTAGAGAATTTGGAAGACCCCTTGATCCAGTCAACTGCATGGCACAACAGCCAGATCATAGGCCACAGGAGCTTCTGTAATAAGATAATTGTTATGACTGAAGAACAGTTTTCCTTTTAATTACCTTGGGATCAGTTTCCCATTTAGGAATTGCTTCTTCCATATGGATGCTACATTCTGCTCGTCCTTTTCTCACACACAAAATGATCGTCAGAGCCCTGTGAGTCACTCAGGGCGGAAAAGGGACATACATTTACCAGAAAAAATAAACTTTCAGGACATATTACAAAATTATTGTGCCTAAAAATCTAGTGTGTGAAAACATATGGAAAGCAAAACCCACGGTGTGAGTTTGAGATACGCCAAAAGCAAAGGGTCATGGGACAATTCAGAGGTTAACAGCAGGGTTTGCAGCTGTCACCAGCTAACAACCAGACCCTCATAGCTGTGCCTTGCAAATTACCCAGGGAAAGGTTGAAGTATACTGTTTGTATAAACCTAGCTTTTTTTTATAGGTGGTGAATGTCACAAGCTTTACATAGGAAAGTATATATAGGTTTTATTAAAGTACAGCAGAAGATGCTTGCATACAGAAAACCTATATGGTCGGCTAAAACAAATTAATCCAGTTCAAATTCTCAAGGTTTTATTGTCTGCAAAGCCAGCATGTAATGGACCACTATTTAGCATCACAATAGCAGAACCTCAAGGATTTGTTCCAACGGTTGTACAGTCGCTAATGACTGCTTGTGTCTTCAGATATTGCATGCTTCCCTACATAGTGATGTGGTGTCACAGTAGCCACAATACATACACATGTTGCTGATCAGCACATCAGCACTGCCCTAAACTGAATATCTCAGAACTGGCTCTCCAAAGCTCTCTCCTGTTCCTCATAGGAGGCAGGAAGGCACGTGATGTGAGATTAAGTAGGACAAGCTGCACATAGAAGTGAGGCTAGACCTAAATCACCTACAAAGAGTGCCTGGAGATTAAACACACTGACCGGGATTTCCAGGGCCTCTGGGTGAAAACTATGGACTTCTCGGATACCCTACATATAAATATAAGTATATGTATACCCTACATATAAAACCTGTATGAGAATATGGAATTGAGTTCTACACACTAGTGGTCATCATCAATCATACTCAGTACTGATTTAAAGGCTGAAAGCCATGTCCTCTGACTTCTGTATTATCAGCTAGGCAGACTGTCTCTAGAATGAAGATCTGTAGATATAGCTGATAAAAATACTATTGTGTATGTTCAGAACCATGGACAGAGAAGTGTTTTTGATAGGCTGGGCCTAACATGTGTCTGCTCTTAGCACCTGGGTAAGGAGCTCTGGGAGCATCTATATGCATATGGTGCTGTATGTACGTAGGGTGCCCATTATGTGGACCATATGGCTGACTTCTCAGCTTTAATCCTTTGAGCCATGGATCTTATTGTAGTCCCTAGCGTAAATACATATCGCTTGCCTCCCTTCGGGGATAGGTAGTGATCAGCTGTTGTTCTGGCTATAGCCCCCATCAGGGCTGGACTGAAAATGAAAACCAGCCTGGGAAAAGCATGCAGCAGCCCTCGGCATGCAGGCTCCCACTACATTTTGTGACCATATGGCCAATTGTATATCTATGTGGTATTCAGCCACGTGGACTAGCCTTCCGGACAGAAAGCCTACTGGAAAGTTTTTCCATATCCCGTTTGGCCAGTCCAATCAGGGCTCCCGCCATCCTCAACCACTATTTTGCAAGCCACATAATAACAGTTTGTACCCATTGTACAGCTCTGTGGAACATGATGGCACTATACAAAGCATTAAATAATATTAACAGCTATAGCAAGCTATTTCACCTTTTTTCTCTTTTTGGAAAAAAAGATAACTTGTTGCAGGAGAACAGCCCTAGACATCTGGAGCTTTCAGTATATGTTTATTTTGGATCTGCATATTATTAAGGAGTCATCTACAACTACAACACATCTAACGGCTACTTCATTTTTAGTAGCCTATAGTACTGATATTTTAGTACGGTCTGTGACCAAAACCCTGACAGTTCAAATTATAATTAGTTTGATCTAGCCCAGTTTCCCTGTTTCTGAATAGTATACATTAAAATGTAGGTCTTTTAACTATGCCATCATCTATCTTAACAAACAGAAGCAAACCACCAACTGTTGTCTAGTACCATAAACTCTCAGCACCTCCAGCAAGAGGGAACAGGAAAATAAAGTGTAGGGTGTCAGGGCGTACCAGAGCTTATTTAGGGTCCAGAGATGGATCTTCCCAGTGTGTCCTACAAATAAATATCTTGGTATCACCTTAGACATATATGCCATCATAAAAAATGAAAAGTATAAATAAATGTTGAGTACAATAGTTTATTATTATGCAATATTGACCTAAAATTTAGTTTTTCTTTTGCTGGTTTGTATTATGTTTGCTTTCTGTTTATGTGCTAACTATTCTTCGACTTATTTAAAAGCTTTGCTTTAACATAGATTTAAAAAAAAAAAAATTTGCTTGTCAGAACCAGGCATTCCATTGCTGGCATCCGGGTCGAGTGACCCTATATTAAAGCGGATCTGACATTTTCCAAACCGTAACTTTTATTGTTTAGGATACCTATAGTTTGGGTAAAGGTTAGATACCACAGTTAGCCCTATGGGTGGAAAATAACCATTTACTAGGCGTTTAAAGAAAAATGCCATGTATGTAGGGTCGCGATTACTTAGCCTAAGCTCACATGTCAGAGGTATGTCCTCCCCAGCCTTACTCACAGTCTGTAGAGATAGGACCATAACACATTCTCAAACAAGTTAGTGCCAAATTCCATGTCGTTCGATACTTTCCTTGGGGGTGTCGAAGCAAAGTTTCCCATCAGTATCTGTTGCTATCTCACAACCGATCTAAAATCTTCAGCCCCGTTCAAATCAAGTGAAGCTCCAGGCCATTCAGATTTTTTTTAAAAAAGTCAATTTCGCTTTGGCGTAACAAACCTGGTGTTTTAATTTGCCTCGAGGCAAGGCCTCTTGTCGTGAAGAATACAATCTTATCAATTGTGTTGATAGGGCCTCTCAGAAAAATGTTAGCTTCCAGGATGATCCCTCTAAAATAGCATCCATTCCACGACCACCATTGTTCCTTAATCACCCACGTTAGCCTTTTCACAGCGAAACACACAAATATGCCAATGTCTTTTTTTTACACTTCTCGGAATCGCACATAACACTAAATACACACGAGACCATACTTTCAGATCATATAATGAAATTTGCGCTATTGTTTATCATCGAGGCTAAAGACCGCCACCCTGTAATATGGAACTGTCCCTGGCGAGGTGCCCGGTCTACCTGCCCTGGGTTTTTTGCATCATTCATGTGGTTTATGTGTTGTGACTAAGTGTCTCTATTTTGAGGTATGGAGGTTGGAGCTGTCCCCTGTGCAATAAGACGTTTCTGCGAGAGGCATTACTGCGAACTAATGGATCGGTAAGAGGCGAGCTACAGAGTGTGACATGTATGAATGTTTTATGAAGGGCAGATTACGCCTAGAAAGCTGGTAGCCCAGACATAACATAACATAACCGTACACGCCATTACAGATCTCTGTGAAAAATATGTTAAAAAAAGAAAAATTAAAGATTAAAATGTTCCTCAACCTGTTTGTGCAGTTAAGACTGGAACCCAGACAGAAGGAGGAGGAGGGGACATGGGGGTGGATGTAATTTAACAATATATAGAGGGGGAGGAGAAGCCAAGGGGCTGGTTTAACTGGGTCTTTGGAGGAATCAGCAGAGAAGCATCAGATCACTGAAAGGACTGAGACAAATCTGAGTGTCTGAGAAGAAAGACAGTACCCAGACCCACAGGGAGGTAAGTTTCCTTCGTGCTTATACTGTGGGGGTGCATGTAAAAGCAGGACTATGTGATTAAAGAAGGGTTCTATTATTGAGTACCTGGTCTGCAGCCTTTTGAGTAACACAATACACAGATCTCTAAAATGGGGATTAAACAAGCCTGCTGCAAAACAACTTTCAATTAACCACTTCTTTGACTGCTGGCTTGATTGCATGCACAGTCTTTTCTTAATTAAATATGTGTTTTTGATGATATGGACTAATAATGCAAAACTGCAATCATTAACCTCTTCTATGTTTGGCTGATTCGGTTATCATGATTTTGCTTCTTTAGTTTCTCTACATAGATGTTGATGATATAAATTTACAGTTGGCAATCCAATGAGTTTTGGTTTTTGGATGTTGGTGCTCCTGCTCACTGTGGCACTGCATGAGTTAATGGGAACCAGTTTGTCTGACATGGATAAGGGGACAAAGTATTGAGAGTTCCCAGTACAGGCTAGTGATGTATGGCTAAGTGCTCTACTCCTGATTGTGTCTGAGTGGGGTGTGTGATAAGGCTTTCAGAGCCTTTGTATAAATTGCTTTTTGGCAACATTGCCCTTGTAATATTAAATCTCTAAATATCTTGTCAAGTGTGTGTACAATTAATTTAAACAAAAAGGGAATCTGTTATCTCCTTTGTTATACGGCGTGCATTAGAGTATTCATTGATACTTTCATCGAAGTTGATCCGCCTCCCAGCAGAAGTGGCAGCAGCTAATACAGTGAGGGTTAAAACAAGACCAACAATGTCGTGGCTTTATATCATGAGCAATTGCACTAGATGTGCTGACTGGTTCTTATTTGCCTTCAAATTCTGTTTCTATCATAGTGTCTGTATAATAGGCTATGTTTCTTTCTATTTTCTGGCAAAACTGTCAAATCAAAGCTTAGCTGTCTAGTTAACAAATACACATTAATCAGTGAAGGGTATATGTGTGTGGTATAGTTATTTTGAAATACAATTAATGTCCTGTTAGACATAGAATGATGACATCTTGTGATATGATTACTCTAGTGCTTGCAGTGACCTCATTATTTAACTGGTAACAACTTGTAGAATAATATTTATCTTATTGTAAATGATGTTGTTTTGAAACAAAACACTGGAGTGTTTATATTAGAATAACATTAAAGCTTCCATTGTTTAATGCTCTGTAATAGTTTCATTTATTGACTTCTTGTAATTTGCACTTTGTAAACGTATGTGTTGCATCAACAAGCTAAGACCTCCTGTCATCAGAAGTCAACCGCGCCTACTCCAAAGGGACCATGAGCGAGTTTTCCAGAGTAGGTCTATCCAAACTATGTGATAAATAATGTATTGGTTTCCAGCTATTTTTTATGTGTTGAATTGTATTTTTTGAAGGAGCAGTAAACCCTAGTTTTCCTTAGAAGCATAGAATATGACAGCCGATAAGAACCCATTTGGCTCATCTAGTCTTCCTATTTTTATCTATCACCCTCTCAATAAAGTAAAATTCCCCTACATTACACCTATAAAGTTGGTATAAACAATTATCTTTCCTTACTGTTACTTGTAAGACTAAGTACACACTATAAGAAAATGTTTCTAAGGTGGTTCTCTGCTGGGTTCAAATATTGAATTTGGTATCGGCCTAAAATGCCATGTACTTTTAAATGCTCTGTAGAGCGATTCATTATGCAGCATAGAGATTGAGGTATCAAGGAAAATGAAATTATGATATTACCACCTGAATAGACAGGGTTTTTGTAATAGCTAAATTTTTGTGATAGCTAACAGTTCAGACAAAAAATAAAATAACCATATTTGCACTGACTGGATCCTTTCTGTGGTCTTCTATTGGTTTAACATGAACCTTTTGATATGTGCATGTTGGTCAGGACTCGGGACTATTCTCAGCCAAGCTTGTTTCCCATCAAAGTATTGTTGGGACATTTGAAGTTGCTCTTTCCCCTTGAGATGAATAGTGCCAGCCCAGAAGTTAGAAAATGGTAGCGATGTGAACATTTTAGCTGTAATTTTTAAATAAAAAATATGTTTGGGAAAGTAGGTTGCGGCACCTCTCATTTTCTAAACTGATAAATTTTATATTTCTGCTAACTGTTCATCTATGCTATTTCTTTGCCCCTTAGATTATGCCCAACAGCACTCTGCCCTCACCCGTAAATCACGCCCACCAACACTCTGCCCTCACCCGTAAATCACGCCCACCAACACTCTGCTCTCATCCGTACATCACGCCCTGCAACACTCTGCTCTCATCCGTACATCACGCCCTACAACACCCTTCCCTCATCCGTACATCACGCCCTGCAACACGATGCTCTCATCCCTACATCACGCCCAGCAACACTCAGCTCTCATCCCTACATCACGCCCTACAACACTCTGCTCTCATCCCTAAATCACGCCCTACAACCCTCTGCTCTCATCCCTACATCACGCCCTACAACACTCTGCTCTCATCCCTACATCACGCCCAGCAACACTCTGCTCTCATCCCTACATCACGCCCAGCAACACTCTGCTCTCATCCCTACATCACGCCCAGCAACACTCTGCTCTCATCCCTACATCACGCCCTACAACACTCTGCTCTCATCCCTACATCACGCCCAGCAACACTCTGCTCTCATCCCTACATCACGCCCTACAACACTCTGCTCTCATCCGTACATCACACCCTACAACACCCTTACCTCATCCGTACATCACGCCCTACAACACCCTTACCTCATCCGTACATCACGCCCTACAACACCCTTCCCTCATCCGTACATCACGCCCTACAACACCCTTCCCTCATCCGTACATCACGCACCAGCAACGCTCTGCCCTCATCCGTACATCACGCCCCAGCAACGCTCTGCCCTCATCCGTACATCACGCCCCAGCAACGCTCTGCCCTCATCCGTACATCACGCCCCAGCAACGCTCTGCCCTCATCCGTACATCACGCCCCAGCAACGCTCTGCCCTCATCCGTACATCACGCCCCAGCCGCGCTCTGCCCTCATCCGTACATCACCCCCTACAACACCCTTCCCTCATCCATACATCACGCCCTGCAACACTCTGCTCTCATCCGTACATCACGCCCTACAACACCCTTCCCTCATCCGTACATCACGCCAGGCCCGGACTGGCCATCGGGCACACCGGGCGTTTGCCCGGTGGGCCGGGCCACGGCAGGGCCGCATTGACTTAGGGGCTGATGGAGCTGCAGCTCCAGGCCCCTACCCTACCTACGGCCGCATTAACGCAGGGCATAAAGGGGCACCTGCCCCTTAAGCCCGCCGCAACTGCGACCGGGTCCGCCACTCTAAGGGGCCGGGAAGTCCCCACCAAGGCCGGCCTTACGGGTCTGCGGCCGCACAGGGTTTAAATTAAAACATCGGGGTTTTTTTAACTTTATTTAACATCCTCCATGTTAAATAAAGTTTTTTAGCTTTATTTAACATGGAGGATGTTAAATAAAGTTGAAAAAAACCCCCGATGTTTTAATTTAAACCCTGTGCGGCCGCAAACCCCTAAGGCCGGCCCTGGTGGGGGCTTCCCGGCCCCTTAGAGCAGGACTGGCCTTTGGGGTTTGCGACCGCATAGGGTGTCACACTCTAGGGGGCGGTCCGCACCGGGTGCCGCTCATCAGGGTGTGCCAACTTGCGGCACCCGGCACCCCCTCCAGAGACGGACAGCAATGTCCGCCGCTGGAGGAGCAGGCTCGCAAGGGAGCGGTATCGGAGGTCTTTAGCAGACCTCCGGTTCCCTTGAGTGATTTTAAGCCGGGTTCAACCCGACTTAAAATCACTCAAGGGAGCCGGAGGTCTGCTAAAGACCTCCGATACCGCTCCCTTGTGATCCGCTCGGCAACAGCTGCTGTGCGCCGGGGTTTGTTGTTAGATCCCGGCGCACAACACTGAAGCCGCGTCCACCGCTGTCCGTGCCCTCTGAACCGGAAGAAGACAGAGAAGACAGAAGAACTGAAGAAGAGGAGCGAAAAGGAGCTATAAGGAGAAAAGAGGAAAGGTAGGAAAATATTCAGTGAGAGTGGATTGGTGTGTGTGTGGATTGGTGTGTATGTGTGGATTGGTATATACGTGTGGATTGGTATATACGTGTGGATTGGTATATACGTGTGGATTGGTATATACGTGTGGATTGGTAAGTGTGTGAGAGTGATGGGTGTTATGCTGTACCATTTCCAATGTCTCTTTCATGATCTAATTATGCTCTAAAAGTACATCATAACTCCCATCACTCTATACTGTTCCATACAGTGGCAGAGCTGGGAGGCAGAGGCCTTGCACCCTCACCGCAGGACTCCTGAAAGGTAAGTGAACTTCAAAGAGGGAGAGGGTAGATAGTTAGGAGGGGGTAGATAGGGAGAAGGGCGTGAGACGGGGGAAAGGGGGTAGATAGGGGAGAAGGGGTAGATGGGGCAGATGGGGCAGAAGGGAGTGAGAAGGGGTAGATAGGGCAATCATACTCCTATCATGCCAAGTCTGCGAGTACATCCTGGAATCTGGGTATGCCTGGGCATGATAGGAATGTGATTGCTGTTAACAATCATATATATATATATATATATATATATATATATATATATATATATATATATATAATATATATATATATATATACATATAATATTGTTTTTTAATTGTTTTGTCATATTTTGGTGTGTTACTTACTTTAAATAAAAGGGTTTTTTTTATGGTGTGGGGAGGTCATATTCGGTTTCGGACAGGTAAATGCTGCATTTTCGGTTTCAGTCCAGAATTCGTTTCGGTGCATCCCTACTACTAAGCCAGACAATGAAGTGGTAGGCCTACACCACAACAATGTTTGGCGTAGTATATAGTGATTGGGGTTATGCTGCACTATTGTCAATGTCTGGCTCAATGTATAGTGATAGGGATTACGCTGTACCACTGTCAATGTGTGCCTCAGTATATAGTGATATGTGTTATGCTGTACCACCGTCATTGTCTGCCTCAGTATATAGTGATAAGTATTATGCTGTACCACCGTCAATGTCTGCCTCAGTATATAATGATAACAGTGAGAAGAGGCAGAGGTGGTAGATAGTGATACAGGGGGATAGATAGTGAGAAAGGGGAGTTTTGTTACAAGTTTTTATTCCTTTCTTTTTTGGGGATGGGGGGGCACCAGAGGAGTAGTCCGCACAGGGCACCAGAACACCTAAGGCCGGCTCTGCCTTAGAGTGGCGGACCCGGTTGCAGTTGCGGCGGGCTTAAGGGGCTCTGCCTTAATGCGGCCATATAGGCCCAGTCAGTCCGGTCCTGACTGGGCCTATTTTAAGGTAGGAGCCTGGAGCTGCAGCTCCATCAGCCCCTAAGTCAATCCTGCCCTGCCACAGGCGCGGTCGCAGTTGCTGCTTGCTCTGGCAACAAGGTAAATAGGGTGAGGGAAGGGGCTGCAGTGAGAAGGGGCAGAGGGGGGGTTAGGTAGTGAGAAAGGGGGAGAGGGGATAGATAGAGGCGGTACATATTGAGAAGTGGGGAAGGGGGTTACATAGTGAAAAGGGGGAACATAGTGAGAAGGGGCAGATAAGATGATGAGAGGGGGTAGTGTGAATGCGTATGAGAATGAATGAATAAATGTGTGAATGCGTATGACAATTAATGAATTCATGTGTGGATGAATTGCTTGAATGATTTGTGAGACTGCATTAATGAATGTGTTAATGATTTGTGTGAATGATTAAATGCAAAGATGGTACATGAAGGGTGGGCTTTAACAATAAATAAATAAATAAATATGGGCTGCTCAGGCTTAAATGCCCGGGCCTATTTTTTGTCCCAGTCCGGGCCTGCATCACGCCCTACAATACCCTTACCTCATCCGTACATCACGCCCTACAACACTCTGCTCTCATCCGTACATCACACCCTACAACACCCTTCCCTCATCCGTACATCACGCACCAGCAACGCTCTGCCCTCGTCCGTACATCACGCCCCAGCCGCACTCTGCCCTCGTCCGTACATCACGCCCCAGCCGCGCTCTGCCCTCGTCCGTACATCACGCCCCAGCCGCGCTCTGCCCTCGTCCGTACATCACGCCTCGTCCGTACATCACGCCCCAGCCGCGCTCTGCCCTCGTCCGTACATCACGCCCCAGCCGCGCTCTGCCCTCGTCCGTACATCACGCCCCAGCCGCGCTCTGCCCTCGTCCGTACATCACGCCCCAGCCGCGCTCTGCCCTCGTCCGTACATCACGCCCCAGCCACGCTCTGCCCTCGTCCGTACATCACGCCCCAGCCACGCTCTGCCCTCGTCCGTACATCACGCCCCAGCCGTGCTCTGCCCTCATCCGTACATCACGCCCCAGCCGTGCTCTGCCCTCGTCCGTACATCACACCTAACTAAGCAGTCAGACAGTGTTTCCCAACCTGAGGCCTGAGGCTTGTTTGATATTATCACAGTTAGTTTCAAGAGAATTGGTTCTGTTGCATAATGTTACTAATAAGGTCTTGCTCTCTCATAGTATATGCATCTGAATTTGTATGAAGTATCACATTTTCCCTAGGGTTACAGAATGGGGTTATGTATATATATAAAAAAAAAAGGGACTTGAATATTGAAAGAACATGGCCTCTTCAAAATGTCTTTCTAAAATAAGCGGGCTTGTTATGCCAAAAAAGTTATAATATTGGTCTCTACCAGGTGTGTGTGGGGGGGTAGTGTATGTATGTATGTGTGTGTATACTGTAGTGTTAGTCAGTGTGTATATGTATAGTGCTGGAGTCAGTCTGTCAATGTGTGTACTGTGGGTCCCTGAAGACTCAGACATCAGTTTTGGTGCCTTCGGCCACTCTCACTTAAAGACTTCAGTAGATCTTCAGATCTTCTTGGTTCTCCTAGAAGAAGGGACCCAAGAAGATCCAACTCTCACTAGGGTCTGGTCTGGGAGGGAAGAAACTGCATTATCTCTTTGTGATACTGCCAATGAAGAGTGGGGGCTCGGTATTCACTGTGGCTTTATGACTTTTGGATCAGCAACACCCTTTTTCTTCACATCGGATGTACAGTAGATGATGGGACGTGCACGAGTACCTCCAGGCTTCCAAAAAAAAAAAAGAAAACGGTGTGTAATATCCACGTCACATTTTCACTTCATATTAATCCCTGATGAAGGTAACACAAGGGTAGTTGAAACATACACTGGTGGATTTTGTTACTTTTACCCAAATGGCATATACAAATACACCCCAGAAAATATGTATTTTTCTGCTGCTGGAAGATGAGGATATTTTTGTAGTAGGGTCCTGGATCAAACAAATGGTTGATCCAGTGAGACATCAGATTGCTATTTTGGAGTCTAGAAGGAAATTTATGTTTCCTTTGCTGATGACAAATTCCATGCATACCTCAAGTTGTGGTTTTAGCATAAACTTAACACAAAGTTTAGCAAATTTTTGCACTACTATTTTTTAATAAGAAAAGTAATAAAAAAGCTTATTTTTAGTGATTTTCTGTTCCTGTTTTATTATGTATCCAATTTGTTAATGGTAAGCCAGCACAGACTTTATCTTTAGGTAGTTCAATGTTTTATTAACACCTCTCTAGGAAGCACCAAAAGATACTTTAAATGCTACATTTACATTTTAAGACTCAATGAGCAAAATTGTTAAAAAAATTATAAAAAAAATAAATAATAAAAAAAAAATACATCCGCTCATAACTCCAATTACTCTAAGATTTGCTATGTAAAACGACTTTCCGCTAAAGCAACTGCCTTGGTACATGATGTATAGTTTTTATCAGAATGAGACATAATCCAGGTAAACTCTCCTGGAAGGATTGCTTAAAAATTTGGGTCAGCAGAGTTAAAGATCCAATAAATGTTATAGACATTGCCAGACCTAGTACTATCCGCAAGAGAAAGCAGGTAGCAGGAGGCGATCAGTGCTCTGGTAAGTAAAGCTGCTGTTTCTCAGACATTGAGCACAATCATTATGCAAACCTTTCTTTTCATACAAGGAAGCTTCGCATTAATTGTGTTAAAAATTACATTTACTGGATGAATGTTCAGATCTGACTGGTGGGTTTTTATTTGTTATCTTGTACACTTATGTCATATCACTTTTTCATATAGGTCATCTCCTTCCCCAGTGCAGAAATACATACCCACATTGATCATATAGTACACGTGACATTTCTTTCTATGCCATTAACTATGGTGTGTGTGTGTATATATATATTACACTTTTTTATTTTTTTTTTATTGGGTTTTATGCCGACTCCACGGCTTGGTTTATTATACAACCTTCCCAACCGCACACAGGGTGGGGGTGCTGTTAGCCCCCCACAGTAAAGAGCAGGTTTTCATGTTTGTGTTAATATTTATAAAATGCAACCTTTGTTAAAATTCCTGCAACAAGCGGAATTTAATAGTTCATTTTTTTTTTTTTTTTTTTAAAGATCGTGCTCTATATTTGTGGTATATTACTTCTCTCCAACAATATGGTGTTCGTCTTTTTTTTTTTTTTTTTGTCCTGCAGCTGCTGGACGTTTTTACTTTAAACAGGTTTGGCCCTGGCTTTACTTATACATTTTCTATGATACACTGACTCAAGATGGGGCTGTTGTGGATGACCTGCCAATATCCAGCTGCCTTTTGGAATAATTTCTTCCAGGTTGTGTTTCTGTAAAGCATCAGATGAAGCTCCCTATAGGTTCTCCATCAAATATATCTCGTTGAACTGCCTACTTTCCCTTTCATCTGCTTGAA
This sequence comes from Sceloporus occidentalis, assembly GCA_023333645.1. Taxonomy (NCBI): domain Eukaryota; kingdom Metazoa; phylum Chordata; class Lepidosauria; order Squamata; family Phrynosomatidae; genus Sceloporus; species Sceloporus occidentalis. Next base: position 606,151 of record JALMGF010000025.1, on the reverse strand, counting down.
AAGCCTGGGTGTCTTCCAGCTCTTCCATGGATCTGTATTCCTGCTGCATGCTTCTCACAACTTCTCCACAGCAGGAAGTAATTTGCTTCAAAAACTCAGAGGACCTCTGTATGTCACAGCTGCGTTTTCAGGCTTTTTGTTGTAAAATATATTTCCTTTTATAAAAAAAGAGCAGTTTAGCACCTCTTGAATATTATACAGGACATGAAAATGGATTGATATGCAACTTCTAACAGCTTTATATTCAGTTTATTTAAAAGGTAAATGGTCCCTTACCTGTAGACCAAGGATCTCCAAAATCAATCACCATTACTCTTTTATGGTTGATCACTTCTAGAGGAAAGGAAGGTGAAAGTTTCTGAGCTCAAAAATTAGTCTCATACAGAAGGGTATTTTATTTTTGTATTATCCTGAAAAGCCTATGTGTAAAATGAATGCTGCGCCTAAAGTTCTAATATTTAGTGATAAACTAAAAATAAAAGAGCAGAATACTTATCTCATACACACAGAAACAAGTGCAACTATAAAACAGTTTACTTGGGGTATTATAGAGCCAATGGCAATAATAAAATTGTTTTCTCCCGACTTTGCCGACTCGGTGTATATTCTATAGTCTCATTGGCAGTATAATTCAGGATTCCAAAATTATAGCAATCATCTTGACTCTACCATCTTCATCTGCATTCTAACCACCATAATACCAGGCACAGAATGTGCTTATACTCGGGTTCTATACAGCGTCAGAGGTCTTATTTTATTACCGCTACCTGACACAGGTTGGGGGTAAATAGCTGGGATGTTTTTATGTATCATTTTTAGACAGAGTTGATGTTTATTCAGACCAGTTGGATATTGGTGAACACAATCATACTCAAGTCTAGGTGACCACTTGACTTGTTGAAGAGTCCCAGCTGTCTTTAATTTAAGGTACATCTACCAAACTTTGAGCTTATAGATAAGACTCATGAACTATACCGTGCATTTTAAGTAAATAAATAAGTAAATTGGCAAAGTTGAAAGTCATTCCATTCAAATGCCATCCTTATTGATGTGCAAGCAGTTTTTATCATGTGTAGATAAGGAACTAACATTTTTGGAAACGGCTCAGAACAGTGATCCATGTCACAAGAACAATGAGTTACAACTTTCCCACAATAGACTTCCTTGTTCATTTGCACGTTTCATTAAACACTATTGTTAGTCGTATTTAATACGACTAGGTACATTACTGGGTACTGGGTAGGCACACAGCATGTAGGTTTTTATTCTGGTTACACTAACTTATAGCTCCATGTGTCTAAGATAGACAAATAAAAGATGCCCTCGCCAAAAATAAAATGCAAGATGCACTCAGGGTCACAAGCACAAAGGTTGTCTCCACAAGTATAGAGTTATATATAATTTTACATATTCAGTTAATGTATATGCACATATACATTTTTACATAATTAGATATTTTTCTAGTGTTTTTTCACTATAAGCGTATCTAGTTTTGATAGGATTTAGATTAATTTCAATACTTTTGTTGAATAATTATGCCTGTGGCGTCTTTTCCCTGAGCCTCTGCAATAGGGCATTGATTGTTTCCATAATTTGTTTGTGTGGTTTTGTACTAGTTACGATTTTCTTATTGCTTTATTTTATACAGTTCTGTGAAAAAGTATTTGCCCCATTTCCAATTTCTTCTATTTTTACTTATTTGTCTCATTTTTAAATATTTCACATCATCAAACTGACTTTAATATGAGAGGTCTGCATATGAGGACAGTCGCAGCATATCTCGGGGGGGGGGGCAGTGGCAGCATATCTCGGGGGGGGGGGGGGAGACAGAGTGGCAGCATGTCTATTAAAAAAAATATTTCTTTAAAAAAGCACCAAACTTTTAGGGTGCGGCCTGTACACGGGGGCGGCCTATATCCGAGCCAATACGGTATATTAGAAGAATGGTCAAGAGTGTAGCGACTACAGTTTAATGTTGCTAAATGTAAAATCCCAAGGCAGATTTTGGGGCACTGCTCTGTTGGTGACTTAAAGGTAAAAAGGCAATGCGATAAAGTGTCAGAAAAAGCAAGCGGGGTGCTAGGTTGTATAGCGAGAGGCATTAGTAACAGGAAAAGGGGAGGTGGTCTTACCACTTTACGGATCTCTGACCAGGCCTCACCTAGAGTGTTGTGCAAAGTTCTGGGGACCCCATCTCCAGAAGGATATTGACATTGAAGAGAGCTCAGATGTGCGCTACAAGTGGTTTGAGTCCTTACATCGGGAAAAATGGACAGACTAGATGGGCCGAATGGTTCTTAACTGCTGCCATATTGTGTGTTTCTTTTAGATTGCCTCATCGTGTGCTGCTTTTTGAGACATTTTAGCCTACTTCACTTTGCAAGACAGTTTCTTTTTAATTGATACTTGGATTCAACAGGACTGGCCGTAATCATGTCTGGGGGCATTTAGTAAAATGACATCCAATAAATAATTTGATTAACTGGTTGATTTAATAACTAAGGGAGCAATAATTTTTTTCTCATAGATAGGGTCCCAGGCGGGGTTTGATAGCTTTTCTTCATTCTGTACGTGAAATTACAATTTAAAAGCTGTATTTTTTTTCTTGGGTTATCTATGTCTAATATTAAAATTAGTTTGATCTGAAAGGTTTAGGTGTGACAAAAATGCAAAAATAGAAAGGAGCAAATACTTCTTCACATGACTATCTTTTCTCATAAGTCTTTTGTAGTGTTAATTTGCTTCCTTATTTTGTTTAATTCTTGTGGGATATGTCTTTTTTTTTTTTTTTTTTTTTTTTTTTTTTTTTTTCCTCATTGTGTCTACTATTGTAGATTGGACTTTGTGGTTATCAATTTAGTTTTGAGCCTTTTTTCCTGATACAAATACAGCTTTTTAACCTAGTGATCAAATTCAAAACACAAATGTGAAGTCTGCAGAATGCAGAGGGCCACAATACAGAATATGTTAGTATTAGGCAAAGGCTCAAGAACAAGTGAAGCCTGTGTTCAGCTGCCAGAATTTGAAAAGGTAGCCATGCTTCTCTGAGCAAGAATGTTAGGAATTCTAGGATTTAGCTGTGTGTTTTTACGGGATTTTTCTAGGAGTTTGCTGGAGTGGGATCCAAAGTCCAATTCCTGGAATAAACTTGGGGTTTTAACAGAATGTGCGCTTGAGCAAGCACGGAGGAGTTAAGGTAGTTCAGTATTACACATAGTGGTACACGGTCTGTACCATTGAATGTGTTGTGTGTCCTGGTGGGTAAAGGCACACAAATATTACATATTCTTTAACTTGGCAATGACTGGGGTGGATTGGAAGACATTGGTGCCTATGGGCACTTATTGAAATGTCTGTAAACAGGAGTCTTGCTGTGGCTTACAATTCTGAATGGTTCCATTCCAAATGCTCTTAGGAGAAATTGGCTTCTAAAAAGTTAGTAAGAGTAATTTATTTCCTGTTTCATTCACCGAACTTCCTTTATCCCTTTTATAATGACAAGAAGCACAGGGTCATGTGACTACTAAGAAGAAATACAGTTTCAATCAATGTGTCCTCCCAAAAGGCATAGACCGCCTACAAGACACTTGCTTTTGGCAGTAGGCCATGCTCCCATATTAAATACTGCATTACAGAAACACTGGTTTCCCCTTGCGCTTATTTTGGAAGGGGTTCCTCGGCATACACAAGGCTTTCAGCATTAATGAAAATGTATTGTGAAAATACAGTTTTGCTCATATCTAAAGCTAAATACTAAATATATTCATGGTTATAATTTCAATGTGTGAGACTTTGATATAATAAATAATAAATATAGTCCTCATTCATTTTGTTTAGTTGTTTCATCAAAAGCCACAGGGTCAGGAGGTGTATTAGAGTCCTGCTGTTCCAAAGATTATCTTGATGCTGAAGACTCACTTGAGCTGAAGATGTTCATCACTTTGGCTACTGCAACTTTCGTCATCTTTTTTTCTCTTCTGTGGTTTGTAAACCACTAAGCGCTGGTCTTCCATTTTTTAATGCTCCAGTCCTTTTCTGGTGTTCTAAATCCATAAGGGCCCTTTGTTTTAATACAGTAAATGTTGCCTAATGTTACAAAGGTAAAAGAATATGTTGCGCCTAAATGAATTGACATTTTAAATAGAATAATTCTGAATCAGATCCAACAGTTCGACAGAAAAGGTAATGTAAATTGATAAAAACTGATATTTTAGATCAAAACAGTATAACTGGTCAGATGGAACTTGACGTCTCAGGTTTGCTGTTTTGGTGCTTTATAGAACGTACACAGGTGTTTTGTTTATTGCAAACCTGCTCTGGAATATTCATGAGCACTTCTTCTTTGGCAGTAAATATGGTTGATTCTAAAGCTAAATGAATGCAGCTCAGTACATTTTCAACCCCGAAGAAGGCTGCAGGGAATTTCTAGTAGCCGGCCTTTATTTTGTTCCCAGAACCTATAAACATCCTGTGTGGTGGAGAGCAATAAAAATAATTTATAGGACTTAAATCTTAGAATGTACTGCTTACACAAAAGAGGCTTTTTACATCACAGCTTGCTCGTACTGTGTGTGCTGGAACAAGGGCAATGACTCTTCTACCGAATATACAGCTTTTTGATTATTACTGTGGAAGTTCGGGGGGGGGGGTAGAAAATACTACTATTTACATGTATGTATTATACAGAAACTAAATTGAAAAACCATTTAGCAAATCCGAAAAAAAGCAGTTTGCTCTCTGTTCAAAGAGTCTTCAAATGATGTACACTCAGTAGGGCAGAAGCCCTTGTTTCACAGGGCATTACTGTATGGGGCAGGACATTCCTTAGACCTTTCTCGATTTACCTAGTAGTTTTCTGGAAATCCGATATTTTTCAAAACTTACACTTTATACAATTTTACAGCCATAGTTCCCGTGTCCCCAGTTCTCACAGCCACTTTATGTGAACTTTCGTTAGTATCTTCGTAATCTGCTGTATTGGAATGGTTACGGAGAGACAAGAGCTCTCTACCATTCGTCTACATGGTATAAGATGAAAGAGTACCTTATTTTCAGGAGTTTCTGGGGCTCCCTAATTCTCATGTTCAAGTGGGACATTTTTTTTGCAACAAGCCTTTTCATGCTGCTTAGACCCAGAGGGGTTTATTTACTAAAGACGGCCACAATCTCTTGTACCAACCCCCTCTCTAGTGAAAAAGCCTTGTATGTAACATCATCTTTGGAATTAGTTTTTGCTACCTTATGAAACATGTCCACATGCGTGTGAGATTGCTCTGTAAAGAGGCTGGATGGAGTAGAAAGACATTGTTTCTTCTAGAGTTTGAAACCTTGGCTCAGTGGTGAAGGAAACGAGCAGCCTCTTTTCATTGAACACGTACAAATGCAATTTGCTGAACTTCCTCTTTTAATTCATTTTAGCTGAACCTTTGTATACGATTTGGCGTACTAAATAGAATGTGGGTAAAAAAAAAAGGGGGCTGAATTCTGAATAAAAAACAAACAAACAAAAAAAAGCTATTCCTGGATTAGGTTTCAAGCATTATACTCGCTGCCAAGGAGGACACGCAGTTGGGTCTGTCCATGACTCATGTTAGACTTTTACATGTATTTGCTGCAGTGAGAGTTTCTAGATCCATGTTGCTGGAAAAAATAGGATTGAGAAGCCCATCCCATTCCTGTGAAATGCAACATTTTCCTGGGTTAAGTAGTAGGATAAAGAACTGTTTTGGAATTTAAAAGAGGTCCTTTGTTGTACAGATATATGTATTTAGAAGGTAATTGACAGCCAGAGGATATGTGTTTTACATGCGTACTGTTTTTATTTTGGATCTGTAAAACTTAACAAATGGGTATGTAAAAATACTGTTCAGTTAAAATTAAGGATACTGTTTTGGGTGTGGAGCCTGCTTAAACAGCAAGGTCTTTGTAGCGTCCACCACAAGAATTTAGTTTTGGTGTCTGGGTTGCTTGTCAGATGAGGAACATCAGCTGGTTACTGGATGGTTAAGGTTTGTGTGATCTGAAATGCAACCTGGATGACTGGAGCGAAACCTCACAGCCCAAAAATATATTGATTAATATGTAATAAACCTAGTTGGAAGAAACTGAATATAGCCTAAACTGCTTTAGTGAGTGTCTCTTGAGTCCATATTTATAGTCATTGGAGTGAAGCCTTTCTTTTTAAGTTCTAAAAAAAAAAAGAATGAAAATGTTGGATCTATATTTTTTTCACAGATGGCCTCAAAGGGCAGTCATAACAAATACATTGCCCAGTTTTGTAAAGACAATTTTAAATTTCAGTTACATGTATATGCAGTTATGCATGTTTACAGTATGTGTGTGTATTTATATATGTGAAATGGCACTGAAGACTTTCAATAATAAATGACAAATATGCGCTAAAACATCTTACTTTTTTTACAGTCAGATCCAAAATCATCACCCTGTAACGTAAAGATTATAAAGCTATATTTATAGACTCAGGCACAAAATATTGCCTATACAGGAACAATATATAACAAGACTGTCCAATTTGCACCAAGCTACACATATTGGATCAGATAAAGTAAAAAAAAAAATAAAAAAAAAAATAATAATTAATAATAAAAGGATTAAATGTAGCCTCTTTAAAATGAATCCACTCTTCTATATACAAGAAATTGAAACATGGAAAATACTGCCTCTGTAACGGCTAACACAGTAATAGCTAGTCATGTTTGTAACTAGACTGTTAACCAAGATCTTCCCTTGCTGATAATATAGTTACCACCGTTATCCCTTTGTTTTCTTTGTTTGGAAAAACTGACTTTGCCACTTATTATAAATGTTAGGGAATATATCTCTGATTCTCTGTTTTAGGAGAAATGGGAGAAAATAAAAATAATTCTTTTGTTCTGTAGCAGGTGTGAGCATCTCTAGAGGGCGATTTGTGTTCTGTAGTGTGCTACTGTTATGGGCACAAGTGAGCAAATCAATTTAGTTTTCTGGCTAACATGCCTTTTATTTCTACTGCGGCAGATTATGATAGTATTAAGGCTTTTTTTTTTTTTTATTGAAAGTACAGAATTCTTACCCACAGGTCATTATCATTTAAAACAATAAATAATAATAATGTTAATTATCAGTATCATGTTAACACTTGTTACTGATTTGCTTAACTTATCTCTATCTCTAGAGGATGGTTGAAGCTCCGTGTTTATTTTTCTCAATAAATTCAATGGGAGAAAGCAGCAGCAGTGTGTCTGCGATTTATTTGGAGGAACTGAATTCAATTAATTATCATTCTGTACTGACCGTTATTAAGCGTTGAGAAAGGTCAGCATTGACTGATTTGTGATTTTCTAATTGATGGTTGAATAAGGAAACATACAATGTGCTGAATGTTTATTTTCAGTACATATGTGGAATTCAGATAAAAACTGTTTATTTGTCAATGCTAACCTACATTATTCTATCAATACTTCATGCTCAAGGAGGTAAAGATGGTTTTGTTCACAGGACTTCCCCCTTTAAGTTACTACCGTTTAGAATTTTGGCATGATTTAAATATAGGATACTTTGTGTAACAATTAGGAGCCATGGGTTTTACTTTATTTTGTTTTCATTGTGCACAGTTGTCATATTGATACATTTATGGAGTATATACACAGTATGTGCAAAGCATACTTTTCAGTTTCAGAATTACATTATATATTACATGATGTGTGTTGATGAGCTGGTTAATAGAGACGCAGCATATACAGATGTTACAACATTATGTGGAAAGTCTCAATTGTTTTAAGACGATATTTTTAAGGTATGGTGTTTTTTTTTACCCCATTAATCACGTTAAAGGCAAATTTAGTGTTTAAGAACATCTTTCCTAAAACGTGCCAATCTGTTGTGCGAGGCAAGGACTTTTTCAGACTTCTATAAAATGTACATAAATCAGGAGCTTGATTGACTTGTCTTTAACTATAATTATTGTCATGTGGGTGGTGGCCTTACGCAGATTATGTAGAAACAAAATTACTTTTTTTTCGGTATGCCCTGAAAATTTGTGGTATCTGTTTTATACTTAAACTATTAAGACCAACTATTAAGATCAAGCTTCAATTTTTACAGTGGAGGTTATGGAATGTTTTGGTGTTCTTGAACATAACACGGGTAGGAGATCAGCAGATGAGAATAGTGCATAATGATAGGAATAGTGCCAATGTCAAAGACACCATGCATGGCGCTATCCAATGATGTGAGCCAGATCATTTCTTAATTTCCTATTTTTCCCATAAGAAAAGGACATAAATGTTTTTGTCAGTAAATGTTCCCTTTGTTTTTTAGGCTGTATAAGTTGTTTTGAAGGATCATGAAGAGGCTCTTCCCTTTTTTATTTACCGTGGTATTTGCGGCATCCACACAGTCCCCGTTCAGTCCGCAATTCATTGAGGAACTCGGGTCGGACATTGGAATCCAAGTGTTTAACCAGGTGGTGAAGACCAAACCTCATGAAAATGTGGTTATATCACCTCATGGGATTGCATCTGTTCTTGGCATGCTGCAGTTAGGGGCAGACGGGAAGACCAAGAAGCAGCTAACAACTGCCATGCGATATAAAGTGAATGGTCAGTAACATTTTCTTGTACACTTACCTTTGCAGGTGGCACAAAATGTATAACTTAAATCTTTCTTAAAATTACATATTTTATTTTATTTGGAAATTTTCCTTTTTTCTTTGCACAACATCAGCAGTTCCACAAATTAAGAGTAGAAGACAATCTCCAATAACAAAAACATACAATCGTAGATCGCCATCATCACGGCCAGCATTATATCATAACAAAGATAATCTAAACAAGTAATACTTCTTTTCAGTGGTGTCACAATTTAAGACGTGATCTATTAAACAATCATGCACGTTAGGGCAAGTTAATCAATTCCCAGATTATATGGGGTATCTGGGGGGTGAGAAAGCAAAAGCAGAATTGCCAAGGAATAAAATTTAATTGGTTTTGGAAGTCACGTTTCACCAAGGCAACCAAATTGTATCATATTTTTTTATGTTATTATTAGTACCTGGCCTTATCCTATTTCTAGTTTAGCCGTATGCCTATCCTTACTTAAATGTCCTCACTGTATTAACATCAACCACTTCTGCTGGAAGGCTATTCCATGCATCCTCTATCCTTTCAGTAAAAGAATCATATTTATTAAGCAGTGACTCAGTTGTGCTACCAATACAGCTTGTTGATTTTGCATTCACACATAAAAATGACAATAAGACTTCAAGTGAAGTCATTTTTGGTAATTTTCTCCTGCATGTTTACTTTTTAATTTTTTGTTGGCACATACAGTACTACGGTTATCGGGTGAAAATTACATTATATAAACATTTTATATCAATGTTTTATTTCTGTTATTTTTTGAATGTATGTATTTTTTCATTCTCAGAGGTTGGAAAGATACTAAAGAAGATTAACAAGGTGATTGTGGCGAAAAAAAATAAAGATATTGTTACAACGGCAAATGGAGTGTTTGCCAATAGCGGACTCAAATTTGAGCCTTACTTTGAATCGAAGAATAGAGAAGTCTTTCACAGTCAAGTAAAAAGTGTTGACTTTCAAGAAAAGGACACAGCTGCCTCCACTATCAACCAGTGGGTGAAAAATGAGACAAAGGGTGAGCATTTACCCTCATAGACACATGCGTTTCTGTCTGTTCATTGTGGATCAAGATAGAATACTGATGTTGCTTCATTCTTTAGTATGCTTTACTTTTAAGAAATCGATGTCACTGAATGCGCATAATTCCCGGACTCCAACTTAGAGGAACCACAGTTATTTTTATCACTGATTTAGCAATCCCTTTGCCTATTCTAAAAGCATCTTTTCCTAGTTATTTTCAATAATGTTCCTTTCCTGTGTGTCTTGTAGGAATGATCGAGGATCTGATTTCTCCTGAGATATTGGACAGCTCATTGACACGTATGGTATTAGTCAATGCACTGTATTTTAAGGGACTGTGGAAATCTCGTTTTCAGCATGAAAACACGAAAAAACGCACATTTCATGGACCAGATGGCAAAACTTACCAAGTCCCGATGCTGGCCCAACTATCCCTGTTTAGGAGCGGTAAGAACAATATTTAGAATGTAAAACCGTAAAGATATAATATTAACACAGTGATTATTTAGCCGGATCTTCCTTATTAAGAAAGTAATAGTACATTTATCCCCCTAGGTTCAGCAAGTACGCCCAGTGGCCTCTGGTACAATGTAATAGAGCTGCCCTATCATGGTGGGAGTCTCAGTATGTTGGTTGCATTGCCGACGGATGAGAGCACACCATTGTCCGCCATAATTCCTCACATTAGTACTAAAACTTTGCAAAGTTGGATGACTATGGCTCCGAAGAGAGTTCAGTTAATTTTGCCCAAGTAAGTGACTGCATGCACTTTTGAATATTGATTGTTTCTAACAGTACTTTGCCAAGCCCAGACAAGGCTGAATGAATCCTATCTGCTGTCAAATCATATGTTTCTCTGTAACTAATACTGGTAAATATTTGTAATATATATTGCCTAGAATACCTAAAGCTGGTATTATCTCTTCAGGTTCACTGTCGAAGCCGCGACTGATCTGAAAGGACCTCTTAAAAACCTGGGTATTACAGACCTGTTTGATTCATCAAAAGCTAACTTCACAAAGATCACAAGTATGTCCTTTTTACCCGGAATTTTTTATTCAGTTTTAGCCTTACCAGTAAGCTTGTTGTATATTGGAAGAACAGAGTATATGCTGAACACACGATGGCAATCAATACTATGGGGCATCTTTATGACAACCTGAATAAGAGGAAAGAAATAAACCCTTATCCCAGAACCTGAAAATGTTATCAAGCTTAGAGTCTGCTGTATTCTTTTGCTTCTGAAGTGCACGTTCTATATGGGGAATTGTTATCAGAGACTGAGTTTCTCACATCCCAGCATCCTAGGATCAGAAAATGCCGGCAGGGAGAAAACACTGAAATCAAAACACTCAGCGATTTTATTAATGCTGCATAATCTGTACTTTAGGAGCATTCTAAGAAAGATGCAGTTGTTCCATTGTGATATTCACTGCTGGGAATTTAAAAAAAACAAACAAGCCTTTCTTATACGAATATAAGGGAAAATTAATTTGTTTTAATGTAAGCTTAATCAGTAAAGAATTTTTTTTTTAAAAAGTCTTACAATAATCCTTTGTATGCAAAAACTACTGTTTGTGCAGTATGCTGTAAATAGATACTTTAGAATTATAATATTCCCATTTTGGAGAATACTCTGGTGCCCTCTTGTGCTTTGATTTAACATCATACTTTCTCTTTTTATCAATATAGGTAGACAGTTATATTTAAGATTTATTCGCTATGGTTGAAGTTTCTTAGGCAATCGGATATTTTATGCTTTATTTAAAGACAACCATGGCGAGCCTCTCCTACAAGAAGGGTTGAAGTGGCCCTGCATAATACATAATAATCATGTAATAATGTATATTAATCATTTAATAATTTAATTTGATGCATTCTACTTGCTTGCTTGAGAAGCACACTACATAGTAATTTCAGTGTGTTGAAATGTTCCACTGGCAAGCTCAGTGTAATGAATACACTTCTTTGTACGACCTTTAATACAACCACTGCATACTAACTACAAAAAAAAAGAAAAGATAGAGCTGTGAAAGACGCTTCGGACATCCTGAAAGCTAATGTGATTTTACTTTTTTCTGTGTTGGGCCAAATAAAAGGTGTCAAGTTTTACTGAAGATTTAATATTAACTACAAAACAAATATCACCTCAACTTCACTATGTAATTGTACCGCTACTGACTTATTCAGAACTTTTAGTTATAAGGTTTCTTTGTGTTAAGGAAGCTTGCTGAAGAAAATCTCTTCTTTTCACGCGTGGAACGTAGAGAGATGTGTTTCTTATTAGAAAAGACGACTCGCCCGGGGATCCTTTATTATAAGCCTTAAGAGGTTTACATTAAGCAGGGCCGGTATACCAAAATATATTAATATCTGTATCGATTGAAATATCTGAAATACATTTAAACAAAGCTCAGAAGACATGCAGCCTAGGTTATTAAATGTTTACTGGAGAGTGCTCTTTAAACTTTATATATTTTATATACGGTATTTTGTTATCCTTGGAAAGATCCCAGCCTAAACAGAGCCTAAATTGCTGTTTTTTATTATAGGATCGGAGCACCTTCATGTTAGCCACTTGCTGCAGAAGGCCAAAATAGAAGTAAATGAGGATGGCACTAAGGCAGCAGCAGCAACAAGTAAGCAATATGTATATAACACACACACATATATGTATACACACACATAAGAAAATCAGTTTGTGCAAATAAAGTGATCTGAAGATGTCATTCTTTATAATTTCACACATTAACCTATTATTTCAATTATATTTCCAGCTGCCGTTTTGATAGCAAGATCATCACCACCCTGGTTTATTGTGGACAGACCTTTTTTATTTTTTATCAGGCATCACCCTACAGGTGGGTAAATTTATATAAACACAGTCTACGTGAATAAAGCATGCCTTGGTGAGGAATGATATGCCTGTCTGGAAAGTTGAGAACCTAGATCAGTTAGGATCTTCGATGCCAGGATTAATACTAGTAATGTTGGCGAGGCATACTGTATCTATTGCCTATGAATATTATTTTTTTCAGTCCTGGTTTAATTGTAGAGTTCTATTATCCGATTAATAAACTTGTCTATTTTACCCAATCAATTTGCTTGTACTGTGACACTAAAAGCTTACATCATTGATCAGTGCCAGCCTGTAATGGGCAGTAAAAAAAAAAACTGCCATACAATACAATATTTTATTATATTTTACTCTGTAAACTAGTGGAAACAATACTTACTGGGTAGGTTACTCTGTTGCATTGTTGCATATGCATTCCATATGTGTATTGATACATCGTATCCTGGTCCTTGCCACTAGAACCTAAGAGAATATGACCACCGAGAGGCAAAACACTGCTCCTTGATATGTGGAACATTTATAATTTGATCCATCGATGTAGGGGACCATTGACCTTTGCTGGCCTCCACCAACCGCTCCACCAAATATTTCAAAACAGAGGAAAGATCTATGAACATTCATAAATAAAAAAACAAAACAAAAAAAACCAATTCCCTCAATTCCTGCTAGGGACTTTGTATTAAAGTGTCAGAAGGCTAAACTGCAAGCAGACATCCCATATTTAAACTGTACAGAGCTTTGGAATCGTAGCTCTTAATAAATACAAAGGATAAAATATATACATACAATTTGGAACAGTGGAATTTATCCAAATCAACATCATCTGGAAGTGTTCATGTTAGCTGGTATTTTGTAATGACTGTAGTAACCATATTCTTGCCTTTTGCAGGTGCTGTGTTGTTCACAGGACAAGTAAACAAGCCTTGAGAGACAATGAAGACTTGACATGTGAAACTCCTCTTGATTCCATCATTTAGACATTTGTACATTACTCTAGTTCCTGTGAATTTTCCATTTTAAATGGAGAAATTTTAATTGTGCTTGTAACTTTTTAAAATGATTTTATATATAATTTTGATAACTGTATTTGACGGTACAATTATGGTTCTTTTGGGGTTGTTTTTAACTACTGAAAGTGTGTTTATTTTATTTTTTTCCATTGAATTTTTTTGCTGTAAAAACATTTTTGGTATCCTAGAGGAGATCTCTGTTTACCGTTTTATAACCCTTAGTTCCGGAGGAAGATGCAACCCTGCAAATTGTCAAAGATTTTTTTTGTGATACAGTATTTGGGGCTGGTGATCCTGCACCTTAATTAAGGTCACCACTTGCACTGATGGTCAGTTACCTTGGCATATGAATGAAGAATCACTTTGTATTAATTTAGGTATTTTAATACACCCTGTTTCCCTTGGCTTGTCCGTCTTTAGAATTAGAGATTAGATTGTAATGTTTTATATTGTTGGTAGCAGAAAATGCATGTGTTACTAATAAACATACCAAATTAACACTTTGTATCAATTTTCAGACGACACCTCGTGTTTGAGGTGCCTTTAAGAATAAAATTGTACTGAAACGTAAAATTTGTTATTTTGTTGTTTTGAAGGTGTAATGTATGTGTAATGTGTTTTATTTTTTTTTTTTAAGTCTTCAGCCAAAGTTGATGATTTTTATTGGGCCAACATGGACATAGTTGTCATATATGCTTTTTTGGGACCTCCGTGTTCTTTCTAAATGTAATATATACAATAGCGATGTCACTGTGGGAATCGGTCACGCTGGGCTAGGCTTAAGGTCCAATTAGAGTGTACAAGCTGAACTATGGTACCCCCTGGCATCTACCTGGCCCCTCCCGCTTCCCTCTTATCCTCCCAGCCACTTCCTGTTCTTACCACCTCCCTCCAGAATCCCTCTGCTCTGACCTGCCCCATCTGCTCCAATCTGACTCAACCCTTGTACATCATTGCTGAGGTGGCCAAGACTCAATCATGTAACAGGGACTTGCAGGGTCTGTAGAGACATGATTGGGTCTCCTGCCACAGCATCTCACAGACTGATTTGAGATTAGTCAGTGTATGTTCCTGTATGCTGTCGGCCCATGACACGGTTCTCTAAACAAGGAACTGTTCATGGAAACCCTCTGCTGTACATGGGAAAAGTTAATTATACGACTTGGCTTCAGAAAAGGATACATAGAATGTGTGACTGGAAAATCTATAGGTTAATACTCCTCCACTACATCTGGGCTGTTCAAAGTAGAGCCGTGCGCGGGACTGCTTTTTTAATCCCGCTCCCGCTGATTTTTTTTTTTTTTTTTTGTCCAATCCCGCCCGCTCCCACATTGTGTGTTCCACTCTCGCAACATTTGTGCCCAATCTCGCCCGCTCCCGCCACAGTCACACCCACCTCCTCACCTGAATTGCAGATTTCCTGCGCAGTCCCGCAAGGCTGCCCTTGAGTTGCTCCCTCACAACGTCTCTTCTCTTGCTCCGCCCAGGAACACAGCGGAGTCACCAGACTGAACAGCCCATTTTTATTTATTTATTGTTAAAGCCCACCCTTCATGTACCATCTTTGAATTTCCCCAAATCACTTAAACATTCATGATAGACACAAACACTTACTCACTCATTCACACAAATCATTAACACATATTCATTAATGCAGTCTCACAAATCATTCAAGCAATTCATTCACACATTTATTCATTCATTCTCATACGCATTCACACAATTCATCCACACATTTATTCGTTCATTCTCATAAGCATTCACACTACCCCTCTCCCCATCCCCTTCTTATCTGCCCCTTCTAACTATGTTCCCCCTTTCCCAATATGTACCCCCTCTCACTATATATCCCCTCTCACTGCACCCCCCTCCCTTACCCTACTTACCTTGTTGCCGAGTAAGCAGCAACTGCGACCGGGTCCGCCACTCTAGGAGGCCGGGCAGCCCCCACCAGGGCCGGCCTTAGGGGTGCGCGACCGCACAGTGCTTACATTAAAACATCGGGGTTTTTTTTTTTAAACTTTATTTAACATCCTCCATGTTAAATAAAGTTAAACGAACTTTATTTAACATGAAGGATGTTAAATAAAGTAAACAAAAATTGGTTGATGCCAGAGGAAGACCCTCCAGGTGACCAATAGGCTCATCCCACTGGTCTCCCTCCCTGTTCAATCAGTTAAATGTCCGTACGAGCGACTTTATTGGTCGCTCGTACGGACATTTAACTAATTGAACAGGGAGGGAGACCCGTGGCATCTGCAGGGTAAGTTGCAGCATTGGGGTTTTAAAACCTCAATGCTGCAACTTACCCGGCACATCCCACTGGTCTCCCTCCCTGTTCAATTAGTTAAATGTCCGTACGAGCGACTAATAAAGTCGCTTGTACGGACATTTAACTAATTGTTGAACAGGGAGGGAGACCAGTGGGATGTGCCGGGTAAGTTGCAGCATTGGGGTTTTAAAACCCCAATGCTGCAACTTTACCCTGCAGATGCCACTGGTCCCCTCTGTTGGTCCCCCACATCATGTGAATCACACGCTGGAGGTTTACTTGCTGGTGACATGTATGGTATGTACTACTGAATCCCCTTTTGAAAAAAAGCATTGGACAATAGACCTAACAGACAGTTCAATGGGTTTTATGCTACCATCTAAACAGCCAACATCTTACTAGATCTTCCTCAAGCTTAAAGGGAACGCTCATCAATATGTTGATTACTAGTATGAGATTAAAAATACATTTTCACGTATTTTCAAGACCGTTCTAGTTCTTCCACAATGTAATGTTTCCAGGTAGGTTAATATACTGTAAGTCATTTATATGTGTTCTAGCTCTGTTATCATAACCCAATCTACTAGACAAACACCCTGACTCGCTATCATGCTGCCTGTGGTATACCACACAATAGCTAATCACCCAGACACTGACACTAACCAACAAAAGTTCATAAAGTAAGAAATAGCATTGTACAAGTAGGACTTCATTAGCATTGCCATAAATAATCCACATGGTGTTTAAGCAGTGAAAGTCTCACAAAACATCAGATGGGATTGTTGGATCAACATTAAATAAAACCTTGGTCTCTTAAGTGCTAATTGCTGTTCTATATACAGCACTGTATTTAATGAAGAATATATTACAAACACTTCTGTTTTAGGGGCTAAACAAGATAAGGAGCTTCATGAGAACATTTTATGTCACATTATGGTCTATTTATGTAAATGTGTAAGGCACTTAGAATATGTATTTAGGAATACATGTGGTTTACACACTTTTAATTTATAAACATCTATTTTGCTGTATCTAAACACCTTATTGTGACCATTAGGGCTGTAGAACACCGATACACCCATACCCAAAAACATTCCGAACTCCTAGAAAAGAAACACACCAAAGTAAGAAAGATTGATAAGGACATTTGGGTACCACACAATTGACCATAATCTGATGTGTTACCTATATTGTCCACTAGGTGGCAAGACAAGCTCACTAAATGTTTGAAACAAAACTGCATTTTGCAGTATTTTAAATGCAAGAGAAAAGCAGCCTGATCCTCATTTACTACAAAAGCCCAAGCTCAAAAGTGATAAACATGTAAACCTTATACGGGTGATCAAACATTTAAAACCATTTGTCAGAATCTGGATCTAGGATGAATTCATGCAATTATTAATACACATATTGTCATAGTTCCTGAATTCGGAAAGTGTATTAAATTTGGTAAATACAAATATATGGAAACAATTCTCAGATGAATAAACTAGAAAATGCCCTAGCGATTACCCCAGGGGTTCTAAGGCTTGTAGTAAGTATCAGAGACCGCAGTAAATCAAAACCATCCTAGTCAATGAGATGCAGTGACACTACACATCCTGGCCCTGCAAATATAACTATGTATACATATTGGATCTGTAAGCCTCCTTTGTATCCCCTGATTAGGTACCTGCACAGTGGGTAGGACAGGAAGCATTAAAATGTATGGAAGAGCCCTCTATGCCTCCAGTTTGCTTCAGGTTTTTCAGCCTGGGCTTACATTGACATTGCTAATGTGCTGTTCGTAGGTATCTATTCACCTAATACTGGAATTATTATTATTCACGGAATAATGAAATATAAAGTGAAAAGATGATTTCAGAGGATGTCTTCTTAAGAAGAAGCGGAAAAAAATGTTTGTTAACTGCAGATGCTCTGCGGGGGTGTAAATCACAGAGCATCAGAGGCTTGAAAGTGTCAACAAACTAATATACTACCCCTTGAGTGCAGAAACTCTGACCCTTAAGTTGTCTGTGGAAAATTGGTCATCTGAATACACAGACTAATTGCAAATAAACCGTGTGTTAATAATGGATTAATAACGTGTCAGAAGATTAAGCTGCAATGCAATTTGCCTAGTGGTTATGCTGTCGCTATGGCAACAACAACAAAAAAAACATTTTGTCAGAATGTCTATTATAGGAACCAAATAGCTGGTGCGGAAAAATTGGAGGAGGGTTAATAAACAATTCCCTGTAAGGGGTTGTTCAATTGCCCCCACATATAAATTAAATATTGGAATTTATTCAATCCTTTAAATGCCAGAGAGCTGGTCGACTCGGTGCACTTCCTGCTATAAAATGGCTAATTAGTGGAACTTTAACATCGCAAACAGGAGCTTATTAGCTTCTTGCTTTTTACATATTAGATTATTTGTTACATCCCCTCCTATATACTGACATTTGGAACAAGATGTCCTCATCTAGATTAAAACACCCATCAAATAAAAACAAGCCCTATTAGGCTACAATAGCCCTGCATTAAGCACAAAACATTTCACAGGCTTAATTTTCCCACATTTTGCCTCTCCAAATGTGAGCAATAAAATTGTACGTTGTGAACAATTACAAAGAAAAAAATCGTGGTAGTTTCCTTTTAAAATACCAAGTTTGTCAGCTCAGCATAAGCCCAAAACAATAATGCAGTTCGAAATAAAGTAAATTCAGCTTTCATTGCAGACTTTGGCTAATGAGTACACTGTCTCCTCTGCATCTCCAATTAATGCAGTTTTTTAAATGGGTGCCTGAGGAGGGTTGGAAGCTGAAATAGCAATTTTCTCCATTCCACAATAAATATACCAGCACAAAACAAAGACATCAGGCCTGTCACGCTGCCTGTGCGGCTGTCAGAGACATGTAAAGAGAGAGTACTTTTTCTGTAAATGGTTTTCAGACTGGCAGGATGTATGCTGGGGAGCGCTGCTTTTCTACCACTGAAGTTCTTCTCTCCTGCGGCTAAATTTTATTACCTGAGATAAAACGTATCATTGTTTTTAGCTTATGTTTTTTTTTCTCTTGCATCCTGTGAGAGAACTGCTATTCAGTTACTAGAGATAAATTTATCTAATAGTTGCTCGACGGAGGCAATAAAGAAAATAGGCCACAGGACAAAAAAAACCCAAAACAAATATGATTTGTTGTCATGGTAAAAAGATGGAATAGATCTGGGATTTTTATTGTACTGCAAATTTGTTTTTAATTTTCAATGCGTCATTGTACATTTTGCTGTTACTCGAAGGGTCAAACAAAACTGATGAGAAACTTTATATTATATACACATAACTAACATTATTATGCCCAGTAGCACATAATTAGCCAATATGCTTAATGATGCCAGGTGTACACCTCATTAACGGTGAACTTGCAACTTGGAACAATAAAGACACACTAATGTGCTATTCTGTTCAGCATAGCCTGCAAAGTTTCCAGTAACATTTTCTACTGGAAAAAAAAAAAAGATCTCCTCAAGTGGCCATAACAACATATAATATTATGCTGACAGTAGCTCAAACCACCTGCACAAGGGATCCTCTCGGCTCTGCCATTTTATGGAGGTGAGATTAAATTGAGTTTATTTCCGTTGCTCTCACAGCAGGCCGAGCTCTCCAAATGGAGTTTTACATTACTCTGAAAAGCATTCCCAGAACTCTGTGGGGAGTAATTCCACCAACGAAACCGTCTGCTATCAGACAAAAATTTGAAGTCAATGAAAATTCTGGCCAATGGCAGCGTGGACACCTGCTCTAGACGTAACTAATTACAGAGCTGAATCCAGAGCTCCTTTTATTTCATATAAACAGGAGCATATGTGGGACAGAATATAGAAAGAGTGTTAACACACCTTAACATTTTAACCCCTTCAGGACCGGGATTTTTAAACTAGGGTGTCGCTAAAGGACCGGAGCCGTTTTTGTGTTTTTGCCATGTCTTTCTTCAACTGTAATTTCTCTCTTATCAATTGGTGCACCCACACAAATCATATATTGTTTTTTTCAGCACAAGTAGGGCTTTCATTTGAAACCATATTAAGCTGGGTAGTACATTGTTTTGTTTGAAATAAACTGGAAAAAGTGGGGGGAAAATGAAAAAAACACATTTTTTTACAGTTTTGTATACATACAAATTGTACACACATTGAACCAATGGGAAAAAATTATCCCAAATATATTCATTAAGTTGTCCTGATTTGGAAACCACCCAACATGGTCAGGATTTTTTTCTATTTTGACCAGTATAGGGCAAATATTGCAAGGCATGCATCACATCTTTGAAATGTAATTTTTTTCAAATTTGGCATGGTAGTCTAATAACTGCAATAGTTGTCACAGATAATGATTATCCCCCCAAAATTATATGTTTATGAACAGTAGATAAGTCAAGGTGTACAACTAGGGTCATTTTGACACTTTTCAAACAGGGATTTTATCGCCAATTGCTGCCAAATTTTGAGGTATTTTTATATTTTTTTGTTTTTTTTGCATATGTTGCAATGTTACTTTAGATTTTATATTATATTTTGTATAGAATATGTGCAATTGCAGAAAAAAACACCAAATTGTGTTCACCAACTGGTTCCAACAAGGCCTCACATGCATGGTTCATGCATTTTTTGAGGAAGCTATGAGGGCAAAGCTGGAAGATGCGCATTTTAGTTTTCAAATTTGGAATTTTCAGAAATTGGTTTCCTGGGCCCATATCCCATTTGGGACATTTTGGAAGCCCCCCACTGTAAATTACCCCATACAAGTATATATTTATGAACAGTAGATGAGTCAAGGTGTTCAACTAGGGTAGTTTTGACAGTTTTCAGCCAGCCATTTCTTCACTGATGTCTGCCAAACTTCACAGGGAAATTATTTTATTGCGTTTTTAACGCATACATTTCAATGTTGCACTGAATTTCTTGCACACCATAAGTGCAACAGTGGAAGAAAACACCACATTTTGTTCACCAACATCCCATGAGTCCAACAAGGCCTCACATGCATGGTTCATGCATTATTTGAGGAAGCTATGAGGGCAAAACTGGAACATGTGCATTTACATTTTTTTTTATATTTTTTTTATCAGATTACTTGTAAGTGACAGGTTTAGGCCGCTGACATCAATCAGGGAGCCCGATCAATAATCAGCGACTTAAAATGTCACCGACAAGTGATCAGGTAATAATTATGATTTTTTTATTTATTAATAATTTGTGTTTTTTCATAATTAACCTAGATGACCCCTCTCTCTTTGTAGAGCAGGGTCATCTGTGGGCTGCCATAATGATCCGATCACTCCTATTGGCCAGAAGCGATCTGATCAGCCCAGCCCAGCATTTGACCTGGAAGCACCCTGGACTTTCAGGTCAGTGCTGTTATTTTTTTTATTTATTATTATTTTATTTTATTTTTTTAAATTTATTTATTTATTTATTTATTTATTATTATTATTATTATTTTTAACATTTTTTTAACTCTTTCAATGCTGATGCTCCATTGAAGCACAGCATTGACTGATATTTAGTCCCCACAAGCTTGTGGGGACTAATATTAACCCCTGCAATGCTGCGATGGGGGTCATACACAATCGCAGCATTGAAGGGGTTCATTGAGGAAGAGGGGGGTAGGGGTTAACTTAGCAAGGGAGGGGGTGGGGGGGGGCTGGTCTCCACACTCATGTGGAGACCAAAGAACCCTGTCTCCCTGTCCCTGAAGCTGCCTCTGGCAGCTGGGACACAATCTCCCATAGACTGGAGATTGCAGGGGAGGAGTCTCTTTGATCAGTCCTACAGGACTGATCAAAAGACTTCTGGGGGCTCGTTTTTGCTGTTCCTGGTCTGCCTGGGCTTCCAGGCAGACCACCAGCAGCAGAGCCCACTACAAAACGGGAATTAACCCCTTTGCGGCATTGAAGGGGTTAACGCTGCACTGACACTCTCATGGAGCGATCAGGCAGCAGGGGGGTGTTGGGTCAGGGACCCATTCAACACACCACCCCCTTCCCTGAAGCTGCCTGTGGAAGGGGGTGGTTTCTGCCTAGAGAATCACTCCCTGGGAGTGATCGTGGGCTTGGGGGCGGGTTAGAGAGGCTGTGCTGTCTGCCCAGACTCCTGGGCAGACAGCAGCACCCCCACGATCACCACGATTGTGGCGATGTGGGGGCGGTTTTTGGAGGAGACATACCTGGTACGTCCCGGTCTATCGGTGACCGGTAACCAGGAAGTACCAGGTACGTCCCGGACCTGAAGGGGATAAAGGAATTTAAATATGTTTTCCTGTTAAACTGTTTCTCTACCATACTATAAGCATATTTTCTGTAATTTCTTAAAATAACGTGTATTTTCATTTCAGCTTTTATTAAACATACAAAGAAAAAGATGTAAATATGTATAAGCTTTCCAGACCACAACAAGGTTTCGAAAGCTTATGTCATTTAGATCTTCAACCAAATTTTCTAATAGGGCGATATCCGTTTTATGTCATAACCTCGCATTCAATAAACTCAATGTATCAGTGTAAGTTGACTGCTTTCTTAATTATTTGATTTCTTAATTACAATTTAGAATAAAGAAATAAAAATATTTTGTTTGTGATAAATAAGCTGTCCTTCCATTAATAGCAATAGCAAAATTATGTTTTGCTGATGTACTGAAGGTGGATGTGAGTACGTAGAAAATGGTTTGAAGTGAGTATAAGAATTAACTACTTGGTGAGGAAGCTGAGAATGGGAACTAGGGGCGAAAAGCCAAGAGTGAATGCGTTGAGAGGGAAAAAGGTAAAATGGGAGGGTATTGAGAGAAAAAAAATGGAAGACAGAAAAATACTAAGAGGAAAGAAAATACTTTCTAGTGAGGCAAAACAAGCTTTAGGAACAAATAAAGACAATTTTTAGGTACTACTCTAATATTAGCAAGAGATAGAAGATGACCAGTTAAGAGACAAAATAGAGAGCAGTAGCTAAAAGATTGAAGTATAGGTTAAAGAGAAAATAGAGCACTAGAAACAATGAAATGGGGAGACAGAAGGTAAAAAATATACTATGAAAGAGGAGCGAAACAGGGAAAGAAGAAAATTACCTCAAGGGGAGGATGCAAAAAGACAAATTAAACAACTAAAGAACTATGTATTTAAATATGTTGATCAAACTTTTCATCCCGTTTTACATACAAATGATAAGATTATTTAGTCTTTCTTAATTGTTAGGACATTATTCTGGTAGCCCTTATTTCCACTTATCCAGCACAAGTATTTTTTTGTAGACACTTTACTATTTACTAAAGCCAGCGGATCAAGTTTGACTAAATATCCAACCTGAGTATTCACACTAAGTTAGGTTAACCCCCCGGCAATTTGTTTATTGATTAAGCTGTGTACCCAAGTTGTTGACTTCCTTGACTAGCATCTTGTATTTGTATCTGCTGCTTTCGTACTCTCCATAGGTCAAACATACTTCTAAATTTGATGTGTAGTAAGTACAGTACCTGTAATACCGTACTTGCAATATCTAGGTATTTAAGTGCATCATTTTACATGCACCAACATTAAATTGCGTCTTGGCAGTATCAACTAAGATCATTTGCGTATTGGCTTATCCCACATTCCCATTGTAAACATTTGTGTTATCAGCATGAACTCATAACTTACTTTCTTTAATAAAACTAATTAAAATAGGAGAGCATAGACTGGTTATAGGTCCCAGAGGATGTATACTTGTTGTAACTTGAATATTCTCCATTAACTGCAAAGCTCTGTTGCCTGTCAATCAGCCTTTGCCCTACCTACTCCACTATTTCAGCAATTAGACTCAAACATCACAGCTTATTAATGGTTTGCTTATGTGGAGGGTGGTTTCAGATGCCATACTGAAATCTAGGAGAGTTAAATTCACTGCTCCCTCTAGTCTAGCCTATAAAAAAATCAATTAAATTAGTCTGACAAGATATCCCTAAAGTAAACCCATGTAGTTTATGATCTTGCAAGCTATTAAAAATGAAGTATTTAACAATTCTTTCTATTTTTTTTACCTTTTGTGTTTTACATTACATTTACATTAAGTGTTTCCGTCAGACTTACTGGACTCTGGTTACCAGAGAAGTTGTAGTAGATGTGCCAATTTTCAATCACCTAAACTGCCTTTCAACAGTAAATCATTCCATTAAGATTCTTGCATAGATAAACATATTGGTTTCTTGATCAGCTAAGGTACAATGACTTTTGTAATAATGATCTTTTTTCCAAATTCCCTTCCTCTTCAGTAACTGAAAATAAATAGTCATTGACACCTTAAGCTAGTTCATCATCTGTGATATATCCCTCACGGCTTCCTTTAAAATGTCACAAATAAATATTAGTTTATTGATCTGTGAACTCTGTGAACTCTTTGTTAGACATAAGAGGTAGAGCCCTGCGCGGGACTGCTTTTTGAATCCCGCTCCCGCTGTTTTGAATCCCGCTCCCGCTGTTTTGAATCCCGCTCCCGCAATGTGGGTGTTCCACTCCCGCCCGCTCCCACCACATTTGTGGCCAATCACGCCCGCCTCCTTAACTGATTTCCCGCACAGTTCTGCAAGGCTGCCCTCGAGTTGTTCCCTCACAGCGTCTCTTCTCTTGCTCCGCCCAGGAACAAGGCGGAGTCACAGGAAGTGACATAACATCACGTGACTCCGCCTTGTTCCTGGGTGGAGCAAGATAGGAGACACTGTAATGGAGCAGCGAGAAGGCATCCTTGCGGGACTGAGCGGGATTACCGGGACCCGCAGGTACAGTGCCTGACCCTCCACTCCCGCAGCCCCAGAAAGATCGCCCGCGCCCGCAAGTTTTTTGGTGGGTCCCGCGGGACCCACGGGACCCGCCTTCCAATGCAGTCCTCTAATAAGAGGGATGAATAATCAAAGGTGCTGCATATTTCATACTCTGAGGGAGATAAGCTGGTTGTGAGACAAATAACCAATATGTCAATTAATTTTTTTAAATGATTATTATTTAGGGGTTTTAATCGGCCCAATGTGTTCTACCCAAATAGTGTGAGTAAAAGAATTATACTTTATTTATATACAATAACTCATAGATAATTAGCAGGATAATGGACTTATTAGGGTACTCTATTTAAAAAATTTTCTTATATCAAATTTGCTAGAGTTCTTGGGCTCCAGTGATCACTGGTCATTATGATGTACATAAGAATAGAAGCCAAGTTTCCCTACATTGCAAACAAAGTCTGAATTTTTGTCAAATTGAAAATATTTAGAGTAGAGAAACCATAGATTAAAGTAGTTAGAATTTGAAGATAAACTCTTAAAACATTAGTAAGACAAAAATGTAGAATTTGGGAAAATTGCACAGACTCAGTAGGCCTTCTGATTAGGGTGACCACATGTCCCGTATTGCCTGGAACCGTCCCACAGTCCTGGCAGCCTCACTGAGAACTCTCGGGTGGCACTTTACACTGAAAATTATTGAGCGGACAGGCTCAATTTTTTTTCAGATGGACGTAATAATCTTCACAGGTGGCGTGGCAGCCGCAAAACCAAGAAAAAGACAGGCTGCGTAGCCAGATAAGCTGGCAAACTGGGGTGGAGACAGGATTGACATGGATAAGCTACAATGGGAAGCTGTTAGGGGACAAGGTTGGCACTTGGAAGCTGTTAGGAGACAAGGTTGGCACTGGGAAGCTGTTTTTGGGACAAAAGTTAGCACCAGGAAGCTGTTTTTGGGACAAGATTGACACTGATAAGCTGTTGGGGAAAAGGTTGGCACTGAGAAGCTGTTTATTGAGACAAAGTTGGCATGGATAAGCTGTTCAGAACAAGGTTGGCACTGGGAAGCTGTCTATTGAGAAAAAGATGGCACTAATAAGCTGTTAGGGGACAAGGTTGGTACTGGGAAGCTGTTTTTTGGGACAAAGTTGGCACAGGGAAACTGTTTGGTGACAACATTGGCAATGAGAAGCTGTTTTGGGGAAATAGTTGGCACTGAGCTGTTAGGGCACAAGGTTGGCAGTGGAAAGCTGTTAGGCTACAGTATTGGCACTGTGAAGCTGCTTTTTATAACAAAGTACTGCGAAGCTGTTTTTTGGGACAAGGTTAGCAATGGAAAGCTGTTTTTTGGGACAAAGTTGGTAATGGGAAGGTGGTTTTTTTGGGACACAGTTGGAAGAGAGATTCTATTTATAATTTTCTGTATTGTTATTCTTTTTTCAAGAATACATCTAATATATCTTTAATTTATACATAAATATACATATATATATATATACTTTTATATTTTTTATAATATATTTAGATTTTTATATATAGTTAGTATATATACATGTTTTAAAGGTTCTTGCTCATTGATAAACAATAAAAAGGAAGTATGACCTTTTTTATGTAGCCATAATACATTTTCACAAGTCCAAAGCATAACTTTGATGCAATGCACTCGTCAAAGTAAGTGTCCCAGAATGACAGTTAGGAAATGTGGTCACCCTACTTCTGAGTGATTATATTTCTACATTATGCTACTTCTTGGCTGAATGTATTTTTCTATGTTTTTGTGTGTACTTACAATTAGAACAATAACAAAGTTTAAACTTTTTTGGTTGTTGACTTTGTATTAACATTTTTACATTTAAACAGTCACAATTTTTTTGCAGAGAGCAAAATGAAATGTAAAAAGGTTTGTACCTTCCTTTTATTGGTGTGTTTTAGTACATTTACAGATACCAATAGGATCCCTAGTTTAATAATATGTATGTAACTCCCCTTTTTGTCATGGTTAATTGATTTTTTTCTTTAAAATCATAAAAAATTTGCAGTTTTAAGTATACACATGATGCAGGTTTTTGGGCAATGAGGAAATTATACTGCTGTAATTGAAATATGAACATCATTGTTTTTCAAACATGCTATTTGCTTGTGGAAATAACACGTAGATAGGTCTGTAATCAATATTTTGATAATGAATTGATTATTTCTTTCCTTGGATTCTGGTATTTTATGCTGTCTTTATTAGCAGAATACACTGGGGTGCCACATCGGTTAAAGGGCCTCTATATGTTGGCTCCTCCTGGATGGGCTTGGCTGAATGGCAAGGTAACCATTGGAATGAATGAAGCTTATGAAGGAAAATGCTTTCAGTAAAATAGATCAATAAAATATTTAGAATTTATTTAAAAGAAGTGTGACTCTCATTTATCCCTTTTATTTTACATTAGTGTGTGTACTATAGATACGCCAGAATGTTTCCTTTTAAACCAGTGTTTAGTCTGGCAGCACCAAAAGGCTATCATTCCAAAAAAAAGTAATAACTCATGTTTTGGCATCATTTTTTACAGGTAGGTAAAGTCTTATTGTCTGGCACAAAGTGCCAAATGTGAGACTGCCATAAACACACAAAATAAGATCACTTGAATGACAGCATGCTTTTACAGTTTGGCAAAGTACGTAGTACAGATGTGTACATATAAACTAGAATGCTCTTTCATGTACAGATTTGTAAAAAAGGCCCCTTAACCTATTGTCCTCTAAGGATTCTGCATACAGACTTTTATGTTAACTATGTGAAGCTACTGCTGTCATATATGAGCAGGGCTGCACTAAGTGGGTGCACGGGTTACACAGAGCCCAGCCGACAGTGAATGGAGGAGAGAGGGATGCTGAGCGCTTTCTAAAAAATAAAGAGAAATAAAGAGAAATGAGAGAAGTGGGGAGAAAAAATGGAGAGATAAAGAGAAAGAAAAGGGATAACGATAAAGAGAGTGATAAATAAAATGAGAACAGATAAAGGGGAGTTATGAGAAAGGGGGGACATAATGAGAAAGAGGAGAGATAATGAGATATGGGAGATGTTGAAATCCTTTATTTTTTTTATAGATACATGCTTGCTTTTTTTTTTAAAATCATCCTTAGTCCAGGTTTTTCAAGGCCCTGGCATGGGGATGGCATTCAGCCCGGGGAGAGGTGGCCACTGTGCTGTCTTACTGGGGCAGATTGCCTTGTTCAGTGAGCAAGCTACTTGATGTGCTGCTGGCCAACGGGCATATTAGGGAGATAAGAAATCCCTTTGTAATCATACTCCACAGAGGCCTGTGTCTGGTGTCTTGTCTCTGTGCTCAGTGCAATGCTGACAACACCTCACGGTAGGCAAACAAGGGCACTGCAATGGGTCAGGCATACGACAATGACCTTAAATATACAACTGGAGATGATTATGATATTAGAAACCTTAAACAAGATATTTTAAAATAAAGAACACAAGACACAATTGCCATAGGTACAAGTTTACCCTAGCAAGCCCCTGGAGCTGTCTATTAGATTGCCTCAGGAGCTACGCATAATTTATCCCCAATGCTATGTTGTGACAAGGAAAGAGGAATCACAGTGTGACAGAGATTAAGGGACCAGCCTCCATTAGCAATATACGTTTTATATGTTTGATGTAGTGTCTGAAATTAAGCATTAGGTTGAAGGATTTGAATAACTGAAACATGTGCCACTATAATATTGCTGGAAATCCTTTCCTCCCATGGCTAGATATGATGGTTGCGCCCTTGTAGGAGGTTAACGTCTTGGAAGTCCAAATGGAAGAATCAAGTTTTTCAGTTCTGTCTGGGTCTGACTTCAAATTTTGTCTGCCACTTTAAGACTTGTTCCTATTTTGGAGAAAGAAATACAATTTAAAAAGGTTTCTTATCTGACCTACTTCATTCTGCCAAGAACAATTAAGTGCAACTTAAAACCTACAATTAAAGAGCATGTTTAAAAAGTAGAAATGCAGTCATATATATCTATTAACACATTCATTGCTGGGGGGAAGTGTAGCATTTCTGTGTAAAAAAGTTTTCTAAAACATGATTTGTAATAAAAATTGCCAAAAAATGTGACATATCAATGGAAGACATATAATCCTTTTATAGAATAACAAAAAAGTGAAATTAAAATAGAGTTATTTGTGTAGAACAGCAATTATCTGTGGGAACATTTGCGAGATCCTTTCATAAAGCAGTCTTAAGGTGAAAAAGGCTGACATAATTAACCTGAAATATTTGGCTCTTTTGTTGTATATGTGCATGTGTAAGCATTGTTGTCGATGTAGCATTGGTATCAATGTCAATGAGGTGCCAGCATTCTCTGTCCATGTACAAACAGGTTGTCTTGAGTTCGGGTTCCAATGTTATTTTGAGACTGAAGAAATGTACCAAGCCAACAAGTAGCAGGAAAGGTTAAAAAGTAAAAACCAAAGGACCAGTAACTAGCCAAGCAAAGCTATTTTTATATTCTTAGACCACTTTCTTGGCAACAAGTGTATGGCTCTTTTGTGTAGCGTTAGGTTGTAGGAAGCTAACTTCATGGCACGACGCAAAGGAGATGCACAGGACAGGACATGCAGTGTAAGCATCTATTTGTACAGACAGAGCAGTTCCAAATATTTACATCCTGACCTAATGTGCTTATTCTGGTCCAGTCATCAATATCTCTGTAGTTACTATGGTTACAAAAGATCATATGTTTCGGGCTACTTTATAAGACAGAAATGAAATGTTAATAACGAAATAGAATATTGAAAATCTGTCTGTTTATTGACGTTTAGGTGTCAATAGACAGGCCTTTCAATTCAATTTAATTTGTTGAATTCATATGGGTTTACTCACTAAAGTAGGAGAGTTGTGGTTTCAGCTTCCTCAATTTACTATGCTTTAGAAAGAACCATACCTGGTAAATATCCTTGGAAGAATGGCTGAGCTGGCCCTGCATAATGCATAGTTCAATCTGTGCGGTGACTTTTCATACTCTCCTTCTGGTTCCCTCTTTAGTGAATGTACCCTAAGGAGTCTGTGGGAATCAGAAAAATGTTTCACCTTTACAAAATCAACTCTTCAGAGGGAGTTACGTTTAATTAATAATGCCACTAAATTCAATAGGACTGTCCAACTTGACAACAAACTCAAAATATACCGTTGTACATAATGTAAAGAGAAAACCATAATCGACTCATCGGTATAGCATACATACAATATGTCATAAGGATCTCATAGTTTTTTTTTTCAGAACCAGGGAAGGAAAATTAAATAAAAAATAATAAAAAAAATGGGGGGAGAAGAGAGAGGAAAAGCAGAATATAGCGGTATAGTACTCATCCTAGCCACTCCAGGTATCCTGGAAAAGATGCAAAGTATTGGAGGCCGAATGAGCCATCTGTTGGTAAGTACAGGTTGTAGTAAGCGCCTACAGGCCTTCTCGAATCGTGGGGGGGAGATGTATCTTTCCACCTGCGTGTAATGCAAACTTTGGCCGTGATCAAGACATGTCCCAGGAGTTTTCTGAGTGGAGAGGCCAGGGATTGTGGAAACATGTCTAGCAAAGCCACTTCCACCTCTTCTGCAATCGGGATATGCAGCAAGCGGACAATCAGGTGGAAAAAAGCCTTCCAGAATGATCAGAGCACCGGGCAACTCCACCATATTTGTAGCATAGTACCATCCTCACCAACATAAGGGGGAGGGGAACATCTCAGCAAGTCTGGAGGGCACATAATACCACCGAAAGAGAACTTTCCGGTTGGTTTCAAAGTGAGTAATGTTTTTAGAAACCCCTTGAAACGAAGAGAGGGCGTGATACCAAGTCTGAACATCGTATTCCTTGCCAAGTTCACGTTCCCACGGTATCATATATGGGAGTTTGTCGTCAGACCCGTGATCCAACAGAGCTGCATAACAGACCGAGATAGCCCGTGGAACACAGGGAGCCTTTAGGCAGAGCCAAACGATCCGAGTAGTAGGGTATGAGGAAGGAAAATCCTTCAGATAATGTGAAAGAGTATGGCGTATTTGTAAATACTTAAAGAAATCCTGACTGGGCAGGGAAAAAGTATGTTGCGATTCCTGAAAAGATTTCAGGCGACCTTGTGAGAGTAAGTGAGTAATAGAAGCAATACCACTATGTATCCAATTATCTAGATGGACATGCAGAATGAGAGGTTTCAGAGATTACAGCGGGGCGCACTCTTGGTCCACCCAAGCCACACAGGTCTGATCTAAAAACAGGAGAAGGGTGTGGGCCAAATTGGAAGCCAGATAGTAGAATCTGAGATTAGGGATACCTAGATCCCCAAGCAGTTTAGGACGTTGCAAAACACGGAATGGAAGGTGGGGTCTCTTGTGGAGCCATATCAATTAAGACAGCCTGGTTTACGAAGAAAACCAGAAGGCAAAGCAATGGGCAAAATCCGAAAAAGGTATAACAATTTTTGGAGCGAATTCATCTTGAAGGAGACTATACGACCAATCCAGGAGATCTCCATCTTTGACCACCTGTTCAAGTCTTCACAAATTCTATTCCAGAGAGGTAAGAAGTTGGTCTTAAATAAGGAGCTAGCCGATTTGGTAATACTGACTTCCAAGTATACTATAAAATCTGTGCGCCAGGAATATTGAAAGTTATCAGAGAGGTCACAGATCACGGAAGTTTCGTAACCAATGTTAAGAGCCTGTGTTTTGCACCAATTAACTTTATAGTAGGAAAGACTGCCAAAGGAATCCAAAAGCGCATGCAGATTTGGTAGAGTAACTGCCAGGTTAGTGAGCGTTAAGAGAACATCCTCCGCATACAGACATATGACACATTATTTTTTTTTTAAAATAACCTGTAAACATAACATTTTTTGTAAGAGTGGGAAAAAACCCCAAAACAAAGAACATGTACCCAAAATACAAAATCAGACAAATGCTTTTCAGTTATATACTATGTCTGTTGTTACCGAACATACAGCTTTGTACTAAATAATTCAGAATTTGTATCACATCTGTTGTTGTAAGCTGTGTAGATGCCCAGTCTCATGCAGCAATACTGAGTTTAGTATTTCACCTACAGATGTTGGAGCCAAAGAAAAAACTCTGTAGTAGGCAGTGAATACAGTGCCAAATTCCTTACCTGACCCTAAAACATAAGCTATTGACTGGACCTGGCATCAATGGGATTGGTTTTCTTTGTCTAAACTGAGAAAAATGTACTTATTCATAAAAAGACTTTAATATAAACTACCTATGCATCTTTCTTTAAGTTGCGTATTATATTTCATCTTAAATTTCCTTACAGAAGGTGCAGTCACTCGTTGGACCAAAAACAAATTCCATAGTCTGATTACTGTTTGGGTGAAATAGACATCGTTTGACTGATTACTTAAGTTACAAAAGCACCTTTTGTTACCAGTTTAACTTTTTTGCTAAATTCCTGTTTTCTGGTGTGACTCTGGTTTGTGCATTTGGACTGCCAGCTAATAAATACTCATTTTTGTTCAGATGTTTGTACATCATAATTATATCCTTAAGAAAATATTTTTCTACATAAAACGTAAATCCTATTTTTCATTTTCTGCTCTGTTTGAAAAGCATAATATAGGAAGATTCATTTTACTTTCCGCGGAACTCTGTTTAACGATTCTACACGTTTTAAAAAGCCTGTTAAAATTACTGAAAGAATAAAATGTGTCCCCTGAGAGAGGATGGTTACAAAATCTAAGGGACACTCCAGTGTCCCAGGCAGTATATTCAACAAAGAATAAAATTACTTTACTGGAGTACTTTAATAAGCAATCTTGAAACATAGGAAAACAACAAAAAAAAACACTTACTTCCAGTAGAAGCTGCAGCAGAGCACCTACTCCAAGCCGAGATGTTTTGTTCCACTGATTGGCCGCTTCAAGCAGCCAATCAGCGTCAGTAAAGTATTCACATTGGAATCAATAAAAGCACTTTCTGCACATTAGCATGTGGGTCTTTTTGGAGTGTTCCCTGAGCAAGTGCCATTGCCAGCTATTGTAATTATATTACACCCAAACACACCCCCTTCATGGCATAATAATAACTGGGAAGGGAGGAAAGGCCAATACACATGAATTTGTAAAGTAGATTCAGAAGTGGAAAACATAGCCAGAGGTGGAAAAACATAAGGCAGATATTGACAAATAAGAAAGAAAACAGGGGCATACAGAAATAACACAAAAATTGGTAAGTGGGAAATCTAAAATGGAAGAGCATTTTAAAACAGGACTTGGTTTTACTTGCCCCTGGCCAAAAGGTACCAGCCCTCCTCTGCACATTCATTGTGAAATTCATTGCAGTTCTGCATAAACCATGTTGCTTCAAAGCAATATTAAACCCAGACATGCAATACATCATCATCATAAAGGTGACTAACAACTTTTTAACCATTATTGAACCACGACTCCTATGATTCTTGGATACTGGGAGAATTGTTGGAAAGTAAATCTCTGATTTTAATGCACATGACAGTATTCATGACATATTTACAATGCTAGAAATATCTAGTACTGCAATGTATTTTAAATCTATTGGCTAGGGAGTACTGTGCATAGCGATACATTTTTTGTTAAATGAACCTTGTCCCATATTAATGCACTCTATTTTTTCTCGTGTATCTCACTATCTTCCATGCTCCATTTCCCTATGCTAATCCTTTGTTCATTAATCACTTGCAATACCCATTGGAATCAGGAAATAATGGTCCCTTGTCCCTTATGTACAAAGTCACCTCCACCTTCATGGTGGTTAGTTGCACTACCTCGGCTTCATGCACTAGGGGGTGACACATTTTCATGCTTGGTGTTGATCGCATGAGTGCTGGCACCTGTCACCCCTTAATGCACAGCACATGGGATGTCTCAGCTCCATTAAACACCAAGGATAAAGGAAATGAGTATTGGGCACACACAAAGCCAAGAGGCAGGTAATGATGAAGAAATATTGCCTTACAGCTAACTAAAATTCCCTGGCCAGGGAGTGGAAAGTATGTGAGTTTGTATCATGAGTAGTCATCTGAAAGTTTTATGGTATATAAAGTTTTATAATAAACGTCCCATGACTGGCTGGACTGCATTAGCATAATGCTGTAATGGCAGTTAAAGCTCCAAAATTTCTAAGCATCCCGTATAAAGCCCAATGGTCCCCTTTTCTAGATCTGGTTTTCTTGGTGACTAATTTTTTGGGGGGATTATAAACTAGGTCACAACTGGGGCAACTGAAAAAAATAAAAATAAGAGAGTATACCAAATATTACATTTTGTAGTTTAGTATACTAAATAAAAAAATTATGGTGTTTTGCAGTTGCATTTAGCTTGGACACACAAGCGAATCCTGAGCTGGGGCGAATCTCCTAAGTGACATCTCTAAGTGAGGAGTTACAAGCAAAGAAGGAGAGTATATTCATTACTATTGCAAGGGGGAGCACTGTGTTTGTTTGTGTTGTGTTCAGTGTAAAGTTTTGTTGAAAAAAGCAAAAAAAAGGGGTAAGGGCTATTTCAGGTGTGTTGCTAATTAAGTAATTAAGTCTCTGTGAGTTCTGCTTGGCTTTTGCAGTTGCATTTAGCTTGGACACACAAGCGAATCCTGAGCTGGGGCGAATCTCCTAAGTGACATCTCTAAGTGAGGAGTTACAAGCAAAGAAGGAGAGTATATTCATTACTATTGCAAGGGGGAGCACTGTGTTTGTTTGTGTTGTGTTCAGTGTAAAGTTTTGTTGAAAAAAGCAAAAAAAAGGGGTAAGGGCTATTTCAGGTGTGTTGCTAATTAAGTAATTAAGTCTCTGTGAGTTCTGCTTGGCTTTTGCAGTTGCATTTAGCTTGGACACACAAGCGAATCCTGAGCTGGGGCAAATCTCCTAAGTGACATCTCTAAGTGAGGAGTTACAAGCAAAGAAGGAGTTAAAAAGCAAGAAGGAGGGTGAAGTATAAATCCTTGTGATTCCATATATTTATATATATATATATATTGCACCTTACTGTCTGTTTTTGCCAGTTATTTGAGCTATCCCCATTGCCAAGATGTCCTCCATGTTTGACAATGCGGTCAGGTGTACATCTTGCTCAATGTATGCAATCCTTGATCAGCGCTTCGAGGGTGCATATTGCTGTGCGAGATGTGTGCGGGTTGCTCATTTGGAAGCACAAATCCTGAGTCTAGAGGAGCAACTGGCAACACTGAGATCTATTGACAACTTGGAGAGGAGTCTGCTGCTCACTGAGCAAGCTCTCTCGGGGGTAGAGGTGGGGGAGGATAGCGGGATGGAGGTACAGGACAGGTAGGTCAGGCAGCTAGCTGGGTTACAGTTAGAAGGCGGGGTAGGGGGAAAAGCGCCAGGGAGGCTAGTCCTGATCTAGCACACCCCAACAAGTTTGCCCGGTTGGCAGATGAGGGGGATGTTAGTTCAGAGTTATCAGTACTGCAGCAAGTCACTGCCTCTGACCACCAGAGGGGTGTCTGCTCCAGTAAGGAGGGAAGGAGGAGCGCAGGGCAGGCCAGACAGGTGCTGGTAGTGGGGGACTCAATTATTAGGGGGACAGACAGGGCGATCTGTCACAAAGACAGGGATCGCCGAACAGTGTGTTGTCTGCCTGGCGCTCGCGTTCGGCACATCGCGGATCGGGTTGACAGATTACTGGGGGGGGCTGGAGAAGACCCAGCAGTCATGGTGCACATTGGCACCAATGACAAAGTGAGAGGTAGGCGGAGTGTCCTTAAAAATGATTTCAGGGACTTAGGTAGCAAGCTTAAGGCAAGGACCTCTAAGGTAGTATTTTCTGAAATATTACCTGTACCACGTGCCACACCAGAGAGGCAGCGGGAGATTAGGGAGCTAAACAAGTGGCTCAGAAGCTGGTGTAGGAAGGAGGGGTTTGGGTTCATGGAGAACTGGGCCGACTTCTCTGTCGGATACAGGCTCTACGGTAGGGACGGGCTGCACCTCAATGGGGAGGGTGCAGCTGTGCTCGGGGAGAAGATGGCCAGAAGGGTGGAGGAGTGTTTAAACTAGGTAAAGGGGGGGAGGGAAACTACAATATAGAAGGGGAAGATAGTGTAGATAGAAAGCTTGGGCTTATAAATGTACCTGGGGGTGGAGCGGAGGGAGGGGTTAGAATAGTCAATAGGGATAGGCTTCATAGGGAAAAAAACCATACACCTCTAAATTGTATGCTTACTAATGCCTTAAGTCTGACCAATAAAACTGAAGAACTGGAGTTAATAATGTCTGAAGAAAACTATGACATAGTGGGTATAACAGAGACATGGTTGGATGATAGCTATGACTGGGCGGTTAACATACAGGGTTATAGTCTATTCAGGAAGGATCGAAAAAAACGAAAAGGGGGAGGAGTTTGCCTTTATGTAAAGTCCAGCCTAAAGGCCACACTGCGGGAGAATATATGTGAGGGAAATGATAATGTGGAGTCATTATGGGTAGAAATATATGGAAAGAAAAATAATAAAATACTGATCGGGGTTTGCTATAAGCCACCAAATATAATGGAAGCAGCAGAAGATCAATTATTAAAGCAAATAAACAAGGCAGCAAATAACAATGAGGTGGTTATTATGGGGGACTTTAACTATCCCGACATAAACTGGGAAACAGAGACCTGTGAATCTCATAAAGGAAACCGGTTTCTGACTATAAGTAAGGATAATTATCTGTCCCAAATGGTACAGGACCCGACCAGAGGTGGCGCCCTACTGGACTTAATATTAACCAACAGACCTGACAGAGTAACTAATGTGCAGGTCAGGGGGCATCTAGGAAATAGTGATCACAATATGATACATTACAACTTGTCCTTCAATAAGGGAACTCTTAGAGGAGCCACAAGAACCATGAACTTTAGGAAGGCAAAGTTTGATCAACTAAGAGAAGCCCTTAACACTGTAAATTGGGAAAATGTCCTCAAAAACAAGAGTACAGACACTCAATGGGAGATTTTTAAGGATATCTTAAATTCTCACTGTGAAAGGTACATACCGTATGGGAATAAAAGAGTCAGGAACAAGAGAAAACCAATGTGGATAAATAAAAATGTAAAGGGGGTAATAAATGGGAAAAAAAAGGCATTTAAGCTACTAAAACAGGAAGGCAGTGAGGAAGCACTAAAAAGCTATCGGGAAAAAAATAAAATATGTAAAAATCAGATAAAAGCAGCAAAAGTGGAGACAGAAAGACTCATTGCCAAAGAGAGTAAGACAAACCCCAAAATGTTCTTTAACTATATAAATAGTAAAAAGGTTAAAAATGAAAGCGTTGGCCCCTTAAAAAGTAATGAGGGAGAAGTTATAGACGGGGATCAGGAAAAAGCTAATCTATTAAATATATTCTTCTCTGCTGTATTCACAGAGGAAAATGAAATGCCAGGTAATATACAGCAGGATGAGATAACTGCCCCAGTACATGTCGCCTGTCTAACCCAGGAAGAAGTGCAGTGCCGCCTAAAAAAAATCAAAATAGACAAATCACCAGGTCCAGATGGCATTCACCCCCGCGTTCTAAGGGAGTTAAGTAATGTAATAGACAGACCCCTATTTCTAATATTCAAGGACTCTATAGTGACAGGGTCTGTTCCCCAGGACTGGTGCATAGCAAATGTTGTGCCAATATTCAAAAAGGGGACAAAAAGTGACCTGGGGAATTATAGGCCTGTTAGTTTAACTTCTGTTGTGTGTAAACTGTTTGAGGGTTTCCTAAGAGATGCTATTTTGGAGTATCTCAATGAAAATAAGTGTATGACTCCATATCAGCATGGGTTTACAAGGGATCGGTCCTGTCAAACTAACCTGATCAGCTTTTATGAGGAGGTGAGCTCAAGACTGGATCGGGGTGAATCGCTGGATGTCGTATATCTTGATTTTTCCAAAGCATTTGATACGGTGCCACATAAAAGGCTGGTACATAAAATGAGAATGCTTGGGCTGGGGGAGAATGTGTGTATGTGGGTAAGTAACTGGCTCAGTGATAGGAAACAGAGGGTGGTTATTAATGGTACATACTCTGAGTGGGTTACTGTTGCTAGTGGGGTACCACAGGGGTCAGTTTTGGGTCCTATTCTTTTTAATATATTTATTAATGACCTTGTAGAGGGATTGTATAGTAAAGTATCAATCTTTGCAGACGATACTAAGCTCTGTAACGTGGTTAACACAATAGAGGACAGTGCACGATTACAAATGGATCTGCATAGGTTGGAGGCTTGGGCTGGGATGTGGCAGATGAGGTTCATCACAGATAAATGTAAGGTTATGCACATGGGGAAGAAAAATCCAGGCTGGGAATATGTATTAAATGGGAAAACACTGGGGACGACTGACATGGAAAAGGACTTAGGAGTTTTAGTTAACAGTAAATTTACCTGTAGCGACCAGTGTCAGGCAGCTGCTGCTAAGGCAAATAAAATCATGGGGTGCATCAAAAGGGGCATAGATGCCCACGACAAGGAAATAATTCTACCACTGTACAAGTCACTAGTCAGACCACACATGGAATACTGTGTACAGTACTGGGCACCAGTGTACAAGAAAGATATAGTGGAGCTGGAGAGGGTTCAAAGACGGGCAACCAGAGTAATAAGGGGAATGGGAGGACTACAGTACCCAGAAAGATTATCAGAATTAGGGTTATTTAGTTTGGAAAAAAGACGGCTTAGGGGGGATTTAATAACTATGTATAAATATATAAGGGGACAGTACAGAGATCACTCCCAGGACCTATTTATACCCAGGACTGTATCTATAACAAGGGGACATCCTCTACGGTTGGAGGAAAGAAGGTTTCTACACCAGCACAGACGGGGGTTCTTTACAGTAAGAGCGGTGAGATTATGGAACTCTCTGCCAGAGGAAGTGGTTTTGGCAAACTCAATAAAAGAGTTCAAAAGGAGCCTGGATGTGTTTCTTGAAAGCAATAATATTACAAGTTATGGATATTAGATTAATAGGGACAGAACGTTGATCCAGGGATTTATTCTGATTGCCATATTTGGAGTCGGGAAGGAATTTTCCCCCTGGTATGGGGCAATTGGCATCTGCTTCATAGGGGTTTTTTTGCCTTCCTCTGGATCAACACAGTAGGCACACAATATGTATATAGGTTGAACTTGATGGACTTTGGTCTTTTTTCAACCTTATGAACTATGTTACTATGTTACTAAGGTTTTTGTCTTTAAAAAAACCAGAAGTCCCCCAACTACGTACCTCTGCTGAACCTGATTGTATGTTATCATGTATTAGAAGCCTATTTTATATATGTATCACTGAGAGCAACCATCAAATAAGTTCCTGTTATTTTTGATTGGGACATATCTCATTATTAAATAATTTTTTACCTTTTTGTTTAGTAACTTTGCTAGCAATCGATTTAATGTGACTGCATCTGTAAGGGTAGGGGAAGAAGAAGATTACAAAACAAAAGGATTTGAGATTTATTAAACTGGTTCTGTCACCTTTTCTCAGTAATATCTACCCCAGGATTCAGTACTACCTAACCAAATGCAATAAATCATGAAATAATCTATAAAGTTTTCGGTAAAGCCCTGTCCCCAAAATGTATCAATTAGGTGTACAGATTGGCTGTTGGTGGCACATATTATATATGTACTGTATTGAATGAAATTAGGTATATATTACTGTATATAATTACTGTAATGAATTAGGTGTGCAGATTGGCTGTTGGTGGCACATATCATATATGTACTGTATTGAATGAAATTAGGTATATATTACTGTATATAATTACTGTATTGAATTAGGTGTACAGATTGGCTGTTTTTGGCACATATTATATATGTACTGTATTGAATGAAATTAGGTATATATTAGTGTATATAATATTTACTGTAATGAATTAGGTGTGCAGATTGGCTGTTGGTGGCACATATCATATATTTGCTGTATTGAATGAAAATCTGCCAGAGTTTTTTTCCAAGTAAAATAAGATGTTCTAATCATCAATGGCTTCATTAGAACCTTTATAAGAATTATTCGCTATGC
This sequence comes from Sceloporus occidentalis, assembly GCA_023333645.1. Lineage (NCBI taxonomy): Eukaryota > Metazoa > Chordata > Lepidosauria > Squamata > Phrynosomatidae > Sceloporus > Sceloporus occidentalis. The sequence goes on along the minus strand of JALMGF010000025.1, from coordinate 566,528 downwards.
AAATCATCCTCACATACATTTCTACACCCATACTGTGTTTTGACCTTTAAGGTATGAAAAGACATAACAGTGAAAATGGATACATAAGGACACGATGTGCTGAATCAGATACACTATTACAATGAGTAAGCAACGGGTAGAGAACATAATGCACTATTAAGATGCATTAGAAGTTTTAGAATGCTCAGTGACATTTTCATTTCCTTCCAATTAAGAGTGTAGCGATTCATGTTAAGATGTGTCCTAAATTATAAAGACATTAATATTATGTTTTGTGTTACTGTAATCACATAGTTACATAGGCTGAAAAAAGACACGCGTCCTTCAAGTTCAGCCTTTCCTATATCTGTTAATTTGTTGCTGTTAAAAAGAAATGACATTAATGTATCATTATTGAGATACCAATATTCATAATATCTGCTCATGGATAAGAAAAATTGAATGTGAAAATACAATAAAAATATTTTGGTACATATCAGGAAAATAAAGTATGGCTAAGACTTTAGAACAGCGCACACTAAATAGCAAATAACATATTTTAGCAGCAGAAGGCCATTTGGCCCAACTACACATGCCTTTTTCCTGATATACACTCAGACCTTAATCAGTTGTTGGTCTCATCTTAGATTCAAGATTGCCGTTTGCCTGTCCCATGCATGCTTAAATTCCCTCACTGTATTAGTCTCTACCACTTCTGCTGGGAGCCTGTTCATTTTATCTACCGCCATCTCAGTAAAATGTACATTACATCTGAGCCTCTCACCCTCTGGTTGAAGACTAAGACCTCTTGTTTTAACATTTATATTTACTAGTGGGAGGACACTCAAAAAATAACTACAATTTCATAAAAAAGTAGTTAAAAAAAGAAGCTCTGGTTTAGTTAAACATCTTTACAAGAGATTAAGCACTAAAGCACATTTTTCCCCACATGCTAGGGTGTATTTAGGTTTTGTGCTGCCATAGGCCTGACTAAACACTACCTCCTAATCTTAATTTTCCCCACCCCTTCCTGTCCAAGACACACCTCTTCCTTATTATGATGCACTTTTTGTCCTACCCCCTCCTTTTTAGGCCCCACCAAACAGCTTAACAGTGCCATCTTTGACCCCAAAAGGTTTGTCTCTGACATCTTTGTCCCCACACAGTGTAACAATAACAATATACACCTATGGCTGCAATAACTGTGCATTGATCTTCTGTGCTCAACAACAGTCCTGAAACCCTAAGGGGTATAACAGCAGATGTTTAATTGATCTGACAGTTCTATGTAGCCCCTGACTAAGCTGTGCAGAAGAGTACAGCATAGTCAGGGGCTGGTGTGACAGGATCCCAATGGGGAGCAGTTTATTACTGTAATGACTAAACCTCTTAGTACGCTGTAGATGCTTAGACATTAGATACTGGTGATATTATAATGAAAAAGGGTTACCTTTGGCTGGGCTGGCTCTGAGGCTCGTCATAGTTCTCAGGGAAAAATTACTTTCAACTATTACTTTTGCAAAGCCTATCCCTACTAAGAACTATATCACCATCAGTCTGGTGTGACTCAGCATTGCACCTATCACCCTGAAAGAAAAATAAATTAGTCAACTGCAGGGGTCGGCAGACTGTGGGTGGTCTAAATGGCACTTTACCAGCCAAAAGATAAAACTTCCCCATTGGCCTGCCAAACCTAGCCAACTCACAACATGTCTGTCCCTCGTAAGTACCCAAGTCTAGTCAGCTAGATCTTCAATAAAAAAAATGTTTAATGTAAAATTTTTATTACATTAATATTTTTATTTCAGAAACATCAGAATTTATTTAACACAAATGGGTGTGTATTGGATGAATTTTGACACTACAACCTGCTACATAGGGCAGTACATTAACATAAAAATCATCCTACCGAGAGTGATTGCCTTTCAAATATTTGCGCTGCCCACAGTATTTCAAGAAACTATTTGTCTAAATGGAATTGCATTCACAGCTTCAAATATTACAGACTTTTGTTACAATTCAGTCTTCAAGGAATTGTATACATCAATAGACTTCAATGAACAATGCTTGTTTATTTCAAGATGGTTTCATAGGAAAATAAGAAAAAAGGAAAGAAAATTACCATGTTACACAATCACATTAACTGTGCAGTTTAGACTCTTCTCATTTTAGGATTTAAACATTCTTATATTTCATCAGAAACACAATTTCATTTCATTTCATTAGAAACTTCCACAATTCCATGTCTATGCCTATTTCTGTCTGTTTTCTCATTAGTGCTTTAGTACAAATACAGTTGTCACTGTGAAGATCTGGCAGGATGTATGGGCTCTCAACACTCGATCAATTAAAAATAAAATATAAGATGTCAAACATCATATTTGCATTGGAAGTGTGTTTCACTTGATAGCTCAGCACACTGTATGTTCCCTTGAAGGTTTCGACTTTTTCGGCTTTCCTAGCTAATGTTTCCTGCATAATAAGCAAGCTCTTATTAATATGACATATTACTACATTAATAACAGCCGCTGTTTCCACCTCCACAAACACTTTTTAATGAGCTCTGTGTCACTTAACTGTTTAGCTAAAAAGATGCCAGTCTTAGTCCGCCTGGTGGAGTCTGTACACTGGGGAATATTTTACTGGAAAACGAAGAATATAGCGCAATGTATTGAATATTGATGATGGATATTATGTATGCTATGGTTCTGTTATGGTCTTCATGGAAAAGTTGCTTGACTCTGCACACCCTTAAAATGCAGATAATTGGTAGTAAATGATATCAGGTCTAGGGCAGTGCTCAGCAAAAATAATCCACTGGCTCAACACTTGCCCCTACAGAGGGCATTTGGGAGTGCATTGGTTGCCCCTCTCCACTACGTTTGCAAACATCATTTTTGTGTACCCCTTCAATTCTCTACAATCAACAACGTTATAGCTGTGGGTGGTTTGTCTAGTCTGTTACTGCTTGAGGGACTTTCTAATCCAACTTTATCCCTCTAGTTAATCCCCTTCAGCTGCCCATGGATCCAAAATCTGGCAACCTTTAAAATGTTGTTTTAGTAAATCAGAACTAAAACATAAACGGATGTGAGGCTCATTTATCTGTACTGTGTCTATTTGCCATCATGTTGTAACACTGGCAAGGACATTTTGAGGAGTTTCAGTTCAGGTCACATTGTTCTTTTTGTCACACTGAAATGAAAATGAGAAAATGAAGTTCAAGTAATTGATCGCTCCTGCCTCTGTCATTGTAATGGTGCTGTGAGGACGGCTACATTTTTAAAAATTCCTTTACAGCAAGTCCTTTTAAATTGATTATTGAATTAACTAATCATTTATGGGTTCGTTCTTGCATTGCACATATCAAACCCTTGCTATGGATGCCAAAAACACATAACCTTAAATCTATATTATATAATATTTAACCCCTTAATGACAAAGTCCGTACATGTACGGGCTCAAAATGCATTGTTTTCAATGGGTTTGGGGACTGCCCATTGTCCTTAAGGGGGTTAACACGCTACTGTGGTAAACAACTGCAATTATTTGTTGATTTAACATTTATTCTTGCATGGTAACAATTTGAACTCTAAGAAGGTGCTATGCCATAAGAGAATCTTGCATACCGTGTGTATTATGTATAGTCATTTACATAGAAAAACAAACAAAAAGCACCATTCCCTGCTTGTATTTACATTGAGGCATGAGAAAGTCAGTATGTTTGAATTTTAAAGTGCACTTAAACAAGGAGGACAATCATATTGCCAGCTTATTTTTGTGCAAAACTGTGCATCTTGTAAATGTTTTCTATAATCTGATCACACATATTTAAATATCACAGCCTTTTACATCCAAAACAGGATATATACCATAAGGAAGATGGTCAACTACAAGCAAACAAGGCCCCATTATAGGCCGCACTTTTTAAAGTGGGGGTGCAGCCTATAATCAGGGTATAGTTCAGGGATGCACAATTTGTATCGCCCAACACCGGGGACATGCAGTTCCGGGCGCAGGGCAGGTGTTTTTTTTTCTTTTCATTTGGCCCACTGGGGCTTCTATAACGGGGCCCCGGCATGACATGACCTTCCGGCGCTCCACCATAGAAGCCCGAATGGAAGTGCCTGCCAGCAGCAGTGGCCAGTTGTCTGAGCGCATTGCGCAGTGGTTCACCAGCTGCCAGCAAGGAGGATCCCCCGCAGCACTGCAGGAGACCTGTATCCTCCTTTCTGGCAGATGGTGAACATCTGTGCGATATTTTCACACGTCATAGAACTATGCCACACAATACATTTTCATTGTTTATAACTACTTCCACAGCAGCCCCTTTCTAATTTGAATAAAAAGTCAAATCTTTACTGAAGCTTCATATTCTATTTAAAATGTGAAGGTTTTCAAGGCCCCACTTCATTGGTTGTTACAAAGACATGTAGTCAAATAATATACCGGGCCAAGATGTTGGCTAAGTATACCCAGAACCAATTTACAGCACGACGTTGAAATGGTGTCAGGACAAAATTCTTAATATTCTGTGGAACCAGCATAATCAAGCAGAGAATCAGAAGAAAGATTAATGGAAAAATGTAACCTTTCAAACACATCACAGCAATGTAAAAAGGAAGGTCTACTTAAAGCCAAAAATCTAATTACTGTATTTCACCCAATAGACAGACAGTAATCCCTAGCAGTAAATATGTCCATGTATCATTTTCAAACCATATTAAGATGTCTTTTTAATTTCCATTAAACAAACCTAATGCATTATTACAAGCACTTTTGATAGGAAAGTGATAAATTAAGCCTGCCGTTCCATAACGTTTCTGGACAGTAAATGGACACCAGTGCCAGAAGACCATAACTTGGATTGCAATTATGCTTAAACTCCACAAAAAGTTCTACTCTTCTCAACTCAACAGTCACATATTTGGCTGAAGAGTCCCAAATCCAGAATCCTTTCCTGGACTTTGATTCTGATGTTTGTCCTCTTTGGATTAAGTAAAGGTTAATGGTATCACATATGATTGTCATAACTGTGAAGTCATTCCCAGACGCAAGCCCTGTAATAGACACCTCAAGCATGTAAGCACCATAAATGGCACTTTGAGTATGCATGAGTGTTGAAATAGGAGCTCTGCACAAAGCAGAACACTGTACATAGCATGTGTGCCCTGAGGGCATAGCTACAGAAGAGACTGACCTTAAGCATACCTCCCAACATCTAGAAGTTTGTGTAGACATCTGGGAGGGCATGGGACTTTGACAAGGACCTACCCACAATTGACACTGATAGAACAATTCTATATTTTGCCTTTTTACATGTACATTATTTTACATTTATCAACATTAAACCGCAGCTGCCACACTCTCGACCATTCTTTTAATTTACTTAAATCACTTGTTCCACCTGGACGGTCTACTTTGTTCCGGCCTTTGTTTCATCTGCAAAAAGACCTATCTTAACATTAAAATGTTTATTTTAATTTTAACATTAAAAGTAACATAAAATTATGGGTCCCAATACTGATCCTTGAGGTATCCCACTAGTGACAAGACCCTCCTCTGAATATTCACCATTACTACAACCTTCTGCCCTCTGTCACTCAACTATTGCTTTATCCATAAATTTGAGTTATATAATTTACTTATTACTTATTATCATTAGTTATAGAATACCAATAGTTTCTGCAGTGCAATGTCAACAAAAAAGGATGCAAAATTAACAATAATCTTAAAACAATAACAAACATAACTAAGACATACTGGTACAGAAGGACAAGAGGGTCCTGATCTTGTGAATGTGGAGTCTATTAGTATACAAACAATGAGTGTGGAAAAGCTGTGGGACAAAATTGCATTTCACTAATATTGCATAAATCTAACTTTGAAATCTTTGAAATAACATTTGATCTCACAATATGTTATATCAACCTGGTATATTTTCATGGTAAGTAAACGTTCTGGAAACTACCTCTCTAAACGTGTAGGAAATTGTCTTTTATTGGTGAGTTTGTTGAGCTTTTAATGTTCAGATCTGTGAAAATGCTTTTATTTGTTTTTCTTCCTTTTTAATGTTATTGTTGATTTTCACTGTCTTCCTATTGCAATAATGGTATGGAATCTGCTGGAGTTTTATAAAAATGTAATGTAATAATGAATCATAAAAAAGTCAAAATAGGACCATATCTACAAGAAAAGATGGATGATTTTGGGATTTTTTCAATTACCATTGTTTACATTGTTTCAATTACCAATATTTAAAGCCCTTGACCATCCAAAAGGTTTTGAATATATGATTTCATGATACAGTATCAATAATATCAAGGTTACTGTCAACCTTTGTAATAACCAAACAGTATCTTCATCTGTTACCCCTTTGGAATACTTATTTGTTGAAATGTGGATTCTGCACCCCTACCCCCAGAAAACCTAAAATAAACTACTAATTACTTGATGGTTTGCACCTGTTACATGTCACAGGCCAATCACCATAGTTAAAACCTGAAAATTTCAGTTTTCCTCCATTTAATTATTGTGGTTTGCACTGTCCTCAGCTTGCTACTAATTGTGAATGTATTGACCACTGCCAGTAATGTATACACTCTGTTTGATGTTTACAATGAATCTAGCTTGACGTGACTATGCACTTAACCATGCTTAGTTGTGTGCAGTCTGGCTTTTGAAGCAATTGGCCGACATTGTTTTTCATGTCCTAGGAGTAATATACCTTGTTGGCCAGCTCTCAAGAATCGATGGTCGGTTGTTGCAGAAGAACCTGTTTTTTCAGCTCTGGCTAAATGTAAATGTTAAAGCTGTTAGAATCTGGCAACTGGTGTCCCATGTGTTCAGAGTTCTGATACATGGCCACTGGCTCACGAAAAGCCACCAGTCAACTTAATACTGAGGGGCCCTGGTCCTGTCTTTTGTCTGTGCATGTCACTCTCAAATGCTTTGTAAATTAATCCTATAGTGCAATGTAAGATTGCTTGAGACATGATAGCAGTCCTGTTCTGTGATACACTAAGGAATTCACTCAACAAAAAAAAAATCTAAAAAAAAAATAAACAGAGACTCATCTGAGTCCTATAGGAATATGTGTTAAGTACTGTTGACCTCAATAGGAGTTATCAGGCAAAATTATAGTGGCTTCTGATGGTGGCATTAGAGCTAAACATGACAAATTATTTAGAACGTGCGTGCTGCACAGTAGACGTGACTCTAACAGTGGAGTCATGCAGCCCAGGAAAGCAGCCAGAGATATGGTCCAGGGCTTGCATCCAGACCAGAAGCTATTAGGCAAGAAAACTGCAGGTGTTGGTGAAGTAGACTTGGCAATGTCACATATAATGTAGACCAGGTGGCATCCATATGGAGCACTAAGGAGTAGCCTGTTTATTGTACCAGACAGGGACAAAGCTTCCCAACTTAAATCTTACTGGTTAAAAGTTGATTTGTACTTCAGCTTATTATTTCACTCCATGGTGTTTTCAGTATGTATACAATGTTTTTAGTCTTTTTACTTAGAACCAAGATATACCTGTACTCTGACCACATACTTAATAAAATATTAGCATACATCATTTAACTGTGCTGTAGAATTATAAGTGATTCTGACAGCACAGTATAGCCTACTGAGTCAGGGCTGGTACTATGCTCTGCATAAATAAAAACATGTCCAGTTAGATGCATAAGGTCTTAGTACCTTATCTTAATTTATTTAATGTCTAAATACAGAACATTTAACCAAAAAATTTGAATAATTGAGCCAGTCCATTGATATAATTTCTGTGGGTGCCACATAGTGTAGTAAAACATGTAGAACCCCAGTTACAATGTACCAAGCACCTGTCCCTTAGCTGCAAGACTACAATAATTTGAAGGGCACATGAAACTTTTATTGCAGATATGAAATGTAACATAATAACTGGATTACTCTTAAATATCCAATGTTTTTAACATACATTCATGCTGCTTTACAGTAACGCATAAGGTAAACATGATTGTTTATGTAAAATAATAATAATAAAAACTATATATATATATATATATATATATATATATATATATATATATATATATAGTAGAGTAGAGGTTGTAGCCGTATTAGTCCAGTGGTGTCAATATCAAATAACAGATGGAATAAGTATCTTGTGATAATACCTTTTTTATTGGACTAACAGAATTTTGGAATGACAAGCTTTCGGGAGCTCTTCTCCCTTTCTCAAGTCTAAAACATTCCTGAGCAAAACGACACATAGAATTCAATGTTGTGTGGCAGGGGAGGGGGGCTTACTACCCAGATCTGATAAGAGAGGGTGAGATGTTGTAAAAGTATGTGTCCCTCCAGAGGGTCATAAATGTTCTGAGTGGGGAATTTTGAGGGGGGGTTTTAGCACTGCTGAAGATAAATTGACAAAAAAAATTAAAAAATAAAAATACCATAAGATGCTAGTGCTCACATACAGGGAACAGGAGTGCAGTGATGAATATAGGGATGGGAATGTATATGTCTACACATGTTATCATATATACAGGTACATATAGATGAACATGGTGCACTTAAAAATACAGTACATATAGCAGGTGGGGGGTTATGTAAAACCTGTGTAGTGGGATAGGAAACCCAAATTGACATTGAGTCCTCTATCCTTGCTGTTGAATAGTTGAATCATTCTGACTTCAAATGTTTGTCTTTCTTTGGTATTACTGAAGTCCCCTTTCAGTATGTTCATTCTGTCATTTAATTGCTGGCTGGTTTCTCCAATGTAGCATCCTAGGTCACATTTCGTGCATTGTATCATATACACTACATTGCTGGATGTGCAGGTATATGATCCTTTAATACTGTAGGTCTTGCTGTTGTGGGTGGCTATGTTGTCTGTACATATATGTTGGCACAGTTTGCAGCGGGGCCTTTTGCACGGTGTGGTCCCTTTTTCTTTATTCATTCTGTCAGTGGGTAGTTTCCGGTTAATTAATTTTTGTTGCAGGTTTGGGGGTTGTCTGAAGGCCAAAATGGGGGTTTCAGGGAAGATGTTTTTTAGTGTCTCATCTTCTGCTAGCATAGGCTGTAGGTCTTTGATGACTTTCCGGATTTCTTCAAACGCTGGGTTATAGGTGACTACAAGTGGTACACGTGTAGAGATTCTTTTTTCTCTATATTGTAGCAGGTGTGTGCGTGGAACTTTGAGAGCAGAGTTGATTTGTTGGTTGATAGTTTTTGATTGGTAGCCTTTCTGTTTCATAGATTTGGAGAGGTCGTTTAGATGCAGGTTGCGGTCGTTGGGGTCAGAGCATATTCGATGGTACCTGGTTGCTTGGCTGTAGATGATGCCCCGCTTAGTATGGGAGGGGTGAAAACTGGATTTGTGGAGATAGCTGCATCTGTCTGTGGGTTTTCTGTAAAGAGAGGTGTGGGTTGTACCATTGGTACCTCTTACTGTAGTGTCCAGAAAGTTTACAGATTTTGTGGAGTACTCCATTTTTAGTTTAATTGACGGGTGGAATGAGTTGAAAGAGGCATGGAATTGTTTCAGTTTTTCCTCGCTTTCCGTCCAAATGATGAAGATGTCATCGATGTACCTGTAATATTTGTGTGGTTTGGTGTCTTGTGTTTCAAGGAATCTCTGTTCTAAGTCAGCCATGAAAAGGTTGGCATATTGAGGTGCCATCTTTGTCCCCATAGCCGTCCCCATGATTTGTAGGTAGATCTCATTGTTGAAAGCAAAATAGTTGTGTGTGAGGATGAATTTTACCAGTTCTGTGATGATTCGGGGGTTGTATTTTTGGTTGTCAGTGCCTGAGAGAAAATGTGAACATCTGTATGTGGCCATCTGTATGTGGAATGTTGCTGTACAGGGATTCCACGTCCATGGTTACTAGGATGGTGTTAGCAGGGAGGTTGGCGATTTGGTTGAGTTTGTTGAGGAAGTCAGTGGTGTCTTTTATGAAGCTGTTTGTGTTAATGACAAACGGTTTTAGCGTGTTTTTGACCAGTCCTGAGATCTGTTCTGTGAGTGTGCCCATACCTGTAATTATAGGTCTGCCTTGATTACCTGCTTTGTGGATTTTGGGAAGCATGTAGAATGTACCCATGCAGGGATTGGTTGGTATAAGTAACTCCAGTTCTGGCTGTAGCCCCTTAGGGAAGGATTTGATGAGCTCCTTGAGTTGCAAGGTGTATTCTTTGGTGGGGTCAGCGCACAATTTTTTGTAATATATGCCATCTGACAATTGTCTGTCTCCCTCTTTTATGTAGTCCTGTTATAGTTTACATATAACAATTGTCTGTTCCTTAACAAGTCTAAAAATTAGATAAATACAACCTCAGATGAACAACAACACATGACATACTGTATTACACCGTGTCATGGTTTATTCAACAAAAATAAAGCCAACATAGAGAATCCATGTGTGAAAAAGTATACCTTATGATTCAATAGATTGTAGAACCATCTGTAACAGCAACAACTTGAATTAATTGTTTTCTGCTTGACTTTATTAGTCTCTCACATTGTTGAGGAGGAATTTTGGCCCACTCTTCTTTACAAGGTTGCTTCAGTTCATTGAGGTTTGCACAGCATTTCAGTTTGGTTGATGTCTAGACTTTGTCTGGGCCATTGCAACACCTTGATTAATTTCACTATTAGCCATTATGTTGTAGATTTGCTAGTGTGCTTGGGATCATTGTCCTGTTGCATGACTCAATTTCAGCCAAGCTTTAGCTGTCGGGCAGATGGCCACACATTTAATTTCACAAGATTGTAGACCAACAGTTGGTGCGATTATTTGCAGATGGAAGAAACACAAAATAACTCCCCCTCGGTCTGGGGCTCCATGCAAGATCTCACCTCATGGAGTTTTAAAGATCATGAGAATGGTGAGGAATTAGCCCAGAACTACATGGAAGAATCTTGTCAATGATCTCAAGGCAGCTGGGACCACAGTCACCAAGAAAACACGTGAAGGACTGAAATCCTGAAGTGCGTGCAAGGTCCACCTGGTCAAGAAAGCACATGAAAAGGCCCGTCAGAAGTTTGCCAATTAACATCTGAATGATTCAGAGATGAACTGGGTGAAAGTTGTGGTCAGATGAGACCAAAATTGAGTTATTTGGCATCAACTCAACTCGCCGTGTTTGGAGGAGGAGGAATGCTGCCTATGACCCCAAGAACACCATCCCCATCGTCAAACATGGAGGTGGAAACATTATGCTGGGGGGTGTTTTTCTGCTAAGGGGACAGGACAACTTCACCACATCAAAGGGACGAAGGATGGGGCCATGTACCGTCAAATCTTGGGTGAGAACCTCCTTCCCTCAGCCAGGGCATTGAAAATGGGTCGTGGATGGGTATTCCAGCATGACAATGACCCAAAACACATGGCCAAGGCAACAATGGATTGGCTCAAGAAGAAGCACATTAAGGTCTGGAGTGGCCTAGCCAGTCTCCAGACCTTAATCCCATAGAAAATCTGTGGAGGGGGCTGAAGGTTTGAGTTGCCTTAATGACTTGGAGAGGATCTGCAATGACTGATCATGTCTTTGTCGGTGGGCAAACATACAAAATCAGCAGGGTAGCAAATCATTTTTTCCTTCATTGTAATTCTTATAGAAGCAGTAAGGGTGTTCTTAGTTTTACACACATGGCTTCTCCACTTTGGCTTTATTTTTGTTAAATAAATAATGACACGGTGTAATATGTGTTGTTCATCTGAGGTTGTATTTACCTGATTTTAAGAAGTGCCAAGGAACTGATGATTGTTATTATGTAAAACCATAGAATTCAAAGAGGGTGTACTTTCTTTTTCACATGATATGTATTGATATTTATTGCTACAACAAGCTTTAACATTAAAAAATAAACCAGGTTAAACATGGGAAAATAAGAAATTTCTATTTATATTTTTTACATACATGCTCTCTATCACCAACTACATTTGAGAAAAGTGTTTTGTGATGATTTATACTTTATCATCCTATAATATTTATGAAGAATGGTGGAGGAAATACTAAATTAACCCTGACTGTTTTACAATTGCCGTGTCTGCATGTGAGAAGAATAAAACAAGATGAAGAACTTATTCTCCTTTAAATCTCAGATATTTTATAAATCGGCATGCAGACATTACTATTATTATTGTTATGTTTTTTTTACTGAGTGCTAGTGGATTCTAGGGAAGGGAAGGATACAAAACTTTAAAATATATCAACACATATAAGGCAAACTGGTACAGAAGGAGAAGAGGGCCCTGCTCTTGCATGTGTGTAATCTATTAGAAGCAAACAAAGAAGTATGTGTAGTACATGTATTACATAATTTAATGATAGTTTCCTTTAAAGTTCTCTTGCTCTAATTTAGTGATAAAAGTCTTTTTTCAAACACTCAGTGTGTAGTCCCTTTTTATTTATTGAATGACAGATGTGGCATTTGTTACTGCGTACTATGAATTGCTGGTAATCGGAAGCAGGTGGAAAAGGGGGAAATCCCAATCATCTGGAAACCCAGTCACCCATGCCCTGTTATAGCAACAAATTCAAAATGTTTCCTACAGATAAAACTATTCCCCCAGCACTACTTAAAACCTCTTTAGTGTCTCATTTGCTTTAAAAGAACACAAGATTAAAGAGAAGATAATATCATGTATGAGGGGAGTCGATAATGAACTGAAAGATTTAGTTTCCTCATTGTTAATCCCTAAATTAACATAAATTTGGTATATGATATAAAAGTAATGCTTATACAACTTGTTCATAAATTGGTTCTAATTGACTTTACAAATTTTAAAATAAAATATAATTAGTCTACGTGCATGATCCTACCAACAGAGGTCTGCTGCTGATTTTCCTTTTAAACACTTCCAGTACACATGCTTGACACTCTTGTCATGAGTTGAGTCAGAACCCTTTCTAACTATAGCGATAGACCCCTATCTTGATCAGGTTCTTAATGAATTAACATGTGGCCAGCAAGACTGAGTGACCCAGTGAATATTCTGTACTGACCAACATATACATGGAAAGTGTTGAGCTGTAGGTAGGAAGCTGGGAGTTTGGATATTGTTAACTCACATATAAAGGACAAGCTAGGACCATCATGTGTCACGTATGGCTCTGGTATCTCCTACATGATAAAAAGGCCCCACAAAGTGTATTATTCACTGGGGGATGAAAAAACGTGGCAATATACAAAGGACAATCAAAGAAATTAAGGGTTTAGTAATCTTATGATATTTAAATTATGTGCTCCAATAATTACATGTTACGTTGTAACTCTTTTGGGAATTGCATCATGGGTGGCTTCTCATTACTTGAAGCTCAACATCTTCAAGACTGAGTTTACGGTAATCCTGTCATCCATTCTGTCCACAATTCCTGACATCTTTATCTCTTTTGACAAGTCCACTATCCAAAAGACAGACCAATCTCGCTGCCTTGGTGTCACACTTGACTCTGCTCTCTTTCCTTCATCCCTACATCCAATCCCTCACCAAATCCTACCGCCTTCACCTGAAAAACATCTCCTGGATTTGCCCATTCCTCACATAAGAAACAACCAAAATATTAATTGGAACTCCCTCTCCTGCTTTTTACCATGTCAATCCATACTCAACACTGCAACTAGACTATTCTTCCTTTCCCATTGTTCTTCACCTGCTGCTCCATTATGCCAATAGCTTCCCAGAATCTAATTCAAACTTCTGACTTACAGAACACCCTTATATCTCTACCCTCCTATCCAAATACACCCCAAACCACTCTCTGAGTTCCTCTCATGACTTGCATCTTTCTTCTACTATCATTAACTCTCCCCACTCCTACCTTCAGGATTTCATCTGTGCTGTACCCCTTCTCTGGAATTTTCTTCCCTGTTCGGTAAGACTTTTTCCCTCCTATGCGACTTTTAAAAGTTCTCTAAAAACTCACCTTTTTTTTGAAGCCTACAACCATTCCTCCTAACACTCTTAGCCATCATCCTTATCGAGCCATCTGAATGATCAACAACTTCAACAGATCATCTGGACCCAATTAACTCATCTACATCCAAGCAATCCTCTCCTACTGTCTTCACTTGCTCCCCAACTACCAACTGGATTGTAAGCTGGCAAGAGCAGGGCCCTCTTCTCCTTTTATACTAGTTTGTTATTGTGTGTGATTTTTAATACTTTCACTGGCTCTGTCTAACAGCACTATGGAATCTGCTGGCACTATATAAATAAATGTAATAATGTAATGCAAAAACGTGTTTTACATTAAAAAAAACTGGAGGTTTCTTGCCCTGTCCATTAGAGCACAAACGAAACTCTATAGCTGTAAATTATACAGTTTTATTTTCTTAATACTTGTTTATTAAAAGATAACCTAAAATCCTGGAACGATTGCAGCTATGGTTAAAACATGCCTCTGATAGCAATGTAGGCACTTTCCTACAAAAAAGACGTGTCTTTTGTTTGTCAAAATCTTAATATTTCACATGATAGAACGCAAACTGAGGATCATCATGCGCACATATACCACAAAAAATATATAACCTCATAAACCTCTAAAACTGCCAAAAAAAGTTCAGCACCAAGATCTAGACTGTTGTGTCTAATTCATTTTCTTGAATTTGAAAGATTGCTGGCAACAATGAACTCTTTTAGAGTAATATAACCATTTCTCATATGCTCAGGAATGGCTTCCCCATGCTGCACACATGTCCATTGCTGCCCATGATATGTTATTAGCTGACAAGCTTATTTTAACCATATGTAAGAGCATAATTTCTTAACACTCTTTTTCTAAAATTGACTTCATTTATACATCTTCATATTATATCACAAATGCAGAGCTGTAGCTAGCTCCTTTTGTGCCTGAGGCAAGAATGGAAAATTGTGCCTCCAACTATTTTATTACAGAGGCTATTTTATTTACACTGCCCTTACACACACCTGCCCATTAACACACATATACACGTACACTGCACTTACACATCCCTGCCTTTACACACACCTGTCCATGAACACGCACATACACATACACTGCCCTTACACACATCTGTCAATAAACACACATATACACATGCACTGCCGTTACACACCTCTGCTTTTACACACACATATGCACATACACACACCAGCTTACAAACATACAAATACCTACACTACTCTTACACACATGCACACACAAGCTTACAAACACACATATATATATATATACAAACACTGCCCTTACACCCCTTCCTCCCCATCGCTTACATTTCTCATCCTCCATCCTCCATCTTCCATCCTCCATCGTCCATATTCCATCATCCAGACCAGTAAGATTAGTAGTATGTCATTATGCACTCATTAATATCTTAATTTAATACATTTTTTGAGAAAAAAATTCATCTCAACTAGAATTTTTTAAAAGCTATAACTCAAGGCCTTTGCACATAATGATCATGTATGGGTCTACAAGAACTTAGTAACGGTGGGCAACAGTGGGGCCCTATAATATCTGTAACATGCTGTTTCACACCAAATATTTTTGGGTGGAGCACCAGAAGGTGAAGTCACGGCGGTGCTCCACCATAGAAGCCCCGGTGAAAGTGCCAGCAGCGAAGGTTGTCTACACCCATCACGAAGACATCCACCGGCTGCCGGAGAGTAGGATCCAGCTCCCTACGCACTGCGGGGGATCCTGATCCTAACCCTGCTTGCCCTCAGCAGGGCTAAAAGAAAAAAAAATAGCACCTGCCTGCTGCCTGGAACTGCATGTGCCTGGCATCGAACAATATGAATTGCGCATTCCTGCGCAAAACCCCAAATATAGGCCACACCCCCACTTTAAAGACTTAACGTGGGGGGAAAAGTGCGGCCTATATTCGGGCAAATATGGTATTGTTATTTATTATAATTATTACCCTTTTATTATTTAATTTTTCAGGAAGACACAACAGGGAGACTACAAGAGTGAGAAACTGCTCACAAAATATTATATAGTAATATGTTTCTACCACCTTGATATTTGACTAAATATCAATTAATCAATTAGGGAAAATACATGCTAATGTGCCAAATAGTATTTTAAATCATAAGTCACTATTATTGTTACATTTTATTTATAAAGTTTCAGCCGATTTCATAGTACAACTCTAGTGAGGGAAAATACAAAGTCAACAATTCGATTGAAATTAAAAATATACAAAACCGATAATAACATGGACACATATGAGATATAGTAGTATATAAGCAGTATATTTGCTGAAATATATGTGCAAAATAGACTAGAACAGTCTATTAGACTATTGGTGAAAACGTATCAAGTTGTTGATCAGAGCATCCAACTTTTATCCCCAGTCTAATTATTACAAATCAATTCTTTTTTTTGTTTTTAAACCATTTCAGGTTTGCTTTTTTGGCCTTAATAAAATACAGTTGTAGGGCAGATTAATCAATTCTTCTTCCCTAACTGCATAGCCTCACACAAATATTACATTTGTTATTATTGACTGAAGAGGCACTATCCATAGTAGAGTCCCAGAAAGTGATTAGTGAGGTTATGATAAATGTTAATTGGATGACCTTCTCTCTGTGGCAATAGCACTAGGGGACAGAAAGGCAGCTTTGGACGACTGCCAGTTCAATTTTTAGGATTACTTTTGTTCTAAAGTGATCTAAAGCTTCTAACAATTTGCATTCAATCAATAACTGGACAAATAAGCTAATGAAATTGGCTTGTTGGGATGATTAAATAAGGCGTATCTTTATCTTTTTAATCCTTTACAGTTTTAGGAATATAGGCAATTATTGTTGTTCAATACAATTGAGTTTATTGAAAGGTTTCAAGGGGGCTGTTCAGAAAACTTGATTTGTGTTGGATTGGACTGTTATCACTTGCTGTAGATACATGCCAAAACAAGACTTGCCTACAGATCTTCAAAGTTTGAGTATGGCAATAACTACAAAATAAATGTACACAAATTATTTTTAAATGATGATACTGTAAAAAGATGTACATTGCTACATAAAACAGATCAGTGGATCTTGGAGGAAACACAACCACACGCAATTTGTGTGTAAAGGTGGAAGAAGAACCAAGACGAAGAAGAAATTAATAAAATTATATTTAGCAATTGCTTTAGCTTCTTGCCTGAGGTTCATAGTTATTTGTTCATTCGAGTGTATTCAGGAAACATAGGGTGAAGGATATAATGGTGTTGGTTGTGTCTACCTGTGTCTCCAGTCAGTGGCTCCATGTGTTTAAGATGGTGGGAGGCTCATTGTCATGGTAGGAAGCCAAACATTCTAGTATCAGAAGGTGCCGGACTGATTGTGTTCTAACTTAGTTGTAACCAATTATTAGAAAAATTGGTAACATTACAGATTCTATATATCCTCTAGATTATAAGCTTTTTTGAGCACCTTTTGTTCTACGAGTCCAAATTATTATGTAATGAACTGTTATCCCAGTTTACCTATTGTACAGATTTGTATCACGGTGCTATATAAATACAAAATACAACTTTTGTTTAAAAGGTCAACATAGAAACTAGAATTGTGCATTCAAATTTGTACAAATTGCAAATTTAATGAAATTTGCAGATTTCGTCAATTTATACTAATCTCCGAAAACTAGGCCAGATCCCCCACAAAACAGACTAAAACAAAGCAAAAAGCTATGAATTGAAGGATCAGGGAGAGGATGTCCCTGGAAGCTCTGCCATTTTGACGGAACTTCGCCGAGAGATTATGCCCACAGTGATGCGGTGTAATGTTCACCCTTTGCTGTATGGACTTGGTTAAACTTTGTGCCATTCATTTCATGTTTCCAGCCACTAGTGGCCGCCCTTGCCATTCAGAACCACTCAGACTAAGGTCCAGCTGCAGTTGCTTACCTGATCAAGTCAGCCTTTATAAACCTGCCCAGCCCTGCAGTCTGGGCCTTGACATTGACGTTTGAGGACTACCTGTTTTGGTTCCTGCTTTGGTTCCTGCTTTGGTTCCTGATCTGCTCCTGCTTTGTCTCTTGCCGTGTTCCTGAGTTGCGGCCAGCGCCCCACTAAGTGGACTCCCAAGTCGAGTACCCTGCAAATGGGCAACCTGCCGTGTGCCCTGCAAGTGGGCAACCTGCCGTGTTCCTGAGTTGCGGCCAGCGCCCCACTAAGTGGACTCCCAAGTCGAGTACCCTGCAAGTGGGCAACATGCCGTGTGCCCTGCAAGTGGGCAACATACCGTGTGCCCTGCAAGTGGGCAACTTGCCGTGTTCCTGAGTTGCGGCCAGCGCCCCACTAAGTGGACTCCCAAGTCGAGTACCCTGCAAATGGGCAACCTGCCGTGTGCCCTGCAAGTGGGCAACCTGCCGTGTTCCTGAGTTGCGGCCAGCGCCCCACTAAGTGGACTCCCAAGTCGAGTGCCCTGTAAGTGGGCAACCTGTCGTGTGCCCTGCAAGTGGGCAACCTGCCATGTTCCTGAGTTGCGGCAAGCGCCCCACTAAGTGGACTCCCAAGTCGAGTTCCCTGCAAGTGGGCAACCCGCCGTGTGCCCTGCAAGTGGGCAACCTGCCGTGTTCCTGAGTTGCGGCCAGTGCCCCACTAAGTGGACTCCCAAACCGAGTACCCTGCAAGTGGGCAACCTGCCGTGTGCCCTGCAAGTGGGCTTCTAGCCGTGTGCCCTGCAAGTGGGCTTCTAGCCGTGTGCCCTGCAAGAGGGCTTCTAGCCGTGCCGTGTGCCCTGGAAGAGGGCTTCTAGTCGTGTGCCCTGCAAGAGGGCTTCTAGTCATGCCGTGTGCCCTGCAAGTGGGCTTCCTGCCGTGTGCCCTGCAAGTGGGCTTCCTGCCGTGTGCCCTGCAAGTGGGCTTCCTGCCGTGTGTGCCCCAACGAGAGGGCTTCCTGCCGTGTGTGCCCTGCGAGAGGGCTTCCTGCCGTGTGTGCCCCATCCCGAGGGCTTCCTGCCGTGTGTGTGCCCCATCCCGAGGGCTTCCTGCCGTGTGTGTGCCCCATCCCGAGGGCTTCCTGCCGTGTGTGTGCCCCATCCCGAGGGCTTCCTGCCGTGTGTGCCCCAACGAGAGGGCTTCCTGCCGTGTGTGCCCCAACGAGAGGGCTTCCTGCCGTGTGTGCCCCAACGAGAGGGCTTCCTGCCGTTTGTGCCCCAACGAGAGGGCTTCCTGCCGTTTGTGCCCCAACGAGAGGGCTTCCTGCCGTTTGTGCCCCAACGAGAGGGCTTCCTGCCGTGTGTGCCCCAACGAGAGGGCTTCCTGCCAAGTGACTTTCTTTGTATATATGTATTGTACCATCATATGCAATACAACTCTTAATCCGCATCTTCTGTCTTTGAGTTATTTCCTGCGCCTGTCTGTACCAACCCCAAGCCATCATGCATCGTGGGGTACAGACAGAGCCCCTCGTATCCCCTGCACCTGGGCTCCTTATCTACCTGTGTCCTCGGTTCATGACATGCGGATGCACAGACAAGAAAGAAAAGAGAAAATGAACAGAAACATTTGTCCAAATCTTTTTTGGCCTATTTGTACATGTCTATTAAAAACATATAGTATGATGGCAGACCTGGTAATCAGCATTTAAATACTTGATAGGAGTTAACAAAGTAAAGGACGCATGCTTATTTGAAAGGAGGAAGCAGAACAAGGGGTCATGGTCTAAAACTAGAGGGTCAGAGGCTTAGATGTAACATAATAAAGTTCTACATTAGTGAGAGGGTGGTGGATACATGGAATAGTCATGGGATAGTCATAAAGCTATCCTCAACATATGACCTGGCCAAAGACTGAAGGGGTTCAAACATTGGGCAGACTAGATGGGCCGAATGGTTCTTATATTCTGTTAGATTCTATGTTTCCATTATTCTAGCAGCCTCCCAGGAACCTGAATGTATTTGTCTTTTTGGCTTTTAAGGTTATATACTCCCCTATATTTTTTTTTTTGCTGTGCTTATTTTCAGGTTCTAAACCAACTTTAGATTTGTGGAGTCCCACCTGCCACATGGGTACATCCATAATAGTGTCCAGAGAAGGCTTTACATTTCATGAAAGTGTCATTAGGTTAAAAATGCAATGCAGTCCCACTGATTCAGCTCACTGGTAAGCAATATAGCCAGGAAAAAATAAATAGGACTCGTCAAACTTGGGGTACACAGTGGTGGGCTAATCAATATATGGTCACAAATTGTGACAATCTCAAATATTGATGCCTTAGATATAATTTTTGAATGGGACTTCTTGCTTGGTTTTGTTGTAAATGACTATTGTAGCCAGGAACGGCTGATTTTTATTCTCACAGGAGTACAGAAACCACTTATCAGTATGTCTGCAAGGATCAGACAATGATAATAGATCAGCTGCCAACATGTTGTGATCTTTTTTTACACAAGGATCTTGGCCTAGGGATTGGCTCTTTTTTCACCGTGAGGGATAGAGTCTCTTCTCTTGGAGCAGATGCTTCACGTTTTTGCTTTATAAAAGCTTTAGTCTGGACATTAAAACAACATAGCATATCTATTGAGCAGCTCAGCAGCCTCAGTGCTCTACAGAATAAATATGTGAGGATGGGGGTGACTGACATCAAAAATTCATTGAATAATAATAACAACTATTATCAAGCTGCTGATTCAGTTCATTCCAAGAACGTGCGCTAAAAAAGCACTGTGAGTCCCACAGTGTTATATAAATACTAGGTGTTATGTTGTTATCTTGATGCGATTTACCTACTTTGTCAACCATTATATCATATGTGGTTAGAATTCAAATGGTTAAAATAACACCATCAAATGAGTTATGTTTATCCTTTATCACTAGCCTTGCCAAAATTACAGATGGAAAACTTCAGGCCACATATCCCTCCCCAAATCCAATGTAATTGCTACAGAAAGGGTGATTTATAGAACAATTCTTTGTTCAGCAGAATCGATTCATAGAGTGAAAGATCTTCCTGTGGAGTTATTTCCTACTAGAGTTTTTTTTTTATCTTTCCTGTACTGTCCTTGTCCATTTCTTGATTACAGTCGTATGACAAATGTGTATTATCAGCAGCAGAACCACTTGATGTCAGCCTGAAAATATGAATTTAACATTTAGCTTTAACAGCCATTTAAAACAGGCCTAAAAGCAGACTTTTAGATAATGTGGCATATAAATTGTACTTGTCACTATTGATCACATCATAAGACCCCTAGATTTTATATTTTTTTTTTATATAGTTATTCCATGTCCTAGTTAATCTATTACACAAAGTGCTGTATACTTTGCAGAAATTTTGGGACCCCTTACAGAACAAATGGTCTGCCTCCCATAGCGCAGATGGCCTCTACTAATCTTTTGTGGTGGTAAAGACACCAACACTGATGGCACAGACAATCTGTGGGCGCTGACAAGCTTTTTGGGGACAAAGATGGCACAGGCAGGTTGTTTGGGTGCACTAACAAGCTGTTTGGGGACATAGATGGGACAGACAAGCTGTTTTGGAGCACTGATAAGCTGTTTGGGGCAAAAATGACACAGAAAAGATGTTTGTGGGCACATATGGCGCAGATAAGCTCTTTTGGTAAAAAGATGGCACAGATAAGCTGTTTAGAGGAATGACAATTTGTTTGGGGACAAACATGGCCCATGCAAGCTGGACAAATATAGCACAGAAAAGCATAATATTTCAAAACAAATGTCCCTCAAATACTGGATTGCAGTGCCACAGGCTATGTAATATTTAATCATATTTAAATATATTGATGTCAATTTGTAGCAAAGTATGTGTCATTGTTCATGTTTAACTATTCATAGCAGGAAATAAAAAATGTGTTGCATTAAAAATGTTAAACTTTTGTAACTCATAATAATTAAACAACTGTAAAGAATACAGATTTTTTTTTAAATTGGTAAACTTTCCATTGTTTTGTAACAAGTAATGTTTGGGACCACAGAAGACACAGGCAAGCTATTTGGGCAACGACAAGGTGTTCTGGGTAAAAATGGCACAGACAAGCTGTTTCGGGGCAAATATGGCACTGCCAAGCTATTTATTAAGAACTCTATTAATTCTAGAGTGTGGCCACCAAGCTTGTTTTTGAATATTTAAATTTGAAGTTATAACTACATTTTTCAACTTATCAAAAATGTTGTAGGGCTACTTTGGACTTCTTGCAGTGGAAAGTGGAAATTGGAATCTGGCAATAAGTAGCATATAGAGTGACGCAAATGACCCTTACCATTCTTTCAGCACTAGCAGAGTACAGTGAACAATGAACAGAGTAGTAAAGAACACAGAGCAGACAAGTGGAGACTGTGTTACTTACCATCACATCACTGCCAGCCAAATGGTCATTCAAATCAAGGGTTAACTCGACTTACCAGACTTGACTTCATCAACTAATCGGTGAGTTGATTGTAAAGGAATGCGAGTGTCAGTAACTTCCAATTTTCCAAGTTGCTCAACTATAACTCACAAAATTAACCCTCCATCCATCCTGTGCCCATCTAAATTCCCCTACTCCTAAGTCTCCTGAAAGGGGGGATGAGGTCTGTATTCTTGAAACAGGGCTATGCCAAAATTACAGTAACACAGGGTTGGTCTGCTCTAAGGGATGGACTCCATCAGTGGTGGAACGTGATGTTCACATGTACTATCAGGAATTCAGTTAGGCACCATGCAGAGAGAGAGTGTTTGTGTGTGTGGGTATAGATGGCACAGGGTAGGATAAGAAAATAAAGGGGTCTATTTACTAAAGGGAGAGCTGTCAGGACAGTTTTGTTTCAGCTCCTTCATTTCACTTTACATGATGAAAGAAGAGCTTGGTTGACATAATAGATGGGTATTTTAGAGACATTTCTTCTAAGCCTCCCCATACACTGAATTATACATTATACAGGGCCTTTTTTCTGAAGAAACTTGCCAGTATTGGCCCTTCATAATGAATAGTGAAGTGAGGCAGTTGAAGCCACAGCTCTACTGAAAAACTCTCCCTTTGGAGAATAAACGCCAAAGGGTGTTTATGGGGGTACACTTGGCCATCTTGCCCTCCTCAGATCAAAAGATGCCAACCCCTTCCCTATACGTGCTGCAATATATTTATCCTAAATAGAAGCAAATACAACAGTCAAACGTCAGTGACATCAAAACTGTTTCTGAAAGTTGGTAGTTTATGCCTCAAATGTAGACAGGAAATATTGTTTTACTTAAACTGATACTTAATCCTTTTATGATGAAGAGACCATTTGTGGCGCAGTAAGGAACATGCTTTTCTGTGAAAATGTGCATAACATTATAAGATTTAACATCTGCCATTTGGGATATGGCTCCATTGTGCTTGCATTGAGTCAGGCTCTTCACTGTGTAGCAACTGTATAAACCGAGACTTGAAACATAATTACACAAATGTTAATTAATAGTAGTATATTTATCTTACCATCTGCATAATATGTACAATGTGGAATGACAAGCAAGGGGATATACAGTGACACATTACTTAAGGTAACAAGGACCCTGCTTGCAAGTGTTTACAATCTACAACATTATATCGGTGTCTGCTCCGTTGGAACATTTTGCGTTACCTATGTAAAGGACAAGAAAAGACAAAACTAGTTTTGAAACAGTAATTTGATGTTTTAGGAAATGTACTCCAGAAGATGGTACAGATGTAATTTGGTTAGATAATGATAGAACATATATTTAGGATGTCATTGGGACTTTTATTGCCACTCAATGTACTTCAAGCGGTATTAAGACTTCCACTGTATATTCCTTCTCATTAAAATGAATACTTTACAAAGTGGAACTTATTCTGACATCCGGTACGGAATGGATGTTACATAGGCCAAGTTAATAACAGCACAAAAAATGAAGTTTATTGATGGAATATAATAGTACATTTTATTCTTGTAATTAGTTTGGAAGTTCAACTTTAAAATGATTAATTTCACCTCAGCTCTTTCTCTGAGGCTAATATTAAAAAAAGCTTATATTGCACATCTGCTAATAGAATACTAAGTCACATCAATTTATAACTTAATATCTAGCACATTGTTTAAACCAGTAGCCCAGGTTCGCTGATGAAAAGCTGTGCATGATTTGTCTGAGCTATAATTCTAGATTTACTTTCTTCATGATCTAAAATGTAACTCTGCAAATTAATCAATAAGCATAATCATATTAAGATTGAAAGATGACTTAATAATTATGGAAGATATACAGATACAGAAATAGTTGGATGCACTTACTGCTAAACAAGGGCATAATTATAATTATTTTATAATCTTTTTTGTGCCCCTTGGAGATTCTGCATATCCTAGTGAGTTTTGCCCACCCTTGACCAATACGTGCCCCCTTTCTGCTGTAAAAGAGCTAGAAACGTCCTGGTGACCCAACAGGGCTCCCATATAGAGCAGAAAAAGGATAGCTCCAACTCAGTCTGGTAAGTCCTAATATGCCTTTCCCATTTTGGGATAAGTGTATAAGTGTATTTTATTTTGCTTATTCACTCCCTCACACACACATACACACATACCCTCTCTCTCTATCCCTTGTGATTGTTTCTAACCTTCATTATGTTCTCAGCAAATGTTATTGAAAGTTAAATAAATTAGAAGAGGATGAGCAATCTGTTTTTATGGCATCTGAGCTGGGCCCAGGCTTGCCAATGGCTCGGCTCATCAAGCTCTCCTTTTTCACATAAAGAAAGATGAATACTGAGAAAAAGATGTAGTTTGAACCAGCATATCCCTAGCTCTAAGCCTTACACTCTTGAGTGGGTTTAACCAGAAAATGCTAGGCTAGGTTAAGTTCAGTGAGATGACAGTTGTAGGCTACGAAGCATCATTAATTAATGCATAGAGCATCCTGAAGGGTGAGTTTCATGAGATTTATTCTAAACATCTAGCAGCTGTACTTCAAATGTTTTATATATATTTTTGTCCATATGTTTCCTAGTCTGGTGACGCTGTTCTTATTAGACATTGCACAAACATATGGATTCTAAAAGGATTTTTATATGGTAAAGGTTGTTCCATAAGAACACACTGTTCTATGTTCTATTGATGGAGTCTGAGGCTTCCACATAATTTTTTAACTAAACAATTAACTGTAAACTGAAGTATTAAAAAATAAGAATGAAAGAAAAGCACATTCGAAGCACCCAGAGAATAGCAAAATGGAGCTTCCGAAAATCAAGGTGACTGTAGTTATACAGTTGAAAGAGATTCTGTCAAGACATTACATCTCTGTGCAATGCATTTTTTATGAGTTCTCAGATGAGTTTGACACCAGTGCCCTGCCTTTTTTCAGAAGAATCCAAAGATGGAAAATTCACATTTATAGACGGTTTGTATATTCGGAATGCTTTTGCTTTGGAGAACTTTAACTCCTACGTTCCAGGAACAAAAGACATCTAACACGACAAGTGTAGCTGTTAAATACACTGTGATGGAGGGTAGAAATATAAAATGCTTTATACAATGTATGTAGGGTGGAGTTTGTTATAGTCTAGCACCCTATAAACATTGTATGAGATTGCAATTAATATTCTTCTTTTAAATAATTGCAGTAAATGCTAAAACCAAATAAATTATCACATAAGGAATCTGCACTCATTCCAGTACTAGAAAAATACATTAACCAGATAAGATAAAGACATTGAGCGCAAGTCAGGGGGTAAAAATATCCAGGTGACATCCAGGAGATAATAAAGCCAATCTTAATAAACTAGAATAAAATTCACATGGACAGCTTCCTAGGAATCAGGGTATACTTGTTTTCTCTTTACAATAGCAATTCACATTTAACAATGTAGTATGTTTTTAGTGGTCAACAAATATCCCTTGGCTTGGCTTATTCTAATTCTTAGAATAATTGAATTGTAAGCTTGCGAGCCGGGCTCTCTCCACCTAATGTACGGTTTGTCTTAGTCTGTCAATTCTTGTCTTGTCCTACCCCTTAAATATATATATTGTATTAAGCTTTGCGTAAAATGTTGGCGCTATATAAATAAAAGATAATAATGATAATAATAATGCTTTTTATTCATGTATGATTGGACAAAATGACAAATCAGCTGGTTTATTGCTTTGGTGGTAGGGCCAGTGATTTATTTACAGAGGACTTAACCTCTTTCAACACATATCTGTCCTTTGCTCCCTCTAGTGGCTGCACTGTGTACCTCACTGGGGTATGTTTCATATAAAATTATTCAGCAACGTTTAGTGGCACAAGGATCTCCAGTCACTTGCTTTTGGAATGTTAGTAAGGTTTAAAGCCGGGCAAAAAAATTAACTTTCTTCCTGCGGTAATGTTCAGGAGCACGAACACAGACCAAGTTCTACAAAAACAGTTTTTTGGCTTGAACCTTTGGAAAATATACACCCAGTGTCATGACACAAGCCATTACTTTACTTATTGCCTGAAAAACATCACATGAGCTATGAAGTAAATGTTGTGAGCTAGAATTGACATCTCTTGTAGACTGAGTTTGAGCCAATCCCTCCTTACCTTTTTCTCTGTAAGCCCATATTTTTATGTGATGCATTACTTGATATGTCCTGTTTACCCATAATACAACATGGCAAAATATGATGGCACTCAATAAATAATTATAATTACTCACAATTTTTTATTGAAAGGGAGACAGGACCATTAGGCATCTAACAAAGTTTATAAAAAAGTTAACCATTAATATTTAAAATATACATAATTTTATATTGTCAGCTCTCATAAACATGTGTTAAGATAAGTGTTCAAATCCAGGCTTTCTACACAGTCTGTCTATTGCAATCTAGTTACAGACTTTATTTTACAGAGCTCAAGAACCTGTTGCACTTTAATCACAAAACATTTCCTAATTTTGCAGAATATTTTTCCCCATGCCATCTTAATGTGTTAACGAGGTTTTGTAAACCACAAAAGACACTTTGTAAAACATTTCCTAAATCTTATCACAGATGCACTTCACACTTTGTAATTTTGGATTCCCCCAAGTATCTCCAGTGGTGCCAGTGATTTGGCTTCAGTTTCTTAAACTTTTATCATCCGAGAACAAAGAAAATACAGGCTTCTCTCAAACAACTGCCATATGCTTAATCCCTATAGTCTGTGAATCATGATAGCATTCCTTTGTGTCACTTCCACCCAACTGCAATGAAAGGCAGCATTAACCTTTGGATTATGTGCATCTCCTTTCTGCACCTCACAGATAACATCTGAATAACAGGGAAAATGGTGTATTTAAAGCACTGGTGGTTATAATAAAGAACTCGATTCATATAAGGGTCATTTATATGGATACATGTTAAAGATGTAATAATATTTTTCTTTTTACTTTTACTAGCAACATACACTTTGTCATGAATCTCTAGGGGTTTTCTGTATCATGAGTAATACAATAATAGTCCTCTAAATTTCCACTACAATACATTGATTAATAGAGTGTTAGCAGATTCCCCAGGGCTATTAGGTGCACGCTATAAGTTAATACTAACAAATTAAAATTGACAATAACATTAACACATGTTAGGACAAACTGGTATATAAGTAGAAGAAGGTCCTGATCCTGCAAGCTTACAACCTATTAGGAGGTTATCTAAATTAAAGATTTATTCTGTATTGAATGGTAGGTAAGGATATTTTTAACATGATGCAAAAGTTGCCCAGCAGTGCATATCGCTCTAAGAAAGTATTTCTTTCAGCAGAAGTGGTAGAAGTTAATATAATGCATGAATTTAGGAATACATCAGATAGACATAGGGCTAACCTGAACATATGACATAGATAAAAAATAAGTAAGGTTTGAGGTCTTACATCTAGTTTATAAATGTACGGCGTGATGGGTGCACACTAAGAGATCAGCCACCCAAAACAGGCCCTTCATCTCTTACACTAAGAGAGAAAAAACAGACACATTCCAGCATATGATAACTATGTGATCTCTTTAATGTTGCCCCTCTTAAAAAAGCATGAGGAATTCAAAGGGGTGCCCATTTGCCCACCCCCACCTAAATGCCTACAGGAGTTGTTTTTGTCCAAACACATCTCTCTCCATGTGATATACATGTTCAGAGTACACATGGAGCAATTGCTCCAGGGCCCTAGCACTGTGATGGTCCCATGCCTCTCATGATCCCACGAGTCCTGCGACGTGGTCTACTTCGATGCAGAAATGGCAGTGATGCTCCCTCAGATCATGGAGGAGGAAGGCTTCTGCTGATGCAGAGCTGCCATATATGTGTCAGGTAACTGCCTTTTAAAATGATTTTCTTATTATCATATTGTCAGGGATATTGTCAGAGACAGTAAACTATGCCTTAAGTAGGCTTGTACTTAGTGCAGTAGATTCAACTAGGTGATTAGCAGCTGCCACAGCTTAAAGTTAAAATGAAACAGAAAAAATTATAGTTCAAAACAAGTACAAAAAACAAATATATATATTTTAACACTACTCAAACTAAGACTGGAAAAACGCTCTGTATCCTCATAATATTATTGAATATTATTTGCAGAGTTAACCAGAGAGGTTGTATGCCCAAAGCAGGGGTGGGAAACCTGCACAGTTAAGAGCATTCCTAGTGCAACGTTTTAAAAGTGATGCAATAACCCTAGCAACCAATGGAATGTTCCGCTTTCATGTATTACTTTGCATTGTTTTGGTTATATATTATTATTTATAGATGTTTTGTATTTGTCATTTATTGTTTTGTGCCAGCTTTTTATTTTAACCCCCCATGTGAAACTGGGGTGTGTGCCCACTGGCTTACCATGCATACATTTGGCACTGGCCACTGGCGTCTTTTTGGCAGTAAATGCCTAGTGCCTCTTTTGGACATACAAGGTTCTGGAGCATTATAGCAGTTCAATTGTGAGACAGGTGAAGATCTGCAGATTACACAAGCATACAGTGTGACTTATCATGAGCATAGTGTGGGGACCAGGGGCTGGATTGTACCCATCACATCTTGGTAACATTGAATACAATATTTTTTGCAAAATTCTCACATTTGCCTACTAAATTCAAGAGAATCATGTGAGGAGTAGATGGTCTATGAGTGCGGATTGGTTATTTTGTAGTTGCACTGAAAGGTCTATAAAGCATAGTGGAGAAGATTTTGGGTGCTGATGAATGCCTAGTAGCTAAGTCACTTGCTAAACAAAAGAAAACAATAGGCTCCATTTCATTCTTAGCTTGTTAAATATACAGGTATATACAGGTATAACAATGACTGGAATGACTCTGGAGAAAATGTTAAGTATTGAATGGCTCGTCTCTCCTTTTATCTACAACTTGTGAGCATGTGTTTCAGTTTTGCTATTTAATAAAGCATTCTCCTCTGGGTATCATGTTTATTCGGCAGGCAGGGTGGGCAAATATTAGTGCAAATGGCCAGAGCCAGCTGTGCTTTTTCAGGGTTAATTAGGCTAGACAGCTCCTTCCTCATCGTGATTCATAGACCTACTGGACAAATGAGGGAAATACATCATAATCAAACGATGTTCTAAGTCAAGATAGGCTTCCAGACCAGGCATCCAAACTCCTCATATATAATGCAAAATTATATTACCTACAGATGTTACTATCATTATTGTTCTATAATGTTTTACAACACATAGGTATATTCTAAAAAAATTAGCTTATGAATGCTAACTAGCATAAGGACAAAAACACAAAGGCTAGTCAAATTAATTAACAAACTATTTTTCTAACCAACTCAATTTCATGTTTCAAGCTGCAGGGCCCAGACCATCATATGGCAGAGTGGCCCACAGTGGCAGGTCCTAACCACCATGCTAGAGAAAATGGCGGTCAAAGACACCTGATATTCGGTGAACTAAAACACATCCATTGATGTCCCTCATTTAGCTGAGGCAGATCCCCACCTTTGTGTAGCGCTGGCAACCTCTTCTTCCATACCTTGTACCACACTCTATTTAGTTTGTAAGCTTGCAAGTATGGAGCACTTTACTTTATTTATTATTATCTGTTTATTTGAGTTAGCCATACCGCATGTACAATCTTTTCCATAGTCATATCCCTGACTGCATCTATGCTTTATATGCTGACCTACCTTGATAAACAAGATCCTTTTTGAGTAAGTTAACTAGCCCCAGGATAACTTATGTGCCAGGCAGACCGAGAGATGTTGCTGTGGCTTGCACAAATGGGTGAGGGAACCTTGGGGTTGAGTTCCTGGAGAGATGGGTAGGATGGCTAGATTGGTCATGTATCTTGGATATATACTGCCTTGGAATGAAAGTGGCTACATAAGGTAGAGTAACACTTCAGGGTCGCCCAGTGAGCCTTCTTGTATCAGCGATATCAGGTCATACACTGAGTCCAAAGCGAGCATGCACAGTATGTGATGTTGCATTCAATACCATGCTGATTCATGCCTTCCTTGCAGGCTTATACTAGAAGAGGATTGAGATGTGTGGTGCTGGTGCTTTCTATTATTACCGGTACTTTCTCAGTTGAGGCACCAGTGCCCATTATAACAGATAAGTAAGATAAACAATTCTACTTGTTTCTATGCTGTATGCTTATACACTCCATGTGGATTTAGAATAAAGCACTTATAGAAATTGGACCTATGTCCGTGGGCTACTATGATGTTGTTTCCCTTCTGTTTCTACCAGTGTCCATTACCCCTCTGTTTCCTCTATGACAGACACCCACGTGACACTTACATGCCAAAAACCCAGAGATACTACCCACCAAATAAGGCACCTAGTCTACTGCCCTGTTCCCAAAAACCGGCACCTGATCCCCCTTTCCATAATCATATAACTCTAATGGTCTATCACAAGTCATTATAAGGGATAAATGACAAATGTCAAGTCCTGGAAAACATGGCTGATGTAAGGGAGGCAGTGGTAATGCCATGATGTCATGACATGATGTTGTGTAATAGACGTGGTAGACATACTTTATATCTATGATGTTTAACAAATGCTAATTAGTCAAGTGAGCATGGTCCACAATTATTAAGCTTTTCTCTTTTTATTTCATTTAATATTGAGATAGCGCTGCGTAGATACATATTACAGCACAATAAGGTTTCCATATTTCCAAATTGTACATATTTATATAAAGGCTACTTTTTAGTAGCAGATAACTTTAAATGTGAATATGGTTTTCAGTGAACACTGAATTCTGCTTTGATCTAATACAAGTGCCTTATAATTCTACACTACATATTTATTCCATAATGTAGCCACATCGAAATCCTTTGAAATCCTTTGGACACTGGTAGAATGGCATTTGTACGTATAACTAGAGTTGCCTAATACATATATGGTTTGCATCCCCTACACTCTGTCCACCTCAATTTCAGAATATTATCAAGAAAGTAGATATTCAGGATGGTAATTGTTATACAATGAATTAGAGCTTGCTACAGAATGTTCTGTAGTTCAGTACAAACACTGAGCGTCTCTATCATTCATCTCTCTACTAAAATAGGAATAACTTGTTTATGGGGCAGCTTGACATCAAGTAAAGGACTGTTTACATCTGATTGAATATCATTGTATCAAAGTCAACAGGGACAACACATCCCAGATGTTATCAGAAAGTGTCAGTTCAATTAAAGGAATGAGTGGAGAATTAAATCAAGATGCATCGAAATCAATATAATCCTTTGGGAATAACTTGATTTTATTTTGCCGTTTAGTAAATTTATTTTAATAATCATTCAACGGCTTGTGCTAAAATGGTCATTATATTCCAAATTGTCAATAAATAAACTTTTCCTGCCTTTCCCTGATTATTGGCAGATTTAAGTTCTACATGATGTGGGGGTACAGTGAATCGACTTTCCTATGTATATCCACATATGTAATAACGACCACAACAGCTAATGTACCTGAATTAAATAGGTATTTGGGTGATAACAATGATACTACATATAGCTAGGTTAACATTCTTAGTTAAACCAATGGTATCCTGATTGTAAAGTTATATTTGTGTTTATGTATATATATATATATATATATATATATATATATCTATATATATGCTTGTTTAAGTATCGAAAATGTTTTCCTTCGGATTTAATTCACTTTATTGACAAATTTGGAAGTGTCTATCTTTCTTTTAGCACTCTTCTAGGACATACTGTACATACTAGAGGTTCTAAGTCTATTCTAGAATGCTTTTTTAGAAGGGCCCTTTTACATTTTACAAAGGTACAACAAATAATGTTCGCCACGTTGATACATTTAAACATAAAGTTGAATGCAGTAATGTCTAGCTCTACTTTCACAAAAAAGATCTTGAGTTTTCCTTTTTAGAAACAAAGGTTGTAATAATGAAATTTATTGGAATTTGAAGACATGAAGGTTTGAGTTAGAACTTTCCAGGGAGACAAAAGCTGAGACATATACAGTAATGCAGTCATTTTGGACAGAGATGCACTAATAATATTGCATTAGGAGGGTCTCTAGAGATATAAACTAAGACAGAAATGTAAGCTTTCTTTTTTCTCCCAGTTCTATAATCGCATTATTTACTCTGAGTGGTGAAAAGAGCAGTAATGCCGTCGCTGCATTTTTCATATTAGCAAAAGCTTTCAATAGAGTCAAAAAGCTCTTAACACCCTTTGGGTCGGAGGACAGGTAACCTGGGCATCCTGATGGACTGTTTTTTTTTGCCACAATAATGCATTATTTAAGCTGATTTTCTCTATCATTAAGTGTTTAATTTAAAGTCCCACTAGCATAACTCAATGATCCATTGTGCATGGGAAATGAAAAAAAAAATAGGTAGAATTCATATTTTAGCAGTATGTTTTGTGCAGCTTTTAAGGTGAGATACCATTTCAGTCTGCTGAAATTATATATATATATATATATATATATATATATATATATATATATATATATATACACACATATATATATATGTGTGTATAATTTTATTTATTTTAACGTAAAATAAATTTTTTATTAGTATATACTTTATTTCATCTCACACTGCACAAGGGTTTGCAGCTCACATGATGCTAGTGATGGTCCTGGAACAGTCCTCCATACCTTTGGTGCTTGTAAGGACGTATATATATGTCCTACAAAACATGGTCGATGAGGACCATGCAGACATATATATGCCCTGTGTTAAAATGTAGCAGGCACTCCCGACCGCAAACCTACTTGCCGGGGCTCAGTGGGGACCAAATCATAGTCCATGCTGTGATCATATGGAGTAAAAAGAAAAGTTTTCAGCAGCAATGACCTGGTAGTCAAATGTGCATCCAGGTCAATTGCTGTCAGTTAGACTCTGCAGAATTTTGAGCATGTCTGGAGAGAGCTTATAATAATCAGATCACTCCTGGCCAATAGGAATGATCTGATCATTTAGACGGCCACTTGATGTCTCTCTCCTATAAGTGACAGCTTACATTTTACAATATATATTTAATTTTTTAAATTTTTTAATGTAATGAAATTAAAGGCCCGCATTAGGTGGCTGTCGGGCCTCATAGACATCAACACGGCCCCAGTGCTCCTCAGCCGGCCTACCAGGAAAATCTCCGGCCCTGCATTGACTTAAAAAGAGACATTAAAAAATGGGGATTAGACTGGCCCTTGAATGCATGTTTCATAAATTGCCCATTTAACCTGTGCTAGATGCAGAATATTTAACCCAACAACCAATATCTCTTTAAATTGCAGCTGCTACAGATATTAAAGTTTTTTTTTTTTTAAATATATATATCTTTTTCTATATATTCATACTCTTTTATGGCAGAAGATTGCACTGTTCTAGTGTCAGTGCTGGATGTTCACTCTTTCTTCTCCTTTACATACAGACAGGCATTAAGTACACTTGGCTTCTTCAAATTCCTTCTTTACACCTGTTAATGACACATTTGCAGGCGTGCTAGTGTACTTGCAGGCAATAAGATTGATTGAGGTCTGCATGGGCCAAATATAATTTGTCTCCTTAAGCTCTAGGCATCATGGGTGGACTTGTTCAGTTGACTGATGTCTTCAAGCCTGGGCAGTTCCTGGTCTCCAAAATACTGTAGCTTTGCAGAATAAAAGAAAGATTATGAAACAGTCCAAAGCAAACAAAGCAAAATGTGTGTGTCTTTTTTTTAGTTATTCTGAAGTTACTACTTGCAATTTGCTCATGAAACTACACTTCCACTTTAATTCCACTAGTCTGCAGTGTTCTGTAGCTATATTGAGTATGGCATCTAAACTCAAACATTTAAGATGAAATACAAAATTAAGATGAAATTGCAAATTATCTCATAAGAACACATTGGTTTACAACTAGACTATTTATTTATAAAACAAACATGCAAACTCGGCACTCCAGCTGTTGTGCACTGCTATTCCCATGATAAACCATGTCCTTAGCATATATTTAAATCCACTTTGTGGCTGCCCAACCGCAAACATTTGCACTTCCACCTCCTTCTAGATTGTAATCTCATTTGAGCAGAACTTTCCTCTCCATCCTTACTGCTGACCCCCATCCTGGAAAATATTGTCAGTAGAAATGAACTATGGAAGCTATGCTGGCCTGGTGCAGTCCTCTATAGTGTTAATAGGCCATTTGGAGATATCAGTGATGCCTTTCAACTGGCTCGTTAAGCAAGGATTCCCCCTTGGCTGCCCTTAGACTAGGCCTAGTTGGCCTAGGTCATGATACACCACTAAGTATTTCTTTATGTTTCAACCCCATTTTTAGTGTTGTTTCCTCATCACATCACAAATACCTATCATATTTAGTAAGAAATACAAAGTTTTCTATTAAAAGAGTGAGTTAAAATAGTAACAGTAAAAACATAAACATGATATGAAAAACAAAAAATCTATATATTTCTCAAATCAATTGCTTTACATTATATCTCTGGGTCGCTGTAGCTAGTTTTAAATAGAGCATAAATGGGAGAATACCAGCGTCTATTTCTCCTTTTCTGTCTGTGCACATCAGCAGCAGGTAAAGTCATTAGAGTCTCAGTTTCACCTTTAATGGCTTCTGCTCCTCAGCTAAAAGCAAATAATTGCTAGAATCAGTGTTCTGTCATTTAATAAACTAATGTGTTGATGAGTTTAATTCTTATAAACTGACAGGGAGTGACTCTATACTCCAAGACTGCTTGTAGGGATGCAATTTCCAAATTACTGCGATCTCTGTGAATTTCTAGGTCAGGGCATCTGTTATTCTGCTGCTCCTGAGGAAGCAAGTGTCAGAGCTTTATGTTTTTGGTGTACTGTACTGTTATCAAAGATTATATTACAGTGGCATCCTTTAGTGTGTCCTTCCCAAGGTTGTTACAGAACAAACAAATAGATAATAGTTTATTTGCACTTATTATGATACCTTGAAGATAATAATTTATCAGGCACTAACGCTACTGCACACGTCTCAGTAGAGAGAAACTTACGTTCTACAAACATCTTATTTAGGTATCTATAAATTAGGTTTCATAGCAATTAATTTGGTTTCCAAATTGTATAATATCTTAACAATTTAAGCACCAGTATCAGCTTCTTAGAATGAGTAAGATGTTCTGAATAAACTAAAAACCAAAAAAAATAATAGTTTTAAAGGGATATCAATATGTCATCTCTAGTATAGGGTCTTTATTGGGGTAACAAAAAATAAAGTCAAATCAGGCCAATTTTTACTGAGCCTTTTAAGACTTTCAGAACCAAATTAAGACAACAAAACAATGATTCATATGAGCTGATGGGCTGTTAAGATGATGATATCACACATGTGTTTAGCTACACTTTAATGAGGGCTGTCACCTTTACAGATTTTTGCATTACCACAATTCAGTTATCAAACCTGCCTATAGCCTGTGCATATTGTTTTGAAGGTATTTACTAGACTTGGGCGCCGGCCAACTCTTGGTGTTGGTCTATGTCTTCGTGGGGAAAAAAATCTTCATATTCCACAAAAATTCGCCCGTACCTGTGTTTGGTTCTGGCGAATATTCGTGTACATTCTTCATGTTCATTTTTTTCCTGATTTTTTAAAGAGGGATTAATACGGGGTTAACGCGGTACACACTGCACAGCAGCTTTGGTGCCAGGATTTTAAAGGTCCGTACGAGCAACTCGCTATCAACCAATGAAGTACACCTGCAGTTCATTGGTTGATGGCAGACGTGCCCCCTGCTGGCGACCAAAAGAGTCGCTTGTACAGACCTTTAACTCCTGGTGCGGAACTTGGCCTGGGGAGACCATTGGTCTCCCCGCTCCAAGAGTTAAAGCTCTGTACGAGCGGATCCCGGTCGCTCGTACGGACCTTTAACTCCTAGAGTGGGGAGACCAATGGAGTTTCACCGTCAGGAATTAAAGGCCCATAAGAGCGACTCTACTGGTCACCGGCAGGGGCCTTCTCTAGCATCAACCAAGATTCTTCGTGTTGTGTGCCTTCGTGCACATTTTGCCGCCGCCATTATTTGTTTCTTCGGTATTCAGGCAGAACAAGGAATACGCACCCTTCGTGTTCGTTTTCACGTTTGCCCAAATATAAACGCACAAGTCTAGTATTTACTACACAGGTTCACCTTGGAGAAGCTAAGGGATGTGGCAGAAGGTGGCAAAACTAGCAATTTCCTATTTCCTAAGTCTTTCCTAAGGATGAGACAACTTAATGGAAAAAATAATCATGCACATTCTGAGAAAATAAATATAGCTGTATATGATATATATATATATATATACACAAGACGAGTTACTAAAACATATAACACATAGGTTGTATTAAATGTACAGTCCGTTAAAATGCAGGATTTATGAGAAGTGTCATTTTAATTTTAATGATTGTTTCAGTGTTTATTACAAATCATTTATAGATTCTATTATTTATGACATTGCAGATTTTTTTTAAAAATGTCTGATTGAAACATTAGTGGATATGTACAAATGGAAAGTTATCTGTCAGGTACTTAGCAACCACTTTTTGGAGGAGGAGATGGACAAAGTCTGTTATCTCAGTTGACTTGGCGGTTTCACTGATTCCTTTGTTGAAAGTCTGCTGTGCAAAAATCCCTAATGAGGCAAGAGTTTGTCATCTATCATTTCCCAAACCATTCTGTCCATTGGCTCATTAAGAATTGTACAACAGCCGCCAGGCACCATGATGTGCTTTTGTTTGCCTAACAGATGATACGTATACATCGTGTGGCTGGACCTGAAATCCTACCCCCAAAGAATGTTTAAAGTCAAAATATAATAGCCATTTAGTCAGGTGTAGACACCAACAGGTTTGTGAAAAACTTTTGACTGAATACCCCATATGCACCAAAGACGTCCATAAGCCTCATCACAGGCATAATAGAACAATAATTAAATTATTTTAGGTTCATAAAAAACATGGGATAGAAACAGAGGAGGGCTAGCACCTTCTGACTCTGGGTGCAGGTAAAGCCAAGTGGCTCAACCACCCCATGCCCCTTCCCTGGTTACCAATATAAACACTAACACACATTGATTCCCATGGTAAAATGCACTGACTGTAACATACTTACAAACATGCTTACACATACAGCATTCTTCCTTACAGAACTGGTTAAACTCAGCCATAATCCTAGAATGTCTGGTGTGAACTGGTCATCCACAGCATATCTATTGGGTTAATGTCTGGACTCTGACTGGGCCAAAAGATGGATTTTCTGTTTTTGAAACCATTCTGTAGTAGATTTACATTGATGTGTTGGGTCATTGTCCTTCTGCATTACACCACTTCTACTGAGCTTCAGCTGGCAGACAGCACCCTGACATTATCCTGTATGGGAAGTCATTGTCCCCTCGATGATGGCAAGCTGTCCAGGCCCTGAGGTAGCAAACAGCCCTGAAAATGGCAGTGCTTGCTGTGATGTCCTCTCCACGATCCTCCAAAGCACCATCATATTGCCCTATCTTGAACTCAGGGCATTATGGTATCACTGAAAGCGCCGCTATTTTTAAAAAAAACAGTAAGGAAAGAAGAAGTACAATCAACCAGCAAGAATAAAAAAATAAAATGAGGGATGTCCAACATACTCATTACACAAACATCATCTTTTTTTTTTTATTACATCATTTTCTTTCAGATGGCAAAAAAGTCTTGCGCACAAGATTTCTCTGTCTCCGTGTTAGGATTGCAGTTTGGTAATGCAAACACCTCTAATATGAGGTGAAGTGATCCTTTGAGTACTGTGTGAACTCCAAGTTACATGATGTAAATCCTATACTGTCATTTTGGTCAAAGTATTAAACATAGATATCCCACAGTGAAAAACATTTCTCTTTATCTGGACACAGCTCATGACTCCTTGTGACCTACAAATGGATTTCATTGTATTTTTCTAGTCAAAACCATTTGTGAAAATGCCAGAACAAGAGGCTGTGTTGTAAACTCAAGACAGCCTATGCTCTTGAGAAATCTTATGAAAAACTTTTCCTAAACTCTGGATACATGGCATAAATGCTAGCCAGAATTCCTACAGAAACACACGGAAAGGGGAAACTTTTTCCTTTAAGAAAAATTATTTAAGGACAAAAGAGACCACACAGGTCCATATGTTATTTTTCCTTTGTTGTGTCAAATTAGAACATATTAGTGTTTTCGAAAGCATTTGAAATGTATTCATAAAAACAGAACAAAATTCAGGCTATTTTCTAAAAATTATCTTAAAGCCTAAGCAAACTACTGAAGGATTCCTCAATGTATTATGTCATCAAGATGAAAAGGGAGAAGCCAGGGCAATTTGTTAAATCAAAATAAAATTTTGTAAAGAATGTAGTTCTGCTTGCTGTTTTAATATTAGGTAGCCTTAGGGATGTTGAAGAGTTAGAAACTCCAAGTTAAAGATTTAATGAAGGACACATCCTCTGTTTAATAGATTTCTTTTGTTTCCGCAATATATTTGGATTTCATTTCTTTAATATCCCTTGCCTTTGTTGGAGTCATAACATGGTATGGGCTTAAGGTTTCGTAGAGTTCATTTTCTTTGCCTTGTTAACCCAATTTATTTTTTTTATCCAAGCAGTTAAAATTTTCCTCAGGGCATGGATCACATAGCTGATCAGAGACATATACTGAAGATCATTTGGACATTGTTTCAATTTGGGTTAAAATGCAAAAGAAGCATATGGTGATATTAACCCTTTGTTGTATGCTGCATATTTTGAAGACAAACATCTATCTAAAAAAATGAAGTTAGGAAAAAGATTTTCAGAGGGGAGAATCTACTATATTATATGACTTTATTTTGTATGTGTTTTCTTAATTTGTATCTTAATACAGTTATTGTACTTTATCAGCCATCTATTCAGTGTTCTGATGCCAAACATACAGATATGAAAAGGAGAGTGATGGAACTATTCTGTAGTTAATTCCACCAGATTAATATTATTATTTTTTTAATTTAAATTTTTATTCAGATCTGATTCACAATATACAAACATTGCAAAATGTAATATACAGCTTTTATGAAAGAATATCACACCAGATCAAATCAGTTATAGTACATTCTCTGTAACATGTTATGATAAATGTTGGTAAAAAAAATTAAAAAATTAAAATATATCATATAGTCCCCAATAAAGTATCATCCCCACCTCCCTCCAACATTGACAGAAATCAGAGATATCAAGTGTGTGATATATCTGAATGTATAAATATGGTTATTTGTGTAGAAGTCTTGATTCAGATTGGTGGTAATGAGAAATAAACATGGAACCGTGTAACTTAAACTAAATGCAAATAAACCATTGTTGGAGGCAAATATGACATGGCTTATCCAGGGCATTACTGTAGACCTGCGTAGAGTCTATGATGTACGTGTGATCGAGGGGTGTGTGACCTGAATAGGCCCCAAAGAGAGTGGTCCAATAAGATCTTAAAATCAGCTGGCTAGAATGAAGATGCACTTGTATGTAAATCATATGATGACATAAGTAATCACAAGGGATACAAAAAACAAAAAAACCCCTTGGCTGACCAGCCACAAAGAAAATGAAAACCATCATATCAATCATTCTGAGAAGGCCACCCGACAAAGGAGCATTTTTATTACCCAGTGTACAGTTAATATACCAAATACATATAATAAAAAGATCCCAAGAACAGCAATCGGTGGAGGCCAGGTGCGGCCCTTAAAACAGAATGAGAAAATAAATTGAGGTTCACAACCCATGGGTAGGTTTTGTGGTGATCCAGGGAGTCCATATTTTATCATATTTATGTGCCAAGTGTTCATTTGTATACGCCATCTTTTCTACTTCTCTAATATCCTATGTTTTTCTTCTTGAAACAATATTGCCAGGATTGTGGGGACATCCCATGATTTCCAGCATCTAAATATCAATAATTTAATTAAATGAATTACCAGATTAATATTATTGAACACAATTAACATTGACCATTTTTCTATATAAAGGGTAACCCATGGTATATGCAAAATAACTATCCAGTGATCTAATTCCATTATGTTTTCTTCAATTGCCAAAGGTACACTAAGACATTAGCAGTTCAATTTGAGCAACGTAGCATACAATGGATAAACATGACATAGCAACTAATCTATAGAACAACAAGTTGACTTAAAGAAACAAGAAGTAAAATATGCACAACTTCATGAACTCCTACAGAGATCTCCCCACACAAAGACACATAACCTGTGTACAGACTGAAATTAGTGTGGATGGATTATATACACTGCATCTGACTTTGAGGTCCTTAATAACAGTTGTCCTATTAGCAAAACCAGCAGAGGTATGGTATTTCATTGCCATGTCCACCTATTCTTTGGAAACCTCAAATTGATATTTAAAAAGCCTTCCACCCCCTGTGAAGGCCCACAGGGCCTCATCTACCTTTATGTTCCGTAACATAATTCCCACTTCATCTGGGCTTGCTTTAGCATTAAATTGCTTCAGAAAGGTAAAGGAAATTGATTAATCACATTTTTATTGTTGGACAGAGCTGGACTGTATCAGACAGCAACCTACTTAGATTATAGTTTTAAGCACGTCATCTCAAAGATATTATTCCATGTGAGACAAATGTCATCACTTGCTAAATATGCATACATTAAAACATTACAGTTATCCAGTATTTCTAACTGACCAACCAGTATAGTAGTCATAAGGACCCTTTTGACACTAAACTAGTAATGTGGACTTTATGACATTTGCCAATTATTTTATAAGACCACCTGATCAGATCAGACTGCAAGGCATATAAGTCATACTATTAATGTATATGATGGCTGGATATGACAGGCCACATGTTATTATGCTCACGTAGCATGTGGCTGTGAATATCTGGTGGCCACGCACTGTATCTGCCACTGGACCAGTAGACTGGGTGCGTATGGAGATATATCTAACAGCGGCAGATGACCAATCAGTTGCTTAACTTCCAGCTACAAAATTCAACGGTCACTGGTATTACTATGAATTTTGAGGATATTCCATTACGTACACTTCTAGTGATTAGCAAGAAACCTGCTACTGACAGTGAGAATTAATATATGAGGATTTAAAGGATTTTATTCTTTTTAATGAGGAAAAAAAAATAAAGAAATCAGATACCTAAAAAAGCAATGCATTTTCTGAACATTGGACAAGTTAATTGTGTTTTAATATAAAATATGTAATTAAATATTGCTTTAGTTTTGGATATTTCATATTTATTTTAATAGACGTATAATAACTTCACACCTGTGCAAACATTCTGTTAAGCATGTATATATATATATATTGTGACAAACCCTATAGCATGAGGGCCATACATGTCACTTTTAGGGGTCCTAAGCACAGTCCTCTAGGGCAATCAGAGTCAGGAACAGCAGCTTTAAACAAAACAGCGCTTTATTTTAACCACTTAAACCCCAAAAACCAAATCATAAAAAGAAAACCTAGCTCCCAATTGGAGCCCTCTCTAACTGAACAATGCTGGTCTAAACTGACCAGCCTAATCACCCACTACCTCAACCTCCCAACCAGACCCAGCTACGCCAGGCTCTGGAAAACCTCCCCCCAGACAGCACACAAAATGTCCAGGCAGGTATTGCCTCACTTGGCTCAGGGATAGTCTTCTTCAGGGCCTCTCCTTGCCCTGGGAGCACAGGGAACTTCCTCTTCCCCCAACAGTCTCCCTGAGTATCAGGCTCCAGGGGTTTTTAATGCCCAGCACCTGTGCCTGACGCCGGCCTCATAGAAATCCCGGACCGGATGCTGCAGATTTCTTGCCTCCTGGAAAACCCGGCATGGAGTTTCCACAGAATGGGGAAATGGAGCATTGGCCCACCCTGCTCTCCAATTGCTCCACCCCAGGGACCCATATGTATAATCTGCATAGCAGCTGTACTCAGATGCCATGCTAATCATCTCCCTGGGGTTCACACGGTCACAATATATATATATATATATATATATATATATATATATCCCTTTTAGGTTCAATAGGCAGCATGGTACAGTAGAAATTGGAAGAATAGAAAATAAATAAATAATCTCATTATTCAAGTATTTCATTGACCATTTGGGACAAATGATTTATGCTATTGGGAATGATTGTTAATAAACAGCCCAGGGGGTGACATCAACTTCCCAGTAATATAATGCCTCTGGTACACATATGACAGTCAACACAGTTGGTGAGCACTAGCCAAACCAGTTCAGCCCAACATACAGTCATCCATGAGGGTAACCCATAAAGGAGCGTGTATAAATCCTGCCTCAAGCCGTTATGTTAGAGCCACAGTGGTGTAAAAAGGAATTGCAAATAAAACACATCGAAAAACAAGCACACGTCTCGTAGTACCCTTAAACCCAAAACCCAGTTTCTCCCTACACTGATTGCCCACCCTCACCTTATAAGTGTTCACCATTTTTCAGATATTTTCTGTCTATATAACATAGAAACATTAGTTCATGTATCCACCGTTCAAATAATATATATTGACATTTGTTTTCTTCTTTTAGTTGATCCTCTCCTCTCTCTTTCTCTTTTTTAATATTCTCTCTTCTCTATTATTACACTATTATTACACTGCTTATATTCCTTCATTAATACATTTATACAGATATTACACCCTTATTGCAGTTCTGGTGTACCTGCTTTTGTAGACTACATGATACCTACCTACTGCCTACTTTTGTTGATATACTTGATGTCTTTGTTAAGTTAATTTTAATGAATCCTAAAATTAATGTTAATGTGTGTTGAAGACTTAAAATATAGGATTGTTTCATTCCCTTGAGAGGGTCAGACAGCTGACAGAGGATAGAACCTGCCAACAAACTGGACCATGAAACTTCCAACTTTAGAAGATTCTCTTTATTTTAATATTACTATTACGGCTTATTTAAGTAACACCAACACATTCTGCACAATGAGGTAATACATAATATGGTATATTGAAAAATATACAGCCTAGAGAATTCTAACTTTTTTTACATTATATAATTAATTATTAGCATCTGGCACCCAACCATTTATAAATGATATGCTAACCTCCGTATTAAACAGTTGGTCAACAAAGGCCAAGACATACCAAATAGTGGCAAAAGGTCCACGTGTTAAGATTCTGCTACAGCTCGATATATTTTAGACGGCCCTCTGTATCTGAAAAAATGCCACATTGAGGCCTAAGACACAATCTAGATCGGTCATAATATG
Source organism: Sceloporus occidentalis (assembly GCA_023333645.1). Classification (NCBI taxonomy): domain Eukaryota; kingdom Metazoa; phylum Chordata; class Lepidosauria; order Squamata; family Phrynosomatidae; genus Sceloporus; species Sceloporus occidentalis. The sequence continues at coordinate 522,968 of JALMGF010000025.1, read as the reverse complement.
TGATTTTCTCTGATTTTATGTCAAACAGTAAATGGTTCCATATAAAAGTTTAAAAATATGCAAAACTTTGCAGTCTTGTTAATTTATTAAATTCTATTATTTCAGTACTACACTAAAAAAACCCAATAATTTATTATGGGTGACCAATTAAAGAAATTATAATATTTAAGTTCAGCTGAAATATGATCAAAGCTACGTTTTTCATTCTAATAATCATGCATTATATCACAAAGAGGACAAAATCTGAAAAAGGTGTCACATGAAGCTGTTGTGCCTCTTTTAAACTACATGAAATTTTAGCTTTAGATACATTAAAAAAACTGCCTCACTACCTGGAATCTTACACACCAAATTTGGTATTGCTAACATGTTAACAAGTTTTGATTTCCAAAGTCTTATCACATGAGTGTGCAATATCACTGGACACCATATACATATCAATAAAACACTTGAGACACTGTTCTGGAATCCATATGCCAGAGGCATGTTTACTATTACAGAACCCATTTGCCTGTAGAAGGGGGTTATCTTTACAAAATATTCTAAGTGGAGTAGACTTCTCCACAGTTGAACCAAGCTGACGTTTAATATTTAGATTTTTTTCAGATTTCATGCCGAGATTTTTTGAATAGGCTGATTTGTTCTAATTTAGATTTCAAGAAAAATCTAGCTGTCACTATTAGACCGAAACATGCTAACAGGGATTTTCTAATATAATACAAGTTTGCAGACAGACTTTCGACACTGCACACTGTATATCAAAATACAACAAATTATTCACTGAAATCATTATTTGTTTCTTGGAATAAAGTATGCAGTATTACAAATCAAATTTTCAGTTAGTGATTGACATGAATTATGAACACTGCAGGTAATACAAATCTATTCCTTTGAACAAGTCAGGTTTTTAAATATACAGATTTCTAAAGTTCTCTTTTTATTTCATAGTGTTTATTCTGTGTGTATTTCACTGTAGTAAGCATGGTTAACAAGGCGTTTCATTTTCCAAGAAATTATGTCCATGTTTGTCCCATCTCAAGAGCTATATCTAATCGAAGCAGTCAGAAATGTAGGTTCACACACATATTGGAATTCATATATGTTACATTTAGTAGAAAGACATTTCTTTCAGCTGCATAACCTACAAAAAGTAGTTTTGGATTATGGCTCAAATAAAATGAAAACAGGGATCATGTGCATTATGGGATTTAGAAAGTGGTAACTTCAATCAGAATCAACAAACCTTTTATAATTACCAGAAGGTTTTACTTTTCACTTGGCTGCCTCTGTAGTATAATGTAGGAAAATAACCTACTTTTATTTGACATTATAAAGGACTTTGTGACAGCATTCTTAACGTAAGTTTTAGGGGTTTATTTTAACCTTCTCCTACTAACCATGTGAAGGAGAACTCCCTGACCCTCAGTCTATAGTGCACTATCCTCCTTCTACAGGGGGTGCATTGATTGGCCCAAGGGCAACGAGTCTGTCTCTTGACTAGAGCTTGGACGGTGGGATTTGCGACATATGTTTAAGGTGAACCAGCATTAGGAGAATGTAATTATACTGTGTCCTTACATACTCACATGAGCCAAGGCCATCTATATCAGAAGGACTTTATGTTCCCTTGGACCATTCAATTGCTATGGTGATACTATTTTTTTATACATAAACTTCACTGTTTCAAACCAGCATTTTAAAAATAATGTGCGGGTTTCATGGTTCCCTACTGATGCAGATGCCCAAAGACTGCTTGACTTATCTAGTGCAAACATCAAGCTGGTCAAGGGCTGACCTTTCTAATATAAATGGAGCAGTGTCCCAGTAGAAATTGCAGATGCTGATACAATGAGGGAATTAAACATACTTTGAATGGGTATAATGCTATCCTAAATCTAAGGTAAGACTTGAATGTGAAGTGTAGCGACATTAGGATGTTGATCACCTGGTTGCTTTGAATGCACAGCACTGGTCTTGGGGCTGGTATCTAGAGAAAGAAGACTTTGTCAAGTTCAAGTAAATATCATTGTCAAAGTCACACATATCAAACATGCTTACTTATAAGTTTTTTTTAGAAAAAATAGACCAGAACTTAAATTACATAGGGTGAATTAAGTAAATAGGAAGTTTCTTCAAGGCTGTGTCAAATATCCTAATTGTCAAATTTAAACAGAATACAAGAAGCCAAATATTATTCTTGCCCACTATTCAAACCAGGTATATTATTGAAGAAATTAATCCTTGGCATTATGCGCACTCACTTTTCTAGAAGTTAAGGTTTCACAAAATACATAATATAAATGACTTTATTGGTATTTTTTTGTTTCATTAAAAGCTTGCAATTCAGAAGGACGCCAAAAGCCCCCTTGCCTAAGAAAATGTAATCATTCATCAGTGTTCCAAAAAGGAGTAATCCAAAGTTTATTCTCATCCCTAAATTAAAGATCATGTAGTTTTGTCTATGTGCGATTTCTTTTCTAACATTTATAGATGAAGGATAACACTTCTGCTACTTCTTGCATCATGGAGAATGTTTGTCTCTCTCTGGTAGGAATAAACAATACTGTTAAAAAGCTATTAGCCTCACCCTCCTAGTTAGGAGCTGGAACTATATCAACTAACAATTAATAAATACATATCTGGGAAATAATCAGCTCAAAAAGAAAAATACAAAGATACACTTCTCATATCAGCTCTTACTGTAGGAATGTTAATGACAATATCAGGGTAAGCGGATAACGAATGAAAAACATTTAAAGGTTTGAGTGGGAGGAGCTATGACACAAACTCTGTGAGGCTTGCATTTAACCCCAAAAGCCCTACCTAGCCTGCCTAATAAAACAAAGCCATTTCAAAGTCTGTGCTTCTAGTTAAACATTCTCATAGCGGTACAGCTTGCTATCATCAATAATAGTGAGGCATCAATTCCCTGATGGGTCAAGCAGCCTCTTAAGCTCTTGTAATCAAACAAATACCGATGTGGGTTTTGCTGCCACCTTCGTCAGTTTTTTTCCTTACAAAGTTGACGTTTTGCGAGCAAAATGCCCATAAGGTATTTTTATGAATAGTTTTATGAGCTAAATGTTAGGTTTTATATACCGGTATATATTCTATTTTTCTCCCTGCTAGGAGTTGCATACTATCTAATGGTGGCCGAATTGAAAATCGAGTGAAAAGGGAGAAAAGAAAATTGGATTGAGGAGATGCAAGAGAGAAAGGGAAAAAAGAGAAAATAGAAAAGGAGAGAAGAAAAGAAGGAGAAGGAAGAGAAGAGATAAATGAGAGATGGGAGAGTGAAGAGATGAGAGAAGGGTGAAGGAAAAGGACACAAGATAGGAAAGATGGAGACAAGAGAAAACAACAGAATAAAAAAGGAAAGGAGAGGAGATGAAAAAAAAGTGGCAGATGAGAAAATGAAAAAATGAGAGGAGATGGAAGAGAGACAAGAAAGGAAAGAGGAAAGAAGAGAAGGGAAGAAAAAGAGGAGATGGTGGGACGATAGAAAAAAGAGAAAGTAGGGAAAAGAGAAAGACAGCATAGAGAAAACTTAACAGGACAGACAAATGAGACAAAGACTTTCATACAAACACATACTAACTCTAAAACACAATCACTTAAACTAAGATACACTCTTACTACTATATACAAACACACACGCTAACACACACACCCTTTTCTCATCCCTCATATAATTCACTTACCTGCGTGAAGCCTCAGCCTGCCTTCATACCATGCTACTATCACAGAGTCTTGCAATGTAATCTGCCTCTGTTTGGAAAATAGTATTGGTAAAAGTTTCCCAGTGTGACTCCTGCAGAGAGCAAATGCAAACCACCACCAACCCAGCAGTTTTATTTCCTTTTCTTACAATAAACTTAATTTATCTTTAGTCCTGGAGATGGCAATGCTATTCTATATAGACTATATGGCTGGGTATTTAACAAAGAGCCATTGTATTGTTTACCACAGGTAGTATGATAAGGAATCAGGGTGTTTGTCTAGTAAATAATAGAGCTATATAACATACAAATGTCTAATATGCAACTGCCTAAAAAATATTATCCAAAAACTAGAACTGTTTTTAAAAAATAAAAGACAATATTTTCTAAAACCAATTTTTCCTCTCATGGTAAGAAAATCATTTTGCATGAGCTGCATCATTTTCTACACTGGACTCCACTGAAGTTAATGTGGTAACATGGGATTTTTTCATGAGATGGCAAAACTGAAATAAACTTAAGGGGGCTTTCTTTGTCTTTACCTGGATAATAAAAGCTGGTGTTGATATTGAGGAAATGTTTAATTTAATGGACTTTTGTCCCTTTTTTTCCCTTACTCTTTAACTCACTGGTGTTTAAGGCACAACAAGTAAATATTGAATAAAAATCTGGCCAACTTCTGAGTATTGTAATTTAATTAGAATTTTTAGAAATTATTAATCATCTCAGAGTATCAGAGAGAATATGAATTGCTTCCACAGAGTGGAAAAAGAAATGGTTAAACAACTGTTCTATCCCCGAAATCTGAAGATCTGATTTCATGGATTAAATTACTACTCTCACAAACTTGACACACAATTTAATTTCCTAACCATATATATTTTTATTTTTTTTTCTAAAAATTCATATGATGATATAAATATAATTCTCTGTTTCAGTTTTACTGTGAAAACGTTATAACAATATTGGCTGTGTTCACATTTATAATGCTTAAAACATATTAACACATCCACTGTTATAATGCCTCAAGGAAACCTTGCACATCTCTTTATCATGTTAAATTGAGCATTCGAATAATCCAATTTTATTGCATGTATTTGATATTCATTTTTAATGTAGTATGCAGTCTTCTATGTCCAGGAAATCAGAACTAACATTTTCCATACTGTCATAAGTGGTCAAGGAACCTAAAATATTTAGAGCATAGAAATCCCTGCTACTGAGCTATACAGTTGTACTAAATTACCATTCTCTCTTTGTTCACAGTGGATTTGTTTTACCAACCAGCCATGTTCCGGATATACTAGAAAGAATGAAAGGACCTCCAAAGATGGAACAAAGATGGAACAAATTTGGACATTGGTCATTATATATATATATATATATAACATATCTACATATCAATTATAAGAAGACATGAGATATTATTTTTTTACATTTTAAAGTTCTATTTCTAGTGTTATCTAGTATGTATACAAAAACCAAAAACGGTCTGCGCTTCTCTAATATAAACACATATGACCTTCACATTATTAGTGATGGAGCTGTAACAGCAGTTGCACTAATTGATTGATACCTTGATAATAGGGTGGTGCTGGCACAAGGATAATGAGACTTGTTGTCCAAAAATATTTGGTGGGCCAAGTTTGACTACCTCTGGCTTAATGGGAAGAAGCCAAAATCAGAGTCGGCTAGTATTACAACCAGATCCCCATGTAGTGATTTTACATTTGTGTTAGCTGAAGGGTATTTATAGTATTGCATACCAATTCCTATCCAAAAGACATTTGTAATAGGGATTGCATTCAATGGTAACATTTAGACTTCAACTCCTTTCATAACAGGGCCGTTTTGCTATAAGCAGTGGTTAAACCATTCAGCAGAAATGCATGCTATATAAATCACACATATTAACAGCTGTAGTCTTTGGCATATACATTAATAATTTATAATAATACGTAGAGTTATGGAGAGCCAAACCTTTTGTATTATTTTTTTCACTCTCCTTTCTCTGACAGATATTTATTTTTTCAATTTCTCATCTTGGAATAAAAAAATAATACAATGATGTAAATATTTGCATGAAGGCATTTTCTCCATTAAAGAGCTAAAAATCAAAAGCAGATTGGGCATTTCTGGATAACGTTTTTCTATGACAAATATAAACCATTGCCCAGCAGGGTATTCTTATAATATTGTCTCAGCAATAATGTTTGTATTAAAACCTATTTTGCTTTATGATTCATCTACAGCAAAGAACGTACAAAGACACTTTTTTTGGATGCATTGCCCTAGGTAAAAACAAATAAACAATAAACTTTTATATATAAAGGGCTCATTTGAGTGACCCATCTAAAATCTAGACTTTTGCTAGAAATATTGCACACTGATCTCATACTAATCCAAGCCACATGAGCCAATCATCTAAAGTTAGTAACCTAACAATCAGTGAAAAAAAGCATTATTGGGAATAAGCATGCAGGAGAGAGAAGTAAAGATAATATTGGCTATGTTACATATTTGGTTATTTTGTGTTACACTCCAAAGGTACGAATCCAGAAAATGAGAGCTATCTCAGTTCTACCCCTACACATTTAGCCTAAATAATCATGACACAAAATGTGCTGATTCCCTGTCTAAACATCTTTTCACCTAATATAAAAAACAAAAATTCTAATTCATGATAGATCAGGACTTTGCCACAGCTGAAGCTCATTACAGCCAATAATGTACAGCCTTTTTAATTTTTTGCTAATGTTTCTTTTGATTTTTATTTACCTCTGTGTAAAATGAATAGACTTGTATTGCTTCTCAGCTAAGAAGCTCTATCAGCTGATATAGTTAAGTTTTGGGATAAGAAGCTATGTCAATGAAAGTTACTGTGGATGTTTTGGGTACTAAATAAGAGTAACCCCTAAATCAGTTGTGTATAAAGTAGTGGTTTATTTTTGCTACCGACCATTTGTTCAGATTGAAGGGTTTAAATCGTCAGTGTTTATTTCAGCTTTCTATGGTGCGTTACATTTCTTTACATATGTCTAAACATTCTAGACACATTTTTTCCTGATCTAGAATGTTAAAAAAGTACAAATTTAAGTTGCGGTAAAACTCTGGGCATCTCTGTTTCCTATTGATTTCTCTGTAGCACTCTGTTAAAGGTCGCAGTCTAGAGTCTGGAATGAACTTACTTATTAGAAGTGTATAGTATACCTTTTGGTACAATGTAGTAACAAATTTTATAGCTGTGTTTTTTTAAATAATCTTTTCCGCCAATACATCGATTTCTGATACAAATTAAGCATGGAAGGATGTTTACCAGCACAGTGACCATTCTCAGCGTGGTTCACTCAAATGAGTTTACTCTTTCGGGAAGGATGTATACAATTTATTTTGTTGGAATTATATATTTGACATCAATTATTATCCCACTTGAGATGTTTGCATTACATGCGAACCAGTACTTAATCATAAGCATATGTGAAATGGGCAGACGTTAGAAGGCACGATTTGACTATCACTTTCTGGCATAGGTAATGAGACCTTGTGGCTTAGGTGCCATACATCACAAAAAGGTTTTAAACATGTGTGAACACCAATAATGAGAAACCCTAACTAGATTTCTATAAAAACAATAAATCATACCATTTATGGACTACAAATCCATGTACAGAAACATGCATGTATTTATGTACAGCTTAATTTATAAACATACATTGATCCTTGTTGATAAAAAAGTGGAGTACGAAGGACTATTACACATATACATGTAATATTCACTGTGGCCAAAATCCATGAATAAATCTTTCTGCGCTCTATGTAAATAAGAACTCAATTGTTAAAGAGATTTGCAATTGTACATCAACAAATTAATCCATAAAGCAAAAGTAAGTGATATATATATCTCCTTCAACTCAAATACCATGTTTCTACCATGTACTATGATATTTTTATTGTCCAAATTAATTTATATTAATTGATATTTAAGTAAATGACTTAGTTTTGTTATAAGCTAATATGTCCTGATCAGCCAGTCAGCTGCTCGATGGTTTAATGATGGATTTGTTTCGGTACTAGGAGAAATAATTTATTTCCGGCTCTTTGTGAGTCTGCTTTGATGTTTGTTGCATTCTCGTTGCATATTGATACAAAGAAAGGCCATACAAATCCATAGCTAACTAAGCATCAATTTCAAGAAATAAAAAAATTCTGTTTTACTTTTTCAGTTAATGTTGGTTTGACGTTTTTGTTTTTTTTTGTAGCGTGGAACCAGACCACTGCTTTGAATAAATCTGATATAACATGAAACGATATCCAGAATCCATAACTGACTTTTGCAATTTCAGAGGAAACAAAAGAGTAACACGTGGAACATTTTGTAAGTCTTTAATGCATTGAAAGGTTACATTCACTATCTTGTTTGGTTACACTTGTGATAAATACATGCATCCCATATGGTATTCATTTTCGGTGGATTTTTGTCTCCTTGATCTCGAGTAAATGTCACTTACAGTTTCACAGTCCTCATATGTGTATGTAAAGGGGCATTCCAGCCATCATATGAACTTTAATGTGGTGCAATGATTCAGCAGAATTCCCCCATATGCATATGCCCCTTGCCCCCACCCCACTGCTAGTTGCCGTGCAGGAGATGTTTTTGGCCAAGCATATGTCCTGGCACGTGATAAACTTACCATTAGCCATCTTCAGTAGTGGGTTGGCAGACATTCTGGGCAGTGGGGTCTAATATGACTCTTGTGTGAATGTACAGTAAGCCATCCCATTGCTTTCAATGAGACCACTTTCCTGCCACTGCGAGCTGCAGCTTTCCCCTAAGTATTATTTTCCATTTTGGTAGATTAAATGTCTGCAAGTCCCTGGGACTGGTTTGAAAAATGGCTATGAGCTGCACAGGAGCTTTTTATATATTCCTGAGCACCAGTGGCCATCAGTGTTGACTTCATTGGAGTTTTCTAAACTCAATGGAGGGTGCAATACAGCTGTAATCTCGCCATTCCATCCTCAGGGTGGTGAGGGGTGGGGAGTAAAGATGTCCCCCAAAGGGTAATTTTTTAATTTAATGCACCCCACTGGGAAGAGGATACTGAGTAGGGACATGGATTGTGTCTCCTATAGGGTTTTTCCTTGCTAATTAGCAAATGATGGGATATCTCCCCACTGCACACAGATCTGCAGGGCTGCTATTTAGAAGAATTCTCATATATTTATAGAGTATTATTGTCTGGATATGTCTTCTATTGAATATTCAATTAGATATATCTTACGTAACCATCCCATTATCCCATTACAATACGAAGGTCTATTACTTAGCCACGTGTCCTCATATATCAATCCTTAGCAGAGAGTTCTGTGGCCCCAAAGGTAGGTAATTTGAGAGGGTTGGGGCGCTGTTCTAGGCCAACCTAAATACATACATCACTTACCATAGCATAAGCTGGCGCTCTTATGTATTATATGCTAATTACTATGCAAACAACATTTTCTCGATGACTTGCATTCTTCTGTCATGTCCATGATAATAAGAAATCACACACTGAGAGTCTGAAATATGGTATTTAAATAATGCAGCTGTTAAGGCTTTTTCAAATGCATTACATTTTCATAATACAGAGAAAAAACAGAGATTCACATGTGGAATTACTAGTTTACACCTGACTTTTGTGCACATTCATTTACATGGGATGCACATCCTTATTAATTATTTATAAAGCATTAGCATATACTTGCAGTATCATTTCATTCAGAACCGGGCTTCCCCATTAGGTAATATATGCTCATGCCTAGGGTGCTATAGACTTTAGGAGACTTCTGGCTACCAGCTGCCTCAGTTAAATGTTAACATTTAAACATATTTTTTATGAATTCTTCCCTCTTGATGGATTCACATCGATCAACAGCATTCCAATGTGCATTAGGGTAAAAAAAAAGACAAACTGGTATATAGTGATTTTTTTCCTCTGGTCCAAAGCTTAAAGTTGCTGCGTTATTACACATAGTCACGGTTTTAGGAGTTATGGGGTGTACACCAGGGATGAAAGATTTTGTGCCAATAGAGAAGCTTTTTGCACATAAGTCACAATCAATAACTTGTTCCACTGTAAATTTTACCTTGGCATCCTGGGTAGCCATAGACAACCAAGTACTGATAAGCAAGCCATTGGCACCACTGTGCTGTAATAAAGGTGCCTCGTTACATTTTAACATGTGACTCGCTAATGTAGTTTGCAGAACAGCTAGAGCATAAACTTAACTATTGTTAAGGGCTAGACCCTGTTATTTTTTTCTTTAAGTTTGTGCTGCATAATGCATTGTTAATTTCACAAATGTAAGTGTGCATTGTGCAAAGCCAGGTCAACTTTTTCTATAGGAAAGATTAAATACTTGCTTTTATGAATAAACCCTACGAATAGCAATAGGAATATTTTGCATGTATTTTTCAAAATACATCATTACAAAAACAAATCAATTCAACCCATCAGGACTTGATCAGATCATCGCTCAGTGAGGTAGCCAAAATGAACAAACAGTAAGGAAGGGAAGGATGCTTTAAGTACTATGTGTATTTGTGTATGTATGTGTGTATATATGTGTGTGTGTATATGTATGTGTGTGCATGAGTGTGTGTTTAATATGTATATGTGTGCATGTGTGTTTAGGTATATGTATATGTATGTATATGTATGTGGGAGCAGAACAGAAGTTAGAGGATGAAAATTGTAAAAAGCAGACAAGCAAGATAAAAGAAAACAGCGAAGGAAGATATACAAAAGTGAGAAAAACATGTCAGCAAGTGAGGTGCAAAAAAAGAGATAGGACAAAGGAAATAATAGAACAGATTGATCAAGGAAAACAAAAAAAGGGGGAGAGAAAGAACCTAATAAAGTCAGGAAACACAGAGAAAGGGTCCTTCCTATATAATTGCTACAGGGCCCAAAACTCCTTGATCTGGCCTTGGAGAGAAATAAAGAGAAATCAGTGTTATCTCTCATACATAATACATACAACAGAATATATACTTTAACCGAATATGAAAAGCAAGGAAAGAACTGGATAATAGGAGCTATTTATTAAAGCACACCATAGTTTGTTTCCCATACTGAAGTTTAAGACTGACGTTCAAAACATCTGCCATAATTTCCAAGCAAGACAGATTATGCCGCATTAAGAGAAGCAATGTATGCTTTAGAGAAAACGGTGTCTACAGATGAAGACAGTTTTAAATATGTGTTATTAGTGCCATTATTCCCTTCCGTTACTTCTTTTATACACCAAACTACCGTAATTCACATCCGTCAAATATTACACTAGAATGTTAGAGCTTTTTTACACAAGGAAGTCATATTGCTTCTATTATGTTGTCTTGAATAAGCCACTGAGTGTAAGTCATCATTCATTACTTATTACCTAGTGGCGGTAATGCCCTGAGCCCGTCACTTGCAGAGTCATATATAAAAGGATGAGCTGACCACAGACTAACTCAGACATAGTAATTTCCAAAAAAAACCCAAAGGGATCGATCCAGCATTTGAAAAAAAAACTTCCAGCTTTATTTTACTTAATGATTAAAAAGCATAGTTCACACCTGTGCATCCAGTACACAGGAAACCCCAAATCTGACGCGTTTCAAGCGGTACCCCGCTCTTTATCACAGATAACTCACCACTGAATTTGTTTCCCTTAAGTAAGGCAAAAAAAGGAGGGAGTGGTGAGATTACTCGTCATCAACACATGTGCAATTAAAATCCAATTACAAAACAATTAAATGCAATAAGATGAAAAAAGACTAATGTAAACAGCGTGAGCACGGCAACACAACCTACAGCAAATATATAAACACTATTGATCCACAAATAATATGTATATATGTCAATAAGGCTATTACATGTATATTGTGTGTTTTTTAACCTGCTCACAGTGCTTTAATATCACAGGGAGGTGCATAAACATGTATATATATCACAATATCTCCAATACATATATTCAACAAAAATAAAAGAAAAAAAAAATTGTACTACTCATTACAAATACAGTAGAATAAGGCAGAAAACATGCAATTATAGGTAATATTTACCACTTACATAATGATCTTAAATAATTTTTGAATAAAAATACCTGATTTGACCAAGACAAAATTGTATCAAATAAATCTTAATCATAATGTAACAATAATTCCTGTCTAATGTTAAGTCCCATTGGTATACAGGTATCAAGAGTAAACTGCCAAAAAGCTTCTCTATTTTGTAATCTTTTATGTAAATCACCTCCTCTAGAACCAGATGTCACCTTTTCAATAGCATAGGCTACAAAAGAATTTTTTGAGCCCGCATGTTTATCCAAAAAGTGTGCAGAAGCCCCTGATTTTGATCGTATGGAATGGGGATTTATGTCATGGAGATGCTCCAGAATGCGAGTCTTAAATTGTCGTTTGGTACATCCTATATATTTAACTTCGCAGCTGGAACACTCAATGACATAAATTACATTGCTGCTACAACAGTTCAAATATTTTTTTATATGATATGATATTTTATATTTTTTTTATATAGTAATTTCCAAAACTCAATAGGTCATTTTGGCTGAAAGTTAAAGACTACCATCTTAAGCAGAAGAAGCAAGCTGACCTACATTCCTCCAAGTAGATTATGAACTTCAATAGATTAATTTGGTTTAATGGTTTACTAAAATTAACAACCTGTAGTATATACACTATTTAAACTCATTGGTACAACACATTTCAATAAAGCTGAAGCATAAACCTGACCCAAGGATTTAATAACCCTTAAATGCGAGTTTAACATCTTGGAAGTATTAACAAAAACTGTATCAAAGAATACATAACTTTAAAAAGTAAAAATATAGTAAAAGAAAGCGGGCAACCCCTGGTCCATGGAGGGGAAGCTGTAAGTGCTCCATTGGCCTGGAGGGGAAGTGCTCTTGCCTTCTCTTCCACATGAGGACTCATGATTTGCCCTTGGGGTACTTGTCTGAAGCTGACCAGCTTCCTCCCTCCATCCCTAATGCTAATACATGAAAAACATAAAAATAAATACATTTTTATCAATGTACCCTTTAAGTACCGGAAGGGTGAAGAGTGAAAATTACACAAGGAGTGCATATGGTAAAAGAAAATATTGGGGGGGGGTTCATGTGCCTAGCATGAGGACTCAAGGGCACTGGTTGACAATGATGGATGATATTAAAAGGTAAGGCTAAACTATCTTTATTTAATTAATATACAAGTTAATTTTCAAGTTGCAGCATACTAATGCATATAATGCATGGCTTTTTGCATGTATAGATGTCTTAGAGTTTGCACCGTGGACTGAAGAAGCTGTTTTCTTTCACCACAGAGTGGCTGGACCTTGGAACACCTTTTCGAATTGTTAAAAAAAACCCTGCCTGGACATCAATCATGCCTTTTTTCCTCTTACAGCAACCCTACATATTACTTGCCCATTCTGCAATGTATCCATACATTTAATACTGCAATGCATTTCAAATACACAAATCCAAACAATTTCCTGACTTGTGGAAAAATATATTTTGTGTTCTGCTTGCCTTGCAATTACCACAGTTTGTAAAGCAATTCTGCTTCATCCGTTTACAGATATTCAACATCAGTAAGGTAATAAAAATCATATTTCTTCCAATAAATTGAACAATACACTGTCTGTATGCAGCCTGCTTGAAGGAGCTAGTTGATAGGTAGTGCGTGTATGTGAAAGGCAGTTGGTCTCCGTAAGGCAGATTAACGTTTGGCAAACAAATACAGGAATATGTTGCCTTTGCTGTAAAACTATCTGTTTCTTATATCCTACCTTGGTAATGAAGAAAGGGTTAGGGCAGCCAGGCAATTGCTGGATTGCCCCAACGTATGGTAAACATTTCCTTGAATTGACAAGCAAAACAAAGATTGAAATCTTTACCTTCTATATGCCTTGTGCAGCGGGGACAGCCAGTCTTAGATTTACTGATATCGTTCCATAATCACCCCTGTTAAGGACACGTGTAGGAGGCAGTGCCCTAATCTGAAATCATATTTAAAAAAATATATATTTAAAGAACCTAAGCTTTTCAAGAATTCTACATTCATATTTCATTAATATTAATGCCATGCATAGTTCAGCTATTTTTTGGCCAGGATGTTAATATTTGTAATTAAAGATTCATATTTGAATGTTGATAAAACAGCTATGATTTATATGTTATTGTAAATAAAACCGTTATGATTTATACGTTATTGTAAAAAAACATTTAATGGAGATGGAAAACCCCAAAATCCTTTTTGGAAACAGCCATGACATGTATCTTGTTCTATAGATATGGATACAAACCTGTTAATGTATTTGCAGAAGGTACAATCACATATAGGGAAGAGGTGGTGTCTAGACAAAAGATAAACTATGAGACATGACCTTTCCCATTATATGCGAGATATGCAAGTCCTTGACTAGACAGATATTCCTAAAACATACCATGTACGACTTTGCTCAACCCAACTCTTATGTAATGTCCAGTCACCATTTTTTTGTAAATATCTAAATCAATAGTAATAATAAAATAAATGTAAATCTTGGTGGTGCTGTTGAAACTTATACATAACTGCTGTTTGATTAAGGGAATTTTTTTTTCTCTTTTCTAATCTGTTTTTATGTCTGTTTTTATGTCTGTATGTACCTATGCTTTATTCGTTTGGATATGTAATCTATCTTTATATTATATTATCTTTCTAAATTTATACATTTATAATTAAAAAAAAAATAAAAAAATGTTGTTCTCAGTCTGTATAATAATAATAATACATGATAAAAACAGCTTTATATACTTTACAGTACGTTAGTTTGAACAAAGTTAATTAGGCTTTTAAAATACTCCAAAATAAAAAAAATGAGTATCGATTTTGACTTGGTAAAGAGAGGTTGATATATCCATGCTAGTTCTATCCAAAGGGTGCACAAAAGTCATATTTTTTGCAAAAAAAAAGTGTAATGAAAACTGCGAGCAATTCTAAATACTTACTATTGTTTAATTCTCCGTTAAAATTTTTTGTTCTTAGCTCCGCTCCTATATCTATAAAAAAAGAAACAGAGATAAAAACATTCTATATTGTTACACACTGTGTATATTTACCATCAGCATACTATGATTTTTGAAATGTCTATCCTATAGTATTTAATTAGAATTCTTGGCAAAGAATGATGAAACTATTTGTCAAAAACAGGATTTTGGTATTGCGTTATTCCCATTGGCTAGTGTGACCAAAATCACTGCAGACCCCATGCACCCTGCAGCTGGGTATTTCAAAACCTCCCAATTCTTTGAAAAACCTCAATGTATCACTAGACCTCAAACTCCTATTACTTAATTGTTTCAATGCATTTACTTAAACCTAGCATTGCTTTCTTCTGCATTTTAAAATGTTGCCCCTAAGTAACCAGGAAAGGTTAAATATGCCCACGTTATTAAACATATTCTATTAATCATGTGAATTTGGCATAGGCCATTTTTTATCAGCTGTCATTGTGTTTTTTAACCTCTTGCATTCCAAAAAGGCATACAATGAGTTAGGGGATAGTGTGCTAGGGATCTTCTGTCTATGAAGAGGTTAAACTCTTTGTAATTATATGTCATTAGCCATATGTTAGCATTCGCTAAATGGCACTGTTGTGAAAAAAAGATCGGCTTTAAGTAGTGTTTACATAGTTGTGATAATTAAGCATATTTAACTAAAAGGTGACAAATGAGTTCCCTGACCATTTAAAAGACTAGTCACTCAAGAAGAAAGAGTAATAGGTTTGAACCTTGCATGTGATGTGAAAGCACTCACCGTTAATTTCTGCCCACACTGAGTGGTATCTGGGAACAATCATGCTTTATTACTCATTTGAAGAGAAAACAGGGTACTCTGTAATAAAGGGGACCGCATGAGTAATTAGTGCAGTGTTATATTAGAATAGGTATCACTCCAATACCACAATGTAACAATGAGTCAATGGAATCCAGTGCATTTTACTGAATGAAAAACATCTTTTGAGAAAATGACATTTCTATCACTTTACCCCATCACTGTCAGTTTCTACCCAATCAGCAAGTGTAACTAAGTATGGAGCCTGTGAATAGTATATATCAGCTCCACTTGCACACATGCAAGTTGACCTCCCGTTGAAATCAGTAGCTGAAGTTATTTTGTGTCCCTAATGCTTTATATTGTCCCACAGCTGGATAACAAGATCTTATGGAACTAAATTAATTTAATTGGGCAGATCATAGAAAAATGTACTGTCATTTTTTTACAGCAACAAATTGGAATGGGGGCATACAGTATGTATGAAGCTCGCAGTTGTTTAATATATTTTCGGCTAAACACCTTAATCCACCATTTTTCGCAGTGTGGGTGAGTTAAACTATTGATATATCTCCTTTTTATGTTACATTAAACAACCTTTCTTGATCCAGGCAGTTCATTCCTCTTAACTTGGAGGGATCCAAAATACAATGCTATCCCTCTTAAATTATAACTTGACAGTGAAAAAGTCTTGCATATGAGTACCCTGTTAATACATAGTGTTCTAGGAAATTCAACTGTGCCTAGCAGGACTAGATTAATATCGGGACTGGGTTTTTACACATATGCAAAGTTAATCTCTACTAGTTGGGTTAGAGGAAAGGACTTGATTACAAAGAATGGGTAATCAACCTGGCGTGACCATGTTGAAATCTGGTACTGTTGCCTAGTGAATTATTGCCTAGTGAATTATTCCTAATGGATTCCTTTGTAAATTTGCTCAAACTAACACACTCAGTACATTCCTGCAATCATGAAAATGTTGTATAACGTGACAATATTGTAACAGGGCACTGAAAAAAATGTACATGACCTTTGATATCACCCTACATAAATTCCGACAACATTTGAAACTGATTTTATTTGGAGTAGTTATACACATAAACTCCATGTAATCAGGATTCCCAATGTAGGATAAATTTAACCTGGCAATTAAATACCTTTTTTTCCTGTGCAGAACAAATTCAATATAAAATATAACAATAACATAATATATTTCCATTTTTAAAATGTTATTAATGATACAGAACACAAAAAAACAAAACTGTGAATTTTTATGTCAAAAAGACCATCAAAGACCATCACATAATTACAATACATAGTTGTATATAATAGTAAGTCTTCTGTTAACAATACACAAATTATATATATATATATATATATACATATATATATATATATATATATATATATATATATATATATATATATATATATATATATATATATATATAATATATATATCAGGAACCGAACAAAAAAATGAACAAGTCATATTTGCTGAGATACTTGTACAAGTATGTATTTTGTGTCTTGGATGCATTTGCTTAGCTATAATGGGCCATGAATTAAAATTAGTGGAGGTGTGAGCGAGTGGAGGAATGATGATGTTTTAGTGTGAGTATGTGAATGCGTCAGTGTGTGTGTGTGGTTAGCACAGTATAAATCCAGCCCACCGATTCTTGATATGGCACTTGTGACTTTTGATTTACCTGATCTGTTATTACCTCCTCCCATCCTTGCTTACACAACAATAATATTGCTGCACTACACAACTATAAAATTACTGTAGCTGTCCATAGAATATTCTACTCTACTAATATTTCACAAATATGTATAATCCCCATAGAGTGCTGCAGCATTATTATTATTGCAAATTGATCAATTGTTATTGTTGGTATAAAACAGTAAACACAAGTGTTACATAAACATATGTATTAGAATTTGAAGCACAATTGGAAAACACATCAAAGGTTTCTTTTTTTTTTCCTGTTTGCTTATTGTTTTTATCCCTTTTTGGAACATGGTGATTATTTTGAAATGCTGTATTTGAGGAACCTGTGTTCCTCTAGAATCAAATCACATTTATAAATGCAATAAAAGCCACATTCTTATACGTTTCTGGCATGTTTTTCTTAATGTTAACAAAATCTTACTAGAAATAGACTGTTGTTTCCCTTAATAACAATGGTTTGCTACTCTTAGTTATTTTTTTTATTCAACTGAAATTTGATAGATTCTACAAAATTTACTTTCTTCCTCCATAATCCAAAATTGCTTGCCACTGATTAGCAGTTTAAGCTTAAGAAGCTGGGAAGACTTTACACGTAAGCACTGGGGTCTAAACAGACCACTGCATGCAGTGTTCAGCAGAGATAGCGCTGGGGCTGACTGCAGAAGAGTGCATCACGTGCAAGGAGATGTCTTCGGCTTAATGCATCTTCATCAATGAATTTCGCTGGTGGTTGAGGAAAGGGGGAAATTTGGGGGGATTCTGCAGAATTTATAACATGGACCACATGAAAATGTAAAAGGGTCCTGCGCCTTTCATATGCAGTTAAGTATATATGATGACTGGTGTGTCCCTTTAATGTATGTAGGGAGGAAAAAACAGAAGATAAAGGAGAGAGAAAATGAAGAGAGTGAGATAAAGGTAAAAGAGAGAAAGATAAAAGGAAGACAGTGAGAAAAAATATGATGTTTGTGCGTAAAGGCAATGGTAAATGTGTGTATGTATGAGAAAGCATGAGTGTGTGTGTTCATGGTTCATTCTTACACATTTTTAACATAGATCAACTTTTGCATTTCTTCTTTGCCAGTATGGTTCTGGTGTAAAACAGTGTTTAACAGTATTTACCCATTTTTACCCATAGCTTACATTTATTCTTTACTGGAACAGTATGAAAAAGGTTTACTAAGATATGATAAATTGGAGAGAATAAATCATCTTTATTCTGCAGTATAGAGGGAGCTTTGTATTAGAGACTGTCTAAGGGAAGTTAAGGGAGATTGACTAAAAAGGGTAGCAATATGACCACCAGTTTTAAACATACTGTATGTCTGCCTTGCTGAGTGTTGGGAACATCTTTTAAAGAAGGAGAATAAAGTTGGAAGTATATGGCTGAAGGAGACTTAGAAAGACCAAAGAAAAAGTAAAGAAATACATTATTGTTTTACGAAAGCTAAAACGAGGAAGTTACATGCTGTGAAAAAGTTGGACAAGGCAGAGACAACCAGAGGATACATAGTTATTTGCATTGTGTCACACTTGCTCGTATTCTTTCACTTCACTATGAAATGGAAATTCTGTACTTACCTTAACATCACTGCCAACATTACTACTATACCACTGGTGGATGAATTTACAACCTTTTCCAACATAAACACCCTGCTTTAAAACTCTATGGTCCAGTGGCTATGTGTGAATGGATTGTTATGAAACACTCAAAGAAAATGAAGTAGCACTTGATGTTTCCATGGGAATTTCATCTTTGCTACCCTCATTTAAAAAATGGTAAATATTACAAAATGTTGGCTTCTTCCAATGACTTAAGTGTATAAAGAGCAGCAAAGCTATTAAGACTAAAGAAAACATGAAAATATGACACTCCCCCTGAGCTTCAGCAAAAAATGTGAGTTAATGTTCATTTTAAATGACTCCACATTTTATAAATAAAATGAAATATAATCCTCACATTAAATCTTACAGTCTGTTTTATGATTATGGCATAAAATGGCATGTGGTCAGATTTTCCCTATACACTTCACATGAGTATAGAGATGTATGACGCTGCCTAGATCATAAAACAGTCCTGGTTTAAATGAAGCCATTTGCAAGTATCAGTAAAAATAATGGCTCACATTTTAACCAAACCTAACAGGTAGCAACCAACAGCAGGTGCTGGAGAGTTAAGAAGGGTCTTATAGAGCCCTAATATAAGTAAAGAACTGTTAGTGTATAGAGGTCAAGGCATGCTTCCACTTTAGCTCTAACTCTCTAACCATCAAAGCCTTTTTGGAGCCTAAAGAGGATCTATCGCAAATTATATATTTTTATAGTTGGGTACAATATCTATTACAAAATGACATTATGTGTGTACTACTTTCGAGCAGTCATCCTAACCTCCTGTTCTTAGAATCTGTACAATTATGCCTCATCTTCTGTAAAGATACAGAATTGGAGGTACCTTCAGGAAAGGAAATTAATTGATAAGTTAGTGTTGCCTTCTTTTTTGCCATACATTAAATGGGGCATTCCAGCCTAGGCCAATTTCCGCATAAAAGGGTGTCTATTGGTTGATCAGGTTCCCCGGTGTGCCATTTATCCTTGGGCTGGTTGGAGAGGTCAGAAATATCCCTTGTAACTTGCCAAAATGCACTATGGAGTGCTGTGCCTCCAAAGTGACTTTACTCTGTAGCTCACATGCATCACACTGGGATATGACACCATATTCCAGCACAACCAGCCCAAATACACTATGGAGTACTGTGACTTTATAGTGACCTTACTCCATAGATCACATGCATAGCACCGGGACATGATATCATATCCCAGCATAACCAGCCCAAATACACTAAGGAGTACTGTGCTTCCATGATGACCTTACTCCATATCTCACATGCACCCCACCGTGATATGATGTCATATCCCAGTGTAACTGACCCAAATACACTGTGGAGTACTGTCTCTCCATAGTGACCTTGCTCTGCAGCTCAAATGCATTGCACAGGGATATGAGGTCATATCCAGTGCTCAGCATGGTATATGGCGGTCACGGAGGTAAGAGGTGGGGGACTTGTTTAAAACTATTATTTGTAAAACATTTGCTAACAGGCAAAAAGCATAAATAATACATTCTTGAAACAGAGCAAGAGTCGTACACAACCAGCAGATACAGACTGCAAACGTTATATAAAGACACCTATCTCAAGTATAGCTATTGTGGATTCCGTAACACCATATAGCCATATATTACTTAGTCTGCCACTACTTCAATTATTTAAATTTGTTAATTTCTTTACCTACAGTTCTATTTAGTGTAGTAATAATAATTGAGAATATATGTACAAGCATACATATATAAATATACATACACATATACATATATTTATATATTACAATAGTTGTCTGGTCTTGATGCCCAGATTGAACAGCAGAACTTCAAGGTCATGCAGAGCAAATGGCTGCTTCCTCATATTATTTCGTTCTTAATCTCTGTTTTTTATTCTGCAAGAAGCCTGGGTAAGTTTGCCAAACATTTCCTTTGACTGTGACTTTACAAAGTTGTTTATGCATCATGTCTCTTGTTTGGCCAATTATTCAGCACAGTTTCCTGTTAACTGGTTTCCAGTTACTGCTCTCAGACAGGACCAGTGATTACAAGTTCCTGTCTGTTCGTATCATGGCAGCTTTTGACAAGAATGCAGCAGGGATCCTTATAATCCATAATAGTTTAATCAGCAACATACTGAAGCAGCGTACCAAATGAATTACATATTCTGGGCTTTCTGGGAATGTTTCAAATCCTTCTTGTGAAAAGCAGGAATGTTCTTCTTGAACTAATGTCTTCTAGCTATCGAGACAACACTAGGTAGCCAACCGCCACAAAGTGTACAGTTATGGATACACAGAGATTATAAGAAACCTAATGTGCTGTAACTAGTATGGATTCTACCACCAGAACCTGCAATCTAATATACAAGATACATTTTCAAAAAGGAATCTGTGTTTTTTATATTACCCATGTGCACAAAGTAATACAAATAATAGACATTGGTGTCCAACAGTTGTTGATAGGATGTCTTGCTGGTTTCAATGTTGCCATGGGCAATTGGAGGATTTACACAGCACTTGTGTTTCTTCCAAAAGCAAAGTAGTAGTAATCTTTAGTAAAAATGGGGAAAGGAGTGGATTTCCCATAAAATAAACACAGGACCTGCCTGGATATGAGAGCAAACATTTCAGAGGTTATTGGTAGACTTGCATACTCTCACCGCTTCACCCATATTTATTCATGTCCTCACCTAGAACTTACCTGGTCATCAAAAAGAGGTTACATTTTCACTAAAAAAATAAATCTCTGTAACATATGAGAAACTGTTTTCTTTCTATTTTTTCTATGTTTTCCTTCTCTTAAATGAGAAATGATAACATGCTACGTCACTGAGGGTGCCATTTGTGGTAACTGCATTACATTTTTAAAATTTAGCATTATGTGATTTAGTGAGGCTTGTTGTGATTTAGATTTGTGTTGACACTTTAAAAAAGGTATCAACCTAGAGGTTGAATTGACCAACAGTGACCTTTTGCAGTGTTTGGTTTTGCTTTGCTGAGTCCCTGTTTTAAATTATACTTGATCAAAGGGAGTCAATGTGGCTGTCACACGCTGGACAACATTTAGATAACCAGGAGAAGTTTAATCCAGAACCCTAGGTCATGTCAACAGGAGATCATATATCAAGAAAGAAAGAAAAATGCTTTACAGATTATGATGGCTGGTTTTCTCTGTCATGTACTCTCAATAAGTATTCAAAATATTTGTTTTCCTTCTTTTGTAGGTAAGAAGAGTGACATTTGGTAGCCCTATTGGAAGCACTGTCACGCGGGTAAACCAGATGACTCATTGGCTCTGTAGCATTGTATTTTGCATAAAGTATGCCTGGAAATCATCATCTTTCTGCCTGGATGAGGTGTACATTCAATACATGACTAATAACAACAGACACCTGTTAACAGAATACAACATAATACCTACACTTTATCTGATTTTAAATAAGACAATTGACTGGCTCATGTTTATCCACATGTAAGGATTTTACAATTAAAATAATGTTTCCAATGAGCATGAGAAATAAAATTTAGATTTAGCCATGCAATAAGATATTGTTGGCCTATAGCTGAAAATAAATAGAGCTCTTCCTTTACCTGAGTATAATAAAAATTCATGACAGGCACATAGTCGCTATATT
The DNA here is from genome assembly GCA_023333645.1 of Sceloporus occidentalis. Lineage (NCBI taxonomy): Eukaryota > Metazoa > Chordata > Lepidosauria > Squamata > Phrynosomatidae > Sceloporus > Sceloporus occidentalis. The sequence continues at coordinate 500,417 of JALMGF010000025.1, read as the reverse complement.
GAACCAACTTCCCCCCTACCATTTTGTCCCAATAACATCAAAGACATGTGTATTGATAGGAAAATTATATCAACAATAATTACAATTTGTTAAAAGTCATTGTAATACAGACCACACAACGTAATGACATCCCCAACCAAATACTTAACAATGACCCCCACCAATAATTTAACATCTTTACAAAACCACTGAATAAAGTGCCAATAATTTCTCTTAAAATATTCATAATGAGGGTATACACAGATACCCCTACATTTCCAGGTTCTAAACAACACCAAGGCTCAAAACCTACCACACCAACTTAACAACCATCAAATAACAAGTTATCCCTGACCAAACCAAATAATCTATCCAGCCCTGCCACTAGCCAGATCTTGACCCCTAAAGCTATCTGAGCTTTGCCTCCCCTAACAAACAAGACCTTGAGCAAATCTTCCTGAAAACCCAAATTCAGCAAGCTCAAACCAACATCAGTTAGGTGCAACCCATCCGCTTGGAAATAACCCAGCAGCAGCATTTCCAACTCACTGTGCCGAACCACCACTCCTTCTAACCTTCTGATAAAGCTAGCCGTAGGCTTGTTAACCTTCCCTCAGCATCTAGATATGACAACATAATCCCTAGCATTTCCCTCCGACTCAATCACAGAACACTCTCTGACCAGACCACAATAACCCCTGGGACCTACTCCCTCTGCGGGACCAGACCCAAATGATTATCCCCCGCATGAAACAATACTATGTCAGGTAACCTACCTGCACATACCCCATAACTTCCTCCAACCAAAATCCTGAACCTCCACCTTAAACAAGGTGTAGGGCACTCTGTTTTATCTGCTGTCAGTGGCACCCCAAGCACCCCGACCACCCATTCCAACATCCTCAACAAATAACGGCACCCAACCGAACATGCCAGGCCTACTCATAAAAAATTGTCCAGGTAATGCACAAGGAACCGACTTCCAGCTTCCTTCTTACCCACCCACTCAATGAATGAACTAAATTCTCAAAATAAGAGCACGAGAACACTCCATTGGCAGACACAAGTCCACAAAGTATTTATCCTTGAAAAAACAGCCCAGCAAGTGATGACATAGCAGATGAATTGGCAATAACGGGAAAGCCACATCTGCCTTCGCCACAAGATCATTTGCCCCAGCATTCTTTACCAGCTCAACCACTTGGTTGAATGATGTGTAAGAGATTGAACACAAATCCTGGTCAATGTAGGGTTCCATATCATAGTACCTATTTTTATTTACAGCTTTTCTGACATATATTTTTCCAGAAATTTAGGATTAGATTACATAAATACCAATGCAGTACAACTACACTCTCTGGTATCATACCCTACACTGTTAAGTATTCATTTTAGGTCAATTTAGGTGGTTTAATGTCTGGAAGTTCAGACTCAATCTGTTTTCTATGCATTTTGTGTTACTGTTGATTTCAAAGGCTCAAGGTTATCACAGGCAAAGATAGCCTAGGATGTAATCAGGCTCCTTACTAACCTTTGAGTCTGCTAAAGCTTGACACATTTTATTTGCTGCACTCAGCACTTGCCAAAGAACTGCTTTATCTGGTCTGTAATTAGAAATGAAACAAATTGAAATGGTTTCCAAACAGCCTCACTTTCAAAGAAGATCATGTTACACAGAGCTTCTTATAAACAGTAAATCAGGAGATAGAACCAGATATGAGAATTCCTGCTGACTAATTACAGCAAAACAGAGCCATCTGCTTGCTAGGCCAGGTAATCCCTATAAACTGTGACCTTTGTTGGCTCTGAACAACTCATTCCTGATTAAATAAAACCCTCATAGAAAGTTATTGAGAAATCACTATGTTGGGATAAATAGGATCACAAAATATAATTGGTCTTGAATTCACAATAACCTTTTAGCAGAATTACGGGAGAGGGCGTTCTATACGGCAATGTAAAGGACAAAGAAAAAGGCGACTTTTGTAATCATTGTAAAATGAAAAACATTTTTTACTTCTATAATTATGAAGATTAAAAATTATCAGCATTTAAAAAGAAAATAAATGAAACAAACTGTAAACTAAGATCAGTTACAGATGTTTGTCTTACTATCTTGGCATTGGCTTCTTATATAAAAAGAATATTAATCATATTGGTAGAAATAATCCAAGTTTTATTGAAATAAGTAATGTTTGTATTTTTTTTTCTTATTTAACAATTATTTCTAATACAGTAAAATGTAATATGTCAATATGTCAAGCACTTTGTAAGACAACTTGGCTCCACTTCCTTCAATACGCATAGCATGGAAGGGACTATGTGTATGTATATCACTAATGGAGGGCCATGCTTAAATAGGGTCCAGCAGGGCTTCTAGCCCCACAATGCTGCTGTTTATTTCTTCCCCTCTCACTTCATGTGTCTGCATTAATGAAATTAGAAATAAAACAGTTGTTTGCTTTCCTAGTTAAATCATTGCTAAGAAATATACAAACACAAACTAAATTGTATAGTAAAAACTCAAATTAGAAGATTTCTATTGTGTTCTTCAAAACAAATAAACATAGGATTGGATAGCAGATAAAAAAAACATTTGGGCATGTAGCCTGCCCACTTTTCCTGTTGTAAAGACTGAAATTTTAATCAGTCCTTGGTCTTGTCTTACATTGAGGATATCCAAATGCATATCATCTGTAACATTAAATTGCCTCAGTGTATTAGCTTCCATAATTTCTGCTAGGAGGCTGCTCCATGTATTTACCACCCTCACAGTAAAGTAAAACTTCCTTACATTACATCTAAACCTTTGACCCTTAGATGTAAGGTAATACTGCTTCCTTGTCATTATAATGACAAGGAGGCCAATTTGTAACAAATTTAAGTCTCACATTTTTCCAGTAAGGGATGTCTACATAATTGCATTTCTGCCAGTATCCCTGGATGGCCTTCAAGTCTCTGAAGCATTTTGTAACAGACTTAAAACCCCAACCTCAATAAATCAGTGTTGTTAGCCAGTCAATGATAACACCATTATACTACATAGTGCTGCTTTACTTATATAAAATCTAGAAATTGATTCAGAAATAGTCTGTAACTTAATTTCTCAATTTCCAGACAGTAGAAGATTTTTGGCAGGGGTAAGAACGGCTGCTTGACGTTCATCTTGTTGGGAGTTTTGTCTTGGTAGGGACCCACAACTGCTATTTTAAAGAAAAACACAACTGTAACTCAATCTACAGTAAACGCTAGTAAGGTTTCTGTTTTTAATGACATTATGGTAAGATCATCTCTGTTCTGGAACTATTGGTCCTAGGGCCTCTTTGGTCTTCAAATTGTATTAACATTTCCTCTGAGTGGATATTTTTCTTTGAATGGATAGTAGTGTACAGACTTGAAGCCGTGGCAAAACCGATGGCTTTTCAATAGCAGCAGATAGCACGGCTAGGCTGTAGTATATGCAGCACGGTTGAGGTTCTCCAATGTAAATCTTTTGTAGCCATCAAAATCTTCAGTACTTGAGCTAAAATGACCTGTCGGTAGTGAACCTCTTCAGTGCTGGAATGCAAAGCTTCAGTCTGTATTTAACCTATTCAACACTTTGTAGGTATGCTAGCATACAGGGGCCCCCTGGAGCAATAAGGACAGGGTTGCAGGTTCTAAAGGGTTAAAAGAAGAGTGAGAGAGGGGGTCACCTTCTTTCCCTTCCTGAAACAGGTACAGCACAGTGTCACACATGAATAATATCATTTTCTGTTTCACTAATAACAAAACAAATGTCCCCATGTCACTATTTCTATTCTATTTAAAGTTTTTTTTCTGTTATCCCATGAATTATATCAAAGAAACTAATGCGTATTTGAAAAGGGAAAGCACTATGCCAAACTTTATCAATGTTGAAACAGTTCATAAGTAACAAGGCCGGTGCTTATCCTGCATCTAGATCATTATCGCAGAGAATACTGCAGTGCTGGATAGTTTTGGTAACACTCACTGACTCAGACTAATTCTGCCTCACCAACTGCTCGATGATTGCAGCAATTCCAAGCACTGCCTGGCACTGGCGGCTACAATCTCGCTCTCTGTGCGCAAAGATTTAACGTGACGTGTTTTTTATGCTTCCCCTTAGGATAACAGATGGCACCGGGGGGGAGTAAAAAGTCTGTTGACCTTCCATTCCCTAAATGACAATGTATTCTCATGCAAAGAAAATGTCATATTATATAAGAAATATTAATATTAATAAATCCATAATTTATGTTAGACATGGGCCCCATCAGTCCTTTCTTAGTTAAACACCATGTAGAGAAGGCCCAAAGTGGCCATCTGGAATAATGGGCCAGTGCTAGATGGGGCTGGTCGCTTACCTTTACTGCCGCTTGTGTTACAGAAGAGGTCCCTTAGTGAACAAACGTAATCTGCAAATGGGTAAGAGCATAGCATACATGACCTATCAGCCACTGGCATTAAAATGCCAGTCTGGCCCTGATTTAGATGGTCCCCTGACCAGTGTACTGGATGCTGGGCACATTGGCAGCACCATGATTATCAACATGTTGCCATGTTTTCAAAGAGTATACATAGTAATAATAAGTAGACTTGGGTTCGTTTTTGGTCATCTGTCTCCATCTTCGTATTAGCATTTTCGTTTTTGGAAATCCTATTAGTTTGTCCAGTTGTCACTGGAAACAAGAAATAAACGCATAGAAGAAGTTGAATTAAAATGGCAAAATTCTCTTTCTCTTAGTATAGTGAAAATGGCGGCTGGGGTGATGAACGAATGAACGAAGATTTTCATATTGTGCACATTCGTTTTTTGTTCAATGTTGCATTCGTTTGTTATTTGGACCAATAGTTGAAATTATAAAATTCGTCACGAAAACGCATTTGTCCGAAAACTAATAATAAGCATTGTTATTATATATACAGTAGTATGTTGTACAATGTTAGCTTCTAAACACAAGATAAAGAAATGAAGCTCTCCCTTCTACTATATTTATTGTAGAATGAATAATAGGAAGATTACAATGTAAGAAAACTACCTAGAAATGTTCAGCCATTGATGCAATGTCTGTATATTTTCATAGAAACTGGGATGAAGAGCAAGATGTACATTTATATTACAAATCCTATAAATATCAAATATATCCTATTGTCTGATTATCAGTCTATCCGTCTGGAAGAGATAAAGCACAGAGAACGGCATCTTCTCCTTGTGTCCCTCAATGTTACTGTCAGTGTGGCTGTTGCGGTGTTAAGGGTCTGCAGAAGGAAACACTGCAGAGCTTCTGAGAGTTGGAAAACTATAAAAGTGATTGATTGAAACGTGCCTGGTACAAAACGCAGGCACATAACACTGCTTTTCTTTTTTTGTTTGCCTATAATGAGTCTCGTTGCTCCTGCATAAACAGTAACATATGTACTATTCACTAACCCATGAACCATACATATAAATATTCATATACATATACACATGCACACACACTGGTAGACACAGACCAGACCAGCTTTTAGCGACAGAACGTCACATGCGATTTTCCTGAAAGAAAATAATCTGATTTGCTCAAATGGTTGTTTGTGATCTGCTCATGTACAGCATCCAGGCCCCATTATAACCAAGGCCTGGACTCTATGGATGACGTGGCCACCCAGTTCTGCCCAGCGAGACATGCATTTGCAGCTATTACTCATGTACAATAATCCAGGGAGGTGTCATGGTTAATTCTGACATACTAAATTTAAATCTGGCTGGAATATATCTCAGGCAGACCCAGACAATGTTTTTAATTAGGGCATTGCCAACACTGACCATAAACAACCATGCACACACAGAAGCTGATACTGTATTGTATTGTATTGCTGTAATACTTGCCAGCTAAATCTAATGGGACCCAGATAGTGGGTTCTTTCTTCCACATTTACCCTTAAACTGTGCTAGATGTAAAGGTTTATCACTGGGAGTGCATGCGCATACAGTCAAGCCTGAGATCATGAATGGTTATGCATTGGATGCTCACACCTCTACAGGCTCATTTACCAAATTATTAATGTCCTTAACAATTCACCTAAATAATTCTAAGTGTACCCAAATTTAATTTCTATGTAAAACTTAAGTAGTTAAATCTTAATAGTAATGTACTAGAACAGTGGTTCTCAACCCGTGTATCCTCAGGACCCACATTTGTCTTTGGTCATTAAGTGGCGACCCAAAAATAACCTCAGAAAAGATGAGGGAGTGGAAAGGCTGTCCGCGGGCTGCAGCAGGAAGAGGGGAGGAGAAATCAGAGAAAAACTTTATTCAACACCCACTAGGAACAGACAGCGACTGCAAACCAATCAGGCAACTTGCTTTGCGGTCGGGGAGTAATACTAAAGTACATGCCGGACCGGAGGCTGCCTGATGGCCCTGATTGTTGTGGCCGCGGTCCTGACAGCCTGCGGCTCGCGGATTGCCGCTAGAATGTGTAAGGCAGCCCCAAGAAAGTGAAATTTTCCCGGTATGCCTCCAGTCCGGCTCTGACCCTCCACGACCCACTGAAGACAGGGTCGCGACCATGAGTTGAGAACCACTGTACTAGAATATACTAGAACTTATGTATTCTTGGTACTAAAACAGTAAGCAACACTGCAACCACTCAATATATAATTTCCTTGTAGAATAGATTGTAAACTTGCGAGCAGGGCCCTCTTTACCTAATGTATTGTCATACCCTTTGAAGGTATGTGCTGCATAAAAGGTTGTATAAATACAAGATGATAATAAGTTCTGTTCATTTATTAAACATGATATATAATGTTTGAAAATCATTTCTAACCCTTTATGTTCTGTACTTTCTTTCTTATATCAAACTTAGGCTGTGTAGGGTATATGAATCAGGTTCTCTGATAGAGCTAACTTGGAGATTAATAATGATTTCTATGAAAAGTTCTAATTTACACAAAGACAAAGGGTTTTTTTTTTGCTCTTTTTTTGTTTTGCTTTTGTCCCTACGATAACCCAAGAGCATCTTGTATCCTATTTTTTTCCAGAAGGGGTCACTATTTCTCCTTTGTTAAGCATGTTAAGAATGAGCACGGCTTTACCAAAGCAAAATTGGGTTTCGGGTTAACTACCATGGTTCCCCAAGCATGTTACTTCCCATCCAGTAATTATGGGGTTACATGAAAAAACTGACTCACTCGCTTCATGACTGAGGTGAAGGTAAAGTTTCAATATTATTAGACGCCTAAACTGCAGGCAGCATTAAACTGACACAGGTTCATTATAATCCTGTAGACTACATATATTAAACAGATGTGAATATGCAGGATAGTGCATCCTGGTGATTCAATAACTCATGCATCTTTGGATTTAGGTTTATGCTGTCAGCGCTTGCATGCTGGCTGAAATATCATTTGTTAAAGCTTAAATAATACTATTTTTTTAATATGATATGCTTTAGCATAGATATTATGTGCATGGCAGAATTACAGTGAAATAGCCATTGATTTAATGCCTGAAAACAATTCAGAACACCATCAAAATCCAACAACCTTAATGGTGACTATGTCTATAGTGACTATAATAAGGGTGTTCATGCAGCTTCTCACACAAGATAAATAGTGATTTTTAGCAGGGTCATATCAGGCTGAAAGCTTAACCTGCAGTTTGAGCATCTTCTGCATTCATCAGATTTGAGTGTGCATAAGGACAGTGAGCAAACAGTCAAAGCCTACACAATGCTGAACTTTTAGAATATCATCCCCACACAATATCATGATGGATTCATGTGGGTTAGAGGAGGTCCATGGACAGAATACGTAAGTCATCAAGGACCCAATGTCTTCAGTAATATTGATTTTTAACCCCTTAAGATGGGTAATCATAGTGCATTCTAAAAGAACATCCTATTATGCCCTTCTCTATTTCGCATGAGCAGGAGGATCTCCCAGCTGATGTGTGAGAAATCATTCTTTCTCCTGTTTGCTGACAGCCCTGTCTCCACTATGTAAGCAGGGACCTTCATCATTGGTGCTCTGGGAAAGTGTCCTTATACTGGTAGGTTTTCAATGCCTAAACAGAATTTAGCTGGAGCCCGGCTTCCTGATCACTGTGTGATCAGCATACAGAGAAAATAATAAATTAATTAATACAGGTAAAAGACAGAAGTAATCCAAAATACGGTATAGTGCTGTGATACATGCTGTGTATAAAGTATGCTTTTTTCACTTTAAATCTCTAATACATAAAAGTCAGGATATATAAATATTAAAGATATGCTGAAATTGCTTGGCCAAATTGCATGTGTCCTTAAGGGCCTAGGCAACCATCACAAAAACCTATTTTTTTAATCATATTTGCCTAGTCATTCTGCACTGTCTAATCAAGAAGACAAAGCTCCGTCTAACTAAATAAATGAAATCCAATCCACTGAAAAAGTGGTGAAAATCACCACTACCAGTGCAACCACAACCAATCTTGGGGCTACCACTACTACCTCTGGCGCTATCACTAACACAATGGGCAATGGGACAGTGTTAGATCATAGGACCAGATCTATTTTTGCCCTAGAAGATAGTGAGGAAGAAGAGGGAAGGTCTATTCTTGAAGCAGAAGTCTTCTGCCCAGGTGGAAAAGGATATGATCGTCTTTGATGACGTTATTGATTATGACAATGACGTGGATTTAGAGTATGATCCAGACTTGGAGGAGTCAAGCAACACATCTTCCAGTTCCTCTGTTAAATGTGTTCCTCCTTCCACTTTTCAGAAGCAGCAGAAGCAGCAGTGTACCTATGACACACGTTCCCCTTCATGCACTGGCAGTACCACCACCACCAGTATCACAACCATGACGAATATAATTATTGAACAAAAATTAAATAAAATAAAATAATGTCACTGTAACCTCATCTGGTGAGCAAGTTTATAGTAAAATGTGGGTGCATTTTGAGAAAATGGGAGATGTGCACAGTGCAAGTTGCACTTAAACTGCACTGTGAAGGCAAGCAAGCAGCTGAGGGAGGAGAGGGCAGGCCTACCTGAGCCCCATCTATGTCAGGATGTAGTCACCCGCTGAAGCTCCACCTTGGACATGATGGAGCCGATCCTAGAGCAGCAGCAGTCCTCTGAGCAGAGCATTGGGGTGTCCAGCCCATTGGGCAGTGGGGAATGGGTATTAGTAGGGCAGGTGATGGCAATCCTGAAGCCATTAAGGGATGTGACTGAGGACTTAAGCCAGAGCACTGCCACTCTGAGCCAGGTCACCCCTTAAGGTAAAACTATAAAGAAAAAACACGAGTGAGAACCCCAGTAAGAACAAACAATATATACATCACCAGGATTGATCAATCTCCAAAGATACATATGCAACAAAAAATAAAAAGCAACATAGTATAGATACATTGGTAAAATTCAGGATGTATCACTATTGTATCCCTTTTGGAGTAACACTTACATTTTAATGAGTCATTTAATCCAGGCTCAAAGATACTCGGTATATGTGTTTCCAGAGGTGCGGAAAGTATCGTGCATTACTCATTAGTGAATTTGAATAATGAGCAACTGAAATAATCTAATTTAGCTACATAGATACCTCACAAATAACATATTCTCATTCTATTGGACTGTGAATTATTTTACTAAAGCAGTATCGATTTAAGAAGTTTGATTTTGGATTGAGTTTGTGTTTTTTATTTGAGTACCACTTTGTTGAGTTTTTTTTTATTTTACCAGTTTCAATGCAAATTTCTGCATAGTAAGGCATAGTAAGGCATTGATGGAATTTGGTGGCATCACTTCAATAGTTAGTGAATTCCACATCTTTATTGTTCTTACTGTAAAGATCCCTGTCTTCTTTCGGTAAAAATCCCTTTTTTCGCGTCTGAATGGAGAATCTCTTCTTTGTAAAGTCCTGTTAATGAATAAGTCACCTGAATTTGGTTTGTATTGTCCCTGTAGGTATTTGTACAATGGTGGTGCCTGCCAACTGCTCCTCATTGCTATCGTAATCATTTATCTACCATTTTTTCAAACATGGGAGTCTCTGACACTCTATCACTTGGTTCATTACATTTTACATTCTTCTTTCAGTGCAGTTCAATGCCTATTGCTTAAATATTTTTTAACCTTCTCATCATGTCATTGTTCCTCTAACCCACATAGTTAACCCCCGCCTCTATTGCATTTGTACCTTATTATCCTCTATGGGGGATTTCCTAATTTTATCAAATTATAGGAGTTCTAAGAGTAAAGTGGCCAAGAAAACTCACAATTACAATTTTAAGGAAACTCATGGTGCCCGACCTGCTGGGGTTTCGCCATGACTTGTGGAAGCAATCCATGGATTTCAATGGGACAAGCAAGGGTCTGAGATAGCAACTGAGATTTGCCCTGGCAAGAACAGCCGAGTTGGCCCTTCATAAATTCTGTTTTATTACATGATAATACTAGATGATATAAAGCATCTGAGATTTCTTAATTAAAAAGATGGAGTGATATAAAGAGAAGCATAATATCTGATATTGATTGATAATACTGTTATACTAGTGAGATTGGCTCAAACTAAATTATATCTTAAATATAGAATAGAGCAGTAAGGGTCACACCCACAATTTATTATATTAAAAAAATACCCTACCCAAATAAAGGGGTTTTATTGATAAATGAAATGAAGCATTTTAAGTTTTAGCAATAAAGGTTATGTTTTAGTATATTAGAGTAAGATTTGCTCTTTTTTCATTGTTAGTTGATAATACGGACATGTTGATGCCACCTTTATTTCCCGACACAGCCATGTTACAATCATAAAATTGTTAACAAGGTGTAATCAATAATGTGAAGGCTATTTCCCAATATATCAATTATAAAGAATGCTCATGCCTCAACAAGCTGATTGCCTAGGGACAAACTATAGTAACTATAACTACCTTGCGGATATTGTTCACACTTGTTTCTAAAGTCTTATATAGACATAAGTAGAACCGAGTGATATTGGAAACAATACAACATTAAAGTCATGAAAACTGATTTCAGTGCATAAGTCTAATTTAAAAGTTGAACCAGGAACAGTAAGACTGTAAGAAAGAAATGGAACATACAGTATATTGAAGTATTAAGAGATCACAGTAAATTAAATTTACAAGTATCACAGTAAAACAATATATTCAGGTGTTGTTGGCTAGGAAATCTTATTATTAGCTAATCTATAAAGAAATCCAGATTGTATATAGATCTATTTCTACTTTGGGCAACCATCTGCATAGCATATTACAACCAGCGGAGCAGCCACTTCATTAGTTAGGTTCAGTCAGCTGCTGTTTTGTGCAGTCTGATAAAGTGATCTTCTCATGATCTGAAACATGCTGAAGGTCAGATTATGTGCGTAAGGCTGGAATTGAACTGAGAATTGTGTGTATTGATGACGATGATCACTGTTATATTGCTGTATATAGCATATGGCTATGGAGGAGCCTTGGTTTTCAGAACTTATTTATGAAATTTTCTGAAAGAAAATGTGCCACTGAATATAAAAAAGAATACACGAGTGATATGAATTTGAGAGGAATGCTGCTGCTGCTGCATTGCATGTCATGTTTTCAATCTAATGTCTCAGTACTGTCTGCTTGCATGTTTGTTTTTGCTTAATATGACATTTTAATCAGTTTTTATTTGCAAGAATATATATATATATAGATAGATATTTAAAATTGACGAAAATGTTCTTACATTTTATTTATAGATTCCAAATCTATAAATAACATTTTTCCAGCGTGGACCTCTCTCTGCCCTCATCTATTGACTTTGACCACAATTCTGGGTCCCATTGCTCAACACTTGCTTATTCCTGCCCTTTAATGAATATCTCTTTGTGTCATGTGTAGTCCAGGGAATATGGAAGTCACAGAGGTGGTGCTAACTCACAGGCTCAGGTTGTGGATGTTTACTGAAGAAACTAAGTATCACCTCTGGGTAATCAGACCAAACTCTTACACTTTCCTGGTCTCGTACCATCACGCTGGTTTATTTAATAAGCCGTGAGCTGAATGACAAATCAACTATCTTGGAATTGTAAGCAGGTCTTTTAATATATCAATATTCATATATTGATATATATATATTGTGACATTCATGTAGGATTGGTGGTGGAAGGGAGGTATATTTCTCCTAGATTCCTTTCCTATGTGAAGTAACACCAGAGTCTTCCACCTGCTAGGTAATTAATGTAGGTGAATGAGAGGGCGGATATAAAAGGGAAGCCAGGAGGGCAGGTAGCTCTCTGGCTGAGGACACAGAAAGCCTGTCTGTGGGAGAGACATGTGAGTAAAGGTTGCTGGACATATTATGTGTAAGGTTCGTCTTACCAGGAGGAATCCGATATGCAGGACTGGAACACACTTGCTCAAAAACAGAACACACGCAAGGAGCCTGGTGAGGGTAACAGGGCACTTGGTAGTGTAACTGTAAGCACGAGTGGTCAGAGAGAAGCCGTTAAGCAGACCAGGGTCGGGACGCCAGAGGTACACGTAGTCGGTTGGATAGCCGGGGTCAGGATGCCAGAAGAACACAACGTAGCAGGGAGAGCCAGAGTCAGGATACCAGGGAAAACACGGGAAGCCGTTTAGCAGACCAGGGTCGGATACCGGGAGAACAAGGATAAGGTAAATATAAATGAAATACAGGAGGAGCTCACGATATACGGAGAGAATCAGTATAACTGAGCACTGAGGACACTGTGTGAGAGGTTTAAATAGCCGGGGGGGGCGTTCCCCGACGTCCAGGACGTGAACGCGTCCTACGTCGCCATAGCGACGCAGCGGAATCCAGCTGGCGGTCAGCCTCATAAATATTCATGAAGCGGCCGCGTGCGCGAGCGGCCGCTTCGTATTCCAGTCTGCGGTGCCGGCGTTTCTGCCGGGGGAGAGAAGAGGACGGCCGGGAGCTGTTTAAGGTAGGTGCCTTACATTATGTTAAGTTGGCAGAGAGAAGCTCTCCAGCTGGTAGTGAGGGACATCCCTTGTATAGTAAGTGCCGGACAGGCAGGTTATTTCTTTTGTTGCTGTGTTGTTATATTTCTTTTGTCTTTGCAACCTTTCTAATAAACCTGACCCTGGGGCGATCCCAGACCTATCTCACAATATATATATATATATATATATATATATATATATATATATATATATATATATATGCATTTTGCCTTGCTGCTGCTTTCAGATTCTGGATCGATCCCTTGGTTCTGCACATTCTGTATCCATCCTGTACCCTGTTACACAACCTACCTGCCGTGCTCCTTAAAACAAACTGTATTGCTAGAAGAATTGATGCTGTTTTGAAGACAAGAGGTAGTCACGTGTAATATTGATTTGATTTAGTCAAAGTCCAAAGAAACCATCACCCTGGGGCTTTACAGTGTAACAATATGTACATCTAGTCTGCAATGCAATATCAGCAAAATATAAAACATTACAAACTTGGGTATAATGGGATTCCCAAGGGAATCTCCCCCTCCCCTTTATTTACATAAAAGCCTACAGAAAAAAAATGTGTAATGGCTAATTGTCTAGTAATTCCCAACCATGAAGCAGTAAATCCATATAATGAGTCTTGACTTGATTTGAGAATTTTATGTAAATTTCCTACAACCCTTGGTGGCCTATAAGAAGCCAGTTATAGCTCAAAATTAGTCTCAGTGACTATGGTATGCTTACTTACTGCCCCGTGACTAATGCTAGAGAGATTAACACAACCTACTCAGCTTTCTCTGTGACTAAACTGAATTGAACTTAATAAATAGCTTTATTAGGATTTACAATATACAATACAATCTGTATAATGCATGGTCAAGTGTTGACTTTTAGAGTATTAGACCTTTGGCTCTAGCTAATCTGAACACATACCCACATAGATGAAATTTCTGTTAACTGCGTTTTAATGTAAATGAATAATGAGCTTTGTAATTCATACAGAACATGCTAAAATAATAAAATGGTGCCTTCATGTGGCAGCAGCCCCCAGTCATCTACCCCGTGACCCCTGCCATCATATGCCGACCTTCAATGTTCAAGTTTATGTCATAATCCTGTGCTCCATTGTGCAGTTAGTGCCTTTAACTGCATGTAATGAAGTCTGTGCCTCCTCAGCACAGCCCTCTATAACATAAATTGGCTGGTTGGGGAGATCAGATAACCAGCCCATTGAGCTGCAGCACACCTCGGAGCCAGATCACCCAAGATGGCAATCTACCTCCCCTAGTTTTGAGGTAGAGGGGTTACCATTCTCTGGACCTTTCACCCTAGACATAGTTAGCCTAAGACACAAAATAAGAGTTTCAATTGCAGAACATTGGTTTAGAACCCTGTAACCCAGGTGGAGTTTCATAAGTGTTCTTTATAATAGATCAGATATCAGTGTGCATGGGGCATCTGTGACCAGTTTGGGGGCCTTACCGTTCCTGTGTAAAGTTTTTATGATTTAAAAGTTGTCCTGTGGACAGTTGATTTGGTTCTTAACTGTATTTTGAAGGACACAGTTTAAGGTTATTATACAGGCATGAGTCATAAGGAGAGGCAACTGCCAGCTTTTAGCCTAGGGGTCAGGTCCAATCAGATGTTCCAAAACACATTTACCAAAAAACCCACCAGAACAAGCTTGTTGTACACTGCTAAGTCATTTTGAACACACTATCTTCGAAGGGACCTCTGGGGAAAACATGCAAGGAACATACAAATGCAGTTCTGATAAAGATATTGCCCAATGTTCTGCTGCATCTTTCCATTGAAACTGCAGTTGGTACATATGTAAAACAATTACGGAGTAAGTGGCCCACATTAGAACCACTTGCAGTGAGGCTCATCTCATCTGATTTACACTACATACTGCAATGTGTGCATATAATATATGTATCACGGTTTTCTGCAACTACCTCACAGCGATGAATGCCTTCCAACAGCAAATTGTTTAATGTATAGTGTAATGCTTCTAGATTTTCCTCTGTCTGATGTGTCATACTGTAGCCAGGATATCTGATGATGTAATTTATTATCACAAAACAGCAGCCTAGTCTTTTGTCTGTCTGTTTCTTTCTCTCTCACCTTCCCGATTTAGAAGGCAGACTCTGTGATGCCAAATTCCAGTTCATTATGTGCCTGGCTTTTTCACCCTTATCAATATCCATCATGTTTTTTTCCTAATATTCATTTCTGCCTGAGCTCTGATAAATCTTATTTTGATTAACCTATTCACTGGAATTAGTAAAAAAGCACAGGCTCAGTTTAACTAATTATTCAACCTTCTGCAGAAGAAATTTATATGACCATAACCAGTGCTTATTATCATATCTGAGTAGTACTCAACTACAAAGTGAGTATTTTTTTACATATGCAGTGTTTATTGTTTATAATACCTTCAATCTATTAAAGTAAACCAAGCTACTCATCAAATGCTATTTTCTTATACACCTTTTGTCTTGTTGGAATAAGTAGCAAAAAATATTGTTTTCATTTTTGTTTAAATAAGAGGTATAAAAAACCATAAAGAAAGCAATAATACTATAAACCAAGGCATGACATAGAAAAGTGGGTCAATTCACTTCAAATTCAAGGAGTCACTTGATTTTAAACTCAACTATGGTCACATGCCCTTGCAAAATCACTTCAGGTTCAGGTTGCATCAGGAGAGAGATCTGATCCTGGAACGACTGAGTGGTCAGGAGAAGCCAGCCTGTGGAGTCTTCAAGGGATACTGGTCCCGAAAAGGTCATTCAAGCCACAGATATGTGTGGTAGAAGAAAAGCTGAAGAAGTAGGTTTCCTTGGGGTGCAAAGCAGGTCCTTTCAATCATCCACTATTAGCGAATTTGAGGGTCTTGCCACTGGGTTTGTCCCCAAAAAGTCTGGAAAGTTTCCCAAGGGTAGTATTGATTAATGATGATATAAACAAAGAGCTTTGCAAGTTATCCTATGCCTCTTTCAATCAAGTGTTTCACCAGGTTAGGGTGAGCCAGAGCTGATGCTTAGTTAGCGCATCTGGAGCGTTTCCATCTTCTGGGTTGTTGCTGGAAAGGCCACTTTTTTCTTGACAAATGTTTACCTAGTGGGTATTCGATATCTTGCTGTTACTTTGAGACTTTCAGTTCCTTATAATGTACCTTGTATTTTTTCGGTCATCCACTACCTACAGTAAATTACTTGTGTAGGCCCAACATTATATGGTGCCATTGCCAAAACAGAGAGCCCTACCACTAAGTTGATGTTTCTAGGAATAGAAATAGATTTGTTGAGTTTGACCTTTGCATTGTAGAGGAAAGTGGCATAAATTCCAATAGGTAGAGTATTTTGTAGGTGGTTAGCTCTAGTCTTAGCAGGGGCAAGGGCTCCACATCACGTTGTGAGAATTACTAGCGATTTGAGGGATGATGTGGCTGTATGGGACGTTTTACAATATTTTACAATAGGAAGGCAATTTGGACAGAGGATACTGTTTGCAGCGTTGACCTTGAGTTTTATACGATTATGGGGCATATTTCAAAGGCCAGTGGAGTGTAGCCTCCTGGCTGGAAAGGTGGAGGAAGATTTATTGCAGAATAAGTATGTCAGGCCACATTGTAACAATATGGCGGTAGCGTTGGGCATCAATAATGTTTCTGCTTCTTCTTTTGCCAGTGCTGAAGCTGTTGCAACACTTGGTTCTACATTGCCTTCCACTGAATCTATATTTGACAGCTGCACACATTCCAGGGGTAGATAATTCCATTGTCAATGCTTTATCTCAACAGTAGCGGGTGCAGTTTCGGAAATTGGCGCCAGACGCTGTTCCAACAGGTCAGGCTTTTCCATTGGAAATTGGGGGAAGTGGAGCTTTGATGTTACTGCAAAGGTTGTTAGCTCCTGCAACCTGAATGGTCTACAAGATGGCTTGGGCAGTTTGTGATGCAAGCTTAGGATGACCCGACATCGAAGAAGGGCACTATTATGTCTCTTTTGTGTTATCATGGGGAATCTTTTTGACAATGGGTTATCTGTGTCAAAGGTTGACAAATTTGTTCTGGCATTGTCATTTTGGTGCAAGTGGGTAGGGGAAGATGATATATGTAAGGATTTTCTTGTGCAGCAGGCATTTAAAGGATACAGACATGGCTTTGTGTTAAACTCAGAGATATATGCACAATTCCGTATGATGAGGTCTTGTTGTGCATTTTTTACTGAGCCATTAGGATTGGTGGGCTTGTTGGCTTGTCCTGCACATCAGGAGGTGGTAGATTGATAGCTGATGTGCAGTGAGGGTCTTTATCAGGTGGTCAAAGATAGATCAAATGGGTAGGGGTTTTGCGGTTTCCATTCATGTTTTAAATGATCCAGTGAAGTGCTTGTCAGAATTTTTGGTGTTTGCATCCCATTTCTTTAGGATAGGCGTAGCTATAGAGGCCACAGGTGGTATTTGTCAGAAGACATTATCAAACAAGTTGGCTGCTGGTGCTCGGAAAGATTTTGCTCTTATATCAGACTTGACTTAGCTTAAGGAGCTCTGTGGATGTGGCTTTTCATTATTGGCTCTTGTCCCACAGGCTACAAGAGTTATATCCACTTTTAGTAAAAAAAACAAACATGTATTTTATTTCCTATGCTTTGTTGCTACACTTATTGGGTGAAGATACACGCAGAAGTCGGAATTAAAGGAGAACAGCCACTAATGTTCAGGTCAGATTGTTCGGTTATAGATGTAAACGCTAGGAAAAAAGTAATTCTCAAAATTTATTACAAGGCAGGTGGGGATGGCCCCTGATTTTTACCTAATGAGGGAGGTAAAAATCTCTGCTGTATTCCACTTAAGGGTGTACCTTGAGTGGGGAACGGTTGTAGTACGATATGTTATAAATTGGAATTAATTAAGAGGTGATTGTGTGTAACCTCTGTGGGATATTGGTTTAAAGAGAGGAAATTGATTAAGGGTACTTATACCCCAAATTGAAGAAGGTTACATTGTTGTTAAGATTAAATTGTGTCATGGTATGTTGCTTACAAAACAAAATCCTATGGCCTTTTCCAAATACTTGTGTCTTTTGTTATTGAGGGGAGAGTTTCAGAACCCAGTATCCAGTGTCAGAATCATGTGCTTATGTGCGTATTTAATAAATACATGTTTTCCATTATTATCTGTATTTTCTATGTCTATTACTAAGATATTTAAAAATGGAAATTAAATATAATCTGTATTACCTAAAATGCATTATGTACTTCACTGTGTCTTTTTTGTACAGTCTTAGTTTTGATTAACCCCTTGTAATCCGGTAGATTAATGTGCCCCTGGAACTGTATATCACAAGGAATTATGACTTTACTTTGACAAACATGACCCTACTTAATTGCTATTGTGTCTACATCCATTTCTACAAAATTATATACCCCATTAATAATTACAAGGGTCATGCACTTGTGATCAAACACATCTTCTCTGCAAGAACTATTCTTTAAAAAATATTCCTATTTTTAAGAGGCATTTAAATATCAACTATACAGAGAGAGATAATAAAATAACTACAAGTAGACATAAATTGTAAATATTAGTATAAAAGTGAAAACAGTGAGCAGTGAAAAAAATGAACAAAACATCATGTCTCATTTGATAGCATTGTAGAATATGATTGTCAGGGGGCATGGGGGTTTGAACCAACAAGCCTACATGTGTCAGTACAACAGGCAAAGAAGGCACACCGCACCAACAATGAAAGCCTATTGCTTATCTGGATTTTGATCCTTGTGTGGACTTTGATATTGAACCTGGTTTGCCCCTTTGTACTGTGAATTGGTTGGATCATCAGGACTTTGACCTTGGTTCTGTGCTACAGGCCCCCCTTCCAAAAACCAGCACTGTTACCGAGATTGCATACATAGGACTTGCCCAGCACCCAGGTTGCATCCACAGGGCTTGCCCAGCACCCAGATTGCACACATAAGTACTTCCCTAGCAATCAGATTGCACACATAAGGACTTGGCGCAGCAACTAGATTGCACACAGATGCAGGTCTTGCCTAGATTGCATCCACAGGACTTTCCCAGCACTGAGATTGCACCACAGTGGCATCCTCTGAGAGTCTCGGGTCTCCTCTCAGTCTGGCTCACGCGCGCCATTTATTCGCTCTTTATCCTTTAGGCAAAAAACAGTAAGAGTAATTGATAGACTGTCAGAATATACATATATACAAATGCCTGACCATAAACACATGTGCACATTCATGCTTGTCCCTACCAATAAACAAGTAAGAACGTATGTGGATACAAGGGCAAGTGTAAGCCATTCTTTCCCTAACATACAAACACTTTTAAAACACAAACACACACTCTCTCCCCTTTCTCATAATTTCTCCCCTATCTCATTTATCTCTCATCTTCCTCATTATCCCTCCCCTTTCTCATTATCCCACTTTATCGCTCCTCTTTCTATTTATCTCCCATTTCTCATTATATCTCTCATTTCTCTTTATCTCTCCCCTTTCCTACCTTCCCCCTTTCTCTTTTTTTCTCTCCTTCGCTTTGATCCATTCTTTTCATTATCTGTGCCCCTCTTTCTCTTTTTCTCTTTTTAGCTATCCTCTTTCTCTTTATCTCTCCCCTTTCTCTTTATTTCTCCTCCTCTTTCTCTTTACCTCAATTGTTTCCCATCTCTCCCTTCTCTGATTATTTTTCTAGTTCTTTAACTCTCTTCCTTTCTCAATCTCTCTTCTTTTTCTTTATCTTTCTTCTTTATCATTATCTTCTCCCATTTCTTCCCATCTCTCTTTTTTCATAATCCTCCTTCTCACTATATCCTTTCTTTTATTCATTATCTCCTGTTCTCTAAATTGCTTTCTCCTCATTTTCTCTCCCCTACAACTGTCTCTTTATCACCCCACTTTCTTACTATCTCTCCCCTCTCTTGTTATTTACCGCAACCCTTTCTCACTTTCTATCTCTCCCCTTTCTCACTATTTCTCCTTTTCTTGAGATCAGCCTCCCTGCTCTCCCAGGTGAGAGAGGAAAGCGGATGAACCCCTCTGGTTGTATCTCCATGATGGTGGTCATGGTGGTGGACACAAAATGTAATTGTTAAGTATTGAAGTAAAATATGAAATTGGAAAGAAAGGCACCAGACTGGAGATAAATCAGGGGATTGCAAAATCAAAGAAGGAAATGATCATGTTATAGAATTCTGTTTAGAAAAAGTAATGATTTAGCATGTGGAAGATTATTACAAAAATTGAGAATGGCAAGGGAAACTTCACACCTAATTGACCTTCTTACTCTGTCATATCAGACTATACATTTTTAGCTGAGGGATGGGGTTTGTCTTCACAACATAAGCAATAAGTAAAAAATGTTATTGTTCTTTACGGAAAGAGAAAAAAAATGAAGGCCGCACTATTTTAAACTCTTTGAAAAAATTTACATTTTTAAAAATTGTAAAATAGTGTATTAATTCAGAGTGGGGTTTTCATATAATTACAAATCGTGTAGAGATTGGTTCCCATCACTTACCAGGTTCTTTCTTGCCAATTAAAAACCTATATTAATTCTACCAACACATACTGATAGGACAATCTTCCATTAAGAAACATGAAATGTGTGTTTTAGCTTTGGACAGATTCTGCCTATTTTCCATATTAAATAGCGGAGTGTTAAAATGCTTACCTCATGTACCCACAGGTGCAAATAAATGGCTGGACCATTTTCTGATTCTTCAGTGCAGAAACACCTGGGTCTTATTACAAGGTGATGGGCTGTGAAATCCTGCACTACATAAGGCCTTATCCCACTTTGTTAATTGAGGGTTTGGTGAAATGGCTGTGTGTGTTGCTGGACTATAGAGAAATGTTGGTAGCTATAGCAGTTTAAGCAGATATTTTAATTGAAAAAAAAAATCAATAATTGCTGTGCAATGAATGTAAGTGATTATATAAAAAAAAATAGCGTATGTCAGAACATAATCAATATGTAATTGCAAATTTGCTGTGATTTACTAAAGCTTTTTGGACAGGTGGAAATTGTAGCCATGGAGCATTGTGAGGTACAGGACAAAGCTATCTCTTATTCACACCAAAAAAACATACATTAAATGTGGACTGTAAAATAGAAACATAGGATTTGATTGTAGATAACAGCCATTCAGCTCATCTAATCAGCTCTTTTTCTGCTGTAGAAACCTGAAACCTTATTCACCCCTTGGTCTTGTCTTGGCTACTTGCTCTTGAACTTCAGCCACATGCTCCCACCATTGGACTATTTGACTTGTGTCTTGCCTGGATGCGGATTCCTTTGTTCATGAACCTAAGCCACTGTTTAACCACTGTTTAACCTGCTGCTGGGTTCCATGACAATTATCCTAACCAACTTTTACAAGTATATTATAAGCCAAAAGCACATAGGTTATTCATATTTGTACATGATGGACTGTGCAGCCACATTGTAGAATGGAGCATTAGTTAAAGTGAGCTATGTATGGCCATAGTGTATGTGTCTCATTCCTACACACAGCTGTCATCCACCTAAAGTAATGATTTAGATTTAACATGCACTGTACCTAATTGGTTCATAGTGACCATTTTCTCATCGTATGATGCTTTTAGAGTTAAACTGTGATCACTAGCACCTACATAATCCTTGGGGTTGATTGATTGCCCCTTCATAGGATGGAAGTTAATGCCCTTGGGATCCGACACACATCTCTAATTCTATGTTCCAATCTTGTCCTTTTTTAAAGCATAATTCACATTGTTTGAAACAATGATGTGTGACACTGCATGGTATTTCAACATGTAGATTGAGCATTTTTCTACATAATATTATAATATATTATGCCAGTAAATGTTACGTACCAGTGTATGCAATGGTGACTGCCACAGCAGTACAGAAGCTTCATAAAAGAAAACGTTTGGCAGCAGGCTCAGTAAAACTCATACATAGCATTAACTTTAAAGGGCTTTTACTGATAAAAATAAAACAAAACAAGAACAAAAAAAAATCCTTTTTGCCTGAGTATCAATATGATTATAGTAGCACCTGACAAAATGCATTGGATGCTTTCCAAGGAAACACAGCTTTCATCCCTGTACACGTATGTAACAAAAATGTACAAAACGAGCGATAAAAATAGTTAACAAAAAAATACTAATTTAGATTGCATATATTTCTTCATGTATACTTCTTCAATTTGTCTATTTAAAAGGTTTATCTGATCTGTCTACTTAGTTTATAATAGTAGCTTATACAGCCTTGGATCATTAATAGAGAGGTTATATGGCTGGACCAGAAAAATCTATGAGAAAGCTAGTAAATTTTTTGGTAAGGAACAGTACTCATAATTTCCCTCTGTGAAACATCTGTATCCTATAAGCAATCACCTTATATGACCACTTGTGAGGTAGCCACATACACTTCTAGGCCTCACTTGGAAAACAAGCTTGCTTGGAAATGTAGCTTCAGTGGCCTCATCCTCAGTGGACAGATAAGAGTTATACTGGAGGTAAAACTGCAGGGAACTGCAACACCATCTCCCATGCATCATTCTAATCAAACCATCTGAACGACCAACACTCTCTACAAATCATCTGTACCTTATCAAATCATCCCATCCAAACAGTCCTCTCCTACTGTGTCACAGAAGCCTCTGTGCCCTTCTGTGTCTTGGCCGGTGTTTCTTGAGGGAAAAATGGTAGCGTGGCTGATACTAAACGAGAGGTTTAGCGGTTAGAGTAGCAGAGGAAGCAGACTTTAGAGGATATACCCATTCAAATGTTATCATTTTAATTTATTCATCTGTTTGTAACAGCTCTCCGATATTTGCTGGTGCTATATATATATATATATATATATAAAAAAAGAAATTATTATAATTTTTTGCATAACCATTCTGCCCATCTAATCTGCTCATTTTTGCTGATGTAAAGACTCGAGCTTGAATCAGCCTTTGATTTTGCCCTAGATTCAGGATAACTTAATACCTGTCGTATGCATATTTAAATTCCTTTACTGTATTAACCTCTACAACTTCTGATCGGAGGCTGTTTCATTCATCCACCACCCTAAATGTCCTCACATTTAATCTAAAGCTTTTTTTTTTTACTTTTTGTTGTGGTGTGTTTTTTGGAATTGATTTTGTTTCCATGAGTTTGGCTGGCTCTCTTACTGGTTGAAATTGGGCTCAATGTAAAGTTATGTAGTTTAGCTTATACGTTTTCATATAATATTAAGTTAGATGGCTTAGCTAGGAGAAGCCTCATTAGATTTATTGCCTTTTCCACTCAAAGCTATTACAAAAAAATCATTCTTATCTGAATATCAGTGTTTATGTTCTTTGTGGAATGTTAAGTTATGTTCTGGTCTCTGATGAGATCTGCAGTCCGGAACTACTATGAGATAGTTAATATGCACATTTGCATCTTGTTAATGCACTTAATAGTATACAACTATATAGAAACACTAAGTTGCTGTGTTCCAGAATCCATACATCATCCTGTAGTTTATAACATTTCAATGTGGCTCTTTGAGGTGCAACTTTTGCAGTGACAAAAGTTTAGTTCCACTGCGGGAACGAGTGAGCCAGAAGTCCCATAGTTCTTTCTACAACAGACTGCTCTGTATTCCAAGAAACTGTTGCTGTAAATTTATAGTGGCACAGGGCAACAGCAATGTACTCCAAGAATATGTCTGCTCTTCAAAGGCGTTAATGAATGAAGATAAGTGAGTTTGACTGAATGAGCACTAAATCTTCTCTTGTCAGGGCCAAAGCATTTTCAATAAGGCTTCCAGAATCATAGAAATGACTGCAAATCAGAGTGACCCTTAACCCTTTTCAACTTTTTTGTGGTAGAATTGCGAAATGTGAGACATTTTACAGGCAACTAAAGGCAAAATTTAGAGTGAGCAGTGTCTGTTAAAAAAGGAACCACACATGTAATATTTGATATATTGGTCACTTGTATAGTTTTATACCATAGATATGTGGCAACCAAACAATACCCTAATTTCCTATCTACATTATTTATTTTTAAATCTGAGCTAATGCCCTGGTAATTTAAGTCTGCAAATGTATCCAATAGCCTGAATGGGTTCATTCTGTTGTGGCTGCTATAGTAAGATGGATGAATTATTTGTATTGCCAACCAATGGGTTAGGTAAATTATTGTTTATAAACTCACAAGTCAACTTGCATCTTACTGAACTGAAAATTAAGCATCAATTATGATATCTTTTATAAATGCTCATAAACTCTAGTGTGCGTATTTGTACAAACAAAGCACAAAATATAGGCATTTTAGATTACAGTGGCAGCATAACAAAAATGCTAAAGCCCCATTCAAGCTGCCTTGATGGCTCTCCCGCTATGTATGTATCCATTAGCATTTCTAACTTCAAAGGACTTATGTTACATCTCTGATCACCCTAAGGTCTCCTTCTGACCACTTACCTTCAAAGGAAATGAGATGTTCCATCTATAAAATAGTATCTTTTAACACACATGGATATGCAAAGGCAAACTGACACATAATATACATGATTACCGTTCCAGATCAACAGGAAAAATAATATTAAATTGTTCAGATTTGGTTGAGAAGTGTGATGAATTAGATTCTATATGCATATGTGCAGGGGCGGGCTGGGCCGGGGGGCAGGGGGGCAATTGCCCCCCAGGCCGCCCTAAATCCGGGCCGGTGGGCCGGACGGACGACCGGCAGACTAGCATTCAATGCGGCTGTGGCCGCAAAGTTAAAAACTAAGCGGCCGCGAGCAGGATTGAATGCGGCCGTCATGCGTACCTGGCGGGGGGGGGGGGGGGGGGCGGTCCGCCCCGGCTGCCGCTCATCTGAGGGGTGCCACCATGCCGGCACGCCTCCAGAAACGATGCGCGCGGCAACTGTGGCTGTGCGCCGGGACGTGATGTCAAATCCCGGCGCACAACACTGAAGCCACGCCCACCGTCTGCCGCACTCAGTACACCGGAAGGACAGGAAAAAGAAGAAGTAGAAGAAGAAGAAGAGGAGGAGGAGGAAAAGTGAGAGTGAAAGAAGAAAAGGTAGGAGAGAGTGGATTAGTAAGTGTGTGAGAGTGATGGGTGTTATGCTGAATGTAAGTGTGTGAGAGTGATGGGTGTTATGCTGAATGTTTGTGAATGAGGGTTCCAGATAGCATGGATGTGTACGTGTTGGGGGATAGCTTGGCATAGGGAGTCCGTAATCACATTCCTTTCATGCCCAGATTCCAGCATGTAGTAGCTGCCTAGGCATGATAGGAGTGTGATTGCTGTTATAAATTATTTTTTGGTCCAACTTCGGTGTGTTAACACTTTTATTGGACAGAATAATTCAATGACAGTATTAATATATATATATATATATATATATATATATATAATTGCAAACAGCAATCACACTCCTATCATACTAAGTCAGCCAGCACATGCTAGAACCTGGGCATGATAGGATTGTGATTGTTGTTATATATATGTGTATATATATATATATATATATATATGTTAATATTGTTGTTGATTTTTTTGTCTAATTTTGGTGTTACTTTTAATAAAGTATTTTAAAGTTTTTTTTGTTTTTTTTTCAGTTTTGGCCAAGTGAATGCTGAATTTTTTGTTTCAGTCCAGAATTTTCATTTCGGTGCATCCCTACTATATACTATGCCAGTCACTAAAGTGGTAAGCCTACACCACATCAATGTTTGGCTTAGTATATAGTAATAGGGGTTGTCAGTGTCTGGCTCAATGTATAGGCACACATTGACGGTGGTACTGCATAATCCCTAAGCATATAATGATAACAAATATGCTGTACCCCTGTCAATGTTTGCCTAACCATAGAAACTATGCAGTTTTAAAGTGTGTGTGTGGGGGTGCCACATACAGGGTCTGCCACAGGTGCCAAATACTCTAGGTACCCCCTGCATCATGCGGCTGTCAGACCCAACGGCCATGCCTCAGCTCCTCTTCCCATGTCTTAAAAGGGGTGTGATGAAGAGCTGAGGCATGCGGTGCGTGCACGCCGGCCACTTTAATTTCATTAGGCGCTGGTGATGTGACTGCCGCACGACGGCCGCTTTCAATGTCGCTCGCAGCCGCTTTGATGGTGCAATGGGCCAGTTGACTAGACTTGCCCCCCAGGCCTTAGGCTGCCAGCCCTCCCCTGCATATGTGTTTCCATTCAGAATTCCAACCAAGTAACCAAAAACCAAAAAAAACGATCTAGCTGCAAAACATTTGGAATAAATATTCACACCATTGTAAACAGTCGGCACGTTCTCATTATTTTAATATGTTGGGGTTTTTTTTTTATTTTTTTTTTTATTTATTTCACCCACCATAAATATTCTTACTAATTTTTCTGTAATCATTACATTTTTATTAACGTTCTGAGCATTTTTCCTACAAAATAATTGTCATGCCTACAGTAATGACTAAGAATGGATATTTTTTATTTATAAGTCCACCTCAAAGCAGACAAAATTAATAGTTCAGCTTAGTAGCCTTCTGTGCACAATATACCATCAGCCATAATTGCTGAACAGTGTTATTACGCAGTGTAGTGATTTGATGTAAAAGAAACATTGTGGTTTGTTCAATTGAACTGACTACTAATTTCATGGCTTTGAGAGGAGTATTCAGTTCCTGAGCTCTTGGCACTTCTAATCAGCAATGACCCTTCTTGCATTAGCCAAGTTTGTGTTGGCATTGTTGAATTCTGTTGGCACTAAAAGGAAATAATCAAAGTCTACCAAAATATCCTAGTTCAAAGTTCTAATAATAATAATATTAATAATAATAATATTATTTATTATATTCTCACCACTAATCTAATTGATACAATGTAGATATGAGACCTATGATACACATTTGGGAATTCTGATCTCTGTAACTGGAATCTTTGAAAACCCCTATATACTTCAATATCATATTAATCAGATAGTGAAGGATTTTTCTGACTTTAAAAAATTAAATGTATCCCTTGAAGAGTTTTCAAATATTGCATACATTGATAATTATGGAATTAAACCAAAGTATATGTTTTATTTTTTGTCACTGCTGTGTAGATCATAACAATTACGATCAAAGTATAATACACACTTATTTAATAACCCATTATGTATTGAATTTTATACAGTAGCATATTCTGCACAGCTGCACAACAGGAAAACAGGACAAAACAAGTAGTGCATCACAATTTGACTTAGGGAAACAAAAGGTACAGGGGGACCTAGTAAAAAAAGCTTTATGCAGAACAAAAGTACAGAGGTACTTGAGTCCAGCCATTTTTTAATGTTTGTTCTTGAGTTGGCAGTGTAATGCGGCCAGATCATTCAAAAAGGTTCTGTGTGTATGTTTTTCCTCAAACTGGGCTACATTAGGTTGCAAATTACCAAATATAATCTCTATTAGTTATCTGTATTCATCTCCTGTACATCAAAAGGGCTACTGTTAACTATATATATAGTTGATGAAGTTTGCTAAACAGCCATGTTGTAATACCATTGTGTGTCGTTCCTTTACTATTTTTAGGATTCTGTTGTGAAAGACAAAACCTGAATGAATCTAGAAAAAAATCAAATAAGTAAATGTAATATTTACTAAGACTGAAGCTGTTAAGTGCTTATTTACTGAAGCACTTACAAAGTTCATCTTCTTAATAGGTTGCATAGGCACAGCTGTGGTGAACTAGTTCATCATGGAGAGCTGTTTTCATGTTCCACTGTGAAATATGGCTCAATTCAAAAGCATGACTCATGCACTACAAGTGGTAAATGTGCCAGCATTAAAATAAAATAAATATAAATGTGAACCTCTATCCAGCAACCTAAAAACGTTCTGACTAGCTTTTCACCAAATTTAAATTAACTGTTAAAATGAGTGACATAATTGGTGGGATGTTGAAATCCTGTGACCAACAGGAATGTATGCTCTGGTAGCTAATTAGAATTTAATTTCCAGCTGGTAGAGTCATGCGGGGGCAACTCCGGACCACCAAGAGAGAGAGAAGAAGTTACTCCTGGACAACGCATGAGGTATATTATTATTAGCACTACTTTGAATACTTTTCAATGTATTCCTTTTACCTGTATGTGATTTAGCCTAGTCCACAAAATCTATGTAAAGGGTTAGCCAAAGGCATAAGATTTAGAGACTTCACAAGTAGCGTTCTGCTTAGGGTAAAATCATTAATCATCACTCATTAAAAATTAACAAAAGAATGTTAAAAAAATAAAACCTTCATATGTTTCCACTGAAGGAAATTAATTTTGGAATAAAGTTGTTACTGGATTAATAATATAAGTCATGATTAAATGTGGAATGGAAAGTGGACCCTCACCTGCTCTCGACTAGGAATCCCCCAAAAAAGCAGTTCTTGTGTATGGTTACTGTATATACCAATGTTCATGGTGTTGGACATCAAATGCATGATAACTATATTAATATTGGCAATTAGCACTGTCCATTGTGACGTTGTGACAGTAACATTTTTTATAAAGCTGACTTCATATACATATGGAAAATATGAGCCTCTTGGATTTTTTAGACACTGGGCTGGTCTTTTAGCGCCAAGCTACCCAGGCAGCTGCCTGGGGTACCTAGACCAAGAAGGAGTGCCAGCTGTCTCCACAGAATACAGTCACCAATGTGTGCAAATGAAGACTCTTTACCACATGAGTGATGGATGCAAGAAGCCTATGCCTACATTGGCATTCTGAATGTAAAACATATATGTGACATGTGTATAGGACAAGTGACAGAGAGACTCCTTGCCTTTGAAGCTATGGGCTGGCTAGCCTCATTGAGACATGTACCATTGTACACTTTAATTTACCTAGCACAGTACAATATGTATATTAATGTATATATAAACATGATAAAAACAATACTACTATTTTTAGTATCTGATAATTGTAAGGAGTGTTCTGTATTTGCATCCTAGAAAGTCATATTCCACCTATGTCTCCAAGCCCTGCTCTTCACAGTACTGGGGAAGTCTCAGGGCTAGGAGAACTAGGTGGCTGCCATAGCAATAGGTTGGAAGATAAGCAATTCCACAGTGTTTGTCCTGGTTTGTCAAGCAAGTGCAGGCACTAAAGACGATCATAAGACTGGATAGGATTTCCTAGTCCAATTACTCAAAATGACTCAATAAAACTGGATGTCATTAACATTATATGCCTGCATACTATCCCTTTTGGAATCATGGACTGTTACTCCTAAACTGAATCACTTTGACTGCCTCTTTGAAGATGTCCCATAAACTGCAAAAAAGACATGTTGTGCTTGCTTTAATATGTGATTCCTAGTAAAACTAAATCCTGGCAGCACAAAAGACTTTGAGTAATTGTCTAATAATAGTCAAACAATAAGATGGGTTTGACCACCTATTCTGTAAACACAGTGCATCTTTATGAATATTGCACATTCAATCATACTACAAAATCCATCGCAAAGCAGCACAGTTTGGTTAAAATACCAGCTCATTAAAAGGGAAATCATTTGCAACTATCAGAGGAACATGTTTCTTTGACATTTCAAGATACTTAAATATCCTGTATAACTTTTAATTTTCTCAGTTTGTGGGGGTTTACAGTGTTTCTTTTTACCTCCTGTGGAGTCCTGTACTTTTGTAAAGTAAGTGCCAAAACTGAAGTCTTGAATCATGGTGACTCATTTTCCACGTCTCCAAGAATACTTAACAAGCAATAGGGCAGCACCCAGTGGGAGAGATGGCCCAGGATGTCTGCCTCTACAAAGCTTCCCACATATGCAAGAAAACAGAGACAAGCTAGATGGGTAAATGGTTCTTATCTGCCGTCAAATACCATGATTCTCTGTCATTTACAGAATAGAGGGATTTAGGAGTAATCTCTGAGGACCTAAAGGTAAGCAGGCAATGTAATCGGAAGCATGGTGCTGGGTTGTATAGCTGGAGGCATTATTAGCAGAAAGAGAGAGATGGTTCTGCCACTTTAGAGATCTCTGGTCCCATCTCAGGAAGGATATTGACATGTTGGAGAGAATTCAGAGGACGGTTACCAAAAATGGTGAATAGTTTGCAGGATGAATATTAAGGCACTACATGATCTCAATATGTACAGACGAAAGAAAGTAGAGGGGAGATGTAATTTAAACAATTAAAGAGATTTAACAAAGCACATGAGGTTGTAAGGGACATAAGCATAAATACATATACATAAATACCTATACCAAATAACCACACACTGATAAATAAACACAAACACCATGCTTGGATGAAACAGGCCGTGGCTTTTATTTAGTTTATCAAACATACATACTTTCAATGTAACGAAATAACTTTGCAACCATTGTAACATAAACATAACCAGCCCTTGGCACAAGCCCAGGGCATCCGACTAAAATCACATAATCTTGCCAACCGCCATAAAAGCCAGCCGGCATAACTTAAACTTACAGTTCCCCCTAAAGATATAGGGTAACTATACCCCGATAAAAGCCACGACAAAGAATACACAATATAATACAGGGTGGGTGGGAGGGCGCATCTTCATTAATTCCTCCATGGAGTCTTCAGCTTACCAACCTCGCCACTGCTCACCAGACTCAAAGGTCAGTGCAGTATCGGCTCAGCGGTTCGCCAGGTAAGTGAACAATCCCCTCAAAAACGGCCCTATTTATAGGCGGTTTTCCCGCCCATTGCGCAGCGCAAAGCGCCCGCGAGGCAGGCACGCGGCAGCACGAGACCCATAAAAAACGCGGCAATGCGCTAGTGCATGCGCAAACGGGCAAAACTTACATAACCTTCACACATTTTATTTTTTTTTAAACAAACTTCTGACCTTTCCCTGACCCCACAGCCTATCCCTAACATTAATAACCTGACCTTTATTTGCCCCCACAACCTCATGCCACCCTGCCCTATGGTTGCAGGCTTTATCATGAGAGAAGTTTATTTCAGAGGAGAAATGTTATAAAAAGAGGCCATAATCTAAAACTTGAGGGTTAGAGGTTGAGATGTAATGTTGGGAACTTTTACTTTATCGAGAGGGTGCTAGATAAATTTAGCACCTTCCCATCAGAAATGGCTAAAGGAGGCTAATACAGCGAAGGGATGTAAACATGCATGGGATAGGCATTAAGCTACCCTAAATCTAAGACAAGACCAAGGACTGATTAAAGTCTGAGTTTCTACAATGTAACAATGGGCATACTAATTGATTCTTATTTGTCATCAAATTCTGTTTCTATATGGTGGATTGCATACATTTCACACTCTAGCCTGTAAAATAGCAAAATAACATAACAAAGTACAATATTTTTTAAGTGGGGCCAGCATTTGATTGCAAAGGGAAATCCTCCTATACTCTGCATAGTCAAATCTTGATTACTTATGCCAGGGATAGCACATACAGGGGAAATATATTCCCATATATATATATATATATACTGGCAGGAGGCCATGATGTGGAACTATGGAAAATATTTGACCAGAAGAAGGTGCAAATCCCACTGTTAGGAAATATATGTCAATAATTTTTAGCCCACAACAAGATCTGTGAAATAAATTTCAAAAAGAAGATATATCCCTGTTTATAAAATTTAGCAAGAGTTATGTATAAAAAGGTAATCCCAACATTTATCAAGGTAATACCACTGGCTTCTCTCACAAAGCACTTCACACTAGGACCATTTTTATACAATATACAAAACCTGTATAGCAGAGGATGAGCTCTGTGGCTGCTTGTCACTGTGTTTGTCAGTGTGTGTCAACGTGGTTGTAATGTCTGGTAATAGAGGAGTTTAATTCTCTGAATCTGCTCATGCCTGGTAATAGAGGGGTTAACACTCTGAATCTACTCATGTCTTTAATGATTGTATGCGAATTATTAAATCTGAAATCAACATGGTTTCCAAAGCTTTCTAAAAATTAATATATAATAGTATATGTGAATCAGTGTGTGTGTGAGATATATATATATATATATATAAAATGTATTTAAGTGTATTTAATGTGATCACCGTCAGTTACACCAAATCTAACAAATGGCATTGCATCACATGGTCATACTGCATCTACAGCTGGCATTCAAGTCGAAAAGGGGTATAAGGAAGGAACTTTGCATAAATTTTTCTTTTCTTTTTAGAAACTTAAGCTCTCGTGGGCTGTGTAAATACCCATTAGCTAGAAGTGCTTTCTGGTAAAAAAAAAAAATGTAAAAAAAATTGTAAACATGTTAATACTTATTTTACTTTCCAAGATTGGGAATCAAGAATCGCACCCTGAGAAAGCAAAGGACGATATCAGTAAGAGTTATAGGTAAGATGTCCTTGGCTAGAAGGAATCCGTTATATGAATTAGTGGGAGTCAAGGCAGAATACATTTTATTTCCATAATATAAATCTTTTCACGCTAAATTTTACATATTTTGTCTACAGAAATATAAAATGTAAAAAAAAAAAAATGTTTCCTGCACAGAAGGGTTATTCATTTACAAGTTCCCTTCCTTTACACTTATTTGTTTTGGTTGGTTCCACTATACAAAAATTAGTGATCTGGAAGGAATATGTTAGTCTTGGCATGTTGTAAAATTGTCTTCAATAGGCTTTGTTTGCTCTGGCAGCCTCCCCACTTCTCCATATGTTTCTTATGTTTATGCTGCAAAAGGTTTTGATGGACACATCTCCTGCCGTCGTGTGCAAGGACCAATCTGACGTGGATGTCACACATAGTGATGCCATGGCATTTGCACAAATGCGTGGCCCTAAGGTTAAGGTAGTGACATTTTTATGACAACTCAAACACCCTGACACACTGGAAATTATGACAGAACTGGTAGTTGGAAGATTTAAAACTACTTATAAAAAGCTTAGGTAAGAGCTGCTCTTCTGCTGTCTAAGTAAACACATTGAGGGTTATGTCAAAAATGTGATTCTGGCACAAAATTTTGAAGGTGATTTTAACATAATAATCCTACTGTACCATCCCATTGTTTGCTACGGTAATAAGATTTCTTTGAAACTACTAATTGGGATTACAATTTATATATAATCCCATTATTTTTAGGTTTTTTTTGCCACTGCTCTGCTTGTTAGTCACCACAAAAAGGACAAACCTGATATGTCAAAAAATTTGACTGTGATTATGAAGCAATTTAGAAAAAATCCCTATAAAAAGAAAGAACTATGGAAACCAGATGTGGATAAACCAGATTGATCACATCATTAGTCAAGTTGGAGTGAAGTCCAAATCTACGCTTAGAGAGCCATACTCATCTTCAAGAAGTCTGAGACAACTCACCCCAGGTTTGTATCTTCATCTCTTCATGAGCCAATGTGCTAACGGTATGAAAATGAGAAATGTAATGGACTCCTAAATACCTGAATTTGCAGATGAGCCTAGTACTTAGCGTGTTTTCTGTACCTTTAAAGGTAAATGTAACATTCTCAGAAACAAATTATCCTATTTCAGAAAAATAAATTAATTTTTAAGAGCTAACATTGCTTATTGTACTGGCAAGTTATCGTATTTACATTATATTAATAATGTGGTCATTGCTTATTTAAAATTACAGTCATACCTATACAATGGCTAAATGATTTTGAAAAAGGAAAGCAATCAAAAACATCGAGAAATAACATATTGTGGGACTCTGTCTGGGAAGTAATTACTTTTAGCATGTTTGATTGCAGGGCAGGGTGACTGAGTCCTTGTGAATAACAATGTCATTAGCACGTTTATCACTTTAACACTGTCATTTGCATATTTAAAGAGACAACTGATCTGATTTTATTGACAAGATACAATATGCTTAGTTCTTGTGTTTATAAGTGTAGTGTGTAAAAGTAAAAAAGAAAAAATGTGATATGCTTCCCAAATGACCGCAGCAGCCCAAAAGGCACTCTTCCTCAGGGTGCAAATGTACAGATAAGCAGATGGTTGGGGCGCAGGTACATGTAAGGGAAGAAAATAAATATATAGTGTGAAAAGTATAAATACTGGAAAATGAGTATAATTGTGGTTACACTCACAAACGGATAAGATGCTTCAGGCCCTTCAAGTTGTGTTGAAAATAATTTTTAATACATCTTCATACAGAATCTAAACGATAAAACTGAACATGGTGCAGTATCCTCAGTAAAACAATATTTGCTATTCAGAATGCACTCACAGTTCGTCCATGCACTGAGTGCATATAAAAACGATGGGTTAAAAGTCCGCCAAAAAATCAATCGAAGGGGGGGTCCCGTGTGATCCTTCTGACGCGTTTCGCCGTATAGGCTTCCTCAAGAGAAGAATTTTTGGTCGGTATTCATCCTTGTTCGGTATCGCTGTTCTTTTATATCCCTCGTATGTATGTCCCGTCACACACTCTGATGTCTTCAATGCGGTCGCGCCCGGACGTCTTCGGGTCTTTCCGGCTGTCTCCGTATGTTTATTTTATATCAATAGAATTTCAAAGTGTCGATCGGGCTTCCCGATAGATGTCCTCACTTCAACGAACGGAGCTGGGCGGGGGATAAAATAAGTGAAATTGGGATATAGATGATGAGTATCCATAATCAAGTAAGTCCTTGATTATGGATACTCATCATCTATATCCCAATTTCACTTATTTTATTTATATACATAAAAAACATATATATATATATATAAAACTAAACCTCCCCTGAATACACACACCCCATTATTCCACATTTACTTATCATTATTCACATTCTTTTCACCGATAGATATATGTTTATATACAATCTATTAATAATTTTAAATGTCTAAATTAATTACCATTCACTCACCATTCACACATAAAAAGATGATCAAACACATAATTGATTTGTATTAATAAAATTATTTTTATTTATAAACACATCACTTTATATTCACCGTTCCTTTCTGCAAGACCAACATAGGGATAGTCTCTAAAAACATCCGGAAATGTTATAAGACAGCTTTCTTTTTCTTTCTTTCATCCACTCACATTGAGTCAATAACACAGCAGATCTCCGAAATTTTACATCAACGGAGGATCTGCACGATATCCCCCGCCCGGCTCCGTTCGTTGAAGTGAGGACATCAATCGGGAAGCCCGATCGACACTTTGAAACTCTATTGATAAAAAACAAACATACGGAGACAGCCGGAAAGACCCGAAGACGTCCGAGCGCGACCGCATTGAAGACGTCAGAGTATGCGACAGGACATACATACGAGGGATATAAAAGAACAGCGATACCGAACAAGGATGAATACCGACCAAAAATTCTTCTCTTGAGGAAGCCTATACGGCGAAACGCGTCAGAAGGATCACACGGGACCCCCTCCCTTTGATTGATTTTTTGGCGGACTTTTAACCCATCGCTTTTATGTGCATGGACGAACTGTGAGTGCATTCTGAATAGCAAATATTGTTTTACTGAGGATACTGCACCATGTTCAGTTTTATCTTTTAGATTCTGTATGAAGGTGTATTAAAGATTCTTTTCAACACAATTTGAAGGGCCTGAAGCA
The DNA here is from genome assembly GCA_023333645.1 of Sceloporus occidentalis. NCBI lineage: Eukaryota > Metazoa > Chordata > Lepidosauria > Squamata > Phrynosomatidae > Sceloporus > Sceloporus occidentalis. Next base: position 464,968 of record JALMGF010000025.1, on the reverse strand, counting down.
TCTTATCCGTTTGTGAGTGTAACCACAATTATACTCATTTTCCAGTATTTATACTTTTCACACTATATACTTATTTTCTTCCCTTACATGTACCTGCGCCCCAACCATCTGCTTATCTGATCTGATTTTATACATGATCAGGAATATATGTAATATGAGGTTATTACAAAGGGAATTTCCTCATGGCAGCAGGGCCTCCTATCCAGTATACCATATAACCCTTCTTTTTTCCTTTTTTTGCTCCTTTCTAAAGATTTGTGTTCTAGTAGGATAGTAGGACATCAGTTGCTTTATGGTAAATGTTCCCCTACCTTCAAATACCTATATTATAATTGGGGCATTTTCTTTATCATTTTGTCCAGTGATTGAGGCAACTCAAAGGTCTGCATGGCCATACTTTGAATGAGCCCACTGGGCAATCCTGGTCTCTTTTCTGCCAAGTGGCAAAGTTTGGAATGTGAACTTTTTAATTGTATATAAAGAGTCAGGTCCCAATTCAACGTCTCTGGTAAAAGGTGTGAGGGCAACAGACATTAATTCATTTCTCTCCTTTCATAAGCTTATTTATACTCCTATTGTACTGTGCTGGCATGGTACGTGTGCATTTTTCTAATTGGAAATTAGGTGTGTGGCCATCCTTCCCCCGGTGTTAATTGGGACGTTGTTGAACCTGGCCAATTCAATTTACCCCATCAAATCATACCTTTTTTAAAAGTAGACACCCCACGGGCATTTAATATGCCAGTATTTTAACTCTTTCCATGCGAGAATTGTTTTAAGCTAATATGCTAATTTTAGGACTTGCTCACAAAAATATATTTTTTATATATATATATTTTTTTTTGTCTTTTTTTTCAACTTGGAGGTTCCCCTGATAGTGACATCAGTGGGAAATGATTTTTACATTTTACTAGTTTTTTACTATTTTTTTTCTAATTATTATAAATTTTATTTTATTTTTTAATTTATTTTTACTAATCACACTGTGATTAGAAAGCTGGCTTCCATTGACTTGCATGGTGAATGCAGTACCTGTATTCAACCTGCAAGTGGAGCCAAAGTTCTCTAGATGGTCTGGACCGTCTAGCGAACTTTTAAAATTTGTTTGTTCCTGTTACAGGGCAGCGGCCATCTTGCTTGATGGCGAAGATCATTGGCAGCTGCGGCTGTGACCGCTCTCCGGAGCGGTCACAGCCCATCGAAAGGTAAGTGTTTGGTGTCGCTGGATGCCTCCTGATCGAGGCATTCCAGCGACACCATTTAAGTTTAGGAGGCGATCGTCGATCGCCTCCTAAACGCTTTTAATACGGGCGTCCGCCGCCATACAAAGTATGGCGGATGTTGACGCCCCGTGGAGGGGCCAGAGATGGCCCCTTCGTTCCGATAGCGGTGTTGCTGAATGCCTCGAGGTCGAGGCATTCAGCAACGTTTTTTGGGTGCAGAAAGCGAAAACAGATCGCTTTCTGCACCCGTTTAAAGACGTGCCGGTCCTGGCACGTCAATTGTCGTAAAGCACATGCTTTTCCGTGTCGTGCCAGGACCGGCAATTGTCGTTAAGGGGTTAAACAAAAAAAAATCCATTCTTATACATTCAAATATTTAACAGCTTTGCACTGTATAGCACAATTTATAGGTAATTATAATGTGATAACAAGGGATATCTTCCCTTTTTCTGTGCACTACAGTACATATATTGCCTTGCCCTCCCCTTAACTTAGGAAGGAGTTAAAGCATCTTGTGAAATTGGCAGATCACCTAGGGAATGTAAATCTTGCTAACTGCAGAGGTCTTACATTTCATGACTGCGTAAAGGGAGTAGATGGATCTAAGGACGGTGGAACTTTATTATCCCCATGAATTTTACTGCTTGCCGCAAATGAGCACTCCATGCTATGATCCAAGCCATAGACCCCATTCAGTCTCTTATTGGAATCGCAAAGGGAGTTTTAAAAAAAGTTGCATGTGCTTTTATAATTAATAGGCACATAAAACACAATTCAGAACCTGCTGATTGGTTGAATTACAACATTCCAATTCAGCTTTTTTTATTTTTTCTGGTAGAGGTTGATGGCTGCCATCTGCTGTAGAGGGGAACAATACTAGTTAATGTGCAGGTATTGGCTATGTGGGGGATAAATCCTGAATGTTCAAACTGAGCAATATCAGAGAAGTTTCTTTAAAACCCAAACGTTGACTGCACATTTGACATTTTGATTATGAATCTGAACAGATGGCTCGCATTTTAATTTTAGACCAATACAGTGAGATTCCTCAGGATATTCAGGCAAAATAAGGAAACCTTTGTGCATTACTATAAATAGGGGCTCTTTTATCTTAAGTTCTTGTATGTTTATAGGCCCCTTCATTTCATATAAAAAAGGTAATTAACATAAAAAGCAAGCGTTGCTGAGATACCTTTTATTATCGTTCAGACCAGACTTGCTCTGCTTAAAACTGTGTCTTGTTTCTCTCCATGACCTAACATGTTTTTTTCTGTCTGACTGTAGCATAAGCTGTATTTATTAGGCACTGAGGGCCTTCATGTAGCTCTAGAAACTCCACCTAACCTATCTACTAAATAGAGGCTATATGCTGGAACCAGATGACTTATCTGCACATAATTCATAGCTCTAAGGAGCATAGAAGGACATTCAGGAAGTACTAACCATGTCAGACAAAGACTCATTTCACATGAGGATATGTAATTTTGTACACCTGTAATTCTGTAATAATTCATTATAGACTGTGATCTAGAGGTGAGGAACTTCACAACCAACGTTATCAGTTACCTTTTTACTGAGGCCTGTAACGTCTAAGTTACTCCATCTAGAAATGCAGGATTTGTTGCCACTGTACTTTGAAATCATATTATGTCTGTTCAAAGAGACCAATAAAAAATACTTTAGCTATCTTATGTTTTATTTATAAAAAAGCATATTTGCTTCACATAAAACAGGTAAAATCCTCACAAACCTTTAACGCCTCTTGCTCTCTGTTACTCAGAAATAAGGGGCAAGAAATGCTGTTTTCTTGGCTAGGAGGAAGCTGTTATCAATATGCACTGCCCCTAGGAATTTTACATGAATATTGGACATGAGTTTGAAGGAAAAGAAAATAAGCTTCCAAAAATCAAAGAATGGTCTCAAGCTTCCATCTACCTCTCCAATGAACCATATGGTGCCACTCACAGGCAAACAAGCCCTTACTTACGATTTCTATGTATCCTGTATACTAGTTCAGGCTGTAATAGGGGGAAATTATCCCAAAATGTATAATAGTATCTAGAGATATATTGATAGGGCAATTATAAATAAAATGGGGTGGCAGAGCATCAGCAGTCTTCAGCCTTTTTCCTGAATACAGTACATAACTCTTCATTAACCAATACAAGTAAAAAAGCAGAAATGGATACTGAAGAATTGCAGGACATGATAATCCCAAGTGAGTGTATGATCAAATGTTCATGTAGAATTCTCACTGGGAACAGAGAAGAACATACCAAATTTATATAAATACTTTAAACATATACTGTACCAAGTCCGAATGACAGCATCAGAGCTTGAGTTGCTTTTACACATTATTGTCCCCCACGAACATGGTGTTAGGTAAATGCATCTGGAGCTTGAATGGGTCAGTTTGTATTATTCTATTAATGTGAGTGCAATGATAACAACTGATACAGGTGCCGGTTGTTTTATTAGCTCGAGCACTGGGTGCCAAAGATGGATGTGGCTTCATTAAGAATCCTTCACTTGTATGCTTGTGGGCTGCCACTGCTTGATTCTTCTGTCAAGTAATGTTCTTGCCAATCAATCTTAGAAATGGCTTTTTAGACACAATCAGTAATAGTCAACAATACCAGTACATCATATGATAAAAATATTTGTATTTTGTAATATGTGGAAATGCATTGTTTTTCCTTCGATTGCTAAAATCATAATTGCAAGTTATATATTTGTTTGTATTTAATGATATTGACTCCAGGGCCGACAGGGTTGCGCTGAAGCCCCAAATGGTACGTGACCCTGCAGTAATGGAGAGAGTCGAGTAATAGTAACACCAGTTCCACCAACCCCTACCCTAGGCATCCTGCTAGGCCGTCACTGCAAGCCACACTTCCTCAATCTCAGCTCTCTGATACGATGTCATTTATCTGTGAATATACATAGCGTGTGAGGACCTTGAGGGAGCAGGTGTGCTGGCAAGGTAAGTTGCGTGCGTAAGTGTAAATAATTATGTTACGGTATATGTATATGTTCGTATATGTGTGTGCAAGTATGTTATTGTCTATGTATGTTACTATGGTCGTGTGAGTATGATACTGTGTGTGTGTTGGTATGTTACTGTATGTGTATTAGTATGTCAGTGTGTGCGAAAATATGTTACTGTATGTGTGTAGGTATGTTAGTGTGTGTATGTGAGTGTCACCATTAAGACAATAGGAGCTGGACAGAGACAGGATCCAACTGGAACCGGGTAACAGGAGCGGCCTGATCAATGTCAGGAATGAGAACAATGGTAGCAAAAGCCAATAACTCGAACAAGGTGACAGGGCAAGCCAGGTCAGAGACAAGGAGCAAAAGAGTCGAAGCCAAATCAGAAATCTGTATGAAGGTCTCTGGATAAGTCGGATTAGAACCGAGAATTAGAGGCATCTGAGCCAAATCTAGTTGTTAAATCTAATAAAAATCAAACAGAACCTGGTGTATACAAATGTTTCTGGTTCAGCCAATCTTGAGGCAAATGTCTTAAAGAAAAAAACATAAACACAACCAATAGTGCATGACAGTCCAAATTAGTATTGCTTCCCAGGTGTTGAATACACTTACAAAAGAGAAGGTAATGAAAAGCTCTTCTGAAATTATGCCTCGAATCTCCAGGTGCCTCCAGACTTATGACGGCGGATGCTCAATGGAAGAAAGGGAACAATATCCTCGATATAGAAATCTTCCATTTTATTTCGGTATCAATGTTAAAATGAATTTCTAAAAGCAATAAATAGAATGCAGTTTGGAACGCTACACGTTTCGCTTGCTCAGAGCTTCGACCAGACGTCCTGTTCATCCGTATCTCATTTCTGAAATGCACTGTTCTCCTTTCTCTTCCGTGTACGTCATCATCTCATGAGACAAGTCCATATTGCAGGATTTTGTTTCCTTAGTCCTCTCCGTATCTCATAGTTGGTCTTTCTTTGTTAGACGACATAATCCTTTGGCAACAGTGTTTATGGAGGTATGCTCTAAAGAGAAAGACGTTTTTTACATATGATAATAGGCAAAGATTATATTAGTTTAAAAATAGGTTCTTCATTTCAATAAATATTGTGTGAATTTTTAAACTATAATCATATTTTTCTGGAAGTTTGCTGTGCATTGTTTTATATGTGGATGTGGAAACCACACGAATAAGGTGCAGCTGATGTTGTGGGTAGGCGCAGGAAAAGTCACCTTTTTTGTGTTAAAAAAGAAAAATTGGTTCAGCACTCAACTCCCAGGAAGCTGGGTGCTAGCTGGAAAAAAGGGACAGCATAAACCCTCTTGAAGTATAGGAACACAGAAAAGAATCCCAGCACTCCAAACAGCTTCCAATCCTTAGGTTACTTTATTCAGAGAAAGCAAAAGAAAAAAAGCAACGTTTCGGCCAAACAGGGCCTTTTTTTTGTGTACCATTGTGTATTATTTGTATCCTTATATATCTGGCTTCCGGGATTGCTATAGGTCACCAAGGGCAGGGAGATGCAAAACTGGGTGCCCCATTGTCATTTGCGTGTGCACTGTATCCTTGTGTTTGTTCACACAATGTCCTACGGTCACGCGAACCGCAAGGTAGGCTAAGATTGGCCTTGTGGAATTTTACAGGTAATATGGAGGAGTTGGACTGTAATTTCAAAATCCTCACTTGAACTGAGGGCAATAATGTGGCGCTTGCGGTGACATCCTCTCCCTGATCCTTCAATTGCCCTCTCCCCGATTGGAGGATCAGGGAGAGGATGTCACAACAAGTGCCGTCATTTTGGCAGAGGTTCCCGCCAAGTTATGTCCGTGGAGATGCAGACGAAGATAGACAATAGCAGACTGAAGATAGAAGAGAAGGGAGACGATAGAAAAAAGAAGATGCAGAACCGTAAGTAGTTGGCAGAAGTGGAAGTGGACAGCAGAGAAGGTTGAAAAACATTTAAAGAGCGTGAGAGAGAGTGAATGAGAGTGTAAAAGAGTGAATGTGGGCACTGGGCAACAAATTTCGTTCCCAAATTAAAAACGACCCCAAATTTTCAGCCTAACCAAATGGGCAGCGAATGAAATTTGTTGACCAAAAGTGAACCAAATAATTTGAATTTTTTTTGCCCAAATTGCACATGTTTACCAGGGAGCAATTCAATAGGAGGTAGTAATACAGCTTTCTTTTTTATCAAACATGTCTTGATACTAACAATAAGCACTGGGCAATGAGGAAGAGGAACAGAGGAAATAGACGTTGATTTGACATTTCATTTTCTGTAGGCAGCACAACACACATGAACGACCCCAGGATTTGATATCACCCGTCTGCCAAATGATCGAAGGATTGAGCCTCTGCAGTCAGGGGAGGGCCAGAGTGATAGTGCTAGGAGATGAAGCATCTAGGAGATGAAGCAGATGTGGCAGTCCACCACAGAGGTGTAAAGGAGTGACTTGCTGAGTAATGGTAGCTGGGTGTAATAGGTGACATCAATAGCAGATATTGCAATAGGCAGAAAACACTTTGAAGTGGGGTATCTTATGGATGGAAACAAGATAGGTCAATGAAAGAGCTTGCAGCTTCAGAGGAAAGCATGGTGGATGTAGAGACTTTAATACTGTTTCACTGGTTAATAAATAAATACCATTCCATTCGATAATAATGAAGTTGTTAATCTCTTCCAGTAGGGGGAGCAGCCAGATGCTGACCCAGATAAGACTTCCTTACTTGGCCTGGGTGCATTAGTTTTCCACCTTATTAGGATAGGATCCGGCCAAATGACTCTACTGGCAACAGTATGGTCAAAGACCCTCCAAACTTCTGCAGGCCTTTTCTGCCAACAATTATTTGGTATTTCTCAATCTAATGAGTTCCTCGGAGGAAGAAGCAGGAACAGATGGAACCAATTACACTGTGGATTGAGGAGACTGAGAGTAGACTCTTACAATGCTTTAGGCCTTCTGTGTCTGTCTTTCTTTCATTCTACTGTCTAGCTTTAGAAACATCAATACAAACTTTTCGAATTCCTTTGGGTGGTCTCTGGTAGACAGTTAGAGTTAATACAGGATAAGCAGCCAGACACAGCCGGTATGGCATATTAAATGGGTAATCATCAGCCAGGAGCAAAATCTCCAGTGACGTCCTCTCCACTGATTGGAGGATTGAGGAGAGGACGGCATTATAAGCATCATCATTCTGATTTAAGTTCAAGTTAGGGTAAAATTACAGCACTTTCTGTGAAGTGCTCTCCCCCAATAGGAGGATCGAGGAACAGGACGCCAACATTGTGATGGAGGTTCCTGCCAGGTTATGACACATACGGATGTCATGACTGATAAAATGCCACCCCCCACCCCAGCATTCAGCTGAAGGGCTGCAGAAGACTTTTTAATAATTATATTGTTAATGCTTTTAATGTGTAAAAGAAAGGGCAGGGCTGTTGTAGCTCATTGGGACCACATAATTTAATTTGAAAAGGGGCATGGGTTGGCAGATGGCTTTTTTTATCTTGTATTTCTACAAAAAGTCTCCTTGACACTTCCTTTTAGAAGAAATATTCATTTTTAAATATTAATTAACACTTAATAAAAAGCCGATAATTGCATTCTAATGTAAAACTAATTCTCTTTCTTCAGTCAACAAAGAAACCACAATTTTTATCTATCTAGTTAAAAATATACGATGCAAATGGGAGCCTTGGGTTTTCATGGAAACAGGAACAGATTTGGGACCCCTTCTGATACCCAAATTATTTGGATTTAAAACCGAGACTTTTGGCTCATTGCACGTCTCTAGTATATATGCCTTAACAGGTCAGATTTCACCACAAGTAAGCGTAGTGGCCCTTTATATAATTTTAATTAACTTGCTCCTGATTCTTTTTTAGTACTTAATATAAAGAAGTTTTTAATGTTTTTTTCCATGTATCCCCATCTGTGTTTTGCTTTTCCTACGGTTTCAACCACATGAGCAAAGGATTTAGACATAACAGGTAGAATTCAACTTCATTAAAGTCCTCGAAGCTGTGGTTTTGTTTTCGTAACACGTAAAGTTATTTTACAGCACATGAGTCTTATGCGAAAAAAAGAGATGTGTTTGCCAAGGTAAATCGAGACAGCTTTTGCTGATCTAATAAGTTGCTTTCTGGATCTGCCAATAATAAATCAATACGCCTGAGCTTACAAAACAATCAAGTGGAAGTATTTGGGTAGACAATGATACCCTTTTTTAACCTCCGAGTACATTACTGTAAACTGATGGATTTCAATGAAAGCCAGCTGCCATACCTCTGAAACATCTATTATCCATGGAAGAAGGAGCAACCATAATGTGGAAACAATTAAGCAATAGGTGGACCTCATTCCATAGCTAAGTAAATGCCACTGTGTATAACATTCTAGCTGAGAAATATGTTTCTAGTTGTGGCTCGGTTTCAAATTCTAAATTTTAAAGGTGATGTTAAACTATTTTAAAACAAATTACCTTTGGTTTTTTCCTTTACCACATTTTTATTTTAAATTGGCCCTGATGAAATTCTCATTTTAAAACTAAAATAAGAAGTAGTTCAACTGTGTTGGTACTTAGGCGGTATGTTTGTTGTGAAAGGGCTTGGAGATTATGGTTCACTATAATAAGGTGCTTACTAACTAAAATCTGAGTTTGAGGTTAAAACTGAATATATTGAAAGGCCAGCAAGACTGTATTTCGGATTTCTGGGCTTGTGGGATTTGTGTTCCTTGTTTGATAGCACTTGCAGGTCTAATGCTAGCAAGGCAGGAATGTCCTCCAAGTTCAGCTCATGCCAAGTTTTCCCTAAAAGCAACCTGATTGTCAATTGAGAGTCAACCTACCGTATATTGTGGAGGAGGTAGCTGCTGCTACCATAAAGCCAAACTTGACATCTCCCTAGGCTACCAGCCTTGTAGAAAACAAAGCATTGAGGTTCTCTGTTAGCAAGCTTTTACATAAGGGGGTGCCAGAAGCACAGCTCCCCTGGGGTGTTAGAAACTTTAGGGAAGACCTTATGGGGGACAATGCCTCTGTTCACTATTTTAAGTTATTCCAGGAAGAGTCAGTTGCTGAAGCTTTTGCTCCACGGACAACCCTGGTATTAGCATATGGGCATACCTAGGAACTTCCCAGGGAAGGCTATGCAGAGCTCTCCCTCTTCTAGGGGGTGGCTTCATGCATGAGTTGGGGAAGCTATGTGTAGGGTCAGTGCTATGGAAAGCAGGTGGTGGACTTCTTAGGACAACTGGAGTAATAAGGTCCAGAATTTTGAAGCACTATATATTATACAATTGGATATTTTCCATTGGACAAAATGTGAATGTAGTATAGTATAGTTAGTATAGCCCCAAAAAAGCCTTTAGTGGGAAAGAACTAGGCAGGAAGCATGGGAGAGTTGGGAGGGAAAGAAGTTGACCCAGAAAAGCAGAAACTCTGCCTGACAAGCTCTTAGGTATGCATATGGGGCCTATTCACCAGGTTGTCACCATAGACTAACATAAACAGTTTCACTTAATTTAAATATCCTCAATATCCCCAATTTTGCACTACTAATCTTTTTCTAGATTTTCTTGCAAAACTGTATTATTGCAGAAACATCTACAAACATTAGATACATTTTTATAAGTCTATTACAACTTCAGATATAATATTGCTTGGGTTGGGCTGCTCTGCTCCAGTGATGATAATCAATTTATTAAAGTGTTTCATATCCTGAAGTAAAATGTAAAATATTGAACATCTTACTCTTTTCTTGGTTTTAAACATTTAAATGTTGCTTAGATTATTAAAAACGACAAAGAATATTTAGATCTCATGTATGAAAGTAACACTAGAGGGTAATCATTTGCAAGTGTCTGTGTGCAGCAGAATCCTGAAATGAAATGTTTTAAGTGAATTACACAAATCTATTAAAATGTGGTAGGAAATATTGACTTTAATTTTTGTCATGCTGACCAATAGCTTTATGGTTTGCATTTAAGCGTGTTTGATATAAGATGTGAGCTTATGAAGGAGTGGTGAGCAAATGCATTTAATATTGTTTTAATTCTTATTTAAATTTTAGTATTCATACGATACTGGTGTGATGCTCAGTGTGCAGGTCCATACAATTTGGTTGTAAGCACTAAAGGCACTGAAATGACTGATTGGGATGGGGGCTGGAAGGATTATTAACTAGTAATTGCAGTAGATCGTTGCAATGAACAGCAAGCGCCCTGTGATCCCTGTAATTTTACTTTCCTGTTTAGTAACATATTTGACTGTGGGACTATATTTCTAATGTGCTGTGAAGAACCCGTAGACCCAATGGGGATTTTCAGAAGGGTCAGGGTCATACCATGTTGACATCCCACTTGCCTTTAGGGAAGGCAGGGGTAGCAGATTTAACTAGATCACTGTCCAAAGCCAGTTACCTGCCTATCTCAAGCTAGGCAGTGATCTATGTGGGACCTTCAGTGTGAGATCACAAATGCCTTCATTTTGACAGTCCGGGTTGACTATGATAAGGGCCACATAAAAAGATCTGGCTACCCTGCTGTTAACATTCCATGGAAAGCAGGTGGTGGACTTCTTAGGACAACTGGAGTAATAAGGTCCAGAATTTTGAAGCACTATATATTATACAATTGGATATTTTCCATTGGACAAAATGTGAATGTAGTATAGTTTTGTGTCAACTACTTAACTTACCATGTTGGAATCCCAGTGAAAAGGCTAGAATGAACTAAAAATCCACAATAACGTGAAATAATCATAATAGTGTAAAACATCCTCTGGGGAGAATTTCATTAGCCCATCATATTGTTCCTCATTTAGTAATGATTCTATTTTTACTTTTTCAGTAATGTGTTATAATCGCTGTTTTTTATATAAAATAATGTATAAGTATGCGACTGTGACTCTTCTTAATTCCATACCCATAGCCCTGCCTCTAATGACACACTTTAAAACAAAAGGGTCTCCATATTGACTTTTGAAATGCTGGGAGGTAAGCTTTGCATGTACAGTGTCAAGAAGAAGAATGTTTGAGACCTCAGTAATGTGATCTATATATACGAAGGTATATTACAAGAATTTACTTCGGCGGTAAGCTGTGGTATAAACAGTTCACCTTTTTTGATTGAGCATGGTGCTGTAAACAGAAGCCTTGTGAGAGAAGTGGAACATTATATTGTTTACACAATTTTATATTTCATCAAAGCAAAGCAATTACTCCTAAAAAGGTTCAATATTCTTGTGTTTATGTTTTGTACAATTTGTCTGTGTAATGCTTGTCTTCGAGAACATCTGCTAGAATCATGTCAAAATATATATATAATGTAAAAAAACGGGAGGAATTCAAATACTGATGATTTATGCATATACTAATTTATGACAGTTGAAATTTTGCTTTTTTATTCCATCAGATTCTGAAAGCTATGCCCACAAGTATATATAAATGCAAACACATATATCCTGCCCCCACTTACCTCAGTGCAGCCCAGGTCAGAAGGGCCCTTTCTAAACAATTTTATACCTGTACGAGGAGACAGGAAGAAGGGGTTGCATGGGTCATACTGGGCCCCCTAGAGGCACAGGTCCGGTCGCAGCTGCCCTGTAGTTTTGCCAGTGCCATATGGTTGGGCAGCCCATTCTGACACACAGGTGCCTCATTAATGGTGTTCAGAGAAGGATTTGAATTGCAAATGCAGTCCCACTGATTCAGCTCCTTGGTAAGCAATATATACATGTAAAATGAGGTAGGATTTGCCAAAATTGGGGTACTTTGATATAGTGACGGGCTAAGCAATATATGGCCATATAGTGTGTTGGAATTTCCAATATTTATTCCTTAAATATGTGCTTTTTGAATGGTATTACCTGGGTATGTACTGAATTCTTACTTTGTTTTAGCACACAATAAAGCCTGAGGTCCATGTGGTTGCATATCACAGCAATTTTTTTATTGAGAGGTACACTGAGCCCCTATTGTTGTTGGAGCTGGTTAGAGCGAGGATCACATCTTGTGACCCTCCATTACACTTTTTAAATGTTTTCCTTACTAGCACAGCATGTGAGTGGCAAGTGAGTAAATTCCTATACTTCCAGAATAAGCTAGGCTGATTTTTGTTATTTTAATTGATTGAAGGATTTTGAAAGTTAGGTTTCTGTCCACTAGGATTTTTATCATGAGGGTAGCCTTTGCAGAGGTGCATTGCATTGTCCTAATTTTCCCTGCCTCTCCTAATGGCTTGTCTTGGAAAAGATATTTAGTATAATAGTGTACTTTACTTTTTGCTTTTGTTGAGTTAATATATTGGCATTTTCACCAGCCTATGTGTCAGAAATAGTGTATATGTATCAACCCTCTAATCTTCTTTCATGAAGGTAAGGAGGCAAAACAAGATATGTAGAGGAACATGGTCATAACACACAGATATATCAATAGGCAAGTCCTAGTTAAAACCAAAATTAAAGAACTATAGAAATTACAATAAAGGAGAATCTGCTTAGCTGTTACTGCTACAAGAAAACATAGACACAGTAGTACAGCGCCCATGCAATGCTTTTGCTTGGGCTGTTAAACTATAATGCACAGGGACACATGAAGTTTTGAGTTTAAACTCAATTAAAGCATCAGAGCATCTACCCCAAAATACATTGTAGTCTGAGAACTGGGTGCTGTTTAGAGAAGTATGTGTAAAAAGTGAGAAAACCAGTAGGAGGAATAGAACAGTAAACAGATAAAGTAATTAGCTATAATGACTTTCCTGTTTTGTCTGGAATCACAGCTGCAGCCCTTATACAACACTCTCCGGGTGTTGAAGAATTTCAGCAAAAGGTTCGATAGGGGGCGCTCGTGTATTCCGTTCCGTATAAATGAAATGAAATAAAAATAAAAAAGAAAGATAAATAGTGCAGGTGTACCAAAATTTGATGTGCCCTGCGTATTGCAGATTATACACTCACAGTGTTTTTGTGTCGTTCAATGCGTCACAGAGGTACTCTCAGGGTCCACGTATGGGGTATATATCAAAGAAAGAAACAAGAGAGGAACCAATAGTGTATATTGTATATATATCGCTAGAGGCGCAACAAGTGGAGTTATACTTACACTAACACAAGTGTAAAGGTGCCCGTAGTAGCAGTAGTTCTGGTCACATCCGTATCCTCCTCTGTTTGATGAATCGGATGATAAATATTGGTGGGTGTGTGGTGTGTCAAACAGCCACTGTCCACATGAGAGGTATGGTAAAAAGTATATTTATTCCAAAGTAATAATGAGCTGGATCTATAACAGATGCAGCTTAAAAATAGACAGATAAAATAAATAAAATGAATAAAAAGCACTAGTACAAATAAAAAATGATAGAATAAGTCCAAAAAGTCACTCAACGCGTTTCGCCATAAAAGGCTTCATCAGGAGTATTTTCTGCTCGTATGAGCGGGTCCTTTTAAGGTATTCGGCGCTATCTGCTGTCTGTGTTTGGCGTCTGACGTCAGGACGGTGGTTACTTCCGGGTTTCTTCCTTCGCCTACATGTAGAGGTCGCTGTTTTCAGTGTCGCCTATTTCTCCATCAGAGGTTGCGTTTTGCCGTAGGATAGGAGGTAAGTGAAGAAACAGTGTTTGTATCTTAATGTTAATGTATTTTCTCTTTTCAGGTGGCAAGATGAGGAACAATACAGCAAGAGTGATAAGGTCAATTTACTAGAGTAAATAGACATACTGAACAAGAACAGACTTTTTTAGACAGGGAGCCATCCCGAAAGGGTGGCACAAAGAGAAAAGATACCCCCCCACGGAGGGAAGCGATAGAGCTAAGGAACAGGTACATTCCTTTAGAGCAGAGCCCGTGGAAAAAGAGGAAATACCAAAAAGATCAAGAGGTCAGAGGGGCAGAGGAAAGGAGAGCAAACCCCAACAGATACTAACACCTGAGGAAGAAGTCATTATCAATATATCCCAGATACAATTACAACAAAATGAGATCTGTCTCCTTAGGAAGGGTTTGAAATTTGCCCCCGCCAAAGGACCCAACCAGTTTGAACTTTTTTTAGACGCACAAAAATATTTAAGAAAACTCACCATTAAAAGATTCTTCTGTAAACCAGAAAAATCCACAGGAACACGTGTTGAACCTGTAGACACCATAGACAACTCCATCCATACCGGATTTGCACATACAGACCTCAAACCCAAATCGAATTTTTTCCTTATTGTGAAAAAAGCGAACATATTGGTGTGTTCACTGATCTAAATTTGAGGGATATAGAAAAATTAACCCCAAAACACAAATCATTCAATTTAAGTAAAGAGAAACAACTCGCCATACGCAGAGACACAATATAGTAGTGAAACAAGCGGATAAAGGGGGTGCCATAGTAGTTATGGACAGGGCATATTATATTAAAGAGGCAAACAGAATACTGGGAGACACTACGACATATAAAGTTCTCAATCAAGACCCCACAAATGACTTCAGCACAGTATTGTACGGCATATTGGAGGAGGGCTTAAACTCCGGAGTTCTAAATAAAAAAGAATACTCTTACTTAAAGACAGAACATCCGAAAATTCCTGTGTTCTACTTCTTACCTAAAATTCATAAAGATCTTAAGGAACCTCCAGGGAGACCCATAATTAGTGGTCTGGACTCCCTCACTTGCAATACGTCCGAATATGTAGACCATTTCTTACAAAAATATGTACCTAACACCCCAGCTTTTCTAAAAGACACTACGCACCTATTAAATAGGATATTCAGTGGTCACCTGGGTGGCTATGGGCCACCATGGATGTTTCATCACTTTACACTGTTATAAATCACACACAGGGAATCGACGCAATTGACAACACACTCTCCAGGGACAGCAATATGGACCCTAGGCAGAAATCTTTTATTTTAGAATGAATAGAACATATTCTCAAATATAACTACTTTTGGTTCAAGGACACATTTTATCTACAACTATGTGGTACCGCTATGGGCACTAGGTTTGCACGCAGCTACGCCAATCTTTTTGTAGCTGAGTGGGAAGATCAATCATTTTGGAATAATAATCCATTTGGTGCAGACCTGGTGCTCTGGAAAAGGTACATAGATGACATTCTTATCATTTGGAAAGGGACGGAGGATAGAGTACAAAAATTTATAAAACATATAAACAATAATGATTTTAATCTTAAATTTACTTCTAATATCCAAGCTACACAAATCGAATTCTTGGATGTAGAATTTTTGTGGAGAACAACCATATTCTATCAAGGAACTACACAAAACCCACGGATAGGAATGGTTATATCCATTATACTAGCTGCCACCATCCACAGTGGCTTAAGAATATTCCTAAGGGTCCATACACACGGATAAGAAGAAATTGTTCAAAAGACGAGATGAAATACCTAAAAAATTTATTGATAAACAATATCCGCTAGAAACTCTAAAAAGCAGCCTACAACATGCCCAAGGAATAGATAGGCAAAATCTACTTTTAGCCAAGAATAAACAACCCGATACGAAGAAAGACTATAGTTTTTCCTTCTTCACAAAATATAATACACACGCAAATCAGATTAAAAGAATATTTAATAGACATTGGCACATACTAAAAAATGACGAGATCCTGGGAAAAGTCCTACCGGACAAACCCCAAATTATCTTAACAGGTTCCCTGAAAACCATGCTTGCGCCCAGTGTACTCTCTAAACTAAAGCCAGATATAACTCCACATACATTTTTAGGTAAAAAAACGAACGGTTTCCACAAGTGTGGACACTGCAAAATGTGCGGTCCACTTCCCAAAAAGACCGACCACTTCATAGGACACAAAACAGGCTTAACGTATACCATCAAGCACTTTATTAATTGCTCTACTAAAAATGTTGTATATTTACTTCAATGCGGCTGTGGCTTACAATATGTAGGGATGACAACCAAGCCCCTTAAAGAGAGAATTTTAGAACATTTGGGCAACATAAGAAACAAAAACCTCAAACACAGTGTCCCGAGACACTGCAATACATGCCCATTTTTTTCACGAGATACTTTTAAAATTATTGGTATAGATTGGGTCCCCAAAAACTGGAGAGGGGGCAACACCACGGAGAACCTCATAAAAAAAGAAACAGAATGGATCTTTAAATTAAAAACCTTCAAAAGTGGGGGACTAAACATGGAATTGGAGATTCTGGTACATATTTAGAAAGTAATACTTACACCCACCAGTATCCATTCACCCCTATAACACCACACACATAATCACCATCATTTGGTTAAAAGAGTTTATTGTATTCCATTTTAATTAACTTTATTATCATCCATTGTATATATTTTATTTACATGATAATGCAGAAGGTCTCATTCATTTTTTCACATGATCATTGTGAAGAACCATGTCTGATCTTCACTGTTATTATATTTATGTGTACCCTGTTTGAATGAGGCTGCGGCTCCAGCCTTCAGATCCTATCTGGCTGGGGCTCTTAATCAGCCAGCACAGCCCTGTCTGCCCAGACGGCACCCGCACTACAGGGGGGATAACACAGGTGGGGGAAACCCATTGTATCCCTTAATCCCCTCACCTGATACATCCCCTGTATACCGATGGGATTTGTGAGGGGATGTGGCTGATGGGATTGGGGGTTGGGTTCGGTGCACAGTGAATGGAGATTGTATATAAGTTCTGTGTGTTTGTAATGAAGAGAGTTCTGTTTTAACCTCAAAGCATTAAGTCCTGTCTCATGATTGAGGGAAGTGCTGGTCTGTGACTGCTTTCTTCGGACAGCCACAGCGTGTCCGCTTACTGGGAGAGGGAAGGAGCTGATGGGCGGATGTGTCCAGTCTGGGGCACAGGACGATCCGTCACAATCATCATCTCCAGCAACGTTTCCAGACCCCTTGACTATGCCTTAAATACATTTTAGAGTACTCCCCACTGATATCCTAGATACACATATTTCATACGTATATATACAATACTGGACATGTTCCACGTTTGTCCCTTTCTTGTGGCCTTGACCCTCTGGCGTTGTTCCTGTGCACAGCGGGCCTCCTGTCATCCCGTGGGCAGGTTCTTTTTCCTCCTCATGCCGTTCGTATACCGGTGTGCCGTTCTGGTTCTCGGCTCTGTGTCCCCCCACCCCCCCGTGTGTGTTGGTCGGCATATTTATAACCGCATCGGTCCTATTTTATTGTCTGCCTACCCCCCCCCCACACACACACGGTGAACGTACCCCACACACCGGCATAGACACCGGTTCCACCACGGTCCCTCCAGCTTCGTTTCACTCTTGCTTTATTGTTCCTCATCTTGCCACCTGTAAAGAGAAAATACATTAACATTAAGATACAAACACTGTTTCTTCACTTACCTCCTATCCTACGGCAAAACGCAACCTCTGATGGAGAAATCGGCCACACTGAAAACAGCGACCTCTACATGTACGCGAAGGAAGAAACCCGGAAGTAACCACCGTCCTGACGTCAGACGCCAAACACAGACAGCAGATGGTGCCGAACAGTTTAAAAGGACCCGCTCATACGAGCAGAAAATACTCCTGATGAAGCCTTTTATGGCGAAACGCGTTGAGTGACTTTTTCGACTTATTCTATCATTTTTTATTTGTACTAGTGCTTTTTATTCATTTTATTTATTTTATCTGTCTATTTTTAAGCTGCATCTGTTATAGATCCAGCTCATTATTACTTTGGAATAAATATACTTTTTACCATACCTCTCATGTGGACAGTGGCTGTTTGACACACCACACACCCACCAATATTTATCATCCGATTCATCAAACAGAGGAGGATACGGATGTGACCAGAACGTCACCAGCTACTACGGGCACCTTTACACTTGTGTTAGTGTAAGTATAACTCCACTTGTTGCGCCTCTAGCGATATATACAATATACACTATTGGTTCCTCTCTTGTTTCTTTCTTTGATATATACCCCATACGTGGACCCTGAGAGTACCCCTGTGACGCATTGAACGACACAAAAACACTGTGAGTGTATAATCTGCAATACGCAGGGCACATCAAATTTTGGTACACCTGCACTATTTATCTTTCTTTTTTATTTTTATTTCATTTCATTTATACGGAAAGGAATACACGAGCGCCCCCTATCGAACCTTTTGCTGTTTAGAGAATACAGTGTGTGGGTTAGGGGAACTGTTCTTTGCAGATCCCACCATCCTGCCCCAGTGAGGTTCATTCAGGATGGTTTTAGAGGACTAATTGTGTCTTTTACAAATATTGTAGTTCTCATACCATTTGCCGTGTTAAAGAATAGCTGTTTATGAGAAACAATGACAAAAAGGTGTTTAGATAACAAAATAGTTACACACATCTGTTAGAGAGGGCAAAATCTACCCTGCCCCATTTGTCACTGAACCTTAGCTGACGCCTGATCTAACTTGACTAAAGTACACAATATTTCTAAAGATATTTGGATCTAATATCCTGCTCATATCTGATGTCTGATTTATTTTAATACACTCAACCAACAAAAACACATATTTACATCTGATCTGTGCTGTTGTGGACGGATTATTTGAAATCTACTTCCATGAAGAACTCAACATTTCTTCATTGTGGTGGACAAAGAAAAGATCCAAGTGCAATTTTTGGGAAATATCAGTTTACAACATCTGCTGCAATATCAAAATATGCATTTCATATTGACACACAATACTTCCCTGGAATTTTTTAAAAAAGATGCCAAAAGACTGTTTAGTGTAAGTGCTTGAAAATAGCTTTTTCAGATGGTAGGGATGCAATTCCAAAATACGTAGTGCTTAAACTTACACCCATGCACCCAGTAGACATTCCATGTAGTCTGTTACAAACACTTACAAGCTTTGTAGACTGATATTTAAAAACACAGTGCATTTTTATTTTAAATAAAGTATTTCCTATATTATATTTAAATACTACATTTAAATATAGTATTTCCTTCATCCCATGTTGACTGAGATAGCAGAGCACACTTTCTTTTATTTATCATTCATATCTAGATTTCTGTAGCACTGCTGTATTGATAGAATTTAAAGAACCTCTATACCTTGGCATATGCCAATACCTTCCATCCTGAGGACTTCTGTAGAGTATGAAAGTAATGCCAAAAAGGCATAGATGTCCAGTATTGCACAAACCTGCTTATTTAACAAATGTTTGATTATTGTCACAGTGATTTTTGCTTCATTGATTGCTCATGCTAAACACGATATGTTTTAGTCATCAACAACATTTATTTAGCGTGCTTTCTGTAGCTGCTTTCACTATTTGTCTACTGTGTGTGTGCGCAAGTATTGGGAAAATCCCCAGCCATTAAGCCAAACGAGGTGAGGCCATTTGGCTGTGCAGAGTGTTTCACACTGAAAAACTCTATAGAACGAGTAGCTGCTAGGACTGTTAAATATAAGTAAACCAGCCCTATAAAAATGCAATTTTTCTTAATTTAGTTATTGGCTACCCACCATATATGCCTGCACCACCAGCTCTCACAAGGTAAATTTGACTTGTACTTTCACTAGGAGGTCTTGCCTCAAATTCTCAGCTGCTAAAACCAGATACCTGACCCATGGGACTGCAATGTCTGGAGTAGGTAAAGTCTAATAAATGTTACTCTTATTTATAGTCCCATTTTCCTAGAAACAGTGATCCAGTCTGAATAGCCCACATCATCAGCATTTTATTCAATCCCCATTAGAAGCTCAGTACAATACAAAACCTCTATAGCCAAAACTGGACATTATTGTAAATTAATAAGATGGAACTTGAAACGGCTTTTGGTTCGGTCACCACTGCCAAGTGTTAATTATCATGACATCAATCCCTTCTTTTCTCCCAAAACCACAATGTTGGAGAGACGTCTATTGCTGAAGTACGTTAATCCAATTGGTGGCCGAGGGCCAACAAGGCACTGTTCCTTTCAAATGTCAGAACTGCTGTACATACCATGTTAGAGGAAAAAAAGGCCTTAGTCTAACAAAAGAGAACCAACTAAAATAAACAGGAAAATCTGCATCCTGCCAAGTTCAGGAAATCTGTTTTTTCTTTTTTTCTTCAAATAATATGGCTGGTGTTATCTGCATTACTTTTCATATGGAAGATTGCATACAATGGATGTGGTTTTCTGTGTGAGTATCATCATTGTTTGTCCTTGAAAAGGAGATGATGTGATCAGCGCAGGAAGAATGTGATTATAGACATTGTTTATACACAATCAGAATGAGAATAGTTCTTTGTATTTGCAAACCCTTACAGTGCCTGGCGGGTAAAAATACCATGCAGAACATTGCACAGTCATTCTGCAAGTCTCTCATCAGACACGTAAAGGGTTAAGATATCCATGTGTTAAGTATGTATGCAATAGCTTGGTAACTTGGCTACAGATAAAAGTTTGGTTAAGTTCTTACTGTAGTAAACTAACTAAGCAGTGGAAAGATGTAGAGGATGCACTGGAGTAAAAATATCAGTGTTAG
Source organism: Sceloporus occidentalis (assembly GCA_023333645.1). Lineage (NCBI taxonomy): Eukaryota > Metazoa > Chordata > Lepidosauria > Squamata > Phrynosomatidae > Sceloporus > Sceloporus occidentalis. The sequence goes on along the minus strand of JALMGF010000025.1, from coordinate 444,265 downwards.
TCCAGAGAGGCTCATTTTGGTCTTATTACTACGTAGGATAGCTCATAGATTTGCAATGGGTATATTCTCTTTTTGAAGTTCTCTCAATTTAGTGAGAAGAATTCAATCTTAAAAATAAAATTATAATTTTACTGGACAACCATTTTGCATTATTAATTTGAAATTCTGGGTTCATCCGTCCAAAACCAAGATCTACTTATCCGCCCAGAAGACCAGGAATTGTTAGTTTCTGCTTGCTTTTCTTGAAACATCAAAAAATATGCATACGGCGCAAATGGCCAGTGAGAATCTGCACAAAAACACTTTTTTGTGTGTGGGTTTCCCTTGGTGAGAAAGCACTACTTTTCGTATAGCAACATTTTATTCCCACCTTTTATGTCCACGACCCAACATTAGCTTGCCCTTACATCTGTCTTTGTATCTATTTATGTACCTGAGCCAAAAAAATACAATATGCAGGTATATGTATTTACAAATGTATCTATATAGCATTGAAGCTCTTATCTAGATACACAGTCACGGCCACACGAAAAGTTTTCCCAGGTGTTTCAGAACGCTAAGCTGTTGTGCAATACACACGAATATTGTTGAATATATGTATTGTAAAAAGTGCTGCGTACATTGTTGGTGCTATATAAATAAAAAATAATAATTGTCAATTGATCAGTCGCATAGTACTGTTTGATTAATGACTTACACTCAAATATAACCATTTATGGGATCATCTTTAACTTATTATTAAAAAGTTTAGCTATAGATTCAAATTTAAGATGCTCTAGTCTCAAATTCTATATATCTAAGAAAAATAAACATTCTCAACAAGGCCTCATATTTACCAGGTTATACTTCCATTAAAAGGTCATTATGACGTACAAATGTTTTTTGTTTGAAATTTAAGTTCAAGCAGACAGCATTCAATCACGTCACATGCTGTTTATGCTTATGGTTTTATGAATGATTGCACTACAACTTACACTGATTACCACTAGACACACATGGTTGCGTGTTGTGTATGTTTTGCTACATACACAGACTCGATTCACCTTCCATCAGTGGCTCCCTGTAAAATTCAGTGACTATAATAAAAAATGCATTTTCTTTTTGTGTACTCTTTCTAAAAAAACCAACAGTAGACAGGTTGGTCAAAGAAGGCTGGCTAAGAGATTAATAATGAGGAATATTGCCAATTGACACATTTTCATGATTAAGAAATATAATGTATCTCCTACATTTATGATCTATGCTTAATCATCACTGGTGATGTGATAAAGTCATATACAACCGACTGGGTCAAGCATGTCTGGTTATTAATCTGCTATCACATTATCATAGACTTTGGTGATGATGGCTGTTTTATGCTCACATGTAAGAAGCATACAAACTTTACACAGATTTGTACATAATAGTGGCTGTTTTTATACCCAAAAAACAAATAAGAACAGTAATTACACCCTTTTTCTAACTTTTTCTAACAGATAAGGACTTTGGTGATGCGTACCATACTCCTACTTCATTGAAATCCTTGAAAGAAGGAGACAGTTATCAAACAATGTGCAATGTCAGTCAGCAGTTGCTAAGGCCAGTAAGGTATTGTCGTGTATAAAAAGGGGCATCAATTCGCGGGATAAAAATATAATTTTGCCTCTGTATAAATCAATGGCCGCACCTTGAATATGCTGTGCAATTTTGGGCACCTATTCTAAAGAAGGATATCATAGCACTAGAAAGGGTGCAGAGGCGGGCTACAAAACTAATAAAAGGAATGGAGCACTATAGTTATGAAGAAAGGTTAACAAATTTAAATCTGTTTAGTTTAGCGAAACATCGCCTCAGAGGGGATATGATAGCATTATATAAATATATTCGGGCCAATACAAACCATTGTGTGGAAATCTGTTCATAAACAGGACTATGCATAGGACACGTGGTCATGAGTTCAGACTGGAAGAAAGGAGATTTAGTCTAAGGCAGAGGAAAGGGTTTTTTACAGTAAGGACAATAAGGATGTAGAATTCTCTGCCTGCAGAGGTAGTTTTATCTGAGTCTGTACAGAAGTTTAATCTGCAACTGGATGGATACCTGGAAAAACATAATATTCGGGGATATAATCTTTAATTATGGGGAAACGGTTTATTGATCCAAGGAGAAATCTGACTGCCATTTTGGGGTCAAGAAGGAATTTTTTCCCTGGTTAGTGCAAAATTGGAAAGAGCCAAACTGGGGTTTTGGCAACAAATTAACAGATATAGGAAAGGCTGAACATGATGGACGCATGTCTATTTTCAGCCTATATAACTATGGAACTATAATATACTTGACTAAAAAATTCAGATAAATAATAACGAAGTTAATAAAAAATGTACAACATAAATGTATGCTGCATTAGTGTGAAAAATAGTACTGTTGTAATCTCAGCACCCAAATCTGTACTTTTTTAATAAAAATGTTCTGAGAACATCTTAATATACAATAGATTAGCATGTAGGCCAAAAGAATAACCAGAAATGGGTGAAGGAATCAGCTGCTCAGAGTAAAACAAAAAGCCTGTGGGCCGAACTTAGTATAAAAACCAGGTACATGTAATGCTTCACTTGAATATTAAATTCATATTTGCATTTTTAGTTCTACTATTGTTCATAAACATTATGGGTAAGGTTAGGCCAGGTTAGATGTCAAATTCTGGAGACATCTTAAAATCAAAGAAGAATGCTTATTAGTACAAGCGGAAAACATTTGCAAGATTATCTTACACATTATATTCAATGGCCAGAAGCCATTTGGAATCCTTATTTCCTAGATTCATTTTTGGCTTGCCTTTCTTCCTCCTTAACCACTTGATCTAAATTAATTGGAATACAATGTAAATAGAAACATAATCCCGGATTATTATTGCAAGCACTATGAAGATTCTTATCAAACAAGCATCTCACAAGGGCACAAATAATAAAGATACATCAGTAGATACTAGATAGTGTTTAATCATGATATCATGTTTTCTTTATCCAATATCAAAGATAAGTATCTCCTAATTGCCTTTTGTTAATGGACATCCAACTGTGATTTCTTTTTTTTTTTATTAGAGAATAAACAGACTTGGTCAATGTTTTATTTTTATTATTAGCCATTTGGGGCCTGGCTATGCTTTTTTTCTGAAAGATTATTTTGGTGCAGTTTCACTTAAACAAACTACTAGGTGTACTATGTAGAATTCTAAGCAAATAGACCTTATCAGATCTGCCATTTATTCTTTAATCATAGAACATCTTTTTGAGTTTTTGAGGCAGCTTTTTGAGTTTTTAAGGCAACAACCCATTATTGTCCGCTTTTGTGTAATTTGTGCTTCTGCAAAGAGAAAGAATAAACCATACTTTACACAATAAAAAAAAATCTGGGAAAGATTTAGGCTTGCAATCGTAATGGATAATGATAGTTATAAATATGTTAAATTCAGCAGAATAGATAAAACTTCATCTTTAAATCATAGAAACACAGAATTTGATGGCAGATAACCATAGGGCCCATCTAGTCTGCCCATTATTTCTTGCTATAAAAACCTCAACTCAAACCTTATTCACTCAATGGTCTTGTCTTATATTCAGGATATCCATATACCTATTTCTTTGTGGCTATAGCAGCCTCCACTCATCTGTGAAGGGTTCCACAAGATTGTGTCTGTGGGAATTTATGCCCATTCAGCATAAGGAGCATTTGTGAGGGCAGGCACTGATGTTGGATGGGCAGGCCTGGCTGGCAATGGTGTGCCAATCATCCCAAAGGTGTTAAATGGGGTTGAGGTCAGGGCTCTGTGCGGGCCAATCAAGTTCCTCCACACCAAATTCATCCAACCATGTCTTTACGGGCTTTGTTTTGTGCACTGGGAACAGTCATGCAGGAACGACAAAGTCCCTTCTTCATACTGGTGCCACAAACCTGGAAGCATTCAATTGTCCTATTGTCTTATTGTGCTGTATCATTAACATTACCCTTTACTAGAACTAAGGGGCCTGGCATAAACCCTGAAAAACAGCCCAAGGCCATTATCCCTTCCCCACCAATTTTTAAAACCGTCACTATGCATTCCAGTAGGCTGCGTTCTCCTGGCATCTGCCAAACCCACATTTGTCCATGAGATTTCTGCTTGAGGCGCGATTCATCACTTCAGAGTCCAGTGGCTGTGGCTGTGCACAACTCCAGCCAATGCATAGCATCGCGCATAGTGCCTCACGGCTTGTGTGCAGCTGCCCGGCCATAGAAACCCCCTTTCATGAAGCTTGTAATGCACACTGCTTGTGCTGATGTGACTTCCAGAGACAGTTTGGATCTCTGTAGTGAGTGATGCTACAGAAGACGGGCAGTTTTTACTTGTTATCGCAGCACGCAGCAGCTCCATCTGTAAGTGTGTGCGGTCTACTGCTTTGTGGCTGAGCTGTTGTTACTTCTTGATGCTTCCACCTCACGATAACAGCACTTACAGTGGATCTGGGCAGATCTAGCAGGGTAGAAATTGCATGCACTGACTTGTGGCAAAGGTGGCATCCTATGACAGTGCCTATAACCCTATGACAAATGTGGTTTTTTTTTTGGCCTTTTGAAATGTTGAAAGGAATGAGTTAATTTAAGGTACTAAACTGTAAATGTAGATTTTGGAAAGCAGCAGGTTTACCATGCTAGGGTTTCCAGGAACATCCTTACTTATTGTGGCAATTTAGTTACCAGAATTATCCCTGGAACTGAATCTTTGTGGTAGACAATTAGCGGCCGGGTTAATGGTTTACAGGGTAAGTTCATTTCGAAAGTTTCCACATGTGCATTTTCAAAGTAGAGCAAGTATGAGTTGTTAAATGTATCAAGAAATATAACATATCATTAATGGAGTCAAAGTTACTATCATTTTTCTTTTTCTACTCTTTTATTTTCAGCCCTTTCAGCTTTGTAATTTTGGTGTCCCATAGTGACACAGCGTCCACAGTTAGTAATTTTCTAGTATTATTTGTTAGTCCTTGGCAAACTGATTGGGAACCATTAAAATATTACTACAATAACAATTTATAAACTATTTCATAAATGCTTTAGTAATGTTACAATTACTAAGGTTTACTTCCTTATTCTGTGTTATTTTTCTGCATAATGCTGTCTGATTGCTAGCATTCACTACTGACATTGGTATTACAGCACCTGAAAAAAAGAAATATTTTTGCTAATAACAGATGCATTGAAATTACCCTGAGTACCAGGCTTTTAGTTTAAAATGTATCTACAAAAGGCAAACATGAAGTACCGTGCTGAAATTGAGATAAAGGCAAATAATGTCTATTGTATAACCCACTTTTAGTATTTTAAAACTTTAGACTTATTATGTATGAAGTAGACAATCAACTCGTTCAGCTGCAATTATATTTCATTTAAGATATATATATATATATAAAAAAAACAAATTAATGAGGAAGTGCGTGACTTAAAAGCCCTTCATTTTTCGTAGTTAAGTCAGCTCAGCTCTTACCATCTAAACTCGAGGTGTATAGAACAATTCCTATAATAACTGCATTTGGATAAAATAGTTATTTTTACATTTGTTGGTAAACCTGGCAATAATATATATATATATATATATATATATATATATATATAGTTGTGTTTGTAGCAATAGACTAGCATTTGAAATAGGCCTTGGCACTTTAAGGACAACTGCCAATAAGTTACATACACGTTGCCACCTGTGGATACATGTGGCTGAATGATACACACTCTTGTGTTTTTGTAACATGCAACCACATGTATCCGGCAGCCACCACAGTGTAAAGGATGAAATCAGCTGCGTTAGAGGTATCATCAGCTATTTGCCTGATGTGTTGATGACTGGTCTGGTATTAGTTATGTGTTATTATGTCAACACCTTTGACCTTTCTGGGTTTCTCAATAAATCAGGGTCTAATGGCAGATGGGAAGATTCTCAGAATCATACAGTTGGGAGCTTACTTCAGTGTTAGAGTTGTGCACTAATTTAATAATATTTGAGTGTTCTAATGGGTGGTTTACACTGGAACATTACAGTCGAAATCCCTGCTTTGATTCAGGTGACTCGGTTTAGAACATCATTATCTCCTGGCAAGTAATAGCTTACAGAAAAACCATTACAAAACCTTTGGTTGTGAATGATTAGCCAGTCACTGTAGCATAACCTTTGTAAAAGGTTATTAACACACAAGGACCAAGAGGATGCTTTCCAGGTATGGCCCCATATATGAACCAATAGCTATGATCTACCACAATGGAGAGAACCAATTTTATAGACTGCAGACCTCATAAACTGAAACTGATTGCCTTTATCAGGGACATGTTGCGGGGGGCACAGGGTAAATTTGAGGGCATTGGAGGAGAGGCTGGAGTATTTCTATGGGGGTGTCTTCAGAATACTGCACCCAGTGACCTCTAAATGGGAGTATATAGGAAAAGGAGCTTGTACTAATTGCACTCAAAAAAAAAACATGATAGAAATCTGAAAACAATAATTTGACATCCAAACAGGACAGCAATTTGTTGAATTGACCCAGAAACCAGACTTACTTGTCATAAACATAAACAACAGTAAATTGTGGTTTTGGTAATGCATGGACGAACTAAATATATGAAAGAAACCAAATGTCAGCCACTGATATAAGTAACATTTCCTTTGCATGCTTGTCTACAATACTCTATACAGCCCAAGGATGTTTAAATACCCCGGGGTTGTTATTTATAGATAGTTTCAGTCTGGCTGCATGAATGATGTCATATATAAAACACAATGACTTCAGCTCTCAATGTCTCATGTTCACAAATCTTTCTAAGCTGATCCCTCAGATAAATCTGCCACAACAAATATTCTATTCCACTGCCAAATCAAAAGGATTTTTTTTCATTTGGATTTTTAAAAAGTAACATTATATCAAATTAAAATAAAAAGTAAAATACATCATTTTTATAATATATAAATAGTTTACCAGATGTCTCCTACCCTCCTTTGAATCACCAACTGTTGTTCAAGACCCATAATCCGTAAACTAAATTTAGCCAGCCAAGTGTTGTCTAAGAGTCATGAGAGTTTCAGTTCCTCAACCCTTAAAGAGCTGCTTGTTGGCTACACCTGGCCTTGGTATACTAGCATTTAGGTGGAAAGTAATATGTTTTTGTGTACTCTTTTGCTAAAATTCCTACGTAATTACACACTTTCTGCTAACAGCTGCCAAATTAATCTTGAAAATGTTTTCATTTAGACCTTCCTGGAAGTCCTTAACGAGACATTTAGAAGGTCGGAGCTATTTGTTAACTTAAATCCTCAGTTTGATTGTTCAGCTGTAAATACAGATGGCTGAATTGAATACAACACCCCCAAGCATTTAAAATATATACCATCCTCCCATTTCTCTAATAGAGTCCCGTTTATCTTTTGATTCGTTGGTGATGTTCTTCAAAAATGAAAGCTAACTCATGGAAAGATAGCGCAGATATCACCATTTGACAGGAGATAAGAATTATTTAGCCCATTTAGTCTGCCCATTTTTCCTAATGTAAGATTTAGGTCTTAATCAGTCCTTGATCATGTCTTAGCTTTATGCCTGTTTAAATTCCTATGCGTGTTTAAATTCCTTTACTGTATTAGCCTATACCACTTCGGATGACGGTCCATTCCATTTATCTAGCACTCTTTTTAGTATTTAAATGTTTCTATCACATCTCCCCTTTCTCTTCTTTCCTCCAAGCTATACATATTAAGCTCCCTTAGTCTTTCATAATCATTTTTATGCTGGTAGCCCTCCTCTGAACTCTCTCCAAAATGTCAATATCCTTCTGGAGATGGGGTCTCCAGAACTGGAGACAGTCCTCTAGGTAAGGTCTGACTAGTGAGAGAACCACTTCATTCTTCCTGTTTCCAATGCCTCTCACTTTACAATGTTTCATTGCATTGTCTGATTACCTTCAAGTCCTCCGAAATAATTCCCCCCTCTCTTCTGTTGCCACTGATGCAATACTCTGCCTTGAGATTTCTATCTCCCAAGTGCATTATTTTACATTTATAAACATTAAACTGCAGCTGCCATACTGTCAACCGATCTTCTAACTTACTTAAATCACTTGCCATTTGGCATGAATGATAACATAAAAATTTAAATATAGCAAGATAATGTTAATAAAACATATTCCTAACCTACTTATTCCCTTTATTTGTCTGAGAAGCTGAAACATTTCCAATGTATTAATGCTCCCCGTTATCACTATAACCTACTCATTTCTTACATTGGCTCCCAACTTTCAATTTCCTTACCTTTTCAAAGAGCAACACTAAAAACCTGCTAATGTATATATGAGTATATATGTTGTATACTGGTTAATTTGTTTTTTTTTTCTATTTCCTCACTATAATATTGATGTTATCCTACATGTTTGTATTTGTAAATTGTATTTAAATTCCATAGTATTACATTTAAACTGTTGGTATTCCTTTGATTAAGTGAACAAGTAAAGGTAATTCATTACTAACCAAAACAAGTCATAATCTAAAATAAGAGGGTCAGAAGCTTAGATGTAGTGTAAGAAAGTTTTAATTCACAGAAGGGGTGGTAGATAAGCAGAGCAGCCTCTCAGCAGAAATGGGGTAATTTAAACTTGCATGGGATAGGCATATGGTTATCATGAATCTAAGACGAGACCAAGGACTGATTAAGGTGTATATCAGGAAACGGTTAAACTAGATGGGCTGAATTATTCAAATGTACCTTCAAATTCTATGTTTCTAAACCAACAAAAAACACATACAAAAAGAGGAAATCTGATTTTTGCAGCCGGCAAACTTTGATACATAATGTTGCTTTCTAACTGTATATTAACAATTGGCAATTTACATCACATCTATAGCAGATTTTTACTCTACCGCAAAATTAGCACATATATTAAATGTAAGCAAAAGATATAAAGCCTGTATAATCACCCCATTGTTACATGATATAGCTTAATAACATTATATTTCACCTGGGCATTGTAAGTTAGTTCAGTCACGAATCATGAATTTTTTGTTATGTTCCCCTTGTTAATTACATCGGAGGTCCAGGTAGGGAATAACACTAAATAAAATCTAGGCAAGTGTGAATTTACAAGGTGGTAATAACATCTCTTAGTTGTGGTGACATAAAATACTTGAGCTCGGTTCTCATTGTTTATAACACTGTCATCTTAACATCTCAGAGTTATTAATACTGCCAGGTAAATCAGTGACTTTTCTTTCTTCTAGATATATGAATGAAAGTAATGTTTTATTTTTTAAATGTGATTTAGTACATTGGTATCAAGATTATGTCTATAGATATGGCATTAAGCAAAATGTCAGTTCGTTTTAAAATTAAAATTTCATGTCCATATTGAAATTTCTCAATATGAAATAATGTTCATTTTGGAAAGAAGTTTATTCTATAGCATAGATTTTTTTTCTCCATAAAACCACACACAAAATGATTATCTTCAAAACACTGTTGTTAAGCTATTTGGGAAATATATTCCAGGAAATAATTATAAAGTATTTAAGTCAGGTGCGATGGTTCCAGATATGCCATTTAAAAAGTTAACAGCAATGAGGTTAGTAAAAGAGAAATGAAAAACATAATGAAGGCATTAAAAACATGCATGAGTTATATAAATACAAATCCTGAATCTAAGACAAGACCACCTTCAATAACATCTACTTCAGAATTCTAAAGTCGTTAATAATAGTTAAAAGAAAAACCCTGCACTTCCCTGCCATGGTATAGATAGGGACACAACTGAAGTCCATCTGATAGAAATTGCTTTTTAACCCCTTAATGACAAAGCCCGTACATTTACGGGCTTTTTCATTAAAAATGCTTTGTTTTCAATGGGTTTAGGGACCGTCCATTGTCTTTAAGGGGTTAAAGTTCCACTGGAACTTTTCTGCAGTAAAGATGTAAAATTCTGAGAGTTTTCTCCTACTATAGTTTGTTTATTATTCATATGATCCTCTTGAATCATCATCTTCATCAGTCCTAGAAAGTAGCATATCCAAAGAATAATAAACTCCCAGAATTCCTAATGGGCTCATTATAAAACAGTAGCCCTTAATGAACCAGGAAGACAGTGGACTGATAAATGTCTGTTATGGGTGAGCATTTTTATATGTACATAAATATCCATTAACAAAAATGAGGAAATGGTAGGAAAACTGATAATGATGATAATAATAATGGTTTTAATTTATAGAAGGTCGTAAGAGTGTTCTTGGAACTTTACACCAGTAGGATTATTCTTCAAATATCACTGGATGGATTAAGCATGAGAAATGAATAATGATTTTAAAGTTAGCCAAGAGAAACACTGTCAAACAATTGATTTTACTCTCAGGTCAGACAATATCAAAGGATTAAGATGACATTAAAAAAATATCTATTTTTTTAAACACTTTTTTTTTAGACAAAAATGTTTAGCTTTGATAATATTAAATAAAAAGTTTTCAGATCCTTACGTATTTGCCGTTAACTACAATTTTGCTTCCGTGAACAAATTATATAAGAGTAAACTTTTTTATACATAAACAAAACTTGCCTCCTCATGCCGTGCAAGTATTTCTAAGAGAAAAAGCAGTGTAGAATATGTAGGGAGCTGGAAATTGGTAACACAAGATAACATTTTTCTCCATTCTTTTATTTTGTCTAGGCTATGTTTCTAGGGCTATAGTTCACTATATATATTGTGATCCTGCACCCACACAGGGTACCAAACAGCACGGTCCTCTAGGGTATTAACGCCACATCTCAGTTAGGTAATCACCCACGATTTATTTGTAGTCCACGTATGAAGTTATTTACAGGATTACATAGAACACAAATTCCCTACAAACAAAAGCCTAGCTCATCTGAGCGCTTACTAACATATAACTCCCTCACTACTAAGGGTCTAAACTAAAACAAAACGTAATCCCACCAACCTCTTTGATGGTCTCTTTTGTGCATAGCAAGCTCTGCTGCTTCCAAACAAACTCTCTCTCCCCCTCTGTCCAACAGGTCAGGGTATATTGCAGTCAGTGCAGCTAATTACCTGCAGCTGACCAGTGCATTGGAGTCAGCTTAAACTCCCGGCCTGGAACCCGTGTCAATCCAGGTGCATGTAAACTGCGGGGTGGAGCACCAGCCTGCCCTATATGTCGTATAAAACCCTGCAAAATCGAGGGGGAATGTATACCCCTTCCACGACAACACCCCGCACCTTGTTACATATCCTCCCCCCCAGCTCAGACCCATCGGGGCGAGCGGCTTTGGACCACAAACAGTGAACTCGGGAGAGGCCATCCACATTACCCTGGGCAGTACCAGCCCTGTGCACCATAGTAAACTGGAATGGCTGGAGACTAAGGAACCACCTGGTAACCCTGGCATTCTTTTCCTTGTTCTGCCTCATCCAGGTTAAAGGTGCATGGTCAGTAATCAGTGTAAACCTTCGACCCAACAGATAATACCTTAAGGACTCTAGTGCCCATTTAATAGCCAGGCATTCTTTCTCAACCACCGAGTACCTCTGTTCATGAGGATTTAACTTCCGACTTAGATACATGACTGGATGTTCCTCTCCATCATGTGCTTGAGAAAGAACCGCGCCCAGGCCAACATCCGACGCATCGGTCTGTACAATGAATTGCTTAGAAAAATCCGGAGCTACCAATACGGGGTCAGAACACAAGGCCTCTTTCAAGACCTGAAAGGCATGTTCTGCTTCTGGGGTCCACTTAACCATAACCGGGCCTTTAGCTTTTGTGAGCTCAGTCAACGGGGCAGTAATGGTGGCAAAGTCAGGGATGAACCTGCGATAATAGCCGGTTAAGCCCAAGAATGCCCTTACTTGTTTCTTTGTTACAGGACGTGGCCCATTGGAGATGGCTGCTACCTTGCTCTGTTGTGGTTTAAGGAGCCCCCGCCCTATTGTATAACCCAGATATTTAGCCTCTTCTAAGCCTAAAGAGCACTTAGCGGGGTTGGCAGTCAAACCGGCAGCCCGTATACTATCCACTACCGCCTGAGCCTTCATCAGATGTTTCCCAGTCCGCACTGTGAATCACTACATCGTCCAGATAGGCAGCTGCATACTCTCTATGGGGCCTAAGTATCCTATCCATCATACGCTGGAAGGTGGCTGGGGCACCATGCAAACCGAACGGTAACACATTGTATTGAAACAACCCCTCAGGGGTAGAAAAAGCGGTCTTTTCCTTTGCTCTCTCTGTTAAGGGAACCTGCCAATATCCTTTGGTCAAGTCCAATGTACTCAGATACCTGGCTTTACCCAACCTCTCTATGAGCTCATCCACCCGAGGCATAGGATAGGCATCAAACTTGGAGATATTGTTTAATTTACGGAAGTCATTACAGAAGCGTATCTCTCCATTTGGTTTCGGCACCAACACAATCGGGTTACTCCACTCGCTTTGTGACACTTCAATCACCCCTAGTTTTAGCATCTTTTTTACCTCGGCACTAACCGCTTCACGTCTAGCCTCGGGTATTCTGTATAGCTTCAGATTGATTTTCTTTCAGGGTTCGGTGATAATATCATGTTTTATTATGTGTGTTTTTCCTGGTACTGGGGAAAACACATCTCTATTTTTTAACACAAACTCCCTGACTTCCTGTTTCTGATGAGAAGCAAGAGTGTCAGCAATGTACACCTCAGGTTCTTTCCCACAAGCATGAGTGGGTTGCCCTTTGGTCATGGTGAAGACCTCTCGCTCTACCCATGGCTTCAATAAATTCACATGGTAGATCTGTTCTGCCTTCCTCCTACCCGGCTGTCTTACTTTATAATTAACCTCACTGACACGCTCAATAATTTCATATGGCCCTTGCCAGCTGGCTAGGAACTTGCTTTCAACTGTAGGGATAAGAAGCAATACCCGGTCCCCCGGTTTGAAGATCCGAAGCCTTGCATTCCTGTTATAACTGACTTGTTGGGCCCTCTGGGCTTTTTCCATATTCTCCTTCACTATGGGCATTATAGCTTCCATACGCTCCTGCATTTGAGCTACATGTTCTATAACACTACGGTGAGGGGTATGCTCTTGTTCCCATGTTTCCTTGGCAACATCCAAAATACCTCTGGGGTGCCTGCCATATAATAATTCGAAGGGTGAAAACCCAGTGGAAGCTTGTGGGACTTCTCTAATAGAAAACATAAGATAGGGTAAGAGATAATCCCAGTTCTTACCGTCTTTGTCTACCACTTTGCGTAGCATGGCCTTTAATGTTTTATTAAACCTCTCTACCAGTCCGTCTGTTTGAGGATGGTATACTGAGGTTTTTAGCTGTTTAATTTCGAGCAGCGTACATAGCTCGGTCATAATCCTGGACATAAAAGGAGTTCCCTGGTCTGTGAGAACCTCTTTTGGTATACCCGTCCTGCTGAACATCATCATTAACTCCCTTGCAATACTCTTAGAGGAGGCATTCCGTAGGGGAACTGCCTCAGGATAACGCGTGGCATAATCAACAACAACTAAAATGTATTGATGTCCCCTAGCTGACTTAAGCAGAGGCCCTATCAGGTCCATTGCAATTCGTTCGAAAGGGACCTCGATAACAGGAAGGGGTACCAGTGGGCTGCGGAAACCTTTGTGCGGTGCCTTTAATTGACATTCAGGGCATGATTTGCAATACCTCTCTATTGCAGCGTATATACCTGGCCAATAAAACCGGGTCAGAACTCTCTCTCTGGTCTTCTCAAATCCCAGGTGCCCACCTAGCACATGGCCATGGGCCAGCTTTAACACCGTGTGTCTATACGATTGTGGGACCAGCAACTGTTCCATCTCCTCCTCCCCTTTCTTCTCTACCCGGTAAAGCAGGTTATGTTTTACTTTGAAATAAGGAGAACTTAAGTGCTTGTCAGGGTTTACAATGGTATCCTCCATTACTTGCACATTCTCTCTAGCCGCTGCCAGGGTTGTATCCTCCCATTGGGCAGCTCGGAAATTTCCAGGGTGGACTCCCAGATCCTGAAACTCTACTTGTGCTAAGGGGGCCTTATTATGGGGAGGTTCTACTTCGTTACCCAGGCACACTACTGGTGACTCTTGTTCATCGCCTGGCTCCCAATCAATACTGGAGAAAGGAAAAACATCCATTCCTTCTACCTCATGGGTTTCCTCAGAGCCCGTTACCTGAGGAACTGAGGGTTTTCCTGTTATGTTGCAGAAATGGGGGAAGTCCCTCCCTAATACTACATCGTAGGGCAATAGGGGTACCACCCCTACCTGCCATTTGACCTTTCCTACATCCGTGACAATATCAACCTCTGCCGTGGGGTATGAGTGGGTGTCACCATGTATACACACAATATCAAGAAGCTGCCTGGTATCTACTTTCTCTGGCTGAAGCAGAGCACTTTCTATCAAGGTAACTTCACTCCCAAAATCAAGCAATGCTTGTACACTCTTCCCTTCCACCCTTACTGGTCTTAAATGAGTTGTATCAATCGCAATAGTAACCACACACATTTTTGAACAAGTCAACACAGTCTTGTGTAGGGCCCTGGCTCCTACATCACACTGCATGGGCTCTTCACCCTCTGGACAATTACGCACAAAATGTCCCAGCTCGTGACATTTGAAGCATCTTATGTGTTCCTCAGTCTGCTCTTGTGGCCGCAATGGGAATTTTGGGTGCCTGTTACCACCATAGTCATACTGTCCCATGCGGGGTACAGGGTTTTGTCCTTTGCTTCCGGTTTTCACGCTTGTCCGGTTGTTAAGGGATCTGGACTTTGGCTGTGCAGAAGTACTATGCAGCTCCTTAACGGTCAAATACCTCTCAACCAGACACATCATCTCCTCTGGATCCTTTGGGTCCCCTTGGCTGACCCATTGTCGTAGTTCTGTAGGCAAATTCCTGAGAAAGCGATCCATGACCACCATCTCCATTATTTTAGTAGCAGAGTTGATCTCGGGTTTCAGCCATTTCTGAGCAAGCCTCAGCAACTCATACATCTGGGTCCGTGTAGGTTTACCCATGTCATAAGCCCACTTATGAAACCTTTGGGCTCTAAGGGCAGGGGTTATGCCTATACGCGTTAGAATTTCTGTTGTACATAGTCCTGGGCTTGGTCATCAGGTAAATCTTCATAGGCTTTCTGGGGTTCCCCACTTAGACAAGGAGCTAGTAACCCCGCCCACTGGCTTGCTGGCCAGTTTTCTCTGGTAGCAACCCTCTCAAAAGTAGTGAGATAAGCTTCCACATCATCTGCCTCTGACATCTTATGCAGGAAATCAGTTGCTCGAATACGGGGCCCCTTATCCACAGTGGGGCTCCCTGCAGAGGGCGATAGCACTTTCTGCAAAACATTAGCAAGGACAGCTCTGTCCTCATGCTGGGCTTCTCTCAGGTTTTCAACTTGTGCAGCCAGTAAACGATTTGTCTCCTGCTGTACAGCAGTCGCCTGTACCAAAGCCTTCACCAGCTCTTCCATCATAACACCAAGGCAGATGACTAGTATGAAGGTACTGTACTGATTGGGTATCCCACCAATTCACAAACAATCTTCAATATGCAGACTGGCAGAGACTTTGCATACCCACAGACCTTTTATGTGCTGTGCCTGCATTCTCCACCATATTGTGATCCTGCACCCACACAGGGTACCAAACAGCACGGTCCTCTAGGGTATTAACGCCACATCTCAGTTAGGTAATCACCCACGATTTATTTGTAGTCCACGTATGAAGTTATTTACAGGATTACATAGAACACAAATTCCCTACAAACAAAAGCCTAGCTCGTCTGAGCGCTTACTAACATATAACTCCCTCACTACTAAGGGTCTAAACTAAAACAAAACGTAATCCCACCAACCTCTTTGATGGTCTCTTTTGTGCATAGCAAGCTCTGCTGCTTCCAAACAAACTCTCTCTCCCCCTCTGTCCAACAGGTCAGGTTATATTGCAGTCGGTGCAGCTAATTACTTGCAGCTGACCAGTGCATTGGAGTCAGCTTAAACTCCCGGCCTGGAACCCGTGTCAATCCAGGTGCATGTAAACTGCGGGGTGGAGCACCAGCCTGCCCTATATGTCGTATAAAACCCTGCAAAATCGAGGGGGAATGTATACCCCTTCCACGACAACACCCCGCACCTTGTTACAATATATATATATATATATATATATATATATATATATATATATATATAGTGGCTATGGTTGTTTATTGTAGAGTGGTGTGTATCTCATGTTTGTGGTGGTAGCCCATCTGCTGCAAAACTGGGGCATATTGCTCAATGTTGGCATATTTATACCATCCAGGTGTGTGTCTAGCCAACACAGCCTCCATGTTACCTGGTAAAGTGTGTCCTGATATGGAACACCATGACATCTGACATCATATCCCAGTGCTCTGCAGGGATGACATGAGCCATGGAGGTAGGACATAAGTAGTGGTGCCACCCTAGGTCAGGTGTAGGACAGAAACCAACCTAAATACATCACTGGGTTCTGTTCTAATCAAATATTTTATTGGTCTGGCATGTGGCCTATGATCTTCTATAGTATAAGGCCATTTTATCAAAATTGTGGACATTATTTACACAAGGGTGTTATAATTACAATAGCTGGAGAAACCTTGGCTGCATCACAAGTTCTTAAATTATTAAAACTGTCCATTGTGGTTTGTAAAATATACTGTATTTATCGAAATAAAACATGTATTTCATATTTTTAAAACTGCATTCCTATGTATTTGATGTAACAAAAGTCTTCAACACTGTAAGGAATTAACAGTATGTGTCCAAAGCAAATATTATCTTCTTTAAAGAACATCATTTTCTCTGGCATCTTCTATTTAATATCTGGAACACAACAAATGTGCATTTATTGGAAAAGGTGATTTATGTGTGCACATCCATCATTGTCATTCATTTCATTTTTCATAGTTTTAATTTTTTATCCTAATTTTCTGCCCACAAAGATTTCTGTTAACAACTCAGAAACCAAGTTAAATATTCAGTGTCATTCCTCTGTCATAAATGTAAGCAATATTTTATAAAAACACTTTATGTGCCAAGTAAGACAAACTGCAGTCATTTAGAATATATTATTTTGGAACATGTGTATTAATTTATTGAAGCAGCTGTCCCATTAAACGCCATTTATGATTTGTGTTAATCCAGCATTGACTCTACGTTGACTCATCAACATCAGTAATGTCCCACTTTTGCAGGAAGCAGGGATCATGGGCCAGTTGGGGGGATCCTCTGTTGTAAATGGAGGTTTGGGCTGTTGCAGCACAGACCTCCAATTCAGCTCCCACATGGCCACCTAATGAAACTGCCGCTGAGCACAGCAAGGTGACTGTTGTGGAAGGTGACCAGGGTGGTCATGCCTCTGGTCCTGCCTACTTCTAGTGCCAGAGACTGCTCGCCATACCCTCAACGTAGGTGTCTCATTTTGGACACCTTAAATAAAGGGTGTAGAAAAGAGATGTTACTGCACAATAAAAGTTCATTACTATGTGAGTTTTTATATTTATACGGAACTATCGTGATGATTTTGTTACTGGATTTGAGGCTAATCACGCTGGAGGTTTAGGTTTTCCATTTGTTCACTGGTGTCCCATGCACATAAGGTTTGGGCACACTAAGCCTCATGTGAATCTCTACATGGATTTCAAGTTTAAAAAATGTCTCTGGTTTGAACAAATGAGAACACAAAACAATAGACCTATCTGAACAGGAGGCAACAATTTGTGTAATTAGGAAACAACATTAAAAATGAAGAGAATTGATGATACTTTAATGTTTTGATTTTGACCAATAGTAGATTTAGCCCTTTAGTGTTTTGTTTGTATGAGTTTCTCTTAATGTACTGTACATGTACACATATTTCAGTCAAAGGAAAAGTTAGTTACAACGTATATTTTTTAAACAATTAGTAACATTAATCAGTTGGACATTATAATTAAACCAGACTTTAAAGAGACCTTTATTGCATGTGCCTCTGGTAAAAGTTCTTTATGTGTTCCTGAGGTGCGAGGACTAGTCTAATTAGGCATGGTAAGGTTTTACAACATCCTGGAAACAGGCAGGAAATGGCATGGTGGGTAGCTTTAAAGATTATTAAGCATTTTATTTAGCGCTGGGGGTGAGAGTTTTAGGATGACCGTCCTAACACACTGCTGAGAAAGAAATCACTTTGCATTGTGAAAGTAGGACAAGGCTATGCTTAGAACATCTAGATAGGAAGAGAAACAGAAGAAGGGCCGTACTATATATAACTATTATAAATTTAAATATTTTAAGGCCATACAGCCCTGCCAGCAAAATTCATATTAAAGTACATTTTTAATGTAAAAATAACTTACTTGGTGAAAACACTACACTCCAGATCTGCAGCAGAACACCTTCTTTGATTTCCACTCCCAGCACCAGTTTTGGCTGCTTAAAGATGCCCATTACTGGTAAGAAGGTGTTCCCATTCAAATCAGTACCCCCTGAAATTCTCATGTGATCTGGTGCTGGCTGTCAGTGAGTATGCAAACCTTATGTTCCTTAATTAAGGTTATTAAGTGTTTCTCAGACCGTCAACCACCAAATGGGTTGAAGGTGGAAAGTCATGTGAGATAAAACCATAACCGAATTCTGTTTATGTTTCTTTTCTTGTTATTTATATGTACTTTGTCAAGGTCTAAAACCCTTTCTGGACTCTACTTTTATTTGAAGTAGTAAATTGCCCCTACAACTCTAGCACTAAAGATTTTTTACACTTCTGTAGATCCTCTGTAAATCTGGTATTGCAAGTATCCTATGATAAGGCGGCAAGATGGTAGCTCTGACATACAGCATAACAGATGTATTTTTCATATTGATAATTAAGTGGGAAATGACAAAACTCTAATAAGACTTACATAGGTGTAAATGTTAGGATGCAGAATAAATTTGGCATTAGACATATGTTGCTTCCAAAAGCAACATATGACCGTATCATCACCCTACATGGGAACTTTTTGGGTTTGACCCGTAGTATCCAGGTGAAAAGCTGTTTTCCTGGGTCTCTGAGACACTTTCATAATTTCTCCAGGCAGGGGAGTAGTGTTTGTCCGCACCCACTTCTTCTCCACTTCCCCTCCTGCTCCCTCCACTTAAGGCTGTCTGGGGATAGCCTTGTCCCTTTGCCTCACCATGGGTGTGTGGTTATCCTCACCACTTGTGAAGCCACTCTCCAGAAGAATGAGAATGGGAAAAGGAAATTATTGAATTATAGTTGTTGTATCACTGAATAGGATGACAGTGCTCTCATTTTAAGAATATCTCATCAAAAAAAGGAAAAAAAAGAATTCTTAGTGAAATATAATTAATTTATAATATCTAGGTCAGTCTAATAAAAGATGAAGAACATACGCATTTTTCAAATGCCTGCAAGTGATTCAAAACCACTTCCTTACAAAAATCTATGTACATTTAAAAGGAATTCTGGCAATGGTTAAAATACATTCCTTTAAGGACAAATTTACAGGAAAAACAATGGTAAAGAGTAATGTCGTATCACAATTTACCCTTTGTGTGCCAGAGTAGTTGCGCCACATATGGCACTTAAAGCAGGAGTAGGCTGTACACAGTGGTGACTGGGACTGGGACAAGTTTGTGAAAATCATCAGCACCCGTGATCTAATATCCTTCCCCAGGCTTAGTTCTTGGTCCATTTATTTTTGGACAACAAATAGTTTTCTGGTCATCCTTATAATCAGACATTTGTATGGATTAACAAAATAGACATATTTTGTTATAAATAAAATTTGTACGAATCCAAATTACAGGCTTGCCTGGCAATGCATTTACCTTTCAGGCTACTGCCATATATTTTATATATTGTTACCAAATCCTTTGCAAAACATTCATGCCATATGGCGATCTGATTCCAATGCCTGACAAGTTTTTCTCAAAAGTGGAGAAGTGGGACCAGCAGCCTAGAGTGATACCTCCCTTGCCCCTTTTTGCCAGCCTTGGATATAGCTAACATATACCTAGTCACACAACTTTACAAGTTTGCAAAGTGAAACATTTCTGTGCCATCTTCTCAAAGGAAAGGGGATTTACTTTTTATCTCAATAGTTCCTTATAATGGGAGTGAAACTCTTTTCCTTTTTGACAGCTTAATGTTGCTTTTAAATATAAGAGACTTGAGGAACTAGTGATTTTTTTTCTCTTTTTCCTTTCAAGTCCTGAAGTAATAAGACACCCTTTATTAAATAAACTGCCGTTTGAAATTTGCTTTGACATTAACAGTTTGAGTGGATAAGCAGTATGGGAAAAACACATTATTGTTTGTATTTCCAAAAGCAATTCTGAGGTGGTAGAGGTTAATACAGTGAAGGACTTTAAAGAATCATGGGGTAGGATAAGGCCAGGGACTAAGGATACAGGGTACAGAGGTTGGCAGACTAGATGGACTGAATGTTTTTTATCTGTTGTCACTTTCTGTGTTTCTTTGTTTATTAAACCTGTTATTTTTAATATTAACTCGTTGTCATATCACTTGTATATGCCAATATGCCAAGAGTTATGTCATATGCAGATTAGCAGAACTATGTTTCAGGCCCTACAGCTGTGGGGGAGCTGACAGATGTATCAATGCACTTCAGCTAATTTGCCCAAGAGAAAATGAATCTTGCTGTGGGAAAAAATAGCACTGTGTGCATTGCTCTAATTAGTTCTATTTAGGTGTTAATGACAATGATTATGCTAATTAGTCTAAATAGAAGTGTACAAGGTGCTTTAGAAAGCGCATCTCTAGCTGTAGTAAAAAAAACCAAAAAACTTATGAAGCCTTAAAGTTGGTCATTTGTTTTCAGATATTTTCATTCTCAACTAATTTTAAACATGTTTTGACATATTATCATGATTCGTACATTTTTTTTTCAATCAGCCTCTGTAAATACCATGATTATGAAGCAAAATATAAAGCACTAGGACAGAATTTGGTAAATCTGCAAGGCTAAGGATCATATGAGTTGTAGTTTAACTACAGCTAGAATAATGTAGGTTGGTCAACCACTGATGAAAAGAACAGAAAATGTGGTGCTGTCTCCTAGTCTTTTCTAGTTAAACCTTGAGTAAGTCTGCTAGACTGTGCAAGAGGATAACAGGCATAGCCGCACCAAGGCAGGTGCATGAGGTACACTGCACTTGTTTGTTCTGAATAGTAGGGGCGCATTGGGCGGGAAGAGCAACAGGAGGGGTGAAGATTGTGCTGGCTGAGTCCACCTACCTTCTCCGCAACTGCTCATTATATAGTGATAGGAATCATGCTGTACCACCACCAGTGCCTGACTCAGTATATAGTGATGGGAGTTATGCTGTACCACCATCTGTGTTTTGCTTTCTATATAATGATAGGAGTCCTGCTGTGCCAATGCCTGTGTCTGGATTAATATATAAAGATTGGAGTTATACTGGACCACCCTCAGTGTCTGGATCCCTTTATATTTGGGTTGGATCAGACTGATATGATGATGGAGATTTTTTCTCTGCTATGGCACAAAAAAGCTATAATTGGAGATGCTCCCAAGCAGGGACACAACCCAGGGCAGGCTATGAAGCGGCTGTCTGTTCTTAGTGAGCATCTTATATTCTTTTTGTACTGTATATGTCTGGCTAAGTGTATGCTGATGAGGGCTATGCTATAACACATGCACATGGAACATAGGGATTCTTGTGCACAACCTCTAGAGTGCCAGAGGTTACTTTACTGTCCCATTGTCCCTCATTTCTCACTAAGCTCATGCAAAACACTTGGTCCAGGCTAGCACAAAGTGTAAATAAATCACTGGACAAGTTTGCTTTACTATTATTTTTTAATTCTCTCCAAGTGTAATGACATTAGTTTCCTTGTTAATTATTTAGCCACTTTCCTCAAAATAAGTTTTGTAAATTTAGTGAGGGGGCACTATGCCTTGGGTGAAAAAGAGCTATGGAATGGAATGGAAGCATGCAGTAGGTGGGAGAGGGTAGAACCTGAGCTGAGACTGGGTATGATCATATGCCAAAAGTTTGAAGGCATCAAACTGGACCCAACGGGGAAGCAGGGCTTTACCCAGATTTATAACCATCATATTCTTTTTCACAAATACTAATACTTTTAGATGCATTGCATATCTAGACTTAGTATATGTGAACACAACATCTTTATAAATGCTTTCCAGATTAGTCTTTATAAGCATGTCTTAGTCCTATAATTCCATCATTATCAAAGACGTCAAAGGAGTATCAAATCATCATATATGCTTAAGCACTTATTAATAAAAAATATACCAGGCAAACCAAGTTGCTCCAGTTCATCCATTTGTATCTTTGTTGGTATAATATATATATTCGATCAAGCCTCAGAAACCAAGAGTCTCTGCCTAGGATCTCTTTCAAATGTTTCCCCTATTGTTCGGTGTTCAGTTTAGGAGAGATGTTCCTCTCTGGCCAATGCTCTTTGTCACTAAAAGTTCATCAGGTCTTATTTCTCAGTATAACAAGCAAGGTACAGAGTGACTTTGAAAGTTTCATTTCCTGCTGGGGAAAAGGGGCTGTTGAGGATGAAAAGCGTCTTAGCTTCTAAACCCTGGTGGCCACAGAGTACACAGTCACTCAACCTCTGGGGAAAAGAGGGTGTTGATGAAGAGACACTGACAGGTTCACTTACTGACAGAAAACCATTACTTTTTCTATGCTTGTCATTAAAATGAAACTCCAAATGTTCTTCACCATTTTCACTTGACAGATTCCTACCACAAAACCTATGGTGACCCAACCTGCACAAGCCCCCCTTAATGCATAGTCAGGGCCGGCCTGACAATGGAGTGGGGCAACCGCTTCAGGCTTACCAAGCTGTCAGTACCCGCTCGGCGCCCCTCTCTCT
The DNA here is from genome assembly GCA_023333645.1 of Sceloporus occidentalis. Classification (NCBI taxonomy): domain Eukaryota; kingdom Metazoa; phylum Chordata; class Lepidosauria; order Squamata; family Phrynosomatidae; genus Sceloporus; species Sceloporus occidentalis. The sequence continues at coordinate 421,350 of JALMGF010000025.1, read as the reverse complement.
CTCTCCTCTGCGGCGAGTCTCCCTGTTTGGTCTTGGTGCCGGCTTGTAATGCTGAGTGCCGGAAGATTACCTCATTTCCGGCGCTCAGCATTACAAGCCGGCACCAAGACCGAACAGGTAGACTTGCCGCAGGACTGCTGAAAGGTAAGTACGAGGGGGGGGGTAAGGGTAGATAATAGCGAGGGAGGGAGAGGAAGGGTAGATAATGGGTGGGGGAGGCAGGGACGGAGGGAGAGGAAGGGTAGATAAGGGGGGGGCGGCATTTTAACATTCGCCCCAGGCGGCATTTTGCCTTGGGCCGGCCCTGTGCATAGTCCTCAAAATACACAGAGAAATTCTACATGTTGTAACATGACATCACCATAATCTAATTATCCACTGTCCACCAGCCCCTCAGTGCTTTACTCCAGCTGCAACATACCTAAAAACCTGACATTGCATTCTCTCCACACTTGGTTGAGATTTTGTTGACTGGTTGTGGAAATCCAGCCAGACTTTATCATGTATTGACTATACATAAGTTGACGAGAGAAACTGGTTTCTCACATATATAAAGCTCTGGAACAGTACACAATAATTTTTCTGCACTAAAACCACAGGATGTCAACTGCAACATGCGTTAAATGCATTGCCAGCATGACTGACAATTCTCATGGTGACATGGGTTTTATATTTTTATAGAATCTGAAAATAAAAATAATAATTATCCCTGTTTAAAAAAAATAGATACAATGGTGGTAAGCTTCCCTGACTATTTTCCCAACCTTGCCCAAGCACTTAGTTATAGCACTTGGAAAAAAAATAACAAATGGTTCATCCTGAACCCTACTCTTAGGTCCATCCTCATTCTACACTGCAAAAGCTACCATTTAAACCCCTTTGACTATTACTTTTCTAATTTAAGGATGAGCCCCAGGTTTATCTCGCCTTCCTCCTTTACCCAGGGCCAACTCAGAATGAGCTATTTCTCATCTGCATCTATACTATTTGTTACAGTTGCCACCACTCTGGGATATGAATTCAGTCATTGGGAGCATGGCTATGGAGGAAACACAAAGGATTTTGCAGTCCACAACATAAATAGGCTTATGGGTTGGGGTGTGTTGTACAGGGAGATACCCCCACTTTATCAGTCTGTATAATTACGGGGTTCCTATATGTAGAGGAAGAAGTCCAAATCATGCACTTTCTATATCTTACTTGTCAATGATATCTCACTCAGCCGTATGCTCTAAAATAAAACCATTCTGAGTCGGTTGGAGGAGCAATTACTTTGAAATCTGTCTCTGAAGAATAATGTATGATTGAATGCCAAATAAGGATACTGCACATAAAAGTACTTTGTGTCTTTAGAATAAGCATTATCAAGGAGAATGCTGCTGTTTGGAGTTTTATTTAACCCCTTCAGTGGAAGTAGCTTTACTGCTACATACATAGTTATATTTTTAATGATGTTATATAAAACCTTGACATATGAAATGTTACCTTTTTCTCATTTTTCATATTTTTTAAGTTGGCAAGTATACCTTCTTCCATAGTTTTTTAATTTGATTATTGTCCACAATAACATACAAAATCATCGTGCATACGACATATAATAAACAAACATATCATATAAACTTCACAACATCACAAAAACTCGGGTGTTCATGTAGGTAGGAAGATTCATGTATGGCAGGGTGACCAGATTTCCCCTGTAACATCATTGCTGCCCTGAAGAAAATATTGCTTATGTGTATCCCCAATTAAAGGGACTGTATGATCAGACATTATATATATATATATATATAGACACTTTGTTTTCTAATGATGTTTCCATTTTGTTAGGCACTTTATGATTGTGCTTTCAGGTGCTTGGATATTCCTGGGATATATCGGTCTGGGAGAGAAGTCAAAAGCAATAGAACTCTGTTAGGATTCTAGTTGAAGGTTCCATAGAGGCTGTTTTCAGATGCACACAATTGCTTCCCCAAATTATTACTATACAGGATCTGGAAAAAAAACCAATTCAATTATTCTTGCATGTGGGGGGTAAAGTTTCCTGAAAGGTCAAGACGGTTGATTAGCCAGTATTGCTTTTTTAGTTTGTTTAATGGAGCAATGGTAAGATGGGCTACGGAGGTCTCCTGGGAAGGGGGATTTGGAAGTTAATAAAGTTAATAAATATCAGGATGTCCAAATAGTCTAGCACAGGAAATATGAAACCTACTAGAAAATATTACATTACCTGGCATTGTTTTAATTGAAAGTATGTAGGTATTTGACATTTCCAGCATGGGACATGAAAACCACTGTTTCTTTAAGAGCTTGAGGCAGTTTTCTTACGATGTATTTCTCAGATTGTGAATGGGTGCTGGAAAATGGAACACATTCATGTTTTTAGAAGCATTGTTGACTTGTGGTATATTTATGTGAACCTTCTTTCTAGTTCTCTACCATGTGATTGTAAAGATGGAAAGAGAAGATCACCTAGGAAATTAGTCTAGATATAGCTTCCCGTTTACCAGTTTTGTTTAAACTAATGTTTAACTGCTTTGACAGTGGCTGTCACCACCTTTTCACCACCACAACATATACTTCTAGATATTGTTAAATAAAGTATATAAAATGTAAATTGGAATTTTGCAATGGTTATATCTCTTAAGAAATTTGACAGATACATTATACAATATTAAAGATTTAATTTAAAGTTGCAATACCATAAGCAGGTTTAATTTGAATATAGGGAAAGTTTGAATATATTATTTCTCATAAGGTTTACTGATATTGCACCTTGACCTTGATCAAGAGATCAGTTATCCCTTTTTGGAATCCTAATCGCTCAGTTTCTTTTTCTTCTCCTGATGTCCTCAATTCCTAGAAGCTCAGAATGTCTGTTGGGTGCTTAACTTACATATTAATATAGAACACTTAACAGGAGAAAATATATGTATACGTAAAATACATCATTCTAAAATATCTAAGTTACATTAATAGCAATCATTTGTCTTGATAAAACCATGCTCCCTATTCAAGCCTGTACCCATACCTCATAAAACAGAAGTGTCCTTCTTTGGCCATTTGTAATATTGAGAGAACTGCAAGAGATGGCCAATTAATTTAGTTTTTTCTCATTGTATGGGTTAGCCAAATATATATATTCCTTTCCACAGCCAATAATGGAATTTATGGAATAATACAGGAGAAATCAAAGTTACATTAGGAAATCATGTAGCACAGCTTTATTAATTTATCAAAACTACAAAACTACAGTAATTACTTTATTATATCAGCATTTAGAATATATGTTTCCCTTAGATGATTCTGTCAAAAGAAGGCATTGTAGCGTTAGGCAGCAACAAACTTTTTTAGCCACCAATTACTTTTATGATCTGCAAAAGTCCAAAATGTCCCCCTAGGAGGAACAGTCCCTCTTTAGGACTTAAAACCCCTCTGTCACAAAATGTATTTTGAGTTTATATTAATAAATAAAATTAATTATTCTAACAACTCACACGGAATGCTTTGTTAAAGGCTTACTCCCTAGCTGCCCCCGTGCCCCCATAAGACAAATGTATCCCTCTCTGGCCCTGTTGGGAGGTGGGGATTGGTGATCCATAAACATAAAATGGAGGTCTCCTTTTTCCTAAAAGAAGAGTACACACAATGTTTAGTCTTTGAATAAAAGCTGAATATAAAGCAATGAGAAAAGGGATTCTTGTAATCAGAAAGTATACATTTCCTTGACGATTGCTGAGAATATATATTTTTCAGTTCTTTATAAAGTGCCAACGTTTTCCACTGCCCTATTCAGTGGACAACATTGTATAGAACAGATCCAGACTCACCTCTGTATGCCCTGGAAACAGCTGTCCTGGTGTAGGTTTGAAATAGAGGTGATGGAGTTTGGTGTGGTTTACATAAAGTGCTTGGATGTGTGAGCATCAGTGTCTGTGTGGGTGGGTGTCTGCAGGTTTGAGTGTCAGGTTGTGTCTGGTAGCATGAGTGTCAGCTTCCATGTGTGTGGGTGTCAGTGTCTGGGTGTGTGTGAGTGTCTGAGGATGTGCCAGTGTCTGAGTGTTTGCGATGATGTGAGTGTCCAGTTGTGGGTGTTATTGTCAGTGTCTGTGTATTGGTGTGTGTGTCTAGGGGAGTGTTCGTCTTCTCTGCTTCTTGTTCTTTCCCTGGCTCTCAGCTACTGTCTCTTCCCTGCATTATCCTGGCCTCTTTGGAATGCAGAAACACTTCACATTCTTTGCAGACCATCTGCATTATTCTGGCCTCTTGGAGTACTTCTGCAACAGGGTGTGAGTGTCTATGTGTATGTGTTAGTGTAAGCATGTGATTGTGTGTACTAGTATGAGTGTCTATGTTTTGGAGATTGTGTCTCTTCCCCTCTCAGTTTTTTTTTCTGTCCTCTCTTCCTTTCTTTCTTCTTTTCTCTCATGCCACCCCTATATTCTCTAGTTCCCTTATATTCCCTTCATCTCCCTGTTTTGTATTGCCCCTCTCACCTTTCTCTCTTCTCTCTTTCCTGTTCATCTTGTCTCCCTACTAGTTTTATCTCTTCTTTTGTCTTCCTCTCTCACTCATCTTTCATTTTTGTTTCTGCCTCTTTTCTCTCTAAATTAAAATGCCACACCCCTGGTAACACCCCAGCCATATCCCTGACCACACCCCTGGATGCAGCCCTTCAAAATATATGTCTAGGAAATGGATGGTAAAAGGTGGCAACCCTAGCCTGCCCCGTCTCTTTCTTCTACTGATCAAGAAGCATTTCCCATTTGGGTGGTGTCCCTGGGGCTCCTTAGTCAAACACTAAATGGGAGACCAGTGTGCTCAATTTACATGCAAGGGCCTAAGTACGTCTACAGCAGGCATTCAAAGCAACAAGCATTCTTTAGTCGCATCATTTATATTTAATTCAATAATAACTTCCTGATCAAGTTGAGATGTATGTTTATAATATTTTCTCATTTTGTTAATGAAACCTTCATGCTTTTAACTCCAATGATGCCTCTATGGGTTTTTTTTTTTAAAGAGACTGTTGAATATGAGGTGTTATGTTTAGACATGATAAAATAAACTGGGGGACATTCTACTCTGAATTAAATACAAAAGTACAGAATTAGTACACTGATTTGGACTTTTTATCCTATTTTTGTAGCAAAGAGACCTTGATTCATACCACTAGTGATTCTCAAAGTAATAGAATAAACGGTAACCTAAAATTGGCTTTATCAAGGACATAAAACATTTTTTCACTGCCACATTCCGAATAAAGCAAGCAAATCCATGCCCAACTGAAATGAAAACCTTAAATAAAGAGCATATAAATAAGTGGACTAAATAAAGGAAAAACAACTGGCACTTTGTCTTGATTAATATAACCTTCTTTTCGCTGTCCTTCAGTTAATGTGACAATGATTTTTAGACACAAAATATAGTTTAGGATTGTAAGTGAATATGTTTTATTTGTAGACTTATAAAGCATTACCAGTTTTTACATTAATTTATAAAATGTGAATATAATTTCAATATGACACCACCCAGGGCCAGTCCAAGGGTTCCTAGTCGTCTAGACACCTGTCACCTGAATTGCCCTCCTGGTGTGCGCCAGCAAAATGTAATGAAATGAATGCCCTGTTTTCTTTTGAGATTCTGTGGTACAACCTAAGCGGTTGAGCACAAACAGTTTTGGGCAGCCATGCTGTACAACCCCCATGCCAGGTGAAGCAAATTAGGTTCCCAATGACTTCACGATTTTCAAAACAGAACTTAGGTGATTAAGTCACTGAAACCAGAACAAAGGTATCTCTCCCAGGGTTGCTGAATTAAGGGAAGCTTAGTTAATGTTGAACTCAAAAGGGTCTACCGTTTATGAGGAACGTTGGTTAGGTTAGTTTCTATAAAAGCATTGACTAATGTTTATTATTACAAATTACCATCTTAGTGGCATTCTCTTGACATCTCAGCATTTGTTGAATGGCCCTTACCTATGTGTCTAGTTTGTTTTGTGAACATCTTGTTAGGATAAAGGTAGATTTCATCATTCTTCTTGGTCTTCACGAATAGGCTCCACTCGTGCATACTGAGGGCATACATGGGTTCTGGTTGGCTATCAGCATTGATAAAGGTCATCTTTACTATAATATGAGAAGTGTCTGGGGCGGGGCAGCCACATACATATTCAACCTAAATTACCTGGAGTGTAGCTTGCTCAATGATACTTGTTCAATGTCAATCTGATGGATTGTAATAAGCAATATGACAAGTCAGAATTAACACCAAACGTTGTAAACATCCCCTGATGATAATTAATAAATAAATGCAATAATAAATAATAATAATAATATCGTGTAAGGATGATGTGTTTGTGTGATATATTAAATAATGTAAACCAGGTCCACTGTAACTGTGTTTTCCTATGAAGGTACCATAATGTTTTTTTTAAATAATGTTTTAGAACCACCCCCCCACCTAGTGATATAACAAAACATGCTGGGTCCACCTTTGAGATTAACATTGGGTCCCCCAACCTCCTCCCACACACACAGTAACATACTAAAACACACAGAGAGACAAACTTACGCACATGCTAACATACTAACACACACATCCACTGACATACATACACAATACTTACGCACACACTAATAGCCAATAGCATGCTTACACGTGCACTAACATACTTACACAGACACACAAATATACTTGCACATACATACAGAAACACACTTACTGGTTGACTTTTAAATAAGTTTGAATTGTAAGTATAATGAAGTTAAAAGTAGGTATGTTGATTACATATTGAAGGGGTAATCATGTTTGTTAGGGGGTACGTTTTTCATATTTAATTTTTAATTGTGTGAGAAATGTTACTCTTGTTTACATGGCTGCTTGCTCAGAGTTTGTCACATTCACATGCTTCCTGTATATTCTCCCTTTTCATCTAGGTTCAGGATGGAACCTAGGGGTGCATTGTCTATGCCATTGGCCTGGACCCCTGTTGGACACTGTTGTGCCAAGGCAAGCAAAAGGGAGGGTCATAGCATTTTATAGAGAGAACGTGAAATGTATGTTTCTTTAAGAACCCTGTAAGCAGCAATCAGTCTTCTTGGGGGATCAGATTTATTTCTTAATAACATTGGCATGTGGAAATTTGGTTGCTTTTCGGTACTGAAAGTCAGTCTTGGTTACATAGCGTGTCTTAGTTACATAGCTTGTCTGAAACAGCAAAATGTCCACAGAAATCTACTCTTAATAATTAAATATATACCACAGTATATTGCTGGTCACGTGTTTGCAACCCTAAAAATGTATTTGTTTTGCTTAGAATTGATTCTTGTTCACTTTCCATGCTGCTACTGCCCATCTCCCAAGTAATGCAGGTAATTATTTCTGTATTTCGCTATATGACCTCAATAGATTGCACAGTTAGCTGGTCCTGACAGCGGAGATCTTCTGATCTTGTTATAAGACCAATGATCCCCTCTGTCTGCAAAGGCTAGACTGTCAGGCAACTTGGCAGGACAGCTGAACATTGACCAAAGATTGGGAGTTACGGTATATGTATTCAGTAAACTCACAAATATTCCAGAAACAATAAAATAGAATAATATCTATATCTGCAGAACGATCTATAGAGTTTGGTCATGGTAGGGAACCAAGTGACCTCAGTATGGTTTCAAGCTTTATATTACTTCAAAGTAGCTTCATGTCACTATTATAATTTGTGTTTTCTGTTTGGTAATTTTGCTATAAAACTGCAAAAACAAAGCTCATTGGTAGGTAAAAGTTTTAAATGTTGGTGCAACCACCCAGCTTTAAAAGGCCAAAAATGACCTTACCCCAATTGGTCTACATGTCCTAGGTCTAAACCCAGAGAACAGTTGGGTGGCTAGCGATGACCCGTATCTCCTTAAGGATTTTGAAGAAGCCTGATTTATTTCTGATGGTGGCCCCATTAACCCTTCTTATTTTGTGTTCTCTTTAAATGTTTAAAATGTCTGTTATTAACTATGTGACTTCCATAGACATTGTTCTTCAGAACCTGCTTTGTATAACTCTTTTCAGTTTACAAAATAGAGCGGCAATTAAACAAAACCAGACGATGTACTTTTGAGCGTTATACAAAATTTTCTCCTGTTACTTTATTTTGCCTTAAAATGACATTTATTCATTTACTTTTGTCCTAGCCTTATTATCAACTGGAACGTTTTTATTGAACACATTTCTTTTGCATATGGCAGAGTAAGTGGACCATCACAAAGTGAAGAAATAATGCATGATTGTTTATCAGGAAAGGAAGGGATAAAAAAAACATGAAGAAGCAGAATCTAAAAGAATAAACACTGCTTGTTATGCTCAGCCATTACCACAGGCCTGGTGCATGAGGAATTCACTAAAATACTTATCTCCTCATCTGATAAATCCAGACAAATGCAGAAACTCCATTCTGCATGGCTAGAAATACTTGCTTAGTACAGAATCTCATTAGGATCTTGCGGCCTGATTTGAAGAAAAAAGCAAACATGCACAGCATTTCACACACGAAAAAAAAACAATTTTTAATATACTTTGACAACTATTAGATTATGTTTGTGAATGTTACCAGATGGTTTATTCCTTTATTCGTGACTTTAGAGAAACTGCAATAGAAATTACATAGAAAACCTCCTTATAAAGCATCTGTGAGTCTGTATGTTTCTATTATTTCTTTCACAAGTAAAAATAATGCATTCACGCTGAGGTTAATTGTATTTTTTTCTGAATGCTTTCTACTTAAGAGTTTATGTTAAAAAGCACTTTTTTGTCAAAGTGATTTGAGGTTCATGGCAGTATTTAAATAAATTCTAAATACATAGAAAATATGTAGTTGGTCCCCACTTTGCTGCTATAACAGCTTCCACTTTTCTGTGAAGGATTTCCCACAAGATTTTTGAGTGTTTGTATGGGAATTTTTGCCTATTTATCCAGTAGAGCAAGTCAGACAGCGATGTTGGAAGAAAAGACCCTGCTTGCAATCTCTGTTCTAGTGCATCCCAAAAGTGTTTTATGGGTTTGAGGTCAGGGCTGTGTGAGGCCGGTCAAGTTCTTCCACACCAAACTCTTCCAACCATGTCTTTATGGACTTTGTGCACTGGGGCACAGTTATCCTGGAATAGAAAAGGGTCTTCCCCAAACTGTTCCCACAAAGTTGGAAGCATAGCGTTGTTCAAAATGTCTTGGTATGTCCCCTTTAACATACCAAGACATCTTGTCACAGAGTGACCTAGGGATCAGCCTACTCCCAACAGACTATGGGCCCTGGCTTTACAAGGGGTTCTATTTTTGGGGAGGTGGGTACAAGGGATCTGTTGGAACTACTTCTTCTCCCTGTACAGAGTCCCATATTTCCCCAATTACCAGAGACTGTGGAACCCAGATACAGATCCAGGGTACCTGCATTTGGGAGGGATATTATGTGTGATGTTTTACTCTACATCAGGTCGCGATATACAGGACAAAGACCTTTATAGCCAGTATTTGCAGCTTGAACATGAACTTCTTATAAGAAAATACTATGGCACACTTGTTGGCACCGTCTGGTGCAGTTTATCCAAGTCATAGAGCATTTTTGTGTCTAATGACCAGCTCCATGCACTGTTAAGCTTTTGGACTTCTTTTAAGTTCTACCCCATGGACTAATATCATCCGTCTACCCTTCCAGCCCCTCACCGTGTCATTCCTGGTAAAGTCTAGAACTCTGAGTTGGCCAGCGCAGCCTTCCCTGATCCGCTGCACCACCTATTGACTAAAACAGACTCCTCCTGCCTGCCTGCCTGGCAGGTGCGAGATAATACAAGCGGGAACTCTATTGTACAAGATCATTTCCTTTCCTGGACTATTGTCTGTGTACTCCCAGAGTTAAAGGGGATCAAGAAAAAGAAAAAAACCCCACCTCTGCAGCACTTTCCAATTTTGAACCACATAACAGGAAATGCAATCCATAGGATTTTTAGCAACATGATATAATCTGAATAATTTGCAGACTACATGAAAATGCTTTCTTACTTTTATGACAATTCATCTCGTTCCCAAGACAGATATGTCTTGAGTTGGTAGAGGACACAAGAACATAAAAAATTATATGGGTTCTCCTATGTTAATAAAATAGCTCTAATAATGAATTGTTTGGCACAGAGATTTCACAGAGAGCAAGTTCCACAGTAGATAAATTATTAATTCTATCTCAGTTGGTATGAAACTTTTGGCTCATGGACAGACTACTTTTCCCTATCTGTTTTTTTTTCTTTTTATTCCTTCCCGTCATCCACATACTCAAACCTTTATGTGAACCTGTTGATGAAATGAGTGAAATGGCATTGGTTGGCAATTAGCCCTCTTAGACCGCTTTCAAAAAATTCAGCATTAAATTGAACTTTAGAACAGGTAAAAACAAGAGATTCATCGTTAGCACTAATTCTTGCGTAAGATTCTCATTATGTATTAATGAATCTGCAATGCTAAACTTAAGTGGTTGTGTATAGCATCAAGTAAGAATGTTTAACACTTCAATTACATTCACTAATAAGTCCAATATTTAATGGACCTATAGCAGTTTGCAGTAATTACGTGGAAATGATTATTACACTGGGAGCTCTTCTCTGCTAGTTATTACTCCAAAAGTCACATTGGTGACTGTGTCAGCTTTGCAATTCTTCTAAAGTGGTACATGATCTCAGCACATTTATTCGGGACAGAATAATTACTGTAAAAATGTTAGGTGATAGAAATCCCATCTAAATAAGACTAGAAATGTTTTATCTTAGGGGCACGCTAAGGAGGATGTTGTGGTTGCGTGTTGCATGACCCCACAGTAGGAGGGCAATGCGTTAGTTTTCACTTTCCGTGAAGACAGGTTTCCGTGAGGTTAGAGGGAGGGTTGCTCCTGCAACATTAAGGATCCCCAATCTGTACCTCCTCAAGATTGCTTGACATAGTCTACTGAACCCCTTGTGTGTGATGTACGTTCAGTTGTTGAATAAACTCAAGTTATGTCTGGGGCTTTATAATTGACATCAATCCAAATCCCAGACATTAGAGCATGAATAACACAGGCAAGAAATTACCAACATACCAAAAAAGCATTTGATACTTCATTGTATTGGACACAGGCTGTGCTAAATGCTCCATTATAGAGCTTCATATTTGTTGAAGTCGACCTTATGATGTTTGATTGTCTTTTAAACAGTCCTGATAAGATGGAGAATTCTTAATTCCAATACTTTTTTTCTGTTTGCATGGAATGATTCTTGTGTATTAAATAAATGATGTCTGCCATCCCTGCCAAAACTGACACATAGACTTGATTGAAGCCACTTGCTGACAAAGTATAAAACTATAAACTATTGAATTCACGTTGACTGGGGTCTTGTTTTGCAAACAATGTTATTTTCTTGTCAAAGCCAAAGTCTGAATTGAAAACTTGGTATCATCTATATTAAGCCTCATAATTAGAATCTAAACATCAGAAAGTTGTTTGAACTTGAACAGTAAGTTCCCTGTGATCTACAGGTAATCTTTTCACCTATGCTTCCACATACATCATTTAATTAAACAGATCTTAGAGTTTTCAAATGATATTTAAAACACATTTATAAACACATTTAGTTTATATATATATTTATATATGTGTGTGTGTCACATAGAACATCGAACATCTTGGCACCCTAGCCATGTCACTAATCACATTCCTAATACAATCTCAACCCTATTCGCCCAATCACCCACTACAATCCTTTACCCTTATATTTTTTGGTATCGAATATTCAGCCAACAGGATTATAAAAATGCTACTTTTTTGGTATTTCAATAAAATGAAACAGGTGATGAATGGTTAAAATCAAAAAGCAAATGTGATAGAGATATTTCAAGTGCGTAAACAATTTAGTCTCTCTATGGTCTTTGGTCTTCATTTTATTTTCCTTCTCTCAATATGATCTGTAACTGTTTATCTGTGTTGATTCGAACAACAAAAGAAAAGGACTAGGAGAACAAGCAAACATAGATACAAAGGCTGGCCTGAAAACCGATTGTATCTCACAGCTTGCCTTATGAGCCTGCTGAATCACTGATGCAGGCAGATACAAAAGAATTGTATGGATATTGCAGGAGCCACCTATCTAAGGCAGGGAAATGGGATGTCTCCTTCAAAAGTGGAAGAAATTTGGTAGAACTGTAAAATAGATTTACTTTTTTATTCTTTCCCCTGTCTCTTGGTACGTGGCATGTGGTCCGTTTTTCAGGATCAAACAAACACGGAGGCGTTTAACAGAGCAAATGGCTTATTTTTTATTACTATTATATCTGAGAAGCTAAGGTTGTAACTGCGAATATTTGAAAAATTCAGTCCCTGAGACATTTAAACGCTCATGTTAAAAGCTTTTATTGTTTTACTACAGAGGTGTGCAAGTTACCCAGTGTGCAGCACAGAACAAGATGGAATCTCTTTGGAGGCGATGTGTAAGCCAAGGTGACACCATAAGGGGCCACTGCCTCACGAAGAAGGTTGAGTTTTGAGCTCATGCTGACACCAAATAGGAGAAGTGTAGGACAAGTCAACTCCATACCACTATATGTCACTGTTTCTGATGTTATTTATACATGTATGTTATGGATAATACATACTGGCAAAAAAGAGGAACTAGGAAGTGGAAGCAAGGTAAAAAGAGGCAAGTTGTAGCCTATAAGGAATAAGATAGTTGTAAGGTACATGAAAAAATGAAGTATTGGCCAGCACTACATCCTCCACAAGTCGAAAATAATAGTTCTGAAAGGTAGATGAGCGATATGCCCGCAAAAGAGGGACCAAATTCTAGACTCTAAGAGCACCCTGTGAGGAAGAGATGCTGCTGCTCTTTGGGACCAATGTTCTGCATTGATACAAATACTTATATAAAGTATAAGTACACCTTATACACTTTCATTGCTTAGGATATCTCCTGATAATTGCAAAAGCCCCAAATCACTTTGTTAGGATTATTGAGGTGAGTTCAACACAAGCAGAAATAGATTGATCAGACTGTGTCTTAATGAAACCCATCATCTTTAAGATGGACGACAAACTGCATGTGTTTAAGGAAGCCACTTTACAGACAAACACAATGATCATACAGTGCCTTGGTAGTACATGACATTATAACAAATGACTATTGCCGTTTAGGGAATAATAAATGTTTTTTTTTATGGAGAACACAGCAACAATGCACTAGCAGCAATGCTGGTGTTGATAAATCCTAAATAAAGAATGGACCGTGATCGTCATCATCAGGTGCAGTGTGTTGTTCAGCTAGTGAGTTTTATTTATCCCCATCAATATGTTTTATAAGCATTGCCAGTAACATCCTCCATGGCTCCCTTGGGCATAGAACCTTGCATACCCTAAAATCAAGCCAGTTCCATACCCTTCTTGTACGAAAAACTCCCTGTAGTGACCTCCCACCACAAACACCTCTAAATCCCTTGTCTTTCCCAGCCCACACACGTATAGGCTTCTCTTTCCCTCTTGTGGCCCTCTCCCAATTATAGCTGTTTCATGTTTGGGATTTACACACACACATATTCAGTATATATATACACACACCAGTCCAAAAGGGAACCACGCACCTGAAGTAGCACCTTCTCGCTCTAAATGAAACCTGGCTCACCTCTTGTAACACCGCTTCTCCTGCTGCTCTCTCCTATGGTGGCCTCCACCTCACTCACACTCCTCGATCTGATGACAGGAAGGGTGGTGGGGTAGGCTTCCTATGCTCCCCGACTTGTACTTTTCAACCTATTCCCTCCGCTCCATCACTCTTTTTCTCCTTGTTTGCAGTCCATGCTATGCGACTATTTAATCCCATATCCTTACGCATAGCCGTTATATACCGTCCCCCTGGCCCAGCTAACATCTTTCTTGACCACTTCTTTTCATGGCTTCCTTCTGTTACTCTTGGGGACTTTAACATCCCAGTTGACACTCCACTGAGTCCCATTTCTTCACAATTTCTTTCTATTACCTCCTCTTTTGATCTCAAACAACATATTAACTCCCATACTCATGATGATGGCCACACCTTAGGCCTTATTTTTTCTAGCATGTGCTCTCTCACTAACTTCTCTAATTCCCATTTCCCCCTCTCTGACCACCACTTCCTATGTTAACGCACCTATTTTGTGTTTTAGGTCTGCATGGCAATGGCTAGCGTTACAATACAATGGCTGTGGTCTTTTCTAACCCAACCTTGGTTGTTGTATATTTTTTGGGGGGGTTATGTGTTTCTGGGGAGACCTAGCATGGGAGTTGAGGCTGCTGCAGTCATAAATCTCAAATTTTGTCATCTTTGAAAGGTGTTTTTAAGTAGCTTTAATGAAAGATTGCAACCCATTTGATGTTAGTGTGCTGATCTCTTTGGACTGTATATATAAAAGTTACTTGCAAGAGCTTATTTTATTTTTCCAAACCACCATTACAAATAGTAGATATTGAGATATAGATCATTAGGGCCATTTTTACAAATTTAGGAAATCCTAAATGAAAAAATATTTACGAACGCGTTTTGTAATTTCACCAATATACTTTGGAAGAATATCTTTTTTCAAATGGCTTTAGAGGTTTGGATTTTTTTAGCCATATGCACAGAAACAATATATACACTCATACATACGTTTTTTAAGATCTCACAGGTCCTGTCTTGTAATGGTGTACTTAATGAATAAAACCACTAAAAATCAAATATATTTTGTACAATATCAGAGTACATATAAAGAATACTTACAATTATTTAAACTAATCTCATATTACTTTCAGTATATATATCAAAAGAAAGATATCTTTACGGGATTTCCAATTATTAATGTAATCCATGATAAGTACAGTTAAGGAGAATGTAAAGAGTATATGTGTGAAAGCACCCATTAATGTTTACACATTATTAGTTGACCTTCTACTGAAATTTAAAAACTAACGTGAAGCTGCCAGACTTGGCAGATCATTTAAAAGCTTATGGGATTAGCAAACCAGTCATTTGAAATGACATTTTCACTACCTAAATATTTGTCTATTAAATGGGATGCATGGCACAGGATCTGGCAAAGCAACAGGCTCTTCATGCTCTCGAAAAACACCACTGTTTCCCCATAAACCTGTCAAGCCAAGTTTTAATGAAACATCTATAAAATGAGATGATGTTTGCCACGTCTCAGCAAGCTAGTTCACTGTTTTTTTTCTTGTTGAGCTGTACTATTAGCACTTTAATCAATCCGTCTTTTAAGAACCAGGGAAGAAAGTTTTTGGTCTTGGAACCTGAACAAGAAATGTAAGAAGGTGTTTAATTTCCAGGTATTCCATCCATTTGTATAAACATAGAAATATAGCCTTATTCATGGAGAATTATGCGGAAGGCTCTGTCTTTAGTTTTTATAAACCACTTTACCTATCAAGTTGCAATGGTGGTTTCATTGTGGTGGTATTCAACCCTGTTGAGCAGAACCGTTTTCTTAATTATTATCCTAAAGTTTCATTTCTGTTTATAGAGAACTTCAACATATATGGCAATAAAAAACCCTGCCCTTCCCCTACAAAGGGTATTTTTTTAGCACAAGCTTTATATACCAAGGCTATGGTGTTACCTAATGATGAACCCTCAAATGACTACCTGTGGTGATTACTACCTAATGCTACAAGTGCCAGCAATATGTGCTCACCAAATCTGTCAGTTCTTTGGCACTCAATAGGTGGCATGTTAAAGGCCAAAGGTAAAAATAATATCTTTTGGGATGTAAATTTCATCACGTTTGAATGTTGTTCTAAAAGTGAATTCCCCTTCATGACAAAAGATTCCATTGGATAATTAACTAATCAACAATTGCAACTGTTTAGTTACACTCACCTTGGCATTAAACTATAAAGGAAGAGCCTAGTGTATACTGTGGGAGATTCTACCCATATCCATGAATGACCTGACCCCAAAATGATTCAAGTATTAATCTCTTAATAAGTTGTCACAAAGATTCTGTCGGAGGGGCTTGTTAATAATCCTTATGAAACACGTTACTTGTCAAGAGATACATATATTCTGTATTAATTCAACTATTTGCATGCAAGATATTCAACTATGCATTCCAAGAAAGAAATACATCATTAAATCAGACTTCAATAGACAGACATCAGTGGCGTCGGCAGGGGGGGGCCAGAGGGGGCCATGGCCCCCCCTAAATCATGCTGTGCCCCCCGGTGTGCCCCCCCAATTGAAACGCCGTCTTTTTTTTTTTTTTTTTAATAGATCCGGAGGAGAGAGAGAGAGGCGCCGAGCGGTCGCTGAGGAATAAGTTCTCAGCGACCGTTCGGCGCCTCTCACTCTTTTCCGCGACCGCGAGGCCTCTGCCTTGGTCGCAGTGCCGGCATTTCAAGCCGAGCGCCGGTATATGATGTCATATCCGGCGCTCAGCAATGAAGCCGCGCACACTGCGGCAGAACCAGGAAGACAGAGACCTCGCGATCCCGCCGCTGGACTTCTACAAGCCCAAGGTAAGTGAACTTCAAAGGGGGGGGAGGAGGGTAGAAAGTTAGGAGGGGGTTAGAGAGTGAAAAGAGGTAGATAGGAAGTGAGAAGAGGTAGATAGGGATACATTGGGAGGGAGAGAGGGGGTAGATAGGATAGATTGGGAGGGAGAGGGGGTAGTTAGGATAGATTGGGAGGGAGAGGGGGTAGTTAGGATAGATTGGGAGGGAGAGGGAGATATTAACATATATTGGCAGCAGGGGCTAATATTAATATTAATTGGCAGCAGGGTCTAGTATTTATATTCATATTGGCAGCAGGGTCTAGTATTTATATATATATATCAGCAGCAGGGGCTAATATTAATATATATTGGCTGCAGGGGCTAAGTTTATATATATATTGGCTGCAGGGACTAATAATATATATTGGCAGTAGGGGCTAATATTAATATATACTGGTAGCAGGGTCAAATATTAATATATATCGGCAGCAGGGTATAATTTTTATGTATATCGGCAGCAGGGTATAATATAAGTATATATCCGCAGCAGGGGCTAATATCAATATATATCCGCAGCAGGGGTTAATATTAATATATATCAGAAGCAGGGTGTAATATTTCTATATATTGTCATCAGCAGGGGCTAATATTAAAGAATGAGAAATAACTGCCTAACGCGTGTGTGTATATGTGTGTATATATATATATATATATATATATATAGTGTATATGTACCGTTTTATAATTGGCCCCCATACTTTGGTTCCTGGCCCCCCATGTGCCCCCCCTAAATATGAAAGCTGGAGACGCCACTGACAGACATCAGTTCTAAATTATGTGACCTCTAATAATCTCAGCACAGCCTTTATAGACTGCATTAAAAGGCACTGCGCAATGGGACATGATGTCATATCCCAGCGTCATAAAGGGGCTACTAACCTTTTAATGTACACTGGATGCCAATCATGAAGTAGAGCGTTTGCAAGGCTCTGTGCTAGGTGGGGCCTAGGGCAACCCCAAGGGTAAATACACAAGTGATTGATGAATTACTATTAGCAGGTTTCAAAAAGGCTAGTAGTTTTGTATTGTGTGGAATACTTCACACATAGCTGTGTAACAAGTGTACCTCACTTGACATTAAAGGGGAACTTCCACCATGTTTTTTATTACTAGTATCAGGTTCTAGTACTTGCATAATATAATGTTTTAGGCAAATTTATATTGAATGTTTGTGTGTTCTAGTTATCGTAGTCCAATCTACTAGTCAAATTTAATAGTGATTGAAACAAAATTTGTTGTTACTCAGCCTCACTTACACCCTTATTCACTCTCATTCACTCACTCTCATTCACACTCTTATTTTCTTGTCTCTTTTTGTGTTCTTTTCTTCCGGTATCAGCTCTTTTAAACCAGCATCCCAAAGCACTTCCGCAAAAGGATGGAGCTTCCGCCCACATCCTCCCTCATGATTGGAGAGTCCCTGTGGTGCATGCCATGGTGTGTCACAACCAGGGTACAGGTTCTGGATCCGCGCTGCAGAATCAGCGCCCTCTGGAGGAGAGAGGACGTACTGCCACCAGGCACAGGAGACAGATTGTACACCACCAAGAATAATGAAAGGTGGAACTCAGGAACAAAAAATAAATAAATAATAATAACGGTATCTGAGGGGTCAGGCAAAAGAGTAGTCGGGGTCACAAGCAAAGGTCAGGGCAGGCAGCAATATAACGGAGGTCAGGTTCAAGCAGGAGTCAATACCAGAAAGCTTAATCAGGATTCAAACGCTAGTGAAAGGCAAAAAGGCACTAACACAGGCAATGGTGTAGTGCCAAATGAGGGTTTAAATATCCCTCCAACAATATGGATCCTCCTACCCTCCTAATTAGGGGGAGGAGGAAAAAGAATAAATGTCGCTTTAAGAGCGACATGAATATTCATAAGATTACTCATGACGTAGAGGCGCGCGCCCCGGAATTATCCCTCGAAATCGCCGGGGACGCGCGTCTCGCAGGAGAACGGACCCGGCGGCAGCTCACCGTGACGGCACGAGCAGGGAGCCGACTGCGCGGGCTGCGTCTCGGCGTCCCTGCCGGCAGCCCGACGGAGGAGGTAACATGGTGCTTCCCTTTTGTAGAAGTACTCCAAGAGGCCAGATTAATACATACTGATCCGAGGAAAAAATAGAAATGTTTCTGCACCTCTCTTTCTCTGCAAATCGGTCTGACAACAATGGCAGCCTCCATATAGGTCGATAAAGGAGGCCTTTTGCTGCAACATGAGATAACACCATTTTTTTGGTCAACATAACATACATTAATATATACAGCACTGCATTTTATAATCAAAGAGAAAATTATTTTATAAAATTATTTATACTTCTTCATGCTTCTCAGGAAAAATATTAAAAAATAAATCATCACACATACAACTCACTAAATTTTTGAATATAAATCTTGCACTGAATTCTACCTCTGCACATCATAAATCAAGTACATTTTGTAAAAGGTTCAATGCAACATCCACCAGCCAACTATTTTATTCAGTTCACTAGGGAAAAGTATTTTATAAAATATAATATTACACAATGCATGATTTGTGCAAATTGCCACAGATTTCTACACAAAGATTGTATAGAATTATAGTAAGGTGCGTGATCAAGACACAACATAACCTCCTTGAAGATACTGTTTTTAATGTTTACCACATATAACATATAAATATAATACGTAGTTGTGTAAATCTGTTAATTTCAACCTAACAGAGGTATTTAGAAAAGAATGCAAAATATGATTGTTTATCCAGCACATCCCACAGATGCTCGATTGGATTGAGATCTGGGGAATCAGGAGGCCAGGTCAACACTTTGAACTCGTTGTTGTGTTCCTCAAACCATTCCTGAACCATTTTTACTTTGTGGCAGGGCGCATTATACTGCTGAAAGAAGCCATTGCCATCAGGGAATACCTGTCAGGGTTCCACACTGTCAGCCCGGACTCTGTCATTGTTCACAGTCATGAATGTTGCAGCCTCTAGAGGTCACCTATCAGAACAATCATTAGTCTATAATATATAGTATTACTAATTCAAAAATTATACAATGTTACTTTTAAACATTCAGTTAGCAAATTTAGTACCTGATTTAACCAAAGCCAAGACATTGATAGGCTTAGAATGTTATCTTTTTGACTGTGCTAAAAGAGAAGTGCTAACGACACCACGACCTTTCCAAGATTTGGTGCGCCATGTGAGGACTTTCTTTTAATGTGAAACAAAAAGCAATTTTTATATATTTCCCCTCAATATTTTAGAAGCTAAAATATTCTAGATAGGGATA
The DNA here is from genome assembly GCA_023333645.1 of Sceloporus occidentalis. Classification (NCBI taxonomy): domain Eukaryota; kingdom Metazoa; phylum Chordata; class Lepidosauria; order Squamata; family Phrynosomatidae; genus Sceloporus; species Sceloporus occidentalis. Next base: position 401,504 of record JALMGF010000025.1, on the reverse strand, counting down.
AAGAAAACCATATGTTCCAATTCAATTTTTTCTTAGGCTTTCAGCAGACTGCGAAAGATTGGTGGATTTAATATGGCTTAATTTTAGATTCCAAACCAAGCAAAGAAGCAGCATTCAGTGTTTGAATGCTACATGTGCTAATGTTCGGCTTCTACCATCAGGAACTCCCCTTAGTTCCTTGCTTCTTATAGGGCTTAAACATTTCAGCTAATTCTGGCTGAAAAACATGTGTTTTTATGTTTCTTTAAAACTTTTTCCTGATGGAAAGACTCAAATTTGGTTTTATCTTAGATTCAGGATAGCCATATGCCAATCCCTTTAGATTATGACATTTTGCTAACATTTCTCCTCATTTAAAATAAACGAAAAAAATCTCCCCTGCTGTATCATCCATTAGCCCTGGTAGACTATACAGCATTTAAAAAAAGACTAAAATACTAACGTCACATCTCTGAAAAGTTCCAAAGATTAGATATATAGAAAAAGGATGGTTGTAAATTGTAGTATTCTGACTTTATTAACTGTAGCTACAAATAAAGTGAATAGTCTAAACATTCTGAAACATCCTAATGCAAACTTGTGCAAAAATGCCGGTAACATACCAACTGGCTTGGGAGATGAAAATTGTATTATATAGACAAGGCATTAGGCGTGGTGCGCACAGAAATAATGGTGACTTTCTCCAGTTCATATACCTTAAAACTCACTTATCCATATTAATGCACTTCTATATAAAGTATGGATTTTCCATAGGAACTTTAGTGAACCAAGGTGGTCCTGTTGCTTCAAGGCCACAGCTGCTTCATGACATCAGAGCAGCTATAGGGATGTAGGAAATACAGCCTCTGGCCAAATGATGCAGCACCCGGTCTGCTGAGTGTGTGGTGCTCTTGGTCAGTGGCCCAGCGGGCATTTACCCGGTGTGCCAGACGGTCAGTTCGAGCCGGCTGCTTTTTGCCAGTATGGAGTTGCTCAGATAGCTAAAAGTATTTTTTTACTGAATTGTAATCTTTTAAGTAAATATTAATAAATATTGAGACAAAATAATGATGGTATAAAACAAAGGTATATATACCAATGGAGGCCTTGCACTAAATTCCGTATCTTCCAAATCTGAGCAAGTTTTACTTAAAAATGACATCAGTACAGCTTTATGGAGTAAATCATCTTGCAGTAACTGTTAATTTCCCTGTAGTTTAAACCAGTTATTTGATTTTGGTTTCAGGTAACCTACATTAAAGTGAGATTTTTTAGACCTGTAAATTGTTTTACATTCATCTTTTTAAAATACATAGACTAGGAGGTGACTGAACATACGTTTTAATCCTTAATTTACTCTTTCATTATATTTTAATTCTTCTTTCTTCTCCTGTCTTTGACCCCAGTACTCACCTTTGTCAAGAAACGACCAGTGAGTCTACCTGGATCTGGCATTCTGGAATCCTTCTTGTAGAATAGCTGGAGTGCAGGCTGGAGTGGTACGGAGCAGGTGGAACGCAGAGAGGTGGACAAGAAGATGAAAACATCCTGCAGTCAACAACCGGCCTTCAGTCCAGTTGAATAGTGATACGTAGAGCAGAGCTGGAGGAATAGCTGAGGTCAGCAGCTTGTCTTCAATTCGTGTAGCAACAATATTTAGAACAAAGTAAGAAGACAAGTCGAGGTCAGCAACAGATAAATTAGTCCTCGCAAAGAACCGTAGGACAATCCAGAATGCATAGTAAAAAATCAATATCAAAAATCTAAACCCTAAAAGTTACTATGGTGGGTACAGGAGTAAGGGACAGTAGGAGATGAAATTGAGAAATTGGCAGAGAACTAGAGGTTAGGAAGATGGGCAGAGACACAAAAGACCACTGAGCACCTTACTGAGTTATAAATAATGTCCCAGAAGCCACTGGGGAATTTACTGCCAAAATGGGATGCGGGCCCTTTAAAGCAGTACTGTCAGCAAGCGCGCGCCAGACTCACTGCATTGCTTCCATAATCAATGGCTGCGTAAAGAATAATCTAGATGACAGGGAACCCTGGTCCGTCTGACTGCAATCATCACAGGACAACCGAGAACCCAGGAGCCTACCTTCTGTGCCGACAACTTCTGCTTCTGCATCTCCATCTTCTATCTTCGTCCGCATCTCCGCTAGGCTAGATATAGGATAAGGCCAGGTACTAAGGAAAGTACTCAGAGGTTGGGCAGACTGGATGGGCTGAATGGTTCTTATCTGCCGTCACTTTCTATGTTTCTATGAACAAGAATGAGAGTGACTGATAATTTTTGCACAACCGAATGGGCAGGTAATGAAATTTGTTGCCCGAAAACAAATGGGCCAAAAACGAGCCAAAAAATGTGTCTAAATCGTTTTTGGCCCATTAGCCCATGTCTAAGTTCAACAATATTCCAACAACAAGTCAATTAAACCCCTTTAAAATGTAATAATTAACAAAACATAGAAAGCCTTATTTTTTTAAGAAGTCTGTCCAACTAAAGTAAAAGCAAATATTTTTTATGAAATAAAAATATTAACATATGAAAATGCATAATTCATTTCTTGGTCCTGTTCATGCTTGTCTGTGAGGTTTCCCCACATGATATCTGTACCATGGCATTTTTTAACATCATATGCTAGCTTTTTGTTGTATTATATCCCCTTTTTTTTATCCCGGTTAATACACTAATACAGTTTGCCATATTCTTTCTCCTTACAGTCATTCTAAAAGAAAAACCATGATGGTAATTAAATCACGATTTCTAACGTCAATGCTCCATGAAAAATATTATAGACACAGCCCTGTAACAACCTCTGAAGAGCGAAAACATCCTAATGTCAGACACAAGTCAAATCCCTGACTTTTACCCATAGTCTAATCTAATAAAAACATACATCTTTGAATTCAAAAGGTTTTCAACAAGGGTTTCTTTGTAGCAGATTTTACACTCTGGCCACAAAATTCTAACACCAGAACATCAATGTTTTAGAAATAAGAGCTTTGCATAGATGTTATCTCTTTGTCAGATTATGTTCTGTGCTTAACCCTTGAGTCTGGCTCTGTAGGCGTCTGCCTTTCAAGAAAGAACACAGCAGCTCTCTGTTCTGAAAGAGAAGAGCATGATTGTGGTAAGAACAATAGTGTGGCCATGTTTCATGATATCATATCATGGCAATGCCACTGTAATGTCTAATAGAGGCTCCTGGGAAACAGCATGATGTCTGGGACATGAAGGTAACTGGGGCATGTAGGTCATCACTTTTGAGTTGCACTTCTTGGTTTATTAAGAGGTCAACTGCAATTCTTTTGGAATAATTTAAGTATAGTTGCAGATGACCCGGGTTTAACAGGAAGCTCAGCCGTTCATGACCTCTGTATAACTGCCTGGACCCCTTTCAACTGTGAGAGTGATAGAAAACAATGTGAAATGTGAGTCTAAATTATTTATAGTTGATTTTCAATTAAGTCTGTAGAACTATTGCTATTCAATAATATGCTCAATAGGAATGTAAAAAGTTCCAACCAGGATAATCAGCTGATGATTCTCATTTTTTTTTTATTAAGGTCCACATTATTTTAGGCAGCAAAACTTAGATTAGCATTAACTAAGATTAACATACACTATATGGACATAAGTATTGGGACACATCTCTTAATTATTGAATTCAGGTGTTTCAAACCCATTGCCACAGGTGTATAAAATCGAGCACATAGCAATGCAGTCTGCATTTACTAACATTTGTGAAAAAGGTGGGTCATTCTGAAGAGCTCAGTGAATTCAAGCATAGTACTGGGATAGGATACCACCTTTGCAATAAGTCAGTTTGTGAAATTCCATCCCTGGTAGATATTCCACAGTCAACTGTAAGTGGAAGCGTTTAGGAAAAGCAACTCAGCCATGAAGTGGAAGACCACGCAAAGTCACCGAGTTTAATCTTAATTCCCATAGAATGTAGGAGAGCTGGATTGTTTTCATGATACAATCATGAAAACATGATTGGAATTGATTGTGTGTGAGGACTTACCTCTGTAGAGCACCATATGATTGCAGGATATTGCACACACCCTTGAGAACATGGCGGGCATGCGTATGATGTCAGTTAAGCCAATTATGCTCCCTTAACTCCCAGTTGACCTCAGATGAACCTGCAAGAGGCCTAAAAAATTCATTAGAAGGGTGTTTATTCTCTTCTATATTACACAATGTTCTGATGGCTTTTAACCGGCTTTTTCTGTTGACCTTGATTTTTGTTCCTGATTCTGTTTAACGCTACTGATATTTGGCTTTCTGACTGGTCTTCTATTCCAATTTTGCTCAACGTTTTGGCTCCTAACATTACTGTTTGTTGATAACCAGGACGGGCTTCTGCTTTCTCTCTGCCTTGCGGTACAGTTCCAGTTTCTGAGTACCTCTTCTGTCCAATCTCCATCCCTAGGATCCTATCCGCACCAACAGTTGCACTTAATGTCTTTAATCATTAGTAAAACGTAGTAATGTCAGAATGTCTTAGAGAATATTGAGACATTTTACGATTTCTGTTCCTGTAAGTGTCCTTTGTTTTAGTTCCCAGAAAATTAGATCAATTATAATTTCTATAAGTGTTTTAAAAGACAGTCAGAACAAAAGGTTTTTTTTCTGCACAAGATGCCAAATAAAAAAAGTGCATCTTTTTGAGTTAATGCTTAAGAATTTTACCTTTGGCCCTCGTAAAAATAAAAAAATAAAAAGATTGTGAACTTGTATTTTGTTTTTATTGTGTTTCCTTAAGCATTTTCTCCTAATTAAGCTGTGTATATTGCAGCTCTGTATCCAGTACACCCCCCTCTAACCACTACCACTTGGTATCTAGATCACCTACTGTCTAACCTCAGGGAATTTTTTTTAAAGATCATTAAATTTGGCAAAGCTGTGCTATGAAATACTGATGTTGCCGAACACGTCTTGCCAGACCCCCTGGCCTAAGGCGAACGTTCATTATTTTTCCCTGTAAAAATTGTCTCTTGAGAGATTAAGGATAGAGAAAGTGCTGTTTCAGACACTTGTATTTTCCAGAGACACTTCTGCGATAACTGAAAACACTGTGTGCATTATGTTGTTTTTTTTTTAAGAGTCTTTGTTGCGCAATACATATACTTTCTATGTATTCTAGTATGGTTGCAGGCAGAATCTGAACATTTTAGAAACAGATTATTTAACTAATAAGACAGCGGAGGAGAGGAAAGGGCAGCATGTTGTAATGCACCTGCCTTTAGCTCTCAAGGGAAATATCCTCCTTTATCCCATATATTTTCTATTTAGTAAAGTGATTTGCAATCTCAAGTACTTCCATGAAACACCTTTTCATATGTGCTGGAATGCATAACGAAATGTCATTCAGTACTTAACAGGGTATTAAGACATTCAGATCTCGAGACAGAGGTGCTGGCAGCGTGTCTAAAAGGACAAAGCTAATTTCTTAGCAGAACAATTTGCATCTCTTTCGCAACACTTGCAAGTAGGACTCGGCTGTAATTAAAAGCGTTACAGTCTCCCACAGACTTAATTATCCCGAAGCCAGCGTTGGCAAGAATCGTGGTCAGTACCTACCAAGAAAATCAAACAGCCAAGCCCATTCTGGTTTTAACTGAAGTAGAACTCTTTACAAAAACAAATGCTTTTATTTGGAATACACAGTCTGTTGGACACCTGTTCTTTTCACGTGTTTTGATTGTTAAAGCATTAAAATAACGCCTTAAGTGTATTACAAATTCTGATTGAAGACTTTGCTACTGTAATTCTTTTAAAGGCCAACGGCAACCTCATGGTTAGACTAATTGAGGCTACCCGTCAAACATGTAAATAACAATTTGTAGGTATAAGGATTTCAAGAACCTATCCCAATACCAAGCATTAAAATGATGACTGTCATATTTTCATTAATGATGGGATAAACTTAATAATATGTTCAAAATATTTGCTCCTTTGTGATCAAATGCTTTGCAGAACTGTGTTACTTTTAAGTAGCTACAAGCATTTTATTTTTACTGATTTTTAACAGTTTTTATTCATGTCTAGTCAATACTTTTTTTTTCCTAATTAACTGCCTGACCACAACATTTTCACGTAGTATAAATTTTTTTTTAGCTCATGGCAAAGCGCCGTCTAATAAATTCAAGTTCCCTTGCCAGAATTTCCAGACTTTATATAATTCATAAAACAATATATTTTACAGTTTGTTTTAAATATAAGGGCTTAATATCCCTCCAATAATTTATGAATAACCATTCAAAAACCAAAGGTAAAAGCACATAACTAATAGTGAGATTTTACAGAAGCTGCACAAATGGTTCCCTGATTTAAATATATATATATATATATATATATATGAAAATTGTTGTTTATAGTATAAATATAGCTGTTTTTTTAAGCAAGCTGATTGGACAGGTGGCTTCTTTACCCGCACCAGTTAAGGGGAAAATATAGGAGGTCCTGATGCTGTTTTTTTTTTTATATCATACCAGCATCATCACTGGTGTCATAGTAAAGGCATCAGAGTCCTTGGCAGGTTCTGTGGAAACTTGATGTCTGTGGAGCCATTTAGTGATATGCCCAGCATACAGCTTGATACTGTTAACCCCTTGTGAGGAGGGAAGGTACAGAAACAAAGTTGAACTTCACTTTCTCTACCCAGGTTGCTGCAGAATAGCCCAGGCTGAAACTACCACCGATACAACCCCTAGAGTTATTCTACTGCATTATGCAATAGTATAATATATTTTGTTTATTTTCATGGCATATTTCACAAATTCTATAGGATAATATCATGCCTAGAGCCACCATGCAAGGCAATGGGTAAAAAATAGAAAGTTAACAGAAAAGAAACTTGTTCCATGTCTTTGTTTTCATTGATATTTATGCCACAAGGTACTTATGATGTGTCATATATGAAATGAAATTCATGTACACTATTGCTTTTGCGTTCATCAAAGTAGATGAAGAATCCAGCTTTTTACAGCAATTTTCAGTATTTTCCCCAGCTCTAATTGTATCAATATGCAATATTAATTATTAAGACAGAATACAGAATAATACATGAAGACAGAATACAAAATTACCAATAACATTAAAATTTACAAATATACAAAATCAACAGCAACACAAAGACATGTTAGAACATACTGATACAGAAGAAGGGAGTGCTTGCAATTTCTCTAGGCATCTGATGTTAATAGTTAAGATATAAATAACATCTATTTCTTAATCTCTTGCATGAAGTTTAATCATGTTTTCTTAAAAAGTATTGTATATTAGACTTGCGCATTCGTCTTCGGGCGAACATGGAAACGAGCACGAAGAGGCCGTTTTTTTGTTCGTGCCGAAGAGAATACAGTGTCGGCAAAACGTAGGAGAAGACGAAGACTCCCAACCACGAAGAATCTTCGTTTTTGCCGCGCAGCCGCCAAAATTTTAAACAGGAGTGAGCTGATCCTCGTCTGTCCAATCAGCTCACTCTTGTAACGTCACGCTAAGGGTCTCGTCCAATGCCTGTGGTGCTGTTTTTTGAATTTCTGAAACCGCCTTTATAAGACCAGAGCTTGCCTGAGAGATCCATTCATTTTTCGCTGTGACTGCTTTGGCAACACTGCTGTGCTGCATCCGAGCGTTACAGAGAGATTGTTCTGTTCTGTGTGAGACTGGTAAGCCTTAGCCTGCCATTTCTCACAGTGCACTCTTCCTCACTTCAGTTCTACTGAATTGATATTTAATAATAATTTTATTAATTTAATCATTTTTTTATTTAATTTGTCTGTCATCAACTGTGTAGTGCTGTTGAGTTGACAGTGCACTCAGTTCCTCACTGGCACTGGGGTGCCCTTTCCCTGGGCTGGCACTAGTGCCTACTGCCTGTCCTGCTTAAATAAATTAAATAATAGAATTTATAAATAATTTAATAGAATATATTATTAATAATTGAATACATATAAAATTATATATATATTTGTCAGTTATATATACTATAGTTAGTATAGTATTAGTAATAGTATACTAGTGTAGAGTGTACTATATACATTCAAGACATCTACTAGTGTCTAATCTAAAATCAGTAATATTAATAATTAATAATTGAATACATTATAAAATTATATATATATTTGTCAGTTATATATACTATAGTTAGTAATAATATACTAGTGTAGAGAGTACTGTAGACATTCAAGACATCTACTAGTGTCTAATCTAAAATCATTCAGTAATATTAATAATTCTATAATTCTTATCTTAATAGTTAATTAAATTAGCTATAAATAAAATTCATAATTAATTACTACTAGCTTATAGTTCAGCTAATCTTATTAGTACTGGTGCTTCAGCTCTATAGTTTGTACTTTGTTTTAGCAACAGCAAGAGACCAAGTCAATTTTTCTTAATAAATAATATTTAATTTTATTTTATTTGTTTTGCTCACCTCAGTCCATCAGTGAAGTGAACTTGTTGGGCTAGTGAGTGCAGCCGCATAAATCCTGTGTGTTTCAGCAAGCAGTGAAGCTAACTGTTTTGCTGTGACATTTTATTTTATTTCTAATTTATTTTCAAGAAAGATTTACTGTGTGACGACAACAACTGTACTAAGCAAAGCTTCAAGCTACTAGCTGTAGTACTAAAATAATTCTAATCTTTAATCGTAATCTATAATATATTATATAATATAATATAAATTCTAGTTCATAATCTATAATATAAGTAATTCTAAATTCTAATTCATAATCTATATTCTTCTATTTTTAATCCATAATATAAGTAATTCTTCTAATATTTATTATATAACATAATATAATAAATTCTAATTCATAATCTATAATATATATAAGTAATTCTTTCTAATTCATAATCTATATTCTATCTATAATCCATAATATAGGTAATTCTAATCTATTAATAATATAATATTATATATAATTTAACCTCACTTTAGCTTAGTGGGCTTGAGAGCGTCTGCCTAGAGTTAGACTAGAATACTAATATAGCTTTAGGTTTAGCAAAGTAGTAGGATAGGCTCTTAGGCCCGTGTAAATTCAAAGTCTTTAATTTTTTTATCCCCCTTTTTTTTTTTTTTTTTTTTTTTTTTTACGTTTTTTTTAAACACTACACTACATACACAACTCAAAATTTGAAATGGATCCTCCTTTTGGGACTAAGGAGGGACAAGCTCCATCTACCACCGCCACCACCACCAGTTCTAAGATGCAGCCTTTGCGTCAGTCTAGTCGGACAAGTAGGCCAAGCTCTCGCTTATCATTTGGGGAAGCATTGCTTGAAGGATCATCAAGTAAAGGAAAGGCACCAAAAGCAGGCAGTAGTAGTGCGGCTAGGCCCACAAGCTCTATGGTTTATTACGGAAAGCCTAAAGCACCAGAAGCATGTTCAAAGTTAAAGGGTAGCACAACTAGTACTTCTACTAGCCGAGTGAGTAAAAAGAAGTGCCTTTTTCCCCAAGCAGCATCTTCCCCACGAGCAGCATGCAAGGTACCAAGCAGAGCCAAATTAGCAGCAAGACTCAGAGGGGTCCCAAACCAAAGCCATCACTTTGTAGGGAAAACCACAAGAGGAGCTTTCCAAGGCTGCTGGTCAGTGTGTTCATTTCACAACAGATTTGTGGAGTGCACCTAGTGGGCAGCATGCCTTTCTTTCTTTGACAGCACACTGGTGGCAGCCCGGTGTGCCCAAGGAAGCTACTGCAGCAGGCTACCGATCATTCCTTCTCCATGCAGAAGTGATGGATGAAAAGCACACTTCCCAAAATATTCTGCATGCGATGAGGAAAATGTTTAGCCTTTGGGTGGGAGCAGAGGCGGGCACCAATGTTGAAGTTGGTTTTGTGGTAACTGACGGAGGTGCCAATATGGTGAAAGCGCTGTGAGATGGTCATATTGTTGGTGTGCGCTGTGCAGCCCACATCATCCATCTTGTAGTGAAGGCAGCAATGTCAGAAGGAACTAATGTAGCAGCAGTAGTTCTGTCCCGCTGCAGAAAGATCGCTGGGCACTTTCACCATAGTGTTTAGGCTAGCCAACTTTTGAGGGAAGAGCAAGAGAGGTCAGGTCTTCCCGTACACTGCCTACGACAGGATGTCAGTACACGGTGGAACTCCACTTTAGAGATGCTGGAGAGGATTTTGGAGCAAAAGGTTCGATAGGGGGCGCTTGTGTATTCCGTTCTGTGTAAATGAAATAAAAATAAAAAAGAAAGATAAATAGTGTAGGTGTACAAAATTTGATGTGCCCTGCGTGTTGCAGATTTTACACTCACAGTGTTTTTGTGTCGTTCAATGCGTCACAGGGGTACTCTTAGGCTCCACGTATGGGGTATATATCAAAGAAAAAACAAGAGAGGAACCAATAGTGTATATTGTATATATCGCTAGAGGCGCAACAAGTGGAGTTATACTTACACTAACACAAGTGTAAAGGTGCCCGTAGTAGCTGGTGACGTTCTGGTCACATCAGTATCCTCCTCTGTTTGATGAATCCGAAGATAAATATTGGTGGATGTGTGGTGTGTCAAACAGCCACTGTCCACATGAGAAGTATGGTAAAAAATATATTTATTCCAACGTAACAATGAGCTGGATCTATAACAGAAGCAGTTTAAAAATAGACAAATAAAATAAATAAATAAAATAAATAAAAAGCACTAGTACAAATAAAAAATGATAGAATAAATCCAAAAAGTCACTCAACGCATTTCGCCATAAAAGGCTTCATCAGGAGTATTTTCTGCTCATATGAGCGGGTCCTTTTAAACTGTTCGGCGCCATCTGCTGTCTGTGTTTGGCATCTGACATCAGGAGGGTGGTTACTTCCGGGTTTCTTCCTCCGCCTACATGTAGAGGTCGCTGTTTTCAGTGTGGCCGAAATGGTCCAAATACTCCACAGGATTTTGGAGCAGCAGAGGGCAATCCATAATCTTGCCTCAGAGCATAATATTGGGATTACATCTCCATTGAATAGGGAGGATTGGACAGTGATCGCCCAGCTAGTGGCAGTCCTTAAACCATTCAGGGATGCCACTGAAAATTTAAGATCAAACACTGCCAGTCTGGCCCAGGTAATCCCAGTGTTCTCCCATCTAGGCAGCAAGATGGATGTGTTCCTTGAAAACCGTGAGGCTGTTCAAGGTGGCACTCTACATCCTGACGTAGCAGCCATAGTCAGGAAGCTGAAGGATCTGCTAAAAGTACACCTTCGCAAACGCATGGAAGAGAGTCCCGAAATGATGCTAGCGTGCCTTTGCGATCCAAGAATTAAGGGAAAGCTAGCTTTGAAATTCAATGTTCTCAGTAGCTACCGGGAGCAATTGGTCAACAAGGTGCGTGACTGGCAGCGTAAAATGGGAATGCTGTCCGAGGAGGGAGAGGTGCAGGTGGAGGAAGAGATGATGTGGTCTGCTACTCCTAGCAGCAGCATCAGCAGCAGTGCCACAAGCATCACAACACAGCTGAGTGGAGCAGCTGCGTTTTGGGAAGAGGCACTTGGGAGTATAGGTGGACCATCTGACAGCAGAAAGGAGAGTAGTGCTGCTGAAATGGTCAATTTTTACCTCTGTGAAGTTCCTTCTGCGCCTAATGTTGATCCTCTTAGCTACTGGGATGAAAAGAAGAGTGTGTGGCCTGCACTCTCATGGGTTGCCCAGCAGCTTCTATCATGTCCGCCAACCACTGTTCAAAGTGAGCGCATGTTTTCTATGACTGGAAACATACTGAGTCCACAGCGCTCACGCATGGCACCTCATCTGATGGAACAGATTGCCTTTCTTAAATTCAATCTGCCCAAGTTGGGTTACCCGGCTCTTAGCTTGGAAAGTTAATTTGTTCAAGGTAGTTTCTCCCCCTGGTTGCACGTGTTTGTGGTGTGGCAACGTCTGCTACCTCCGCCGGTGTAGCCAATTTACGCTAGGGCCTAGTGTCTGAGTTCTGGAAGTCCGCTCCCAAACACCATGGACTGACAGACTTTCATGCTTTGCCCTGGGGTGAAACAGGTGAGCGGGTCGTGGTGCCAGCGTCTCTTCTCTGCCAGTTCGCTTCCTGGCTAGTGTCATGCCTCAAATGTCCAAAATGTTCAAGGTAGTTTCTCCCCCTGGCTGCGTCTGTTTGCGGTGTGGCAACGTCTGCTACCTCCGCCGGTGTAGCCAACTTACGCTAGGGCCTAGTGTCTGAGGTCTGTAAGTCTGCTCCCAAACGCTATGGACTGACAGTTGTTTGGATACTTTGCCCTGGGGTGAAACAAGTGAGTGGGTCGTCTATTGCCCACTCATTCGCCTTTCCCAATGCTGCTGCTGCTGGTTGTGGTGCCAGCGTCTCTTTAATGCCAGTTCTCTTCCTGGCTAGTGTCATGCCTCAAATGTCCCTAATGGTAAGGGCAGTTTCTCCCCTCTGGCTGCGTCTGTTTGCGGTGTGGCAAAGCCTGCTACCTCCGCCGGTGTAGCCAGCTTACGCTAGGGCCTAGTGTCTGAGGTCTGTAAGTCTGCTCCCAAACACCAAGGACTGACAGTCTTTGGATGCTTTGCCCTGGGGTGAAACAGGTGAGCGTGTCGCCAATTGCCCACTCATTCGCCTTTCCCAATGCTGCTGCTGCTGCTGGTGGTGGTGCCAGCGTCTCTTCAGTGCCAGTTCCCTTCCTGGCTAGTGTCATGCCTCAAATGTCCCTAATGGTAAGGGCAGTTTCTCCCCCCTGGCTGCGTCTGTTTGCGGTGTGGCAACGCCTGCTACCTCCGCTGGTGTAGCCAGCTTACGCTAGGGCCTAGTGTCTGAGTTCTGGAAGTCTGCTGTCAAATGTCTAGGACTGACAGTGTTTGGATGCTTTGCTCTGGGGTGAAACAGGTGAGCGTGTCGCCAATTGCCCACTCATTCGCCTTTCCCAATGCTGCTGCTGCTGGTGGTGGTGCCAGCGTCTCTTCAGTGCCAGTTCCCTTCCTGGCTAGTGTCATGCCTCAAATGTCCCTAATGGTAAGGGCAGTTTCTCCCCCCTGGCTGCGTCTGTTTGCGGTGTGGCAACGCCTGCTACCTCCGCTGGTGTAGCCAGCTTACGCTAGGGCCTAGTGTCTGAGTTCTGGAAGTCTGCTGTCAAATGTCTAGGACTGACAGTGTTTGGATGCTTTGCTCTGGGGTGAAACAGGTGAGCGGGTCGTCAATTGCCCACTCATTCGCCTTTCCCAATGCTGCTGCTGCTGGTGGTGGTGCCAGCTGTCATGATTAACTCATATAACGTAGTGGATGCATGGAAGGGTAACCCAGCAGAGGTGGTTAGTTTCTTTGTTTAGGCATTCAATGAGTTAATCTGAGGTTGATTTAATGTGTTTCTTTCTGAATGCCCTCTGTATCTGTTCTGGCTAGAGGTGTCATCTTCCCAAAGGACCCCTGTGGTGATTCATGGCCTAACAGATAAGGACCCTGAGTTATAGGAATTCCATTCCTATCTTAAGTGGGGGGTTTCCATCACCTTTACCCCACCATAACTTATTGGCACATCAAAGATGGGACCCGATTCTTGGGGATGGTGTCATATAATCAGTCATGTGGTCAGAGGGGCGTTTGCTTGCAAAAGTCTGATTTAGGGACAATGCAGCGACCTCAAAGCAGAACTCCATGATATACTCTGATCGGAACAACATCGTAAGAATCCATCTGGACTTAAGGAGTTCCCACAGGCCTACTTATTGGAGAAACTCGTGAGTGAGGGTCCTGTGTTTAAGTCCCTTTGTTTTTAAGAACTGTTTGCTGTTTTACTTTTATTTTGTATGTCTTGTTTTTTGTAATTCTGGCACTGTGTAATCTTTGTCTTTTTGTTATTAAAATATTCATAATCTAAGTCTGTCTTTGGGCTCTAGTATCGATATCCACGAACCCTAAGAGAGGATAACACGTTACCATATTGTTATTGAGTTCTACGGGATATATATATGTTGGTTGCCCGGGGTGGGTTGATATATATATATATATAGAGATATATGTTCTAATTCGGATTTCTCACGAATCCGGTATCAAAATCGTGAGTGGTGGCAGACTACCTGGGGGGATACAGGCAGGATTTGGGGGTTAATTTGGTGTAACTTATGCCTTGTTAAGGGGTCAAGTTAGTAAATCCAGAGGCCTGGTGCTATTAACCCCTTCATGCCCATGCCCTCCACACAGTCACGGCTTGGCAAGTAGTCCTGACCGTGACACCAGCATCTCTTCAATGCCAGTTCCCTTCCTGGCTAGAGTCATGCCCAAAATGTCCCTAATGGTAAGGGCAGTTTCTCCCCCCTTGCTGCGTCTGTTTGCGGTGTGGCAACGCCTGCTACCTCCGCCGGTGTAGCCAGCTTACGCTAGGGCCTAGTGTCTGAGCTCTGGAAGTCCGCTGCCAAACGTCTAGGACTGACAGTTGTTTGGATGCTTTGCCCTGGGGTGAAACATTTCTTTTTCCATTTTCATTTCATTTTTTTCCGTCTGATACACAACCTACCAAACATAACACACACAATAACACATATAACACAATGACATAACACATAACACACAAAACACATATAACACAGTGACATAACACATAACACACAACACACACATGTACTATTTACAAATCACAAGGACCTTTCCTCCTGTTATTTGCCCTGGCCTTCACTTCTACACTCACTAGCATTAACGCTATAACTCAGACTTCACCCTATAACATTTTTCCATCCACATACCTGCCAACAGACCCAACTTTTTCAGGGACAGTCCTGCTCTTTTCCTGTCCCATCAAATTTAGCTAAACAAGGTATGCTAGTGCACATAGGTATAGCTGGGTAGGGTAGCACTACAACATTAAATAAATATAATAAAGTAAATAATAATAAATATAACTTTAAAATAAAAAAAAAACATTAAAATGAAAATTAAATTATTATTTAGACATAATACATCTTTAACCAAAACAGTGCACTGCTACTAATCTTAAACATAACCATACATTAACCCTAAGCTATTTTTTAGTTCATTTTTCCATCCGCATCCATGGCACCTGCCAACACACCCAAGATTTTCGTGGACAGTCCTGCTTTTTTCCAGTCCTGTCCAGTAAAAGTTGGGTTGTTGCAAAGTATGCCATTATAAATAGGTAGCAAATGTTAGGCATGTATTACAAATGGTCCAAAATCAATTTAAAAATGTATAATAATCCCTATTCTTTTATGAAACATCTATGGATGTGTGACTGTGTATGATAAAAAGGAGGCCAAGTTCCTTGGAGCATTTGTCTAGGTCTCAGACAAGACAACTGCTCGGAGGAACTTGGCCCTCAGTTTCGGGCAATGTGTATTGTGTACAGTACATCTCGGTACGTGTGTGCAACTCTATTGGTCGTTTCGGCAGGGGGCTCGCCTGCCATCAACGAATGAGGTGCATTCTGCAGTTCTGCGATTCATTTGTTGATGCCAGACCAGCCCCCTTCCGGCGACCAATTGAGTCGCACACACGTACCTTCACGGCGCGAACGCATCTGCTGCTGCTGCTGCTCCGATGTGTTCTTAGCCCCGTATTAACCCCTGCTACGCAGCCGGGAGAAAACGAAGATGAAACGAGCACGAAGAATGTCCACGAATATTCGCCCGAAAAGAAGACAGGAATATTCGAGGAATACGAAGGGGTTTTTTTTCTCCGGAGACGAGTACGAAGACGAACACGAAGAGCCCCCTGGTGCCCAAGTCTATTGTATATCCTTATAATTTCAAACCAAATAAGGACTAAAGAATGGAACTTTCCAAAGTGATTTCACTCTAGGTTGAATGCATCCTTCAAAGAACTAGGACAAAATAAAAGTTCCTTTTGTGAAAAAAATTGATGAACTGGAGGTAGAAAACAGGAGAAATGAGTCACTGTCAGGTGTGAACAACCATTCCTGAATCAATGTGTTTGGCGCTTTGTTCTTTGTTTGTATTAGGTTTCTACCTTTCTTTCATGGCCATTCAGAGATTTAAAAAAATACCTAATTCACAAGTAAAGCTTGATACCACATGTATCATACGTATCCACTGATCAAAAGTGTGACTATTTCCTACTAAAGGTCATGATGGGTATACTTCTCGTCTACTGATTGTTAGGTAATATTTGTTGACACATCTCATTTTTTTTCTTTTTAATACTGACGTTCACTTTAAGTTGATTGTAAAGTTACTTTCGCTATTTTTTTATTTCTGTGATTTTAATATTATAAAACATACATTTGCATAGGATATTATATATCATTTTGTCTTTCTATGAACTATATCTAAATCCTTCTTTAGCAATATGTCTTAACATGTGTTCATGTTATTGGAAATTTTGTATTCCCCTTTATTGTAATGATATGCAATCTGCTCGTGTTCTATAAATAAAATGAAATGATCAAAGAACATCCAGAAACAATAAATTGGAGAAAGACTACTGAAAGACAAAGTAAAGTAAGATTTGGCGAAAATATGAATGGATAATTCAGTTTGTGATTATGGTGGGGTAATTAATGTTCACAAAAATATAAAAATGGGGAGTTCTTACAGCACTTGAACTCATCAAAAAATGCTGTCCTGTGCTACTATGGGTAAATGTTATGTCCTATCCCTCTCCACAGCTATAACTGGAATCAGTAGAAAGAAAACCTGCTGATAATAAATTCAACGCGTCTTGAACTTTACCTGTACAGTTTTATCAAGCTGTACATCCGTCTCAACAAGTAAAGAAGACATCAAGATGGCAGCTCTCTCATTCAGCACAAGATACATTAAGAAAGGCAATTTTATACAGTAAAATATGTAAAAACAAAAAAGTAAATTGTGTAACCATGTGAGAATTGGGATTAAACCATACTCTAGAAGTCACAGTTGCTTGTTAAAGTGGTTTACTGGCAGGAATATCTCTGTGAAGAGTTATTGGGAGTTTAAAGCATTTTAACCCAACTCACAATGCATTTTATTTTGTTAGCATTGCATTTAACTACAAAACATAATTATAAAGCCATCACAGAAGCAACAGATTGGTTGGTAGAACAAGAAAAATAGCATATGCCTCCTAATGGGGCAGTGGTAAGTAATCTTCAGGGTTTAAGATTTATTATGTTTTCGTCTATAATGTTACATTCCAGATGAATTACAATTCACACGATTTAGTTGTAGACAAGCTCCTTTTTCACCTTTATGTATGCAAAGTAATATCTGTGTTAATGAGAATCCATGATTCAGAGCTAAGAATTTAATATCTATTAACTCTTTATTGCCTTTATATAAAACTGATATGTTGGTCTTGTGGTCTATGAAACAGTATTTTCTTATATAAATATTTTTTTGCAAACCTTTAAATAACATGCCTACAAAACAAGAAAAATAATGGCACTTTTTTGCAATAAATAACTTATTACAGATTTCTAAATAACTGCGATCCACTACATAAATAAAAACAATCCATATGATAGGGAAAAGACCTGTTTCTGGGACATTGCTATTGACGTTTCTAATTGGATCAATCAATTATAGATGTAGGTGCACTAGTAGCAAAGTTAAAACTCCAGGTAAATTACTAATCTCCAATTGGAGTTATTTTCAGTACACCCTCAGTACACCCTTTAAGAGGAGTGTGGCCAGCGTTTAGTCAGGGGTGTAGCTATGGACCTGGTTTTACAGATAACTGCTAAAATGTTTGGTTTGGTAAAGAGAGAAGAGAGGTAAGGTAAGAAGGAAAAGAGAGAAATTAGAGAAGAGATAAAGACGATGAGGGAGAAAGGAGAGAAAAGAGACAAACCTCTTTGGTAAGTCAGTTGGCAACACTATCATGCTGAATTGAACTTCAACTACAACTTCCTAGACCAGGATACGTCACTGGGGATACAGCGTGTAATATATAGCTGTGAGGTAGATATTTAGGATGCATGTATGACTCCTAAAGTGTACCCAAGCTATACAAGTGCAATAAATGAATTATTACATGAGCTAGAAATTTGCTGAACCCTTTTATGAACTGTCTAGCAATGCTTAACATTCCAGGCCATCCTGAATTGAAAATGTCAGGTACTAGACAGGCAACATGCTGTAATAAAAGGTCATACATTCTGTTCATTTTTATTAAATCTCAGAGATCACCTACAAAATAGTGCTGAAATATATTACTAGATCATTATGGGTTTGCTTTGCTCTTTCTCTCCATTTTCATCAAACTGAAAGAAACACAAGGAGCATTTGTGCCTAGGGGATAATGCCATGTTAATTTAATAGGCAATGGCAGGTAGACAAATAATTCAGAGATTATTTTCATGTACGTTACTGCCATTTGTGTTATATGTTTGATAATAATTTGCAGGAGCAATTTTTCATGACAGCCTTCTGTGTTATACCATAAAGACAATAAATTAATAGGGGAATTCAAAAATGAAGAGAAACAGATGTCTTCTCTAAAGGAAACTAATTCCCCAAATGTCTAGAATCACGAACACTACAGAATTTCACGGTATGATAAATTGGCTAAAAAATATTACAATGATAAATGAGATATAAAATGTATTTTCAGGTATGATTTGCTTCTTATTCTCGTTTTGGGTAAATTTGGTATTCCTGTACCATTCCATGGGATAATTAAAACTAATTACTAACAGTTTGTTAAGGCATGTTACATCAGTGTATAACTGCCTATGAGTACATATAGTTATTAGTAGACTTGTGCATTCGTCTTCGGGCGAACATGGAAACGAACACGAAGAGTGCGTTTTCGTGTTCGTTCCGAAGACACGCCGAAGAGAAGATGGCGGCGGTAAAACGTAGTCGAAGACGAAGACACACACCACGAAGATCTTCGTGATTGTCTTCGTCTTCGTCTACCATTCTCCCCCCCCTCTTCTAACTTACCTTGTCTTCGCGGCATCGCGGCAGTTCCCGGAAGTGGAAATCCGCAGGTTCGCCGTCATGGGTTACAGGGCAGTGCGAATGAGCTTATTGGTCGCCTACAGGGACCTCCTCTGGCATCAACCAATTGGTTGATGCCAGAGGAAGACCCTGCAGGTGACCAATAGGCTCACTCGCACGGTCTTTGTAACCCCTGCCAGCGAACCTATGGAGTTCCGCTCCCGTTAACCCCTTCGATGCTGCGTTATCTAACACAGCATCGAAGGGGTTAATGGGAGCGGAAATCCATAGGTTAAAGGGACCAATAGGCTCACTTGCACGGCCCCTTAACCCTTTAAAAAATAAAGTTAACCCCTAACTAATTGAACAGGGAGGGAAACCAGTGGGATCTGCCGGGTAAGTTGCAGCATTGGGGTTTTAAAACCCCAATGCTGCAACTTACCCTGCAGATGCCACTGGTCTCCCTCCCTGTTCAATTAGTTAAATGTCCCTACGAGCGACTTTATTGTTCGCTCGTACGGACATTTAATTAATTGAACAAGGAGGGAGACCAGTGGGATGTGCCGGGTAAGTTGCAGCATTGGGGTTTTAAAAGTCTGCACGAACAACCAACAGAGTGGCTTGTGCAGACTTTTAAAACCCCAATGCTGCAACTTACCCGGCACATCCCACTGGTCTCCCTGTTCTATCAGTTAAATGTCCGTACGAATGACTTTATTGGTTGCTCGTACGGACATTTAACTGATAGAACAGGGAGACCAGTGGGATGTGCCGGGTAAGTTACAGCACCAGGACCCTAAAAGTCTGTACGAGCGACCAACAGAGTCGCTCGTACAGACTTTTAAAATCCCAATGCTGCAACTTACCCGGCAGATCCCACTGGTCTCCCTGTTCTATCAGTTAATAAATGATAGAACAGGGAGACCAGCGGGATCTGCCGGACAATTACGGCACCAGGAGTTTAACAGTCTGAACGAGCGACCCTATTGGTCACCAGCAGGGGGCTCGTCTGCCATCAACCAATGGCAGACGAGCCCCCTGCTGACGACCAATAGAGTTGCTCATACGGACATTTAAACTCCTGGCGCCAGAGCGGCTTTAACCCCGTTTTAACCCCTTCCCTTCGGGAAAACGAAGAAAACCCGAACACGAAGAATGTCCGCGAATATTCACCCGAATATTCGCGGAATACGAAGTTGTTTTTTTTTGCCGAAGACGAGCACGAAGACGAACACGAAGAGCCCCCTGGTGCCCAAGTCTAGTTATTAGACATGTACAAATGGGCAAAGACTCTGACAAATCTTTGGTTTTTGCCCCTTTGTTTTCAGGCAACAAATCACATTCCCTGCCCATTCGGTTTGGCAGAAAGTTTGAGGGCATTTTTAATTCAGGAATAAAACTTGTTGCCTGGTACCCACATTCACTCTCACTCACTCTGTCAACTTCTTTGCTGACCACTTACGTTTCCATATCTTCTTCTATCTTTTACCTTCTCTTTTCTCTTCTATCTGCTATCATCAATCTTCTATCTTCGTCCATATCTTCATGGACATAACCCTGCTTGAACTTCTGTCAAAATGGATGTGCTTCCAGTGACGTCCTCTCCCCGTTCCAACATTAAGGTTAACCTTAAGTGGGTTGACTGAACACTAAACATTTTAGTAAATTTATCGGAAAATTTCCTCAAATTTACAATATTAACAAAAAATGTACTCTATGAATTAAGAATAGACATTGTATATTTTTAGCATTCTGCAAATGCAGAACTTATGCAAAACTTACTGTACCTTACTCTATATACAGTTATATTTGAGCTATAAATAACTAATATTAATACATTACATAATAATTGGATCCAAGATACAAGTTTGCAAGTCCTGCTATCTATCATTGCATAGAATCTGAAATATGCTTAAAAATGTCATTAATAAGAACTTTTCTAAATTAATAGCATCCCATCTTTTATAGATAATTTAACTGTTGACCAGAGAGCACAGTTTTCACCGAATGTTGCATGTGATTGTACAATAAAATGACACACATTTTTGTCATATATTAAAAGAAGCAGAATATATATTTATAGATGAACACTGGATTGGAAGATGTATTGAGAAGCTGTTATAAACTCTTTTGATGTGTTGCTGTTTTCCATATAATGAAGAACTACATCAGTGATTTATAGAAAGTGTCTGGAAATCAGTTTAGCTAGAACCACCAACCAGGAAACACTAGAGAAACCATGTGGATATTGTCTACACACGTGATGGAAACTCATAACCTTACACAGGCAGTTATATCCCTAAATAACCATGTAGGGCTGATTAGATTTCCTATAAGATTCCCCCCAAAATGTATTTTTAGTAGGCATCATATTGTCAGTATTCTCCAGAACTATTAGAAAGAAAAAAAAATTAAATACACGCTGTGGAAAGGATTTGGGTGGAATGCCTGAAATTAAATACTCTTCTTCGGTTTAAAGCTTTGCTTCTTATAGAATTGTAGAAAAGCTAGCTGTTAAATCAATCACAAATCTGAAAATGAAGAATTGATGTGCTAGGTGGTATATATCATGAAAGAAATTGGGCCCCAATCTTAAAATGATGGAGTGTTACAGAAAAAAAAGCCCATTTTAATTTGAGATGATGAACTGGACTACGTTTTTACCAGGTGTGCCAAGGGATTCAAACGTCATCATAAGCAAGAGTGAAAATATGTCTGGAAGACACTGTCTGACAAACATAGGTATAAGTGACAATTATACATCGATCTTCAATAGATGTGTAATAGTTATGTAGACATTTTAAATTCTTTAAAAAAGGAATCTACTCCAGTTTGGTAAATTCAAAAGACAGAGTGGTCTAGATCAGATTCTGGAGGTGGGGCAGATTGATAGACTGCTAAAATGTAGAAAGGGCAAATATGGTTAAAACAATTTTCAAGCCATATTTTGAGTTATTTGAATATTTAGTTGTAGGAAAACGTTGGTGAGATTTCTGAATTAAAAATCATTACCACATATTTAACTGCATAAAACGCATATTTAAATCAGTGAGATCTATTAGGTCACCTTAGTGATTGAACTATTCATTACTTAGAGGCAGCAGCAGAAATTTGCCAGGGATGCCCTTTTATAATGCATAGCAGGCCCAGACAGCCCATTGTAGCAGTCCGAAGATAGGCAGGAACAGATCTGTGATACAGAATTGGATGTATCATACCTGATCTGTGTAAGGAGCAGTTATTTGATGCGCCTTTTCTCATAGAAATCTAAATCAAATAAACCAGATTTGGCATCTCTTCAATAACATCTGCCTTTAATTGTGGCCCATAAACATTGTACTGCATTACCTGATATAGAACATTGCATTTAAAGAATAGAAAATAAATCAATATATTATATTAGCTTGCTATTTTACATGACTTATTTCTAGCACTCTTTACTAGCAAACCAAAAACGAGGTTTTTAGAAAGCATACCACCCCATTTGACTGTGTATTCTCAGCTACACTGGCTTCCATTTCAGTTTAATGACATTTTTCATTGGTCTTATCTGTGAAGATGAAGGTCAGGTCAGTTTGTGCATAACTAGTTCTATATCATATGTGATCTCAACAAAATGAAACACAGACCTGATACGGAATGTATGTTTTGTTTGTTTTATTTTGTACAAATGAACAATAGATTGACCCAACAATGCTACCAAGGTAAAAAAATTTTCAGGATGGTCGCAAAAGGTTGATGGCCTGGTTCCTTCTATAGGCAACCTGGAAACTTTATTTTCTATAACCAAGCTAGTATGCGCCGGACACCATCAAGCAGGGAGAGAAGCTAAACATAAACAACACAGATTGAGCTTGGGTGATATGGAACCTTATGTTATAGGAAATCACCCGTGCTGCTTCATTTAGATGTTGTATTTATTCCCCATTGAGGACAGATGATTTAATTTCCCAAACATGTATTGATCTGCTGTGACCTACCTGAGATTGTATTGCCTACAGGAATCTATTTCTGTAACATCAGTTGACTTAAATTTTACCTTTTTACAGTAAAGGTCACGTCTGACTGATAACATACAATATCGGAGTTAAGTTCAAAGTGTTAGTTTTACCAAAATATGTCATACAAGCTGGATTTGACACATGATTTTTGAAACGCCTAGAAGTAGGAGCACACAAAATCAAATTAATTATTGATTTGATAATTCATACTTAAATGTGCTTGCAACTCAAAAACATGGTACGTCTTCAGTTTTTTGTTGTAACATCGTAATCTTATCAGCCATTCAGAGGAATACAGATGCTAGGGGGACATGTAGTCAGGCCAGAGATTCAACTATAGATTTTGATCTAAAAATCAGGTTGAATGATAATGTGTGCATAATTTAATCATGTTAAAGAGCCAGTCAATAACAGTACATGGACCACACTATATCTGTTAATTTGTTGTTGTTGATCCAAAAGAAGGCAAAAAACCCCAGTTACACAAATGTGTTTTCACATTAAGGCAGGCATAACATGCCCCATAACAGTGTTACAGGCCATGATAAGAGCAGAAAGAGAACATCTGAAGTAGTGATACATGTTTCAAGAGATTACAGGATTTATTGGTTTATATCACATAACCATCCATATCAGAGGTAATTTTGCAGAAACACAGTGGGCTGTGGGTCTTCCCACCAGTACAAAGATGTAATAACGATGTTAAACTACAATGGCGAGACCAGTTCATTTAAGAGCCACCAACCCTGTTGTCGAATGTGACATTTTATTATTATTATTATTATTACTATTGTTATTATATTTTATTTATATAGCGCTAACAATTCACGCAGCGCTTCTTACAATACATATATATTCAAGGGGTATGACAAGACTAGAACGGACAGACCTAGACAAACCGGTACATTAGGTGGAGACAAGAAAATGAACGGAGAAGATTATGGCCAGGCCATGGTTTAGTGACAGGAATATTTCATAAATTCCCATTTTAACTATAGGTATATGTTCTTGTAAGTTCACGATATCTTAGTTTAACACAATGAGGAAAAAAATATTAATATTCTCCTTCTTCTAGTAAAATGCATCTGGGAATTAGTGAAATATGTAGACCTTTTAGTATAGCTCTTATTTTGAAATTATATTGTTCTATAACTTGTGGAAATGTTGCATTTGTTCCTTTGAAATTAAGTTTAAGAATTAAACTCAGGAGATCTAAATTATGCACAGACAAGGTCACCCAAAGTCACCACTAAAATTACCCCTCTAAACTTCATACTGGCAGACAAAAATGTATTCTGACATGTTATATTGCTTAATTACTAAGCTCTGGATTAATTAACACATCAACACCAATGAGATGGGGAAAAAAAACATAATAACCTTTGTCTGAGCTTCCCAATCCGTTCCTTTATTGCTCTAGTCAACTTTTGTAACATGTTCTCAGTTGGCATTTTTTTCATGCGTTTTTGCGTTCATTTGCCATTATCAGTCCTCCCAGAATCTCCATCATTTGTTTTTATGCATTGGCTTGCTGATAAATACCAAATGCTGCAAGAACCATTCATCACTACAATTAGTGGAAAATTGCCACAGTTCTTTGGAGAAGAATAATTGGAGATGTTTATTTGCGGGCAGCAATCTGTTTGGAAATGCACATAAGAGACATTGGTCACTTCTAAAAAGTCAATTGGAAGTGTGTCCTTTAACAGTATAAGTAACGGTTTAGGAGGGCTATAGTGTTCTACCTCATTATTTGCTCATCAAATTAAGCGACTGAAAACTACTGGGATGTGATCTTTGGAATAACAAGTAGCAATATTTAAACTGGCATTTAAATCATTTGAAATTTGCTAAGGTACATTTGCATTTTGGCCAATTATGTCTATCCAATGGATCTCTCAAGGTTCCTTGGATCCAGAAGCCTATTAGGAACATCCTGATTGCTAATGTACCAGAAATAAGTACCTACATCAGCCATGCATATTTAGATACAGAGTACCCATCATCTATTGTCAAGAGCAGCCAAATTTTGAGATAACCCAAAAAACTTGCGGTGTTTTCAACCTTGAAACACTGTAGTCTTTGTGATAAAACATCCCAATGCATTCTTTTATGATGCTACTTACATAAGGAAAAGGGTAATGGGCACCTGGAATACATATCAACATGATAAAGTAGAGATAGACACCTAATAGTGCAGGACAGACCTTGTTAGCGACACACCTACAGGGTCAGAGACCTGAACTTTAATTTGTACTGTTCCCCAACTGTCCAGCTGGGCCAGTCCACACAACTTGATCTTACATGGGATATGCATTACATTCTTATATTAGAATGTAATTGTAAGAAATAATTTCCATGCCTTTATTCTTCCCTATACATATACACACTGCAGGCCTGAATGCAACCTGAGTGCTGGGGAACATGTGTTTTCAATCACGTAATGTAGCTGTTAGAGGGTCTTCTGTCATGTGTCATATGAATGGTCTAATAGGATTCCTAAAATTCACATATTGCCCATACAGTGTATAGTAGGAACTTATACCATAATTGTTAATGTAAAGGGGTATAAAAACTCATGCCTACTAGGGCAAGGTCTCTTTCTTTCTCCACCATCTTGTCAAGAATACAGAGCCTACAGTATCTATGACCACCATCTGTTCATCAATCAGTACAACATTTAGTTAAACATAATATTTACCTTGTATTGAGCTACATAGGAAAATATGTGGAGTCACACCTAAAGAAGAAACCTCTGAGGCCTGGGAAGCTTATGTGATTATACATTTTTTTCTGTGTCGGCCCAATAAATGCCTGGTGAATACAATGAAACAGCCTTATTTTTTTGTATTGTTATTAAATGTGGCATGGTCTTTGTACAGCCTCTTCAAAACAAAATGGAATGTCACCTTTTTACGAGCATCAGCTATCTTATAAGGTGGTTACCCATTGATATACATCCAAAAGTAAACATGCTGTTTTATCACCCTCAACATCACAAATAGAAAAGCCAGTGCAAGGCAAACCTATATATGTATAATGAAATGGAGAGGAGATATAGAACCAGCAGCTGAGACAGAAAAGTGTTTTTTTTAGACACAAAAAGTATATTTTATTAAGGATGGGCGAGTATTGTCTGAAAAATGAATGCTAATTCTGGTTGTGTCTCTAAAATCATCAGGAAGGACTGATGTTACTCATCACTAGGACCATCACCATGATTTTGGACCATGTCAGAATGCTATGCCACTGGTCTAATTTTCCTACTAGTTTTTTTTACTAGTGTAGTCCTAGAAGGCACCTGCTTTTCCTGTTTTTACATTTGTTAATTAGTTGCAGCAGAGCACTCAGTTACTGGTGAGTATGTATTTGAAATTAACAATGGGTCAGTAAATAGGAATTGTGCTGCTACTAACCTCCACAAGAAAAAGGACTGCAGCCTTAAAAATACATACACTCCCTGTCATACACACACTCCCTCTAACACACAAATTCTTGCCAGGTGCCTGGCATCATACTTGAAGCCACTAACAGGACTCACATGTTAATTCCAGGGCTGTCCTTGTGAAACTGGGGTCTAAAGCAAGTGAGATAAGTTTGTGTTACAATGTTTGCTCAGGTGGACGTTTGATAACATGAGAAAATGAAGGACAAGCCAAAAGTGTTTCCTTTTAATAAAATATATTTTATAGTTTTAGAGTTTTTGTAGTATATACTTATCCCTAGAAACTGGACTACTAATATGTCTTGCATATGGACTAGGAACAATTGCTCTAGTATAGGATTGAAAATGTTACGATTTAAACCAGATTAATGGTCACCTGGACATGTAACAATAGAAAAGTAATCACATTTTCATTAAACTGTTATGAGATGGAGTGCTGTCAGTCATTAGGCACAACAATGATATTTATTAATAAGAATGATTGGTTGGTTATATTTAATTGAACACTGTTTCCTTAGCCAATTTGCTTATTAAAAATATTTGAGTGATCTGTGATCTTTTATACAATTGCAAAAGCATCTTTAAAATGCAAACAAAGATTTTAGTAAATTAGTAAAAAGATGTATGAATTTCTGTTGGACATTTAAAAATGATGTATTAAGGAATATGCTACATAACATTGTCTGACAATGTGAGTCAGTTAAGTCTTGTCAGCTTAAATACACAACTATAATAATGCAGATGAATTAGCATTCCCATGTATACTGTTATAATTGTAGTAGAGAACACTGTGGGACATTATTATGAATAATAATATTGTTTGAATAAAAATGTTAAAAATGAAAACATACAGAGAGTTAAGGTTTGAGGACGCTTAGTAATGTGTAGTGCTGGAATAGCGATGTGGTTGATATCTTATGGTAGATAACACGCATGTTTCCTTGGTAAGGTATATTTTTGCTTGACTTCTCATGTGCACCGTATTTAATTGGTTCTTCTACGGCATACATTTAGTTTAGTCAGGTCTAGTGAAGTTTAGATGAAGAATTTGATGTTACATGCATCTACCATGTATAGTATCATATAAAAACTCCTGCTATTGATGTGTGATCTACATGTGTGCTCTATGAGGCCACCTAGTGGCCACAATTTCCATTATTTTTTACAAAAAAAAAATATTTTATTTTTCATCTCCAAGCAATGGCCTTTAAGTTCTGTTTCTACAAGTACAACAAGCTTTCCTCTGTTTCTGGGGTTCTATGCAATGTTCAATAACCTCTTTACATTGAATCTGCTTCAATTTCCTTGCCCATTTCGCCTGGTGTAAAGGCTCAAACCTTAATTCGTTTTAGGTGTTAGATTTAGGACAGCTTTATTCCTATCCCACGCATATTTAAGTTTCATTATTAACCTCTACCAGTGACAGATCAAAGTGAGGTGGAGCACTGACGTGGAGCATGCTACATGTGCAAAAAAATGTAGTGTGTGTATATGTAGACACCCATATGCAGCCATTGGCTGTGTAATAATGTGGTACTTTTTTTAATTAAAAATAAAGATGTATGCTAAAAACATCCTCAATAAATAATGACCAACAGTAAAAACACTCCGTGCAAATTATAAAGCAGACGCTCTAAACCTATTTCAGCTTGTGTAGAAGGATTAGTTCTCCTTCACAATCGATCAGAATCTCACAAGGAGAAACAGAATAAAGAGCATAGTGCAGTCTTGTCTGTATCGAAATAGGCAGCATATATTAATATAAGATGTATTGCACTCACTCTTTAGGGAGCAGTATGCTGTTCGCTATATCTAGTGCTTTTAATCAGACTTCTCAGGTTTCTGTATCAAATATGGGATGTCACACTCCACCAGTCTTCATTCTTGAACAGAGAAGCATCCTAGGAGAGCATCAAGGACATTCTATCCCAAGTGGTAGAACCGTTTGCTCTATACAGTGACAGCCTGAAGGACTTGGGAGTAGGAATCTGGGTGAGCCAATGTTTTTAAATTGTAAGGTATTTTATGCACTTTTTATGTAATAAATCCAGTTTTCTTAAATAATCCTTTGCTCTATTCGAGAATGAAGACTGGTGGTGTGCGGCATGTCATATTTGACACAGAGACCTGAGAGATATCCAAAGCATTGGATATAGTGAGAAGTATACTAACTAAAGAGTGCGTTCAATACATCTTTATTATATTGCACTGTGCACTTTATTATATTTTGCACATTATATATATATATATATATATATACACATTACATTACATTTGCACAAATCTTTATAGTTTTGTCAAAATTATGTCACAATGTTTCAAATATTTACCCCCTGCAAAATTGTAATAAAAAAAACATCAAATGCCATTGGGAAGCAAGTGGGAAAGACGTATTAACAACAGTAATTAACATGCAATAAACCTCTTGTACAGAGACGCCTAGACATGCTCGCTAGGGGAACTAGTTTATACTCCCTAAGACAGCGGAGCATTTGTTACATAAATAATGTGAATGCTGCCGACATTGATATAATGGCAAACAGAAAGGCGTATTACAAGCAAATGGCATTTCAAACTACACATACAAGACATACTTGGCACCGTTACAAACTCGGAGGTGGAATTTGTAAGAGAAGGTGATTAGAACAAGTAGAAATAAACTACCACTCATTAAAAGGGCTTTGCAACATTAATATGGGTAACTTGCTCTAACATGAGTCAAACTACAAAGCTAATGGTGGCTTTATTGGGTTTGAAGAACACCAGAGCTGAAAGCCTCTTGTAGAAAGGTTTTACACAAAACTAATTGGGGCTGTCTTGTTTAGATGGCACCTAACATTAAAAAAAGCAATATACTGTAAGAATTCAATTTATCTATAATAAAATGGTGCTCAAAATATAAAAGAGATCAAAAGACGATATATATTTTTATTGAGGGTTGGGATATCTAACTGGAGTCTTGTAAAACTTTATGGATATTCATGACAACCAGACACCATACGATCACACACGCTAACACCAAACTTTCAGATACATGCACACACTCAAACACCATACACTAAAATACACATCCATGATAATGCCATACATAATTATGACACTATACTCTAATACACATACACTAATAACAATATGAAAAACATACCAAACTGGCTCTAACACTATACACATATTTTACATATACATCATGGCCCTCTCTCATCATATGTGCAGCTTACACTAATGCCCCTTCCTCCCCCTCTCTTGTGGACCCTTGTGGAGCCCTGTCTTCACTGCAGCTCACACTCTCTATACAAGCTGCCTCCATCCTACCACCGAATCATGTAAGGAACAATACACGACCATGCTGGGCTCCTCAGTTACTGGGTGCCAGTAAAAAAAACATGCAAAAGAAGGAGAGAGAGACAGTTTTGTGGACAGAATGTCTGGTTACAGAGCCACTCATGTAACATGGGGAGATAATCATGTGATGCAGCACACGTAACATGGGTGGATATATCTGTGCTATTACTTGCTGTTGGGCATGCCAACATAAGGACAATATATTGGCAATATTCCCATGAAACTTATTGGAAAGAGCTGGTGTTTCTTTGATAATTATGAGCAATCTAACGTTTCTTTTCTTAATAAAACAATATTAGCAGATTACACTTTATTGTCAGTAATAATGTTGCAGATGTGAGCACTGATATATTGCCCTTACTTTGTATTTATGCATTTGGACACCACCATAATATTGTCATTTTTGTTATTATGTATTCAGAAGGCCCAATTTAAGTGTCATATGGGCTAAATGATTTACATCATTAATGTACTTTAACAGCTATTAAATTAATGTTAAGGAGATTAATGAATTTGTCATAAAACTATAAATCCCAGAAATTTAACTAGTTATATGTTAATCTACACTGATCATTTATCATTAGCATAGCAAAGATGTGCAAGATGCAGCCTTCCAGTAACTATAGGACAACCAGTACTATAACTTGGTTAAAATGCAGGAAGTCTAAGTCTCAAAGATGAATTGTGTGCTCAAACAGCATGGCTGCGGAGCTCTTCTTTCCTGCTGATGCTTGAAGGTGTCTAGAACATTATAAAGGCCATGACTGCTAAGGCCCATAGCATCCATGTAGGTATCAGTAGAACAACTTTACTCTTCCCCAGTAAGACACCACACACAAATATGTGGGCACGGGCTTGTCCACAGCTTTATTGAACACATATTTACTGTCAGACCAAGTTAAGGACATTTACCACCTGCCAGCTGATGGCTGATTTAGCACATCAGGCAGTTACACCCAACAAGTACACCAAGAGCTTCAAACGAGTATTGCCCATCAACCCACACTGGCTTGGCCTCTCCCAATTCACGCAGATGCAGATCCCATTTAGTCCTCTTAGGCGCTGGCAAGGTGACCACAAGCAGCAGCTGTGACTAAACAGAATATTAATCCATATTAATCACCAGAGAAATTGAGAAATAAAAAAATCCAAACTACATATTTAGTTTAGAACCATTGGTAGATTTTTATGTATTTGCTGTGTTGTTATATGTAACAAAATGAATAAAAAACAATATAACCTTAACACTGTAAATGCATTGAAAGGAATGTTTTCTTTTTTTGGAGTACTTACAGTACAAAAATAATAAAAAAAATTAAAAAAACAGTAGGCACGTGTCTAGACAGGCTAATTTGTTCCGGTTTTCTGCACATTGCAACCACCCATATCTAAGCAAGTTCATAATCTACTGTAAGGTAGCCAGCCAAGAAAGATGCAGTACATTGAGCTACTGATGAATGAAATAATAGACGGGGGGGTTAGACCATGTCTGTCAATACTATATAACTCATGAGCTGCTAGGATTGTGTACTGTCAGGTCAGGAAATTTCAACACTTTTACGGGTGGTTTATTGGTGGGTTTTGCAAAAATATTTCTGTTTTTGTACAAATAATTTTCATAACATATGTATGCTATAAGTTACTACTGCAAGAATATGACTAAAAGGCAGTGCTGTTCTATAGATGACATAATGTGTGTTGCGTGGCAGTCATTAATATTAAGTGACATGTACAGAAAATATTGCATGCATGAGTATATATGCTCAATGAACTTGCTGAATGAATAGTATAAAAAAGAAAACCAACTCTAGACAAAGAAACTGTTTTCTTAACCTCCCTTTTCATTTATTAGATAAGCTTTGTGTTATTAAAAGGAAAAGTTTACTGTTCCTGACAGTCCCACTTAAACATGCATTCTTCCAAACTGAAGAACAAAAAAATACTGATGTTAGAAGCTGCAGCCCTGTAGCTGCCCTTCTCCTACATGGTCCGACAAATCTTGCAACCGAACAGAGGCAGGAATGTGCTCCTATCAAAATCAATGGAAGCACTTTCCATGCATATGAACAGAACCCCCACGTCCAGTGTTTGCAAAGTCAGTGCATGAGGTAACTGCAAGAGAGGATATTACGTGTAAGGAGATGTATTGTTTCTGCAGGGAAGATAGCTTGGGTGGGAGAAGGGGCAAATACATATGATGGAATTCTGCAGTGGGAACAACATGAACATTTAAAGGGACCACGCAGCTATCATGTGCATTAAAATAGACTTTTTTGTTTTTACTGAATTGGTTTTCAGATGATACAGCAGAGGCAGGGCAGGGCATTGGGCAGGGACGGGCAGACAGACACATCCAACCATATGGTACAAGACTGAATCCCCACCTTAAAATTAGAAAATAGAACAAGAATTGATCTCCCAGAGTAAGGAAGGACATTGAGCCACAGCAGAGGCAGTGCTGAATTCCCACAATATTCAAACACATTGAAAGAACTGTTCACCCCACAGTAATTGTTTCCAGTTTGTCCCTGAAGCAAAGCTGGACTGTGATGTGTACATAGGTGTTGGTCCATACCAGAATTAGCAAAAAGTCCTAACACCTTCCCCAGGCTCACTTCCTTTTGACTCAATTTGCACCTCGCAGAGTGCCCATTTCCCACATTCTCAAACTAATCCCGCAGTTTACTAAGAAGCTGTACACCAGGTGTAGTAGAGTATTAGTGATGGTGGTGATTGTGGAGGTGGTACTGGTGCCAGTGTATTTAGGGGAACCAGTGCTATAGCTACCCTGCTGCAATTTCTGTTGACTGCTCCTCTGGCTCATATAATCTAAATGCATGTCATTTTCATAATTTTGTCGGTGACCATATACATTTCCATTTGTTTAAGGCAGAGTAAGAACCACAACATTCCAATGATGGCAGTGCTTGTGGTAGTAATGGCACCAGTGGCATGGCTAGTTGTTTTATTCCGCGCTTCACCATAGAATAGCTTATAAGCAATCTTCACCTCATTCCAGGCAATAAGGTGTCAGCCTTCCAAGGGGTGCGTGTACAGTATAAAGTGAATATAGAGGCAAAAGGTGATCATTGTTAACTTCATTTACATTCGCCTACCCAGAATTCCTTGCAGTGTGTGGTGTGTGTAAATTAGTGTTTAATAATACTTCTGCTTTATATAGGGCCATCATATTCCGTAGCGCTGTACAATTGTTCCAGCAGAGTGGAGGTTCTTCGTGTTCCTGGCTGCAACTGACAGTGTTTGTTATCATCCTAAATATACAAATGTAAATGTATGCTATAGTGCAGGTAAGAGGGTGGGGGTGGGGTTGTATGCGTGATTGAGGGAATTAATCTGTGAATGAATGAGTATATGAATGAGTGTATGTGTACGTGGGAGGCATGGCACAGTGAGTCTGTAAGTGACCCCATACTTCTGGCAGCTAGCCAGGTTGCAGCATGTACTGGCTGACTTGGAATGATAGGAGTTTTATTGCTAACAGCAATCATAGTCCTATCATGCCCAGGTTCCAGCATTTACTGGCTGCCTGGGCATGATAGGAGTGTGATTGCTGTTAGCAATTATATATATATATATATTGTTATTGTATTTTATTATCCAATTTATATATGATTGCTAACAGCAATCACACTCCTATCATGCCCAGGCAACCAGTACATGCTGGAATTTGTGTGTGCTGTTACAAATCATATATATATATATATATATATATTAATATTGTTATTTAATTTGCTTGTACAATTTTGGTGTGTTACTTTTATTAAAAGTGTGGGTTTTTTAATTTATTTTATTTTTAAAGATTTGGCGGTCATTTTCTGTTTCGGTTTCGATCCAGAATTTTCATTTTGGTGCATCCCTAGAATAAATAGAACTTAGAAGGGATAAAATGCCCTCCTCAATTTGTAGTCATGTCAGAGGACAATACTTTCTAGGCCCAGAAATCAGTGAGAGGTTCTAAAGGATTTTGTGTCAATTTTGTGTCAATTTTTTTCAATCTGCATGTTTTATTAAAGGCAGTTTTTTCTCTCAGTGAAAAATGAGTGCGGCCCCCAAACATATACATTTCTGATGAAGTGGCCCACTGCAGGAAAAACTTGGACACCCCTGCTATAGAATAAGAACTGCTTCTGATGTGGTGTGCCGTTTTCTTCATAGTTTTTTTCTCACTATTATAAACTTTTACAGAAGAGGCAGTAAAGATAAACTTTATGTAATCTGTTTTACTTTTAATACCAAAGCACTGATCTGAAGTACAAATACTACACTGGTGTATTTTAAGCAACCAACAAGCCCTGTTAATCTGTCTTCTAAAGCAGTCATTTATTTGCCACCCCCATGATCCACTGCCACCTGTGGGCTAGTGCTGGACCATGAGAATTCTAGTTTAAGGACAGCTGGAGAACTACAGGTTATCTACTTTAAAGGCAATTAAGGTAACCAGTTAAAAATGTTGAGAGTTTGCACTGTAATCATTTTACAGGCCGCATACAATAGAACCGAGCCCAAACTCTCTGTAGTAAAACCCTGCAATTATTTAACGGTCCTTATGATTGCTCTAAAGCTGAGCGTGCCTCTGTATAATGAGCTATTCAGTTTAAAGTGTATTTTGGGGACCATTGAGTTACTCACATTCCCAAACATTGTTTCCAACTGTGCCGGTGTAGGAAAGATTTGTTGACCTTTCTTATGTCACCACCAAATAAACACAGTTATATTACCAAAAGCCATGTTTATTTATACAGGAGTATCAGCTTTTGTGTCCCACGGGTGACCCTATCTGCGGGATAAAATTATCTCTGGCTCACTTTGGCAAGAACAGTACAAATACACCAAACACTCTTATTTTATTAGTAAAAAGTTGTTTATTTTTACATTAAGATCAATGTTTCAATCTCCTAAGAGAATTTCACAGGATCAAAACCCCTTTCATGTTAAATTCAAAGTTTTCAATGGGAACTGAACAGTGATTTCCAAGCAGAAACCTAACATTTCTGCTAATTGATCATATCTGGGAAGCACGTTGGTGAATTACATTTGTTCAGCTTTATGTATGAACAAAATATGATAATCCCACTCTCTTAAACAAATGTGCTAAATATGATACATTTAATAACAGAGAAATACAGTGAGTGCAGAAAAAGATAGATTTTAAGGATATATATAATAGACCACACTCGAGTCAGCTGTCAGCTCAGTTAGTTTGACTGATCTAGCTCTTTTGACATTTTAGCTTTATACCACAAGTTGATCCTCTTAGTGAAATAGCGTAAGGGCGTCTTTTCCCTTAGTATGTGGTCTGCATGCCAGACATTTCAGGTAGATCTGAGGTTATTTCAAGTAAAGACTGTAAGGAGAACAAGATGGCAATTTCAACTCCAGGGCCTCCCTAATTAGAACATTTTTGGTCAGTGCCAGAAGGTATCTTTATGTATGTTTTATTGCAATCTCACTGGGATGATGACGGTGGTGGGAAGCATTTATACCATTACTGGACCCTTTCCATGACGCTTAGTGAATTTTCTATACAGTCCCTGTTATGAGATGTCTGCTAAATAGGATTGGATAGTACATAGTTGTCAAGTCTTATTTGCCTTTATTACTGGTCAGTTTGCATGGGCCTGCATCCAGCCTGAATGACACCAGACCATCCCTAGTTTTTTCTGCAATTACAGTAAAACAAGGAACATTTATATGTTCCCTCACCATCCCTGGTAGTTAGAAACTATAATATCACTTAAGGCAGAGTTTGAGAAACATCAACTCAGGATTTCTTTGCGTTTCTTGAATTTCTTTGACTAGGACACTTCTGGGCTCTAGCCCCCAAACTCTCCATCATGGTTGAAGGTTTTGGGGCAGAGGAGAAGGCTTTAACAGTTTTAACAGGAGCCCAGATCCATGGGGTATGAGGCAACAGTCATCTGTAGAAGTAGAGTGAGAAAATAAGTTTGTCCCCAAAATCCCCTTGAGTTGACAGTTTAGGGGTAGAGCAGAAAACTATTTTAAAAGTCAAAAGTTGTTTATAGCAAGAAAATGGTAGACAATGCATGGGCTGTAAGCCAACAGACATCAATCCAGAGGAGGAAGGATGGATGTGAGAAAAAAGAAGAATAGGTGAGAATTAGCAAAGGAAGTAGGTAGTATATGATCAAGGAACTAAATGCCCATTTGACAACAGGAATATTGCCGTAGGCATGGTTGTAAGTTGTTTATGAATGTAGGTTGTTTATGAACACACACCAGTCAAATATCTGTCGGGCCGTTAACTGAGAGTGTAGCATACATACCCTTACTACCCCTCAAGGTCACATACAAGGACCATAATTTCTGAATTGGCCCTAAATGTCCCAGAAACAAAATGAGATATGGTATTTTTATAAATAATCCTTCTAGTCATCATTATATCGTGTTGCTTGTTAACTGTTGTATGTAAGCAAATGTATTTTCTGACACAGTTCACTGATGTCTGAGAGGACCTTACTTTTTTGTTTTGAATACATGGCAATTATAATACCAGGCATGTCTTACAAGCAAAGCGTGACATTACAAGTCTGAAGCTACTCAGTAGATGGAATAATTAAACTCGCAAACAAATGGTTTAGACACAGACATTTGTGGAGAATATATACTGTAACACTCACAGAAGGGAAAAAGGCAAGAAATTTTGTAAGCTAAAAATGCTTGAAAATGAGAGCACAAAGCAGTGTCACTGGTTAGTGTGAGTGACCCAAAGACCCCAGACATAGACTTTTCAAGGAGTGGAATAATACTGATGAACACTGCACCTTGCCAGTGTCTGATTAAGATCCTCCGGGGCGTGTTAACACATGAATATATGCAGACATTCTGGCTTTACTTTTCTCCCCACATAGCGAGAGGTGCCACAGTAGTACTGCAAGTTACCCAGCTGAGCGCAATGTAGCTACCACTGTGTAACAGCAATTAAAGTACTAGGGCCCTCTAGTTTGTCTAGTGTGCCTAATAGATAATCTGGCACCATAGCCTATGAATGCTAACCAACATTTATTATGTCCCTCAATAGTATGCCATTGGGTATCTAATGCCATGTGTGCCAACCAGTGATGTATTTACTTCAGGGTTGCCCTATTCCCGAAGTAGGGCAGTGCCCAAGCTGCCTCCCCCTCCATCGGTCTGCATCGCAGGTGCAATAGAAATCACTGCAGGCCTGTCTTAAAGGTTTGCAGCATCTGTGAGGCGGCACAGCCTCCATAGGGTAAATAGGCTGGTTGGGGAAACATAAGATCTCTTGTAAAAAAAAACATAGTACAGCAGGACAAGAGACAGCTTGATAGCCCGAGAGGGCTTAGCCCAGGATATGTCTCTACTGTCAGCAACGCATGGGTGGCATATGGATGTTATGTTGGAGTTGTGATGCTGGAGGACATTCCATCATTTAGAACAGATAAACTTGTCATTTCATAAACATATCATATGTACTTCTGTATATTTGACAAAGCTACTAAAATGGCTAATAACCTGGCTCACAGGCGTAATGAAGGTGAACTATAACCACACAGCAGCTTACACTAAAACCTTAGGTTTAAAGCAAGTTCAGTCACCATGGAACAGCTCTACTTTCAGATGAGACAGCATTAAGGCACTGACCCATGGCCAGGACATGTTGCCCAACATTCTGCATTTGGGCTTCTTCTGTAATGACCCTTACTAATCCCATTTCTGGTTTATAGGTAGCTGTACTTGGAATCCACCAAAATAATTTACTTTTTCCCAAACTCTACTTTAAGTAACACATTCCTCACCCTGCTTGCAATTAGAGAGTTAGTGGACCCAATAATTAATTTATTGTACGAAGCACATACTGCTTATTCCCTCCCTGAAACCGCTGGATCATGAAGTGCAAAATAAAATAGCTGTAGCAAAAATGTCTGTGCAAAGAAACAACATTTTATTTTATTTCTTAAATAAAAGCCTAATGCACAAAAAATGTTTTTACAAAGTCTTAACTAAACTATTATTTAGCTTTTTTTATTTGCTGTCACCGTAATTCACGGCTAACAAACATCATCAAATGAAATGCTAGAAGCATAGTGATGTTATTACAGCTTTGATTCTACGTGTCTCCAATGCGTTTAGCCAATGGATTCGCATGCTGAGCCCCACTGTCAGTGAAAAGGTTAAAATACCTTATTGAGGAAAATGTGTCACTAATTTATCGCAGCTGTAGGGGGACTTCACATCCAATTAAATAGCACAGGATTTGGCTGGTGTCCAGATGAGGAGACCGACCACATGTTGTATTTCCAATGGTCACCTCCAGAAAACAACGGTTCTAGGGGGGCATATGTTTACCATTTCCTGCTGTAGTAAGAGCAACCTAGAAGCAAATGCTTTTGTGTTTGCTAAAATTTGAATGGTATTAGTGATGGATAAGAAAAAACTATTTGCTACACACTTGCTGATTAACCAACATGCAAGGACTTTATCTAAACATACATATCTTAAAGTATTAGATCTCCCAGAAGTTGGAAAAAAAACTCCAAGTATCAGAGCTAGTCATTAAGATGACTTTTCTCAATTGCTTTACATTTATTTTAATTCATAAGGAGCTTATTTAAAATATATGAATAGGTAGCAAAACCTGTGTATGTATGAACCTCCCTACCGCTATTTAAATACTCTGTGAGGTTATTGTCCTTCATTAAAACACATTAGTTGGACATTTACACAATTGCCGTGACAGTAACAGCAGACGGAATGGGTTATTAAAGCTGTTACATCATGTTTAGTATCACACATACTCACCATACCCAGACAACCGAACTGCTGTGGTGAGGAAAACAAAATTAATCAAATGAAAAACAATGACAGAGCACTCTCTATTTTTATACGCGTATCTCTTCCTCTTACTTTAGATATTAGAACTCCAGTATTTACTACACGGGCCGAGATAGTCCTGCATAGTATAGAGTTACGTTAGTGAAGAAATCTCACCAGTTTATTCATCGACCATGCTAGGCCAAGCCAGCCTTTCTTTCAGGCAAAAAGTATGTATGGTGCACCCAAAGTAACCAGTAACGACAGTGAGATAAATTGTTTAATCTCCTCTCAGTTCAAGGTTTACTAAAAAAAAAACCCCACAAATTAACAATGGGGCCATCCACCAGAAATCTTCAAAATGGTACAGTGGGAGTCCGAATCGGTGAAGGACCTGCTTACGACTCACACAGGGAAACAGTGGATGGCGTTTGGCGATCAAATTCAAAATATGAGCTTTTCATTAGCAGGGAAAGGAGGCCCAAGCAAGAGTAAGCCATTCCTGTGTCTTGATACAATACAGATGAAGCGCTCAACCCTGTGAAGTTGATTGATACTTGGGAAACCAATAAACTCCACTAACCCAGTGTGGCAGCAGAGTCTTGATTAAAGCCAGTATGAGCTTCATGACCGGATTCCGTAATGAAGACAATGTCCCTCTGAGAACAGACATGTTTTGAAAAGAAACCTGTACAGGGATAATACAGGTTTTCACAGTGTGCTTCTGCTGAATTAAATGAACACAGAAGGTGTTGGAGATACTGCTTTGTAAATTAACTCCTTAAATACTCACTGGTTTGAAGCCGGTTTGCATTTAAGATACAATCAGAAACCCATGACTTCAACTGCTTTTATAAAGCAAGATTCTGTTCTCATAGTAATTACCAACACATACATTATATATACAGTATATATATATATATATATATATATATATATATATATATATATATATACACATACACACACAACATCACAACATTAAAATTTTCTCTACTTTATATTGTAACAACCAGAGATCATTTTTTATACTGGTCATAGTGCAACCACACAACCAGCTTCATGGTGTTCTTAGAAAGTACTTAAGAACCTCAAACGTCTCCCTTTGGAGATCTCACCATAACATTTTATTAAATTAATTTACTTACTTTGCTTATTCTCCTTTTGCAAAAGGAGTTATTTTATCATGACGGTGATATAATTCAGAAAAAATGTAGAAGCACACTATTATATTTAGGATACAATCATGTTGTAATTTTCTGTACAAAATGTTTGGCAGTGTATTCAGTAAATATGTATGTACAGCATAATGGCCTCAGCAAAACGGGACAGCTTCAGAATGAAAACTGCATTTTGTTGCGTATGCTGTTGTTGAAAGCAGAGATGGCTGTATCTGTCTACGTTACACACGTCGTAAATCAGCTGAACAGCTAGAACAGGACAAATAGCTGTGATTGCTGGGTGTACTGTCCCTGTAAATAAGGTGTGGGGGGTCTTAGCTTCACACCAGAGATGTTTTTCCAGCATGATTTTCTCTAAAGCCAGTTTTAGAAACAACGGTGAGCTTGTAGCCGTTTCTGGTTTAACCCAAGGAAGTATATTGGCCTTTTATTATTAAATCCCAGTAATTGCCGGTATTTAAGGTGGAAAATATTACCATGTAAGTTATTTTGGAAGCAGCTTCCCAAAGACAAATTAACATTCGCAGTATCATTGGTGGCAGACGCCTATAGAAATGTTATATGTGTGACTAGGTCCTTTATTTAGCCTGTGGCCAGCCATCATCTAGCAGCTATGCTGTCCGGAGACACAAAATGCTGAGCAGATTAACCCATTCAGACACATTTTGTTAATCCTTCAGACATATTTTTTTAAAACTAATATTACTATATGTAGTATGTCTCCTTACTCCTTCTTTAAGAGGCATAGTCCTTCTTTCCCTACCGCCTTCAGTCCCTCAATCCTTGTTTGTGTCTCTAATGTACCACTTTTCTAGGAGGATGTCAGCATTTCCTAAATTTCACAATATTGTGTATCAAAAAGTGGGCTTATAAATTATACTATGTAAATAAACATTTTATTCTATTTCAAAAATGTGGCTACTCAGGTATATCAATTGGGATGGACAGGTTAAACTGCCCCATAAATCTTGGTGAAGCCCTGACACCTCGCTACACCTCTAACCAGACACTAAGACAAAAGTCTTTGACCATGTAAACCATGTTGGTTTGTATGTTTAGTCTTTTAACTGACTTTTAATTATTGTATTCAGCAGGGACTTGCATTAAAAGCATTTGATAGAAAGGTAGATGGAGAAAACTGATGAATTATCAATGAAATATAAAATATACTATTCCACTTTTGAACAACATAAAAATATTCAGTTTTAAAATTTGCAACATGATGCTTTTTATGCCTACAGAGTATCCTCCTGAAGATTTCCAACTGAAGTATGTGAGGGTCTCACCAGAGTCACTCACTATACGTATTTGTACTCATAGACTCACTCTACACATACTGACAGTAAACAGATGGAAAGAATAGTAGCAAGCAGGAAGAGTGATCTGTATGAAATCATAGTTGGTCGCAATAATTTAATGCAGAATACTCTATTTTTTTTTTGTTATGCTTTCTCCATCTGGTCACCTTCTTTGGAGCTGTTGTTGTAGCATAACTTTGA
This sequence comes from Sceloporus occidentalis, assembly GCA_023333645.1. Classification (NCBI taxonomy): domain Eukaryota; kingdom Metazoa; phylum Chordata; class Lepidosauria; order Squamata; family Phrynosomatidae; genus Sceloporus; species Sceloporus occidentalis. Next base: position 360,372 of record JALMGF010000025.1, on the reverse strand, counting down.
CTCTACAATCCTGGCTGCAATTAAAAACAGCAGGAGGGCTAAAATGAAGAGTTTGACAATATTTACAGTATACATGGCAGAGCATGCAGTTTCCGACTCCACTGGAAGCGGGGCAGGGGCGTACTTGCCTCTCACCCACTTCTGATGAAGGTCCAAAGTCCATGCCGATAAAGCTGCATGGGATACTGGGGAGGATGACAGACTCCTGTAAACTTGCACACTAGAAGAACAATTTGTAAACTTGACAAGGAGCATATAATAAGTTATTGTTTTACCTTAGTAAAAGCTTAAGACAAATTAGTAAAGAGATGCAGCCATGTGTATACGTCAGACTTACCTGCAATTTCCCATTATAGTGTATCACACTGTTTCTTAAGAGCTTGATATAATTGGGTTGAAAGGAATTAATATTCATTGACATATTATTAAATATAATATGCATTCTTTTTTACAGATTTTTGACAAAAAGGCACAGTATGGGACAGAGTAATACATGCAGCTGTTTCATGACATATACAGTCCGTGTCTTGTCTTATAATGTGCATTCTTAATGTCCATAATATGTATTATTGTTAGAACACCTTGCATATATATTGTATGTATTATACAAATGTGCATCTTCATAAGCCTCTCTTTTTCTTTTTTTATTGATGACACCTTTCATGCCTGTCCATCTGTCATTTGAATACTCATGATAGGCTTCACTGCTGGATGCCAAAATATTTCTGGTGTCTTGTGTACAACTATTTTTTTGTAGTTGCTTAGTTAGAGTAATCAGTAGACTTGTGCATTCGTATTCGGGGCGAACATGAAAACACAAAGGGCTAATTTTTGTTGTTCAGCCCGAATACCGAACATGGCGGCAGCAAAACGTATACGAAGACCAAGACACACAACACGAAGAATGTTCGTCCTCGTCTTCGTTTACTAATCTCTTTGGTCCCTTCCCCATCTAGCCTACCTTATCTATGCAGCATCGCAGGGGTTAACGGGAGCCATAGGTTCGCTGTCAGGAGTTAAAGGGGCGTGCAAACCACTCTATTGGTCACCTGCAGGGGCCTCCTCTGGCATCCCCTGCCAGTGACCAATAAAGTAGTTCTTATAGCCCTTTAACTCCTGACAGTGAACCTACAGATTTCCACAGTTAACCACTGTGATGCTGCGTAGATAACAGGAGCGGAAATCCGCCGTCGTAGAAGCCCCACAAGAAGTGCCGGGAAAAGCAGAGGTTGCCAGAGAGGAGGATCCAGGTCCCCTGCAGCGCTGCGGGGATCTGGATCTTAGTCTTATAGTCAGACCTCTATTTGAGGTCCTATCATAAGACAACCTCGAATAAAAGACCAGGGATAGTTTTTCAGTCTTATATTCAAGCAAATATGGTAATACCTTTAAAACTAATATTACCTCTAATATACTACACTATTTCCTTGTTTTTGAAAGAGAAGCAAGTTTTGTCATTAAAATAACATCAAATGGACCAGTGCAGACATTGTTGTAAATTACTATTGTAGCTGGTAATGGCTAATTTTTAATGGAACATCTTCATAGGTGTACAGAGGCCATTTATCCCTCCGATCACTCCTGTGTTCTGATGGCAAGTTGAGTTCGACAATCCACGTTTTACGTTTAAAAGTCTAGTTTAGCATCAAAAAAACCTTTTGAAATGTTCTTGTTTTCCATTAAAGCAGCTGAGTGACCCCAAACTTTTGAACGGTAGTGTGCTGTAATCAGAGAATTGCCACTCTGATGAGTATTATCACACATGAAAAAATGTACAATACATACTTTTCCAGGTGAAATATGTGTAATCAAAATAATATGCAGTCAGAATTTCAAAATAATAATAGCTACTAGCTTTGAAAATGAAATATCCCTTTTTGTGGTACAAGCAGTTTAGGTAACTGTTCCTTCTCACATTGAACCGCTTGCCATCTCAAGAAAAGAATAAGAGAATTCCTTGGTCCTAAAAGTCACATAGCTGTTATAGTAAAAAAGCATGTTGCCTCTCATGTCCAAACACAGGAACAAATGGTAACCAATTCTCTTCTGACACTGTGTATCAAGCATTGTTTGGACAAGAACACACGATGAGCCTATACTGCTTGTTTTGACAAGTGACACGAATTCTGTGTGTCCCCTCAGGTCACCATACACTTGGGTATTGCACAATGTGTTTCTTCCTAATGTGATCAGAAGGGAACATTTAATACATATCAAATGTAGGAAAATACCAAAAACATCAGATATGGTAACTGTTAAAGTAAAATCTCTTGTTTCAGGATAGTATTTATTAAGGATGTTTTTATGCATGGAAAAATGTTCCCTTTTTAGTTACCATTTACAATGATTTCCATAATTATTCTCATGCCTGCTTACAGGAATGTGAAACAAAAAGCTTTATAAAAAACATGAAATATTCTCCTTATTCATGAATTAATACATTTCTAAAACTTATTTACCAGCCATTCTTGAATTTGGTTCTATGCCATAAAAAGTACCTCTCAGTTTGAAATTCTATTGCCCCCCGCAATCTAACTGGTGATAGTTGTTATCACATGGGGTAAATCATTATAATTATTTTGTTGATTTCATTGTTTGTTTGCTAACCGATTTCCGTGTAAGCCCATCATTTGAATTTTGCATGCTTTAGCTTGTGTTATAAATATGTAAATATACATATATATGGAAAGTAGGTCACTATTCCCACTGAAATCAAATCACACTTATTTTATTCTATTTTATTCCACTAGCGTTTGCACTGACTTGCTACAATGCCTTATATAAACTTTTAATTCACCTTTGTGTGAGTAATCCAAAGATGATTTTGTCATTTTGATTACAACTTCTACTGACTTCCGTTAGGCTTAGCAGCAGTAATAAAAAAAAAGCATAAATATATATATCTATTCTCAGTTATTCCAAAACGCTATACCAGTTGCTATTGACTTTACTAGTATTCTGTTAATTAAAGAGCTTATTTTGCAAATATGTGTTGTTCAGGTTTAGTTCTATCATTAAAAAACGCACAAAGAGTATGTAAAAACAATAGACTGATCCAGTCCTGCTGTATATATATAAGGATCATGTTAACATTGAGTAGTCTAGAAATACTAAGGAACAAGGTCAGTGACCAAAGTCACCAATCTGGCCTCATCAGGAAGAAAATCCTGGTTGATGACAGCAAAGATAAACAATATAGACTTTGAAAATTCCCTCTCTGTTTCACTGTGTCTGTGGCATCCCATTTGCAAGTCCCGTTAATCCAAAAAAGTTTGCAAACACTTAAAATTGCAATAAAAATGTATCAAAAGCTAGGCCTGTTTCTGGATGGTAATAGGTTTATTAGAACATTAGAACATTTGTATTTTTTTCTTGAACCATTTCATTTTTATTAACTCAGATGTTTACACAGCTTGTCCCGAATTATATTGTAGGAAATTAAATTTCTCAAGTTCCTTTTTGTTGCTCCTCCACCACTGACCACCCCTCCCTTTTTTAAATCCCCTCTTCTGTGATTGCAGGCAAATCATTAATAACGCTGAGTTGGCAATATAAAGTGTTAGTAGTTAACACGTATGGAATGTGTGTTGATAGTTAAACCTACTGTATCACATATGTAGACTATGGGGTACAGTTCTGAAGGCCCCATCTCCAGAAGAATATTGACACTTTGGAGAGCATTCAGAGGTGGGATACAAAAATTATGAATTGTTTGCAGGATAAAATATATAAGGAAAACTAAGGTTAACTCAATATGTATAGTTCGGTGGAAAGAAGAGAAAGAGGAAATGTGATAGAAACATTTAAATATTTGAAGAGATTTACCTAAGTACAGGGAAGTTTCAAAGTAGACGACATTTTTGAAATAAAGGTCATAGTCTAATACTAGAGAGTCAGAAGTTTAGATGTAATGTGAGGAATTTTTACAGCCTCCCATCAGACGTGGTAGGGGCTATAACAGTGAGGGAATAAAACATGGGATAGGCATAAAGCAGTGAGGGAACATACATGGGATAGGCATAAAGCTATCCTGAATCTAAGACAAGACCAAGGACTGATTAGATGGGGCGAATGGTTCTTATCTGCCATCAAATTCTATGTTTCTATCGGAGGATATTGTGTTTTGGTTTCACGAACTACATAAAAAAATTGGAAATTAAGAACTTGTCCAGAACTTGTCCACTTACCATAGACCAGTCTACCAGTGCTTAAAAGAGCAGATGACAGATTCTTAGATTGTATACTCACAATCGGGGCCCTCGTAAGCCCACTATTCCTTCCCGGAACTTTGTGTAGAAGTACCATAAGGTAAGATAAATGCCAAGCTCACGGGCAAGGTTCTCAGGTCTGGATGTGTCTGTATGTATATTTGTTATGTATGTGTAAACTGCCCAAATTAAATTGCACAATTTGTTGGTGCTTAATAAATAAAAGGTAATAATAACAATAATAATAATTCTTATGCTTGAGTACTTAGGTGCCATGATTTCCTAATTCTGCCTCTCAGGGCTCCACTAAGAGGAATCTCTGGCCGAGAATACATGGAAAGTTCCTATTCTGCTATCATATCAACAGAGAATAAAATGACTATATATTAGCCAATGACTAGTGACTACTTCACCTTAGAGGGTAACTATCGGGTGCTGATCTGGCAGGGGCGTACGGTTACAGGAAGTAATAGACAAATCACACCAAGACACCGAAAGCCAGAGGGTTACGCAAAAACAGTCCAAAGTGTCGGGGCTGGCAGCGGACAAACGTAGGTAGTGGAGGAAACATTTATCGTGTAAAAGCAAAAACGTGTGACAGAAGGTGTCAGAAATTGTATATTAATTTGCTCTCCTGATTATTATTATCACCCCTTCTGTTCACTCCTCTCTAATGAAGGCAACCAGAATAATAAGGGACAACTAACCTAATGGGGAGGACTGATCTTTAAAACATTGAGTATTGTACCTCCTGTGACTGATGAAACTAGTGCACGTGTACAAAATGAAGTGCGGTCAGTTTTGAATAGCAAACATTACATTGCTATTTTTTTACAAGCCATTGTAATATATTGGGTAAAAAATTAGTTATGTGGAAGGAGTTTCAGGTAGTCTCAGGTAACGCATTTAAATTTTTCTATTATTCTATTAGCCAGTACTCACAGGGCTAAGAAACCTTTTAGGGGTAAGAGATGATTATGAGGGGTTCTCTAAATTACCCCTTATTATTGTTGTTATTATTATTATTACCTTTTATTTACTTAAATGGGGCAGTTAGTACATATATAAATATACATTTATACAGATACATCAGTAGTTGAGACCCTTAATACTGAAATATATAGTCAGGGTCCGTATTCACTGAGCATCATGCTTTTATAAAACAATGAAGCATTTCAAAGTCATCTTTTTAAAATAGAGACAAACATAGTATCCTCTGGAACCTGTCATCTTCTCTGCAGCGGTAGTTTTACAAGGCAAAATACCGCCTTGCCAAAATCAAATCATAGTCCCAGGAGACGTATATCTTTTTTAACATCACATTTTTACAGGCTTGTAAAAGAAAAAGTCTCATATAGCGGTAAAACAATAGATCTTCTGAAGACCTTCTGGATATATTTATCGAGTTTAGGAGGGATCATCCTTCCCCCTGGAAAGAAAAGGTAAAATATTGTCACAGGAGATGTTTTTACTGGCTGATAAAGATCTTTTTATTTTCTGTATCAATAAGAATGTGATTTCAAACAGAGGTATTTCTCCTGGGGCGTTTTTGTAATTGAACTAAGATTTACTTTCATGCTGTTTTCTCTAAAGCAATTAGCCGCATGGCCTTAACAGCTTACCTCACGGTTACTGAAAATTCAGTTCTCTTGCCCTTACAAATTTTTCTAACACGCTTTTAGGGGTAGAAGGAGAAAAAACAATCTATAACATTGATCAGAAATGTTTTTCCATATGGCCTTTCTTATGTCTTAGGCCCACTGTGTAGTTCATATATAGAGCAGTGTTAAGAATATAAGCTCAACCAGTTGTATGAGGTTGACAATCAAGACTTTTTTTTTAGATTAAAGCCTTGTGGCCAGTGGCATTTTTATCTTTGGCGCTGCCCTAAGCCTAACCCAGGGCATCGCCACCTGCTGAAAATGAAGCAGTTTTTTCTTTGTCGTCCCTCCAGTTTTCTAGGCTCTAGGAGGCTTCTAGTTTGCTTGGAGAACATAGAAAGCTTCCAGAAAATCATGGGTGGGTGGAAACTGATATTAAAGAGAAAAGTAAGCACAATTAACTGTTTAAAATAATTAACCATTTATTATTTAATGCTTTATTTAAAAAAAAGCCCATTTGGCAGGGTGGTGGTAGTTGGATGGTCATGGATGACATGTACGACTGTTTGGGCCCACAATGCACTGGCGGAACATTTAATTAATAGGGTCTACAAGGTAAAAAAAAAAACATATTACATATCACATCTGTCCCTTCATCCAGCAAACTAACAATTCCTAAAGAGACGTGATTTTATGCTATTTTGACATGTCATGTGACATGTGACTTCTAAAGACAACTCCACTACACGACTATCTCTCCTACTAACCAGGCCCGATGCCTTGGGGTCATCCTTGACTCAAACCTCTCCTTCATCCCTCAAATCCAGTCCCTCGCCAGATCCTGCCGCTTGCATCTAAAAAACATCTCTCGTATCCGCCCATTCCTCACCCAAGAATCCACAAAAACTCTGGTTCATTCACTTATCATTTCCCGTCTTGACTACTGCAACACTCTTCTGGTTGGCACTCCACTGTCTCGACTCTCTCCTCTACAGTCTATCCTAAATGCCGCTGCTAGGCTCATCTTCCTTGCACGTCACTCCTCTTCTGCTTCCCCCCTCTGTGAAACCCTCCACTGGCTCCCAATTACCATTAGAATTAAATTTAAGATCCTGGTACTGACATATAAGGCCATCCATAATACTGCTCCTCCGTACATTTCTGACCTCATTAGCAAATACTCTCCTACTCGATCCCTACGTTCCTCCCATGGGCTAAGGCTCTCCTCCTCACTCATCATCTCTTCCTTTTCCCGTCTACAAGATTTCACTCGAGCTGCCCCATATCTCTGGAATCTACTCCCAAGGAACCTTCAGCTTTCACCCTCCCTCCCAACATTTAAGAAACATCTAAAAACCCACTTCTTCAGAGAAGCCGCACCATCTTAGCTGCTAGAACTTCCTTGTCATCGATACGACCACTACACTACCTCTCACCCTTTCTCTATGCCTTATGTTTGTCACCCCATTCCCTCAAGATTGTAAGCTTGCGAGCAGGGCTCTCTCCACCTAATGTATCAGTTTGTCTTAGTCTGTCAATTCTTGTCTTGTCATATCCCTTGAATTTATGTATTGTATTAAGGGCTGCGTAAACTGTTGGCGCTATATAAATAAAGAATAATAATAATAATAATAATAATAATAATAACTGTCTACATCAAGATGCAACTAAACCCTTTGGTCTTTGATGGTGACCTTTTCCCCTTGGCTGTACATCACATTTTACTAACCCTACTGTGTGGTCCATCATCCTCCTTGGGAACTTTTATGTTTCTTAATTTAAACAGTGTGCCTAACCTGAATGTGACAAAATGGTGTATGTTTGTTATTTTAGGGGATCTCTTGTGTATTGTATCATAACAAGCACAATAACAAGCCTCCTTTACTTATCTCAGTTCCAAATTCGGTACAAGCTATACATCTGCACCTTGCTTTTCATGTAGCGAAGAGAACACAGTAACTTTGCTCTTGAAGTACTCTGTTTATTATGTTTCTGTTGATCCCTGTTCTTCTAAATATAAACTAGGATGAGGTTCAATCTATATGTTCCCAGCATCCAACAAGCTTCTAAGATACTCTTTAGGATGACCCTTTTGAATGTCAATAAGTTTGTTCATGCTGACAATACCTGTGATCAGTTTTTGAAAAGAGAAATATTGAGTGAAATGGAGCTTAATTTGTGGGAGTTTTTTAGTATATTGGGGGGGGTTGTAAAAACATACATGTTTTGCATTTACCCTAAGTTATTGTTCAAATGATCCTTTTTTTATAGTCTTTATGGCTAGGCATTAATTATAAGAGGCACTGTTATTTTAGATACTGTTACATTAACTATATTTATTATTGTAATCTTTTATTTATATAGCAGCAGCAACAACTTACGCAGCGCTTCTTACAGTAAATAAATTCAAAAGGTATGAGAAAACTAGAATTAATAGATTAGGACAAACCGATACATTAGGCATTGCATTGTATTAAATTAAGTAATACAAGAATACATCCTTAAAATCTATTGAAGAAGGCTTAGATCGAATCCACACTTTTATATATACAGTATGGTACAGTGTCATTTTTCAGTGTCATTTGTAAAGATTCAGACCTTAAGTTCTTGGTTTGGAGTTAGATTCAGGGTAGCTTTATCCCTATCCCGTGCATATTAAATTTCCCTCATTGTTTGACTCTTCTGTTGAGAGTCATTCCATTTAACTGCCAGCCTTTTTTTAAAGTAAAAAAGTTAAATTGAGTAAGCTTTTGTGCTGTGCTTGTTTCTGAATGTTTGAGTGAGTTTCAGTTGAGTCCTAGAACAAGTTAATAATGTACTTGTCGTGTTACTGTGTTAGCATCCAGTTGTACTGAAATACACAATTTGTTAACATGTTGTGAGTAAATGAAAATATGATTACTCAAGTCATAATGTTTCAGCAGTGTGTCTTCCCTTTGCCAACTGATCAGGCTTGCCAATATGAGTCTGCACATTTTACGTTCCTGGTTTTGGAATCAACTACGCTACATGTATTATAAAGCCACATGTAATTTTCTTTGCCTATAACTGCAATTTTAAAGCATGCTCCAGTGAACATTTTTTTATGCCAGGGCGTTTGGTTTTCTCATAGGCACAAGTGTTGACTTAATTTATTTAACATGTTGGTGGTGATGTGAGATTGGTGATTCAATTAATTTTTTAAAGGCTAGATTTTTGGGTGGTCGTGCTCTCCCCAGCTTCATTTCATCTTGGCAAATGTTCTTTTGGAGAGGACGTATCATTCACTACCGAGTTTTGGAGCGCTTATATTGTATGATTCAAATTTATAAATGTTATACATGTATTCTAAATCCATCTAATCTCATTATGTTCCACAAACACAACAGTGAACGTGATGACCACAGTACAGGTCATCTGTCCTGCTAATAGGTATACTGGGTCATCTGGATGCAATGCCAGACTGGGAATAAAAAGCAGTCCCGGAAATATTTGGACACCTGCCCCATATATTTTTTTTGAGTGGTCAAGCCCATGTGCCCATACGCCATATTAGGGGTATAACCGGAAACCACAGGGCCCTGGGGAAACCCCAGCTTAACAAGCAACATGTCCCACAGTTCCACCATTGCACCCAAGCAGCTTGTCTTTGCCATCGCTGCCCCTAAATGGCCTGTCTGTGCCTTCTCTGCCTCTGAAACTGCCTGTCTGTGCCATCTGTGCCCCCACCATCTCTGCCCCACCATCTATTCCCCCTAAGCAGCCTGCCTGTGTCATATCTGTCCTTAAACTGTATGCCTGTACCACCTCTCCCCCTGAAACAGCCTGACTGTGCCATCTCTGCCCCTGAACCAGCCAGCCTGTGTCATCTCTGCTACTGAAACTGTCTGCCTGTGCCACCTCTGCCCTGAAACAGCCTGTCTCTGCCATCTCTGCCCCTTAATTCTAAATTGCCTGCCTGTGCAATCTCTGCCCCCTTAACAGCTTGCTTGTCCATTTTATGCACCTAAACGCTTATACAGTTATTCACTCACTTCTCTCTCTTCTCTCTCTCCCACACCCCGCTTACCTCACCTGCAGATTTCACGGGTCGGGGGCTGCTGTTGGTCTGCATAGACATCTGTGTGGCCCCAGTGCTGCTTGGGCTTTCCGGTAGGCAGGTCTGGCTCTCTCTGGATGGATATAAGAAGAAGAGAAGTATTATGTTTGGTTGAGTTACCTCCACATTAGGTTACAAAGGTTTTATTAATGCTTTTAACATTTTCCACCAAATACATATTTTTGTTAGATTGTAGTAATTTAGTTGAAGTAAGTAACAAAAAAGGCATCACCCTATGTATCTTAAAGCAAAGATATTTAAGTTGTCTCTTGTGTGTCTGTGCTGGCTCTAGGTGCCTTCAGGCCAAAGAACTCTATCATTGGTGGTTCTCTTGAGCAGCTATGGCTTCTTCACAAATGGCGATATTGGTGGCAAAAAAGCCAGCGGTGCACATAGAAAGAGTCTAGCTGACTATGTTGGGGAAGCATAGTTAGGCTTCCCAAACCAGTTGTGAACACTGGGCAAAAACAGGAGAACCCGCCATCATGTTTTCAAGTTTTAAGTGGCTATATTAATTATTAAGAAATAATCCATAAATTACAAAACATTTACCATTGTTTTTTATGACAGACCCGTTAATCAGAAGGTCATTCAGAATTAGACTTTTCAGATTAGCTTGTATATTTCCATTTGAACGCTCTATAACTAAGTTACTGGCATACATAGGCATAATAATAATAAAAATGATAATAATAATGATAATATATATATATATATATATATATATATATATATATATATATATATATATTCTAAGCTTGTTTGAGTAGGGCCCTCCTCACCTGTTGTTTCTGTAAGTCAAATTGTTATGTTTTATACTTGTTATGTCCTGTCTATGCATTGTACAGCGCTATGGAGTTTGATGGCGCTATATAAAACAATAAATATTAATAATAATAATGAGTTCAATGTACTAGACAAATTAAATAAAATATGGAAAATCTAACACAAAAGTTTTATGAATTAGATTTTTTATTTGAATTCCACTCTCCACCTAAAAAATACAAAGTTATGTCTGTAATAAAGAGCTCATGGGACAAAATGCAGTGAAAGACAATATTCACAATGTACAGTAATGGATTACCCAGTATGTATTTTGAGAGGAAAACACAAATCAGAGAAACTCTTAACATTGTGTAAAGGATTTCATGAGGCATTTAATTATATAGTTTAACATAAGAAAAGTGGAAATATAACAGTATGGCATTCTTTGTGGGGGTGAAATATACTGCAAAGACATTTAGCATAGTTTTTTTTTAAAGAATGTGTGGGCATAAAACAAATACACGAACAGTTTCTTTTTGGAGTTAGATAAAAGTACATGAGTATTATTAACTGTTTGTAGCAATACTCCTGGCCATTCAGCAAGTGCCTTTTTACTTACTGATTACTGTGTGACATAACATTTGCTATACTTAAATATCAAATATTATTTGAATCAAAATACTAACATATGGCACTTATCAGATGGGCCATCCCTACCATACATGCCAAAGTGGTGATGGTGGTGGTGGAGTAGGGTAACTTTTTTTCTATGTTATAAAGTAAATGCAGGCAGGAAGGTGCACTGGAGACATAAATGACCCAGGCCACTAGAAATGATAACACCTCTCCAGTTTCTATTCTATTATGTAGAACCTTCTCTATGATAAAATAATATTGGTGCTTCAGGGTAGTCAGTTATGTTGGTGCCCTCCAGTGATCAGTGATCAGTACAAAGTAAGGGAGCACATGGGCAGGAGGGCTGAACTGTTGGTAGATGGTGGAATGTCTTGTAGGCTGTATGAACAAGTGTTAAATATACTGTTAGATTGGACCGGGAGCAGAAAGGGGAATTAGTGGAGCAGAAAAAGAGAATATAAAACAGGCATGACATACATTTTACTAAATAAAAACAAAACAGCGAGCCACACTGCTGTAAATACCACATTGCTCAGGAATGTCTATATTTGTTAACTCCAGGATGTAACACCAGGAGGACCAGGATTGCATCAAACTGATAAGCTGTAAGGTCCTAGATAGGTGTACTTAGGCCAGCATGGTAGATGCTATAGCACTCAGTATTTTATATCCTTATGACCATGGGTCAGTTGGAGAGAATGAGTCACTTGAAGGGTAAGGCCAGAGACTTTACAAGAAATCCTCACTAATAACTTGAAGAGAAACACACAGATGGGTAGAGAGGTGCAGGTAGAAGCTGGTCCAGTAGCATACCTAAAGGGGGCATAGTGTTCTATGGAACTTCTGGCAAAACGCACGGGTTATGAAAGAATGACAAATCAGGCTACACATAAGGAATGGGAGACCGACATACGGATGCTTGGTAATCTAATGGGTAAGTGAATTGCTAATACTTGTAGTCAGGTGGGAGCTAAGGTCAAGGACCAGAGACAACTGTAATGGCCGAGAGACAAGCCCGGGTCAATAACCGTCAAGGCAGGTATACAGTTGATACACATAGTCAGATGAGAGCCGAGGCCAAGGACTGGAGGCTGCCTGGAAGCAGCAGCTCTGAAGTACAGGATAGACGGGGCAATGGAAAATAACATCTGGGGAAGATCATGATTTATAAGAAAAAAACACAAAGGCAAATTACAATAAAACCTGAAAATGTATACAATATGACATGCTATATACAATTATTTGTCTATACATGACATAATGCAATTTGTTTCCTTTTTATTTATTATTAAACAGTAATGAACTGGTTTATTCTGACCTTGATGCGAGTATATTTGATATTATATACTTAATAATAATATTAATAATATTTTTTTAATAAAGCCACATGATAATATTTTTTTCCCACAGGGTTTCTCTGAATGAATATTTGATACAATTCATATCATTTTTTTAAGCATGTTGAAAATAAACTTAACTTTTATGAGAGGAAATATTAGTCTTTAATCCCTAAAAATGTAAAGAACATAAGGATATATGTTTGAAATTCTTCACTGTGAGAAGAAAGGTAATAGTGCACCAAGAGTTTACGTCAACAATATATACATTTCAAAACTTTAGAGCTATCATGGGAACCTGGCCTCATCGTGGCCCAACCGCTTTGAGATTGACTATACTTAGTTTATCCTTTTGTGTTATGAAGAGAGGACTTTATACCGCTTTTAAGTTTCCATATGAACCATTGTTATGCTTACAAATTGGTTTCCAATGTCTGCTACCCCTGACATATACCTCAAGGAATAGTTGATAGGAAGATAGAGGAATTAGCTCACAAATACCAAACCATTCCTAATGATTCAGATATTATTAATGTGACTATTTCAATGATGAAATGATTTATTCTGGAATGCCCAGCAGGGCCTAAAATTGCTATCATAACTGAAGGAATCTCGCATTTACTGCATCAACTCTGCCCACACAGAGAGATGGATTGTGGTCTCATAGATATCTGGGAGGTGAGTGTGTGGCATGTTTAATGGGAAATCGTGTGACAGCGTGCTGAAGCGGGTCATACCATGCAGGGCCGGCCCAAGGCAAAATGCCGCCTGGGGCGAATTTTAAAATGCCGCCCCCCCCCCTTATCTACCCTTCCTCTCCCTCCGTCCCTGCCGCCCCCCCCATTATCTACCCTTCCCCCCCCCTGTACTTACCTTTCAGCAGTCCTGCGGCGAGTCTCCCTGTTCGGTCTCGGTGCCGTCTTGTAATGCTGAGCGCTGGAAATCTTCCGGCACTCAGCATTACAAGCCGGCACCGAGACTGAACAGGAAGACTCGCCGCAGAGGAGAGAGAGAGAGGCGCCGAGCGGGTACTGACAGCTTGGTAAGTGAAAACCACTCGGCGCCCCTCTCTCTCTTTCGCTTTTTTTTTTAAAAAAAAAGGGGAGCGCCACTTGGCTCCATTGTCGGGCCGGCCCTGATACCATGTGTGTGAGAAAGTGCTCTGTGACCCAGGTGCCTCACAGTGGTGATGATGATAAGGTATGCAGTTTGTTTGTGTGTGGCTGAGTGCGATGTGTAAGTCTGGGTATATATTAGGGTGGCTAATGGTGATCAGTGTTTTTCTTTTGTGTCGTTGAAGCTTGATGAGGATAGAAAGTGTAGGCAAGGATATAATATTCTTATTATGCGTGACGTTTGGTGACACCAGGTATTTATTATGGCAATAATCTGACAGGCAATACGCGGTATGTCTCAGTGTGCATTTGTTAGTACAACTGATTAATTATGCATTTTGTACGCAAGGAGTATCCTTTTTTTTAGCTTAAAAGGGCCCACAAAATATTATAGATTGTTATCTAGAGGATAGTTTTACAATACATTCCACTATTTGAGTCAGTCCATTTTACTGACCAGGTACTTATTTGGAGATGTTCTAAAAATATGAGATCTTTCTTTACTGATATATGGTACATATCTAGTATCTACACAGTGGTTCTACAAGGTTCCTTCGATGAAACTACAAGGTACATGATTTCTTTGAAACAACTATGCAAGCTATATTTTTATGCAGTACTTGGCTTTACAAATGGCTCATCGCTAGCTACTTCTGTTTTGTATATACTGTATGTGTTTTGGAATTGAAGGTTGATTTTGAATTCGTGGGAGGTCCTGAAAGATTGTGTAGCACTGCATATTTTTCAATGTTCTCTTTTATAAGGTATCAAATTTAACTAAAGACTATCTCACTGACTCAAATCAACTTTTTTTTAATTTAAAGCATTTAATGACAGGTTGTCTTGACAAAGGTATATTTAAAGATTACCTGTTCCTCTTACGAAAAAGATAATTTTAAAATCAGAGATTATAGACTTTCTCGCTGCAGAACAACATAAGATGGGGCCAAAGTTGGGGGGCCATCTATGATAAATAATAGTCACAGGGCAGGAACTACAAAAGCCCCTCCAATAAATATTGTGGACTGGGTACCAGGCAAGGTTGCTCATGTCACATGAAGTAATCCCAGCATATACATTCAGCACAGGCACTCCTTCACATTGTGGCTCCTTCACATTGTGCTATTAATACAGCTGGTGTTCATGGGCTTCAGCACCATTGTGACCCCATTGACAATGAATGACATTATATGGAGACAACCTCCTGCAATAGTACATTTAGAGGGAGTAAAGGCAGATATACTTGCACAGGAGTAGGAACAGATCGTTTTACCAAAACCAATGTTAGGACGGATTGTTAAAAGCTAACTACCCATATTTCACATGTCTTTTACAAGCACATTCCACCAAGGACCCTGCATGGCTTTCATAACACTGCTCATGCTTCTCCCATTGAAGCTAATCGCCCACATGATGCAGTAACACTTTCATTGGTTATCTATAATTAAATAAAAAAGCTAGACATATAATGTTTCATTTTCACAATGTTCAAAATCCCTATGTATCCCCATATTTTCTAATTTAGTAAATGGTAAGAATATTAAATTGAAGGGAACATAGAAAGCAATTTCAAGGTATTGCCAAAAGACTGAAATAGAAATAAAATTCATATTTTAGAAACTGCAACAAAGTAAACCATTTATGCTTTAATACCATGATACTAGAGAACCAACCATTATAATGCCATTACTCTGAAAACATTCTTTCTGAAGGTCATGTACTTCACTTTTACAGTGACTGAAGACACTTACAACGGGCACTAAAACTAAAATGCAAGGTTTGTGCATACAAAATGTGCTTTATAGTATTCAAAATAAGCTAATAACATAAGTGAATGTATGTGAAAATATAGCTGGGTAACTTTCTTATAAATTATACCATATAGGTCACTTTATGACCTCACCTATGCGAGTCTCTTCTGCAGGGTTAGGAATGCTTAGTTAATATAAAAATATTGTTTGTATGCTCACTGAATTAACTATGCGTTATTCTGGGCCAGCTCAGCAGTGATAACAAGGATTGACCCTTTATAATACATAGTAAAGGCAGCTCTATATAATACATATATATATATACTCTGTGTGTGTGTGTATATATATATATATATATATATATATATATATATATATATATATATAATAGAATAGCATGCTGAAGGGGACACTCCAAGACATTTTGGACAATGCTATGGAAGCATTGCTTCCAACTTTGTGGGAACAGTTTCGGGAAGGCCCTTTTCTATCACAGCATATCTGGGCCCCAGTGCACAAAGCAAGGACCAAAAATACACGGTTGGGTGAGTTTTGTATGGATCAACTTGACTGGAACACTCAACCCCATCAAACACCTTTGGGATATACTGGAATGGAGATTGTGAGCCGGGCCTTCTGGTCCAACATCAGTGCCTGACCTGACAAATGCTCTACTGGATAAATGGGCAAAAACTCCCACAGAAATGCCCCAAAATCTTGTGGAAAGCCTTCCCAGAAGAGTAGAAGCTGCTATAGCTGCAAAGGGAAGGACCAAACTACATATTAATGTCTATATATTTATAATGCAATGTCATAAAAGTCCTGTTGGTGTAATGGCCAATACTTTTGTCCATACTGTATGTATATATATATATATATATATATATGTTGAATATGTAGATTATGTCAAAGCCCTATGTTTTAGCTATAAATACAAATGTATGCAATTTGATATATATGATAAAACAGTGCTTGATTAAAATACAACACTACTTCCCCTCGCATAGGTTTTCCTTTTGAATAACTAAACATAAAGTTTTTCAAGAGTGATGATCAGCAGATTTCATACCTTTCCCTAAGTAGTTGCTCATATTGCAAGATTTTCCAGTAAGTGAAAAACTTCAAATTAAACCCAAGATGACGGTTCTGGCATAAATTTCCTTCTGCAAGGCCAAAACACTTCGAAAGCATTTCCCAACCGAACAAAAAGAAACTTGAGTTGGCATATTAAAAATTCACGGAATATTAAATATTTTCCTTTTCCATAGGAAGCTGTAGACACAATTTTATAATCTCTTAGATTGTTTAAAAAAAAAAGTCACAGTGACTACAGAAGGACATGGGTAAAAAATTAAATTATACAAATCAGACAACAAATTGCTGGAAAAAAATGTTAACTGCAATAAATAGAGTGTTACCTTATTTTCTTTATTTTTTTACCTTAAGACATTTGCAGGATTTTTAGAGCTGGTAAAGTAATAAAAATCTGCCACAGTGCATTTTTATTGCCATATTTTGGGTACATTTGTGAGGCTTGGCACCTGACTGAATTCTTTTGAGAGGTTCAAATGTTTTTTAATACTTTGAATTGTATTAATGGCATATTTTGATATATATGCTGAATTTAGTTGTGGCTGAACGTTATTCTGAAACAGGAAAAGAATGTTAATAATTTGAAGTGGATGGTAAAATTTCAGCACAAGTAGGCTGAAGGGATTAGGCAGACCTAGGCCATTATTTCTGCACAGGTTTATTTTAAAGCTACAACTATAACTATTATTAACTTTGAGTCCAAATAATACTTAGCTCAAAAGTTAAAATTTATTTTTGAGAATATCTGTACAGTTTTCCTAGACTTTATGATAACAAGTACATTCATGATTTTTCCGGAACTCGGAGTTTGTATGCCACATGTGGTGTGAAAGTTCAGACTGCTAACACCTCCTCCTTTATTGCTTATACAGACTCATTCAATCCTTTTTGATTCTCAGTGCTGCTGGAGACACATTACTGTACATTATTCTCCCTCCCCCTGCTGTTTCTTGGCAATTAGAATATATTTCAGAAGAGCATGGAATATTACAGAAGGGGGGGGGGTGACTGTTGGTTTGCTAGTGTCGAAATATTTCGATATGAGAAGACATGTGAACAATCTTATGAAGAAGTGTTCAGAATGTGCTACAGTTAGGTCTGGAAATGTTTGGACACTGGCACAAGTTTTGTTCTTTTGTCTGTTTACCAAAATAGATTTAAGTTAAAGTCCAATAATGAATATGGGCTAAAAGTGCAGTCTATCAGCTTTAATTTGAGGGTATTCACATCCAAATTGGAGGAAGGGTTTAGGAATTCCAGCTCAGGCAGAGTGGGATATAGGGAGTATAAGGCATAGCTGGGGGCAGAGTAGCAAGCCTGGGGGCAGATGTGCATAACTGGGGGACAGGT
The DNA here is from genome assembly GCA_023333645.1 of Sceloporus occidentalis. Lineage (NCBI taxonomy): Eukaryota > Metazoa > Chordata > Lepidosauria > Squamata > Phrynosomatidae > Sceloporus > Sceloporus occidentalis. The sequence continues at coordinate 342,439 of JALMGF010000025.1, read as the reverse complement.
TGGCAAATAATAGGACATGTAAAACAAAAAATGCATTTTTTCTCCATCATAGTTTTTATTAAATATGAAAAAATAGTTTACATGTGAATTAACATTTACTAGTAAAATGTTATCTTATATTCAGGCCTTTTCTTTTCTTCCTAAATTAATATTCAAATTTTGGAGGGGTCATCTTATAATCAGGGTCATCTTATAATCAAACAAATACGGTAAGTGTATCTTTAAATAATGTCAAGTTAAGGTTTCAAGGGGAACCAGTACTAGAGCCATTTTGGTAATATATTTGCAATACTCCCATATTTGCAAATATTGTTACAATCTGCGTACAGAAGGCGTACAAAATAATACACAGAAATGCTGACGACTATTTTAGGATTCGGGGAAACCAAGCAGATTATATAGCATAAGAAAAAAATTCCCCTCTGCACCGCAGATCTGCCTAGGTTTAGATTTTAATGCATATTTTTCATTGTAAAATAATGTTGCCATTAAATATAATGGTATCTTAATTTGGAAAGGAGAATATTTCTCTAGATTTGGCTAATATGAGATCTTTATAATTGCAGACTTTTCATTTATGTTAACACCAAATTCTTATGAGGCGAGACAAAAGGTAAGGGTTGAAATACGAGTGCCTGGAGTATTAAATAGGTTTCATTTCACTGACAGAAAACAGGGTGAAAAAAGGGCATCCACCAAACTAATGAAGTCTGTCATCTTACATTAACTTTTATAAAGCTGATTCTTCACAGGACAGGCTATATTATGGTGCAGCACTACTGGGTAATACGAAATATTGAAGTCTGTTCCTACCTGTGTCCAAAAGGATTGATGTATGTTTTAGTCTTCCTGTGACAAATATTGCATTCTGCAGACACTAGATAAATCACCCAACTCTAATTAGTGAAAAATGTTAGCATTTACATGAGCACATAACACCATACTTTAGCTATTACAATTGTAATACAAGTAAGGCCACACTGGGGATGAAAAGCGGCCATGGCTCTTTAAGGCCAGGGGCCACAAACTGTCATAGATGCCAGTACTGGCTGGATGTGGTCTAACAGTTACAAAGCATTTGACTGCCTACATCCAGCGCATGGCTGCTTATTAAAGCACTATATGTATAAGAGACTCGTGCCATCTGTATGTGTCCCACCAGGCATTTGTCCAGTTTGCCACGTGTCAAATACAAGAGTATACTGGAAAAATATTTTAGTACAAAAGAAAGGTAGGTACATTATTTCAGCCTATACTAATTTAGAGAAGTATTATTCTAACAACTGAAGTTTTATACACATACCCACATACACACCAAATAAATCTGCTACTAGCAGAATATGCATCCTATGCATACATATCATACTTTCCTTCCTATCTGGTCAATTCTCCCATATTTTGATCTTCAAGTGGAAGATCCTTAGCACCCTCAGCCGTCCCCTAGAAATAGGAACAGTGGGTTATTGACATTCTATACTTATTTCTCCTACTTCATTGTATATTTATTGTATACTGGACCAAGACTGATTTATCACTGACTTTTATGATGTTACGTTTTTGTAGGAACAGGAAAATTAGGTATGTCAGGTGGTTATTTTCTTTTTTAATTTTAAAGTAATTTCCATAACTGTTTTAAGTTCCTATTTCTTCTTTGTAGCTTCAAAATATACATTCGTATGTTGTCTACAAAGTATGGTGGGAAAATCAACTTTCATCAACCTGGTGTAGGCTAATAAATCACATTATGGTACCAGGCGTCTATTGAATCAACAGCTGGTGGACCATCTCTCGTATTCACCCACACACTAAGTGTTTGATAGTAAATCATACAAATTGATACAAAACAGTCAATATACACTACTATTACTGTAGCACACAAACCCATTTATATGTTTCAAAATAAATAATATTTACTACCTTAGCAATGACGACCGTGATTAAAAAGTCTCCATACACAGCCTGCTACCCATTTATCAGAAATGTCTAAATAGGTGGAATTGTTACTTTCATTAGCTGGGTAGCCAAGGGCATTTTGGAACAAGTACATGAGATTGATGAAACCTCTGCTTGTTTGGCTTTACATTTGCCTTCTGGCCAAAGACGTCACGTGACACATCTGGAAACAGAAGCATGCACTATTTTGTCTTTTTAATGACTGTTCATGTCTTGGTGTGATGTCCACATGATTTTATTTAGAATAACACTTAATTTCACAGGTGATTCTGCATGTCCACAGGTCCATCATTTCTCCCTATTGTTGCCTTCTCTACTAGTCTTATTGAATGGTGATTTCCTAATTTGATTGGCGAAAGTCGTTTAATATTTTTTTAATCAAAACCAATACACATTATTACATAAAAATGTAAGAATTATAACATTTATATATTTACTAGTATTTGAGAGATTTTGAGACAGAATTGTCAGAAACAATGTGTCAACTAACACAAAATTTTATGTTAAGTAATGTAGCATTTCAGAATAATCAACAAAATAAAATGTGCATTAGTAATCATTTGTACTGGCATTTATTTTTAAACAGCCAAACAGTGTTCCCAGATATTTTTTTACTTTTAATAATCCCAATTTTTGGACCTTCTGAATATTTTTTTTTATCTTTAATAATTATGAGAACATTACCATTGTTCCTGGGTAAAATTATGCATTTGCAAGCATGTGGTTTATAAACATACATTTCCCTAATTAATTTGATTACTGGGTAACTATATATGATTTCCTACTATGTTTTTTTATGCATTCATAGAAGCAGAATATTGTGGCTTTTCTAGACATTTTTATTTTGTTATATGAACAACTTTTTTGTTGTTTTATTGACCAATGGGAAAAAATGCCATTAAAAAAGAAAATTTCTGCTTGCTCTTCTCACACTCAGTGTCACAGTAAGTGAGTCTGTATAAATAATTTTGTAGCACCAGTTCATTATTCTTTTACATAAATTGGCACAAAGTAAAAAAAATAAAAGGTTCCCTAACATTATAATCAGGTCTAAAGTGATTTTACGATTGATGAACAATGTTGTAGATAATGTGAAGAGCTTTGACGATGACTGTTTAAAATTCGATTGGAGGGAGAATTTAACTCACGTATTTTATAGTTTATAGTTATACTTAATATTGTTTAAGGTGTTACCCTATACATTATTTTTGTGTTTCAATATTACACATTGAGACTGACTGCCTTCCAAATGCTGGAAATCCTGTCAATCTAGCCTCCAAATAAAAGAGATTTTGTTTCACGTTGCATTTTTACTTACACCACAAAAAGGTGACATTAGTGTTTTTAAGTAAAAAAGATTTAAGTTTTCTTCTTTTGTTTTTTACATCACTATCAACATAAAAAATGTAACATTCTTCTCCAAGGCCCATAATGCCGCGGTAGCACATTCACTCTTAAGGTAAGATGCTCAGGGCTCAAGGTTTTTATGACATTAGCTTAATGAACTACCAAGAATCATGTCTCTAGGCTAAAAAACTAGTATAGAACATTTATCATTTTATCAAAAACATGGATATGTCAAGGGGTATCTGGTTTCAGTGGGTAAACTAATACGGGGATAACTGGCACAAGGGCACTAGTTCTAAGCTTTCCCAACTTGCTTGATAAATATTTTTGCCTTTTCATGCAGTTATAGAGCAGCAGTGAGTAATTGATATTGATTTGCAGAATTAATTGTGATATCTTCAAAGTAGAGTGGATTTGTTATTAGTGATGGATTAGTGATGGATCATTGCCTTCAGCTGGGTATTAACTTGCAAAATTCTACCTCTCTTCAACGCTATTAAATGTACCTACTTGATTTATTATAATCAGAAACAGGGAAAGCTGAGAATAAAAAGTTTAAGTATGTAAAGGTTTCATCCCATTCCTCACAGCTATATTAACTGAATAGATTATGAATTTTGCTGTGTTTTTGATTTTTTTTTTATAACAACCGCAGCTGCTGTGTGGCCGTTCACATCATGCATGTGATGGTTTATCAGGGAATAGGCATGGACATGGTTCATGGCAGATCTTTTACTAAGTTACTAGTGAGGGACACCATCTTTTTTTTATTACTTAAAATAATGGCTTCCCTAGGTTAAAACCTGTAATAATGAAGTATTCCCTTTAGGAAGGTCCGAAGAAGAAAGATAGAGGTACTGTCATGTTCCACCATAAAGACCTGGAAGATTAGATTAAGTCCACTTTTTAGTAAACAGATGACAGTAGAACCAATGATGCATTCATACTGCTACTGCTTCCATGACACGAGATTGGTGCCACTGTTTGCATATTTACAAATACAGAGATACATAATACAACATACACATTGTTTTTCTTCTTTAGACTGGGTTAACCCTCTGGATACTTGCCCCTAACAGGCATGTCAAAAATAAGTGCATTATATCCTACATTTTTAGGACCTTCCAAATTGATTCATTATTACCAGGATTCTCTTATCAGGACAAATGTAAAGCTCCTCTGGCCTTAGACTCCAAAATGCCAAATTGGCGCTTGGGGTTTTGATCTCTGCACAAATGATGGTTGGAACCCCTATAGATTAATATTCCATTGTTTATGGTCTTGGCCCAAAATTCAAACCTCCTAGAAATATGTTGAAAGTTATGTAAAAATATTGAAAATATTTAGATAAGTAAGTATGGTTATTTGGGGGCAAATACTGGGATCCAAAAGCATCACCATAATTGTTACATATAGTTCTAGAAGCTAGGAGAAAAACATTGCATTTATTGATCCAATATGAGCCCCAAATGTGTAGCTTTTCCACAAAAACTCTTTTATTCATATTTAGAATGCTGTGACTTGAGGCATTGCTGCAAAAATACAAACAAGAGAATATTTTAATTTTTTGCAACATTAAAAAAAAATCACAAATAGAAGTGTTAGCATGACAAATGAAGACATTGTTCCTACATACTAACCAGTAATAAAATAGAGCTATAGGTAGAACACCGCCTGTTAATCTTCAATGTATACATATTTCCAAGGACATTTCCAGTCTGGTTTTGGATGAGGGGACAAGCTTAACGTTATGATTGTTATACTGCTGTAGAGTTTATTGTTTATGCTATTGTTGTATTGGTTTTGTTGTATGACTTAATTATTAAGGATGACACTGGATTCAAAAACTTCAGATTTATTTAAATGGTTTATCAAAAATTAAATAGCAAATATTGCCTACAATATAACCTTCTTATGTTTGTGTATGGAAAGACATTAAGAAATAAAGAGAGAAAAAAGTATTTAAAATAGTGTTGGCTATTTTGTATATACCTATTTTGGAATTTTACCAGATCTATAGCGTAGTTATGTATGAAAAGCCACCTAATGAGTTACAGTATGAAATGCATTCTTACTTATGTCTGCTTATGTACTTTTAAAAAAGAAAAAGGACAATGGCTTGTCTTTTGCATATTTTAATAGAGCTAGGGTCACTGTTAATTAAAAGATATACTATATAGAATCTGACCCGTTTATAATGCATTGGCTTTGTAACATAAAATATTAAAATAATCCTTTTTACATTTTCCTGTGCAGTCACCTTTTTTGGCTTGCGGCATCTTTTTTCTCATTTTATTAAAATAAGTTTTCATATGACTATTCAAAATCATGCACTTACCCTTCGATCTTACTTCTTTTCATGCATTTCATTTGTCTAGGTTTGTAAAGAATACTGCTTCCAGTTTTAATTTACCAAAAGTAGATGAAGTGACTTTTTTTAAGAGGAGGGTCATTGCATTACAACAAAAGGCTCCCTGGATATATTGTATAATGTAACTACCACTCTGTTTTATTCATATGCAGTTAAGAAAGGCTCTCTCATGTACATTCTTGATAATATTCCGTTTTTACAACATATTTAAAAACTCATTTCCCAGTAACTAACCAATTTCCGAAAAATATCAGAAACCATATATCTTAGGACAGTTCTTAATATTTGATCATTCTGAAGATATAGAACTATTAGAAGCCAGCTTAAAGTCTACAGAATTATCAAAAAATATAAAGTTATTATATTAAGAATTCCAGGAAGACTGATATAATTAGCAATAACATAATAATAATAATAATAATAATAAAATAAAGACAAAAAAATGAATGTAATAATAATAATAAGATGATGTTATAGTGGATTAACTAGACAGTTGTTGTAATTGTTCCCATTGAAATACATGAACATACTTTTGCCGGTATGGGGGATTCTGAGGCTACTTAGCTTGCATATGCATTAAAGTGCAAAATATGGCTGTAATGTCCCTTTAACACACCCTGCAATCATCAAGCCTTTTATACGCATAGGTGTAGGCCATGTTGTTGAGTACTTTTATTCAGTACAATCAATTTCTATCACTTGGGTTTTGATGTTATTGACAATCAATTTCTATCACTTGGGTTTTGACGTTATTGACAATTTCTGGGAAACATTAAAGTAATGCTAATTAAAATGTTCTGCAACAAATCATCTGACAATATGAAATATTGTGCATAAAAAAGCAGACAAGGGGTTTATGTTAGATGGTCACATATTCAAACTGTAAAGCAGGTACCTCTGTATGAGAAAAAAATCAAACTAATATTTAAAGTGAAAGAGAAAAGCCTTTCATTTTCTCTTAATAAGAACCCCAAGGTATTGTGCTTTTCCATCGTTGGTGATGGTGAAATGTGTTAGAGCAACACCCAGAATAGAAATTTTATGGCAGATAAGAACCATTCAGCCCTAAAGCAGTCTTGGTCTTATCTAGGATTCAGGATAGCTTTATATCTGTCCCATGCATGTTTACCATGAGATTTTTGAGGGGAAAAAAGCCTTCTGGCTTGTTTGTGTCTGTAGATGAGTGTTTAATAATGCTTCTACTACCCTCTTAATTTTAAGTGAAGGGTTTTCCATCACCTTTACCCACCAAAATGTATGTTATTGTTTAAGTTCCATCACTGTTTTAGCCTCTGCCACTTATGTGTGAACCGTTCTGCAAAATAGAACAGATATATGGCCCATGGGAGGACAGTTCATGCAAAGAAAGTGAATCGGTTCAAACAAACCTTATCTACACCAAATGCAGTGTGCATAAATGTTCTTTAAACGTAATTAAGCCTGCGCTGAAGTCACCTAAAAGTGTAATGGTCAGTACATGCACTTCCATCCTTGCTGTCTATATTGACACAAGCTTATTGTATTATGTTTATATATACCAAGGTGATAAAATTAAAAACTGGCTTGTGTGACTTTGCTGTATGCAGTAAGCCTAAATTAAATGGCCTTCCTGTGTTTTAGAAACTAAGCAGTTTTAATTTAAAGGCCCATTCAGACATAAAGGCATGTACACACACATACTAAAACTTCTACATACACGCAGTCAGATACTCAAAGATTCACATATACATATACCCACTCACTCACACACACACACATTTAGACCCCCCTTCAAGCTTGCCAACTTTTGTTAGCTCGGGAAGGGGCTCATCATTGTTGGTCCAGGTCTGTTCTGTTGTTCACTCATGGTCCTCACACAGTTCCTGCCATCATATCTTGAGAATCATATCTTGAGAATGAGCAGGCACTGGTGGAGAGGGCTTTGTTGTCAGCTGCACTCACCTCTATTAGCCAGTAACTCCGTGTTCAGAGGGGTTGATCAATGGAGTGAGGCAGCAGCCAACTGGCCCAATCAGTATGCTTCCCTCCAGCCCAGTCTGCCTCTGCAAATTTGTCATTCCACAACATCAAGAATTCCTTTGTAGTTGTCTTTGACACCTAACCAAAGGTTGATTCCCTTTGCAACAAATAAGTTTAATTATTATTCAATAATAATAATAATAATGTTACAATCGAATAGATTTAGTAGCAGATTATTTTATATTTCAGCCCAAATGTCTATGACATTGCCTTCTTATGATCCTACATAAAGAACTATGATGAAAGGCAAATCAGTGCTATGATTTCATAATCCCATGCTAATCAAGGAACTTTTTGGTTTTATAGAAATTAATAGAGATACATAGTTTTATATAAAATAAAAAATACATAAAAAATGACAACATAAATAAATGGCGATACAATGCTGGTGCAAGATTAAAAGTGGAACAACCAGTAGCAGCATTCCAGTGGTTTCTATGGTGATTGCACCAGTTTTTGGCCCAGAAATGCTTCTGATATATACCGTGTATATATATATCTATATATATAACATCAATAATCAATAGACTGCGGACAGAGCTAGAGGTGTTGTTTGCCTTAGGTGAAATTCCGTCTATGATCTGCTTTATATATAATATAACATTGCTTTAGAATGTGTTACAAATTATCTGGCCTACAGCATGTTAATGATCCAAGTCTGCACAAAGCCGAGGTTTCTTTAGCCACTAAACTAAAAAGACATATCTGATGAAGAACAACTATAAAAAGAAAATAAACTAAAATGATTTAAAGCTTAGGAAACAAAACCTTTCATTTGTGTTTGAAGATAGTGAGATCTTTCAAACAAAAAGAAACATTGTAAAAAAAGCCTTAGGATATTACAAGGATGGTTTAAATTAAATAAATGAAGGCTGGATGCTGTAGTCAGAATACAATTATGCAAACATTACAGCATAAAAAACTAGGCAAAATGATGTAAGGCTTGTGACAAGACATGTCCAAAGTATAGTGAACCCAGCAGAATACTGGCTGTCCCATCCACTTCAAATTATAGCCATATCTGGGGACTTGGTAAATGGTACAATTCTTAGTTAGTCTATCTCAAAGGGATGGGCCATCTACAATAAGCTGATAAGTTTTGTTTGTGTAGGTCCTTAGGACATAGCTGTCAGCAGTCCTGAATTTCAAATTCATTTCGTGCACTGTAACTCCAAAGGCTTACTGGGAAGGAGCTGTGAGAAGAGAAGAGCAGGGTTTGCAGTCTCTGTCTCCTACAGGTTTTTTTTTTTAGAATGTTTAACCACCCATCCCCCACAGCAGGGTCCAGGCATGCGGTATGTTGCTCTACCCCACAGGTTTCTTTTATTACCCCCAACTCACCCCCCCTCCATTGCTTGATATTCAATTGTTACCTTTATTTTGTCAATGTATTTGTGGTGGGAGGTAATTTTTGTGTGTTTTAGGTAAGGGCATGCATCTTCACATTAAACTTGCATGTCCTCACATGTCCTTCGTTAAAGCTTGCAACATTTAAAATTGCATGCCCCCCGCACACAACTCATAGATTTGTTGTTTATTAAGTGTTAGCATGAGAGGGAACTTAAACATTAACTTGACTGACTGCATGGCTTCAATAAGTGGCAAATGTCTGTGGTAGTTACAGTCCAGTAATGGTGGGGGTCTAATATTTGACTGCCTCAGCTCAAAAATACTCTGTGTATTTTTCAATAATATTCCTTTATGAAATTCTACACACATATGGCCCTTGAACATATATTTTAGATCTGATTTCAGAATAAACACCATGACTGAATATCAGTAGAAATAAGAATAAGTACTATAATCCACAGGGTTTTATGGACCAGCGAGAAGCAGTGGAGTAATCTGTCATGGATTTCTGTACTTTGCCATTGAGTTATGATTCTTAAACCCTTAAACTGCGCTGTAACTGCACCCTATGAAAATATACAAAACCAGAAATCTTAAAAAAGGAATGGAAGCACTTTAATTCTAGTAACATGTATCAATATATGGAGTTTCAATTCATTAAACAAATTCAATGCAGGATCAACAACAGCTCTGTTTTCCTAATTGGATGAACGGATTCCTTTACATATCCTGAAAGCACAGTTTTAATTTAATCCTTTATAATCAACTAGTTGAATTCCACTGTCTCTATCCCAAATGTCTCTTACTTTGTTATGATATAATGCATAATATGAAATAAACAAAGGGAGGCTATTTTATGCTATACTTTTCTCTTGAATCAATGATGAGAAAATGTTTCTTTTAGTGGGTGGCCTGTACAACATTTATGTTGCTCCATGTTTAAACACTTTATGTGGTGTCCTGTATCCTCTTATGTGGTACAGACACATAGATAATGAAGGCATATAGGAAACATCTGGCTCATCTACTCTTCCCAGTCCCATACTTATTCTTTATTCTTTAGGGTAAATGTATTCATAAACTTTACAACTTGTAGTTACTAATGTTGCTCCTACTAATCCTGATACCCCATCCCTCTTCTTTATATGGGGACCTCTTGTAATGCATTTTGGGGTATACCTCTGCTGTGATATTTATTTTATATGTGTTATTGCATCCCCTCATTTTTCTCTTTTGATATTTGTAATTCTAATATCAAATATCCCCTTTATGTTTTATTGATAAAGGGGTTGATTCAATGTAGATTACACTGCTCTACCTGGACAAACCCATGTGGTCCCCCTTCCTCATTGCAATAATGAGTGAGTTATGATACAATTTAATTACAAAAATGAACATTGGTTCATTAATTTGAATTTAATCTGTTACATAACCTTTAGTCAGCTTTATTGTTTATGCAAGAATCACGTTTTACCCAGCTACTCACTTTTGCTCCTGAATTATTAGCTCATTAATGGTGCTGTAACATGGTCACTCAGAGTTCTGGCCGATTTTAGCTAATTTGCTATCTAATCCACAGCTCCTTGGTTCTAGCACTGAACCTTCATAACAGTTGCTAACAGAGTCGAAGGAAGCCTACCTATCATCAACTCACCTACCTGAATGAGTGTTAATCTCAACCACATTGGTGGTCTCCTTCTTGGAGACCAATGCCAGTTATATGAGGCAATCTGGAAACATTTTTTGCAGTGGAATGCTTCCTTTGGTTCTAGGATAAGTCTGTGGCTCCACACATTCTGTAGAACTTATATTAAAAAGGAAAGTATAAAAAAGGTCACTTAAGCAATATATAAACCAATAAAAGAAAAAGTACAAGTTACTAAATCACAATGTCATTGACAAAAATACACATTACCACCAAGACTGGAAGAAATAAATACATACAACCAGTTCTATAAATCAGTCAGTCTCCCTGAGTAATGGCTTTTAGACATTAAGCAGGAAAATCTTCCCTTTCCTTTTTATACACAATTCGCCACACACTAGATACTGGATATAGAAGGAGATACTAAAAATGAAAGAGAAGAGTGGATGAATGTGAAATAAATCATCTATTAGAAATCCAAACAATATAAGTAAAAGGATAAGGCTGTTTATAGCCTTATACCCTCCTAAATCATTCTGTTAAAAAATAAATATTATTAAATAGATTATGAGCTAGGCATAAGTGCCAATGTCATTTGCTCCCATGATGCATCTAAAAATGGTTGACATACAGTATTTTTTCAATACCTGGGACTTATGCAGGACTGGATCTATGCAGAAAACAAGACAATTATTTCTTCTGACCTCTTGAGTTTCACCAGATGATGTTCCCAATGTACCCTTTTCAAGATTGATACGTTATTTACTAAGACACTGGTAGCCAACAAGCAGCTCTCCAAGTCTCCATATGTCCCTGAACAATTCCCTTGATCCGCTGGTAAAGAATGTGAATTGTATGCAACCAGGTACCTTGCAGTGAAATGTCCCATTACAACAATTGAGTTAGTGATGACCACATTTTTACATATTGATCTAGTTATCTCCTTGTTTCATGATGTTCTTCATTATTTTCAAAAACCTTTGGATTTGCATGTAATTCCATTAAGTTATGTATTGTAATATGCAATTTCCTATTAAGCCATTTAGCTGATTACTTAATCACATACATATTAAGATAATTTTGTTTAAAATAACTAGGAAATTTGGAATACTTTAAAACATATTTACTTTTAAGCCCTGAATGTATTATAATACCATCTGTACATTTCTTTATAAAGACATCCAAATGGTAATAAAACTACAAACATTGTATCTTAAATGGCTATACAAAGGATGGGAAATAGAGGAGCCTATCAGCCCTGCAAACCGTTCATCTAAAAATATAATTGGGTACAGGGGCATACCCGGGAACATCTCCCGATGGGATGAGAAAAATGGCTGTGATAGAGTGATGCTAACCCAAAATAGCCTTGAAAAGGGCACATAAAAGCCTGAAATGGGCAGGGAGCAGATGGCCAAGTACAGCTGCCTGTAACATCTTTATTTCCATGTAAAATACAGATTAGAGTCCCAAAACAACTTACTACATGCAAATCAGTGCTTGCATTTTCAGCCTATTCAGGAGTTTCTTGTCCTCAGTCTGGCTGCCCCTACTAATAGTTAACTGTATCCTTGCATGGCTAAAATGGGAATGAAAAGCATTTTCATGGGACTCCCATTAAAGTCACTAGGATTTCAGCTCCCTTTGAAAGTACTGTCAGCTAATCAAAACCACACAAGTGTCTGCGCAACCAAATAATAAGTGAGTAAATTATATGTGCAACACAAGAATAATATGTACAAAGATATTCCTCATATATAAAGGGAAGAGGAAAAATAAAAAAATAATGGTGTAGTATATCAAAGTAGGTCTCAAAAAACGCTATTAAGCAGATCGGACCCTTACAATTTAAAGGGCATAAATATGCCAATACATAGAATATGATGATCTCCTTAAGAGTTTCTTTATCCCACACTGGTACTTATAGATAAAAACGATAATTTTAACGTATAAAAAAAAGGCAAACTTGTTGTCCTCGGTTTCGGATGTTACAGAGTCCAGGCTTCAAACTTTGTAGCAGCGCTACCGCAACGAGACGCCGTCTAGACCTCTGATCCACTTCCATAATTCTAACTCCTCCTCCCAATGTCGTCAACATTGTCAGCTAATGTATGCAAGTTGAATGTCAATGCATGTTGCTTATACTCACTGGATTTAGTAGACATAGCCAGGGGAGGAGAACAATGTGGCATTGTAAGTAAATAAGATAGCAACTAAAGAATGCATACATCGATCTGCAGCCACATGCATTGGAGTTTATGGAATTGACTCCAATATATTTTAAAGGTATTTCTAGGATTAGACTCTACCTTCGTATATATACACTAGCCTCTGGGTAAAGTCTGGAGAGTTTCCAAGTATACAAAAGGAGGCTGATGGAATTTAATTTAAAATAAAAAATAACACAGTTCGTCCTTTAACATTTACAATACATGTTTATTTTTATTATTTAGGAAAAGCTAAAAAGGTGTTATCTAGGAATTAAAACAATGTCTACATTGCCTTGGGTTTAAATTTATCATTGGTGGTTAATACACTTTATGAAAGTCCACTTCATCCCAAAACTAATAAAAATGTCAAAAATAAAAATAAGTTTGTTTGATTAATAGGCCTTAAACCGCAGCATAGTGTTTGGAACATGTCTCACTGCTTGATAAATCTTGGCCAAAATATTATCAGTACAATAATGCAGTTTTGTACTTTTTCACATGGAAAACCTACAGCACAGCCAAATCTAAGGACAAGAAATGGCCAAACACCAGAATACTGATGTCCGTGCCCAAAACCGAATTGCAAGTTCTAAGCGAGGCCTCTGACTACACTCAATTTATATCAAATGAAAGTTAAATATCAGACTATTTGGGGGTTATATATAAAAATGGTTCTCGTCTAAAGTCCATTTGTCCAATGAGCAGGAACATTCCATTGGTTGCTACGGTGATAAAATTTGGTTGGTATGGTGATAAGATTTTTTTTTCATACCAAAATTACTTTGTATATATATAACACCATATGTTGCATGATATGCAGAATAGAATCTGAGGTCTACTTATGGGCACATACAAGATAATGTGATTGCTTATTGATTTATTTATCATATTCCATACAGCTGTACGATAGGTAAACAGGACATGAAGTAGTGTATCACAAAACAATTTGGAAAGCTGTAAAATGTATTATAAAAAGAATTATAAAATATGTGCATACCTGGGAACTTTCAGGCACTGGCTCCTCGGAGCCCTCTCACTTCAGGTAGCGAGACGATGCTGGTGGACAGGGCCGACAATGTCAGTAAGCGGGGGTGTGGGAGGGGCTAGACCTTTATATTTATATTTGTATGAGGGTAGGAGGGGCAAATGGTCATGGGTGGGGAGTGGTGCGTGTTCTCAGGTATGCATTTGTGTTTTCTGCCTCATTTTGTTGAAACTGTGTTTCCCATCAATGCCAGCATTGTGTAACGTGCAAACAGCTCTTTTTCGTGTCTTTGGCTATTTCCAAAACCATCACAGCTATGGTCTTTTAAGTGAAAAATAGGCGTGCCATTTTGGGCAGACTTTGTAGTTCCATTTTTTGCCAGAGTTACTGCTGATTCTTATGGAAAGTATGTGATTTATTGCAGCGTATTGAGCTGTGACTCTGGCAGCACTGTGACTGGTGGTTGTTAATGTTTGGCTTACGTGGATTCCTGCATCCCATGTGCACCATTATGTGTTTCTTGGCATGATGGGATACGTCCATAATCATTCATCTAGTCATTTTTATTTTAAATGATTTATCCATGTTATGTAAAGTTATTCTTTCGTATTGTAAAATAAACTTAGCTTCAGATATAATGTAATCTGTTTATAGGAACAGTCATAGTAATTTCTTTCTCACAAATTGACTAAGTCTTCTAAGTCTACCCTGGATACCTGGAAATGTCCCAGGTCAGGGTTGCCAGATTGCTCCCTCTTCTGGAGGCGTTGCTTCATAGGGGCGGGGCTAGCCACATATAGGGCTGCTTAACTCCACCCACCAGGGGGTAAAGCATCAGAAGTATGGGGGTGCTTGTGCTTGGGGGTGTGCACATAGCACTTTAGCAATAGTGTTTCACTCATGGATTGAGAAAATTAGTTTTGATTTTGGCTGGAATGACTGGCTGAAACTAAACCTTCTGCTGTATTAAAATAGTAATATAAACTATATAAAATGATGCTAGATTATAATTTTCAGATCATTACATAAATTTACTTAATCATCACAAAACCAAAAAAACATTTTTGTGTTTATAAATTAGCATCTATTCTCTGGTGTAACTTGGCAGCTTTAGCTCAGCAAATTCAGATATTGCAGAGTTGGAATTAAACACTGCTGACTTGGTTTCCGTACCTGCCAATTTTAACTTTTAAACAACAGCCCTCTGATGGGCTTACCATGAAAGCAGAACTGTTTTTGACACAGCTTTCATCATAAAAAATCATTTATTGAAACTACCTATAGTTTGAAACATAGAAATATAGAATTTGACAGCGGATAAAAACCATTTTGTTGTTTATTTTAATCTGTAAATGGAAGGGGTTAATTTACAAAGTAACAAAACAAATTATAGTTAAAAAAATACTTGTTTCCAGATATATGGAATTTCTTTTGCTCTCCCGGTACACAGCTTTTTAGTACTACAACTCCAATCACCCTCATCATCACTCAGGGTAATGGGAGATGCTGCAAACAGGGAAAAGGAAAAATGTCGGTGCGCTAAGCTAATCACAGGCTCAAATAATACAAATGTATAATACAAGGCCTACCAAACAGGTGTAAGCATGCTGCAAAAACAGTGTATTGGCTGTACAATGTATACAAAAAACAAAAACTGTCTGCGCTTCTTACCCTAATAAAGTTGGCAACAAATATATAAACATAATATAAATGAGAGGTTTTGGTTATATGAATTGGCCAAAGCATAATTAAGCTTTGGCCTTGACGTGGCGGGTGAGCTTAATTATGCTTTGGCCAATTCATATAACCAAAACCTCTAATTTATATTATGTTTATATATTTGTTGCCCACTTTATTAGGGTAAGAAGCGCAGACAGTTTTTGTTTTTTGTAATGGGAGATGCTGTCTGGAAAATCTCATCAGCATATTGTTTTATTTAAAGATAGATGTATTTAATATAAAAGTATGTGTTTTGCTGTTCTTTATTTTTATTTGTTATAGGGACGGGCAGGCTTAGCAGCCAATGGGCAACCACCCTACATATAGATATAGGTCCCACAAAATGTTGTCACAGTGTATATAAATGGCATTCTAAGCCTAATTTGCCAGCTATGTATAGCGTACATGGCTGTGTACCATACAGAATGTAGCTGGCACTCTAAGGGTTACAGAATGTAGCTGGCACTCTAAGGGTTACATTTTGTAGTCGTGTGAAAAAGAAAGTTTTCTTTGAATTCTATGGTTTTACATATCAGGACATAATTACAATCATCTGTTCCTTAGCAAGTCTAAAAATAATAGATTAAAAACAACATCAGATGAGCAGCAACACAAAATATTACACCATGTCATGATTTATTCAACAATAATAAAGCCAAAATGGAGAAGCCATGTGTGAAAAACTAAGTACACTCTTCCTGCTTCCATAGGGATTAAGATGCTCAGTAGCAGACTGCTGCTGCTAATCAAATTCCCTTGATTAATTGACCACCTATTTGCCTAATTTTTAGACATGCCAAGGAACAGATGATTGTTATTATGTCCTGATATGTAAAATCTTCAAAACAGTGTACTTTCTTTTTCACACAACTGTAGGAGCCATCTACCAAATGGATATTAGTTCAGTCTCATTATAAACAAAGCTGCCCTGTTCACCCTGTTTCCCCTTCCTTTTAAAGAATGCCACAGAGAAAATTAAGGATCATGCATAATATGCCTATATTTAGAATGTATGACCCTAAACTGAAGGGATTGGTTTTCTCATGTAACCACCTTATTAAACGCTGTACTTTAGATGTTATTTGTATTAGACGTCTTGCTGCCGTATGACAGGCAGAATGAATGGGACTGGGAAGCCTGTCACACTGAGCTTTGCAGATCCTCACCACCCAGTTACATCGTGATGCAATATATTAGAGTCACTCCAGCACCAACAATTTCCGCCTGAGGACGGCCCAAAATTTCTAAACCCAGCACAGAGGACCCAAAAAGAATAACTTTCGGTTCGTAATTACTGATCTTGAATGTTATTATTCAGTTAATAATTAAGATAAATGTATACTCATTTGGAACTCTATTTCCATTTAATCTCGTGATTTGAAGTTTCATCTCAGAACACAACATGTGAACAGAATTAGACTCCTTAAATTTACTGTGAACCTCTTCAATTAGAACTGTGGTTCTCAGACCCCTCCTCGCTCCTAAATCAATATCTCATTCATGGAGAACAAGATGAATTAGCTTGTGATTGCAGGAAGTACAGTCTACTCCTTCCAGCAATCTTTACATTGCATACTGTGTTAGTGTAAGGGTTAGCTATATCCAATAATTTGAAGCCAACCTCTTAAAATGCAAGCCCTACAAATTAATCAGCAGCCATAGATTTTCCCAACATCTAATTAGAGACGCACGACGGCCAGATAAATAAAACAAGCACTTGATCATGAGAAATTGCTGCAGGCCTGAGGGGCGGGCCCTGTGTTTCCATAGAGATTGAAAACGGTCAGTCACATCCTCTAACAAACAGAATAGCCAGCCGCGTCCCTATTCTCCATCAATGGAATAAGCGTTGAAAAGTTGCCATAGTCACAGAATCCCAGTCAAAACAAAAATTAAAGTTCTGATAGAAAGTGGGACACATTCATTCATCCTATTGTTAACAGCATTCAGAACCAATGCATTTGGAAGGTTTTTTTTTTTTTACTTTCTTCCTCAATGTGAATTTTCCATCACAAAGAGGAATAAAATTATATATATATATATATATATATAAATGCCTTTTCAAGGGAAAATGTGTTATTTTAAAGGTGCATAAAGGTGTCGAGGTAAGGGAACCTACAAAGATTTGGATACTCTGTATCTGTGATTCCCAGGCGACGCCAGAAATAACTTCTGTTTCAAACATTAATGGAGTCCTTCTCATGAAAAAACAAATCCTGTGCTTCTGGTTTTTTTTTTAACAAGCAAACTATTTTTTTCACATACAAACTTATTATCCTCTTAATTACTAATAAAGCATATGTGTTTTAACACAACATTTTCTTTACGTTGTGTCAAGGAACAGCCAAATGAAGCCATCTAAACCGGCTAAGAATAGGGACATTGAGTGAACAGATCTTCGTTTCTCCAATCAACTTACTCCTGTGACATCATGCTGAGGGCTTGTCCAATGGCTGTGCTGCAACTTTCAAAGATAAAAAAAAAGCGGACTAGTAATGAAGAGAGCCTATATAAGAGCAGAGCAGACAGGGGATCCATTCATTTTACTGTAACTGCTTTATGTGACACTGCTGTGCTGTATCCGAGAATTTTACAGATTGAGATTCTTCTATGTGAGACTTGTTAATAATCAGCCTGCCATTTCTCGCAGTGTCTAAGACTCTCTAAAGTGTTGAATTGATTAAGACAACACTTTAAAATATTTTAATATGCATCTTTTTACCTGTAGAGTACTTACATTCAGAAGAACCTGCAGCACATTCCCCTCCTCCGTGGTCCTTTTTTGTGTCACTCCCTTTAAAGGGACACTCTAGGCTTATGTATTTGGTTGCTGAGGGATCCCTTTTAACTTAACACTTTTTCCCTGGGAAATGCAAGCATTTTTACAGCTAAAGAATGCATAATACAGTCATTATGCAATACTTTAATATGCATTCTTTATTGGGAAGCCTGCATAGGAGAACTTGACAGTTTCTTTAATAAAAGCTGCAAAAGGCTATACAATTTTAAAAAATACAGATATCACAAAGTACAGAAAGAATTCCAAATTCTTTTTCCAGCACACTTTTTTTGAGGAAATGCATAAACGGGTCACTGAACCACACAAAGCCATTTGCAGTGCATACTGAATTTCAGTACTTATACCGCTCCAGATTAGCCATCAAAGGTTTAGCACGAAGTGTCACTTTGGCGCACTTTGTGGAGGAGATGTAATAATTCTTTGTTTCCTTGTTCAAAATAAGTACAGCATGACCTTATTTAAATGAAAATCCTATTACGAAGCCCTTCATGTTAAGTCTGCTAAACTGCTCAAAGAGATGCACAGTACTCTCGTGTGCCTTTCCTCTGATGCTTTGCAGGCCTGTTATGCTACTGATTGGATTTCTCTAACCCATGTACATACATAAACATCTTGTTAATTAAATTTCAAGTCAAAGGGATCGCCATCTTGCTCTGATTACTCAATTTACAATCAATCCAATTATTCTGAGGCTGAGGTTAGACTCCTGTCATATTGCTTTGTCCCTTCTTTATATCTTTTTTCTTAACAAGATCTGTTGTAACAAAGACCTACTTACAGATATTCTGGGTAGTTTAGCCATTTAATACAGCTTAGCAGTGTCAAGTAGCTCAGTGTACATTATAGATTGTCACTAGTATAAATTATAGCGAATTGATGTACACAGCCATTTGTAGAAGCAAGTAAATGCTCGATATTCATACATTGTAACATTTTAAAAAAGATAATGATTTCTAAAATAAGTTAATTGCTTTATATTTCATGTAAATCACTATAGTTTCTATGTTATATTGTCTGCTACTGGGCATTGTATAAAGAATTTACATTTTCTTTCTTACAAATGATAAGACCGTAATGCAGCTACATGAGATTATGGGCATGTTGTCATTACGGAAAGAAGGACAATAAAAGAATATATAAATTACATTATTTGAACTGCCTTATTTTGGGACAGCAGACAATATCTACAAATGCAGCCCTTTTACTGGATAATGGGCCGACTAGATGGACTAAGTGGTTCTTATCTGCTATATGATGCTACATGTCTATGAAAAAGGGAATGTATAAGCTGTAAACATGACAAAAAGTAACTTCAGTACATCGTTCAAGACATTTCTAAGCCACTTAATTGGCGGCAAAGAGAAATCAGAATTGGTCTTCAGTGCCTAAAATGAGAGTATACCGTAAGTGATAATTGTCATTTTTTACTTTATTACCTTTAGCAATCATACATTGAAGCTTCAAAATTCTTGTAACTCTTGTAACCTTCTTTGGCTTGTAAGACACCCAGTGCAAGTAGTAGATCATATTAATAAAATCCATTGATCGCATTACCAGTTAATGACTATTCAAGTAAATATTATTATTATTTATTGTTTAATATAAATAGCGCCAACACATTCCGCAGTGCTGTAAACGGGACCTCACAAGTAGTATTTAACAACTTGACTTACAGGTAAAGAGGGCCCTGCTCAAACGAGTTTACAATCTAGAGCAGGGGTGGGCAATTAATTTTCCCATGGGGCCACATGAGAAATTGGAATGGTTTTAGAGGGCCAGACCTCTACAAACTACAAACTCCGAAGCCTTGTCCATTTTGTTAACTTATGTGCTGTTTAATAAAGTTATTCAAGCCTACGTCATTGGTAGAGGTGCTTGAATAAGTAAGGCCTGAATAACTATTAGCACAGCACAGAAGTGAACAAAATGAACAAGGCTTCGGAGTGCATACCGTATTTTTCGCTCTATAAGACGCACCTGCTGATAAGACGCACCTAGATTTTAGAGGAGAAAAAAAAGGAAAAAATATTTTGAGCTAAAAAATGGGCTAAAATATTTATTACAATAACTGAATAAGCTATGAACACAGTAAGACACACGCAGTAAGACACACACAGACACAGTAAGACACACACAGACACAGTAAGACACACACAGACACAGTGAGACACACACAGACACAGTAAGACACACACAGACACAGTGAGACACACACAGACACAGTGAGACACACACAGACACAGTAAGATACACACAGACACAGTGAGACACACACAGACACAGTAAGACACACACAGACACAGTGAGACACACACAGACACAGTAAGACACACACAGACACAGTAAGACACACACAGACACAGTGAGACACACACAGACACAGTAAGACACACACAGACACAGTAAGACACACACAGACACAGTAAGACACAGTGAGACACACACAGACACAGTAAGATACACACACACACAGTAAGACACACAAACACAGTAAGACCTCCCTCCCTAACCCCCCTTCTCAGTATCTCCCCTCTAACTCCCTAACCCCCCCTTCTCAGGATCTCCCCCCCCGCCCCGGTCACTTACCTTAAACTCCTGTGTTGGAAGCGTGAGGCGTTTGTCTCGGGTGCCGGCGCTTCACTGCTGATCGCCGGCGTCTGACGTCATATGCCGGCGCCCAGCGTAAAGCGCCGGCACCCGAGACAAACGCTTCCAACACAGGAGTTTAAGGTAAGTGACCGGGGCGGGGGGGGACACCGGACTCATTGGTGAGTCACCAGGACACTCTTTGCGGGCCGGTCCGAGCTATTCAGCGGGCCGGATGTGGCCCGCGGGCCGTGCTTTGCCCAGGTCTGATCTAGAGGGTAAAAAAGATGTATTCAAATAGAAATGTTTTTTTATAGAAGGGGATACATTGTACATATTCTATTTGTAAGGATGCTTCAATCACTTTGATGGATATATGTAATGTTAAAAAAGTATCTCTTTGTTAAAAGGGTGAAATATAAGAGGAATTATGAAAACTGGGAATACTTGCTGAGCTAAATGTCTCTTAACTGCCATCAAACTTTGTGGAGGTTATGTATCAAAAGTAAATCTGGAGAATGATCTGTAACGTATTAACATAGCAACCAATGAAAATGGTCTAATCATCTGTAAGATTCCATTGGTCGATATGGTGATATGACCATTTTTCCAACCGGCACCAGAACCCTTATATGTCCAATGTAATCATTGATGTCCAATGCCACCAACCTTGTCAATGAATATATACAAGCCTTATGCAGATCATAAATATTTTATAACACAGAAAAGCTTTATTCCAATATCTGATGTATATCGTGTAAACAAATGAAATTAAATGTTTAATGAATTTAGCAATGCAATATAAATGCAACCTTTTCTCCATATTGGATCTGGCACTTCAAAAGCTTGTCTGAAATATAAGCTAAAATGTCTTTTTTTCTATTTTAGCCGATAATAAAAATGGAAAACAAAATACAACTACAGCATTGTTCAACTTCAGAATTGAAAAAGGTCTTAAAACGGGATTATTATACTTTAATAACCCTACAGAACATTGCAGCTCAACAAGGTATTACAACCATAATCACATGAACCCAGGTGCTGGATTAAGCTATAACTTAGAGTTTGCAGTCACTGTTACTTTAAAGTGGGCATTTTAAATGCCACATCTGTTTCTACATTCTTGTGTACAATATGCAGATGTTTCATAATTAGTTGACATAATTAAGTCAGGGCTGGAAATTCTATAGTGCTTGTTTTGTTCTGAAAGCAAAATAGGGCTGTATAAACCCACTGGGCATTCGTTTTGGAGATTTAACCCATTCATAGCAAACGAAAGAGCATTTATGTTTTTCTTACGATGATATAGATTAACCCCCTAGAGAGCCAAAATGTAGCGATCCGTTGCTCACAACCATTGCCTTCGAATAGTTACATTAAACTTACGAAAATCTATTTATTAGCAACAGATGTGCTATATTAAGTTGAAATTACATGATTAGTGATTTCAATATACGCAAGTAATAGATCTCATATGTAGTGACCACATAAGTTATTTGTTTAGGAGACATATACATTTTATATTATACTTATATAGCGCTAGCAGATTCCACAGAGCAATAGAGGAGAATACAAAATTAATTATAACTTTATAATGGCCAGTATTTTATGTGTGTGTTCGCAATATGTGAAAGAAATACGCCTGCTCCAGTGGCAGGTTAACAATGAGGCAATTGCCCTAGGGCCCCTGGTAGCAAGGGGCCCCTACTTGCTGCAGTATGATTTATGTATGTATCTGCACTGCACAGTATGCATTTAGTATTTCTTGTGCTGGGCGATGTGGGGGCCCAAATAGGGACCCACTTGGTGCAGGGGCCCTCTCTTGCTGCAGGTGTATTCGCAGAGACACAGACAGGCTCCGTCTTCCTACTTCCTGTCACACGATCGGCCTTTAAGAAGCTCCTTTTTAGTCACGTGAGGATCTCTGCCTGTAAGAAAAAGGCAAGAACCATGCTTACTGTGTGAGGAACCTCCACTATCAACCTGCAGCTACAGTGTCAGTGTGTATGCAGGTGCATGCGCGTGTGTGTTTATGTGGGGAGATCTTTGTAGGAGTGCATGAGGTTGTGCTTATTGTATTTGTTTCTTGAAGTCAAATTGTTATTTTATGCACTGCTTGTTATGTCTTGTTTACCCATTGTACGGTGCTAATAATAATAATGTGTGTTTATGCATATACAGTATTTGTGTGTTATGCCTTTGTGTGTATATCAGTATATCAGTGTAGGATAGGAGCAGCTTCCATGACATGTAAAGATGTATTTTTATACTGTCTTGCCCAATGAGTGCTTGGTTAAGTGCGGACATTCAGTCACCTGTTATATGGTTTTCTAGGAGAAAAGAACTTTCCAGCATAGGTCTTTGTAGCCAGTATAATGACGTATAATTTCTCTCCACAGTACTAACAGGGCTAGCAGGGTCCATGCCTTTAACAGTGAGTTGTAGGGGACTTGTGAAGATTTGTTTGTGCTATATAAATACTACTACTACTACTACTACTACTATGACAACTACCTACTACTACTACTACTAATAATAATAGTAATAATCATCATCATCATAAAGATCTATTTAGGAAGAAAAGATATTCTCATTTAAATTACCTGTTTAAACATGGATTTCAACTGTAAAACACCAGAGAGAGAGAAAAAGTACCAGTTGGCATGCTCAGATATCCGAGTAGCATATGAAGGAGTCAGCTCCAGACTCAGTGACCTTCAGAACATTTTCATTCCCCTCTGAAAGCCTAAAATTTTATATAATTTAGGTATTTTCTGTACATGTCCTATTACAATAATATCTGATATCTATCTGTCATTGTCAAAGTCCTAGGTACTGCCAGGAAATCTAATTTGCACTTAACATTTGGAAACGTACAATTTTATTTTCACTAAAACTTTTTTTCCTAGTGATATCCACTAAATGATTTTTTTTTTTCCCCCAAAGAACAAAGAAAAGTTTTGTAAGAATTGTAGTAATGAGGCTGTATATACTATAAGGACAGGAGTATTTTTTTGGTATTTCTGATAATTAATGTGGTGAAATGACCTCTCACTGATTATTGAATGAGCAACTGTAGGGAGAAACTGTTGATTGATATTACATCTAAAGGAGGGATCTCTGAGATCCATTAAAATGTATCACAATCTAGCATATAGAAAGTCCATGAATATGCAGTGTTGCGGGAGATAGAACGTTAATTGTAATGGAGGATACTTTCGTTTAGTTTGGAGAGCCTTTTAAATAAGAATCATTATACACTTGTTTGTCACAATTACATTAGTAATTCAGTTTTCAAAGAAAAAATAAAATACAGAAATCTATAATCTGCTCTGCTGCATTAATATAGATGATATACAGATAATGTTGAGTTTAATTAGAACTCATTTTCAGTGTTCACACAAAAATTGCTTTATATCATTACTTTAATCTACAACCCAAAAAATAACAATAAAAATGAATTGACTGTCTTAACTTAAATCCTTTTTCCTGAATGCAAATTTCTCTTGCTATAGTGGCTCACATAAGCCTTTTATATTTTCCTTTAAAAAAAATCCTGAAATTCATTTCCTTGGCCTAATGTTAAAGGGGTTACTACAAAGCCTCCACTTTCCAATCAGTTTCAGTATAACTTCTGGGTATTTTGTGAACAACCATCGTCTTTGTTTGGAAGTTTTTTTTTTTTAACAGGGACTGCCAGCCTGTCAACTTATAAGGGGATTTTGTGCTTGTGGATAAGACCAAATCAAGGTTATAAGTTTAAACCACAAGACTCATTTTCACTTAAAACTTTCTTTGGCTTGCAACCAAGATCCCTCCCCAAAATAAAAGACCATAAGCATTAAATCACTTTAACGCCTTAACACCTGAATTTTTTATTCAAGATGAAAACTCCTTTCATCTCATATATTAGCTGTAGGTACTTGAGGTACAAAAAAACCCCAGTATGTGTGGCAGGGTGATAAAGCTGCTACAATAGAAATTTCTTCTATATTTATATGTTTTGTTATTTTTTTACAGCCATACCAGGATAGGCTACCAGAGCTCTCACAACCTTACATGAGCAGGAGGAGAATTGAGCATGGCCAAACATTGTTTCTCTGCCTAGAGAAAGAGAACAGTGACCCAGAGACCCAGGAAAGCAGCTCTTCACCCAAAGACTCCAGGTCAAACCCAGAGAGCTCCCAGTTAGCTTATAGCTCCACTTATGAATGTTGTATTTTGTATCCCAAAATCTAAAAACAGATATATGCCATAAGTGTGCCTGTACATTTTGCATTAATGCCATGTATGTAGATCCACTGAAATGTACTACACAAAGCAATTGCCTTTTTCAAAAACCTTGCTGTCAATATGATATAGCGATATGAGCAACACATAAACATTATTTAAAGGTATGGTCACACTCCAATATCAGGGATCAGTGGATGGGAGAGGTTGACTGTGTACACAACTAATATAATTATTACAAAGTGATGTTAATGATCAACAAGGTACATATATATTGTTTTTGTAAAATAGAATAAAAAATATATTGACAGAAAGCCCAGCATGGCTTATACAGAATATACCGTATTGGCTCGAATATAGGCCGCACTTTTTCCCCCCACTTTAAGTCTTTAAAGTGGGGGTGCGGCCTATATTCGGGGTCTAGCGCCCGACGCCCGGGACATGCAGTCGGGTTAGGATACAGATCCCCCGCAGCGGTGCAGGGGACCTGCATCCTACTCTGCGATACGCTCAGACAGCCTCCCCTGCCAGCACTTTCCACGGGGGGGGTGCCGGCACGGGAGGTTGTCTAAGCGCATCGTGCGGACGGTCACTGGCTGCGGAGGTTGTTTACCCGCATCGCCGCAGCCGGTGCCGGCACATCAGCTGAGTGCTGGCACCGGAAGTTGTATACGCGTATTGCGTAGATGTCCCCCGCCGGCCCCGCAAGACACCCGGGAGTCTGCTCTGGTAAGTCGGGGGGGCAGAGTGGCAGCATATCTCAGGGGGGGGGGAGGAGGAGGACAGTGGCAGCATATCTCGGGGGGGGAGGACAGTGGCAGCATTTCTCGGGGGGGGAGGACAATGGCAGCATATCTCGGGGGGGAGGAGGAGGACAGTGGCAGCATTTCTCGGGGGGGAGGACAGTGGCAGCATATCTCGGGGGGAGGACAGTGGCAGCATATCTCGGGGGGGAGGACAGTGGCAGCATATCTCGGGGGGGAGAACAGTGGCAGCATATCTCGGGGGGGGAGACAGAGTGGCAGCATGTTTTTTTGGTGCTTTTTTTTAAAGAAAAAAACTTTTTCTTTAAAAAAGCACCAAACTTTTAGGGTGCGGCCTATATACGGGGGCGGCCTATATCCGAGCCAATACGGTATAATATATGGAATGGCATTTCCCTTATATGTGAATAGGGAACAGAATGACCCAACAACCAATGCATTATATTAAACATATTTTTAGAGCGCCGACAGATTCTGTAGCTCTATTTGAGCAGAGGGGATGTGAATATTCACAATAACATTAAAACTAACAATACAATTTAACAATAACATTGTTATGCACACTCGTTAAGATGTGCCAGTACATAAGAAGAAGAGGTTCCAAATCTAATAACCCCTTCCCATTCAATGTCTTTAAAACCCCTAACTGGACCTAGTAATCTTTGTCATGGAAGTCAGTGGACTATTCGTAAAGTGATACATTAATACTTCTTTGCTGCCCTGGAGAAACTGACACCAGAGAAGCAACCAACACAGAGGACAGAAGTTTCCCAAACCTGAACAAACTAACTAACTGGGTCTTGGAAAGTTGGGGAAATATTATACATAAAATTTAGGGTTCTGTTATATTTCACCAAGGGTTAATAATGACATTGCAAATAGAGCTTATAGTGCTTGAATTGAGATAAATATTAAGGCGCCAATGTTGTCATATTTCATTGTGTGATTAGCAGAACTTAGTGGCGGAAAGCTCTCCAGTTACTTTACCATTCACTGGATCGAAATCTCTGTCTTACGTAAATATTTTGTGACGGTGGCACTGTAATATTGCTTCACACTCTGCCTACTTTACAATGGTGCCATGCTGGTGACCACCAGATCCTTGCTCTTTCTGATTTGGACCTTGTGCATGCAAAAGTGCCACTAAACATGACCTAAACCTGGGTGTCAGAATTGTCCTGGACAATATGGGACTGTTATTAACTGATTATTACTCTGCCTTAGTATATGACATTGTGTAGTTTCAAAATTCCATACTGTGTATGTAAAAGTGCAAATTTGTTGTAAGATTACTGAACAACACTTATAAAACCTCTGGTGGAAACAATTAAATGATTTGTTTAAAGATTCCTTTTACATATGTTGAGTATTTATATATGTTGTTTATAAATGTCTATCTACACAGCTGTTTGGCAGTGATTTAATAAGGCAAGAATGTCATGTTGGCACCAACCTTTAAGGATGCCCCCACTTCTATGTGAAATAGTTACCAAATGTGGTTTAAATCAGTATTATGACACTTGGAATATTATTATTAATATTATTATTATATTGGCTTTAACAACTCAACAATGTCCAAAACAACAGTTATTTCAAGCTCCAGCATCATTCAAAATGCGCCAATTAATAAATAAGTAGGTACATAAGTCATGTTCTGGTCTTTCACTCATAAATGTGATTTCTATAAATATTTTATGATTGGTGACTGGTCAGTGAATTTCTCTTTTAGATATTTCATGACTTTCATCTGTCATATGTTCATTTTAAGCTTGGTGTGCTGTATCTCATTTGCAGTAAAATCTTTTAATTGAATAATCGTGGAAATGGATTTCATCAGTCTCTTAAATAAATCTGAGAGTTCGTGGTATGTGTGTCAAGGCAGCTGATTTGTAGAAGTCAGGAAAAAGTAGAATTAAGTGATCTAGTCAGGTTGACCATAAGATGCTGGGCCAACTCCAGGCACATTTAGGCTTCAATACCGCAATCAGGTCTGGATTTAAATGCTAGTTTCTTAGGGCATAAAGACTGCTGCATCTCCCTCTACAAGAAATAAAAACTTTTGAAGGCAAGGCATATCCAGAAACTGTGTGAGACATTATCAGAAAGTGTGATTCAACTTTTCTTTTCTAGGCATTTCACTTTCATTTGAAAAATAAAAATGATATGAGTAGAGCTCTGGTAGGGTGTATAGCACAAGGAAAAGAAGAATTATGGGTAAAACATTTGTGTCAATAAGCTAAACATTAAAGGGACAGTTAAGTGCCCTAGACAGTCTAATGAAGAATGCATGTTAACATGACCGCTTAATAGACTTGTGCATTCGTCTTCGGGCGAACATGAAAACGAGCACGAAGAGGCCGGTTTTTTGTTCGTTCCGAAGGAACGTAGAACAGAATACAGTGCCGGCAAACCGTAGGCGAAGACGAAGACTCACAATCACGAAGAATCGAAGATTCTTCGTGATCGTCTTCGTTTTTGCCGCGCAACCGCCAAAATTTCAAACAGGAGTGAGCTGATCCTCGTCTGTCCAATCAGCTCACTCTTGTGACGTAACGCTAAGGGTCTCGTCCAATGCCTGTGCTGCTGTTTTTTGAATTCTGAAGGCGCCTTTATAAGACCAGAGCTTGCCTGAGAGATCCATTCATTTTTCGCTGTGACTGCTTTGGCAACACTGCTGTGCTGCATCCGAGCGTTACAGAGAGAGATTGTTCTGTTCTGTGTGAGACTGGTAAGCCTTAGCCTGCCATTTCTCACTGTGTACTTCATCCTCACTTCAGTGCTACTTAATTAATATATTTAATAATAATAATTTGATTAATTTAATTTTTTTTAAATTAATTTGTCATCAACTTTAGTGTAAGTGCTGTTGAGTTGACAGTGCACCCAGTGCCTCAGTGGCACTGGGGTGCCCTTGCCCTGGGCTGGCACTAGTGCCTATTGCCTGTCCTGCTTACATAAATTAAATAGAATTTATAAATTACAATTTAATAGAATCTATAATTTAATAGTTCATTATAATATTATATATATATATATATATTTGTCAGTCATATATATATATATACTATAGTATACTAGTGTAGAGTGTACTGTAGACATTCATCTACTAGTGTCTAATTTAAAATCAGTAATATTAATTAATATAATTAATAATTGAATTCATTATAAAATTATATATATATTTGTCAGTTATAGTTAGTAATAGTATACTAGTGTAGAGTGTACTGTAGACATTCAGAACATCTACTAGTGTCTAATCTAAAATCAGTAATATCAATAATTCTCTAATTCTTTCTTATCTTAATAGTTAATTAAATTAGCTATAAATAAAAGTAATAATATTAATTAATTACTACTAGCGTATAGTTCAGCTAATCTTATTAGTACTGGTGCTGCAGCTCTATAGTTTGTGCTTTGTTTTAGCAACAGTAAGAGACCAAGTCAATTTTTCTTAATTAATCTTTCATTTTATTTCATTTGTTTTGCTCACCTCAGTCCATCAGTGAAGTGAACTTGTTGGGCTAGTGAGTGCAGCCGCATAAGTGCTGTGTTTTTTTTTGATCAGCAAGCAGTGACGTTAACTGTTTTGCAAAGATTTTCTCATTTATTTTACATTTTATTTCAATTTTATTAAAAGTACCCTTAGTGTTTTGCTCACCTCAGTCCATCAGTGAAGTGAACTTGTTGGGCTAGTGAGTGCAGCAAGCAGTGAAGATAACTGTTTTGCTGTGACATTTTATTTTATTTCTAATTCTTTTCAAGAAAAATTGACTGTGACGAGCTGTACTAAGCAAAGCTTCAAGCTACTAGCTGTAGTACTAAAATAATTCTAATCTTCTTTAATCTTAATCTATAATATATTATAAATAATAATATTCTAATTCATAATCTATAATATAAGTAATTCTAATTCTAAATTCTAATTCATAATCTATATTCTTCTATCTATAATACATAATATATAAGTAAATTAGTTCTAATCTATTAATATTATATAACTTAATATTAATTAATAAATCATATACTGAATCTGATTTAACCTCACTTTAGCTTAGTGGGTTTGAGAGCGTCTGCCTAGAGGTAGACTTATAGTAAGGAAATATAGCTTTAGGCTAGCATAGTGGTAGGCTAAGCTCTTAGGCCCGTGTAAATTCAAATTAAAAATAAAATACTGCTAGTTATTAAATAGTTAATCTTGAGTTAATAATTTCAATAACTTTAGGATTTTGGCAGATTGCACACAGCACAGTGCAGTAGTGCATAGTTTTACTTTTTAAGCAGTAGCACTGAAGAGAACTTCCTCTAATTTTTTTGTCTTTAATTCGTTTTTCCTTTTTTTTATTTTTATTTTTTTATTTTTTTTTTTATAGTTTTTTAAACACTACACTACACTACACTACACTACACTACACACACAACACAAAATTTGAAATGGATCCTCCTTTTGGGACTAAGGAGGGACAAGCTCCATCTACCACCACCACCACCACCACCAGCACCACCACCAGCACCACCACCAGCTCTAAGATGCAGCCTTTGCGTCAGTCTAGTCGGCCAAGTAGGCCAAGCTCTCGCTTATCATTTGGGGAAGCATTGCTTGAAGGATCATCAAGTAAAGGAAAGGCACCAAAAGCAGGCAGTAGTAGTGCGGCTAGGCCCACAAGCTCTATGGTTTTTTACGGAAAGCCTAAAGCACCAGAAGCACGTTCAAAGTTAAAGGGTAGCACAAGTAGTACCAGCCCAGTGACTAAAAAGAAGTGCCTTTTGCCCCAAGCAGCATCTTCCCCATCCACCAGCAGCATGCAAGGTACCAAGCAGAGCCAAATTAGCAGCAAGACTCAGAGGGGTCCCAAACCAAAGCGATCTCATTCCTTTGTAGGGAAAACCACCACCACCACCACCCCCGCCTCTACCACCACTAGTGCTGCGCCTACTGTTCCCACTGGTACCGCCACGCCATGTCCTCCTAGTACCTCTAGCAAGCCACCAAGTCCTTACAAAATTTTTGTAAAGACAGTTAGAGAGAGGGCTACACATAGTGGAACTCCACCTAGCGAGGTAGCAGAGGAGCCTGAGACTGAGAGGCCAAGTGCAGAGTCTATTCTTCCTGCTCGCACTACTACTAGTCACGAGTCTCACGACGATATCAGTCTTAGCTCCAGCCTAGCAGGAATTCCATTCGATCTGGCTAATGAAGAGCTAGACTATGAGCCAGAGGAAGTAGAGGAGATGAGTGGTCAGGAATCAGATTCCTCAGGGAGCAGTGTCCAAATGACTAGTGCACAATTTTCCCCTGAGCCTCCACCTTCTCCGCTACGATCATCACCATCACCACCACCAGCAGCAGCAGCAAAACCTAGCAAATCTAAAGCAATTAGCAGTCCCACTATGGCCAGTACTGTTACCACCAGTCCCACCACCACTAGTTCTGCCTCTGTTCATCCACCCCGAGCAGTAAGAGCAGCACCCAAGGCACACTCCAAGGCTATGCGCGCCCCAATTTGGGAGCACTTTGAAAATGTTGAAGAAGGGCGCTATGGAAAGTGCAAACATTGTGGGAAGCTAATAAGCAGAGGGAAAGTGTCTGGCCATTTTACCAGTGCTAGCATGAAGCATCACCTCAGCACTCAACACAACGCTGTGCTATTGGGGAAAGATGCAGAGGTAAAACTTAGTGCAGGCAGCATAGCTGGTGGCCGTGGAAAAACCCCAACAGCTTCTTCTTCTGAGCCAATAGCAGCAGCAGCAGCAGCAGCAGCAACTAGTGCTGGCAGCCAGAGACCAAGGCAGGTTGGAGCACTGCATGCCCAGCCCACCCTGGAAGAATTTGGGGCATTCCACTCCAAGAGAACGATGCCCAAACAGCAGGCCAATAAAGTAACGCGACTTATTGGTCAGTTCATTGCTGTTGGAGGGGCATCCTTCTCCATGATTGAAGGGGAGCCTTTCAAACAATTGATGGCGGCTGTGGCTCCACAATACACAGTTCCGTCACGTTCCACTTTCAGCAGGAACATTGTCCCCTCGCTGTATCGGTCCTGTGTTGCAGCAGTGAAAGAGGAGCTTTCCAAGGCTGCTGGTCAGTGTGTTCATTTCACTACAGATTTGTGGAGTGCACCTAGCGCCCAGCATGCCTTTCTTTCTTTGACAGCACACTGGTGGCAGCCCGGTGTGTCTAAGGAAGTTGCTGCAGCAGGCTACCGATCATTCCTTCTCCATGCAGAAGTGATGGATGAAAAGCACACTTCCCAAAATATTCTGCATGCGATTAGGAAAATGTTTAGCCTTTGGGTGGGAGCAGAGGCGGGCACCAATGTTGAAGTTGGTTTTGTGGTAACTGACGGAGGTGCCAATATGGTGAAAGCGCTGCGAGATGGTCATATTGTTGGTGTGCGCTGTGCAGCCCACATCATCCATCTTGTAGTGAAGGCAGCAATGTCAGAAGGAACTAATGTGGCAGCAGTAGTTCTGTCCCGCTGCAGAAAGATCGCTGGGCACTTTCACCATAGTGTTAAGGCTAGCCAACTTTTGAGGGAAGAGCAAGAGAGGTCAGGTCTTCCCGTACACTGCCTACGTCAGGATGTCAGTACACGGTGGAACTCCACGTTAGACATGCTAGAGAGGATTTTGGAGCAGCAGAGGGCAATCCATAATCTTGCCTCAGAGCACAATATTGGGATTACCTCTCCATTGAATAGGGAGGATTGGACAGTGATCGCCCAGCTAGTGGCAGTCCTTAAACCATTCAGGGATGCCACAGAAAATTTAAGCTCAAACACTGCCAGTCTGGCCCAGGTAATCCCAGTGTTCTCCCATCTAGGCAGCAAGATGGATGTGTTCCTTGGAAACCGTGAGGCTGTTCAAGGTGGCACTCTACATCCTGACGTAGCAGCCATAGTCAGGAAGCTGAAGGATCTGCTAAAAGTACACCTTCGCAAGCGAATGGAAGAGAGTCCCGAAATGATGCTAGCGTGCCTTTGTGATCCAAGAATTAAGGGAAAGCTAGCTTTGAAATTCAATGTTCTCAGTAGCTACCGGGAGCAATTGGTCAACAAGGTGCGTGACTGGCAGCGTAAAATGGGAATTCTGTCCGAGGAGGGTGAGGTGCAGGAGGAGGAAGAGATGATGTGGTCTGCTACCCCTAGCAGCAGCATCAGCAGCAGTGCCACAAGCAGCACAACACAGCTGAGTGGAGCAGCTGCGTTTTGGGAAGAGGCACTTGGCAGTATAGTTGGACCATCTGACAGAGCTAGCAGCAGAAAGGAGAGTAGTGCTGCTGAAATGGTCAAACTTTACCTCTGTGAAGTTCCTTCTGCTCCTAATGTTGATCCTCTTAGCTACTGGGATGAAAAGAAGAGTGTGTGGCCTGCACTCTCATGGGTTGCGCAGCAGCTTCTATCATGTCCGCCAACCACTGTTCAAAGTGAGCGCGTGTTTTCTATGACTGGAAACATACTGAGTCCACAGCGCTCACGCATGGCACCTCATCTGATGGAGCAGATTGCCTTTCTTAAATTCAATCTGCCCAAATTGGGTTACCCAGCTCTTAGCTTGGAAAGTTAAATTTTTTCTCTCTAATGTTTAAGGTAGTTTCTCCCCCTGGTTGCACTTGCTGCGGTGTGGCAATGCCTGCTACCTCCGCTGGTGTAGCCAATTTACGCTAGGGCCTAGTGTCTGAGCTCTGTAAGTCCGCTCCCAAACGCCTAGGACTGACAGTCTTTGGATGCTTTGCCCTGGGGTGAAACAGGTGAGTGGGTCGTCAATTGCCCACTCATTCACCTTTTTCCGTTTCCAACGCTGCTGCTGGTGGTGGTGCCAGTATCTTTTGCCAGTTCGCTTCCTGGCTGAAATCATGCCTCAGATGTCCCTAATGGAAAGGGTAGTTTCTCCCCCCTGGTTGCACTTGCTGCGGTGTGGCAACGCCTGCTACCTCCGCCGGTGTAGCTAGCTTATGCTAGGGCCTTGTGTCTGAGTTCTGTAGGTCTGCTCCCAAACACCAAGGACTGACAGTGCTTGGATGCTTTGCCCTGGGGTGAAACAGGTGAGCGGGTCGTCAATTGCCCACTCATTCGCCTTTCCCAATTCTGCTGCTGCTGGTGGTGGTGCCAGTGTCTCTCTTCAATGCCAGTTCGCTTCCTGGCTAGTGTCATGCCTCGAATGTCCCTGATGGTAAGGGTAGTTTCTCCCCCCTGGTTGCACTTGTTGCGGTGTGGCAACGCCTGCTACCTCCGCCGGTGTAGCCAGCTTACGCTAGGGCCTTGTGTCTGAGTTCTGGAAGTCCGCTCCCAAACGCCAAGGACTGACAGTTTTTGGATGCTTTGCCCTGGGGTGAAACAGGTGAGCGGGTCGTCAATTGCCCACTCATTCGCCTTTTCCAATGCTGCTGCTGCTGCTGCTGCTGCTGGTGGTGGTGCCAGTGTCTCTTCTCTGCCAGTTCGCTTCCTGGCTAGTGTCATGCCTCAAATGTCCCTTATGGTAAGGGCAGTTTCTCCCCCCTGGTTGCACTTGCTGCGGTGTGGCAACGCCTGCTACCTCCGCCAATGTAGCCAGCTTACGCTAGGGCCTTGTGTCTGAGCTCTGGAAGTCCGCTCCCAAACGCCAAGGACTGACAGTGTTTGGATGCTTTGCTCTGGGGTGAAACAGGTGAGTGGGTCGCCAATTGCCCACTCATTCGCCTTTCCCAATTCTGCTGCTGCTGCTGCTGGTGGTGGTGCCAGTGTCTCTTCGATGCCAGTTCGCTTCCTGGCTAGTGTCATGAATCAAATGTCCCTAATGGTAAGGGCAGTTTCTCCCCCCTGGCTGCCTCTGTCTGCGGTGTGGCAACGCCTGCTACCTCCGCCGGAGTGGCCAGCTTACGCTAGGGCCTTGTGTCTGAGCTCTGGAAGTCTGCTGCCAAACGTCTAAGACTGACAGTGTTTGGGTGCTTTGCCCTGGGGTGAAACAGGTGAGTGGGTCGCCAATTGCCCACTCATTCGCCTTTCCCAATTCTGCTGCTGCTGCTGGTGGTGGTGCCAGTGTCTCTTCGATGCCAGTTCGCTTCCTGGCTAGTGTCATGAATCAAATGTCCCTAATGGTAAGGGCAGTTTCTCCCCCCTGGCTGCCTCTGTCTGCGGTGTGGCAACGCCTGCTACCTCCGCCGGAGTGGCCAGCTTACGCTAGGGCCTTGTGTCTGAGCTCTGGAAGTCTGCTGCCAAACGTCTAAGACTGACAGTGTTTGGGTGCTTTGCCCTGGGGTGAAACAGGTGAGTGGGTCGCCAATTGCCCACTCATTCGCCTTTCCCATTTTTCAATGCTGCTGCTGGTGGTGGTGGTGGTGCCAGCATCTCTTCTCTGCCAGTTCGCTTCCTGGCTAGAGTCATACCCAAAATGTCCCTAATTGTAAGGGCAGTTTCTCCCCCCTGGCTGCCTCTGTCTGCGGTGTGGCAACGCCTGCTACCTCCGCCGGAGTGGCCAGCTTACGCTAGGGCCTTGTGTCTGAGCTCTGGAAGTCTGCTGCCAAACGTCTAAGACTGACAGTGTTTGGGTGCTTTGCCCTGGGGTGAAACAGGTGAGTGGGTCGCCAATTGCCCACTCATTCGCCTTTTCAATGCTGCTGCTGGTGGTGGTGCCAGCATCTCTTCTCTGCCAGTTCGCTTCCTGGCTAGTGTCATGCCTCAAATGTCCCTAATTGTAAGGGCAGTTTCTCCCCCCTGGCTGCCTCTGCCTGCGGTGTGGCAACGCCTGCTACCTCCGCCGGAGTGGCCAGCTTACGCTAGGGCCTTGTGTCTGAGCTCTGGAAGTCTGCTGCCAAACGTCTAAGACTGACAGTGTTTGGGTGCTTTGCCCTGGGGTGAAACAGGTGAGCGGGTCGCCAATTGCCCTCTCATTCGCCTTTCCAATTTTTCAATGCTGCTGGTGGTGGTGGTGGTGGTGGTGGTGCCAGCATCTCTTCTCTGCCAGTTCGCTTCCTGGCTAGAGTCATGCCCAAAATGTCCCTAATTGTAAGGGCAGTTTCTCCCCCCTGGCTGCCTCTGTCTGCGGTGTGGCAACGCCTGCTACCTCCGCCGGAGTGGCCAGCTTACGCTAGGGCCTTGTGTCTGAGCTCTGGAAGTCTGCTGCCAAACGTCTAAGACTGACAGTGTTTGGGTGCTTTGCCCTGGGGTGAAACAGGTGAGTGGGTCGCCAATTGCCCACTCATTCGCCTTTTCAATGCTGCTGCTGGTGGTGGTGCCAGCATCTCTTCTCTGCCAGTTCGCTTCCTGGCTAGAGTCATGCCCAAAATGTCCCTAATGGTAAGGGCAGTTTCTCCCCCCTGGCTGCCTCTGTTTGCGGTGTGGCAACGCCTGCTACCTCCGCCGGAGTGGCCAGCTTACGCTAGGGCCTTGTGTCTGAGCTCTGGAAGTCTGCTGCCAAACGTCTAAGACTGACAGTGTTTGGGTGCTTTGCCCTGGGGTGAAACAGGTGAGCGGGTCGCCAATTGCCCACTCATTTGCCTTTCCCATTTCCTTTTCCATTTCATTATTTTCCTTCTGATACACAACCAACCAAACATAACACACACAATAACACATATAACACATATAACACACAGTGACATCACACATAACACACATACACACACACTTACAATGCACAAAACACAAGGACCTTTTCCTTGTTATTTGCCCTGGCCTTCACTCACTAATAGCATTACATTAACACTATAACTCACACTTCACCCTATAACATTTTTCCATCCACATACCTGCCAACAGACCCAACTTTTTCAGGGACAGTCCTGCTTTTTTCCAGTCCTGTCCCATCTAATTTAGCTAAACTAGGTATGCAAAATGCAAATACACATAGGTAGTTATAGCTCGGTAGGTAACGCTACTATAAACATTTAATAAATATAATCAAGTACTAAATAATAAATCTAACTTTAAAATACATTTAAATAAACCCCTATTTTTTTTTTAAAAAAAACATTAAAATTAAATTATTATTATTTAGACATAATCCATCTTTAACCAAACCAGTGCACTGCTACTAATCTTAAACATAACCGTACATTAACCCTAAGCTATTTTTTAGTTCTTGTCCAACATTTTTCCATCAGCATACCTGCCAACACACCCAAGATTTTGGTGGACAGTCCTGCTATTTTCCAGTCCTGTCCAATAAGTAAGTTGGGTTGTTGCAAAGTATGCCATTGTAAATAGGTAGCAAATGTTAGGCATGTAAAGTGGTCCAAAATCAATTTAAAAATGTAAAATATTCCCTATTCTTTTATTAAACATCTATGGACAGTACACCTCGGTATGTGTGTGCAACTCTATTGGTCGTTTCGGCAGGGGGCTCGCCTGCCATCAACGAATGAAGTGCATTCTGCAGTTCTGCAATTCACTCGTTGATGCCAGACCAGCCCCCTGCCGAAACGACCAATAGAGCTGCACACACGTACCTTCACGGCAGCTGCTGCTGCTGTGATGTGTTATTAACCCCGTATTAACCCCTGCTAGGCAACCAGGAGGAAAACGAAGATTAAACGAGCACGAAGAATGTCCGCGAATATTCGCCCGAAGAGAAGACAGGAACGGGCGAATATTCGCGGAATACGAAGATTTTTTTTCCCCGAAGACGAGCACGAAGACGAACACGAAGAGCCCCCTGGTGCCCAAGTCTACCGCTTAAGCCTAGAACTTTAACCAAGCCAGGCAACTTCCAACCCCTTACGCCAAATGGTGACATGAGACTTGATGTGGGTAAGGCGTTGGCTACAACTTAATTAGAAATCCGACGCCAGAGATAAAATATAACATAAAACCCTAAACAACTAAGAGCACAGCAGGCGGTACTTCCACCAAAAGCCTTAGAGTCCTAGTCCAGCCTTATGCCCATCTTACCCATTGGCATCTCCTTTTTCCCCTGCATTGTGTGCAAATAACCATATGTAGGGATTGTCGGTGTATTTATTCTGCAGGCAAATACTTAATAAGTATTCCTGCCTACTCCCCACCCAGTGTGAGTAGAGTGGTAATTCTCCAGGTGTATGACAAGACTATTTCTACCACTACCAGAGGTGCCACTTTTAAAGGAGAGACACAGAATGCGTAGGAGTATGTATTAGTTGATATGAGATGGTATTTTTATTGCGGCAGAAATGCTGTACGTGTCCCCCTTTAGTGTACTTGAGGGTGCTTTTGTTATTGACTTTAATTGAAATTACCATAATGATCCAAATTTTAGGCCCATAGTTCTTGCGTTAAAAAGGCCTCTGTGTTCTTTTATTTCTGATATTTCTCCATTTTTAACTCTAACATCTGAGCACCACCATATTTAACAAGATTGGTATTGGCAATAGAATTCACGTTACTATCTAACGATACTATTTAGGTGGCTAAAGGTCAATAAGATTATATAGAACATTCCTTTCAGTAGGCACCTGCAGCAGTCTAATGATAGGCTCTGCAAACTTGGCAGAAGAGAATATTGTGATTTAGGTAATGTCACAATGCCCTTTATTTAACAGCTAGCAACAGGAACCTCTAAGCAATAAAGAATGTACCTTATCCCAATTATGCATAAAGTACCTCACAAATCAATTCAAAATGAGTCAATTTCTTAAGCACGTGAAGCTTGCAACTCTCCGTTATTCCCATACTTTAAGCTGCACTCTTTAAGCACCTGATTCTTTTTTTAGTCAGTACTTCACTTAAGCCATGTTTTATGTTCCGTGATACAGCCAGAAAAAGTGAAAATGTATGCATCTTATTTTTCCATCGATTGGCCCATTTGCTGTGACTTTGATTTTTACTACTTTTATGGCCTAAATCCACAACTGCAATGCAGACTTGAAGATTAGTACAATGGTCCAGAGTCAGGAGTCCACAGACGGGAAGCTTTCTCTGCAGAGAAGGAGAAAGAAAAGCGGAAACATGAAAGCAGAGAAGGTAGGTAGACGTTGAGAGCGAGTATAAGGGAGAATGAGAGAGTGTGAGAAAGTGTGAATGGGTGTGTAAAAGTGTGAAAGAATGTGAGAGAGTGTGACAATGAATTTTGTTTCTGAATCAAAAAAGCCCTCCTAACTTTTTTCTGAACCAAATGAGCGATGTAGTTTCCTCACAGACCAGTGTGGTATATTGATTATGTATTTGAACTATACTAGTTACATAAATGTTATCGCAGGGTAAGTCATCGAAAATATCACATGACTGACCATGATGGCTTCCTCCAAGTCTGCAAATATAGGAAGTTTATTGGAGCAAAGTTTTTAATGCTAACCTACATTACTGTACAGTATATAGCACTGAATCTTATGTTTAGAGAGAAAAATATTTTTTCCACCCTTTATACTTGAAGGTCCCTTTGAGTTTAATGTGATTCCTTCACTTGAGTTAAAGGATTTTAATCCACATGTATCTTATTGAATTGAAATATATGTTGAGGCTTCACATTAATAGAGCACAGATACAGACTGCAGGAAATTGAACAGGATATCTTTGTGACCTCAAACCAGAATTGAATAGCCCCTGTATGTGGTGGCCAGCGATATTGTATAACACATAAACAGATTTTTGAAACATTTGAAGCCTGAAACCACAGACCATTTCAAAGTAACAGCAGTATTCAGCAGCCACTGTTTGAACCCTTTCTAGACCTCAGAAATTACCTCTTGATCCTGTATATGTCTTCAATTAACCTCCTAAACAAAAATATTATCGGGAATGAACAGTATACAAAATCATGTCTTAGGCGCATAGCGTATTAGCTTCTGTCTCTTGAACTCTTTTTGATTTATTGCGCAACTCGAAATAAAGGAAATACAGATAATACTGTAGATGACAATAAGCGAATTCCTCGCAATTTCTAAAATCAATGATCTGAAACCTGTCAGATCCAGTGCTTTGTTAGACTTGTCAAAAAGCTAATTTCAGAAACAAAAATGGCCCAATTTTCTTGATCTACCTATTATACATTATTCCACAGCATGGATAGAAAAAAAACACTACAACATTGAGTTTTGGTGATTTTCTTCTCTAATATGGATCACTATTTTCATGTAGTAAACCCCATGAGCCATGGCATTAAGACACAGTGCATGCGACAATTCATAGAGATGATATGGTGCTTGCTGGACTATGTGTTTATACTTTTCCCCCAAAAAGATATCTCATTAACTGTAACTTAAATAGGTGTTTGCAAATGGTATCCGCTGGGTATGTGCTAAATTATTGCTTTGGGTTTTTTTGTATTTATTGGTCATTATTATTCTAGCAGCAACCATGGAATCTGAATATGCATGTCTTTTTATGCTTTTTAGGTTGTGTGCTCCTTTTTGGCATATAAGTTTGAAAAAACATTGGTCTATATGTACAAAAAACACTACAAACATATGGAAGAGGTCATATTTCTTAAACGTTTACTGATTTACATACCTTACCTTGCTTTTCTTATTGAAAAAAATACTGGATGGAAGCATGCCTGATTCTTTTTCTGCGCAAGATAAGAGAACAGCTCGCAGCAAAGGGGTCACTGGAGGCATTATTTTGACTAATGGGGAAAATGTACTTGGTTTAATTGGATGAATATGTTAGATTCATTGTATGTTGCATTTAAGCAATCTACACATCCATCTCCATATCACGTTACTGGAATGTAATAATTATTGCTTTAGTCATGCCATTCGAATGGTTCAGTCATTATTCTCAAAGGATTTTGGAAAACATTGCATGTATCTTGGCCTGGGAACATGGAACAACTCAGTCACTTGCTAGGCGACAGGGCTGTGCAACTCTGCCAGGCAATGGAACTGCTTGGCCTGTGACTGAAGTCGCTGTGGGGTGTCGTCTGCCTGGGGTCAGGGCCGCACAGAGGCGGGTTCACTGGGTGCGCAGCGCCCAAGTGGCAGGGAGTGGAGGAGAGGGGAGCTGGGCGGTCGCTTAAAGCTTTCTCACGAACAAGCAGCTAGTTCATGAAAAGGTTTTCAGCAACCGTTCAGAGTCCCTCTGTCTCCTCCACTCCCTGTCGCCACCCTCCTCGTCACTGCCTTGACTGCGGTGGTGGAAGGGTGAGGCAAACTGGGTGCTGGGGCAAGTTCCATGTGTGCAATCTGGGTGCTGTGGCAAGTCTCATGTGTGCAATCTGGGTGCTGAGGCAAGTCCCCTGAGTACAATCTGGGTGCTGGGGCAAATCCCCTGAGTACAATTTGGGTGCTGAGGCAAGTCCCCTGATTACAACTGGGTGCTGGGGCAAATCCCCTGAGTGCAATCTGGCTGCTGGGCAAGTCATTTAGATGTACCTTGGGTGCTGAGCAAGTCCTGTGGATGCAATCTAGGTGCTGGGCAGGTTCTATGAGTGCGACCTGGGTGCTGTGTCAAGTCCTGTGGATCCAACCTGGGTGCTGAGCAAGTCCTGTGGATGCAATCCTTTGGGTCTCTCCTTTGGGGTGTGTAGCCTGTGATCTATGCCTGCTATGTGGGTCTATGAATACTAAACATAGACTTAAGTAAAGAAGTGTTTGGGGGCAAATATATCACTGGCACTGTAGCCAGCTGGTCTTGTGTGTTAAACGTGCAAGACATCTGCTTCTGACAGAGGGGCTCAAAAGCTGATTGCCAGCCCACATTACACTACAGAAAAGGGTTTTTTTTTCCCCAATATTCATTGCAGTGCCATCCTTTATGATATTTGTAGTTGTCATCATAGGTTTGTTTTGCCAAGTGGTAGGCACGAAGAGTTAAAAGACCTCTTGTGTGCACTTCATGCTATTTGTCTGTGTGAGTCATAATTGGTTGTTACACAGTAGGGACACAATATGTATATAGGTTGAACTTGATGGACTTTGGTCTTTTTTCAACCTTATGAACTATGTTACTCATTCATATTAAATAGTGCAAGGATAGAATATACAATCTTGTGGCCGTTGGCGTGCCTCAGAATGATTATTTGAGATCACCTGATTAAAAAAAACAAGTTGTTCTTGGGGACATTGTCTCTTCTCCTCTGAACATACTCATCAAAACTAAGAGATTGTTATGTAATGGCTATGAGCCCTGGTCAAAAGAATATCCCTGCTGAGTGGACTATCTCATTGGTTGATATGGTGATCAAGCTATCTATTTTGTTCAGCCTAAGCCTCAGAATTTCTCGTTATAACCCTCTCCCCCATTATTCTTTCAGTAAAGTCCAAAAAATATAACATACCGTATTTCCTAACTCTAGATGAGTCCATAAAAGGCTTAATGCTATCTGTATACTTCCTTGATTAACAGTTGACTTAATAAACTATTAATGCATTCCTGTGTTTTATAAATAGTGCCAAGAGATTTACATTCATACATTGAGAGAAAAGACTTTAAAATTGTCAGTCATCAATACATGGATTTATATCTCAGCTGGGAGCCAAGAGCACAATCGTCTTTCTCCCCTGTGAGAGATAAAATAGATCTTGTATTAATTTCTTCTTTTTGTAGATCCCATGTGAAGCAAGTCTTCTACAAACAGGGTAAAAAAAAAGTGTTGCTTGATAACAGGTTTATGACTTATACACTTGTGCAATGGGCATATTTTCTTTTCTTTAATTAACTGGTATTTGCCTTTACAAAGGTAGAATGTTATAGATTTTGGGAAATTATTTTGTATAGGTAAACAGTAACTGCCTTTACAACTGTATAAAGGGACTTTTTCCATGCGTTCCCAGTGGCCCATTTAATTGGAACTAGAGCTGCAGATGAAGGATTTGGCTAAACTAAGTGGAAAGCACACCATGCTTTTCTAAGCTGTGGAAATAGCAGTATTATCAAATCAATTGCACTTGCGTTTTACAAAGATTAATAATGCTCTCGGATTTGAGAACAGACAGTAGAAAGATATTTTTGGTCTTGTCGTAGACTTTAGGTTTCTTGTTTTTACCATTTTTCTTAGATGCTTAGCAACATATCAGCCATAATTTTAAGTTTTTATACACCCTACTGTGAAAATGAACATGATGTAGTGAACATCGATACAAAGCATGACTAAGTAGGACCAGCTAAAAACTCTTTTAAAAAGTATATTTTTGAAGATTTAACGTTATAACCTGTTAGCTTTCTCAATATCATTAGCAACATATGTAGTTATATTATCTTTTCCCATGGTTTCATATTCTAAAATACCATTATTAATATGTTTAAGGTGTTCGACAGTTGCTTACCCAGTGCCTATGGCCCGATCTAACATATCATTTACACAAGTTCAGATAATATCCGAACATAATTTAAAGAATATTATATATTCTATGACCAGGACACTTTCAAATAAACACTCAACAAAGAATGTGTAAAATATTGTACTTAACATGTAACTTGTATAATGTTTTTTATCACATACAGCTTGGCATTCATATTAGAAGTATATCAAGTGTCCACAGGTTCTCAAACCATTTTGTAACCAAGCTCGTCATCAGTGATGTTAATCATACGGAATAAGGGCTTAATGATGAGTCCTGCTGATTTATCCTTTTTTATGATCAATGGGAAATTTAGGATAGCCATCTTGTAAATTGTAAAATGCATAAATAACCTTAACTTGCCACAGCATTTCTTGAAATGTTTTTCTAGTATCACCACGTGTGTGCAGTCATGTACCCACAGTTTTTCACCCCTATTAAGAGATTTCTGTAATCAAATCCTATTAACTGTCGCTGCTAAAACGGGTCAGCATATGGCAGCACATACCTTGTTTAAGGTTTACAGTATATGGACTAAACGTTAGTGTCACTATCCCGG
The DNA here is from genome assembly GCA_023333645.1 of Sceloporus occidentalis. Lineage (NCBI taxonomy): Eukaryota > Metazoa > Chordata > Lepidosauria > Squamata > Phrynosomatidae > Sceloporus > Sceloporus occidentalis. The sequence continues at coordinate 298,734 of JALMGF010000025.1, read as the reverse complement.
CTCCGGACGCCGCCGGGAGGAGGTCTGGCCGCGGTTCCCGTACGGCGGCCGTTCGGGACGGCGGACGGTCCTCCGCTCGCGGCACTAGTAGCGGGCGAAGGGTTGTCCGCGGGTCCCGGGAAAACATCTCCCCGGACAGCGGACGACCCTCCGCCCGAGGTATTGGGACACGGGGAGGATTCGGCCCCCGGGAACAGTAGTTCCCGGAGCCTGTGTACTTACCCGTCCTCCGGTCGTCGGTCCGCCTCCCGGGCACGCTGCACGTTGCAGGAGGAATGATGGACGGCTGGGGGGCGTGGTTTTGGTTCTGGTCCGGGAGGGGCTTGTGGAATGGCGCCAGTTTTTAAAAGCCGGCTGTGCCTTTCACAAGCACCCTGTTGTGGTCTTCAGTTTGTGTATCTAGCTCGTGCATCTAGTTTCCTGTTTTTGACCTTCGGCTTGCCTGACTCTCCCTTGCTCCACGATTCGGTACCTTTGCTTGAGATCTCTGGTTTTGACCCCTGGCTCGTCCGACTATCCGCTCCGTGTATCAGACCCCTGGCTCGTCCGACGATATGCTCCGTGTATCCTACCCCTGGCTCTGCTGACTACCCGCATTGTGCTCCTGTCTCGTGCTGTGCCTTGCCGCGGCTGCTGCCTTGCTCAGAACCTATCTCCAGCTGGTGGGAGGTTGTCCACTGTTGGGATCGTCTAAGTCCTGGACTGCTGCTGCCGGGAAATCCCCTCTCAGTAGCGGTAGTTTGGGCAGAAGAACTTCTGCGGGGACGACCTTCCTTAATAGTCCAGCGAAACAGTGACATTACAACAGGGTCATGGATCCATCTGAGCTTGGCAAGGTGCTCTCCACCCACGGACAACGGCTGGATTCCCATGAAGTCCGTTTCTCCAGCATACAGGACACCTTAGACCAAATGGCCCGGGCTATTCAAGTTTTGGTGGCCAGATCTGATCCTTGCTCCGGGGGTTCTCCGTCTGCTTCCTCCCCTTCCTCTCCGGTCGTGACTTCTCCTCCTGCTGCAAACACCGGGACTTCCTCCGTTCCCTCGTCTGTGAAGCTCCCAGCTCCCGCTCGCTACCATGGGGAACCGGAGGCCTGCCGGGGCTTCCTTAACCAGTGCTCCATTCAATTCGAACTAACTCCTCACTTGTTTCCTTCGGAAAGAGCCAAAGTGGGATACCTGATTTCCTTGTTATCTGGCAAGGCCCTAGCCTGGGCTTCTCCCTTGTGGGAGAGGGACTCTCCTCTTGTGTATAACTGCTCTGCCTTCGTTTCGGCCTTCCGGAAGACTTTCGACACCCCAGGTAAAGCTGCTTCGGCGTCCTTGTCTCTGCTTCATACCACCCAGGGCAGTTGGGAGCCACCAGACTATCCACCATGGAAAGATCTCGCCGTAGATCTGAGGGACTTTGTTTCTACTGTGGCCTTAAGGGCCATTTTGTTCGCACTTGTCCCAGTAAACCGGGAAACGCTCGCACCCGGACCAAGTAAAGGAGCCTTGTCCGGGTGAGCTTTGTACAGCTCCTACATTTTGTAACAATTTACTTGTTCCTGCTTCGCTGGAATGGGATGGAAGAAAGGTTTCAGTCTCCGCCATGATTGACTCTGGGGCCGCTGGTTCATTCATTGATAAATCCTTTGCCCTCCTCCAGAAGATACCTCTCGTCCAAGTACACCCTCCTATTGCCGTCTCGGCCATAGACGGTCGACCCCTTCAACCCTCCTTCATCACGCACCAGACGTCTCCGTTGCTTTTGTCTGTGGGCCTGTTCCATCGTGAAACCATATCCTTCCATATCATTTCATCCCCCTTCTGCCCTATGGTTCTAGGACTTCCTTGGCTCCGCGTCCATAACCCGACCATCAAGTGGTCCACTGGAGACATCCTAGGTTGGGGTTCGGACTGTTCCCAACGATGTCTTTCTACCACCACCCCCATTCGTTCTGTTTCTGCCTTGCCGATACCCTTGGCGTATTCTGAATTCAAGGACGTGTTCGATAAAAAGCAAGCGGAGGTTTTACCTCCCCACAGACCTTACGATTGTCCTATCGAACTTTTGCCCGGGACACTTCCACCGCGAGGTCGTATTTATCCATTGTCATTGCCCGAGTCTCAAGCGCTTGAGGAGTACATTAAAGATAATTTAGAAAGAGGATTCATCAGAAAATCTACCTCTCCTGCCGGTGCCGGATTTTTCTTTGTGGAGAAAAAGGATGGGGGCTTAAGACCTTGTATCGACTACCGGGGCTTGAATCGTATCACGGTCAAGAACAAATACCCGTTGCCCCTCATTCCGGAATTGTTTGACCAATTGCGGGGTTCCACTGTTTTCACGAAACTGGATCTCAGGGGAGCGTACAATTTAGTTCGGTATACGTAAAGGCGATGAATGGAAGACGGCCTTTAACACGCGTATGGGCCACTATGAGTATACGGTCATGCCCTTTGGACTATGCAATGCTCCCGCTGTGTTCCAGGAGTTTGTTAATGACATATTCCGCGATATCTCCCTTCAGTTTGTTATCGTCTATTTAGATGATATCCTTATTCATTCCTCTGATATACAGTCTCATCGCCTTCACGTTCGTATCGTCCTACAGCGCCTGCGCTAGCATCGTCTCTACGCCAAACTTGAGAAGTGCCAGTTCGAAGTTCCCCGAGTCTCCTTCCTGGGTTTCATCATTTCCGCATCGGGCTTTGAAATGGATCCTACTAAACTTGCGGCGATTTCAGATTGGCCTCAACCTCAGGCTTTACGGCCCCTTCAACGGTTTTTAGGTTTTACGAACTATTACAGAAAATTCATTCAGAACTTTTCCAAGATTGTAGTCCCTCTAACCAACATGACCAAGAAAGGTGCTGACTGCAAGAATTGGTGTAGGGAAGCTGTCCTGGCCTTTGCCCACCTTAAGAAGGCCTTTGCTTCTGCCCCGATTTTGCGTCATCCAGATGCCTCTAAACCTTTTATTGTGGAGGTTGATGCCTCCGAAGTGGGAGTTGGAGCAGTCCTTTCTCAGAGGAAGGACTTCAATGACAGGCTTCATCCGTGCGCCTTTTTCTCAAAAAAATTTTCTCCTGCTGAGATGAATTATGATGTAGGTAACCGTGAACTTTTAGGTATTATTATGGCTCTTCAGGAGTGGAGACACCTTCTGGAAGGGGCGAGGAACCCTATCACAATTTTGACCGGCCACAAGAACCTGGAATATCTTAGTCACGCTAAAAGACTGAACCCTAGACAGGCCAGGTGGTCATTATTCCTTTCCATATTTTTGTTTGTCATTTCATACCGGCCTGGATCAAGAAATGTCAAAGCGGATGCGTTATCCAGGCAGTTTGTCTCCGACCAAGACTCCAAGTCTGAACCTGAACCTATTATCCCTCCTTCTCAGATTATTGCCTCCGTCTCCACTCATCTATTTTCTACTTTGGTCTCCCGTATTCTCGCATTCTAAAGCTCCTGTCCACAGTAAATGGCCCATGGACACCCTGTTTGTGCCGGAGCAGGAGAGGGAACACGTTATGTCCTGGGGTCATGCGTCCTTAACCTCGGGTCACCCTAATGCCCAGCGAACCTTTCGGTTCATTCGTAGACAGTTCTGGTGGCCTACTATGCAAATTGACTGCTTTGATTTTGTCACCGCGTGTACTAGGTGTGCTACTGCTAAAAACTCTCATGTCAAGCCCTCGGGGTTACTTCAACCCTTGCCCGTACCCTCCCGCCCGTGGTCACATTTAGCCATGGATTTTGTTGTGGATCTTCCCCCTTCCCAGGGCTTCACCGTCGTTTGGGTAGTAGTCGACCGATTTTCTAAAATGGCTCATTTTGTTCCCCTCCCCAAATTGCCCTCGGCCCCGGAGTTAGTTCCTGTGTTTGTCAACCATGTCGTTCGTCTGCATGGTCTCCCGCTCCAGGTTGTGTCTGATCGGGGGGTGCAATTCACAGCTCTGTTTTGGAGGACCTTCTGTGCCTCTCTGGGTGTTTCCCTAGCCTTTTCTTCTGCCTACCACCCCCAAACTAACGGTATCACGGAAAGAACCAACCAGACGCTTGAGCAATTTTTACGTCTTTTTATTAATGAACACCAGGATGATTGGGCTTTACTTCTACCTTGGGCTGAGTTCGCTAGGAATAATACTGTTCACGAGTCCTCCAAGATTAGTCCTTTTTTCTGTAACTATGGTTTTCACCCTTCTTCTTTGCCTTCTTCTTTCGCTCCTTCTCAAGTTCCGGCCGTAGACCTATATGTAAAACAATTACCGTTAGTTTGGGACGGGGTGCGCCGTTCTCTGGTTGATGCTGCTCACAAGTATAAGCATTATGCGGATCGGCGTCGCCGTTTGGGTCCCTCCTTTATGAATGGTGATAGGGTATGGCTCTCCACTAAGAACCTTAGGCTTAAAGTTCCGTCTATGAAATTTGCCCCCCGTTATATCGGCCCTTTTCGAATTCGTCGCAAGATCAACCCGGTCGCTTATGAATTAATTCTTCCCCCCTCCCTTAGGATACCCAGGGTTTTTCATGTTTCTCTGCTCAAACCCCTCACCTGTAACCGCTTTACCCGATTGACTCACCGTCCTCGTCCTGTTGTCATTGATTCCCAGGTGGAATATGAGGTGCAGTCTATTTTAGATTCAAAAAAAATTAGGAACTCCGTCTCTTACCTGGTCCACTGGAAGGGGTATGGTCCTGAAGAGAGATCTTGGGTTCATGCTCGGGACCTACACGCTCCTGCTTTGCTCCGGTCTTTTCATAAGAAATTTCTGCATAAACCTGGTATGTGTCGGCCTATGGCCGGCCCTCAAAGGGGGGGTAATGTCACTATCCCGGCTCCGGACGCCGGAGGGGCTTGTGGAATGGCGCCAGTTTTTAAAAGCCGGCTGTGCCTTTCACAAGCACCCTGTTGTGGTCTTCAGTTTGTGTATCTAGCTCGTGCATCTAGTTTCCTGTTTTTGACCTTCGGCTTGCCTGACTCTCCCTTGCTCCACGATTCGGTACCTTTGCTTGAGATCTCTGGTTTTGACCCCTGGCTCGTCTGACTATCCTGCTCCGTGTATCAGACCCCTGGCTCGTCCGACTATCCGCTCCGTGTATCAGACCCCTGGCTCGTCCGACTATCCGCTCCGTGTATCCGACCCCTGGCTCTGCTGACTACCCGCATTGTGCTCCTGTCTCGTACTGTGCCTTGCTCAGAACTTATCTCCAGCTGGTGGGAGGTTGTCCACTGTTGGGATCGTCTAAGTCCTGGACTGCTGCTGCTGGGAATTCCCCTCTCAGTAGCGGTAGTTTGGGCAGAAGAACTTCTGTGGGGACGACCTTCCTTAATAGTCCAGCGAAACAGTGACAGTTAGAAGATATCCAGAGTCTCCAGCTCTGTACACTGCATTAATGTGGCATTATATGTCATGTATATTTTGTTTGCATGCCATATAAATTTGAATTTTGTTGATTACTCATGTCCATGCCCTAGAGATTTACTATATTAAGGTATTTTGGGATGACGTAATAATAATAGTAAGAAAGTTATATTGCAACTTTCTAGGTCCTTTGCATTGCCAGTTCTGAATGCAGTAACATACATCAAGCCCCAAGCAATGTCATTTTCAGACTTTTTTTTATCACATTCTGATAAATGTTCGTCCCATAAGGTATTAGTCACCTCTCTCCTCTCCTTAATATTCTGGTTAAGTTTGCAGATGGTGCCACAATAACTTTTATTAGTAGGTCATGAAAGCAACTATACAACCATTACTTTTTTGGTTCAATTAGTAAACTGATATTAGTGAAATGTCAAAACCTGCTTCTTGTTATGCCCTTTCAGGCACAGCAAATCCCTGTGTCTGCTAATATCTCTCTAGTCACTTTACCACCTTTATGTTCATTGGCTTATAATTGTTCTGCAGATGTACTGATGCTATCTTGATTCATACCTTGTATCCAAGACATCGCTCTATATTACAATTAGTTATATTTGTTATGATATTATACAATTCAGAACATTTATTTCTTAGTACATTCTAACAGGTGAAAAGAACATTTTGGAATGCTCCAATAATTCCATTTAACAATAAAACTAAAATAAATTTTTTATTAGTAAAGTAAAAAAATACATTGTTGAAATGAGACCTACCAAGGACGGATATAATGAGGGATGTTGATATGTTAAGTCCACAAAAATGATTATTATATGTGACCCCTTTTTTTCAAACTCCCAAGGATCTGGAAAAAACTGGTAGAGATTGTTGTTGTGGGGAAGCTAGGGATAAGGTAACTGGCTCATGCAGCTCAACTAACATGGAACACATTGTATTGGGTGAAAATATAAAGGAATCATGATAGGCAGGGAAATAAGGGATTGTAGCTACTTTGCATCTTCCATTGGATGGAATGGTGTTATAAATAAACTTTATTTTGGTCTTGTGATCATAAAGCTTACATACTTTAAGAAAACATTATTATTATCTTTTATTTATATAGCGCCAACAATTTATGCAGCGCTTAATACAATACATATATACGAGCGGTATGACAAGACGAGAATTGACAGACTAAGACAAACCGATACATTAGGTGGGGAGGGAAAGGACCCTGCTCGCAAGCTTACAATCTTGAAGAAATGTGGTGACAAACATGAGGCACAGAGAAAGAATGAGATGCTCCCCCTTTTTCTAGCAAGGAAATATGAATCCCTTTTTGGAATATCAACATCACTTAATCAAAGTGAGGGATGTAGGTCAGATGCTCCGTACAATATATAATCTGCAGGTAGGGTAGCCTTTTAGGGGACAGAACTCTTATTGCAGGCCAATATTTCTTAGAATGTCCGAGAGAACCTATATCATAACTAAGAGATTAAGTGACTTGTCTACCAAACCCAAGGGTCTCAGGTTGAAACACAGCATATCCTGACGCAGTGCCATACCATTGAGGATTTCAGGGGTACTACTCCAGCACTCATGGAGTCTGACGAATCTGCATAGCAAGAAGAAGCCGTATGACAGTTGCCTACTGTAACTTAGCCCAGTCTTTAGTCCTCTGTAGTGCATGATTGATATTGTGTTATGATGTATTTTTACCTTGACCACTGTATGAAAGATTCAAAACATTCATACCGCCTTTTGCCATGTGGAAGGACTTTCAATAAATTCAGAATAAAGAAACTGCAGAACTGGTGAGACCAAGAAACAGGAACAGCAAGTAATATTTATCTCCAAGCAGACAACCAGACCTGTTTCTTTGTAAATGCAAAAAGCTATGGTTCAGTGCTAATAGATATACTTCCATAAGCTTTCAGCCATTTGCTTTATTGCCTAGTGATCCCAAAAAACTGTATTGCTAGAGTAGCTTACTCTGGGATTTAAAAACAGAAGAAAAGACTCTTTAGGAAAAATTCCTGTAGTGTGGCAACCCCTTTATTACACAGGAAGATCACTGTTTTATAAAATCTCTGCAAATGTGACTTGTGCAGGCAGAACCAAAAAAAAAATCTATGAGCAATTAGAAAAGAAAGCAGCAGTGGTGAATGGATAAAAAAACAAGTCTTCATTAACTGGGCATAAAAAGCCACTGCAGACAGGTGCCACTGACTATAAAAAGAGAAATTTGCCATGAAGAGAAAGTGCTAAGTGTTCAGGTTTCTGCAGAATCAGCACCAGGAACACACTGGCAAGCTGCAAGCCTTTATGGGATCACTTTTACGCCGTGGACCATGGAAACCCTTGCGTGTCTTAATGAATATAAAATCAGCGAGCTTCTTTGAATACGGATGCAGTAAAACATCTGGGAGCCTAAATGTTGTTCTAATTTTGACTGTAAAAATTTAATGATGGAAAAGCAGCGTTTATTTAGCATTCACGGCTGCTAAGAATGAATGGTTGAATTTTTTTAAGAGTGCTTTTATGTTTTCTAAGCGATCTTTTAGAGGTGCATTGTGTCCTCAGTTTGCTATGAAAAGGTTTGGTCGCCCCATCATGCCTTGATCATCATTATAGCTGCACTTTGAGGCTCCTTCTATGGTTTTTCTTTTTGTTTGTGCAGTGTGTGATTTAAACTCTTGTTCTTATATCACATTTTGTTCAATACGTATAATATTACACAACCATATCTATATATACTAGATAATAAAGCCCGCGGTACTGCAGACACGGTGGACAGGATGGAAATTCTTACATGCCAAAAATGTCTTTATAAAAAAAATTTGGGGTATAAACTGAGGATAACAAGCTCTAGAAAAACTGACATAGAATTGTCACGGACTAAATATGGGGTGGGACAAATATATTCCAACCTTACATAAAGTCTGACCCTGGCTTTTGTTTATGTTTATTGTAAAAATCCAACATACTGAAAATTGGGTTTGTTTAAAAACGAAAGGAAAACCACTATCTGCTACTGTAAACAAAAGTGTGGCTGGCCACAGGTTCTGTCTCATTTAGATTACCTGACATTTCCAACAATGCATGGTATGTACTTACGCACCAAATGTTTTTAGCCTAAAGGGCCAATCGGGATATAATGGGAGTAAAATTGGCTTAAGGATGTAAAGACAAAATGCTAGTAAATTGCTTCTAGGGCATGGCACTGGTTATCAATCATTATATTCAACCGGGTATTTTACTTTGAAGTTATATGGGCGTTTTGTGTTAATTTATCTTTAAAAAGCAGTTAACGCCTTTACTGAGTTCCTTCCCTTGGCTCTGCCTTAGTTAGTTACCCAAGTGTGTCTTATACAGTATTTGGACAAAAGTATTGGGACATCTGACCATTACACCAATAAGGACTTTTATGGCATTGCATTCTAAATATATAGAGATTAGTATGTTGTTGGTCCCTCTTTTGCAGCTAAACAGCTTCCAATCTTGTAAGAAGGCTTTCTACAAGATTTTTAGCCCCTTATGAGGTCAGGCACTGATGTTGGATGAGAAGGCCAAGTTCCTCCACTCCAAACTCATCCAACCATGTCTTTATAATCTTGCTTGGTAGCATAGCATTGTCAAAAATGTCTTGGTATGCTGAAAGGGTGCCTCGCCCCCCACCACTGGTTGGTGTAATGGTGAGGTGTCCCAATACTTTTGTCTATATAGTGCATGTGTGTATATATATATATATATATATATATATATATATATATATATATATATATATATATATATACGTATATGAGTGTGTGTGTATTATACTATTAAAATTGCCTGCTATCTCTTTTGTTTTAGCTAAAAATAATTCAAAATCTGCTTCACAAATCCCTTTTGTGGTTTTCCTTTAATCTAATAAAATGTCAATGTAAATAGTACATGGGAGTTATGCTAGGGAATAATCTTTAAAACTTGAATTTAATAGTATTCATCAAAATGTCTTTCTTGTTTTTTTGTGTGTAGCTTATATTAAAGAGTAAAATTCACATACAGTCGATACAAAAAGAAATGTCAAGCATAACACTTCATGTTGACATGATTTTCAATAAAATTATATACCAGGTATAATATTAAATTTCAGCTGAGTAGTAGTTAAGTAAATAAAAATGTTATCTGGCAAGTTAGCTCCACATGCCCATGTCTGGCATTTAAGGCTCGGAAATGGACAAGTAACCGTTTAAAAAAAAAAACTTATGTTATTGTCCACTAATGACCCAGAATGCACTTCACAGCATGCCCGCTTGTCAATAGAAATATCTAGTTGGTTGTAAGTCTGTGTGAGATCATTGTAAAAACAAGTCTGCTTTTTATGACATGGTAATGTAGTGCAAATGATACTAGACAGAGTTGTTGCAACTTGTCCTGCTTCTCTGAACAGTGTATTTTAATATGGGGGGGGGGACACCATGACACAAACAGGGAGGCCTGCATCTTTTTACAGATTTTAGTACGAAAAGATGATTGGATAAATTGATGTCTGAGTGACAGTGAAATTATTGTGACCAGTTTTCAATCTTTTCTCAAGGAGAAGCTAAGATTTGTGCATGAAATCTTTTTTGTGGATACCATGTAATAGGGCAAACCTAAAAAGCAAAAACCTTTTCTCAAATTCTACACTTTACAGTTATATACAAATGAATTGTGTCTAAATATTCAAGCAGTTGCAAGCAGTCTATGGAACAGGAGAAGCCATATTAACGTCCTTTATCAAGTATATGAATGATTATTCATTTAGTTTAACTCATCTCTTCCTTACTGATAACTTGCTGATTGTTGAGTGGTTGATGCAGCCTTTGTAAGGGTGGCTAAGGAGAATGCACAAAATGCTGGCTTTGCCACAGCCATCCATCTAGCTTAGCTTCCATAAAGTGATTCTATTTTTTTTAAAAAAAATCTATTTATTTGTCAGTTTTCATTCATAAAAAGAAATAACATTGAGGCACTCGGGAAGGTCATATCGCTACCCCCAAGTGCATTGTCAGACGATCCATGTCGGCCACCTCTGAGATCAAATTTCATACCAGCGACATAATTGGAATATCAGGTTAGTTCCAGACTCTAGCCAAAGCTCTTCTGGTCACCAGGGCAATCCGGGATACCAGAGTATTTTCTACTTTCGTGAGTTAATTTTGCATCCTTGAGAGCATAATTGTCCAGTGTGATAAGGCAAAGGGCTTCTGGAGGATCCTTGCAGTAAGTTCTACAACTCGCTTCCAGAAAATCTGGATTATTGGGCAGGACCACCACATTTGGTGGTGGGTGCCTGGAGACCCACATCCCTCCCAACAGTCAGGGGCTGCAATGGCTTGCATATGGTATAGTTTAGAGGGAGCGATATACCAGCGCACCAGCGCGTTGTAAGCCATTTCCTTGTGTGTCATACATATGGAGACCCTCACCACTGTCTCCAAATGTCTGTACAATCCTCCCCATCTAAAGATTCCCGTATGTATTCCTTGTATTGTTTGTTGTATCAAAGCCTCCCAGAAGTTTTGCTAGGTAGTAGCATTCCATATAGTTGAGATATCATGCCCTGGACCAACACTGCTTCTGAGCTGCAGGCTTCCAATCAGGTCAAGGGTCTACATGCACTGGCTTTAATATCTACAGAGAGTACAAAGGTACAGAGTTTTATGTATCTGACAAATGCATTAAGGGGGAAGCTGGCTTTCCGTTCTTCAAAAGATCTCAGTTTGTTCATGTGGATTAGGTCTCGTTTTTGGAGTCCAGATATAGTTGATGAGCAAGTCTTCTCCAAACACCCCGCTCGATGTGCACCTGGGACATGTACAAATTAAGTGGTGATTTATAATCTGTGCAAATTGTCCTGTAAGGAAGTATTTGTGTAGATCAGGTTATCCTAAGTGGTAGGCGTTGTATGTATCTGAAAAAAGCAGAGTTGTGGACATTGATTCTAGGTCTCTTGCCCTGTCACATGAATGTGTCAATATGTTGTTGGAGCAACATTAAATCTGAGGTGCAAAGTCGGGCGGGTACTGTCTAAAAGAGGTATAGGAATCTTGGGAGCAAGGTTTTCTTTAGCATACAAAGGCAGCCGAGCCAAGAGATTGTCAGAGGCTGCCATCTCTGAAGGCCATGTTTGAGTTTGGTTAAGGGGGTTTAGTTCAAGGTATTAAGAGAGTCATAATTGGTTGCCGTTTCGAGGTCCAAATATGAGAGAGGCCTATCTGTTGTCTGGAGGTCAAAGTTTAGCTGCAGCAATTTAATAATACTAGTGAGACAAATTGGTAACGCCTGAGACTTTTCAACGTTGATCTTACAGTCTTGATACATGCGAAGCACTTGGAACAGGTGTGGGAGTGAGGTTTGTAGAAAGCATTTTCTTTCAAATGTCATCCCTAGCTTTATAACCCCTGTAGTACCTTAAAGACAGGATTGTTGTCTACCGTAAGCTTAACTAAGAATCAATGAAAAATTGTTGAAACCATATAAATCAGTAAAATAATTACATTTGTCTGTAAAAAAGGTAACTGTTCATAACATGGAACAAAGTTTTTTGCTAATACAGGTACTAGGTAAATTTTTGGAACCCTTTTTAAGAGATCTTGATAACATTTCTTATTAATAAATAGTTAACTATGGTGTGGAGATTACTATGTTCTGTTTTTTATTTTATAAACAACTTTGTTCTTACATGTTTTATTTAAGTACTAAATACTTTCAATATATATTTAAAAAATTATTTTTTATAAACGCTAGGAAATCCTTATTTTTTCGATATTTCCCTTTAAGCATACATTGTATTCCTTATATTCACTGCTAACCACTTACAAATTCCATTTGGATAACTAGCAATACAAGTTGACTGAAGCATAATCACATTTGATTCCTTTCTTTCAACTCACAGAGATTGTAATTTCCAGCGCCCAAAAAAGCCCTTCTAATGTACTAAGTCCTGTCCAAGGAGAGATTGCTTTACAGGTAATAAAATTGATTCTCTTTCCTGCATTTACTCAGAGCAATACTATTCCTGGTTACGTGCAAAGCTCCAATCTCGTTAGACGTAGAGAAATTAATTTGGCTTCTGCCACTGGTAATTGTTAGATTTAGCGTTGAGAGTGAAAAAAACTAAACGTGATAAAACTTTGCCAGGCTTATGGCTTAATTCTATTCTAATTATATCCGCAGCATCATCATATCCTGAATTATATATAGCCTTGGACTGCCAAACGTGTATTTGTCGTTCTTTGCATGGAATACACATCTGTCACTCAAAGAGTTAATAAATGGAGCTGTTGAAGAATGGCAAATGGAATGACAGAGGGATTGTAACAGATTTATCACAAAACTGTTTTTTTTTCTGCTTTTTTGAACAGACAAGGAAAATAACATTTCATTCCAGTCGTGTCTCAATGGTGAATGTATGTGGGCAAGCAAATTACCATTGGAAATAGATTTCATTTTGTGCTTGGGCAGTTCAAGTCAGCAGATGTTGGAGAATTAAATATTAAATGCTCCTGTTGTTATTTGCAGACATTCTTAAAGTGCCAAAGTCATTGAGTCTTTGTATTCAGTCGCACAGCGATGGTGACTGACAGCAGGGACGTGCAAACTGTATGGCGCTTTAATGGACAAAAAATAAAAACAAGGTCCCCTGGTATACTGTACATTATGTGGTTTCTGAATGTTTATTCCCAAGGAGTGTGTATGAAATTAACGCGTAATTATACAGTAGTTTTGTGCACGAATATGTGTTTGTATTCATCTGACTTCAGGTGGGATTTTTTTTAATTGAATGAAGAAAAAAAATATAGTGTGAAAGAAAAAGAGGCTAATAATTAGTAAAGATAGGTGGGATTTTCTTGGGGGGGGGGAAACAAAACTCCTTAAGTAAGTCTGCAAAAATGCCTTTATTAAACCAGTTGGTGAATTTTATAATAATATATGATAATAATACATAATAATAATGATGATAATAAAATATCAATTTTATTTTGTATTTGTTCATCCCACCGTAGTATAGAAGGGATAGAAGCAAAAAGAGAACTTTGCAAGACTGGCACTCTATAATCCTCACCTCCCTTGGACATTCACTTACTAAAGTTCCCCAAAAAAATTCAGAAAAATGTACAGTATAAATGCAACCCCCCCAACAAAGCAGAAATGGCTATCCATTTCTCCCTACATGGGTGCTTTAAGACTGATTTTTTAAAAAATACTTAAAATCAGGTCACTGCATCTATGTGCATTGTCCCATGGACAGACATAATGAGATTGAGAATGAACTACCTTCAGCATCTCAATTACATGTGGCATAAGAACAGTTTTATTAGTGGAATTAGTAAAATGGTACATTAAGAGTGCTATGCATGGGTTTAAGTGTGTTGCAGTAATGAGCTGTAACAGGCAATCACCATATTTATTGGTATACTTTGCCTTTTATTCAATTGCATTTATTTACAGCACACTATTAATTGCTAATTTAATGAAAAAAATAATTCTGAAGAACAAAATAAGATTAGATAAAATGTATTGGTGTTTTCATGGAATAGCCACTCAATATGAAATGAGACAAGCAGGTCAGTTTACAAATTCTTAATATCATGGAACAAGGAACTAGTCAGTAAATGTATTATTTATCTGGCAGTAGATGGAAGATCAGCAAGTGACATCATATTGTGTCATCATATTGTGCAACTATTATGTTACTTTACCAACGAGAAACTTGATGACTACCCCAGGCTTTTCCATGCTTCATATATATACTTTATAGATTTTTTTTTGTTCTTTGGAAGTTTGTTGACTTATGGATTAATGTGTCTTTGTTGTTTGAACTAATGTATAAAACTACAAAACAGAACCAGATGGGACCTCTAGCTTATTGGTCTTGTCTCCCCACATGGTGGTTATTTCTTTTTGTCAGAATGCAGTATACTTTGTTACATGATATGTCATTTTTAGATTGGAGGATTAATTGAGTTGTAAACCCTTCAGGCTTTTCTATCAATATTTAATTTTATACCTGTTTTATGTCTATATGACTGTGTTCTACATAGTTTATATGCTTCTGTTTTATGCTTGTCCTCCATGCATAAACTCTAAGAAATAATAAAGTAATAAAATAAAAACACTTGAAGTGGCACATTGTGCCGTATTGTTTCACCAATAAAGAGCTCAAGTAATTGCAGCATACAACAGATACTTCGCAGATAGGGCTGTATTTCCTTTTGGAGATGGGTACACATTACTTGAGTCACCTTAACCCCTTGACTGCTAACGACGGCATGGTGCCGTCGCTAGCAGTCCCAGTCAGGTGCTACCTGCACTACCCTACCTTTATGGAGGTCTGTGGACCCCCATCACCACCTACCCTGGCGATCTGCCCCTCACATTAAAGGGCATCACCGGGGGCCATCCGATCCGGCCGGTGACGGCACGCGCAATGACGCGGTGATGTCACCGCGCAACTTTATTAATAACTGACAATTGTCAGTTAAAGCGGTATGGGGCATGCTGCTTAGATGCCTGTATCTCAGGCATCTAAGCAGCTACAGACCCCCAACATATACTGTTGGAAAGGTAATCACCTCACCTTTCCAATGCTTGTGAAAGAATTAAAAGTTAAAAAAATAATCATGGGGTTAAATTTAGCCAATGGTAGAGGAGGGAAATTTTTTAAATCCTGATGAACTGTAAATATTATTAAAATCAGCCATTTAACCTTTGCGGTACGTGAGTAACCATCTCATCCTTGGAGCTCCTTGCATTTTTACTGCAAAACCTTTTTTTGCTGTAAGGCTAGGTTTCCACTTGGTTTTTTTGTGCTAAAAATGCCCATAAAAACGCCAATTCAGCCACACAGCGTTTTTTTTGTGAAAAAACGCTGCGGCCAGATGTTAGCTGTTCTTCAATAGGAAATCGCAGAATGCCATATCCACTTGGCGTTTTTCTGTTTGGCGTTTTTTCAGTCCTCTGTGGCGTTTTTCTGCTTTTTTGGGCTCTGTGGCAGTTTTTCAAAATCGCAGCATGTTGACACTCTGGCGTTTTTTGCAAGGAAATCTTGGCGTTTTTCTCCAATAGAAGTCTATGGGAGAGAAAAAACGCCATGAAAAAGCGATGTGGGTTTTGCCTTGGCGTTTTTTATGGCGCTTTTTTTCCACAGTTACAATGCAGAAGATGGACCCAGTATCTGTGTGTCCTACGAGAAATAGGCTGGAAACAAACAGTTTCACACAAAACAAAGTTCATATTGAATTTTACACCATTTGGAACAAACATGCCATTACAAATAAACATACCCGACGCATCTGGATCCTGCGTGCCAAAAGCAACAGCAAACAATTTGCACCATCATTTGGGGCCAATCTTCCTAGAGGAGCAGACATTCGGAATAAAACATGCCTTACAAACCACAGAAAAGAGACAAAAGGGTCCGCCGGGGCGTGTTTAAGTAGAACTCTACCAAGGAAATGACATCAGGAGGGGGCAGATACTTGCCATTTATCCTAATCCCTTTTAGCTGGGTGAAAATTCCAACGTGTAAAGGCTGGAAAAACTGCCTAAGGAAAAAAAAGCATTTTCCACAGAAAGGCTAAAATGCCAGAAAAAACGCCAAAACGCAGGAGAATGCAGTGGCCGTTTTCTTGGCGTTTTTCATCAAGAAAAAAACCCAGAACAAAAACCCAAGTGGAAATCTAGCCTAAAAGTTATTTTTTTTTCTCCCTTTACCATCATTTCTTTGGGATTGTAAGGGGAAAGAATGGTGTGTGCTTCTGTGAGTGAATGGAGATATGAAAGGCGTGTGAATGGTCAGTAATTAGGGTTGAAGCGTTGACGTGGCATTACTGCTCACGTAAGAAGTTAAATTATGGCACGAAAAGTACATATTTGCAAAAACTACACCCCTTGGCGCATCAAATGAGGGGCTGCATGTGTTTCTAGTACAAACCTGGAGTGCGCAAGACACAAATCAACATGTCGCTATGGTTAGAAAAAACATATTTTCTAGCCAAAGCGACATATTCCATCATTATTTGTGCACTCAACTTTTGTCCTAGAAATACATGTAACCCCTCATTTGAAGCTCCAAAGGGTGTAGTTTCTTGAAATGTGTACTTTATGTACCCTAATTTCACTTCCCAGATGTCTAGACCACTTTAACTTCAGATATGGCAGATTGGAGAATCTTGTTAAAAAATTGTCTTAAAACATTTAGGGGTGATGCCTGCAATTAGACAGCTCTAGACAGCTAGGAAGTTAAATTATGGTACATAAAGTATATATTTTCAGAAACTACACCCCTTGACGCATCAAATGAGGGGCTGCGTGTATTCGTAGCACAAGACTGGAGTGCGCAAGACATAAAATTGAAATTCACTTATTTGTTGTGCACATCAGATTTGTGATACAAATACAAATAAGACCTCATTTGCTGCAGCTGGGGGTGTAGTTTCTAAAAATATATAGTTTTGTTGGCATATTTTAACATCCCGGGCAGCTAGAGCTGTTAAATTGACGGCAGCCACGCATTCAATTTAAAGATGTCTTTTGTGATAGTCTAATAAATTTAACTTTTAGCAATAAAATATTAGAAAAACACAGTCTACTGTTCTCAATTTCTGTTTATTTTAGACCGGTTACCTGCTACAAATATTTAGCAACGCAGCTTTTGACATTAGAGTTTAGAAAAATAAAATTACAAACTAATTTTTATTGAGTCGGAAGTGAAAAAATACACTTTTTACCCATTTTTGGCTTTATTTTGCAAATCTAATGAGACATACACATATAAAAATGGTATATTTGGAATCCGCTGGGTGTGCTGAAAAAAACAATATATGGTTTGTATAGTTTATTCCCAAGAAATGTACTTTTAAACGGGTTTAAACAAGAGATGCACCAAAATGACGAAAACCAGCTTAGCACCCAGGTGGGAAATGGCTTAGCAGCTTATTAAAGCTACAAGGTGCCAATGAATAAGCTTCAATTAAAATTATAATTTAAGAGTTAAATAATATACTGCCAAAGTGTCCCTCTGTAGGGGGAGACTCTCTGTTTGGGACTGATGTTCTTTTTTCAAGTAGATCGTAATGTTTGGTGGGTATGAATGTATGACAGCCCTAAATGTCATAACGTGTACAGAAACTGTGTAAAATGTGTTAACAAGCTAACTTGTATAGTTAAGTTATATTTTTTAAATGCTTTACTCAACTGCATACATAGCTATAAATGGGACACAAAAGCGCCTATACAGTCTAGTATAACCTCGAAACTGTGCTTCTAACAACTAAAAATGTGTTCCTCACTTACTGTGTCCGCATGTGTGGCATCATGCCTTAATCAATAAATGTGCCACTCATTATTCCAGGCTTGTTAAGCTATATCGTGTTTTAATTTCTAAGAATGCTTTACATATTGATTAGAAAGGGTACATAACACTTTCTTTCAATGGAATCCCAGAAACACGTATGCTAAAAAATAGAGTTTTAACTTAGTACAAAGAGGGACAAGTCAAATAAATAGGTATTGTCAAACAAAAACTGTCTGCACTTCTTCTTATTTTTTGTATACATTGTACAGCCAATACACTGTATTTGCAGCATGCTTACACCTGTTTGGTAGGCCTCACATTATACATTTGTATTTTTGAGCCTGAGACTAGCTTAGCGCACCGACATTTTTTCTTTTCCCTATTAGAGACCCTTATATAGAAGCAACCCCAGGAATTCCCAACTACTATGTTTAAAGCCGCGGTTATATAGCTCACAGCAGTCTGTACATATTTTATCTACTTCAATACCAGCATTCTCAATTCACATGCTGTTTGGAACTCATACATCACCGTTGACATTACGGCCATGGTTTCCGTTGGACATCTTGTTGTGTGGGTCTCCTGTTATTCCTGCTGCTTTTGCTTTATGCTGCACTGCAGGGGCTGAGCCATGATATCAGATTACCCCTCCATACCAGCTAAATATTCATTTGCAGCGTTTCACTTGCTGAAACTGGACCTGCAAAAAGTCAAATTACCATGAAATAGCCTCAGCTTTGACTAGAAGCCAACATATTGAGTCACTCCCTGATGTTCCATTAAAACATGTTATGTGGTTACTGCTTTACTAAAATTTCATTTTACCCCAGAAATAATCTACCATTTTAGTGGTAATAATCAGTAATCATTCCTATAAACACATTTGCTTAAAAAATATCCATTTTATTATGTTAATGTTATTAATATGAATGACCTCTTTTGAACCGATGAATTCATTTAGTGTACAAAATATAATTTGCAATATTGGAACAAAAGGTTTATGTAGGTGCATATTTTGCCTATAAAAGATTTTCACTTTTGTACTTAAAAGAAAATAAGGTTGAACAGCCAAAAAAACAAAATGTATGCTTGTTCTTCATAGCTACAACCTTTAACAAAGGTTGCACCAAACATTCTACTCGATGGCTGTTAATTGGAAGATTCTGAATAGCTGTTTGAAGGTGAATTAAGTTAGTGGCTCGGTATATTCACACTAATTGTCTGGGCCAATTAAAGTTTCTAGTTTCTCAGAATTGTACACTATGCACTTTCTTGCTTTCAAACCAGAATGGGAGCATAACCAAATAATCATTTCTTCCATCACTAATGGAGAACTTGCACTGGATAATTGCGCTAGCCATTGCATTTCCCCTAAATGAAAGCATTTCTCATGGCATGGTATCTGTTGCAAGGCTACCATCCTTTAAGTGCAACCAAAGAATGTCTTGGAGATTAATTTCAATTGGTCTGGCTTCAGACCATCTTGAGAACAGTAGGACTGTTCTGTGAGCTACAATATTCAAACTTGGCGTCAAAGATACTATTGAAGTCTGAAATAAAATGGCTTATGCCACTCATTTTGTTTTAACCAGTAGAATCGCTACATTATTATTAGCATATGCAATTTACGGTATTTGCACATGACTATTCAATTAATGTGATATAATTATAAATTTGGTAACTGCCTCATAAGATAAGAAAGCAAATTTGCTGTTATTTTTTTAAATATATTAATCTCTACTTCCACAACTGAAAATAAGAGAACTCATTGAGCCACCAAGATTGGCTTTTCAAGTATGTTTTTAATAATTGGACCATAGTCACAGTACAAAGGGGATGCCATGGGAATGGACTCTTGGAGACACAATTAAAACCTGAAAGCACTGAGGTATACATGGCTGAGGGATAAGATAGCAGAACCATTCAAACATTCTGGACACATTGGGAAGAAAAATAAAATGATGCAAAAATCACACCTGTAGAATTGTGGTGGCTTGCATTGGCTACCTATAAAATTATATTCTTTTATACAGTTGTAGATGTGCCAATCACTTTTTATTTGCAGAAGTACAAGAAGTGCACATTGAGACTATACTCAGCACTTCCCAGATGAAATGATCAATGAATTGCTCCTAGCCTGTGAAGTGTGACTACGACACATGGGGATTCCCATTAAAGAAGAACTGTGAATGGTACCAAACCAGAGGGTATGGTTAATAGGTAGGATGGGTTTCCCTGTTTTGCTTCAATCCATTCCTGGATTTCCTTTTGCTCTGTTCTGATCTTCCATTCCTTGTGTCTGCTTCAACTCTTTGCTTCAGCTTTGTTTCCTTTATAAGGTGTGCTCCACCCGTGTGTTCTGTTTGTCTCAGTCTGCAGTCTAAAGGTATGTCTCAGTGCTATGTGTTTGGATTACATGTTTGGTTTGTTTCGGACCACTGTCAGCAGGGATTAGTGTTAGGACCCACTGTCATTGGAGTACTTTGGCGTAGTGGTGGGCTAAGCATACTGTGGCCATAAGATGTGACGGAATCTCCAATAGTTATCAAACAGTCCTAGGCTAGTTTCTGTATTTATGTGTGTCAGTCTGTGATGTACCTGTGGAGTGTCCTGACCTGTTCTGTCCTGTCTTGTATCCCCAGTAGAGGGGGGTGTCCTGTCCTGTTCATGTCTTGTTCCATGTAGTGCCCTGTATCATGCATATCTTGTCTGGTTATGTTTATTCCTTGTCTGGTGCCCTGTATCATGTATATCTTGCCTATTATGTTTTTTGCCTGGTCTCCCTATCCCTTGCTTGTTATGTTTCTTCTATAACCTCTGCTTAGCTTCCACGCTCCCAGCCTGCAGCATCCTGCACATGAGTCTTGTGTGATGTCTCATGCCTGTTCCAGGGAGCCTGCAGGATTTAACTTCGTTCTGGACTACATCCGCTGCTATATCTGGGCGCTGGTGTGTGGCTGCACAACCCTAGATGCTCATCACCCGTGTGAGTGCAGTCGTCCCGCACCAGGCCCTGTCCTGAGACTCCGCTACTGCATACTGAACTCCATCTTTGGGCGCGCTGGGTCATTACAGTTGTCCGTATGGACCCAGCTCCTGACACATGTATGCATATGGTATGTGTGAAATTACCAAATACATATATCCTTTTTTCCTTTTGGCTTATTTCTTCCACAAAAATAGAAAAAAATCCAAAGCCCCAAGATCTTAGGTGGCCCCCAAATGCTTCTTGGTGCACAAGTGTATCCTTTGCTGTCACTAACATCTGCTTCTAATAAATGTTGTAATTATTTATTACCAGCCATGTGCAAGGTATTTGTTATATCACTGGGTTATTTATGTGAAAAACATAAATAACCCATAATTAAGTTCAGATTTCGCAAATGTGGAATCAGATATTCAGAGACAAAGGGACTCAGATCCACAATAGGATAGATACGAGGAGAAGGGGGTCCCTCAACACAGCTTACAAGGGGTCCAGTGTTTTGTGCCATGTCCCTGCACAAATTGATGTTTTTCTCATCTTTACTAATAGGTCATGGGAGTGCAAGAATGTTAAGAATATCCATTAGGATACACTGCAATGTAAATATTCTGCAAATATTTATACTGAATGTAGTTAGACTGTAAGTTTACATTGGGTTTATAACTGTTTATGTCCTGTATGAGACTCCGTTAAAAAGACAATACAAAGCTGTTCAGATTACATTACACTATATTTATTAACCCACAATTTGTTCTATTTATCCAAATCATTTGTTTCCTCCGAGCAGATAAGAAAAATAAGCATAATACTTTTCAGGCTATGTAGTATTCCTAATGACGGAAACCAGTGGTAGAATTCACTAAAGTAGATTAGCGGTGTACATACCCAATCCGATACCATTCGTTCTGTTGCTGAGTGATTCGCTGCTGACACTGGATAAAAAGCATTCAATCCTGGCGGTGACAAAGTAAAGACAGGCTATCTCATTGAATTAATGTTAAACAGATCGTGTGATGAATTGAGACTTAATTCCCTGGCAGACAATTTGAAAGCAAGATGTCGGACAGACCCATTACTTCTCAATGCTCTTACTTTGCCAATGGCCTTGCTAGTTAAATAAAATCCAATTATCACATTAAAGTGAAAGTACAACTCAAGTTCTATTTTCTTTGCTAAATGAAAAATAAAAGTAACTTTTATAATAAAAAATTTTTCATATCACTAGTAATAAAAGCCTAACGTACCTAAGGGGAAGGAAAATGAAAATCATAGGGAAGATGGGTGGGTACAGGATGCCCCAGAAATATTTCTTATTCGTTTTATAGGAGTTAACCCCAAAATGAGAAAATAAAAACCCAAAGTTCCAAAGGTTCTACTATTTATGTATATACAAAGTATAAGCATCTGTAATACCCTATTTTACAATATTTTTTTTTTTTTTTTTTTAAAAAGGTAAACCGTAGTTTAAGTGAAATCATGGCAAATATTTTTACTTTAACCCCTTCAGTACCGGGACGTACCTGGTACTTCCTGGTTAACAGTCACCGGTAGACCGGGACGTACCAGGTACGTCTCCTCCAAAAAACGCCCCCACATCACCACAATCGCGGTGATCGTGGGGGCGCTGCTGCTGCTGTCTGCCCAGGACTCCTGGGCAGACAGCACAGCCTGTCTAAGCCCGCCCCGAAGCCTACGATCACTCCCACGGAGTGATTTTGTAGGCAGAAACAGCGATTGCAGAAAAATCTGCAATCGCGGTTTCAGCTGCCACAGGCAGCTTCAGGGAAGGGGGGGGGTATTGAATGGGTCCCCACACAAGTGTGGGGACCTGATCCAACACCCCCCTGCTGCCTGATCGCTCCATGAGAGCGTCAGTGCAGCGTTAACCCCTTCAATGCCGCGATCGCGGCATTGAAGGGGTTAATTCCCGTTTTTCTAGGGGGTTCTGCTGCTGGTGGTCTGCCTGGAAGCCAGGCAGACCAGCAACAGCAAAAACGAGCCCCCAGAAGTCCTCTGATCAGTCCTGTAGGACTGATCAGAGAGACTCCTCCCCTACAATCTCCAGTCTGTTGGAGATTGTGCCCCAGCTGCCAGAGGCAGCTTCAGGGACAGGGAGACAGGGTTCTTTGGTCTCCACATGAGTGTGGAGACCAGCCCCCCCACCCCCACCCTTCCTCAGTTAACCCCTACCCCCCTCTTCCTCAATTAACCCCTTCAATGCTGCGATTGTGTATGACCCCCATCGCAGCATTGCAGGGGTTAATATTAGTCCCCACAAGCTTGTGGGGACTAAATATCAATCAATGCTGTGCTTCAATGGAGCATCAGCATTGAAAGAGTTAAAAAAAAATAATGTAAAAAATAATAATAATAATAATTTAAAAATAAAAATAAAAAAATAAATAAATAAATAAATAAATAATAAAATAATAATAATAATTAAAAAAAAACAGCACTGACCTGAAAGTCCAGGGTGCTTCCAGGTCAAATGCTGGGCTGATCAGATCGCTCCTGGCCAATAGGAGTGATCGGATCATTATGGCAGCCCACGGATGACCCTGCTCTACAAAGAGAGAGGGGTCATCTAGGGTAATTATGAAAAAACACAAATTATTAATAAATGAAAAAATCATAATTATTACCTGATCACTTGTCGGTGACATTTTAAGTCGCTGATTATTGATCGGTCTCCCTGATTGATGTCAGCGGCCTAAACCTGTCACTTACAAGCAATCTGATGAAAAAAAATATTTAAGAAAATGTAAATGCACATGTTCCAGTTTTGCCCTCATAGCTTCCTCAAAAAATACATGAACCATGCATGTGAGGCCTTGTTGGAACCGGGGGGTGTTGGTGAACAAAATGTGGTGTTTTTTTCCAGTGTTACACATATGCTGTGCAAGAAATAAATTGCAACATTGAAATGTATTTGTTAAAAACGCAATAAAATAAATTTTCCGTGAACTTTGGCAGACATCGGTGAAGAAAAGGCTAGCTGAAAACTGTCAAAACTACCCTAGTTGAACACCTTGACTTGTCTACTGTTCATAAATATATACTTTTATGGGGTAATTTACAGCAGGGGGCTTCCAAAATGTCCCAAATGGGATATGGGCCCAGGAAACCAATTTCTGAAAATTCCAAATGTGAAAACGAAAATGCGCATGTTCCGGTTTTGCCCTCATAGCTTCCTCAAAAAATGCATGAACTATGCATGTGAGGCCTTGTTGGAACCGGGGGATGTTGGTGAACACAATTTGGTGTTTTGTTCTGCAGTTGCACATATTCTATACAAAATATAATATAAAATCTAAAGCAACATTGCAACATATGCAAAAAACCCCCAAAAATATAAAAATACCTCAAAATTTGGCAGCAATTGGCGATAAAATCCCTGTTTGAAAAGTGTCAAAATGACCCTAGTTGTACACCTTGACTTATCTACTGTTCATAAACATATAATTTTGGGGGGGTAATCAGTATCTGTGACAACTATTGCAGTTATTAGACTACCATGCCAAATTTGAAAAAAATTACATTTCAAAAACGTGATGCATGCCTTGCAATATTTGCCCTATACTGGTCAAAATAGATAAAAATCCTGGCCATGTTGGGTGGTTTCCAAATCAGGACAAGTTAATGAATATATTTGGGATAATTTTTTCCCATTGGTTTAATGTGTGTACAATTTGTATGTATACAAAACTGTAAAAAAATGCGTTATTTTTTCATTTTTTCCCCACTTTTTCCAGTTTTTTTCAAACAAAACAATGTACTACCCAGCTTACTATGGTTTCAAATGAAAGCCCTACTTGTGCTGAAAAAAACAATATATGATTTGTGTGGGTGCACCAATTGATAAGAGAGAAATTACAGTTGAAGAAAGACATGGCAAAAACACAAAAACGGCTCCGGTCCTTTAGCGACACGTTAGTATCAAAATCCCGGTCCTGAAGGGGTTAAAGGGCAAATAATTAAAAAAATCACTTTTGGTAAAAAGTTTGAAAGTATAGCCAATATTTTCCAAATCCCCCCCAAAGAAATTCAAAACACGGTTGTGCAATGAAAGGTAATCTGTACACTTTATTGCCTGTGGTTGACATTTTCAGCAAAGTTACATATATATGTTTCTTTTTTTTTTTTTTACTGACCACAAATGTAAAAAAAATTCCAAGTTAGGGGATTGTTCAAAAGACTTTGCTTTTCACTAAGTGAAGTAATACGCTTTTCTGTTATATTGATAAATTATTATATATCACACACAGCTGCATTTTACAATGTCTGTGATGACTGATATCGAATTCTGTGTCCAACTATACGTATGACAATATTTTGTCATATAGTGAAGCTTTCTGTATGCATATTGTATTTCATTTCCAAAAATGTAAGGGACTATCTCCAACTAAGATCCCTGGACTTTAAGGAAAAGATGGACTTTACTACATCTAAAAACTCAATCATTAAGATAGAATATAAAGGTACAAAAATGTTAACTTATTGGCATAGCAGTAATGTGATTTATTAACCAGCATTTGAACTGATCATCTATATTTCCATTTGAAGCATGGCCTCTTCTCAACACAGTGGGCCCCCAGGCATGCCACACTATTTTTCCCTATAAAATATTATTGAGAAAAGCACAATTTCCATAGAATTTTATTCTTGCTGGCAGATTTACTGATGTCGGTGCCTGTTGTTCTGTCGGCCTTCCTCTTTGCTGGATGCAGAGGCAGGTTGCATGAGGCAGCCAATGCCACCTACTGTATTTGACTCCTAGACGTGACATGGTCCCAAGATACCTTTGATTTAAGGGCTATCCAGGACACATGGTCAGGGCCGGCGCCACCTATAGGCAAAGGAGGAGCCCGGCCGCGGTCATTCAGATTGTTACCAGGCTTGTGGGGGTGGAGCCAGGGGACGGCAAAATTATGTTTTGCCTAGGGTGGCAAAAATCCTTGCACCAGCCCTGCACATGGTCACCCAAACACTCCATGAGTAGTAAAGTCCTTATATATAATAATATATAATATGCATTAAGACATGCTTCCCGCCATGCCCTGAATTAGTTAACACGTAAAAGGTGCATCATGCCACACTGCGATCCATAACGATTCTTAGTTATATGGACAAGCGTTCTGACATAGGACATAGTTAAACCTGTTAGCTCTTACAGGGCCAAAGAGTTATTTTCCTTTTTAAAATTTACTTTGAACGTGTATATTCTCCATATGTTTCCACCATCATTATTCCTACACCTTTACCTCCTGTAAGCGTAGCCAACTATGCTGATTAACCTTTAATGGGCTGTAACAATACTGCAGTAGTAATGCACGGTGTTACTGCAAAATAAATCAGATATTTTTTTTAAAGCATTGTGGGGAGTTAGGAAATGATTGGCATTAGGGCTGAGAAAACAAGGCACTGCGGAGTTTCTTATATTAAGAAGGCAGCAAATAAATGCTGAACTTCTTTAGAAATCTAGAATAAACAATGCTGTGGCTGCAAGTTGAAGGCTTGATTTGAAAGAGGTTCTAAGAGAACTATATTATTATTATTATTATTATTGTTATTACTATTATATGATCTACTTGTAAAAAACAATTCCTATCAGCCCAGCCACTTGCTTCTAGTTGGCAATTACAGAAAGTAACATTGGAATAGAGTACTTGACTAGAATAGGTTAATGGCTTTAATTTATTGAACAAATTGAGGAAAAAAATAATCAATATCAGTCAATAACTTAATTAACTTTCAATGAGAGGGCTCAGAATAATTAAAATATGCATCAATTTCTTTATACATTCTACTTGGCGACAGCATTGAAAATGTAGTGCAGATAGTTCCTGTATTAGCTCAATTGTGTTTCATTTTCTCCAACATTAGAACTCTGATTTGTTGTTTTTGAATGAATAATTATAACATACACTTTTATTGCATTGCTCTAAGAGGATATGAAGAAGTTGGGCCCCGAGTTATGATTGTTACCAGACCCAACAGAAAATGAGCTCATGGAAATGATTTGCAGATATCAATTATGGCTTAGAGTTAATTATAGCTTAGCGAGTTCTACTTCCCCCTTCATTGAGCTTGTTAGTCCTGTTGATTTTTATCTTGATACAAATTACAGACTGTGAGAAATGGGTGGTGTTGGAATGAGTGACATGGTATGGTGAAGCAAGGACACTGTTCCGTTAAAGGAACAATCGTACTTTTTCATAGAAAATAAACTGTTACACTAGACTTGATGTTCTGTGTCTTATCCTTCTGGGGCATGGGTACTAGTGACTGCCAAGTCTTCTACATGAAGTAAAGGACCACATTGTGTCTAAGTGCCTTGTTGTTGGCCATGGTTCAGTAGAGGCCAGAAAGTCCAAGTTCCACAGTATGCACCCATTATATAATATAAATGGTTGGTATTGTAATACATTATATTTTGTATGGCGTTTTGGTTCCGAGGAGTAATTTTATATGGTACTGTACAGTTTATACTTGCAATGTAAAAAAAATATCAAAATGTTAAGTTAATCTCACATGGCTATTTATAATTGAAATATTACAGCTGACAATTTGCTATCACAGTAAGTTCTGAAGGTGTAATTAGCCAGGGTTGGACAGTAACTATGAACGGTTTTCATTAAGCTGCTGTTTGATCTTATATAATGGTGCCACCTCTACTGAAAGACCAACTTGAACCTTCTTCCAAAGGAAATTTGCCTGGATTCCTTTCCAGCTCAGGCCCTTACATGTCCAAATGTAATATATTTGTATAGTGCTAGGGGCCTCTCATACCGTTTAAGGGTTAATTATCAGTCTATTCATCACTGGTTACTTAAACATGAATGAAATAGTATGACAGATTTATCAGCTGTTAGCTAACAAATTGTTAATAGCTAGATGCATAAAACATTATGTGAAGTTTTTTTGCCATCATCTATTCACATAGCTGAAGCTGCTACTTTTGGCTTAGCCCATGCAAAAATCGGTTTTATAAATAAAACCCCCGTTTAATTGTGCTAGAGCCAGACGATGGATTGGATACGATTGTAAAACCCGATGAAAGATGATGTGTGGTCAGAATAAGAGATTATGTCAACACACACTGTTAGGGAATGGGATCACGTAGTATATTGGGCTTGAAAGCCAATGTTCATTCTAGAGGGACCAATTTACTTGCTATACTTTTGAATTTATCTGTATTAACTACTGGAAACCTTATAGTTTTGTACACATTACGTCTGATGCGTTTCTGCAGACAGTTCAAAAATTCTATATTGTGTTTACTACTGACACAAGCAAACATTTTAACACTTCACACTACCCTTTATATAATTGTATGTATGACACCTGGGACATCAGCAATACAATTTTTTTAAATTATTTTTAGGTTGAGTATTAGAAGTTAAAAGGTAGATCACTGATCTCTCCAAATGACCTATTAACCCTATGGAGGGCTGTGCTGCACATCCTTTTAAAGGTGGAGCACTGAGTTATGCTCAGAAAAATGATGGCAGCTGGTGCCCCTGCCCTGCAGGACTTTAGATAAATACAGCACTGGGTATATTAGGCTTGTGCCTAGAGTTCCGTGCTTTTAGGGGAAACAACAAACACAATTTGAATAAACCCTGCTCATTTATCAGCCATTTCCCCCTCATGTATCTATTTTATATCTACGCCACTTCCACAAAGTAAGCCTTTGATGTCCTATGGAAGGTCACTGATAAACAGAGCAATCATCCCAAATTGTCTGCAAAACTATCAGCATCCCCCACTGGGCCCCTGAATATCAAAACATGGTTGTCCAGCATTAACGGGACATATACAAAATATTTACTCCATTTTGTATTAATCCTCACAGACGCTGCACTGATTTCATTTTACTTCAGTCTATTCCAATTTTTATCCTAGCTCCTATTTAACAGCATTTTGCACTTGTCTTTCAATTACCCATATGCAATATTCTGCTATATACTATGCGTTAGGAAATATAGCAGCATGCGACAATAACTATTTTCCCAACAGATGACGTTTTTTGTAAGTACAAATATGTTTCCAATGCGTAAATGTAAAAGGAAATACTTTTTTTGTATATTGTGTTTTAGTTAATGTTTAGGGATTAGCTTCATTTTGCTAGATGACATTAAAGACAAAGTGCACACAGTGCATACATTTATTTTCATTCCTTCACCTCATCTAAGAACTGATTTGAGACTTTTTATCTGCACATCTGTTATATCATCTGCATACTGGATCCGTGTGTAGGGGGCACAGGGAGGGGGCACAGGGAGACTGAAAGTGATGTGCATGTACTGGCGGCCTGAGCATGATAGGAGTGCAATTGCTAACAATTGCTAGCAGCTAACATCAATCACACTCGTATTATGCCCAGGCAGCCAGTACAATAACTTTATGTGATATATATTGTTTTAACATTTCAGCCCCCCAAAATTAAGGTGCATCTTATACTTGGGGAAATATGGTATTTGTAAAAGTTTAAATTTACTCATATGGCTTTTTGGTAGAATAAACTGAATCATCTCTTAAATCCACCATTGGATTTAAGGTTTTTTTAAGGTGTTATTGGTGCTTATGTCACAAATTCTAGTGATGCGAGGAGGAAATTCAAAGGCAGTATAAGGCAAAAAAATGTATACTAAAGACAAAATCATTGAGGGTGTTTTATAATGTTTAAAAATGTTGCATTTACGGGGAAGGATTATAAAATGCTGCATTTGACTTACTAGTCCCAGGACGTACACGTTCTTTTTTCACGCCTTAACATGGGACGCTTTAGAGGCTACAATAAGTTCAGTCATTTCTTGCATGTCTGGTAGCTATGCCCAACGGTAAAAAAACACATTTGGAAAAGTCTACACTTAATCATCTAATGTTTTGGGAAAAATAAACTGAATAAACCTCTGGGGCTCTTGCGATTAATGTACAAAAAACAAAAAAAATAAAACCAAAAAAATATATTGGTGGATGACAGTCCATGGTTACTGGAACATATAAAACATCTTGGAAGGCATTGTAATTGAATTTTGTTGTATAGAAATAGTTTAGTTAAATAACCGTGGAAGGTATTCTGAGATTACAAATTCAAGAAGCATACACATCTGACAGCAGGTTAAGACGAGATGTTCAATCCATGTCTTAATTCCATTGTTCACATTATTCTGCTATGGAAAAGGAACCACTCTTAACCACTCAGTGGTGGCAAACTAACATTTGGTAGTCATTTTTAAAAGAAGGGAATGTTAAGTATATCAATGTAAATGGCTTGCAAGATTTTAAAAAAACTGATTAGGTTTTAGACGAGGTCAGTCCTGTCCAACCACCCTAAGTTTTCTATTTGTTTAATTAAAATAATTGATTGGCAGTTTGTATACAGCTTCTATAGATTTCAGCAAGGTATCTGTCTCTGTCACTTGACACTTTAAATATGGGTAGTTATAGTACTATAGATTACTAGAATAGTATTGTCCAGGGCTGGTTGAGCAGAAAACACCTTCAGGGGCAAATCAAGCATTATATGGTTGTTGCTTATAATATGCTCTCAGTAGTTAAATCGAAAGCGGAAGCGTTGAGGTTAGATCGGAAATACAACAATATACAGAGTGGCAAATTTTATCTTACTGACCCATGTAGTGAAATGCTTGGTTGCTTTTTTCTTAAAGTACAGTTTTAAAAATTAATAAACTAAAGTATCGAGGCAGGCTGATGGCAATGTTGAACCTTACATAGAAGCTAGACAACCTACCAAAGACTTGGCAGACATAGACACACCATATGAAGGGAGGGTCATTAGTTGGATTCT
Organism: Sceloporus occidentalis; assembly: GCA_023333645.1. Classification (NCBI taxonomy): domain Eukaryota; kingdom Metazoa; phylum Chordata; class Lepidosauria; order Squamata; family Phrynosomatidae; genus Sceloporus; species Sceloporus occidentalis. Next base: position 268,249 of record JALMGF010000025.1, on the reverse strand, counting down.
GCAATTGTTTCATGGAAACCTCTTATAACCACAGTCTAAACCCCTATGCTCTATATAAAATTCGATTGTCAAGTGCTAAAAGTGCACTGTTTCACTAAAAGGAATCCGTACTCATTATTATTCAGTTCAGTTTTATCCAGAATCTGGCATCTTTGGCTTTTAAATCATTACAGATGATTTGCTTTTAAAATGTTCTTTTCATATCATTAGTTATCTCTGGTAAAGGTTTCCCCCTTGAATTTATGGGTTAAAGACACTGACATGAGCATAGTCAATAGCCAGGTGATGGTTTATGGAGCCTGGTGTACCTGTTGTGTGGCCTTTGGAAAGTTTGTACTAAAACATGTCGTTCATGTGCCGTATGTATTTTATCTAGCTTTTTATACAAAGAGGCTGCTTGATCCTTTCGGCAGGGGTGTAGATTTAGCACAATACTTTGAATAATAAATTTCCATATTTTATCATTGTTAAGCCTACGTTATCTACACACAAAAGTATTATATGTCCTGTCTATCACCATGTACTGTAAAATGCTGCCCATATGACCAGTGGCTACATACAATCGAAAATGGGATTACAGCATATGAAATACAGGATGCAAATCTAAAACATTTTGTTTTAAAAAAACAAAAAAAAAACACCTATCTCATAAGCTTGGACCGTGGGTTTATGCTATAAAGCCATAAAAGCCCTAAAGCCATAAAGGAAGGTCATTGTCTAAGCTAAGCCCTCCATCAAAGTAGTGAAGTCCACCGCAAGTTAGAAGAACATACATTTGTTAGAAATATCCCATTATAACTGATCACGATTATGAAGAGTTTGATTCAATACCATCAATATTTATTATTTCCTTAGTCTTAGTAAGGTTGCACAGATTCACAAACAGTGTCACTTGAAACACATGCTAAGTCATATAATGCTTAGTGAACATTTTTTTAAATTTAAGTTTCTTACTTTTTTGATACACAAAATGTTACATACTAATGATACTGAGTTTCATGTCTATGCATATCTGTATTTCAATATGCCTTTGTTAAAATATCAGATGGAAAAATGGAATTAGTAAAAGCACATGATTATATATTATTTTATACTGCTTTAGCCAAAATACCCACATTGCCTAATTCCAACATTGCTGTATTATATTCTCTATATTATGGATTTTTCCTTCGATATTTCTCATTTCCTTTCATCAGATAGCACTTATAGATACAATGAATGCCCATATGGCATGGTAACTCATAAAAAGTTCCATAATTTGCTATTATCAAAGAGCACACTGTGCTTTAAACAATGGCATAACCCAAGGGAAACCCATTAGAGTTTGTGGAATTTTGCAAAGGGTTTAATTGCTTGTTAGTTTGTCTGAGAAAGCAGGCAGCGGCTCTTAAAATGAATCATAAGCTTTCAAACGTGTGGACAAGCATGTGTTATATGTGTTAATTGGTATCAACCATTCCACTTAAGGGGCATTTTATTTGCTTTGAATTAGCACTTTTCCTGCTGGATCAGTCAACAACTCATTGTTCTGCATCACCTTTCCCATATGGAACCATGGAAAATATTTCATATTAAATAAATGGTTAATCCTTTTAGATTTTTTTTTTAATTGCCCCAAACCACGCCACTTCTTAGGAAAGTGAAATTACTTTCAAGAATACTTTGAAGAATCTAATCAGTATTTGATTTGGTAAAGTGGCCTCAATTACAACATAGTGGTCAAATCTGCATTATCCACTGTGGCTGTACAAGAGTATCAAAGAGTTGAAAAACATATTTGTCCCAGGTCAATGTTGCAGGACAAACAAGTTCCAGTGCTGTGCTTTTGGTCACATATGGGGAATTTGATTGTTCAGGGTTTTGACTTGAGTTCCATTCATATTTTTTCATATGTTTTGCTTATGTCTCACCTTTCAGCTCACCAGCCTCTACCATAGACTTATAAGGCCACCTAGAAATGATACTAAACACACATGGAATTGTAGGTTTTTTGTTGCTTTGACTTAAAAATCCTTTCTTTGTAAATCATGAGTTTAAAATTATGCTCTGTTTGAACAGGACCTGACACACTTGGCTAATTCCCGGTGGGCTGCTAGAAATGCTAAAAAAACCGCAGGTCGTTCAGGCAGCATGTGTGCGAGGAGCCACATGCAAATACAAAATCAGACTCCATTAACAAGAATCACTGTTGTCGCAGAAATCATTCCACTAGCGACTTTTGCATTGTAATTAATGTAAAATCAATAGTTTAAATGTAGCACAGATACTAACAATGTAGCAGATAACGATAAATATATATATATATATATATATATATATATATATATATACTGAATATTAATATCTATAGATATATAGATATACAGTATATATAGATATCTATGATAAAGAAACCGAGGAGTTGATGATTCACTAACTCTGTGGACAAGTTTAATAGCTGCTGAAGCCAGAAGATCATTACCTTCTTCTTAGATTTGCAATTGTCCAATATAAAGTAAATAGATGTAACTATACCTTACCCTTAATTCGAAGCTTAAAGCTATGATAGCATTTATATTGTGTTTTCCTGATTGCACACGTGGCTTCCATTTTCATGTTGCGTTTTTAGAGTATCATATTAGTATCATTACTGAGGAGGGAAAGAAATAGAAATATGGCAGGCTGGTGGGTGGTCAGATTACTGGAGGCAACAGTACATTTGGAAGGGTAGTGGGCAGAATTAAATACATTTACACCAATATAGGTATGTCTAATACAATTTAGTTCTGAATTCAGAAGAGTGTTAAGTTTTTAAGTACTTTGTTCTTTGGTCCTTCTACTCTTTCCTATAAAATCCCAGGTATCTACAAGCCGCCATCTTGTTACAACTTCTAACCCTCCCACCCATATCTCTTTCCATTTTAATTATGGACTCTGTTTTTACACCATACAACCACTTACCCCTAAAGAATCCCTCAGTTTGCACCCCTGCCTCTTTTTACTCCTCCAAATGCCTTAGTTCACTATATTATTCATTTTAGAATGTGAGCTCATGAACGGGGCCCTTAAAAGCCTACTGTCTTTTCTGGAACTATTGTCAGGCCTGTATTGACTATAGGGCAAACCAACCAAATGTCCAGTGGGTCTGTGGCCAATGGAACTGCACATTTACCTTTGTTGTAACTCATGTGACAGAGTGTGGCTGCCAGCTGGATACACACGAGTGTAGCATTCGATCGTACAGTATGGACCCACCAAGCAGCTGTTCAACCAGGGCTGATTTTACTCTATAGTCTGGCTCCCACCGGTGTCTTTGTGAAATTATACCAATTTCATCTGTTGTCACTGCAATATTTGTCACTCTTGGGTCCTTATATATGGATGATTATGTACCATGGGCACACAGTGACCTAGCTGGCACTTTTTTTAATGGCAAGTGCAAGTCAATAAAGATCCCAAACAAATGTTGACAGCCCATGGTGTGCAATGTCAACTAGCACCGTAAAAAGCAATTTTTCTTATACAAAGTTCTGTTAGGAAAAGAAACTTACCCTTTCGGCGGGTACCTGTTTATCTGCTGAGTGTCAGGTCTTATGTTATGCATGCATGAGTAAAGCCTTTTTCTTAAAACACAACCTAATTTGCAGAGGACACACACATGGCTACCTGCTTTGGCTCTCCTTGGACAAACACCTGTTTCTCTGTAACTTGTTCCGCTTACTGTGAGTGGTATTATTTACCTCGCCCACCACTGTGGGTCTCTTAGTGTCATGTGCTGCCTGCAAGACATTCCAACTCACAAACCCTATGCAGCAGGTAGGTCGTAACAGTTGCATTATATATCTTATCTGATATCTTATATATATCTTCAGGGTTTTTTTTATGTCTACCTGCCGTTGGTAGACTTGGATACCAACAGGAAAATCTAAATGTGAGGATAACCATGCATGTGTTAAAGCAATGAAAATATTGCTTGCGGAGGGGGAGGCGGCCACATGGTCAGTATTTACCCGCTGGCATTAAAGTGCCGGGAGCAAGTTTAGTCCCCTGTCCAGCTCTGACTAGTATCTTTGTGTAATTATACCAACTTTTTTTCCTATGCAATAATTGTTATGAGACCCTAATCTTACCTACAGACAGGAATTTAATCAATAATAACAATTACTGCAAAGGCAACCGATGAAACACATTGTAATACACACACTTAAACATTGGAATATGTGCACTTAAATACTGTGGTCAGCATTTCTTGTTATGAATTCATAAAATATTCCAATATTTGTAATCCACATGTGAATAAATGACTCCAACTTGCCCTGAGGTTGCCCTGAGTTACTGTTACAGTTAAAAAGACCCAGTAAAACACTTACCCTATGGCATGACCACCAAAGTCTTATACAACAATTTACAACAAAATAAAGCTACAAAAGTTCTTTATAGAAATAGCAACCTCTTTGTTTCCCATTTTGAATTTCAAGAACACACGTTTTACATTTCCCTATTCCAGATTCAATTAAAGTTTATTTTCTAATTACAAACATTCTTTTACACTGTCTTGGGCTTTCCTGTTATAAACAATATTACTTTAATAGAAGCAAATGAACCAGTGTGTGAATGCCACATGTACCCTTCTAGTCATTAGAGGAAAGAAAATTTAAAATATTATTTTTTGTTGGTGATCTTTACCAGCGTTATGCAAATCTTTATTCCAACCACGAACTCTTAAGCTAAGAATTTGGGGATTGTGAATCATGGGTGGAAAAATTTATTGATTTAATAAACATAAGGATACTGAACTGTTAAATGGAGGTGACATATCCTTTTTTTAAAACATTAACTGAGCTCCCAGTCCTGGATGTCCTAACCAGCCGGATTCTTTTTTATATATGTGAGTAAGATATTCCTACACTTTTCCCTGCTGCTATTGTTAAAACTTTCAACCCACTAACTTAAGAGGCTGCCACATAATGCGTATCCCAGCATGACTTCAAGCAATCTAAATTCAACTCTTTAGGATTTTTAGGGTTTTAACTAATCTTACCTTAAAGAAATGTTACTGACAAAATTCACAGATTATATACTTTCTAGAGGGTGGGTAGGAGACTGTTGGTGGTGTTTGGGGTTGGCAGCAGAAAAATTAGAGAGGTTTATATTTGTTACTAGTGTATTTGTCAGAGCCAGGGATTTGCTTGTCTGTTTCCGCTTCTCTATCTGGATTCCTGTCCTCTTTAGGGTACTTCCGCAACAAGAGCCTCCGCTCACACCCCTCCCTGTTTTTCTGTTATCTGATCACGTCGGCTAACATTTGATTGGATTATCCCCTTTTCCTATTATTACAACAATAGGAATTCATATTAACACTTTATCACTACTTATACTGTATTAATCTATAGTATGATGTATACTAAAGTACAGAAATGAAATAAACATGGAATTCAAGGAAACTGATACTGTCAAAAACTTGGTTTATGGATTTTTGAGGAATAAGATTTTTTTTTTAAAGAAATAAGAATACAAAGAGGAAAGGTTTTTATTCCTAGTGTGTATATACAGTATATAAGTGTGTGTAGATAGATGATAGATAGTTTTATTGAAAATTGTAAATTCCAATTGAAAAAAGTGAGATTTATATAGAAATTACACCCACTACAAGCAACTCAAAGGTTAAGGGGGGGAAAACACTTCAAAGAGCCATACACTGGAATGTTAGACTCATCACAGCCAAGAAAACTATTCTTTAATGGAATGCAATTACTTTCAATAGAAAAAAATAATAATTTTACTGGCTAGGTCTACAGTAAAATCTTTCAGTGAAGAAAAAAAATAATATAGTGGCAAAAAATTGGAAAGTGTAAATAAGGTCTTCACATTCCATGTCAAATGTTTAACTTGAATATTGCAGCTGTCACGGATGAAAAGAATTACTGGCAAATGTACAAATTAAATGAAACTGTCTTGAATGAAATAGAAAATCTTGCCTGTGGAGAGTTTCAAAAGTAGGCTCTCAGGTGCACAGATGGAATAATACATTTTTATTTCAACCACTTTTTCTAGTAAAACACAAACTATTGAGTCAATTTGGATACTGCAAATTGGCATTTTATTTATATATATATATATATATATATTTTTAGTGGTGGAACTTATTAGTGCCCCCCCTCCCAGTTTTGACTGTGCTATCTTATGTGACCCCTCTATATATTGTTCCTCAAATTGCCACTGATGACTATAAATATTAATTAATATAATATTTTATACTTATGTCCTTGTGACTTAGTTTGTCTTTTAATAGTATCCATGCAGTGGTATTTAAACAAAAGATCACACGCATGCAATCATGGTTCATTTATGAACGCTTGAGTTGGGGGTATTTTTACTTTATCGGCATGTCCTGGAATAGATATAGCTTTAAGGCTAAATGTTGTTTGGGTGGTGATCCTTTGAAACTGGTGTGGAGTGTGATAGGATATTTATTATTGTTTTATATAGCACCATCACTTTCTGCATTACTGTACAATGGATAAACAGGACATAACAAGTCATATATGACATATCAATTCAACTTAAAAAAAAGAAGAGGTAATGAGATATAAGTAGGAGACTAGGCATAAATAACAGTAAATGTGTTACTACTAAACGAAAAGGTTAAGGAGGACCTCAATTTAACACAAGTTATTAAAGCATACCATGCATATTTCCAATTGTTTGATTTAGAAAACAGAAAACCTCCACTTCTTTAGAGCCAATTTTGCAAAAAGCAAAACCTATGACAGTTTCCCAGATGTCCCAATGTGATCATTTTCCGGGCACATTGGAGATGACTCTACATTTACAAGTGCCTGGTGGTTCAAGCAGCATGGCTGTTGTACAGTTGGAACTTTTTTCCATTCGTCATTGGTCTGCCAGCCATCTGTGTACCATCCACTCAAGGATAGGCAAAGTGTCTGTATGAGGACACCAGTGTCCATGGCAAGATTTGTGAAGGTCCAAAGAGCAACATTAAATTGTCCAGCACAGACCCCATGAAATGTAAATGTCCACCATGAACAATGTTGGTGCCAACCCCTGCATCCTCTTTCTTCAACATCCTTCATTGAATAGAAGTCTCATTGCAATACCTAGGTGTATTGTTTATACTATGGAACATACTCTGCTGATTCCAAAATTAGGGTGTGTGTGAGGTACTCTTTAAACAGTAAACTGTAGCGGACTCAAAGTAGGTTAAAATATAATTTCACTGACATAACTATGCTATATGCAGAAAGCATCAACTTCATTTTCAAAAGTGTTTTCCCTTAGAAATTATAAACAGATTACATTTCCTATAATCAAGACTTTCTAGAAGCATCCAAATTTAAGATTGTGACCTAGGACAATCCTCACCTGTTATGTCTGTAAGTCAAATTGTTATGTTATATACTACTTGATATGTCATGTCTACCAGGGGCGTAACTAGACGCCTCAGGGCCCGGGTGCGAGAATCTGTTAACGCCCCCCCCCCCAAAAAACATGATTTTTACCCAACAATTTTTTTTCAAATTCAATTTACATATTGAATCATATCTGTAAAAAAATCAAAGAAAAAGGGGCGCATGTACAAAGGACCCCTTTTGTACATGCGCCCCTTTTTCTTTGAATACATAATATATGGAAACATAGCATAGCGGATATAGATCAACAGAATAACACACAAACCCAGCATTGCAGATATAGATCAAATAGAATTCACATAAAAACTCTGCATTAAAGGTATAGATAAAACCCCCTAAATTATAAGCATAGATCACAGGTTGCACACCCCAAAACCAGCCCTGGTCTCCACACTGCCCACATAGAACCTGACCAGCACCCAGATAACACACGTAGGGTTTGCCATCTTTGTCCCCAAACAGCCCATCCTGTGCCTGGCTGGATGGGGACAAAGGTGACACTGGGGAGCTGAACTTGTGTGTCTAATCTATATATAAGTGTTTATATATGTGTCTAGACAATTATATCTATATAAAAATAAATCTAGGGATCTCCATTTTTTTTAAGAATTAAAAAAAAAAAAAACTATGCGTTTTGTCCCCCTCCACAGACACACACACAGATTTATTTTTGTTTATAATTTAAATAATAATGAAATAATAATTTAATGCCATACACATACAATTTTTTTTTAAAAAATACATTATTGTACTGACCTAACTATTCCTTCCACTTTGGGACCCTGATAGATGAAGACTGCCGTTTTATTTTCAAACAGGATGTCAGTGAGTGACACGACATCCGGTGCTCCAGCTGTGTGATGGGGCGGAGCTTTTCACCCCTCATGCAGCTCTCGTGGCACGATCCACTGCTCCTGCAGTCTGTGTGAGGGGGCGGAGCTTTCACCCCTCATGCTCATGCTTGATGCGATCCGGTGCCCCTGCACTCTGAGCGTGAGCGGGCGGAGTTTTCGCCCCTCACGCTGCATCAATGACTAGGCGGCCGTCGCCAGCTCCGTGGCCCGGCTTACCTTATTTAAAAAAAAAAAAAAAAAAACGGAAAAAATATTTCGGGCAGCCCCTTGGCTTGGGCCCCCTTGCCGCCGGGGCCCGATTTCGGACGGCCCCTTGGCTTGGGCCCCCCTGCCGCCGGGGCCCGGTCGCAGTCGCGACCCCAGTAGTTCCACCACTGCTGTCTACCCATTGTACAGCGCTACGGAATTTGATGGTGCTATATAAAACAATAAATAATAATAATACTAAGTTTCAAAGGCCATTCAAAACTTCTTAAGTAGCTAAGAACTCAAACTTTTAATTCAGATTCTATTGATCGGTCTGACATAAAACGAAATAGCAGTCTGTTCACTATTAACTCAAAATATGTTCAGTATGAAACAAATATTGATCACACTTGGCAGAAAAGGCAACATTCTCTGCATGCCTTCCATCCAAATATTTTCATTCTTTATAAAAACATATTTTCTCGCACATTCTTTCAGGCATTATTAATTATTTTAAGAATTTAAAATATTAAACTATGTGAAAACAATGTACATCTAGAAGAAAAGACATCATTGCTAAAGAGAAACATGTAGATGTAGATGCCCAAAATTCCTTCCATTGTCACCTTTTTAGAATAACTAAATTCATTTAACTAAACTACTTATGGTTTGCGTTTGTTTTCCAATCAGCGTATTGCTATGGAATTATCTTTTAGGGTAAGGAACTATTTTACTTAAGGGAGATGAGATCTGGGGCAATAATGGAAAAATTGTAATATAATTTCATTATTATTAATTATTAATTTCATGTAATAGTTTGACATTTTGTGTCCTTGCATTGATAAAAACAGATATACCAAAATGTTGCCAGGCTGTCCCACAGTTACACAATAAACAAAGGGCATACATACATATACACATACATACATATACATATGTATGTTATATATTATATATAATATATATATATATATATATATATATATATATATATATATATATATATATATATATAACGTCTGCCTGTTTAACACCATTGATATTGTAGAATAGTTAGAAAAATGCCTTGTGGACCTATTCAAGACATCTCTTCTGTCTATTCTTTTATGCTACAATTACCATAAGTGGGGACATTATGTTCTTAGAATGAATTTGACTGGAGATGTCCCAAGTTGTAAAATCCCCGAGCCGGGGATAGTTTGCTGCTGTAGGGACAGTCCTCCAGTCTAAAAATCAAGTATCCTGAATGCAAACTTTGCATTGGTCTCATGTATAGAAATGTGTCTTGTTGCCAAAGCACTGAGTCATCAAGTTGGCTCGGAGTTTTAGGAGATCTTAAAACCTAGCATGTCTCTTTTATTAATTAGAAGCTTTTGATGTGCAGCTCCTATGTCTGTGCTTAATGCTCTTCCTTCTAATGGTTCAATACATCAAAACAATTATCTTTTTATATGTTTGCCAGTGTAGGAAGATCTGTCCTAAAATCTCCCTCAGTGTCCAAATACTTTAAATTATATGATTTTTGAACATGGAAAAAAAATCTTTCCAGCAATATAGAGTTAATTAGTTTTATGAAAACACAATGATCTGGATGCATTCAGCTCTTAAGAGTAATGAAAAAGGTAATGAAAATTCTGGTTTCCTAAGATAATGGTAAGAAATCTTTCAAGGTGACTCTTCAGCCTTTACAAATATATGATCTGCGTTTGTGTAAAATCATATCAGTCTATTAACTAAACTTCTATCCTTAAAAAGGGTTATGAATACAAAGATCGGTTCACTTTACTTGCATGCCGTATTATTAATGGAAAAATAATCTTTTATGAAAGTTTCTCCTTCAACTATCTTTTCCTTTAACAGCAGCAGGAAATATAAGGGGACGGTGAAGTGGCCATGTTTTGTACGCCATCTTGCTTTTCCATTATTAAGCTAAGAAAGAAGGGTTTGATTTAAATACACTTAATCACATTTCTATTAACCCCTTAATGACAAAGCCCATACATGTACGGGCTCAAAATGCATTGTTTTCAATAGGTTTAGGGTCCGCCCATTTTCCTTAAGGGGTTAAAAGAATATATTATGACACAATGGAAGGCAGCATCTGCTTATTTCCTATGACCTCCTAAATAAACCTTGCAATGTGCATTAGCAAATATTTTCCAATACACACCTGGGTATCAGTTATGGACCAAATTCTAACTCTGGTGAGATACATTTGATTACAAAATGATATATGCTATTTTTTACTAAGCCAGTACTCTGTCTCGTTTCCCTATTGTTACATCTTGCAAATAAACCTATGTGTTCATAGACTTCAGTATTGAAATTAACAATGCACTTGGCTACATCTCATTTCCCATAATGTGAACCAAACATCCCCAAAACAATTACACTATTTGCCAAACGAATACCACATGCCATAAGTAGATTCAGTAACTGTATTTAGTTATGTCAAAAGCTGTAAAGGTGACAATTTACATTTAACTGGCCTATTTCGAAGTGTGGGGAATCTCAAGCTATACAGGTATAAAAGGACTTTTTCCATTGACAGAGGAAGGGTTAAATAGGAGAAAAGGAGAAATAATTCAACATGGGTGGTGTCATGATGAAGGGTGTTAATTTTGCTGCTATTGAAAGAGTTAACACAGAATAAAACATAGCATTAAAATATAGCCGTGTAAAAACAAACCCCACACCTCTTTTTAATTAAATAATGTTGTATTTCCTTGGTAATCCAGTTGTGTTTTTGTATTTTTATACAATAATGTAATTCCAACTTGATCATTGTCTAAAAAATTGATTTACTGCCAGATGTTGACCAGAAGTTGCGAGGAATACTTTCTTTCGCATCAGCGTTTTGGCAAATCTTGAAATGTTTAAAGGTTCTATTAACATATCGCATAAAACCACAATATCCTTCATGTTCACTTTTAACAAATATATTACCAACAGGGCCTCACGTGTATTTAAATAAATGTATTGCAGGCATCACAATTAGCTCAGATTTTGTACACAAACTGTCTTCTCCGATACAGTCACAACAGACACTGATTAAATCTAACGTTCATATAATGGAAACCTTTCAAAGATATATTATTGCAATTTTTCCCTATCATGCATGTTATTTTAGTGGATGTCGCCATTAAATACATATTGAAAGAGATCCTAGAAAATTTAGGATAAAAGCTACAATAGGACATTAATACCTAGCTGCACATTTTTGCAGATCTTTTTCTTGCTGAAACCACAAATGTATTTGTAGTAAAATAGATGGCTCACCAGGAGTTCTGAGCTTTAATTTCCCTCTTCGACATACCTTACATGACGCTGTTTTGTTTTTTTATTTTGTAGCCGCTATTGGCAGCCTTAGAAGCTTCATTGACAATGTCATGATTGTAATCCTAAATAAATGATTCCACAGTAAGATGTCGGATCTAGAGCTACAGATGAGCATAACCTTTTTTCTGTAGTTCATCTTGCTTAAACTATATTGCATAAACAGGAAGGCTTGCTGGGAAGGGATATGATTATTTATTTATGTTCATAGCACCATCATATTCTGTATCACTTAGCAACATGCCATATATCCACATGGTGGCCATCAGTACCTCTAGAATAATATGTAAGCATGTCTGTAGGTTTTACATTGTGACTAGTGCTGAGGTTACACTACACAATAACTTTTATATGATTTATGACTGTTACCCTGCTTAAATTTAATCTTTTAATTTAACCCTTTTCTCCCTCCTTCATGTGCACAAGGCCAGGAAACAGATGCATTGGGCACCTCACAACAGCCATCCTTTTCCCTATTTTAAAGATGGCCGAGTACCCTATATCATTTTATCCAATTGCCTGTTCTGCTTTACTTCCCCCCCTAAACATTCAACTTGCCAATGACCCCCACAATAGTATGGCCCAGCACAGTGGCACAAAAAGATAATCCTAACAAAAGGCCAAAAGCAGAACAACAAATTGTAAACCTTAGTGGGATCTCCAAGTAGTCATTATTTATTTCACATAAACGCATGGTTGCATTGGCCAATCAGTGCCAGTAATGGTGTCTCATGCTGGGAATTTAGATAGAAAATCCGATGTTTATAAATAGATTCCTATTTAGTAGCCGGTAGTGATTTAGGTCATGGTTTACTGCCTTTCATTGACGCTTTATTAATAACCTCCTTCAGGCATTGGTTGCACATCGATATTTGCCAGATTAAGTTTGAGAGGTACAATGGGGGGGGCAGCATCGTCAACATCATTGTTAAACAATAAAAGCTTTTCTGCTGTCTGCTCCTTTCCTACCACAAACATTTGAGGTTTTGGGAAGGCTGCTTCTTAAACAATGATGGCTGGTAAGCATGATCATCCTCACCAAGAGCACGTAAAAATGATGAATTTGTAGAGAAAAACGTTCCCTTCCATGTTGATGGTTCCCATATGCTCTCCTATGTTATATAAATAATAAATATAATACACAATGGTTTCTTAACCTGTCAAGGCGGAGTTTATTAAGAAATTAAATAGTGCATTTTCTGGTGTGTTATATAATTTGCTTGGTGGTTGATCCAATAAATTCAAACAAACACTGTAGTGTTTGTGATAAGACAAACGTTATAAAAGAGAGCATAAGGGGGGAAAAAAGAGGGAGAGAATGATTAACCTTTGAATACGTAGCTTACTTTTATCATTGGAAGCAGAACAGGAATCTCAGAATTTTATTGATGCTTAGAAGAAGGGCAGGTGCAGTTTTTTTACCATTGTCATTAAATACCAAATTCACTCCTCATCTACTTTTCTTGCATTTAGTCACATCTCTCGATGTCAGCTTTATCTTGATCTCACTGTCTCTCTGCTTGTTCACATCTTGTGTAGAGGTTAAGCAACAACAACTGTGCTTAAATGTAATATCCAGATGTAAAAGGTGATCTGGCTCTGGAAAAGAATATTTCAACACAATCCCATTTGGATATAAATAAGCTAGGACAGCAATCTGGCTTTCACTGCATAGATAACTCTTGAATTCGATCTGTGGTTATTCTTGTTGGATACCAAGCCAGTCAGCTACATCTGCTCACTAACTCACACTGCATACATAATCCACCCTTCTTCACCATAAGACTGTTTCATACAAGATCCTGATGTATAAACCATTAGGGGAAATAGGCAGTGAATGCAGCCAGTGATGTCTTCAAGGGATCGGTATGTATAAACTTCAAACAGATTAACATTAGTTTGTGGTTAGAAATAATTCTTCCTGTGGCCAAACCCTCATTTCTGAGTGGAACATTCTTGGACAGATGAAAACAATAAATAATGGCAAATGGGCCCCAAGGGAGCGATGGAAACAAAAAGAAACATACACTATTCTATAGGTAAAATCTAAACACATGCTTGTGTGCAGAATGAAAAGTGAGACAATACCAAATTTAAGTAATGACTCAAAATTACATAGTTGCATAGAGAACTGATACAGCTTAAGGAAACCTCAACTTTTCCCAGAATCCTACAAGGCTGTTCAGAAGAAGCTAATAACTTTTGTTCACAAAAAGAAATTTGTGTGTGTCTGTATGAATGTGTGTATATATATTTGTGTGTGCATGTACACACACATATATATACATACATACATATATGTAAGCAAGCACCTTTTTTCTCATATAACATGATTTAAGGTGTCTACAATAATGCTCCCATACACATACAACTCCTTACCCTAACTGCAGCAACTCAATACATTTTCATTTCCTTGGCTTTAATTGCCTTTACTTTAATAGCCTTTGGGGCGTTGCCTGCTTGCTAAAGTGATCATGATTGGGACCTCACTGTATTGCATTGTGATTTGCCTCTACTGTGTTTCTACTACCACTTTTTTGGAACAGTTAATATAATCCATTGGTATGGGGAGCCTACTGCCTTTTTGGGAATTTCTGAAAGCCAATATAAACAATATCCCATAACAGTCTATATTAACTTTTAAATGAAGGTCTTTAATATAGAATAGGAGAATGTAAACAAGAAACTCAAGGATATCGTGGTCCTTTTTTAGGATTCTGTGTTTTCTGAGAAGTTTTCATATGTTGGTACTCCTTTACGATTATCATACATCTTTAAGCAACTTTAATAGATCTTCTTTTCTTTTTATGATCGTTTGTCAGAATCAGATCTGATGAAACTGATTCATGTGTTTTTTTTCAGTATGAGGTAACAGGTGTTAAAATAACCTTTAATTTAAACACCATAAGTGTGAAGGAAAAACACCTGTTTTAATGTTACACTATCCTGGGACCATGGGATTTTGGGTAGAGAGTCACTTTAACGTCAGGTTTTTCACAAGACTGTCATCTCAATCAGTTACATTTTAAAATACTTCCCACAGTCACTTTTTAATTGACTTGTGGCTCATTCGGAACAGTAACTTTTTTTTTTTTTTTGTATGGGAGCAGTAGAGATTAATGAAGTTGCAAGTTGGATTGTCTTGCCCTAAAAACTGCCAACTCACTAAGTGAATAAGTAGTGCAGTGTAATTAAATACATGAATAATAACAACATAATAGTTATTTTTATTATTTGTCTTATATAGCACCATCATATTCTATAGCGCTACACAACGGGTACACAGGACATTACAGGTTTATATAACATAACAATTCGACTTACAGAAATAACAGGTAAAAAAAGGACCAAGCTCACAATCCAGTAATAATAATAATAATAAGAAGAAACATAAATCAAATATAAATAAAATATACATAAAAAATAAAATAATTCAAGAGGATTTGTTTGGCAAATGTCTCCCAATGTAGAAGTGCATGTGTGCATACATATGTATATATATGTGTGAGACTTAGAATAGAAAATCTGCTTCATTTCTTGCAGAGCCTTCTCTGTGTTTCATCCAACACTTCTGTGGAATGAGTAAGTGAAGAAAAGTGTCCAGCTGCCATTTTATTGTGTACATTAGGGAAAATGTTTAGCACCTGCTGAAAGGAGAGTGCTTTAAGATTTATGTCACTTTGTTGTCCTGTTGCAGAAACAGCGACAGGTAAGGTGTGCAATGTGGAACTCTAAACTATAGCATTCAGTGTTCAAGGCCTGTTACATATCGCTAAGCAGCCCAATCGCTCTCTGCGTTGAACCGTAAAACTATGCACAGCATCAGCTGAAAAAGGAAGCAAAGAGGATGTCCCAGTCCATCTGTAACCTGTAAATCTTTCTAGGTTCTGGGTTTCTCACAGAACACCTTCTTTATGCTGTGACACGGTTTCCTATGGGATATTTTGTTTCTTAAACGAGTGTAACCTGCCAATTACTCTTTTTTGACTCAAAAACACACAGAATTCTTTGTGAGGGCACATTTTTATTTATTCTATTCAAAGCAGCTGTTAAAGACATCAGAGCATTTTACCAGAATGTATTCAATATTCCCACATCTCGGTTTTGTTGGAGGTGGTCATGATTTCTAGCTCCATCAAACACAAAGCCTAACATCTAGATACTGGTATATATATATATTTGCCCCAATATAGGCCGCACTTTCTGGGTTTAGCACAGGGATGTGCAGTTCATATCGCCCGACGCCCGGGACTTGCGCCGGGCGGGTGTTTTTTTTTTTCTTTTTCATTTAGCTATGCTGCGGGTAAGCAGCAGGGTTAGGATCCAGATCCCCCGCAGTGCTGCAGGGTACCTGGATCCTCCTCTCTGGCAGCCGTGGACGTCTGCACGATGCGCGTAGAAAACCTCACCCAGACGTCCATCGTCTAGACACCAGGGAGGGACATATCTGTAAGTAAGGTGCATTATGAATTGAGGGGGGCTTAACATGGCTGTTTTCTATTTGTATAGAACATATGCTCACTAACTGCATAATAGATACGAAAAATGTTAAAATACATGTATTCCTGTTCATTAAATAACTTTAAGGGTGCTGCCTATAATCAGGTGTGGCCTATAATCGAGCCAATACAGTGTGTGTGTATATATATATATATATATATATATATATATATATATATATATATATATATATATATATATATATATATATATATATATATATTGCCACAGTTAACACAATGCTTCTTACAATATATATATGTTCAAGAAGTATGACAATTCTATGCTTGTAACCTTACAATCTAGAGAGAATGAGGTGAGGAAAACATAAGGTATGGAGGAAGGGGGGAGAAAGTGTGGGGGTGTATTAATGGGAGATATGTTCTATCTGCAAAGATTATACGCTTCTCTGAAGAAGTGGGTTTTAAGACTGTTCTTGAAAATTGAGAGGGTGAACAGCAAGGTATAGGACAGGTAAGAGTGAGGTCTTGTAAACAAGAAAAGGAAGAGAAGATAAGCAAAGATGACAGACTTATCTCATGGCCCTTACATAAAGCTTGAATAGGGGAGTATTTTGTAAATATATTTTATTATTTAGGTAATAGGCAACCAGTGGAAGGCTTCACAGTGTGGGGAAGCAGAAGAAGAAGAGTGTTGTGCAGCAACGGATAGATTGCAGATGAAAGTGCAGAGACAGAGGAATGCCAACTAGAAGAGTGTTACAATAGTCGAGGAGGGAGATGATAAGGGAATGTTTTTAGGTGCAAGCAGCAGGATCTGGCGAGGGATTGAATATGAGGGATTAGAGGGTTGAGATGACTCCAAGGCATTGGGCCTGGATAATAAGCGACATAGTTGCATTGCTAATGAAGATTGAGAATTCAGGTACTGGGGTGTAGATGGAAGGATGATACACCTGCCCTGAACACCTACCAAAGGGTAAGATAGGCTTACCTTGGGATACCAACAGTGAGGAGGCTCAGGTATGTTGCTAACAGCAGCCTGCCTGCCAGTGGCGGATCCCAGCAGCATGACAGACCGTCCCAAATAAAGTAGGCCACTTGGGACAATAGGGAGGCATTTAGTTAAAAACAGTTTAATGTGGTTACACTATAAAATCACTCAAGGTGATATTTGACATCTTACTATTGTTTCCCTCTCAACTTTCCTTGAAAAAGAGAAACAAATGTAATAAATATAATGTTGGATACATAAAGCGCTATCGTTTTTAGGAGAAAGTTGATGTCTGGTATGTATTTTGTATTCCACCAAACAAAGCTAGATATGCTTTATTACGCCATGAGAGCACCAGCAAAGAACAAAACACTATATATCTTTGATAATACGTTTGTCTTTTAAATATTTACCTAAACACAAGAGAAGGGATGTCAAGATTACCCCTGTAGTTTACTTACAGATCCAAAACACGTAGATACTTTTGTAACCCAATGACTCCATCAGACCAGTCTCAGATAGCAGTTGAAGGTTCCCTGGCTAAATGAATTTGCCAAAAATGTGTACATACCCTACCATGAAATGGCTACTCATCTAAATAACATCTGTTTTGTAACCATAACAAACTTAGGCTTGTAGTAAAAACATAATGTGAAAACAGGCAAAAACAGTGTCAGTTGAAGTCATTAGGTTTGTATAACATTACGTGATGTGAAAAAAATATATATTTTCACACCCTACAACAATGTAAAATCCAGGGGCCTCTATCACTATGTAAATTTTAATAATGTACAGCAATATATGATAAATATAAAGGGCTTGATTCAATTGTCTATCTTACACCTTACTCTAAATCTACTCTGTTGAATGTAGTTCTAAAATGAATGGACGCAAAATAAATTCTAAACATCATTCTTTGTACTGTTGCATACTTCCTTTACAGAAAAAATCTTTAACCATGTCAAATTTCATATTTTTGTCAGTAACATTTAATTGTAATGATTTCTTATACCATCATGTTTTACTTCTGTAACAGTATTTGATACAGAATTGTAAATATGTCAGTTAGAATTTAGCTGTAGTATTTTATGCGTAATATTAACTGCAAACCCCCTAATAACCAGTATTATTTTACAATGTATGGACAACTCAGTGTTTATGCTTCAACTCTAATTTCAGTTTTTTTTATCTAATGTACTCATGCACATTATATAGCTTTCTTTAGAAACCATATGTACCCTATGTAGCAGTTTCACAGCGGGGTCACGTGATGTAAAGTAACATGACCGTGTTGACAGGGACACGGGGAAGCCAGGAATGCCAGCAACCACGGAGCCTTCTGTGGCAAGACAGGGTAGGTGCATAGTCTGCCATGTGCAGTGTCCTGTGAAGAGGTGATCTGGGGCCACAACATGCATATAGTCCTGTGAACCACTAGCTTTTTGTCTAAATCAGGCTTCTGTGTCTTATATACTGCATGAAAATGTGGAAGGGATGCTGCGAGAGAGGAGTGTGCCTGCAGCAGGACAGGGTAGAGGTATTTCTTGGAATATTATGACTTCCTAGATGACAATTTTGTAGTAGTTAATGGCTAAACTCTTATATATGAGGGGCTAATACAACGAAAAGATGAATGCTCTAAAAATGCATTTGTCCAAAAGCAACAGACCGGCCATTGCATGCTGGAAACTTTTGCCTTAAAAGCACATTAAATACTTCGGCCGCTATGATAAACTTGAAGGCAGACTTCACATGCAAGATTGTATTTTTTTAACCCATAGGACATGATTTCCCTGATATTCTTTATTGCCACATCTAGATTTATCAGATTATATTATTCCGACCAAAAAAATGGGAATCGTGTGACAGAACAGATGTGCAGCTTGGGTAATCGAAAATGTTCCGTTTAGATGGCGTCTTTGATCGAAGGTAATACCTTTTATTGGGTCAACATAGAAAAAAATGTAGGATTTTGTGACCTCATGGGATCTTTTCTTATATTGTATTTATGCTATTAGATATATCAGATCACTATAAAAATATATACTACTTTTCTTTTTCCTGACCTCTAATGCTCAGTAAGGATTGATGCTTGTTGGAAAGAAATTTTCATCTGCAGCCAGGTTTCGAGAAAAAGCACAGACATCGTTCAGCTACAGCTCTTTCCTTTTTGTTCATCAAAGGAATTGGAATGTTACCATGACATGGACCTGCTAATGAAAACCGCTGTTCCTTTTGCATTTTCTCCAGTATTGGATATTACAAAATGTGCTTTAAAAAAGCAGATGTAATAAGCTACTTTTTTTTCCGGTGGATTTAACCAAAGCAAATCATGTCAACCCCTAATTTAGTTATTTAACATGAAATAATGAAAATAATTTTATAAGACTTTTTTTTATGCATAACCTCTAATAAACTGTCATATTTGGTAAACATTGTGGACTGAGGTTATTGACAAGCTTGCCTTCAGCTGTCAATGCATCAGCAGTCCACGCACAATAATTCTCCTCTTGTCATTTTTTTATCTCATTGCCACATGCATCTCAAGTCTTCAACAAGAGGGTGAGAAAGAAAGCCAAGGCTTTCAATCATGCAGTGACTAAGAAAGATGGATAGATGGGATGACAGCGTTAGCGCTAAACTTGGCAAATGAATATATTAAGTGTCAAGAATGTATATGAAAGATGAGCGTAAACGGCAAATCACAGCATTTTACGAATGTACAAATCCCTAAAACCAGAGGGGAACACCTGGCTTTAAAAAACATTTAAAAAAAAAATAAATATATATATATATATATATATAAAATTTGAACTTAAACCGAAAATGTCAACATTAATATAAAATTATGTAAACCGTTTTTGTGAGCAAAAATTTTGAGCACTAAAAAGTTTTTTCTGCTTGAATTTTTTTGGATATTAAAATATTTCTGTCTTCATCAAGGACCACATTTTTTAATTATTAAATCACTATATTAAAGGGAAATATGAGATTGTAAAGCAATAATAATGACATATATTATTAAAGCATTCATTTTATGAAGATGGGATTTTCTGTAGTTGGATAATTTGGAATAATACATACTGAATTTTGAAATGTTGTCTGTGTTCCCAGATAAAATAAGGTTATTGAACATGTTTTTTAAGGTGTATCGGAAGGACCCCATACCCATGTGCCCATTAATTGTATTTCAAATGTGGGGATCAGAAATCATTGTTATTTACTGACTCAGGAACATACATTGGGAAGATCTTAGGGTTTCTAGCCAGAGCTCCCAACTCTCCTGCTGCTTATAGGAGTGATGAAGGATAGGGCAATGTTAGCAGAATAGACAGAAAGTAGGTAGAAGTGGGCAAAACCTGGACAAGCTTTCACTAAAAAAAACTGCCACTATTACTTAATAGGTTGCAGCCTCTTAAGCATAGTGGGTATAACTAGACACCATTGTCCTACCTAGTGATTGATGACTTTGACCCAGATCTCCAGGGAATCAGAACCCTTGCAAGAATCCAGATATGCTTAAGAGGCTGCAACCTATTAAGTAATAATGGCAGAGTATTTTTAGTGAAAGCTTGTAGAAAGTCAGGGATTAGTAATATATACACGTTTTGCTGAAAAAAGAAAAAGCCAGCAGTGCCCTTTTAAAAGCTCATTTTAGTCTCAATGCCAAACTGCTTAATCCCAAATAACTGAAAAAGTATGAAGATACATACTGGAAATAAAGAAGAAAAGCATTGTAATTGGAAAAAACTTTATCTATAAATCAATCTATAAATCCTCTTATAGATTGACTCTTTTGGAGATCACAAACAGCCATTTTGGTGCAACTTGAATTATTGAGCCAATTCAGGTCACTTCCCATCAAATGAACCACATGAAGATTCCTTATCTGTGAAATAAACCTCACTGTTTTCTGATGAGTCTGTATATCAACATGTACACTAAAGAGGTTTCCCATCACCAAACTTAGTACATCTCCCAACTATTTCCGGATGACTAATATGACAGCCAATATCCATATTTTATGCAGGACAATGCATATTTTCTTAGGCAGACAAGTACATCATTTTGACATTTCATAAAAAAATATTCAACAATTCAAAATATATTTGTTTTGGCATTTGACTAAACTTGCCTGGAACTTGGTTGTATGGATTGGATTATAGCTTGCTTTAAGTATTAGATCTAAATCCAGTGCCAGTTCTTTTTAAACAGAACCATCTCTTCCAATTGAAAAAGATAAAAAGGCGAATAAATGTGCTCCTGGCAGTTTTCTACAGAAGATGAATTAAATTATTAGGTTCCCTTGAGCCATAAAGCAAAAAAAAAAGAAATAAAAGTCTTTACTCTGAATTGTAGTCAGGTTGTGACACCTTGGGAAAGGTATGAAATTTCTATGTGATTTTATAATTAGTTTTTTTTTTTTCTTTGCTTTTTAATGAAATTAGTTATAGCTTTACTGTCTCAACCTTTAATGTGACAAAATGTAACATTGTTGAAATGATGCATGTCTTCCTTTGAGGATTGGCATCTTCATGTTCTCTAATTATTTTAACATTATAAGAATAATTAAGCCAAATGGCTATGTCTGGTGCAGAACAAAAGAATATATCTTTCTTTATGAACTCCCTAAAGTAACACTTCCTTTTAAAAATCGAGCAGTCGTGTAATAAAAATAATTGCTTGTTAATTTCTGGGAGGGGCACTGTCACAGAGACTCCATATCTTAACAACTGAAAAATGTGTCAACTTCCATACATTCGATTTATCTTCTATTAATTGGGGCAAACAGATGAATAATTCCAAGCTTTATGGCTTTTTGTGTGGTTGTTAAGGTTTATGCAGGGAGTTAAGGCAGACTTAAAGTTCTTATTTTATATTTTATATGGGAGAAGGGAATAAATTCTGAATTATAGCGGATGTTTTTCCCCATCTATCTTTATAGATAACAAGAATATCAGTTAACTAAGTTCCTGAACTTGTGGAGCATGTGACACTATATTGACAATTTTAGTATCTTTACAGGCATTGCCTGGTTTGATTGTACTCCTCGATATATGTGAGTTTTAATAATATTGGTAATCCAAAATATGGAAGTTACAGAGTATTTTCTTAAATTCTAGTTACAGCTAGTATTTAGTTTGTACAGTGCTATGCATACTAGCTTTGTGTGTTAAACTTTTATACTCTGGTATTTAGTGGTGAATGCTCCTTAGGTACTTGTACTTTTTTAATATGCAGATGTCCACAAATAGAAATTAATCAACCAAGCCGAACAAACTAGCTGTTTGTTGTGTTTACCATATTCTTTGTCAAAAAATGTTACCGTATTTTTGTCACACACTTTATGTTTAGGACATTTAGGCTTCAGCATATCAATTTTCCAAATCATAAGGGATTATTAGTTGAAGTGAGAGTTTCCTGGATATGGTTTCAATTCACTTACTTCACTATGCAATGTGAAAGTCCAACTCTTATGAGGGTCTCCTGCAAGAAGGGCTGAGCTGGTCCCACATAATGTATAGTTTTGATGGCGTGGTGACTACCAGAAAATCTCACCAATTTAATCATGCGTTATATATGGTCAGCCGAGTTCTTCCACTGTCCTTGAAAATATGGCTTTTGTCGACACTCTAGCCAACCCCCCCAAAAGAAAATAGGCTCTATAGACATAAATATATGTTTAAGTAATACAGCTGAACCGTGTGTCAAACAAAATCTTTCATTTGATTTGTTGCAAAAAATCATGTTTCACAGTAAGTATAAATTGTTAAATACCGAGTCACAATAACAACAATATACTTGAGCAGAAATATATGTTATGTTTGGGAAATATCCAGATTTGCTGGTTGTCATGGAGGGGATTAGGCAAACTCAGTTGAATTATCCATAACTTGTGTTCTAAACTGGAAAATGAAAAAAGCATAGCATGGTTATTACAAGAACATTATCATTGATTTATTGCACAAGCTATTAAAATGAATACAACGTATTTATTGTTTTACTTCCTGCTACAGGATTCCCATAAATTCAACTGACACAACTGGACAGAAAAACTATTTTATTTTCATAAAGCACCATTAATCTGTAATTTTGGAGGGATCGCTGCAAGTGATATTGAGATAAAACAAAAAAATATATGTGGTAGGAGACAATGTATATTACAAAATGTGGCGTATGTGGTATGCATGGAACATTTAAGACTTTTGGTAGGACAGGGAATATCCCATGTTACCTGCATAATATGTTTTGGGCCAAGGCTCTCATCTTTACGAAAATGAAGTGCTACTGGATTTGCATTTTCTTTTTTATGTGTCTGTTGCTGTAGTCTTAGTTTCTACAATTGATTCTTATTCTGTTTTGTGTAACCTCACTGAGAAGCACAGAGCTATCCTTAGGGGGTTTTGGGCCTAGTGCAAGATGGGTTTTCCCAGCCCCTTTGTCTTAGGAAGGAGCAAGCGGGGTCCCCTGATGCATGAACATTATGGGGTATACACACAAATCACATACTATTGATAGCTAGAACACATAATAGATGATAAAGAGTACTGTGGAGCAATTCCACATTCTACTCAAAGGCCTATTTGCTATTATATCTCTGTGGAAATCTCAAAGATGTTACTACCATCCACATCAGATGTTGTCTACTTATGGTTACTGCTGGGAAATACACAGCCACAAATAAATTGGCTTTATACATTTCAACACATCACGTTCACAATGATAATAGCTATATTAATATCCCTTTGATTTAAGCTAAAAAAATCAAAACATCATTTAGTTCCCTTTATACTTTTTCCTTGGCTTTCTTCCTCTGTTGGCCAAGACACGGCCTGTACCTAATTCTTTCCTACGGAATCAATAGCCAGTCTGTGAGACTGCCAGTCCATTCTCTCTTTGCACTGCTCATCTTCTCCACTTTCCCAGTCTTGTTAGGCTCCTTATTTCAAAACTTCCTTCAAATACCCTCATATTATTGCTGGCACTGGGCAAGCCAGTGAATGCTTGAGTCTTTCTGAAGCCTATTTCTAAATCATCTCAACTCACGTGAGCCACAGACAAACCATTCAAAGTATACGCCAACTGTATATCATAGAGCCTGCCTGTGTTAGCGGATGACAATAAACATAATATATGGCTAAGGGGGAAAGGGTAATATTTTTGACGCCATTCAATTCTCTGCTAGGAATCCTTATTTTTAACATGTGCCGTTGTTATTCATAAATTTATCTTATTCATCGCCCACTGCCATCATATTTTATAACTTGTTCCAGGCACTCGTGATGATCAGTGCTATTAGATGTACTTCCTCATTCCCCCCAACCATTCCCCTCTGTGTCATTGACAATTGCATTTACCTGTTTCATTGATCTTAACCTTGAAAATGTCACAGAAAGTTGCCCATGGCTAAATACGGTTTTTGGTATGTAAATTGTAGTTTTCTCAAACGTTTGCCCTTGAGATTAATTCATATTCTTTGCTAACATCAGTTAAACTTGAAACTTTTCTTTTAAAAAGAAAAATTTCATGTCCTTTAGCGCTGACAATTCATTGTTAATAATACAGAGGATACATTAAGGATGTATATTATGACTCTGTTGCTTTGCGCTTTCAAGCCTGTATTTTGGGTATTTAATTTAAGAAATACATTTTATTAAATTATTACGTTTAATTTATAGAGCACCAACAGCTTCTTTAGCACTATTAAAATGAGGGCAAATACAAAACTAACAATGTTGAACATTAGCGTAACACAAACTCGTGAGACATACTGGTACAGATGGAGAAGGAGGTCTTGTTCTTTTTTAGGAGGTCAAGGGGGAATCAGACAAATGCCTTGCGCAACAGTCCTTAGTATACTTTTTTTGTTAATATTTCAGGTCACATACCACACAGCTAGTTTGCAGCATTGTGTGTAATGTTATATGGATGTACATGCTTCCTGAACAATAGCAGCAGAGATGAATGGGGTAGGATAACCTAGCTGGTGCAGTTCTTCATAATTTAGATCCCAGCTGCACCAGATTCTTCTTAAATTGTATTTCACCAAGAACAAGAAGCTGGAGCTCCCAGCAGAAGCCAGTAAATGGAAATGCTGAATATGTGAAAATGGTTGGTTTATTTCAAAATTATAATCCACAGCATGGCATGTAATAGCAGTGGTACACCTCCCAAGAAGGAGACATGAGAATAAACGCCTAATGTTAGACATTTATTCTTATAACTCATTGGGAAGGGCCATTATATGCAGGTGCTGTTGATCAGGCTTAAATGAGAATTGGTCAAGTATGACTTAGCTTTCCAAAATGCTACTGCCACTGAAAAGATGTCATCTTAACACCATAGAAAGGTCTTGTATAATAAGTTATTAAGAAAACATCCCTTACACATATATAAGCATTGCAAATACCGTATTTGCCCGAATATAGGCCGCACTTCCACCCCCACTTTAAGTCTTTAAATCTTTAAAGTGGGGGTGCGGCCTATATTCGGGGTTTAGCGCAGGAATGCGCAATTCGTATCTCCCGACGCCCATTTCCTGCGCCGGGCAGGCAGCAGGGTTAGGATACAGATCCCCTGCAGCGCTGCAGGGGACCTGCATCCTACTCTCCGATACGCTGAGACAGCCTCCCCTGCCAGCACTTTCGATGGGGGCAGATTGTTAAAGCACATTGTACAGACGTGCTGGCAGCGGAGGTTGGTTACGCTCGCATCGCCGCAGCCGGTGAACGTCTGCACGATGCGCTTTAACAATCTCCCTTGCCGGCACTTCCAACAGCGGAAGTGCCAGCACCGGAAGTTGTATACGCATATTGCGTAGATGTCCCCCGCAGGACACCCGGGAGTCTGCATTGGTAAGTCTAGGGGGGGCACATCTTGGGGGCAGAGTGGCAGCATATCTCAGGGGGGGGACAGAGTGGCAGCATATCTCGGGGGGAGGGCAGAGTGGCAGCATATCTGGGGGAGCAGAGTGGCAGCATATCTATTACACTAAGAATCAAAATTTTTCTTTAAAAAAGTTTTAGGGTGCGGCCTATAATCGAACCAATACCGTACTGTCACTTTGAACACACACGTTATAATAAACACGTTTTTAAAGTATGATCTGCAGTTTAGTATACTTCAAAAGAAAAAACTCCATATCATCAATATACTCATCAAATAATATTTTTAGCAATCAAAATAAAAAATAAACCAAGCTGTAAAAATAGAATGCTTATGTAACACTATTGCCTTTGATATATTTACAACAGAAGAGATTGATGTTTCTTCCATATATTTGATCTAAAATGGTTTTTATTGTTGTTTTCATTTTTTTTTTCATTTTCCAGTGACAAAATTACGATATGTACCCTAACCATAGTAACAAAATTTTGTTGACTTCACACTCGGACATGTTTGAGGTCTTAATGCCAGAGCTGTAAAGCTGACAGTAAGCTGACATCCTTCTTCTGAAGCATAAAATCGCAATGTCCCAGCATTTACTTTTAAGACTTAAAAAGTCACAAAAAGGTTCTAATCACTGGGTCAAAAGAAGAAGAAAACTCATTGTTTCCCTAGGAATCCAGTTGACATTGCATAAAATAACATTATTAATTTTAAAAATTATTGCTCCTGTTTTGTTAGTCCTTTTGTAACCTATTGACAAGGAGTTTACCCTAAGGCAAACTTTTTAAACATGGGGCCAGTTCACGGTCCCTCAGACCGTTGGAGGGCCGGACTATAGGGGCTGGCAGTATGTTCCCCCACAGGCATACAGCCTCCAGCCATACAGTATGGCTGGAGGCTGTATGCCTGTGTACTGCCCCATTTCAGTGTTCCGACCACCACTCCGGCCATAGCAGGACCGGAGGATCGGTGGTCAGAACACCGAAGGGACGCGCCGCTGGTAAACACTTACCTCCAGCGCGCGTCCTTGCTTCTTTGCTTCTTCGCTTCTTCTCCGCTTCTCCGCTCCTCCACGATCGGTTGCCATGGGTGCACGCATGGGATGTCAGTGACGTCGCTGCGTGCGCCTGCTCCCGGCGGTCCCCGCGTTTTTAAAGTAAACGCGTGCCGCAGGGACTTCACAGAGGCATCCTTGTGTTCCAAAAGCATCTTTCGGAACACATGGATGTCCTGAGGCAAAAACACCTGGCGGGCCGTAGTTTGAGGACCCCAGCCCTAAGGCATTCAAAAGCCTAGATATTAATAATTCCCCACTTAACTCCTCGGTAATAAATAATAATCCATTGTAACATTTTCTCTTTTCGTATTGTTTTTTGGGGGGTTTTTAATAAAAATGATTACTATGCAGTTTCTATTATTTGTGATATATGAAACTAAGACATTTTAAGATACTCAGTTTGATTACTTGTCATGTTAAAATTGGTTTCTGAATCCAAGCTTTACATGACAATACTATACTGAGCCAAAAAGCTGTATGAGGTCACTGATCTACAAAAGGTGACTTCTGCTACAGTAAGCCATTCCAGAACTAAGCAAAATGATCAAAAAAAATATTATTATATTAAAGCTACCATCCTTAACCTCTTAATGTACTCATGTTAAATCATTTATATATAACAAATAACCTGTCATTGGGCACGTTGTGAGATCGCTTATTTCCATAAAACTCGTCAGTATGTAAAGGACCCAGATATGGTGTAAATGTTGTATAACATCTTGGTTAATCTAAACAGTGGCTCAAAATGAGAGCCGCCCATATATATCCTCTAGATTGTAAGATTGTGAGCAGGGCCCTCTTTACCTAATGTATTGGTTTGTCTTTGTTAATTCTAGTTTTGTCACACTCTTTGAAATCTGTATTGTAAGAAGTGTTTTGGAAATTGTTGGTGCTATATAAATAAAGGAATATATATATATGTATGTGTAATTCTAGATCTTCTCATGAATTCATATATAGTCAATATAATACAGCGTGTATGGTTTATGTACTTTTTATTTTCCTAGGGATGGCATTTTAAGCCCCTCTTTGATGTGCATCAAGGTATTTTAACAGAGAATGATATAAAATGCAGCATTCAATTAACTCCTATTTGATTTTGCTGATCACTGTATGCTAAAGGGATTGTTGGTTGTATTTTGTAGTGTGATGAGGTGAGTAGCTTTCCCGTTGGGGATGTGGAAAAATCAGAACCAGCCAGCTTTCTCTTGACCCACCGACCCTATAACTATTCAAAGCGTTGGCTCTTTTCCCAGGCTTTCGCAGATGGAGAGCAAAACCATGGAGCACTGTCCCTCTGTCATCCCTGGGGAGAATGTAATAAAATTATAAAAGGGGTTATGGAACAATAAGAAAACAAAAAAGATAGATTATCATAAACTGTGTACTCAGTTTGTAAACAATTCATGAAGCGTGGGAAATTTGCCAGTCACTCTGGATTGTTGAGATTGTGAAATGATTCTAGTTGGCTTGAAGAATACTTCCTATTTTCCATATCCATTTATATGTGATGCTAAATGTTTATTCCGCATGGGATACAAACAGCTGTCTTTTTTCAGCTATTGGCTTAAAGGAGTTTTATAGTATGTTATAATAAGAAAGGTTAAGTTAACATAGAGGAGCGTGAGCTTTTTGACCCTCAGTGATGATACCTTTAATTTTAGACATGACATTAATAGTTCATTTGATGTTCATCAAGGGAGGACAGTCAAACTAAGGATTTAATTTGGGTTGAGGATTTGGGGTCACTAACTTTATAATCATTAATTGTAATTCCGATTTCCACAGACATAAATTCCCCAACTTTTTTCGAAATCTGGTAAATCTCTGCAAACCTCCAGAGACATTTTTATTCCGGGCATTGCCTTGTCCCTGGAATGTCATATCAGATGAGGATACCAGTGATCTCCCTTGTAACCGGCCCATTAATAAGTGGCACACTTAGAAACCTGGCTGCCCAATAAGATTATCTGCCCGGGTTTTGTGGCTTATAGGCTGCCAGAACACTGACATCTGGTATGCCAGCCTAGAATATGCTGCTGGAAACCTGTGATGCAGTATTCTCCCTGATGCCCCATTAGAGGAGTTAGTTTACTTCTTATCAATAATCCACATTTCTCAAAGTTTCTGTAGCTGCCCGCTGTGATGTCAGGGGCATAACCACAGACACCCCCCCCCTGCTCCTTCCAACATACACTCTGGCACACATATGTAAATACACATTACACACTCTTACTCATGCTCACTATAACACACATGTACACATTCATTCTAAACATACACACTTCATCTCACCCCACTTACACATACAGGCTCGCACACACACAATTACACATACATGCTTACATACTTAGATATATACAAACACATATACATACATCCATGCCCACCCCGCTTACCTCTCACCTCTCCTGCTGCTTTCTTTCCAGCTGCTCCCACACAGTTTCACCACGGTAATTGTTTACCTTCTGAGAATGCATGAAGCACAGACAATGTGAACCTTGTTTTTGCAAGAGATTACACTACATTAGATATCATCTGATATTAGGAGTGAGTGCTGTGATGAGAGGCAGGACATAGGGCTTTAGTTCTCACTGTTCTCACTCCAGTTTAATGCAAAATTTAGTGCATAATGGCATCCTCTCTTCTAATGTGGTAAATGTCTATACCATCAACTCCAATGTGCTCAGAAATGTTACATCTGTCTGGTGTTGGCTACTTCAACACTTCAGACGCACAGCTGGGAGCTTGGAAAGCAGATGTTAGGGCCAACAGCAAAGCCTTGACTTTTCTCTAATATCTATCAGTTACAGAGTTCCAGTTGTAACATAGTAACATAGTAACATAGTTCATAAGGTTGAAAAAAGACCAAAGTCCATCAAGTTCAACCTATATACATATTGTGTCCCTACTGTGTTGATCCAGAGGAAGGCAAAAAACCCTTATGAAGCAGATGCCAATTGCCCCATACCAGGGGGAAAATTCCTTCCCGACTCCAAATATGGCAATCAGAATAAATCCCTGGATCAACGTTCTGTCCCTATTAATCTAATATCCATAACTTGTAATATTATTGCTTTCAAGAAACACGTCCAGGCTCCTTTTGAACTCTTTTATTGAGTTTACCATCACCACTTCCTCTGGCAGAGAGTTCCATAATCTCACCGCTCTTACTGTAAAGAACCCCCGTCTGTGCTGGTGTAGAAACCTTCTTTCCTCCAGCCGTAGAGGATGTCCCCTTGTTATAGATACAGTCCTGGGTATAAATAGGTCCTGGGAGTGATCTCTGTACTGTCCCCTTATATATTTATACATAGCTATTAAGTCCCCCCTAAGCCGTCTTTTTTCCAAACTAAATAACCCCAATTCTGATAATCTTTCTGGGTACTGTAGTCCTCCCATTCCCCTTATTACTCTGGTTGCCCGTCTTTGAACCCTCTCCAGCTCCACTATATCTTTCTTGTACACTGGTGCCCAGTACTGTACACAGTATTCCATGTGTGGTCTGACTAGTGACTTGTACAGGGGTAGAATTATTTCCTTGTCGTGGGCATCTATGCCCCTTTTGATGCACCCCATGATTTTATTTGCCTTAGCAGCAGC
Source organism: Sceloporus occidentalis (assembly GCA_023333645.1). Lineage (NCBI taxonomy): Eukaryota > Metazoa > Chordata > Lepidosauria > Squamata > Phrynosomatidae > Sceloporus > Sceloporus occidentalis. The sequence goes on along the minus strand of JALMGF010000025.1, from coordinate 237,461 downwards.
TGCCTGACACTGGTCGCTACAGGTAAATTTACTGTTAACTAAAACTCCTAAGTCCTTTTCCATGTCAGTCGTCCCCAGTGTTTTCCCATTTAATACATATTCCCAGCCTGGATTTTTCTTCCCCATGTGCATAACCTTACATTTATCTGTGTTGAACCTCATCTGCCACATCCCAGCCCAAGCCTCCAACCTATGCAGATCCATTTGTAATCGTGCGCTGTCCTCTATTGTGTTAACCACGTTACAGAGCTTAGTATCGTCTGCAAAGATTGATACTTTACTATGCAATCCCTCTACAAGGTCATTAATAAATATATTAAAAAGAATAGGACCCAAAACTGACCCCTGTGGTACCCCACTAGCAACAGTCACCCACTCAGAGTATGTACCATTAATAACCACCCTCTGTTTCCTATCACTGAGCCAGTTACTTACCCACATACACACATTCTCCCCCAGCCCAAGCATTCTCATTTTATGTACCAGCCTTTTATGTGGCACCGTATCAAATGCTTTGGAAAAATCAAGATATACGACATCCAGCGATTCACCCCGATCCAGTCTTGAGCTCACCTCCTCATAAAAGCTGATCAGGTTAGTTTGACAGGACCGATCCCTTGTAAACCCATGCTGATATGGAGTCATACACTTATTTTCATTGAGATACTCCAAAATAGCATCTCTTAGGAACCCCTCAAACAGTTTACACACAACAGAAGTTAAACTAACAGGCCTATAATTCCCCGGGTCACTTTTTGTCCCCTTTTTGAATATTGGCACAACATTTGCTATGCGCCAGTCCTGGGGAACAGACCCTGTCACTATAGAGTCCTTGAATATTAGAAATAGGGGTCTGTCTATTACATTACTTAACTCCCTTAGAACGCGGGGGTGAATGCCATCTGGACCTGGTGATTTGTCTATTTTGATTTTTTTTAGGCGGCACTGCACTTCTTCCTGGGTTAGACAGGCGACATGTACTGGGGCATTTATCTCATCCTGCTGTATATTACCTGGCATTTCATTTTCCTCTGTGAATACAGCAGAGAAGAATATATTTAATAGATTAGCTTTTTCCTGATCCCCGTCTATAACTTCTCCCTCATTACTTTTTAAGGGGCCAACGCTTTCATTGTTAACCTTTTTACTATTTATATAGTTAAAGAACATTTTGGGGTTTGTTTTACTCTCTTTGGCAATGAGTCTTTCTGTCTCCAATTTTGCTGCTTTTATCTGATTTTTACATATTTTATTTTTTTCCCGATAGCTTTTTAGTGCTTCCTCACTGCCTTCCTGTTTTAGTAGCTTAAATGCCTTTTTTTTGCCATTTATTGCCCCCTTTACATTTTTATTTATCCACATTGGTTTTCTCTTGTTCCTGACTCTTTTATTCCCATACGGTATGTACCTTTCACAGTGAGAATTTAAGATATTCTTAAAAATCTCCCATTGAGCGTCTGTACTCTTGTTTTTGAGGACATTTTCCCAATTTACAGTGTTAAGGGCTTCTCTTAGTTGATCAAACTTTGCCCTCCTAAAGTGCATAGTTCTTGTGGCTCCTCTAAGAGTTCCCTTATTGAAGGACAAGTTATAATGCATCATATTGTGATCACTATTTCCTAGATGTCCCCTGACCTGCACATTAGTTACTCTGTCAGGTCTGTTGGTTAATATTAAGTCCAGTAGGGCGCCCCCTCTGGTCGGGTCCTGTACCATTTGGGACAGATAATTATCCTTACTTATAGTCAGAAACCGGTTTCCTTTATGAGATTCACAGGTCTCGGTTTCCCAGTTTATGTCGGGATAGTTAAAGTCCCCCATAATAACCACCTCATCGTGATTAGCTGCCTTGTTTATTTGCTTTAATAATTGATCTTCTGCTGCTTCCATTATATTTGGTGGCTTATAGCAAACCCCGATCAGTATTTTATTATTTTTCTTTCCATATATTTCTACCCATAATGACTCCACATTATCATTTCCCTCACATATATTCTCCCGCAGTGTGGCCTTTAGGCTGGACTTTACATAAAGGCAAACTCCTCCCCCTTTTCGTTTTTTCCGATCCTTCCTGAATAGACTATACCCCTGTATGTTAACCGCCCAGTCATAGCTATCATCCAACCATGTCTCTGTTATACCCACTATGTCATAATTTTCTTCAGACATTATTAACTCCAGTTCGTCAGTTTTATTGGTCAGACTTCTGGCATTAGTAAGCATACAATTTAGAGGTGTATGGTTTTTTTCCCTATGAAGCCTATCCCTATTAACTATTCTAACCCCTCCCTCTGCTCCACCCCCAGGTACATTTATAAGCCCCAGCTCTCTATCTACACTATCTTCCCCTTCTACATTGTAGTTTCCCTCCCCCCCTTTCCCTAGTTTAAACACTCCTCCACCCTTCTGACCATCTTCTCCCCAAGCACAGCTGCACCCTCCCCATTGAGGTGCAGCCCGTCCCTACCGTAGAGCCTGTATCCGACAGAGAAGTCGGCCCAGTTCTCCATGAACCCAAACCCCTCCTTCCTACACCAGCTTCTGAGCCACTTGTTTAGCTCCCTAATCTCCCGCTGCCTCTCTGGTGTGGCACGTGGTACAGGTAATATTTCAGAAAATACTACCTTGGAGGTCCTTGCCTTAAGCTTGCTACCTAAGTCCCTGAAATCATTTTTAAGGACACTCCGCCTCCCTCTCACTTTGTCATTGGTGCCAATGTGCACCATGACTGCTGGGTCTTCTCCAGCCCCTCCCAGTAATCTGTCAACCCGATCCGCGATGTGCCGAACTCGAGCGCCAGGCAGACAACACACTGTTCGGCGATCCCGGTCTTTGTGACAGATCGCCCTGTCTGTCCCCCTAATAATTGAGTCCCCCACTACCAGCACCTGTCTGGCCTGCCCTGCGCTCCTCCTTCCCTCCTTACTGGAGCAGACACCCCTCTGGTGGTCAGAGGCAGTGACTTGCTGCAGTACTGCTAACTCTGAACTAACATCCCCCTCATCTGCCAACCGTGTGGCTCTTTTTCTCCTATTGGGACTGTGATTGAAACATTGAACATTGCATGCTGGGTTTTCTTCTGGTTCATTGCAGTATTTCATTTATCACAAAGGTATGAAATGTAGGATATATTTTGGTTCTCATTTGGGGGTGGGTCTGGTCTGGCCTTGCTTGGATTCTAACGCTACATTTCTAACCCAGGTTATGCTTTTATGTCTTATGGATATTTTTACTAATACCAAGAATCCCCTTGTTGTGATCTTGAGTTATAGCAGATTTTTTCCATCAACGGAGATACATTTTGCCTTGTACTTTTCCTTTTGTTATTTAATTGTATTGATCATTAATAAAAGTTAAATTTTACGCGTGGGCCCCTGCTTTACTACTGTTTTGCAGGCAGGGGCAGATGGAGGTCAGGTGGGTCCCTAGGGTAATACATTTCTATTACATAATCTGTTTGGTAAAACACAAAATTTACAATATGGCACTTTTTTAACAAAAGAAACTGAGCCAAGGAGAACATTTGGGGCCACAGTGTTAAGTGTACTTATCCAAAAACATTTGTGATGAATTAGTATTCTTGAACAGTATCCTTCTCTAATCAGGGGTTGTGAACAGGTGACACAATACAAGTCTGGAAGGTTGCACCCTTTTTTGTAACAAACAAGTGAGGATTGTTGTAACATACAAGTGAGGATTGTTGGAAAATGGCTGGTAAAGACTTGCTGTTTCCGACAATGTTCCAATTGTTCTTAACCCCTTGATTTAATTGTACTGATGCTGTATTAAATCTAGTAGTAAATATTAGCCTTTTCACTTTTTTTTGTTTATCAAAAGGTGCCTTTAGCTAAAGCTTCGAGTATCACCTGTCAATAAACTTCTGAGCCATTTCTGAAAGTTGGATTTCTACTGTTTCCATATCTGAGTTGTGTCTTATAGCTTGAAAAAAATTGAGTTAAAGGTAAGGACTTATTCATAGACTTTATTTCCAACTCGATATACTTCTATATCAAGTAATCTTACCTCTGGTGGTGAGAGGCTTTGTGTAGAAAGATTAAAAAGTGGTGTCTGTCTCCTAGAGACCATAGCAATCCTCTTGACAGGTTAACATTCTCCAAACCATCACATCCTCTCACAATGTCCTCTATTCTTGGTCAAATTAGACATATTATAACCTGGGGTTCCTTGAAACAGGCTCTACCAGCTTGGAAGGGTGACCTCCTGGATATAGAGCTAGATGAGCTTGTTGAAGCTACGGTGTTGTCACAGTCCACGTCACGGACCGCAACGTACCCGGGGCTAGCGGGTACTCGAAACTTACCTCTCCCGCAGTTCCGGGACCTTGCTTCGAGGTGCCAGCATCCAGCAGTCACCCGGGGCAGGTCCTTCTCAGTATGCCCGTCGCAAGTGATGGGCGGTACGCACAGGGGCGAACCACGCCCCCTCTCTTATAGTATGCCTCCCTGGAGGCAACGTAACTAGCGTTACGTCATCCGTTGGGGGCGGAGCTTGGGTGAAGCGGAAGATTCAAAAGCCGAGCACTGACTTCCATTCAGTGCTCGGTTATTGTTCTGGCTGAGCAGTTCCTATTACAGTATCTGTTACTATCACATTTTGTTTAACAGTAGAATGGGCCCTTTTTGGGATTGTACCGGCACTAACCGCGAGAGACTACACAGCTAAAGAAAAAACGCTCTTATTTTTCATATGGACTGGCTTGCAGCAGCCTTACATAGAGAAGTAAAAGCTAAAACCTTTTTTCCATGAATGGTCTACATTCATAGCAACAATGCATGATTTCACTAAACTATATCTTTATAATACCTTTCGTTCCACCAGATGGGTTGGCTCTCAAGTGCTCAAAGGCTCGTTTCCCATGAAAAAAAAATGTGACTCCTCGGAGGTAAAGTCAAGGATGTGTATGTGAGACAGGGTAAAGCAGGGGGTCCAGCGGGCTCATCCACTCATCTTTACTGGAAATGCATTGTTACTGTTGTTTAACAATGTGACTGTTTATGTTGTAATACTTAAATTATGTCCAATGTGTACCTACAGGGCATCTTTTTCTTTCTATGTTTTTTTTTCTTTTGATCCACCAATACTGTGGTCATTACATATATTGTTTTCTCTTGCAATATAAGTTTAAAAAAATAATAATCAATTGGTGTCTCATTCTCCAAATCGGTGGCTTGTTTCCCGGAGTGTTTCTTTCAACCTCTTTGTTCCTTCCGAGAATGTGACCTTCTTTTTGACCGTGCCGACTGCAGATTTGTACACCTAGCGTGTGCTTTGAGATTGGCCTAAAAAAGCCTGATTACATGTAATGTTATGGGTTGTATATGGATAGCATACAATTATGTGAGCTGATCAGGAGCTACCTGAAAGCAGTCATGTTAACGGCCTGCCTCCCTGGAAGTGTTTCGAGCTTTATCCACACTAGCTTTCAACATGCGTTAACCTTTTTAAAATGTTACACGTTAACTCCCCAGCCACCCAGACACACCAGCATGAGACTAAGTATAGAAGTAATTGGCATTTCATTAATGTTTTAGCATATATATATATATATATATATATATATATATATATATATATATATATATATATATAAAATAAGGTTTATCTTGACAAATGACCAGGTTGTGGTTCTTTGTACCCATAATAAATGTGATTTATTTGTTTTCTAAAGACCTGTGAGTGCACAATGGAATCTACAAGCTGAGTGCACGACTTGTGGCGACATACATATACATACACACACAGTGCAAGCAATTGACTGTTCAATAAGATTACTACTTTCCCCCTCTACAAACGTGATATTTTTGTATTAACCATACACAGAGCACAATTCACCCAGCGATTAGACTGTTCCAGACAGCATCATGCACAGGACAGAGAATAAAGCCATAGACAGCATCATGTAGAATAACTGTCTGTTCCCTCAAAACTGCATACAAGTTGCTCTGATGGTCCACAAATAACCAATCACTTGTCAGATAAAGCAATATAAACATAAATCTTTACATTTCTCATGGAAGCTGCTTCTGTCCTTATGCTGATAGACGGACCTACATGGACACCCAAAGGCAGAGATATCCCTATATATATATATTTATTTATTTTTTTCTTCTTTTTTGTGCTCACTTTTTATATTATACATACAAACTGACTGCCATAAACACGCATCCCAGCTTCTGCCTGCAGAGTATCTTCCTCTAGCTACAAGTTGATAGCTGTGGGATCCTGACACAATAACTCTGTCTATTGCCTGTTTCCTTAGAAGCCATGACTACCACATGTGACTGAAAGGACTTCTTACGGGCAGATCCTTTAACATGAGAGAAGTAGGAAGCTATGTCTGCCATCACCGATGCCTATCATGGAGTCTGTTTGTCTCTGCCAATATTCCTGCTGCAGGAGAGTGGCATCAAGTTGCCCCATTTTCCCCATACTGAGATTGTCTTTCACAAGGCTTCTTTGCAACGTATTGAAGAGTGCTGCTGTGTATATGTTATACCTCAATAAAGAGCAAGGAGACTGAACTGGTAATGTAGGGGAATGGTCCTGTCCCAGGTTCTGTCTCTAGCAACCCTCCACACCTAAGGTATATACATGAAATGCAAAATACAGATTTCTGATCTAAAACCGGGTACTGGTGATGAACTGGTTACTAGAGTTCACAGCATCATTTTCATACATACATACAACACTAATATTTGTTTATTCCTTAAAATGATGTGCGTTACACAGCACTGATTCAACAAGATGACAGTACATAGAGTATGCCAAGATCAGAGCTTGGCTGGTGAGCGTTTAACTAGCGATGCCAGCTATCTAGCCATCCATATATGGATTACGCAATTACTTAAATGCCACGTGTAAAATGAAATTTCTCTTTTTTTCAATTTCTTTCTTTTTTGTATGAAAATGTCCAGATGCAAAAGGATATTTAGTAATAACCAAATAATACACTAAAATAACAGTACTGATGTCATGGCTTAAACATACTAAAGCAATCTCAAATTTTTAAGAGCTACATGATCTTTTCAGACAAAAAGATGGCATCTATTTACAGATTATAGGTGGAATTAAGGAGGGTGTATTTGTATAAATTATTGCCAGATTTCCATCCACTCATGTCTATTATTGCATACGTCCTAAGTGTGCCTTTTTGTGCGACAGTGTCAATTTTCAGGCACTGTCCCATTGTGACAAATACTTGCCATACTGCCCTGCTTTTACATGCAGTGGTGATTATGGACCAGTTGGGAGATAATCTTGCCTGGCCAGCCCAGAGAGGTGAAACATCAATGGTGGCATCTGCAGCTTCCATATTTAGGGGGGCACATGGGGGGACAGGGACCACAGTAGAGGGGGCAATTATACTGGACCCCAGGAAAGCATTTTCGTGAGCTCCGCTCCAAGCCCCCTAGCATGCAATCACTCCCTCCACTACCACACACACAAAAAAATTGCCACACTGACTGTAGATTAGGGAAAGACTGTGAGAGTCAGTGTAGTCTTCCCTCGTTCTGACCCTACTGTGACTTTGAGAGGTCCTCTCCCTGTAATCATCCCCAGAGTCCCTTCATTCACTAAGCCACAGCTCTCTTTTACTTACTCCCTGTAGTTCAGGTATAGATCAAATAAACAACACATGTAAACAGCACTGCAGGTATTGATCAACAGAATAACACAAAAACACAGCTTTGCAGGTATAGGTTAACTGGAATTCACATAAAAACTCAGCATTAAAGGTATAGATAAAACCCACTAAATTACAGGCATAGATCACAGGTTGCACACCCCAAGGCCAGCCCTGGCATTCACACTGCCCACATATAACCTGACCAGCACCCAAATTACACACATAGGATGTGCCATCTTTGTCCCCAAACAGCCCAGCATATTGACATGACCTCCATGACCCTCCTTCATTCACCCACCTGATCTGGACACCTGAAATGTTGGGGGTATGATTATTGTGTTCTCTTGTTATATTTCATAGTTCTTTAAAAAGCTAATGCATATATAAACAGACAATTTCAGTACTATGGTGGCTTAACAGGTGCAATGTAAGTTCATCTGGGCTGTCTCAAGTGTATTTCTAATGCAGAATGTCAAAGGGCAAATGTTCCTTTTCGGGGTTTACATCTTTCAGTTTGTTTGAACAGCCCAAAGCTTTACCCTCTGGGTCTGGTGCTAACAGACCAGGGCTTGGAAGGGTGGAAAAGTTACTTGAATGCTATTCCCTGCATTAGGTGTTTATAACTAAAAGTAATTTTTATTGATCTTTTTATGAGGTTTTAATGCATACCTATAATTTTGTTTTAGATATTGTCACACAGTTTTTGGCCTTAAAGATATTGGACAGCGGAAACACAAATTAAGTTGTAAAGGTCAAGAGGTTTCTCTCTTGGGTTTTCACCAGTAAATCTGTCTGAGAATATCTGTTAAATGAATGCGCCATCCGACTGTATTCTACTGTCTACATCATACTTATAACTTATGATTATATGTTTATACTTTATAATGTGTTATTTTATATATATCATTGTTAATATTTTTATTTTTTTTATTTTTTATTAACCACATATAAAATATACAATTTGTTATTGTATATTGTTATTAAATTCTATTGTACTATACAAAGATCAATATATGTTTATCAAAAGTTTTGTGCTTTTTAATTCGCAGATGAACTTACAGGCTATGTGAAGATCAAGTTTTCCACTGACAGAAAGCCCATTGCTATAGTTTCTTAAACTATTACCATATTTTGCTGATTTTTGTTCCCTTTAAAATAATTGTTTTCTTTAAACATATTAAAGTTACTCACTTAAAAAATATTTTAGCAAAATGATTCCATGGTCTATATTAAGGTAATAGTACAAGGGATAATACAGTATATGTTTATTGCAAAGGAGAAAAAAAAACTTGAAGAACCTGAAGATCAGGATTCACAAATGAAGTAATAAGTATTAAAAATCCCTCCTTGTTCTAGGCACGTATTTCCAATGTGTGAGAATTGCTACACTGGAGTCTAATGAGGTCATTAATTTAACAACCCAAAGCTAAATAATTACACTTAGCCGTAGTAGGCAAGAATCCTCAGAAACTGCAATGGAAGTGAAAACCTTCCCTAATTATTTTTAGAGGCAAAATAAACATCAGGTTTAAGAATGACATGAGTTTATTAGATGTAGCCTAATTACTATATCTCTCTTACTCCATATGTGTTGCTTTTTAAACATTTGCATAAATTACTGATATTGTTAGTGGTCACAGTAATTTGATTTTTTCTTGTGTAAACAAAGACTTAACTGGATTGTGTCTTTTCCAGACAGAACTATAAAGGCCATTAATTGGGTCATGGATTGTCCTTCTGACCATTCATGTCTAAGAGCCACTTCCACCCAGGGAACAGAGAAATGAGCCAGGATTGGAAAAAACATTGCCTGTGAGTCTAGTCTGTCTCCTATATATATATATATATATATATATATATATATATATATATATATATATATATATATATATATATATATATAATAACAAAAAAATCTACTTTGAAGGGATAGTACAGCACACAAGTGACCATTATCCCTTATTCAACAAATTTTACAGTTGGCACTATATATTTCGGTAGATAGAATTCCAGATAGTGAGTCATGATTCATCATTCGAGAGAACGCATTTCTACTGCTCCGGAGTCCAGTGGCGGTGGCTTTACATTACTCCAGCTGATACTTGGCATTACACATAGTGATCATCGACTTGTGTGCAGCTGCTTGGCCATGAAAGCCTACTACATGAAGCTCCTGACACACAATGCTCGTGCCGATGTTGCTTCCAGAGGCAGTTTGGAACTGTGAGGTGAGAAGAAGAGATTTTTACATTCTACACACTTCAGCACTCAAGAGCTTCACTTTGTGAGTGTGCGAGGTCTATTGCTTTGTGGCTAAGCTGTTGTTACTCCTAGATGCTCCTATTTTACAATAATAATAATAATAATAATACAGTGGGCCATGGCAAGTCTTGCAGGGCAGTGATTTCACATGTGGCAAAGGTGGACTCCTATGACATTGCCATCTTTAAAGTCACTGAACTTTTCTGTATGACCCATTCTAGTGTTTGTCTATGGAAATGGCTGCCTATGTGCTTGAATTTATCCACCTATAAGCAGCATTACCAGCCAGCAGCTCTCTTAATATGTTGTATGCTTTACATGTATGAGTATGTTATATTTTGGAACACTTTTCCAATTTTTGTAATAAAATGTTTATTAACTTGGAGTATGAATGTTTGGTATTGTGTCATCACGTTTTGCTTCAATCCAGTCTTGCCTTTTGTAAGCACCAGTGACATTGAGAATCTAGACACTTCCCCTGGATATCCGTTGTAGGTTTTTCCAGTAGCCTTATTGGTCCTGGACAAAAATACAGTGCGGTTGTACTGGTTTTTATTGGATAACTTTATTGGACCAGTGGTTTCCACTGAGTTTGTTTGCCTTGGTAGCTAGAAGCATTAAGTATCTGATTTCATGCCTACATCAACTAACCAAATTAGAGTGGTGCTTTTTAAAATTTTACTACTCTTTTCTGACAATTTGTGTTGGATTTTTTCCCAGTCCGTTCACTAGAAAACCCTTTAGCAGAAAATTGACCTTTGACCTCTAACGTTGCTCACATTAAAGTGTTTTTGACCTCATGTTACTATGTTAAGTCACCACAGATATTCAATTAGTTTTCGCTTTGGAGATTAGTCCTTTTTTAATATTCCCCAGTGTGTTTGGCGTTAACATCTACATTTTGGCATCAATCAAAGGTTTTACCTTATACCAGATTGACAGCCTGGCCTCTTACCATATACAGATTGCTAGTTTTAAATTTATACCTATATATTTTATAACATCTTGCAATGCTTGGATGATTCAGGATGTTTGTTATAATAATTTAGTATGTAGCTAAAGTATTTTTTTCAGCAGCCATAGCTATAAAGGAAGCATTTCCCTTCTTCAGTGCTGCAGGGGACCAGGATCCTACTCTCCGGCAGCTGGTGGACGTCTGCACCTCCACTGACAACCTCTGCTGCCGGCACATCCACGGGGGCTTCTATGGTGGAGCACCGACGTGACTGTTTTACCATACCACTAATGTGTATTTTGTCTTTAAAAATATTTTTTTCTTTAGAATAGTACCAAACTTTTTGGGTGCGGCCTATATTTGAGCCAATACGGTATGTATACATACTGTATATATTTGTTATTCTGATACAACATTGGAAAAATTGTGTTATCTCTATAACATACCCCCCAACATTTCAAATGGCCAAAGAAGAACACCTTTGATTTGAGGGGTGTGGTTAGGGGGTGTGGTCAGGGGTGGGGCTTTAGTTAGTTACTAAAGAAGAAAGGAATTTAGTAGGAGAATAATGCATGTTATTTATTTATGTTCTGCTGTTTCCACACACATTATTGTATTCTGTAGAATACTGAGAAACACTCATATCCATGAAATCTTTTGAGATAATAGGACAGGGTATGCTATAGTAGCCATGGAGTGGTTCAGTCAGCAGGAATACACCATCAGTGTTACAGCGTCAGGACCCGTTGCCAGCAAACACCCAGCTGTCTGCCGCTGTGGAGGTCCTGAGCAGCGTAGACTCCCCCGGATCTGGAGGGTCAGTGACGTGCAGCTGGAGGCGAGGCTTCACGGGATTTAAAACTCCGGAACTGCTCAGGACAGGTACCCCGTTGTGGTCCAGCCATTCTGCATATTAGAGTTTGATTTCATGTTTGACCTTTGGCTTGCCTGCCTACTGTTCTGCCTCATGATTCTGTTCCTGCATTGCTACCTGGTACCATACCTGGCTTCTCTGACTACCTGCCCTGTCTACCGACATTTGGCTTGTATGACTACCTGTTTAGTGTACCGAACTTGGCTGTGTCTGACCATCCATTCCGCATTAACCCTAGGTATCTGTGATAAAAGCCTACAGGTTACCTAATCAAGTTTCTGGATATTTGTGTGTATTGCCTATTACACCCAGTACCGGATCATCTAAGTGCCTATCCACTTAGCTCGGGGTCCCCACTCCTTGCTAGTCGACTTACGGCTTAAGAACTTCTGCGGTGAGTGCTCATTCGGCGACGGTGGAACGTGACAATCAGTTTCTTATATTGATATTACCACTTTCAAACTTTGCACCAGACGTTAACCCATACATTGAACCTGTAATTTAATTGATGAATTTGTTTTATTGTTGACTTGCATTACCAGAAATATATATTTCGTCATCACTGCGGTAGACCTATTTAGGTTTATTTGGGCCCTCTCCTCCTTCCATACCTGTATATTAGTGTGAGCTAATCTTAATATCAAGTTGTATATTGTTGGCTTGAATATTATAATTAATTTTTATTGTCCTCCTATTGCAACAGAGCTAAATTAATAAATGTACAATGTAAAGAGACACCCTCGTATTCATTGTTCCATCCCATGTTTGAGACCTTCATTCCTTCCTCTGACAAGTTCATTAATAATAATACTGGTAATACTGATTAGTTAATATTATGAATTATTTATAAAGGACCATCATATCTAGAAAAAAATTAAAATATACATTTGATATGTTCTTATTACCCAACACCTCAGATATTGGAATAGTTTTATAATGCCAATGTTAGGTATACAGACATGCCGAAATATACTTGATATGATTTTTTTTATTGCATTAAAGTCTTAACACTCAAAATACTTAATAGAAAAAAAAAAACCTTAAATAAGCAGGTACCACCATTTTATCCATAATAAATTTCTTTTTAATAACAAAAACTGGTGAGAAGAAAATTTTATTATTGCAATTATGCTAAATATGACACCATGTCTTTTAAAACAAAAATAGATAAATAAATGGTAATAATCAGTTGTTTTTTCAACCATAATAAGACGGCCATTTATCCAAAAATGTTATAGATTCACAGCTTTATCTGTCGTGTTTGCAGGAAATTGCATATTGGGAGTGATCAATGTACAGCTTTATATAACAGACTAGGCGTTTGCAGCTGAGTAAATAGAATAAGAGGTTCCGTGCCGGATTAATGAAGCCCGGTTTCCTGGGGATTTGCGTTATACTCTGGAATAAGGAGAGCAGTATCTACAAGAGCCCTCTGTGTCAGACCTGTGGGAATACTCAGGGTCTTCCACAGTCATCTACACGTATTCCTCAGCTAATTCACTCCTAAAATTGACAGGTTTCTCAAACTCATCACATGTCAGCCATAGGAAATCATTTATAATTTTCTATAAACTGTTTTTATATTCCCTGTCATGTCTCATAAAAGTGTTGATTTTCACCAGATCTGGTTTTTTTTCTTAATGTATTTTTAGTTATTGCAGCTCTCAGGCTAATTTTATTATTTTTTTGAAAAAAAATTGTTATCACAATGATTTGAGATTTAAGGCCCAGTTGCAACAACTGAAGGCGCTTGTGAGTAATCTATTTGGCTTACAAGAAAAGTGTTAGTAATGGTCCATTCCCTACAACAATAATCAAGCCAAATACTGATGACAATTGAATAACGCAGTAAAACTTCTTTTTATTTGGCACAGTCAATATATATATATATTTTATTCTTTTACGTTTTTTCTTGACCTGCTTTTATGGTTTTGCTTAATATCAAATAACATAATAGGGAGCAAATAAAAAGAAAAGGCCTTGATTTTGTTACTAAACCCAGGAATTTTTACATACAGTTTATGACTTACTTTTATCAAGGGGCATTATTGTTTTACCGGTATATTTCAAATTTGTGATATTCAGACCCTGTATTGTATGTGTTGTTTATACCATTAGTTAATAACTAAGTCATATCTAAAAGGAATATGAATGTTGCTGGTAAAAAGTGTTAAAAGTGGAGCAGTCACCATAGCAACAAAACTAATGTTCCTTCTCTTTGCTCTACATTTACCATTTTGACCATTATGTTCCTTTTTTAGCCAGTGTACTTGATTAATTACTGTTTATTAATCACTATCTACAAAACATAAACAGTGAATCAGTGGCGGTTCTACCGGGGTCGCGACTGCGACCGGGCCCCGGCGGCAGGGGGGCCCAAGCCAAGGGCCCGCCCGAAATCTTTTTTACGTTTTTTTTTTTTTAAATAAGGCAGGGGCGTCCAACATGCTGCCCGCGGGCCAAATGCGGCCCGCGAGACCTCGAGGTGCGGCCCGCGTAAGATCGGCAGCCAGGGCAACCGATCTTACACGAGCCGCACCTCAAGCCCTGCTACTTACTTGTGGGAGGGTCTTCTGGACAGCACAGAGGAAGCGGAGTTCACGTGACTTCCTACTTCCTCTGTGCTTTAGCAGAGGGAGGCCGCGCCCCCTGCTGAAGTTTGTGAGCGGCATCGAGGGAGCTGCAGTACAGGTAAGGGGGTGGGGAGGGTGTTTGAATGAGTGTGTGTGATTGAGGGAATGAATCTGTGAATTAATGATTATATGAATAAGTGTGTGTGTGTGTGTGTGTTAGCATGGATGTGTAAGTGCTGGAACCTAGGCATGATGGGACTGTGATTGCTGTTAGCAATCACACTCCTATCATGCCAAGTCAGCCAGTACATGCTGAAACCTGGCCAGCTGCCCCCCTTGTGTAGTGATAATGCCAGCAGTATGGGGTCTGCACTTACAGCCACCCTGTACCAGCATGTACTGGCTGACTTGGCATGATAGGAGTGTGATTGCTAACAGCAATCACAGTCCCATAATGCCTAGGTTCCAGCATTTACTGGATGGATGTGTAAGTGCTGGAACCTAGGCATGATGGGACTGTGATTGCTGTTAGCAATCACACTCCTATCATGCCAAGTCAGCCAGTACATGCTGAAGCCTGGCTAGCTGCCCCCTTGTGTATTGATGCTGCCAGCAGTATGGGGTCTGCACATCACTTACAGCCATCCTGTACCAGCGTGTATTGACTGACTTGGCATGATAGGAGTGTGATTGCTAACAGCAATCAGAGTCCCATCATGCCTAGGTTCCAGCATTTACTGGATGGATGTGTAAGTGCTGGAACCTAGGCATGATGGGACTGTGACTACTGTTAGCAATCACACTCCTATCATGCCAAGTCAGCCAGTACATGCTGAAACCTAGCTAGCTGCCCCCCTTGTGTAGTGATGCTGCCAGCAGTATGGGGTCTGCACATCACTTACAGCCACCCTGTACCAGCATGTACTGGCTGACTTGGCATGATAGGAGTGTGATTGCTAACAGCAATCACAGCGAGCACAGTCCCATCATGCCTAGGTACCAGCATTTACTGGTTGCCTAGGCTAACAGCAATCACACTCCTATCATGCCAAGTCATATTGCTAATTTTGTCCAATTGCGTGTTACCTACTTTTATTAAACATGTGAGTTTTTATTATTATTTTTAAAGGTGGGGGTCATTTTCGGTTTTGGTTAAGTGAACCCTGAATGTTTTGGTCCAGAATTTTCATTTTAGTTCATCCCTAGAATAAATCTAGGGAATCCTGAATTTGTAGTCGCAAAACTTTCAAGGCCCAGAAATCAGTGAGAGGAAGAGTAAAGGTTTTGTGTCATTTTACTTTATTTTAATCTGCATATTTTATTAAAGGCCATATTTTTTGTCACAGTGAAAAATGAGTGCGGCCCGCACACGTATACAATTCTGATGAAGTGGCCCACTGCAGAAAAAACTTGGAAACCCCTGGATTATGCCCTTTGTACATGCGCCCCTTTTTCTTTGATTTTTTTACAGATATGATTCAATATGTAAATTGAATTTGTTGAATTAGTTGAAAAAAAATTGTTGGGTAAAAATCATGTTTTTTTGGGGGGGGTGAGGGGGTGGGGGGGTGAGGGGGTGGGGGGGCCCTTAACTGATTCTCGCACCCGGGCCCTGAGGCATCTAGTTACGCCCCTGCAGTGAATAGCAGGACAGGAACTAGGTTTGAAAATAGCCTCTGGCTTTCATGAAATCATTAATATACTGCATTTTTATTGCCGCACACTTACTGTGTCCAAAAGCCAGTTTAGGTCTGATGAATATTCCATTTTGGTAATTTTGCTACCCGAAGTTATATGTCTTATCATCACCATATTCACCACCAAGCTTCCTTCTTCTAAATCATTACAATTTCTTCATTACTAATTTGTTAACACAACTAAATTACAAACTGCTGACAGATTTCTCTGAGGACAAGGGCATAACTAGAAACCACAGGGCTCTGGTGTGAAAATTGCCCCGGGGCCCCCCAACTTCAACAGCTGGTCTGTGCCATCATTGCCCCCAAACAACTTCTGTGTGCCTTCTTTGCCCCTTGCCCCCAAATTACACACATTACTCATACTCACACACACTCCATCTCACCCCAATTATACATACATGCTCACAAACACCTACACATCCATGCTCACACACACACAAGTACACATCCATGCTCACACACACACAAGTACACATCCATGCTCACACACACACAAGTACATATCAATGCTCACACACACACAAGTACACATCCATGCTCACACACACAAGTACACATCCATGCTCACACACACAAGTACATATCAATGCTCACACACACACACAAGTACACATCCATGCTCACACACACACAAGTACACATCCATGCTCACATCCATCTATACACACATATACATACCTCCCTCCCTGGCTTATCTCTCATAGCTCCTACAGCTTTCTTTCCGGCTGCTCGCAGCGAGTAGCCTCAGTTTCATTGTGGGGTTACGTGACGTAACGTGAACCAGATACGTTCCTGTCTTGCTGGTTCACAATAGTTTAGAAATTACCCTTCTGACCTGGACCGCACGGATCAAGGTCGGAAGGGCCCTTTCTAAACAATTTTGAACCGGTACGAGGAGACAGGAACAAGGGGTGTGACCGCTACAACCCCTGTAGTTATGCCATTGCCTTGGGGACACATTTTTTTATATATTAGAAGAATAATATTAATAGTATATTTAACTAATTTAATGATACCTAACAATTCCCTTTTGAAATAAAGACAGTTTCCGCTATTCATTATAAATAATATGGTCATTGCAGCCAAACAATATAAGTAAAACTGATAGCAATGACCATACAACAGTGGCATTGTCTAGAGGGTAGACAGTAATACAAATAAAGACATAGTAGCATTGGAGAGTGTTTGGAATATGTTTTGTTCTCTCTTTGTTACAAATGCAACAGAATCCGCGTCTACCAATTGGGAAGAACTCCAAGAATAGAAGTTCTAGAAGAAATTCTGCTTGGTTACTTCTCCAGTAACCAGTGTTTACTCCTAATGCATTTTACCTTGTAGCCATGTTCAGTATTATTATTGTCTGAATGCTGTAAAGTGACTTAAATTATATTGAAGATTCACCACTATACATAATTGTACAAGCAATTCTATTAAACTAACTGTACCTAAAGCTTTTTGCATGAAAAGTTATAAAATATAATTTCTTGTTAAATAACCTTTTCAGTGTCATCTGAAGTTTAGTGAAACATCACAGAAAAGTTGTGCTCTCAATAGGGACAATGCCATTCACACATACTTAGGGAACAGGCTGTATATTAGTGTTTGTCAAAATGCAATTTTTGAGCCCTAAACAGCTTTTTTGACCATAAATAATGTGTTGTATAACTCGAAGAAAAAAAAAAGTAAGTAATGATAAGATTCCTGCTGTTGAAAAGAAGTGACAAGTCATCTATGAAGTGTTACATTTTGTGACTTGAGGTGATGTTCACGCATGGCTTGAAAACAATAATGGACTTTTCAGAATCAGCGCTGCAGGACAGGTAGCACACGTTATAAGGAAATATGATCAGGTGGGGAGTTTTAAATGGGTGGTCATAGTAATAAACACTGGAATGGCTTATGGAAAAAACACTGTTTTGCCAATGTGTATTAAACATTAGTTTACTATTTACTAATCACATTTTAAACGGCAAGTCATTGGACAACTATGTGCATATGAATTACAGATCTACCCATGTTGCAGGCATTCTTTCACATTAATGACCCAAGTGCTACATAAGATAGGAGCAATGTCTGAGATGGGACACCACTGGCAGGGAGCTTAGTCACTAAAGAGAGAGTTGTGGCTCCCACAATTTGTTGCTCATTATGAAGGCTAACACTGGTAGTTTTCTCCAATAAGATAACAAGAGCTGAGCTGGCCCTGTATAATGTATAAGTAGACTTTGAAGAACTTGATCTGATGGTTTGGCAAAAAACGTTTAATCATATTTGATGTTGCATGGTGGTGGCACCCCCTACTAGCTTGACTAGGCTACTGCCAGAATGGCAGGGTGGGACTTGCATGGAGGAAAAAAACTATAAATAAAATCACCATAATTTCTATGGAAACAAGGGACCCGTGCCACGTGACACTTTGGTGGCTATATAAACAAAACAGTGGGACCAGGTGGATGAAATTCATCTTTGAAGGAAGCTATAGGCCTTACCACCTGCTGTGCTTCTTTATATATACCCAGCTGTACTACTTGCAGATAGTTGTTTGGTTGTTCCACTGGAACCATAAAAATCACCTGTTTAAGAGTTCCTGATGCCCTCACAATTACTTGCAGTGAGAACATACACCTGCTCACCACATATCCCACCACCTACTGCTGAGAAGCCGTTTACACATACTATCACGTAATAAATTTAATTTCTAAGTAGCCATCAATCAAGGTGGCATCTACACTTGTCACTTGGACACATGGTACAAGCTGGTTCCCGTTAAAAAGCTTGTGACTTTAACTAATGCATTCGGTTTTCTTCCCTAATACTCTATTACACCCTTAACCTTACAACATTGCCCTTATGGTACAAAATGCAACATATCTGACATAGACACAAAAGCTTAAAGTTGTGCTACGTAATGAAATAACCGTTCCATGGATATGGCAATTTTCTTTTAGCAGCAATGTGTAACAGTCAAGTATTTTTTCCTCTGACTGAAATAGGCATCGGCTGGCAGTTCATTAATTCTTTTGACAGATTCATTACTTTAAAAGTTATTAGTTTAAAGTGGGATTTGGTGACATAATTGGATTTTTATCATGATTTATTGTTTTATTTTTATGGTTCTCCAATGAATATTCAGACTAGTAATTTGACTTAAGAAATTTAACATATACATTCCTGAAATAATCTATGTTAAAATATAAAAGCTCATTGTTGAAAATATCTGCTTTTAGACAGTAAAACACTGGAGAATGTTAAGGGTCCCCCTGTCACTTTTGTCCTCTCCCTGCCACCTTGGTTTACATATTTATGCCATTACCCCCCTAATACATATCTAGAACTTCCATTCCTTCCCATGTGTCAGCTATTGGTATATCTTATGAAAACAGACATTGCAGCAATGAATAGGGTATGCCAATAAATAGCATGTAAATCATTGCTATGTGAATACATTTAATGACCTACAGAACTATGGTAACATTTCTTCACTAGAATCGTCCTCCTCCTCAAAAAATAAAATAAATATTTTTATATATATTTTTTTTTAATATATATTTTTTAAAATAAAACTGTTTTAATTGAGAAATATTGTGCCAAACAAAACCATGGTGTATGTTATTATTATTATTATTTATTGTTTTATATAGCGCCATCAAATTCCGTAGTGCTGTACAATGGGTAGACAGGACATAACAAGTAGCATGTAACATAACAAATTGACTAACAGAGACAACAGGTGAGGAGGGCCCTGCGCAAACGAGCTTACAGTAGGGTTTTTTCTTTTTTCTTTTTTTTTTAAGGAAATAATTCTACATTGAAAAAGGTTTATATATGACTGTATGACTGGACGTGCTGGTGCAAAATAGTCTCCAGATCACGGCAAGGCATGTTCTTCAAGCTTGGATTGCAGTCTGGCTGACACCTCAAACTGGAGATCAAATAATGCCCAATTCTCTGTGACCTGACTGCAATAATATACAGACATTGATAAGTTTGTCCCAAAGATTCTGAGAACATTTTTAGTTATCCAACGGCCGTGATGAAAGGCAGGTTGGTTATTGTATGTCGCCACGTCTTTATATGAATTGACTCTGCTATAGATGTCCAGGGCTCGTTAGATGCCAAAAGGAGGCATATCTCACATCTCAACAACACACTGATTGTTCAGGATACAGAACATCAGTAGCATTATTCTGGGCAATTATTATTATCGTGCTGACATCTTCAGCAAGTCTTATATTTGAAAACAATCACATTTCATAGGAACTGTGGAAATACTTAAGAAAGTACTGTCCTTGCTCTTTAGTGAACCTCTATAGTGCATGCCAATAAATTAAATAGTATAAAATGTAATGTAATATGAAGCTGCCGGGTTCCAACTGTATGCTTTTTTCCACCATTATAAGTCTTATGGTATTGAGAATAGAGTTTAACATTGAATGTCCTGACAAGCTGTAATAAGTCTAGGGCAGCAGACATAATAAATAAAACAATATTCAGCCATTTTTCTCAGCCTTTCAAACAAAAACCTCACTCAATTGCTATTATTTTTCTTAAAAGATAGAACTGTGAGAGATGGATTCTTTCTGCTTGTCGTAAATGGCTAAACAATGTTAAATCATCTCTAGTAACTTCCCCTTATAATGCAGTGGAATCTCATAATGACCGTGGCAAGATGATCAATCAGTATTTTGCCTGCCTGAGTCTGACTTAAAACAATATAAATAACCTATTTTTAATCAAGAAATAGTACTGACTGTGGAAAGTCTGTTGATTAATCAACAGAAAGGATCCCTGAACCTGCCAAGGTCATTAAAAATGACATTCAGACGGAGTGGGGAAAAGTCAAAGGAGAAGATGTATATGAGAGACATCGCAGGTTTTCAATGGGGAGCATTGGGGTTCCATATAAAAAAGCAAAGTGGTAAAAGTGGCACAATCAGCAAGAACATCTCACTGGCTACTGATGCCCCATATATACCACTTGGCACCAAAATTGCTCTAGCTATATAACCCCCATTGCATTCGTTCTGCAGACTCCTTGAGGCTAGGCTTTTATCAACGCGTTAATTCAGTGACCCCTGAAGGTGAAATAAGTGATTATTAAGGGTATAAAACAAAACAAGTATTTAGCGCATAACCGGCAAATACTATTAAAAAAAAAACATTGAACATTCAACATAAATATTGGGGATTCCGTCACATTATATAGCCATATATTGCTTAGACCGCCACTATGTCAATGTACCCCATGGTTATTAAGGGTTACCTGTAACACTATGAAATGCAGGCAGTCCGCTGTATAGTAAAGTTATTACATTTCATTCATGTTTCCCTATTTCTTTATACATAAAGAGACACCAGCCAGACTTTGCCCTTCAACTTGCTGATGCAGGACTGACGAAAACATATTGGTTTGATTTAGTGACCCATCAAAAACTAGACCTTTGCTTGTTTCCCGATACATCTTTGTGCCTTGTTTTTACTTTTTGAATGTAGAAATATACTTTTAAAAAAGCTCCTCGTGGAAATTACTGTAAATTACTGATAATAAATAAAGATCTTTATAATTCTTCATTCAGTGGTAAATCATTTAGCATAGCAGTAGCTTATTGGTCTATTTAGTTTCATGTTGACATAGAAGAGTTTAAATTGTCACAGGTATACTATGTGTGCTCAGGATGTTTCTACCGTGCCTTGGATTTCTGAAGACATATATTGGGGATACTATCACTTAGTACTGATCTTCTTTTAGTGGTTGCTGTCTAGATTGCACAGATCATTGAGTCAAGCCCACCGTGACTTTTCACAAGACGTAAGCAATATTCTCTGGATTAGATAATATGATTTTTCAAGAAAATATTAATATAAAAGCTATGCAGGTTTACATAAATATCAATATACATTTAAACCAAAGAAAAATCAAATAATTATTTTGTATTATGATTATATTATATTTTTCCTTATAAGGAATAAAATTATATGTTCAGCCAGCGTTTATTTTTGGGGGTTTTTTCGGGGGGGGGGAGTCTTTTTTGCCTTCTTTGGACCAAATGAAGCAACAATGATGGGTGATAGAGTCAATCCTGATTCATATGAAACGATGTCCCTAAGTAATTTGGAGCAACCTATTTAAGCCACGCATTTTCATTAAAGTTTGTTGTAACTTATATTTCAAGCTTATACAAATAGCGGGTCATTTTTCCTTGTAAACGTTTTCTCTTCCAACTCTAACTTAAGACTCTAAGTCTAAGACACATTTCCAAATGCTTCGGGAACAATCCGAGTAATATAGAGTTCTAATAATAAATACATGTTTTTTTTATTACATTGTCAGCTGGATTTAATAAACCATATAAAAAAGTTATCGCGTAGGAATTGTACAACTGAAAAAATATACACTGCTTTTAATAGAATTCAGCATAATATTATATATTTTGTTATGGCTTCTTGTCTATTATAACAACATTAATTATGCTGAATCTTATTTAAATAGCAGAAAAGATAGTGTTTCATTTATTTTCCTGGGATCTTTATTGGGACATTACCCCGCATGTCAGTACAATACAGATCTGTTAATATACTATATTTATTTTAATGTGTCACCCGATACCTGCTTATCTTTGGTAGTGAACGCTAGGAGTCTGATGTACGATATGAGCTCTTCATCGCTTAACTATCTGCTGCCATGTATCCTCATGCGGTGTTCTGCATTGCGTCTCTCGTTCTTGCCATACATTTCACTTCACTTCGGCCTTCTGTTTCTAGTCTCTTTCAAAGAGGTGTTGAGAAGTAAACAGAACAGAAGCATATTTTAGTGAAATATCTTAAATGCCCTGTTACTTCCCTGTTACTTCGCGCTGACAAGTTTCATTCTTAAATATCGGAATGTGTCATGTAGTCTTCGTATACGTGGGTTAAAAAAAGGAACTGTTGTATTTAATATTCTTCAAATCTTACATCTATATACAACATCTTTATGTTTTGTTTTTTTTACCTTTTCCCTTAAGTATAAAAAAAAAAATAACCTCTCTTGTGTTCTATTGTGCTTCATGCAAAAGCTGTCATCTTGCTGCCACATTATGCTTTAAAATTACTACTCCAGAAAAAGATTTATTTTAACAGATTTAATGTATGAGGTCCATAGAAACAGAATTGGACAAAAGATAAGAACATTTGGTCCCATCTAGTCTGTTTCCTGATATTATTATTATTATCTTTTATTTATATAGCGCCAACGATTTACATTATAACGACGTAAACCTTTAACTAGTCCTTGGTCTCGTCTTTGGTTCAGAATAACCAAATGCCTATCCCATGTATGTTTAAATTCCTTCACAGTATTACCATCTACCACTTCTGCTACGTGGCTATTCCACTTATCTACCACCATTTCAGTATACCAGAACTTCCTTAGATTACATTGATGCCTCTGACCCTCTGGTTTTAGATTATGGCATCATGTTCTAACCTTTCTCCTTCTTTGAAATAACCTTCCATCCTGTACTTTGTTAAATCCCTTTATGTATATAAATGTTTCACAAAGTGTGTTAGAACTTTCTACTTGTGTTGACAGTAGGATGGCAAAATGCCAGTTCTGCAGCTGACATAATTTTTAATTTGTTTTTAATTAAATAGGGGTGGCAGGGGTATTTGGGTATACATTTATACATATATATATATATATATATATATATATATATATTTCATATTAGGACAGACCTTTCTTAATCCACAAGAGATTTTATGGTCTTTTTTTAAATAATTACAATCAAAATAATTGTAATGCTTGCAGAAACTGATAGATTGTAAATGGCAAACGGTTCAAATAAAAAATATTTATCAAAAATAACCATTTGTTGCAGGATCTCTAATTGGTGCAGATCTAAAGAAATAGAATTGCTCTGCCTTTCTAGCATCCATCAATTTACCGATTTTGCGCCTTGCTGTTTGTTTTCCAGTTTTAGAAAAGGAATTACATACCAAACACGAGTGTCGAAGTCGACCACCTGATAGCAGCCCACTGCTGGGATGCTGGTCCATCTGGAGTGTACATTCTGATGTGGGGGATGGGGACTGATTTCATTAGCAGACTTCACTTATATTGTTTAAAGGGGTGATTTATAAGCTCCCAAGGGAAAGAGAACAGAAATATTCCCCGTTTTTTTTTCCGTTTTTTTAGAGAATGATATCATGAAAAGTAACTTAATACTTTTTGCTGGAAAAAAAAAACATTTGCTAAAATGGAAATAATTGTGACTCTTTTCTTACCTTATAGCAGGTCGACTGCCAAAGTGATCCATATCGGGACGAATCAGGTCTAAGTACAGCGACCATATGCCCTGTAGGCTCCTAAGCTACTTCGGAAGTATTCCGATCTGAGTGTAAACCCCTGTGTCTGTATTTAATTGAATAGCAGCCTCCATACCTATTGTTTGGCTACAACTCATATATCTCTCAGGTAGTCTCTGGCTAGTGAGAGAAGTGTTAGAAGTCTGTAGAAAAGAATAGGGAACAAGGTATCTTTTATCATATGGATATTATGGGCCATAGGCGTAGGTTGGTTCATGGGGTCTTTAAGTTAAAAACAAATTAAGGGTATTGCATCTATATTACATTTTTGGAGACTGTACCATGTAAAACCCTGTAAAAAAAAACCTCTATAGCTGGAGCCTCGTCGAATGCTTACCAAAACAATGTGGGTAGAAAACAACTTCTTTCTTTTTGGGTTGTCGGTAGACTTACAATGCAACATTAGTAGTGGGATCATATGTAAGTTTTCATGGATGATGAAAGTTGGAGGAAAAAATATATGAAAAAATACAACCTTTAAACAGTTCATCTAATGAAAATAATAAGAATTGTTTTCCACTCTGCATTCATTTATCTTTGAGACCTGATATTTAAAGACTCTGTTATAGAAATCGTGGGGAGAACATGAGGCGTCAACAGACTTCATTCTAGAGAAGCCAGAGAGAAAAGCAACCATGTGAGAAAGCATTCCCTTTTTCCATAGTCCAGCGGTGATATCTTGCTGATTCCAGCTGAGTTCCTGAAACAGGTATCTGGTTAAATCCCAGTCCAGTGTTTTTTTTCCGCATCAGTACCCACAGTAAACATCTAGTTCTACAGCAATCATGTGTTTATGTCCAGAATATGGTTCTGCTCACTCCAGTTCCTGGAGCCTGCAATCCATACTGTTCCGCTACATTTCCTGGATCCGACATCTGGTCATGTAGCAGTTCCTACAGGGAAGGTCTACTTTACCCTCGTTGTTTGTGATGTAAAGAATTGTATATTATGGTGGTGCAAAAGAGGAAATAAGTCTGTTTATATTGCTCAACCCTGAACGATGCATAAGAAATTGGTTGCAGTAGTCTTCCAGTTGCTTCATGGATATTAGATTTGTCTAACTGTTGTAAAATATGTGTGCAGATTTTTCAAGTCAAGTAATGTGCATCTATACCATAGGCGTGATGGCAAAATATCATGTGACACCCAAAGAACCATGTCAACAAGTTACAAGACATAAACAGATACATTCAGGTGTCAAATATGAACCGACTGGTCAGTCTAATCTACCCATTCTATATTGGAAAACATTACATTTGAAATTAATTTCCTGCTCGAGACAAGCATTCCTGAATTCCACTACCATACCACTTCTGGAAATGGATTCCATGCATCCATAATTCTTTCTGCAAACAAATTTTCTGCTCACGTTGCCCTTATAACCCCAAACGCAAAGACAAACATACCTAATTCTGCCAGTTAAGTCAAATCCATATATGCTACAAAGTACTGAAATCATATTAAGATTCATATTAAAATATGCATTTTGAGTAAATGAAATGTTGAGAACAGAATCACGAGGCTCTTTATCTTTCAGGTTCTAATGGGAATGTTTTTTTTCCATTAATTCCAGAGAAAACTAGTTCACATCATTTATCATTTTATATTTAGGTATTTCTTACCAGCTATAAGACCTCCAACCTTCCTTGGCCCCGTCCCTTCTCTATTTGTAGACCGTCCTTATGTCTGTTTGTAGTTACATTGCATTAACTTCGATAACTTCTGCTGGAAGGCTATTCCACTTATCCACTACTCTCTAGGAAATACTATATAATATAAAATTAACATGTAAGCTTCTGCCCCCCCCCCCACATTAAGATTATGAATGCTATGCAATTATTCAGTAAGCTTACTCATTTTTGTTCACAAATTCACAAGTGAGATTGATGGTTTTATTCCACTGGATAGATCCTGAATAGTTGTTTAGAGGGTAAATTTCAGGAATGAATGGGTGAATCTTAAAATTTATGTGACTGGAAAATTATCAAAAAACACTTTACCTATATTTATGTTTTGCCGGTCACGCTTATGCATCTCTCAAATCACTATTTCATATTCTTAATATCTATCTATCTATCTATCTATAAATATATATATATAGATATATATATATAGATATATATATATATTGTCTATTTCTTTAAATACAATTCATATTAAGTTAGAAAAAAAGCTTTTATTCTGTCATGAGTAGATATGAAGCTCCCCCCCAGTATAACACCCATATCATTTATTCTGCTATTGAACAGCAGCGGACTTAAATCCCAGCTGTATTCACTATTTTACCATATGTTCCTGAGCTGCTGCTTTCTGCACTGTGTTGCAATACATTTAATTTACAGTGAAAGGGATTAAGATGAACAGAAAAGGTACACCAAACTCACTGGCTAGAAGAAGATCTATTGGCTGCTAAATGTGAACCGGTGTTGAGCATCTGGGTTCCAGATCCAAACCAACGTGAGGCTGTCACCTTCCTTCACGTCACAAGAAATAACTCAGCCTAACTTAATTATAAATTACCTGCTTTGTGTATTTTATTGCTTTATAAATACACATGAATTGATGATCTAAATGGATTTAAGTCATACAGCCTGACAATTATTTATAAATGAGAAGGCGTTTTCCCTAAAATCTAATTTCTTATGACTCTTATTGTCTATCTTAGACAGGTTTATGTTCCATTTCAGTATCTTTTACTACTCGCCCACTCGAGAGGCTGATCCATTACTCACTTCTAGAGCAGTTTTAAAAATGAAATACTCTGGACTCCTCCCAAGCTACATATATACTAATATTTAATATACAGTATACATATAATGCATATAATATATACATATATAATATGTACTAATATATTATGTGCATACTGCTAGTATGTCATTCTGTATTCATGCAGAGATAAGGGTTTCTTATCACAAATAGATGGCAGAGAAATAAGAAATAGAGAAAAGGGAGAACTATCGTACCTGATGGACCTCTTCTCCAGTCCAGAAGGTCTCCCCATTGCCCTAGTTTGTGCCATCAACAAACTGAAATATTGTGTTGTTTCTATACAGGGTGATCATGTTGACCATTCTTTTCTAGCGACACGTATATATTTCACATATGGCCGGCCAGCACGTGTAAACTGCTGCCCTACAGAATGTCCGATGGATAACCTCATGAAAGGGAATTAGTTACTCAGTTATACATTCCACACACTGCGGGGCAGCACTTTACATGTGCCACTTTAGCAACATGTGAAATGTATGAGTGTCCCTCAAAGGAATAGCTAATGTGTTCACCCTATACTGAACATGCTGATATGGCAACAGTACTTCAGCAAGTAATATATGATTTGAGAGAAAGAACTAACAACAACTTTTGGGTGGGCAGCCAAGTCTATCTGCACTTTTATCATAGTTCTCTAAAGTCCATTGACCTAGAATTCCCATCTTCCACAGATCCTCCGCAGAACTCATTTTATTCATTTATTTTGTATTTTAATATTTTATATGTATTTGCATGTATACAAAAATAAATCAAAAACTTAAAAAAGGGGGAAAAAATACATATTAATGAAATATAACCCAATGTAATTAAAAAAGCTTCTTGATGTGTTTGAAAGAAAAAAGAACATTGACTAAGTTACATCAAGCATGAACAAATGCCACAAGATTGCAGGTGAGACACTTTGTGATTAAAATCTGTTAATCCTGGTGAGTTGCAACTCACTGACGTCACTATTAATTATGAGAGGCCAACCTTTACAAGAAAGGAGGGTTTGGTCCCATATATTGTATCATTCTGATCAGTGTGTCCACACCTTCAACACATTTTACTAATTCACCCGCACATGCAGGGATCAACCTGTTATTCCTGCAGGAGGAGCTAATCTTGGTTGGCCCTACATAGTGCCTTTTGAAATCAGTGAATTGGACTTTAGTGAATACATTCCAGTTATTAATGTGTTTGATGTATAAAGATTGCACATGGAGAATATGAAAGCATTCCCTCTCTCAGATAGCAAGCTGTAGCAACATAATCCCTATCACCAATCACTGCGGCAAATTGATAGGAATACATTGTGGCCGCTCAATGCTAATGCAGACCGTCTCTGAAATTCCATTTTGAGATTTTCATGCACCGACCGCAGCATCTGTTTTTGATCATTAATGTTCTCAATCTTCCTACCTAAGTAATAGCAAAAATTCCTTGAAACCCCTGGCCTCTTATTGTTAGCCTTCTGCTTCTGATCCACACAAGCTCGCTCGAGCTCATGATTGTTGAGTGTTTTGCCTGATGCAGCACACTGGGTCCTGGAATTTAAGAGGTTCATTGCAGGTAACCACACAAGGCAGGGGATCCACTCACAGACACTTTTGTTTTCCAGAGTGTGTTACAGTTTAAATGTGAATGTTTAGAAAAAAAATGTTCCTGCATTCACCTGCATCGGTAAATATAATGTAGAATTATGTTATGACAGGTATGAAATAAAGTTCTGTAGATATGCGATCTGCTTTGGGCATATATTAGGATTTACAAATACAGAAAAATGGTTCACCGCTGGGCGTAGTCTTTGAACGGAAGTGCAGGCAGAAACACAAACCGTGCCAGGAATCTCTCCTATCTGGCTTGAAGGTAGAATCTAATGATGTTATATATTATGATTTGGAACTACTGGGGAAGGTCCCCTGTAATATTACCCCAACATACCCGATTCACAGACACCCGTTTAAAAACTGGTTGGCATGCAAATCAAACCCACTGCATTTCACTAGATTGTTAACTAATTGAGCTTTGCTATTTACATATTGTGTGTATGTGTGTGAGTGTACCTACAGGGTAATGAATCACACCTTCACTTACTACATGTAGTCCTTGCACATCGCTATACATTTTAGTGGACCTATATGGTAATATTTTTATTTAAGGATCACTTCTTCAACAGTCTCAGCCATTAGAATATATCACTGTACAGAAATACACTTACTGGCCACTTTATTAGGTACACCTGTTAAATTGCTTGTTATCACAAATAGCTAATCAGCCAATCACATGGCAGCAACTCAATACATTTAGGCATGTAGACGTAGTCAAGACGACTTGCTGAAGTTCAAACCGAGCATCAGAATGGGGAAGAAAGGGGATTTAAGTGACTTTGAACATGGCATGGTTAATGGTGCCAGATGGCCTGGTCTAAGTATTTCAGAAACCGCTGATCTACTAGGATTTTCACGCACAACCATCCCTAGGGTTTACAGAAAATGGACCAAAAAAAAGAGAAAATATCCAGTGAGTGTCAGTTGTGTGGACGAAAATGCCTTGTTGATGTCAGAGGTCAGAGGAGAATGGGCAGACTGGTTTGAGATGGCAGAAAGCCAACAGTAACTCAAATAACCACTCGTTACAACCAAGGTATGCAGAATACCATCTCGGAACCCACAACACATTGAATCTTGAGGCAGATTATCTACAGCAGCAGAAGACCACACCGGGTGTCACTCCTGTCAGCTAAGAACAGGAAACTGAGGCTACAATTCTCACAGGCGCATCAAAATTGGACAATGGAAGACTGGAAGAACGTTGCCTGGTCTCATGAGTTTCAATTCCAGCTGCAACATTCAGATGGCAGGGTCAGATTTTGGCGTAAACAACATGAAAGCATGGATCCATCCTGCCTTGTATTAACAGTTCAGGCTGGTGGTGTAATGATGTGGGGGACATTTTCTTGGCATACTTTGGGCCCCTTAGTACCAATTGACTATTATTTGAACGCGACAGCCTACCCAAGTATTGTTCCTGACCATGTCTGTCCCTTTCAAACTGGTTTCTTGAACATGACAATGAGTTCACTGAACTCCAATGACCTCCACAGTCACCAGATCTCAATCCAATAGAGCACCTTTGGGATGTGGTAGAACGGGAGATTCGCATCATGGATGTGCAGCCGACAAATCTGCAGTAACTGTGTGATGCCATCATGTCCATATGGACCAAAATCTCTGAGGAATGTTTCCAGCACCTTGTAGAAAGAATGGCCCAAAGAATGAAGGTAGTTCTGAAGGCAAAAGGGGGTCCAACCCAGGACTAGCAAGGTGTACCCAATAAAGTGGCCAGTGAGTGTATAAGGCAATAATAATGAGTTGTGATTCATCTTCATCTATAATTTTACCTAGTTAAAGTGTTTAAGAGATTCTTGTTGGTTGTTATAAAACAATAGCCGTGTTGGAATAAAAAGTTCTTAAAAGTTTTATATATACACTGCTCAAAATAATAAAGGCAACACTTAAACAACACAATGTAACTCGAAGTCAATCACACATCTGTGAAATCACACTGTCCACTCAGGAAGCAACACTGCAACACTTCTGCCTGCAACATCCTCCAGCATGACCGGTTTGGCGGTGGGTCAGTAATGGTGTGGGGTGGCATTTCTTTGGGGGCCGCACAGCCCTCCATGTGCTTGCCAGAGGTAGCCTGACTGCCTTTAGGTACCGAGATGAGATCCTCAGACCCCTTGTGAGACCATATGCTGGTGCGGTTGGCCCTGGGTTCCTCCTAATGCAAGACAATGCTAGACCTCATGTGGCTGGAGTGTGGCAGCAGTTCCTGCAAGAGGAAGGCATTGATGCTATGGACTGGCCCGCCCGTTCCACAGACCTGAATCCGATTGAGCACATCTGGGACATCATGTTTCGCTCCATCCACCAACGCCACGGTGCACCACAGACCAGGAGTTGGCGGATGCTTTAGTCCAGGTCTGGGAGGACATCCCTCAGGAGACCATCCGCAACCTCATCAGGAGCATGCCCAGGCGTTGTAGGGAGGTCATACGGGCACGTGGAGGCCACACACACTACTGAGCTTCATTGTGACTTGTTTTAAGGACATGAAACCAGTATAAATGAGTGGTACTTCTCAGGCACCACACTACAATTTTCTAATACTAGTGAAAGTGGCATAAGAGCTGTAGCTGGTGGTGGTGTCCTTGGTGGTCTATCAGGGGGGATAGGAAGACCACAGCAACAAGGCAAATTATGAAATGAGTACTCATCTGCAGTTAGCAACAAAACTATGCTAATCATTCACAAGCATTTTAAAATCTTTTTATGTTGGTATGGCAACAAGGCTTTTCAACCTTCAAAATCACAGAATGAATTAGAAGCATTGATGGGGCCATTCATAATCAAACTGATCAGGTTTTTTTGGAAAGGATTTTGGTCATTAACAGTGAGAGGCATGATGGTCCTATTATTATTAATTATTATTATTATCCTTTATTTATATAGCGCCAACAGTTTAAGCAGCGCAGTCCTAATGACATATATGCTTGTTCCACTTAGATAAAACAATAATTGCATCCTCCAACATGTGGAGCAAGATATGGCATTTTATTTTTTAATAACCTAAAAAGAACATAGACACCTTTGATGTGTTTTGTTTTGCTTTTTACATTTTTATGCAAACAGTCTATTTTTGAAGGCATTTGGTATTCAACAATACTATGAAAGCTGCATTTTAGTTCGAAAAGTTTAGGAGTAGGTGGAACATCACCATTAATATTGTATGTTCTAGTCAGATAAGTAGGAGGAAGAGAACTAAAATAATAGAGAAGAAATATTCAAACTAATTGCACAAAAACACGCAAAATTAGTTATAAGCCTTGATTACAAGCAGTGGCTACTTAAAATGAGTTATAGTCACGGTGCAATCATTCATTGTTTGTTACAATAGATAATGTTTCTTTTGTTCAAAATATTTACTATTTAACATCAATTTGGTAACATTTATAGCTTCTTTGTAACTAACCATCAATTTTGTTGTCAAATAAGATCTGCCTTAAAATGAATACAATTTGCAAATAGAATACATTAAACTAATTATTAGAATTTTCAGCATTTAATATGACTTTTATCTGTTTGTTATTATTGATACATTAGGCAGAGAATAAGGACACATGAAACATTGGATATATGTTTTTATGTATAATAAGACACCTATTTTTTTCAAGTGCCTGATAATGAATAAATATAACTACTACAGGTACTAAGTACTCTGTTCATTAAGAAAGATTTTGTAGCAATAGTGACACAGATCATTCATTTGCACAGCTGGCCCCCTTTTAGGAGGTTTCCTTTAGTTAATGTCTCGATTTATTATTGAATGTGTTCATGCTCATACATATTAGTATGTCGAGTTTATGTCAGTGACTGTTTTTGAGTAGGCTGAAAGGTTTCTAGTAAAGTGTGGGTGGAATAAAACAAGAGTTTCATTTTAGATTTATTGATACTGTGTTTGCAAAATGTACTATTCCATGAGATTTATCATTCTATGGACGTTTTCACAAGCATATGTAACAAAGTCTGTTGCTATATTTGTTATTCATTATAAATTCAGCGTTAATAGACAAATTGTCACTGAGTGCTGTCCTGTTTCGAAATTCTGTGTAAACAGGGTGGTTATCCACTCTCGTTATAAAACCCAATTAAAATTAATTAATAAAACCCCATTAATTAAATTAAGGGCAAACATCACTATCGTGATTTAAAATTATTCCAAATTACTTACCAAATTTTACACATTCTGTATTTTCTTAGAGTCCAGCTAATTCATACTTTCTTTACACTGTGTTACATGGACCAACACATCTGAAGAAGAAACTTACTAAGTCTATTCTTTTTTTTTACTTTTTAAGTACCGTATTTGCTCGATTATAAGACGACCCTGATTATAAGACGACCCCCCAAATCTGAATATTAATTTATGAAAAAAAGAAAAAGCCTGAATATAAGACGAACCTATAGTAAAAAAGTTTTACCAGTAAATGTTAATTCATGTAAACTATTTTTTTAATAAAAGCAATGATTGAGAAAAATATTTTTGTTTTATTTCCTTCTATTTTCCAACCTGCCCCCCCAGTTATGCACATCTGCCCCAGAAATGCCGTATACCCCCTATATGCCACTGTGCCCCATGATATGCCTTTTAACCCTATATGCCACTGTGCCCCATGATATGCCTTTTGACCCCCTATGTGCCACTCTGCCTCCAGAAATGCCTTATACCCCTATATGTCACTCTGGCATTAAGGGGGATAAAAGGCATTTCATAGAACACTCTGCCTCCAGAAATGCCTTATGTCCCCCATTTAACACTCCCCTGCCCCCCCCAACGTACCAGTGCTTCTGACTCCCCTGTCATGCAGCCGGGGCAGCGTGTAGATGTCTACGCGATTTGCGTGGACAACTTACGCCACAGCCGGAAGGAGGTGTGGCTAGCAGCGGGGTTGTCTGCGTCCATTGCGCGGACCTTCCCTGACTGTCAGAGAGAATTCCCCGCACCGGTGCGGCCTCTTCCTGTTCCCCACCCTGACTCTTGTCCTTGCCCATAGAACTGGGAACTTGTTATCACATAACTCTTAGCAGTGTTGCCTCTGGATATTTATGGTTATTATGGGCAACTTTAGGAAAAAATGTGCAGCAAAAGTGTGCTTACAAGTCAGACTGTGATGTGAAATGTGCTCCCCGCACAACCGTAACCATGTGTCAAATGTCCTGCCAGACCAAACCAAGGGAGGCCTATGCATATCTCAAGCTTCCTTATAACCTGCTCGGCGTTAAGGCCAGGAGACCGAGCTTTTCCTGTCTCACCTGATCTTCCAGGCACGTGTTTCTTTTCCAAAGATATAGACTACTGAAACCTAGCATAACTTGGTACTCTCCAGTCAGTGGCGTCGCTACAGGGGGGGCAAGAGGGGGCAATTGCCCCCCTAGGTTATTCCTTGCCCCCCCTTTTGCCCCCCCTGCCGAATTTGTAACCACCCAGGACAGTCCCAGTCAGGTGCTAACGACGGCACCTTGCCGTCAGTAGCACTACCTTACCTTGATGGAGGTCTGTGGACCTACATCACCACCTACCCCTCAATCACCACCTACCCCTCAAACTGAAGGGCATCACCGGGGCCACCCGATCCGCCCGGTGCCGTGTCGCGCAATGACGCGATGACGTCACCGCGCAACTTTATTAACAACTGACAATTGTCAGTTAAAGAGGTATGGGGGCATGCTGCTTAGATGCCTGTATCTCAGGCATCTAAGCAGCTACATACCCCCAACATATACCGTTGGAAAGGTAATCGCCTCACCTTTCCAACGGTATATAGATTGTAAAAAAAGAATAACAAATATTAAGTTAAAAAAATAAGAATGTAAAAAAAATGGATTTGGGGGTCTCTAAAGGCAGATAAAAAAAGATCAAAATTGCCTAGAGACCCCCAAATTAAATTATTTAAACATAAAGTAGTTTAACTTTAAAAAAAAAAAGTTTAAGTATTCTAGCTAAATGATCACTGTGGTAGCCAATGTTACCACAGTGATTATATAGCTATAAAAAGTTACATTCCCTTTTTAAAAATGGCCGATACTAATTTTAAATCCTATTATGCCTTTGATCATGGGGTTAAATTTCGCCAACGGTAGAGGGAGGCAATTTCTGAAATCCTGATGAACTGCAAATATTATTAAAATCAGCCATTTAGCCCGTGCGGTACGCGAGTAACCATCTCATCCCTGGAGCGCCTTGCATTTTTACTGCAAAACTTATTTTTGCTGTAAAAGTGATTTTTTTTTCTCCCTTTACCATCATTTCTTTGGGATTGTAACGGGAAAGAATGGTGTGTGCTACTGTGAGTGAATGGAGATATGAAAGGCGTGTGAATGGTCAGTAATTAGGGTTAAAGCCTTGACGTGGCATTACTGCTCACGTAGGAAGTTAAATTATGGCACAAAAAGTATACATTTGCAAAAACGACATCCCTTGGCGCATCAAATGAGGGGCTGCATGTGTCGCTATGGTTAGAAAAAAGATATTTTCAAGCCAAAGCGACATATTCCATCATTATTTGTGCACTCAACTTTTGTCCTAGAAATACATGTAGGCCCTCATTTGAAGCTCCAAGGGGTGTAGTTTCTTAAAATGGATGAATTGCCTGAATGAGGGAGAACATGAGTTAATATGTGGATGAATTGTCTGAATGAGGGAGAGCATGAGTTAATATGTGGATGATTTGTCTGAATGAGGGAGAGCATGAGTTAATATGTGGATGATTTGTCTGAATGAGGGAGAGCATGAGTTAATGTGATTGTGTGTATCATAGATGTATAATTGTGTAAGGGCAAAGATGGCACTAGCAGGATGTTTGAGCCTTGGGGAACAGGATGGCACAGGCAGGGTGTATATGGGACAAAGATGGCAAATCTTATGTGTGTTATCTGGGTGCTGGCCAGGTTCTATGTGGGCAGCGTGGTTGGGGTGTGCAACCTGTGATCTATCCCTGTAATTTAGGGGTTTTAAATATACCTTTAATGCTGTGTTTTTATGTGAATTCCAATTGATCTGTACCTGCAAAGCTTGGTTTGTGTGTTATTCTGTTGATCCTTATCTGCTATGCTATGTTTCCATACATTATTTATGTATACCTGCAAATACAGGGTTTGTATGTCTTGTTCAGTTGATTAATACCTGCAATGCTGTTTCCATGTATTTATTTGATCTATACCTGCAATGCTACATTTCATATATTATTATTGTATACCTGCAAATACAGGATTTGTATGTCTGATTCAGTTTATTTGATATATACCTTCAGTGCTGAGATCACAAGTGAATTTCAATTGATCTATACATGCAAAGCTGGGTTGTGTTGATCTATACCTGCTATCGGCAGCAGGGTCTAATATT
This sequence comes from Sceloporus occidentalis, assembly GCA_023333645.1. Classification (NCBI taxonomy): domain Eukaryota; kingdom Metazoa; phylum Chordata; class Lepidosauria; order Squamata; family Phrynosomatidae; genus Sceloporus; species Sceloporus occidentalis. The sequence continues at coordinate 201,382 of JALMGF010000025.1, read as the reverse complement.
TATATATATATTTATATATATATCGGCAGCAGGGACTAATATTAATATATATTGGCAACTGGGGCTAATATTAATATATATGGGCAGCAGGGGCTAATATATATATATATCAGCAGCAGGATCTAATAGTAGGCCCTGAAATCATTTAGTGCAAAAGTTAAGGTATTGTGTTGTTTAAAGGATTTCAAGGATTAGTCATACTAAATTGTGGCTTCAGGCTTCCCATGTTGAATGATCAAGTATTGTATTGTCCAATAACAAACGTATCATTCCATAGCACATTACTTTTGGCAATATATATATATATATATATATATATATATATATATATATATGTGTGTTTTTTCAGTGGCATGATTTAATGGTGGAAATTATTAATGCCCCCCCAGTTTGACTGTGGTATCTTGTGTGCCCCCCCTATATATTGTTTCTAGAGTCGCCACTGTCTCCAGTTTTCAGCCAATTAACTATTGTCCCCAATCCTTGCCTCTTTTTGAGGTTAACTAGCACCACCACTTTGCCCAAGTCACTTCACCTTCCTATCTCCTATAGCGCCAGCTAACTATGCACATCCATCACTATAGGGAGGGCATTATATGTTTTAACGATAATTTCTCAGTTAGTGTAGTGTAAATGAAATATAGACTTTTTGGGCAAGTGCGGCTTTCTTTTGAATCCATATTTCTATATCTAATGCATGACATTATTTTTTTATTAAAAAAGTGGGAAATATAAAAAATCACATTTATGCACTGTTTTAAACATTCTTCATTATACACAGCTAATGCAAATGGAGAAAATTACCAAAAATATATTTGTTGAGTTGACCCTAGAAACCACCCTATGTGCCTAAATGATATTCATTTATTTTAAATTTCCTACATTTTTTAAGTTCTTTATGTGTTCTTTTGTTTTCTTTTTAACCCCCACCTACCCCTTAACTACACTAAATCTATCTTATAAATTCCCCACTAACCATCCATCTCACTAGAAACAATTAAATATAATTGATCACAATGAGAAGGAGAGAGCCGGAGATTATCTGACGTTAACTGTGCATGTAATTCTCTGTAGAGGTGATCACTTCTGCGAGAGGCAGTGCATCGACTGTAGACCAACTGCTCGGGTCATGGAACAGTCAGTACCGGTCGACTGATCACAGTGACATTGAAGTGTTTTTAACCAATGACATATCAGGTACATCACAGGTTCAGTAGAACCATTTTTTATGACCATGTCATTGGTCGTGAATGGGTTAAAACTAGACTTTCCTTTTCTGCCCCAGGGATTCTGACCATCTCCATTCAACCATTGTTTTTGTATATATTCCATAAAATATGCACTAAAGGATAGATATTATATTTGTGATGATCCGGGTCTTGACTTGAGCTGAGGGATTTATAATGATACTGAAACCTGAAAATGTTTCCCTGCCATCTACTGCCTATTCAAGTGAGAAGCAATTATGTACTGGTTTATTAGTATCCAGAAAAAAATCATATGGATACATGTATAGTGTTTAATTAGTTTTACTGTGTCTGAGAAGATTGCATTCTATAAATGCTTTAACAGGATTAATAGCTATTACATTTTGGGGAAATTGCATTTTTCTATTATAACTAATGCATGCACTCTCTTAATTAGGCGAATATTATTTTCATGCGAAACTGTTCTGCTAACATTTGTGTTTAATATCTGCTTAGAATACAATATGTCTCCAGAGGGGACATGGCAAGACACCCTGCATCTACAGCAACAATAAATCTATGAAAGAGTTGCTTCAAAATAAAATGTTTGCAATGTGATAAAACCTAAAACTTGAGATAGTTTCTTCTGAATACAAAACTTTACAAAAAAACTCACTTTAATTACAGGATTAAGACAGGCTTTTTTTCTAAATAAAAAAAACAAAAACAAAAAACCCTGCAGGAGCCGATATTATAATATACAGGGATAACATTTTTCCCCAAAAATATGCCTATAAAAATATTGCATCAGCTGTGCTTTAGTTAATTGAACACCCCACTCACAGCACAAAACGTAGGCTTACACTATCCCATTTGACCTAGAATATAACCAGACAGGAACACCAAGGGTTTAAATGTCTATGAATAGAACATATATAACAATGTTGGCTTGTTATGTTGCGTTTCAAATCGTTTAAAAGTATTTGTTAAAAGGCTTGGTTATGGTGCCACTCCATGATCCTAATCGTCATTCATTCCATAAGGTTCTCCACAATGCCATCAGAAAGTGTAAACCTCTACAAAGGTACCTTGCCCAAGGAGGAATGTATAGATAGTTAAAGTAAGCTCTGTTGAATATGCTCCTTGATCATAGTGACTCTCCATTAAACATCCAAAGAAGATGAGAACAACAGCAATATATTAAAACCCTGAGCTCTACAACTCTATGTGCACCGTAACAACATACTTAAAAAACTTATTGGTTGTGAGGTCTGCCACTGTATTCAGTTGCAAAGATTTGGAGTAATACTAAAGAGATTAAAGTATTAGACCCAGTAACACGTAAAAAGGCCATAATTTCAAATTAATTTTACCAGCTTCCCATAGTTCGTTATGATCACATTAATCATTGTGACAATTTAAATCCCCCTTTTTGTAGAGAAATGTTGATGAGAAAAAAACTCATTTAATTGTTCTGTGTGAATGAATTTATGTGTTTCTCCCAGTCCTCTGTTTAAAATATTACTTCTGTTTAATATGGCCTTTTATGGCAGCTTATTCTGCGTCTATGCCTGTAATGGACAGTAAATAATATGTGGTATAATCCCATACCATATGGGTTTATTATTGAATATATATATATTCTATGGCCATACTTTTTGCAAACACCAGCATATTATATGATTAGAATACTGCCAAAAACAATGTTGCTGATTAGTACATTAAGATAAATGTTTAAACATTGTCATGAGTTGACGAAGTAAACAGAAGCTTTAAATTAATTTTAAATAATATTTTGTGAATATATTATATTATCATGGTCTGTTATTTTTCTGTGTGATAAAATTATTTGCTTCATGGTCTCAAAAAAGACCCTTTGCTCTTCAAAAGCAAATCCAGACATAAAAAAAAAATGTCAGGAATGTATTTCATTGTGCATGCACACGCCAATAAATTGATTCATTTTTCTGTCATCTCGGTAAGGGGACTTGGACACAGCTCTCCCTATGACTATTATTCTTCTCCTGAGAGGTCAGGAGAACCAGCAAGTATCTACCTTGTTTTGCCGCTGAGACCGATCAGAAATAAAGCACTCAAGCATGACTCTTATGGGTATTTGTAACTGACAACCACACCACAAAGTAACATCTGCCAGCCAAATCAAGATCCCAATGGGTGATGTGAATGATGTGTGTTTTTTATATTGGGTGTCAACATACAGTCCCCTCAATCACCCTTGTGTCTAAAACGTTCAAAATTATCTTTCAGCCACATTTACTGAATAACCTAAACTGTATATCTGTGTGGTTTACATATTCATAAAAAAAGACAAAGTTAATACAGTAAAAGCTCCACAAGCTAGAAACTGGCATGCTGGATGTTGTGAACAATATCAAGTAGAAAGCTTGGATTTTGGGGAAGGTTCCATTCACAATTGTTTCTAGGTCCTGACTATCGGGCATGTTGAAGATACTTATCTGGTTCAGAGGTCTCCAACAGGTAGATGCAAACTACTGGTAACTCTATGCCCACCACCAAATAACTCATGAGCCTTTGGAAGCCCTTTGTGCCTGGAGGAAGGGGTGGTGTGTTTTCTAGTCCAACTCACCCAAGTCCAAGAAATGAAGACAAAATAATAAATGAAATGTGTAATTTATTCTTAAACCCTAAAGTGACACCTTTTCCAATACATTTTCACAGTAATTCTCAGACACATTCATTAATCATAAGTAGCTTATTGAAATGGCGGGTATGTAAATGTGTGCATTTCTTAATGCTGTGTGTTGCAAGGTTCAGTGTCCCTGAGATCAATCACTCAGCAGACTTACTCCACATTTTATTAACTAACACATTTCCGCTCTAAAGCTGTTCACAAAACATATTGTGCAACAGTGGCCCACGTAAAACAAACACAACAACTCCTTTCTCCCCCCAAACCATAAGCAATAAAAAATAACAATAAACAAAAAAGACCAATAGCAAAGCAGTTGGGTCTTTAATTCAAACCTGGCTCTCTAACCTACATATTCTGTTTTTTGTTTGGTCTGCCTTGCTGTTCTGTACTTTAATTGCCTCATCTCCATTGGTCAGTTCTTCCTTACATTTACTGTGTGCAGAAGGACTGAATAATGGAGGGAGGCAGCGACCTGCTGCCCCAGTGCTATGCATGGGGGCAACTGCCTTCCAACCCAGTCCACGCCCGAGCAGCATTGGTTACTACACTTATCTTTTGGTAATTCTGTAATTTACGTGGCTGCTTGCATATGAACATGCACTCACACAATTCACTATATATAACACTTATGCTAAATGTTAATGATATATCAATTGGGAAATTGGATGTCACTGATAGCTCACAAAGATCAAACTTAGTCTTAAGAAAGTCTGATAACAGCTTTAATTATGTAAAGATTCATATGTTTGTAAAAAGTATGTTGGCTGTTCTTAAACTGTAATATTAGGGCATTACTAAAATGTCTAAAATTTTTACAGGTTACACAGTATATGCATTCATCTGTTTATACCTTTTGTTTTCTGTATGTGATTGGGTGTTTGGCTGATTAGATTAGTTACTTTGTATAAATTCAGTGAGACTTTGGAGAAAGTATTAAATTGTATAGCCATATAATGCAGAAATGGCTATGCCAGGTTAACAAAACACAAGACAAGTAATGGAACAAAGGACGTTTTTAGAGCTTTAAGCATCAAACAACTTGTGCAGACAGCACAGGACCAAAGCTACTGAAGAGCATTAAAGGCCCATTGTGTATTTGAGAGGTACTTATTGTGAGACAGCACAGCAACATTTAAACTACCGTCATAATATTCATGCAAGAAATGCTCTCTGTGCAATAACGTGAACATAAGAGGCCAGTAAGATAAAGTAGGTTGATTAAAATGCTGGGTTATTATACTTCACATTGGCTAATTAACATCAAATGTAACTGAACAGGAGAACAAAGTCTATAATATAGTCCACATATAATTATATGTTTCTCTTTTGTTGGCCCAGGGTGACTTTTCAAACATAAGATGACTTTTGGAGAATAAGGATGATCTGCTGTCATTCAGTTCACACAACACATATATATCATGATCAGTAGTGTATATTGTGGGGTTCAGCACCAATGATCACATCTCAATCACTTCAGTCTACCACAGGGCATCCTCAGTTCTGAGACACATGTCGTATCCCGGTACTCTGCACAATGGGCATGGTTATGAGACGCTACAGAGCGGGGGCGTAACTAGCAACCACAGGGCTCTGCCCTCCTGACTTCACCAAGTAATATGTCACACACTGCCATCTTTGCCCCCAAGCAGCCTGTATGTGCCATCTTTGACCCCAAACAGTGCATCAGTGTCTCCACAGCGTGCCAGTGCCCCAAATTGCTTGCCTGTGCCATCTTTGTCCCCAGATTGTTAGTGCCTCTAAACAGTTTGCCTGCTCCATCTTACCCCCAAATACCCTGCCTGTGCCATCTTTGCCCCAAACAGCTTGTTAGTGATCCAAACTGCTTGTCTGCATCATCTTTGTCTCCACACAGCTTGTCAGTGGTCCCAAACTGCTGGTTTGGGCCATGTTTGTCTCGAAACCAGCTTGTCAGTGCCCTTAAACAGCTTCCCTTTGCAGACAGATCCATCATGTAGGAAGTTTATGTGATGTCACTTGCTGTCTGTTGGATTAGTCAGACACTGCGTGCATGGAGAGAATGTGAGAGATCATCTGATTAGATGATCTCTACCCACTCCGTGTCACTAGCTGCTAGCCACTAGCCCCTCAATTCTAACCCCTGCGACCATGATTGCTACGCCTCTGCTACAGAGGCTTTGTAGGCTAAGTAGAATTAAGATCTGAACCAGCTCATTGAGGCAAATGGGTGCAAATTCATTAAGCCTAGAGTTGTCACTTTGTTGAGTAAGACAAGAGGGAAAGGTTAATTGTTGATGCCTACTTGTCTTAATTTATGGTTTTTTTTAATAATTTTTGATGAGGGCACACAAAACTTATCATTTACAAGTGAATATACAGGTACTTGTAGCTTTTTAGTGTAGAGACCCCAAAGGGTTAATACTATTACTAATAAAACAACCAACTTCTGTTTAAAAACTAAATGAATACATTACCTAAAAACTATGCTGATAAACACAAAATGTAACAGGCCTATTCACCTCCGAAGGAGAGAAAATATCTTTTATAAAAAAAAAAGTTCTTAAAGATCATTATGACATATTACTGCAGTAAAACTGCATAACGCAGGAATGTCGCAGTTAGCAGATTAGGATGCTGGTAAATTTACCCTAATATTTATAAGTTGCATTATTTATCTACATTGTTTATTACAATCTGGCAGATAAAATGTTCCTGGCTGGAAAACACGAGTCTTTGAGCAGACGATGAACCGGATTCCTACAATAAATTTGAGGTTATGTATTAGCATTTGAATACACAGCAATAGAAAAGAACAGATACATTTTAGCAATTAACAATCTGTTCTTTTACTGCAGTCACCCATGTTATTAAGCCATTGTTTCAATATAGAAGTCATTACTGTAATGTCTTTGTGGGTCTTGGTTTAGTAATTAAAGGAGCATTGTTTTATTACTCCTAACATGTTCCATTTCAACTATCTAAAAATGGGCAAAATGTATAATAATCTGTTACCAGTTAGCAGAACTGCACTGTCCACTTGCACAGTTCCAAAGTGGTCTCTTCCCCTAACTCCTAAGCTAAAACTCAACAAAACCCAGGGGCACATCCATAACTCAACCTTGATTGGATCCCTGCTTAGGGCTACAACAGAACATAGATGCTAACCTCACAGGGACAACTTGTGGCCACTGGACCGCCAAACACATCTCCTGCTGGGGTAGGCAAGTGCATGTCATATGCATTAATGTCCCTATGATTATTATTATCTTTCATTTATATAGCGCCAACAATTTAAGCAGCACTTAATAAAATACATATATTCAAGGTGTATGACAAGACGAGAATTGACAGACTAAGACAAACCGATACATTAGTTGGAGACAGCCCTGCTCGCATGATTGAAGTGTCCATTTAAGTGGTGTTATTACCAAACTGCTACGTTATAATTATTTTTTATTATTATATATTCATTTATATAGCTTCATCATAGTCCTCAGGGTTCTACAGGTGAGAAAACGGGACATAACAACTAGTGTATAACATAACCACTTTGAGCTTTGAGATATAATTATATATATATATATATATATATATATAAAATAAGTCAAGCCTTCCTATACATTAGTATCAATGATTCCTCTTACTATAAATATATTTCTATGATTTAATTTTAGTCAGGTTTTAATTGCCAACTAATCTTTGAGGAAAGTGCCATTAAACATATTTTTCATTTTAAAGTAAGAAAACTTTTACTGATTTCTAGGACCGTCAGTTTAGTTATAGCACTGATTATATAAAAACCATGAGTATTTCATAATATATAATTGTTTGGATTTTGTCATTGTAAATCTGTGCCTGATTTAGGCATTTCATGTTTCCTTAAAGCAATATTGTAAGAAAAGTCATATTATGTACAACATAAATACTCAAGGCGACTGATTTTAACAAACCCATTCCCTGCATGTATCAGTATTACATAAAATTTGCTAAATTACCAAACAACTCAGCGTTGATATTATTACTCTATTTTGAAGTTGCTAAGGAAATTCTTCCCGTATTTGAAAATCACTTCAGCAATCGCTGTATTGTTGTGAAACTACTTCCTTGCAAAGGAAGGATTGTTTGGAATTGACGCTGTATAGAATTATCTACAGCTTCCTCTTCCTGAAGATATGATCATTTGTAACACTTCGAAGATGATTTAGAGCACGACCAGCAAACAACAACTGGGTTCTCACATCTGTGGATGAATATAACCCATCTATAGACATACAAAGGGTTTGGGTGGATATTAAGTTTGCTCCTTCTGACTATTTCCTCAATAGCTATTGTTTATTTCCCCCACTCATGGGAGACATAATATGCATTGCATTACCTTTTTAACAAAGTTCCAAAATATAGGATGCTAGCCAGTTCATGAGATTATTAGATTTATAGATGTAATTGTATTTTAAAGGTGCAATGATAGCAAGTGTACACCTTAAAATAAAACAGTTGATAGCATGTCATAATAATATAATATTGGGGGGGAAACGCAAAAATGCATTAGGAGTTAAGCAATAGAGTTGGACTAAAAGTCAAATGTACTTCTCACCGGAGTTAAAGTGCAAACCGCGCAACTTCACTTGCGCTCAACTCCTGAGGGAACTCTGACCTTGTGAGAAGGTTATGGGAACACACTTTCTATGCAAAGACAGACCTTATATCACCCAGCCTGGCTCATGGGCCACAAATAATTATTAGCCATTTTTCTCTATAGCATGGCTGATTACTGTCGCTGAGGGAGAAGGTGGTTGCAGGAGGAGCAGCAGTGATATCTGATGCTTCTCCTCCAGAAAGTTTCAACAGATCAGATTTATGAACACTTTAGACTATGACTAATATCATCACGTACACAATGTTATCATCATTTAGATATAGCACAAGGATTTTTGATATTTTAACAGATGTAACATTTTTTCCAACATTTGGGTTTTGGAACATTCTTCCCACCACATCTCCTCCTGTACATTATGTTTATGCACTTATGCTGCTACTCTACGCTGACTAATATCTGTGCGCAGGTTTTAGCTAATTTTATATGATGACTTAAATAAGGAGTAAGGGGTCAAGTATTAATAAGATTAGAGATGATGATGGTGAATAATGCCAGGTTTTAATAATTATTTTGCCAAAAATAGATGACAGTGGAAGTGAAACAACAAGAATAGTACCACTTTCAGCTAGCCAGTTTACTGTATAAGATGACTGAACCAGAGACATATCTACCTCTGGCGATGCCTTAGGCAGGATCCAGGGCAGCACCAGCAGCCGCCTCCTCTGCATTCTTACTGCTTTCATCATATTATGAGGTTATATCCCAGTGCTCCGACTTTTAAAGATGAGCGACATAGGGCAGAAATACATTATGCTACTTTGGAAAGGTCCATCAAAGTGTTAATGTTCTGTTTGAAGAGATCAGTCATCTCACTTTGATCCAGTTGCTATGGCCATACGGGAGAAGGGTGGTCATGTTCCTTGTTATGCTGCAGAGGGGCTGGTGCTGCCGTAGGCCTAGTCAGCCTAGGCCAGAGTACGTCACTGGTAATATATACACACACATACTCTAACAATGATTATTTTTCAATTTAAATGTTATTTTGTCTATTTTGTAATTATTATTATTAAAAAAGCTACTGCCAGAATGGAAAATGACTGGAAGCCACAGGAAGTTGGAAGGAGTGATTTTGTTTTGTTGTTGTGCGAGATTGGAGGAAAAATGCTATATCTGGAGCGATCAGCAATGTATTGTGATAAGGGTTGGCGCTGCTATATTACCAGATTAAGCAGCTTTTTATATACACAAATTTATTTCCACAAATACCTCATGATATAATATTGGTGTGATATATTTTTCTTAAACTAAATTTCGACGCATTGATATTGTTATAGTTACGCAATATTATTATATAAGCTTATTTGAGCAAGGCCCTTCTCATCCTTTGTTTCTGTAAATCTAAATTGAAAATGCATTATACAGCATTGGGGGATTTAATGATGCAATGAATGATAATAAAAAAATTGTATTACTTGTTTTTAATTTGGGATCCCACAGAATATTTTGGCTTGGAGCCCCTAAATATTATCTCATGAAACAGTTATGTCAGGTTTCTCAAATTCTACATTTTAGAAGAAAGGGCCTTTTCCAAACTGGTGCCACTAAGTTGAAAGTATACAATTGTCTTAAAACATTACCCTTCAATGGAACTATGGGGTCTAGCCCAAACCCTAAAAACATCCCCAGGCCATTATTCCTTCTCCCCCAAACTTTACAGTAGGCGCTATACATTCCAGTAGGTAGCGTTCTCCTGGCATTAGCCAAACTTAGGTTCGTCCATCAAGCTTTGAACTAGTGTAGTGTAGTGTGATTCACCACTCCTGAGAACACATTTCCACTGTTCCAGAGTCCAGTGGCGGTGGTATTACACCACTCTAGCCGAAACTTGGCATTGCGCATAGTGATCTTTGGCGATATTTTTATTCTGCCACACCGAGACACATATCAATGAAGAGCGTTCAAAATAATTGACAAACAAAAAAGTATGAACTCTAGGTAGTTTCTATAAATTGAAAGCTGTGATGATGGCACTTTCCTTTTAACACTTGTACCCATGATTGCTCAAATAAATATTGTTTTTGTAAAAGTTTATAAAGATTTCAAGATCTCAAATCTGACATTTTTTTCTGTCCAAAACAGGGCAGGAAATACAGCTTTCTGGTACTAAATAAAGGCTGAAAGATGTTGATCGTTAAGGCATGCGCTGACTCAATTTCATACAAGAGAAGAGGTTAGCAGGTCTCCCAATCGTCGGATGATTTTAGAAACAGGATTTGTAATCAACTGCCATCTTTGTCAAGCCACCTTTAACATTTCTGGAACAGTTGCTAAGAAGTGTTAGCTTCACGCAGCTGAAGGCTGTGAAGAGAAGTCAGTTTAATCAACATTAGCAGAGTAAGCAGAAAAAGGAAAACATTCCGAAATCAAGATGTGAGAATTTAGAACAGTTACATCATTTTAGGCTAATAATAGGTGGAAAATGTAAAAAAAACCCAACAATATTTAAAGGCAGATTTTATCACCAGTTTCAGGTTGCCTTATGGCTTGTGCAGAATGTCAATGGTTAATACAAACTATTTTTTTTTTTCTAGGCGAACAGGTTAAATGTAGCTGTTGAACTTTTGATATTACTAAAACTAAAATGATCTGATGAAGTCTCTTTACACAGTCTTTAAAGATTTATATTGCCCATACCATTTTCTCATAAGTTTAATACCATAAAGGAGTACAAAAAATTGAGATATCTCAAATATATCAACACATACCATTAATTATTGTTGCTATAAAGTATAAAGTACATTTTGTGTAATAGCTTTTTTATTCCCCAAACAGGCCCCTCCCTTTTATTATTATCATTTATTGTTTTAAATGTTCAATTTCTTTTTTACCCCCTATCCCTTACACCAGGAGCGTCCAACATGCGGCCCGCGGGACCTCGAGGTGCGGCCCGCGTGAGATCGTCAGCCAGGATCACAAGAGCCCTGCTGCTTACCTGTGGGAGGGTCTATTGTACTGCACAGAGGAAGCAGAACCCAGCAGAGTCACGTGAATGTACGTGATATCACATGACTCTGCTCCAGTCCTGCTTCCTCTGTGCAGTACAAGAGAACGCAGTCTGTGGGCGGCATCGAGAGCTGTAATGCAGGTAAGGGGGTGGGGGAGGGTGTTTGAATGAGTATGGGTGATTGAGGGAATGACTCTGTGAATGAATGAATTTGTGTGTGTGTGATAGCATGGATGTGTAAGTGCTGGAACCTAGGCATGATGGGACTGTGATTGGCAAGTCAGCCAGTACATGCTGAAACCTGGCTAGCTGCCCCCCTTGTGTATTGATGCTGCTAGCAGTATGGGGTCTGCACTTACAGCCACTCTGTACCAGCATGTACTGGCTGACTTGGGATGATAGGAGTGTGATTGCTAACAGCAATCACAGTGCCATCATGCCTAGGTTTCAGCATTTACTGGTTGCCTGGGTATGATAGGAGTGTGGTTGAATTGTGGTGTGTTACTTACTTTTATTAAAAGTGTGGTTAACACACCAAAATTGGACAAAGAATACAATAACATTATTAATTTATATATTAATGTTTACACCAATCACACTCCTATCATGCCCATCCAACCAGTACATGCTGGAATCTGGGTATGCTTGAGATTGCTGTAAACAGTCATAATATATATATATATATATATATATATATATATATATATATTAACATTTTTATTGTACCCTGGATTTTTGGTTTTGGTCCAGAATTTTCATTCTGGTGCATCCCTGAAATAAATAGAACTATTTCATTTTTAATTATCCAGAATCCTGAATTTGTAGTCAAAAAACTTTCTAGGCCCAGAAATCAGTGAGAGGAAAAGTAAAGGTTTTGTGTCATTTACTTGATTTTAATCGGCATATCTTATTAAAGGCCATATTTTCTCACGGTGAAAAATGTATACAATTCTGATGAAGTGGCCCACTGCAGAAAAAACATGGACACCCCTGCCTTACACCTACCTTTTAAAAAAATAATATATAACTGTAAGCTATAAAAAATTACACTTCTTCTTTATACAAAACTGAACTACATTTTGTTTCCAATCACAATCTAGATATCCTTTTCCACTTGCCCTCAAAAGTTATATTTCTTCCATTTTCTATCAGATTTTAACTCCAGATACTCTTTTTTTTGTCCTGCATATGCATTTTTTTAAATGCAAATATGTCTAAAAATTTCTGATAAAACATCCACTGAAGACTAGATGTACATTTGTACAGATTTTTACATATTGTGGTCTATTCACTAAAGTGGAAGTTGACAGGAGAGTTTACAGGAAAGTTGTAGATTTGACTTACCAACCTCATTATATGTTATAAAGATCTAACCCCAGTAACCTTTCACTGCAATAAAAGCTTGGCTGGTCTTCCATAATGTATAATTAACCAGTGAGATTTCCTTAATACCACTTCCATGAATGAACCATACTGTACTCAGACCAGCTCAGTCTTTCAGTGAGTGGAAACTCCAACTCAATCCCCACTTTAGTGCATAGATGTTAGTCAGCAAATAACATGGCAATAACCACACGTGATATACCGGAACACAGACTCATGGGTCTACCTGAGAAATCAACAGCGTTATTTTATCAGGGGCCTTTAATTCTTCACTGATTATTTGTTGTGATTTTGCCTACAAGGAAGGGGCAATATTAAATGACTCTTTTGCAGAACAAGATGTACTAGGAACATGAAAACAAGTAATTATTCCTACTTATAAGAGTCCCAAGTTAAGTCTCTAAAGCTCCAATGTATACACCACAAGTGGTATATAAACTACCTAGCTTGATTCAACAAGTTTTAGTTTCATCTTACTGTTTATTTGACCATCATTTACCCATTTTTACTAATTTTGTTGGCCGCAATTGAATGTAAAAAATAAAATAAAAAATAAGTGTCAAAATAGTTTAAAATATTTTGAAAACATAAAGATATATTTTGGAAATATAAAGAATATATATGTATATATTTAAATATATATATATATTAAAGGTAATATAGCTAAATGATAATGCTAATTTGGTTGTGGAAAGAACATATGAAACATATTTCTTCTTTCACTCAGGAATACATCTGGAGAGCGAGATAATGAGCTCAGTGTCTGTATATATATTGTACACATAGTGAGAATGTGATCACGGTGTATACATATGGTAAGAGTATTATCCCTTTCCTGGCTCTTCTAATTAACTCGCAGTTCAGAGGTTCATTGAATAAAATGTAGTCATGGAGTTTCTGAAAACAAAACTGTTTAAGTCTGACCTGCTAGGTAACATAGTCATAGCATTTTTTTATTTAAAAAAAACCCCAAAATGTTCAATATACAGGAATGGTGCTGATATCCAACAGAAAGAATAATCTTAAAGGAGAAAGATACTTCAACATCGTGGGTGAAATATTATTTGGAATATATGTATGAGCATTTTGAAGGGATGGTCAAATAATCAGAGTTATAAGAATGGTTTGAAATTTCAAACTACTACAGACGTTTTTATGATTTCAGGAAGTAAATTAAATTAATTACCAAATAAAGCATCAATTTCCATGTAACAAAGTCAACAACTAGGATTGTTTTACACAGTGGCACATCATAAGTCAACAATTTAGCTTTTCAATACATACTTTTTTTTTCTAGTATTTCAAGTGTGACGGATAAACTTCAGCCGGGGTAGGAGAGGCTGTATGTGTTTACAGAAAATTTAAATGTTATCCCATCTCTAAAGCGAGTGCTGAAATCGTAATGCTAGTAAAAGCATATATAATATAGCAAAGTAATACTATGATAACGCTTTATACACCATCTTACTGATATGATGGGACCCATAGATTAATAGATGGCTTCATCTTTTTCTGTTATGTTGTAAAGCCACCTATGAATATGGGCATTTATGGTGATATCTTGATAAATTGGATATGGGGTGATGGGATAAAGGTCACAGTCGGGGACCAATGTTCTAGAGTGTGCTGAGTATAGAACATATTTTAAAAGCACCAATCTGAGCCAAGACCGTGACCTTTGGGTGTATCAGAGAAGAATTTAGATTGAACTGAAAGACTGGCGCTCACAGTGTGGACATCTCCTCTGTTGCAAGGTTAAGTAAAATTTAAATAAGTCGTTATAATCAATATTAAGTTTACCCGAGCTTGCGTTTCTCATTCCTGAAATTAGCCAATAATTACAATATATTGTACTAGAAGAGCCTCAACAAAAGGAATTAAAGGGGAACTCTCAATCACAGATGGCCAGATGATTTATGGTCATGTTTTCATGATAGGTATATGTAATGTATGTATGTAATGGAAAACAAATTACAAAATGGTCACAGTATATGGGGATTAAATCTGATGGTAGTTTCTCTATCCAAATAGTACTTTCAATTCAACTTTTAAATTGGTAACAACACAATCAAACTAAACTGTTACTCTACATGAATGCAGGAAAAGTTTTAAGTGATAAGGGAAAAATCACGTATTACATGTAGACTAACCCATAATAGTAAGGAATAATCTGAAAATAATCTGATCATGGCAAAAAAAGCGTACAAAGTTACTGACATAACTTTTTATACAAAATACAAAAAAGCCTAAAGTAGCCACAGAGCACAGCCTGACAGGTCGTTGCCTAACACATAGGCTAAAACTGTCCAATTTCATGGTGATGGGGAATCACATGCAATTTCCCTAAACAGGATTAATTTAAAAAGCAGCTTTCGAAATGGGAAACATTTTACATGCTTTTGTCTGATTATCCCCAGAGGTCATAAAAATAAATCCATGAATTCTCTGATATGTCTCGGCAAATAATTGTTTTGGGTAATGTAGATGCACCACAGCAAAAATGAAAACGATTTATTATATTAAAACCCCTTCTAGTCTGATGACTATGTTGTCGCATGTTCTTTGGGGTTATGGATGTTAAGATAACGCACCCAAATATACACAGAAAGCGTGTACATGAATATTACAGCTTTTAGCTGTGAACAAGCCGTTCTTCTGGCTCCCACTGGAGTTATTTTCTTACGCAGTTGCTGTTATTATGCCTATAATTTTCTGACTGCCCTTTGAATGCCAGATTATGTTGCTAGGTAATTTTGCTTGACAAGGGAGGGGTGAAATAAAGATCTATTATGCATTTTATCCATGTAACATACTGTAACCCATAAATGATGGAAGTATCTGTTTATATATTTATGTTCACGTCTCCTTTTTACAAGGAGACGTGAACATTGATTTTGATTTAGACCGGTATGTATTCATTAACTGAGTTCTAAAAAAGTTGTGTAGTTGATTGTCCCTTTAAAGAGTTGTTAAACAGTTACCACCCATGGAGGGGTCAAAGTGTCATGTTGTTCTATTGTATTTTCCTAGCTTAGTTTTCCAGTTCATCTCCCTGTCTATGGTGCTCCTTGTCTATATATTCTCCTTTTGCTAAAAATAAATAAAACTACTGTGTATCACATGTTCTGAATTCTCGTATTATATTAAAGCAAAGCCAGACCGACAAAGCTATGAAATGATACCATCTTCCCGGTGGTAGGAATGGTTCGAGTTTTCAAGTGCAATAGAGTAGTTTTAGCTTGGAATCTTTCTATCGTACCGCAATAGAGGTACTAGATTTCTCTTTAATGTGATATGACCACTACAACCTTATCTGTTTAAAATATTCCCTATATCTATATCACGCATTCCAAGTTAATGAAACTCATGCCACCTTTTCTTAAGGTATGTTTCATGATTACTTATTGTATATTGAGTGTGCCATTTATAAATGTATCATTGTAGTTTTATTTTCTGTTAGTGCAATTTTTTAAACCTTCCCTTCTCTGTCATCCTTTTAAACCAAATTGTCTCACTTTTTGGGTCCTTTGGAAATCTCTAGTTTTCTCTTTGTGCTTTTGACCCTACTCCTCTTTTTTTTTTATCCACTAGTCCTCTCTCTCAAACCCTTCTTTCTTCTTCCTTTTTAACCCATTTATAAATCTCCCTTTCTTCACTCACTTTTGACATCTATTTTTCCTCATTTCAACTCCATCTTCTTCTTGTCTTACAAACTATTCCCCCCTGCTTTTTTATAATACTATGTATCACTCTTATGAATCCATCCTCTCTCTTTTCAACCCATTTTCTCCTTCTCACCTTTGTAACCCCTCACTCCCAATCATTTTTACACTCCTCCCCTTTCCCTTTTTAACCCCATGTGTATTTTTATTTAGGGCAATAAACCCAAATATACACTACCATTCAACATTTTGGGATCACTTACAAATGGTTTTTTTTTTCTTTTAAAGAAAACCAAATTTTGTCCATTAAAATAACATAAAATTAATCAGAAATGCAGTGCAGACATTATTAATGTTGTAATTGACTATTGTAACTGGAAACATCTGATTTTTAATGAAATCTTTATAGGCATACAGAGGCCATTTACCACTCCCATCACTCCTGTGATCCAACAGCACTTTGTGTTCGATAAGTTTAAAAGGCTAATTGATCGTTAGAAAACCCTGAAAACAGCTAAGTGACCCCAAACATTTGAAGAGTAGTGTGTGTGCGTTTGTGTATATATTTGTTCATCCCATTGTTCCTTTAATGAAATTAAGTTATGATATAGGAATGTTGATGGAGCATGACTAGTGTACAGCATATACAAGACATTCAATATGTTGCATGGTATTAAACATTTCTATTTAAAGGAACATTAAGTCTAAAAAACATAATTGTTTCTCACATGAATGCACATACTTTTAGTTTTCCTAATGTATTTTCTGTTCCCAGCAGAACATTTTAGATTACTTCTAATTATACTTTAAACTACATCCTGATTTTCGGGACTGGCAGTGGTGGCTATTAATTGTTAGAACCTTCCAACGCTATGAAGACACTGTGTCCTTTTATGCCCTAGGATAAGATCCTTAACTTAAATATTCACTCTACAGTTTAACCGCTGAGGTGCCAGTAGTTGATTTCTCACCCACCTGGTGCTTGGAGGGTTAAATAAAATTAATATTAATCTAAAGTGATATGTGCGGAAAAAAAAACATATGTAGGTAGCTAAACGTCCTGTTATATGAGAAACATTTTGATATACTGTTTCTGCAATATTTATCTTTCTTAAAAACAGAATGTTCATGAAACATTTGGCCTCTGTCTAACCCTTACCATTCTAATCTATGTCATGGAAATTAGTTTTTAAACTTTGCCAATAAATTTTAGGAATTCTTCCCCGCTTATTGGAACAGTATGTTTATTGAAACAAGACATTGCAGCATTGATCATATCTACAGCAACAACTACACCTATCAAAGCTTACATTGCTGTCTTTTTTCATTCATTTTATTAGGATTCGTATTAAAAGTATTGTTCTGAAATGAAATTTTGAGTTTTTCTAGGTTTAAATATTTTGCTTCATACTGCACTTCTGTAAAGTCATGTCCACAAAGCACTACTGGTCCTGAACTTACATTATAGGACCCAATCGGCCCCTATAGCAGCAGTAAAGGTAAATGTATGGCATCCTTGACGCCATCCCACATTGTCTTTTACCCTGTTTGTCGGAAACTTGTGATCAAGTATATTTGAACAGACCCAAGACGCCAAAAATAAACCATTCAGTTGATACAACACATCGTTTTAGGTGACCAGAGCCTGGAACTTTTTTTATGGAATTTAAAATCTGACTCTTACTTATTTTTCATTTTCAGTTCAATTCTGCCCCTTCTTAAACTGTATTGAAATTTGCATAGCTAGGTTTGTCTATAATTATTGGAACATTTCTATTCAGTGTATAACATAGCAGAAGATGATGGCGCTATAAATAATAGTGAAAGCAATAATAGCATCTAATATTTTTACATGATCCTAAAATACTACAAGCAAGGCAATTTACATTTCAAATTTTATTTGAAAAATAACATTCCCCACGGTACTAAACTGCACACGAAGAAACAAGTTATTTCTTAATTATTAATTTCAATGTTTGTGACTAATTTTATCCTCCAATCAAGGGTGAGGACATCACTGAAAGTGCCCTCATTTTGCCTTAATGTGAACGGAGGGCAATATGGCGTTGCGTCCAGTGATGTCATCTCTCGGATTCTCCAATCTGATTTTGGCATTAAATGAAACACCAAAAAATAGATTTTTTTGGTGTTCATTCTATGTATTTTGGGCTGATGAATACTATAGCCATTGCTGCCGCCCAGGAGTGATGGGAGTTTGAGCGCAGGGCTTTCTTCTGTGTGTTTGGCATTACATTAAATGAAATTTTCGTCTAAAGATGAGCAGATTTTCTGTAATCGCCTTAATTAAAGCATTCTATACTGTGTTGTGATCGATATTATATTTCTTTATAAGAGCTATTTCCTTTCCAGCACTTGTATGAAAAACCACCATGTGAAAGCCATAACTGCACCATTGTGGCTTAATTAGCATTTATTCTGTGTTATTTTTTTTTGCTTTTTTTTAAGCAAAAGCATGTGTATTGAAATTAAATATTACATTTAAAAGCTACAGTACTGTAGGTTACACAAATATAACCCTTTAGCATTAAAGCACTCCTTGCATTGTACAGTTATATTCTTATTCAGATCGAGGCACATTGTGCTGTGTTAAAATGCGTTATGATGAATTAGAGATTTTATTGTGCAAATGTTCTCTCTTTTGAACAAGATCATAAATCCATGTGGCGCGCAGGTATTGCTTTAAATGTATAAGAAGCTAAATGTTCGTTAATTCCTTCCAAACCTCTTGTTACTTTCTCTATAGTAACATAAGATGTTGCTGGGGGTTTTTTTGCCCTCCTCCCTCATCATGTTTTTGAGTTTTAGGTTTCGTCGCTGCTCCATCCATCCAATGTTCTGATCTGCTCTAGTTCCTAAGCAGCCATAAAGCATCACTGCTGTGCTGAAACAGCATGGAACCTAGCACAATGATGCTGGGGAAAAATTGGGCCAGCTCTTGCAGTATGAACTCATTAGCTGCTAAATATCACTTTTTTCAAATAGAATCAGGAATAATAGATGTTTCTAAATGCTTACTTTCAGATCATTATCATTAATTGCTTGTATTATGTATGGAACAAAGTTTAAGGGTTTTTTTATGCAGAAGAGTCCTGATTTAAGTTATGCTAGCACCTTAAGGTGAAACAAAGAAGGAAATAAGGCTAAAATTGATATTTCCTTTCTTGTAGTCAGACTCATAGCAACCGAACCCTTTTAACCCCTTAATGACAAAGCCCGTACATGTACGGGCTCAAAATGCATTGTTTTCAATGGGTTTAGGGACCGCCCATTGTCCTTAAGGGGTTAAAAATCTAGTACATCTTACTTACTAGTGTGACCTTTAGGAAAGTATAGTTTTTGTGGCGCCAGTTAAATTGCTATACACCAGTTTAGCATGCAGGGTAGCAAAATAGGAATAGAACATCATAAAAGCATTGGATTCTTTATAATTCTTCAGGTGATGTCTGTACACTGAAAAAAATATGTACTAAAATGTAACTTAATCAGTGTATAGCAAATATATCTCCAGTAAAGAAAGCAGAGTTGCCATTGTTTCATATTCGAGTGAAAATGTGTACATATGTGTGTGTTTCCTCCATGAAAAACCTCATTTTGGTGTGTGTTCGGGAATTATTCCACACGTGGGATGTCATAGAATGTTAAAAGAATTCTTATGAACAAAGCAGGGGGATGATTTTAAAACAATTCCAATAAATGTGAAAGCCGTTTACTAAAAATCCTTTAATAAGCAACAGCCTTTTCCAGAACATCTCGAACACGTGGAAACATCATTAACGCCTCTGTCAGTAAAGGCATCTGCAACACATTGACGAACAGCAATAAAGAAAGATTAAAACACATTTTACAGCTACAGTTGTGAGTTAAGTGTTATGCTGGATGCAGGGGCTATGGTTTACCAGAGCTCAGCAAGATTATATTGACCATAGTACTCCACAAATAAATAAAACGTTTAATATAAGACCAAGGAGAAATGGGAGTTCCTGTCTTGGCTATCTTTTAACCTGGTGTATTGTTTGTGGCAGACAACGAGGTTTTGTTCATCGTTTTAATAGTATTAACTATATCATCATTTTACTCCATCTGAATAATCTTTGAATCGTTTCTTGTTAATCATTTTTTTGAGGTGTCAACTATCTTGAAAATGAGCAGATACAAAATGTTGCACTTAAAAAACATAGCATTTGATAGCTGTTTTTTTTTAGTATGTCCACTTTCATTCAGAAAAAGCAATTTATAAATGACTACCTTCTGACCAATGTCTTTCTGGGTCTTAATGAGGGTCAGTCCTTCACTTTTTGAGTTGTGAAGAGGACTAAAGAGCTTTCTAAGCCTGAGAGAAACTCAGTATAAAAATACTTTTATGATATATATATATATATATATATATATATATATAACACACTGATCAGCCATGACATTATGACAACCTGCCTAATATCGTGTAGGTCCACCAGACCTCTGAAGGTGTGCTGTGGTATCTGGCACAAGATGTTAGCAGATCCTTTAAATCCTAAATTACGAGCTGGAGCCTCCATAGATTGGACTTGTTTGTCCAGTGCATCCCACAGATGCTCGATCGGATTGAGATCTGCAGAATTTGGAGGACAAGTCAACACCTGAAATCATTCCTGAACCATTTTTGCTTTGTGGCAGTGTGCATTATCCTGCTGAAAGAGGCCAGTGCCATCAGGGAACACAGTGTCCATGAAAGGGTGTACATAGTCTGCAACAATGCTCAGGTAGGTTGTACGTGTAAAGGTAAAATCCGCATGAATGGCAGGGCCAAGCAGTTTCCCAGCAGAACATTGCCCAAAGCATCACACTGCCTCCGCCGGCTTGCTTTCTCCAGGTAAGCAAAACACACGCACTCAGCCTTCCACATGATGTAAAAATAAAAAGTGATTAATTAGACCTTCTTCCATTTGCTCCGTGGTCTAGTTCTTATGCTCATGCACCCATTGACAGGGAGTCAGCAGGGACATCCTGATTGGTCTGAGGCTATGCAGCACGATGCGCAACAAACTGCAATGCGCTGTGTGTTATGACACATTTCTATCAGAACCAGCATCAACTTTTTCAATTTGAGCTACAGTACCTCATCTGCTGGATTTGACCACACGGGCCAGCTTTCACCCCCCGAGCATCAATGAGCCGTGGCCACCCATGACCCTGTCACCGGTTCACTGCTTTTCCTCCATTGGACCACTTTTGACAACTGCAGACCGGGAACACCCCACAAGAACTGCAATTTTGGAAATGCTCTTACCCAGCCGTCTAGCCATCACAATTTGTCAAAGTCACTCAGATCATCAAGCTTGCCCATTTTTTCTACTTCTAACACATCAACTTTGAGGACAAAACGTTGACTTGGTGCCTAATATATCCCACCCACTGACATGTGCCATGATGACAAGATTATCAGTGTTATTCACTTCACCTGTCAGTGGTCATAATGTTATGGCTGATCAGTATATTTTGTGACTACTGTATACAAATGTGTGCCTCAACATATTGTATCCCTTCCACTAGAAATATATATTATATTTCAAATAAAAATATCTATATTAATTATAAATGAAATTATATATATAAATATAATCTGTTGAATCAAGGTTTTTCATCAATGGCATATATTTAGTGTATTTTAAATATATTTTATAAAATGTGTTTTTTTTAATCTATTTTTAACCTATTAATCATATTAAATGGTGTATTATACATATCAAAAGAAAGACCTATCTGTGTTTTAAAAAAGCGTGTGTGTGTGTGAACTAAACATAAAAAGAAGGATTGTGGTTGAACAAACCCACTAGCGTGGGACAAATCTTGGTCGTGAAGAGCTTACCTTTCACCTGTTGTATTACCTTTTACACTTTGTGTATCTTCTGCTTTACACTTTTCAGTATTTTTCTTTTACACCTATTTTCGCATAGTAATGGAACAGCAAGGAGACTTTTTCCATACACATTGTCTCGAAAGGCTCTCTTGCACCCTTAATATGACTGCATGCTGGAAGCACCATGTACAGGTATGAATTCATTGTGTCAAAGGTAACTCCCATACAGCCGGGATCATGATTTTATGCCCCTGTATCATTTAAGGTTGCTGGATGTTACGAGCACATAGTTGGCACAATGGGCCTGCCATGTACGTAGTGCCATTCCAGTGACCCCCTTAAATGATTGCTAGAAGTAATGGCTAAAATATATGTTTCTGTTGGTTTTCAGTTAGTGACTGATCAGCAGCTTCTCTGTATGTGAAATAAAAGTAAAAAAAACAGGGATCAGTGCATAGAGCAGGTAGCCTAATCTGGATGTTTGCAACCATGGAGATCAGCTTACCAGTATCCAAGAAAAAATATGTCTGATCCCGGCTAACATGTAGGGTGAGTTAAGCAGAGGCCACCCTTACCTTTTTTTTGTAAGTCCAATTTGTTATGTGATCCACTATTTCTTATGGCCGGTTTACTCGTTATACTACATTTGATGGAAGTCTTTTCAGGATACGTTGTGATAATTCCCATAGTACCATTACTATTTCCTTGCTAAGCTTAGCCTCTTCCATCCAAGCTGATTTTAATCAGTATAAGTAAGATAAACAGTGGCAACTCACTAGACTAATTCTTAACACCTAAACATAGCTACTATGAAAACAACCGTAGCCTATTACTTTGAGTATATAATGTAAGGCTTTCTGTTAAAATCATTTAATTTAATCTAGTGTAGCTGTTTATATAATGGCGTCCTGCAAAATCTCTGTTCTTTTGGGTGGACAAAATAAGCCAACATAGTAAATTAATGTGGGGTCCAAATGCGGTTTGAAGATACAGATGTAGAATCAGATAATGCAATACTAATAGCCATACTCATTACACACTGATTTTAGGTGCTAAGGTGACTAGAAGATTCATAGTACAGAAGCAGGTTTCAGTGCATTTTTTTGAGTAACCTTTAACAAGTCCAATGGGGCTAGGACAACTGACAAATACAGTTACCGAATAAACTCAGTGACTATACCCAGGAATTATCATGTTGGACATTTACCAGAGGCAGCTCACCATCTAGGAAAAATAACCCTTAAATAATCTTATTCTTTGGCAAATTGTAGTAAAGCAATAAACAGAGCCAAAAAGCAGTCTTCTCCCTTTATAACCTTTTAATGAATAGGCACACTACAACAGATAAGTAAACCAAAAGAATGAGTTTTTCAGTTCTTTATAATTATCACAAGGTTAGATAATGCTTGTGTATATATATCAATTATCAATTATTTTTCATAAGCATCTAACAAGTTAATTATTGCCAGGAAGTTATACTCAGGGAAGCAGGTAGGAATTAAGTATTTTATCTACAAGGTGGATCAAGTTGACCTTGAAAATTAATTAAAATATAAATGATTGAAACAAATCATCGATACTCTCCTGTTTTACAATGTCTATTGGGTCATTGTAGTTTCTTTTTTAACATAGAGAACAAGAAGAAGCAAGAGAAAGTAGAGAGACATTTAGAGAGAGAGTAAGAAAGTGAACTAGGGTGATTGACACCGAATTTTGTTTAAAAATTGAAAAAGCCCTCTGAATTTTGTCCAAAACGAAAGGTCAGGAAACAAAATTTGTTATCGGATTTCGAATGGACCAAAAACGAAACAAGAAATACAACTGTATCTCTGGTATTGTACTTTTTGTCTCAGGATCACATTATCCACACGGTCCTCTAAGGTGCAGAGGAGGTTTTATAAATCGAAAGAGTGTTGTCTGTTTTATTGGTTTTCATATGGCAAAATAATCAGCAGCAAATTAAACAAAACAGAATTCTTGCACTGACTAAACAAGTCTTTTCTCCTAACTATTTCGCTATCTGCAAAAATACAAAGCATCAAGATATTCACCACTCCTAGGCTTTGATGTTTGCTCTCTCGTGTCAGGGAACAAAATGGTTCTCTCCCTCGGTGCAGGTATTTAAACATCTCCCTTCTAAATATGGGGAGCGGCTGAGTAAAGTCAGGGAGAGTTGCAGTGGTGACTCTAGGAACAATACGTAGGGGGGCACCTAAGATACAACAGTCAAACTGGGGAGGCACTAATAAGTTCCACCACTAAATCATGCCACTGAAAAAACATTATATATATAAATAAGATACCAAAATACCAGAGTATTGCAATATGCACTGATGCCTTTTTTTATGCCCCCCAATCACTATGCGCTGGCTATTGATGCAGAGCACGTAGTGATTAGGAAGCACAGAAGTTGAGGTCTGAAGTGACCCTAATGTTGGGCCGGTTAGAGGGGGATTGTGATCTCCCTAACCAGCCCTGCTCATTGGCACCTCTTACCAACACCAGGGCTCATGATGCCTGGGTGCGCACTGCCCATGGGGACGCCCGATGAGCAGGGCTGGTTGGGGAGATCACAATCTTGCAGCTGCCTCGGCGCAGCCCTGAAGACCAGCCTACTGTTTTAGGGGCTTCATGGTGAATCACATTGCTGGCAACTGTCCAGTTTGCCCATGCGTTTAGATGGCAATGTGCCAATTGGTCTTGCAGCTGAGGGGTTCAAATTCATGGGGGGGTGGGAGTAAGGAATAATTTAGGGGGACAATTGCCCCCCCCTTCCCCACTCTAGTGACACCTATGGAGAGTTAGAATTTGTAATCTCACCTGTAATCTCTGTGCTTGAATAAGTATGTGGAGTGGGGCACTGGGCCGCCCTACTCTCCAAATGCCCCCCTCAGGGAGCCAAAATAATAAATAATAAGTAACTATGCACTACTCTACATCTCCCTGAGGCTACTCAGGATATACTCTGCAATATTTGGGGCACTATATACACAATCCCTGTTATGATTCCAGGGACTCTGTATATATATGTTATATATACACATATAACAGTGAAAGCCCAGGACAAGATGCTGGGAGCACATGATTTAAATAGGCAGCTGCTTGTTATCAGTAAAGTAAAACATGAACCAATGGCATTTCTCTGGTGATGAAAATTGGTGACTTTTTACTATATTTGCAAATCTAATATAGAAACTATACTGTTGCATTGCACGCCTCTGTTGTACCAACCAAGTCTAATAACTCTACATAAAAAAACAATCCCAATGAACATCTTTTTAACCATATGGAACTACCATAGGATTTCCTCTGGAATTGTTTTTTTTTCACATCTTTCTCCTTAATGGGAGATATATTTCATCTGAGAAAAAGAAGGAGACAGCAGCGTCCAACCTTTCTTGGAAGTGCTTACATTTTCTGGGTAACCTGCATTACAATCCAGGATTATAACAGGAAGCAAAAGAACCACAACCTGATTAAAAAAAGAATGTCCCCCATATATTGCCAGAATTGTACATATCATTCAAAACATCCACACTCTCTAGCCCACCGGCTGAATATTGAAATTCAATTTCAAGGAACATGAGTGGGACCAGATTGCTGAAATCTTAACTGTAGTTGAAGAGTCTGGAATACATTGGGAAGAAATATATTTTTGTTGCAATGGAAGATGAAAGTAATACAAGATAAAACTGGGTAAACTGCTTTGAACAGACAACAGAGCCTGGTATCCCAATTTGGGGACAGAAAAAGAATGTAATTAATCCTTTGGATGCCTGTGGGGTATGCAATCCAATTTTATTGTAACGTGTAAAAAAAACCAAACCTGCTTGCAAACAAAGGGTTAAAGACAGCCGCTGATATTTGCAAAGCGTCTTGAGGCTTAAAAGGTTAATGTTCTTTTTCTGGAAGGAATATATGCCTCGTAGTGATTGGATGGTTTCTGGAAAGAGCAAATGAATTTCACCTGGTTCTAATTTGTAAAGGCTGTTCTCGCTGCAAATGTTTTTACGTTTCTTAAAGAAGTGTGGAATAGCAGGATAATATAAGACCAGGTTTTCATGGACATATTAGGTAAAGATTACGATGAAAAAATAATTCTGTGTAGTCTGGGCCCTCGCATTTTCATCCTGTATGTATGCAGTAAACAAACACCGAAAAATGTGTGTTTGTATGCAGCAAATACAGATTACACATGTGAAACCGGTAGCAAAGTCAATCAGTTTTGCTAACAGATCTTTTCTTTCAGGAAGTGCTGGCTCGTTGTCTTTACAAAATCATCCTCCCACTGCCCGCACAGCCGAGTATATGGCAGCAACATCCTTTTATATACTAACGAATTTGCACTGCTTAAAAGGGCTTTTGTGTCTGTGCCAGGAGCAAAAATCATTAACACCTCCTGCAATGTTTCAGCGATAAAGCATATTGGCAAAAGGGTCCATGGAATCATCACAGGCTCAGTCCAAAAGGGCTGGCGGAAATTTCCCAAAAATATGTTCTATCATATTCCAACTGTAGTTCCAGAGATTGATTATTCAGAGTCCAGAAATTAAAACTGCAAACTTACTATTCCAATACTGTCTGATGTTGGTTAGGTACACATCCCACATCAACAGCTCTGCCTTTTTATCAGATCTGCCATTATAGATACCTAAAATTATTATACGCAACCCCTTAGTGAGCTTCTCTAATTCCAGGTACTTGGATGCTTAGGCTTTCCTGGACAGTGAATCCCCAAGTGACTGGACTCTGGAAGCACAAATATCAGTGATAGCTCCTTTAATATAGAAATAATGAAGTTGTTAGGCCCATGCCTAAAACAAAACCAAGAAAAAGCCATGGCAAAAAGAGCAATTCCTCAAGTATTGAGGTGCTTTGGGATGGAGGTTAACCTATAGAAAGCCTCCCAGAAACATTAGCAGATGTACATTTTGCTAAGACATCGAACAAAGTAACATCCTGAGATATGTTTGGACCTTTCAAAATTGGGTCTTCATAAGGTAAAAAAGAAGCAAGCACCTATAAGTACACGGATGTGGAATCTGGAATTAAAGCAAGCATGTTGGAAAAATAACAATGAAATACAAATACTCTCTGTGCATTGCTATAGACAGCACCGAATACAGCCAGAGAACACATTCTTTATACTTCTTTAGTCTCAAGAAGGCAGGTTTATTGTGTTTTTTTATATTTATACAAATTGGTCATCTCTCCAAATTATCACTTTAACATTTTATAATCTTGGCACAATTTAGAAAGCTTTAATTCTCATTGCAAGCTTATCCTGTCTTCTCCGACTACTATAGAGCCAAGTATTTCTTCCCATACAGACATCTGCTTTAAATATATCCTGTTTTAGAGGTCTCTATTTATACATTGAATCATCTTGTTTTCTTCGTATAAGATTTTTTTTTTTACTTACTATTAGGTTAACTTATTAAGCAACACAGCTGCTGAAATTATCAAATCCATGTTGTCTAATGAAACATTTTGTTGGCAAATAATAAGACTAAAGGTCATTTTATGATACAGAAATTTGAGTTTATAGATGTCATAAAAGTTTTAAAAGACATAAGTTAAATAACATAGAGAAACAAATTATAGAATACGGACGTGGTGTTCACTTTTGATATACAATAGTTATAAGTGGACTGTTTGTTATATAAGTAATCAGATTTCTCAATTAGAGCCTTCGTGTTCATTCCCACTTATGCAATTCATAACTGTTTTGAACATATATTGTTAATTCCTGGTTTAGCCAGATTGCGGATGAAGAGGCGCCCCTGGAACTTGAAGGCCAGTGGCCACCAAATGAAATAAGTGCTGCCCATGGCTGGATATGACAGGCTGCACATTATGTTTGTATGCTTAGGAGGTCTGCTGCTAAGCATGTTCAGCCAATAGAGCAGCAGATCAAGTGAGAATGGAGTGTTCTCGACCGGCAACTGAAATAAAGTTAGACATAACTATTTTCAAGAGTCTCAGATTTTGAAACAGATGGGGATATTAAAATGTTGGAGATGCTATAAAATAAAACACTAAAGTAGGGACCATCCACTTCATAAGAAACCCAACATTTTATATGAAAACAGGTAATGGAAGTAGAGGGAAAAATATGACACGTTAAAGTTAAGTTGATTCAAGTTAAAAGAGTGAGGTCATCCCATCAATACCTTAGCCTCGTAGAATTTACATATATTTGGGAATAACTAAAGTGAAGTTGCTGTTGTGTCACTTTTTATTCTGATGATTGATAACATACATATATGGACAAAAGTATCATGACACCTGACAATTACACATGTTTAGACATTGCATTCAAAGTACATAGACAATAATATGTAGTTGGCCTCCCTTTTGTAGCTATAACAGCTTCCACTATTCTGGGAAGGCTTTCCACAACATTTTTGAGTGTTTCTGTGGGGATTTTTTGGCCATCCATCCAGTAGAGCAATTGTGAGGTCAGGCACTGATGTTCATCCCAAAGCTGTTTGATGGGGTTGAGGTCCGGGTTCTGTCCATGACAGTCAAGTTCTTCCACACCAAACTCATCCAACCAAGTCTTTATGGATATTTCTTTTTGCACTGGGGCATAGTCATGCTGGAATAAAAAAAGAGTCTTCCCCAAACTGTTCCCACAATGTTGGAAGCATAGTATTGTCCAAAATGTATTGATATGCTAAAAGGGACATACAAAGATGTTTTGGTCAATGCTTTGCTTACAACTTTGTGGGACAGTTTGAGGAAGGACCTTTTTCTAGGAGGATCGTGGGTAGGAGAGTATGTGTGTAAAAATAAAGCTACTATTAAAGTGTCTTTTAGCAACAAATATTACATATTCATCTTAACCATAATGTAATAACACAATGATATACTAGTATGAAGGTTGTTTCCCTTTAATTTTCAGTTATTATACATTACATTACATTACATAAACGGCAAAGAATTCCGAATCATGTTTATATCATTAGAGTTTGACAAACACAGACTGACATAAAGCCTTAAGGTAAAATATCTAAATGTATCCCAACTTTTGAGCCACATAGACAATGATGTGGCATTTCACCCTCTGGCTACCACCGAAGAGATATCAACTTAAACTTGTATGTCTTCCTCTTAATGTTTCCACTATTACTCCCGCATGGTTATTTGCATTTTGACAAATTATGTTTTATAAAGAGCAAAATAATTCTGATTAAATGGAATTGGTTATCTCTCACCTGCTGTGAATCTAGTAATATAAATATGGCTTATTTTTGGGTGTCATCTCCAACATCCAATACTTCTTAATTAGTTCATTAACAAAGGCTCCGGGTGGTGGATTTTGACTGCTGAGAAGATAATACTTAACATGGGATATTATCTGAGAAACTGATCTTTTAATACTGTTCATTTTGATGTATTCATATTTGCTCATCTCCTATGTGAAACAAAATAGAAATGATATTGATATCATAAAGAAAAAAATAAACATTTATGACAAAAATTCATAAACAATAATATATATATTCTGTAAATTTAGTAATTTTTAATATATCTACTTTGAAGGAAAAGTCGATAATAATGATGCAAGGATGCCAGCCATTTAAATAATTATTAAAAATAATAATAATAAAAAAAAACATCTTTAAGCCATATGTTCCAGAGTACTGAAAAAAATGCTGCCAAAAAATGTATAATTCATACATAGAAGGACATTACACTTTTTAGCTTTTAAGATTTGGAACAGAACAGAGGAGGAGGCTATACACCTTTCCTGTTAAATCTGCAAAAAATAACGTTCAGTTCTATAGCTTGATCTGATTCTTAATCTCCAAGGACTGTGAGGCCCAGCTGAGTTAAATCCAACTGTGACCTCAGGTTGGAAAGATCTGGGGATGACTTATGACAACTCGACGGAGATTAACGCAACAAGACTGTATTGGCAATAGAAAAAGACAGAAAGCGGCTTTGTGCGAGAAGGAATGCCTGTGAAATCAAGAGGGACTGGATTACTCCTCATTTTTTTCCCCTTTAAATGTGGTAGCCATTTTCTGTGAGTGAAAAAAGAAGAAATAAATGGATCTAGAATAAACAAGATGTATCAGGAATGTCAAATTCAAAGGTCATACCTATGAACTGTGTTCCTGAAAATATTAGAAGGCACAGTCACTCCTGCTGATAAGTTAACAAGTACTACTGCTAGTTTTATTGTTTTTTAAATCCAGCGCTTGCTGGGTAGGTTCAAATAAAAAGAAGCCCTACATAGAAAAATGACTTTGAATTTGTTGCTGTAAAAGAAAAATCAGTAAAGAAATAAATACTGAATAAAGCATCTCTATTTTGATGATCGGAATATTACAGGTATAACTAGCTCTATCTAAGTATATATATATATATATATATATATATATATTTTACACACATACATACAGCGTATTATCTATATCTAGATTGTAAGGTGATTTTAGCAGAGCCCTTCTTAACTTTTGCTTCTGTAAGTCTGAATTGTTAAATACGATTGTATCAGAATATGATGATGCTATATAAATCAATCAATAAATAATAATAATAATATATTAGACTCTTTGGGGTCTGTTCATTATTTTAAATAGCAATCATAAAATGTTCCCGCCCTTGCATGGTCACACTTGCATTTGTTACAAGTTGCTTGTGAGTACATGCAAGTGAGCTGGAGGCAAAGGCATGACAGTTGAATGACAATTTGCATGTCCTCATATGTAAATCTGTTTTGATTTACATAAATACATAAATGACAAACACAAGGTGAGGAAAAGGAAGCATTCAATTGCCTTCAGACCCCCTATTAACGAAAGAGGTGCAGAGTGCCTTCGTCTTTCCCCATCCTGTGTGTGGTATGGAGAAATAAAATAAATGACCGATGGGGAGTATAGAGCCTATTTTTAGGCCTTAATAATTCTGGTGATAAAGTCAGGTGCTTTGGTGGTAATACAAAACTTAACAAATTATTATTAGTGTCAATAATATATGTTATTGAACAAAACAAACAAAATATAACAAACTGTTGTGTAAGGTAATTATCGTTTTCATATTCTATTTGTAGGTAATGTACATTATATACACTATGATACATTATATACTGTACATTATATACTGTATGATAAATGAACCCCTATAAACTTTAAAACAAGTGTATTAAACCTTGTAGTATGACCGTGCATGTGGAAAAGCTTTACAATATTCATCTCTGCATTAGCACAGCTGTTTTCCTCTGGGTGTCCTCGTAGGTCCCTGGCTAGGAAAATATTAAACAACTTATGAAACTCTAGTAGAGGCAGCTGGTCATGAAATACTGATCCACATTTTCACCAGAACCTGCAGTACATATCGCAATCCTCCGAAACAAAAAGACTGCACAATATGCTAACACAATAAGCTTAAACATGTTTGATTTTTCATATTGAATAGAGTAGCATATAACACATAAACACTGCAATGACATGTTACGAGAAAAGGGAGAACAAGAGGCATCGGTATCCTTACATGCTGTATCGTTCAGTGGTTCATAAACAGGAAGACAAAAGATTTATACATATGGAAAAAGTAGTCAACTACTCTATACACTATACCTGGTAACAGCTGACCCTGAGACTCTTGTATCAACCTTTTAATAGCCCATCAGGAAGATTCTACATAGTGGGTCACCTACCGGCCTCATCAAAAACATTGAGTTGGCATTATTTAAAGATACAATTCATTGAGTCACCTGTATACAAGCAGGGATATCAACTATAACATGCAGGGAGCAAAAGCACCAATTGGGAGTCTTATATATGATCACAGCAGTGTGGAAGAGGAAGAAGTCCCTGAGACCCTGCAATCAGGGCAAAAACCCAAGAGCAGTATTCATTTTGATGGGATCTAAAAAAATATTTATTTTGGTCAATCTGTATTTGATATTATTCCAAATATGGAGTGAATTTTAGAAACATGCAGTAAAATTATATATACATTATATTGATCATTTATATGCAAACTTATTTCATCAATATATCTAATTTGGCAGAATATTAATAATGTAATTTATGAATCTATATGCTAACTTATCAATTTCGATTTATTAAATACTTTGAGAGTTCCAGTCTCACAAAAATACAGGTCGGCCCTGCTACTTTAAGGTGGCAGCCGGCTGATGACGTCAGTGCGGCTGACTGCAGGGTATGCATGGCCAGCCTAGTCAGCCTAGAACGGAATATGTCAATAATGGCGATAATCCATTATTTGAGGAATTCCCTGCTATTGAGAAAAACACGTTTTTTTTTCTTACAGTGAGCCTGGTGTAATTTGCTAAAATGAAACTTCCCACTGTTTGCCTCCGACAGCACAGTTCCAGTTGCCAACAAACAAAATGAGCAACATGCCAGCATCTATTTTCCAACAAGGAATTAAATAATTAATATACTAACCGGCTCCAGTTTATCATACCGATGTCTGGGGGTAAATTTGCACGATCCCCTTCTTGCGCTGTAATGGATCGTGCAGGTGTGCTCTGAAAAACCAAAAACGGCCATGCTTAAGAAAGCAAGAGATACGATGTGCCACTGTATTAAATAAGGTAACAGTACATTAAAACGCATGGGAGGCTGGCCAGAGTCTGACTCTAGAATTTATTTAAATTCTTATATAAATAAAAGTTCTATTTTAAATTAAATAAGTATGTGTGCATGTTGAGAAAAGGGTCTCAGCCATTTCGAAGGCTCAAAAGTCTCACCTTCATACCTTAAAAAAAAAAAATCTTGGTTTGTCTAAAAATCCAAAAAAAAAGCTAATTATATTACCTTGTACTTAGTAAGGAAAAAACCCACACATGTTATTTCTTAATGTGAAAAGGTGATTTCCTAGCAATGAAAAAAAGTGGCATCAGCTATAACGAAAAAAAATTAATAATAATTAATGGGAAAGTTGTAGAGTCCAAATAATAATGATATTTTGATTTAGTTCTCTCTAGAACTTGGCAAATCCCCAGAATGAGTAACCAAGTTCGCCCAGGCACATATTATATACAAATGCTATATTTCCTGGACCTGTGGATACATTTGTTCCAACTATAATTTGCTATTTGCTCATGACTAGTATTATTCATGGTTAGGCCCCAGGTGGTTATGTGCAATCTCCCAAGAACATGAATAAGACATTTCACTCCCTAAATTATTGCATTAGTGTTACTTGATACTGGCAGTTTATGCAATTGAGAAGAAATTAGTGAGCGGGCATCATGCTGAATTTGTGCTCTGAAATAATATTGCTAGATTTAGTTATTTTTTAAGATGTGTAAAGAGGTGCTTTGTAACGGATATTTTTGAAGTGTTTCGAAACTATGCAAAATGTAAAAACATTTTGGAACTTGGGTGAATTAGGAACAATATCTTTTTTTACATCCATGAAATGTATGTTGAGGTAGTCAGCAGGTAGAGGTCTAACTCAGTGATCTTTATTTATTATTTAGCCTGATATTTGCTGGATATGAATCATGGAAACTCTATTTCCGCTGTAGCTGTTTCTTGTAATCATGATCTAAATGGCACACTTTTGGGGCAAGATTTACATGTGGTCAATCCATTGAGTTCTGTGCAGTGTTCCCTTTAAAAGGAGAAGACCAGCCTAGAAGCAATGGAATATATACTCTATTTAAAAGCTGAACTGTTGTGGTGGACAAGACAGCTATGGGAAAAGATAAACCTGAGCCAAGGCTCATCACCAGATGTGTAGAACAAAAGCGAGGAGCCAAGGAGCCAAACCAGGCGCCGAGCTTTTGTGTGTAACACCTCCATCTGCTCCGCTAAGTTGATAAGGATGACTGACATTAAGAAATTCATTACAAACAGCATGGGTACCTTGGATGGTAACTAGGATGGCCACCCTTTTTTGATTTTTTTCACCAATTGTCACACTGCTCTGCAAAAAAAAAAAAAATTTCTTCTTGAGGTACCCACAAAGATAATTTGGGTGGCTAACCATTCCTTCTTCACAAAAATATATTCACCGATGTCACTCTCTGTCTCAAACTTTTCAAAGAGAGGCTCAATGCTGAGCTTGCCAAACACACAGCAATATCAAATGCTGCAGGTAAGCAGTTGTGATGCAATTGGGACAAATCCCGGCAGTCAGGAGACACAGGGTGGATTTAAAATTTGTCTAAGATCCCTACTAATTGGCAAAGATACACAACTTACTTTAGTAACTGCTTACTAGGGGGTTAAACTGTACACCATAGAGTAAGACTGGCGATGATTAGACAGCCCTGGAACTTTAAGTCATTTAAGGCAATGACATAAGACTGGCTGATCGTTGGATCTGCGTGGCCGCGCATTACATTAAGCTCATGTATCATGCGGCCTGGTATATCCAGACAGTATCCCCACACTGCAGCAGGCATGGTCCAGTGTGCCAGATGGCCGGTACCGGACTGCCACAGAGTAATGCAAAACTCATTGCATTAGTGGTTCTAAAACATACACCATTAGCATTACAGCTTCTACGGAGCTAGGGGAAAAAATAATAGTAATTTCCTATGATATTTAAACTGATATTTTACTGTTTTATCTAAAAATTAAAGAAAAGAAAGAAAATCCCACAAGACAGATAGAAATATGAAGATTGACCTGCCTACTGCACTCGCTCAGTATTAAGTAACACTCAGCGTAACCTGCAGCACCATCTCCGAGCTGCCAGCAGAAAGGAGTTATAGGGCAATATCACAATAATGGTTCTTGGCATCGGAACAAGTCTGCTTTCCCGTAGCCTGGGACTTCCCTTGGAATTACGCAGAGGCCCTCGCAGCTGCTTGCTTTAAGCTTTGTTAATGCTTGTAAATTAGGGTTGGACAGGTTTTGAAAGTCCTAAAGCATAAAAGGCTACCTCTGCTGGGCCACACAGTCCCAAAGCAGGTCTGCATAAACTAGTTCAGCTACTAATAGACCCTGAAATTAGATTTTAACTATGAATGTCATTCCTGGCAGGCAGGCAGGCAGGCAGGCAGGCAGGTATAAAGGTGTTGCTGTGTCACAAATGAGGTAAGTGCAAAAATATTAACGTCTTAAAAAACTTAACCTGCTGGAAAAAAAGGGACCCATGACACAGCTGCGAGTACTGAGATAATTTCAACGTGAAATGTTTAATGGACCTTTTTTGTGGGTTGATAGTTTAACTTTTATGCAGAATTATTTAGATATCTACAAAAAAAAGTTTTAGACATTTTATACCGAAAAATTTGATTTCAATATTTATCTTAAAATATTTTTAGTCTGGTCCTGCTCAGTTAATTAATTCCTAAATTCAACCTATATGAGCCCCAGCAGTCATCAATATCTCATGTGTTAGCAGGTTTAAGCTAACACATTTAACCCCTTAAGGACAACGGGTTGTCCCTCCAGCCATTAAAAACAATGCATTGCGAGCCCGTATTTCCAGTTTGTTTACCTTTAAAAAGGCCCTGTGTCCAGTGTGTTTTATCTCTATGCATCTGTGTCTTTTAATATAATTTAATGACCATATTGGCATTGCATGCGTCATGACATCCCCAATTCAATGAACTTGAAACTTTTGCTTTACAAAAACCAGCCTGAAGGTTTTTAAACACATTATGTGAGAAGTGTGTGTATCCTTCCTCTAATCATAAGCAAGATATAGCCTAATCTGCATATATTCTCCTTTTCCTTTCAAGTCTACCTGTTTTTAAAGTTGACGCATGACAAACACTTGATCTGTGTTATTTGTTCTTATAACTGGCATGTTCTGCTGATTCAGCTACTGAACGATGAAAAAAATAGCAATTTTGCATATTTATTTACAAAAAAGAACAACTGTGTTGGAGATGTTCCATCAGTGGCATTAAACGCTGTTGTCTTCTGACATATTTTGATCTGTAAGGCTAGATCTGTAAGAAACTAGAGTCCATTAGACCTTCTCTTCTTTGTGCTGCAGTAAATTACCCAGACTCTTCAAACACTGTAATTTGGATGCAGAAATGCCATCCCACAAAGACTTTAAAGGTTTCATTGCTGTGTCTATTTCACGGGCTGCATAGCAATGATTTCTCTTTATGTATGGCAACTTCTTTCAATTTCCTTAAACAATTCTATCTAGGCCAGCGGAAAATCTAAGGAAGCTCCTTTTTTCTGTCTATTGAAGCAATCCATTATATTATTTTCCATTATAAAAAAAATCATATAAATACATCCTGAAATAATTAAGCTTACCAAATAATCTATAGGTTGTACCAGATGCAGGGCCAGAAGGTTGATAACGGCCTTGGCACTTTAAGGCCGGCGGCTGCACACTACAGCACCCAGTTTGCTGTTGGAGAAGCAGATCAGCAAGCATTTGCCCCACATGCCAAGTGGCCAGTTTGGGCCCTGCCTAGAATGGATAACAATCAAAATTGAAGAGAATTTTTAACCACTGAAAATATGCTATTTTTGAAATGGGATAAAACTTTTATTCCAATATTATTATTTTTTTTTACTATATATATATATATATATATATATATATATATATATATATATATATGAAAATGGGGGGGGGGAAAGCACAGCATGTCTAAAATTAAATGAGAGGAGGCTCTTTAAATACATAAAGGAGTAAATTACAAACGCACTATTTATACGAAATGTTTTCATTCAAAACTAAAATGCAAGTTGAGAGATTAGCTACTAGGCGATTAAAACTAAGGTGTTTGTAAATAATGTGTATTATTTTGAAAGGAAAAATGAGCCTTCGCTAATAAGAGTGAAATTGAATTTTGTTTTGTGACATAAAAATTAGATACACATGGGGTATTAAAGGATTCATTTAGAATAAACAGAACTGTTGCTAATTTTCCACAAAGCTATATGAATTAAAATATCAGGTTCTTTCTTTGTTGTGATGGCACCAGCACAAATTGGGTTATATTTACCTGTTTTTGTGTCAAGTTCGAACAAATTAAAAGGAATTCTAGGAATTATTTGCACCTTGATTGGATCCCTTCATGGGTATTCTATATAATCCTGGTAAATAAACTGCATCTTGAATGTCCTGACCGCCATATACATTTTGGGTTAAGATAAATAATTATCTAAAATGACAGAACAAAAATATTGTTTATACAATAAAATTGTATATATATGTCTCTGGGGGGAATCACTTGTATGGGCGCCAAAACATGGCAATTACATTACTAGTGACAATGCAAAACTTTTTATAGTCTTTCAAGTCTTTTAAGAACTTATTTGGAGTACAATGATGGCCAAGCAGCGAAGTGACCCTTTTCTACTCTCGCAGTGTGCAGCCATGTTTCCAGTTTGCTGGAGCACATTGCAGCACTTAATGTCGGTAACTATACGGTCCTATGGCCCATGACCAGTCCAGGCCTGCGCTCAGCATGCAATTATGTGCAAGTCCAGTATTGCCAGTGAAGGAACCCTTTTCTACATCTTTACCTGGCTGACCACAATCTAGGTTCCCCGGTTTTCAGGTTCCCTTTCATGACCAGGGAGAGGGCATTTTAGTGGATAACAAGCAGTATCTTTGGCTGGAACTGGCTCTGAATGAATCACGTATGTGGCTTTTTCCAAGGGAACACTGCTTGAAGAGAGCAGTGTCCTACATGAAATGTTACCATTGTACAAGCTGTACTTAACACAGTTTTGTTATTTTATAAGCTATTCATTTGAAGGAGGTAATGAGAGAAATCACTGTCATCTTATTGACCACAAAGGAACGGAAATGTAAACTGTAAATTACAATAATATTCTGATCAATATCATATTACGTGTTCCAGACCTTCTGTTCTAACTACTGACACCAGCACTCCATTTTATGTTCTAAATAAAACATCACATCCACCCCCAACTCTTAACACTACAGTGGTTGATTGGTGATCATCAGGCATTTATAATAGATCTATAATAGTTCTGTTCAGTCTGTGGGAATCCAATCAGTAGACAAAACAAAGCCACCGACCAAGAGCCTCTTCTTTTGACAACTTTGATTAAAATCAATGTTCTGCTCTTAGTAGAAAAAGTAACATAAATGAGGCCCTGCTTACCATTTCTGTTGGTACATCAAAGATTACAATGTTACCAACATCAGATAATGTTGCTCCTTTAAAATTAATAATGCTAATTAGACTCCAAATATATTGCTATGAATATGAATTCATAGGTAAGTGAAGTATGTGCATTTGTTCCTTATATTATTGTTTTAAACTTGGTTTTGTCATTATTTAAAATATTCCACAAAATGTATTATTATGTATTATGCCACAGAATATGTTAGTGTTTCCTAAAAAAATCTTATTTATTCAGGAAAATTGTAAACATTTTTAAAAATACATTTCAAATAATTGTAATTCTGAGCATGTGGCATTAAATAGAAATTTGGGCAGGATATTGCAAGGATATTTATGATTCCATTGAGGATTGTATATGATGTGAGATCTGTTGGAAGTTTAGCAAAAGGTCATTTTTAGCAGACAATTGGCCATAAATGTGTTTTGAGATTGAAGGGCCATATTACCCATAAATGTTACATTTGTGTACGTTAACCCATGTTCACACATTGGGTTTCTTGTTTTACTATCTTCCCCTTAAAGGAAAGTAAACACTGCTGTTTACAATGGCCTTAAAGTCTTGACTTTTGTATGTATAACTGGTTTATTCTTTAAATGGCAGCCTTCAAATATGGATAAACTGTTCTGTGTTACAGAGCAGATGACTAACGCCAGGATTCAAGGATGACTACAGCTGTGGTGATTCCCGTTGTCCTTTAAAATTGTATAATAAGCAGAAAAGGGGGAGAGAGAAGAGAGAAAGAGAGAGGAGAGAGAGAGAAAAAGCAGGAGCGACCAGTTCACTTGTAATCCTATAAAAGGAAAATATCAGAATTAATTTTTAAATATCAATAAACATATGAAACAAATTTTTTTACATGTTAAGGAAATTAGGAAAATGTTGGTATTTTACGCAAATATCTTTCAAAGGATAGTGTCTGAGAAATATTTGGGGATGCTATAACTTATAGTCTGTTAATATAAGTTTTAGAGTTGCGCATTCAATGTTGAAACTGTTATTCTTCTTCAGGAGTTGTGATGATATAGGAGTTTACTCACTAAAGCCAGAGTTGTCATGAGAGTTTGCAATCTACCTGATATCAGTATTCCTGCCATTTGGTGAATTTTTTAAAGAAAAGATCAGTGAACGTTTATGCAAGATTGTCCATAAATGACACAACAATGGACAAAGCTAAGTCTGCTAAAGTAAAATAGTTCATTACTGATAATCTGAGCATCATCCTGGTGACAGAAGGATAATACTATGATGCCTATGAGATATTATTCGCCAACAATTTACGCAGCGCTTAATACAATACATAAGTTCAAGGGGTATGACAAGACGAGAATTGACAGACTAAGACAAACTGATACATTAGGTGGAGAGAGCCCGGCTCGCAAGCTTACAATCTTGAGGGAATGGGGTGACAAACATAAGGCACAGAGAAAGGGTGAGAGGTAGTGCGGGGGGTATCAGTGACGGGTGAGAGGTAGTGTGGGGGGTATAAGGCACAGAGAAAGGGTGACAGGTAGTGCGGGGGTATCAGTGACGGGTGAGAGGTAGTGTGGGGGGGCATAAGGCACAGAGAAAGGGTGACAGGTAGTGTGGGGGGTATCAGTGACGGGTGAGAGGTAGTGTGGGTGGTATAAGGCACAGAGAAAGGGTGAGAGGTAGTGCGGGGGGTATCAGTGACGGGTGAGAGGTAGTGTGGGTGGTATAAGGCACAGAGAAAGGGTGACAGGTAGTGCGGGGGGTATCAGTGACGGGTGAGAGGTAGTGTGGGGGGTATAAGGCACAGAGAAAGGGTGAGAGGTAGTGTGGTGGTTGTCTCAATGACAAGGAAGTTCTAGCAGCTAAGGTGGAATGCTTCTCTGAAGAAGTGGGTTTTGGGATTTTTGTTGACTGTTGGGAGGGAGGGTGAATGCTGAAAGTTCAGTAGAAGTAGATTCCAGAGATATGGGGCAGCTCGAATCTTGTAGACTGGAAAAGGAAGAGGTGATAAGTGAGGAGGAGAGCCTTTGAAGTATTTCTCGGCACTCAGCAGAGAGTAGTGTGGCCCGAGAGGTAGACCCTCTGTCAAGCCTAAAGCAGAGCTCTACCTAAGCATATCACTGCCACCATGGTCATCTGGACACCCCAGCCTGATAATGGTCAATTAGGAAAGTGGGAGACAAAATGGTTCGCACATACAACTCTATTATAGCTTATAGATGATAGATATTTTTGCTTTGTTCTATATTTTACTTTAAACATTAATTAATTAATTGCGCTTTAACCTAAAATTCATGTTGCTTGAGGATACATTTTGTTAGCATTTTCAATAGTACTTAAGAAATTAATATATTCATAAAAAGCAGTTTGCAAATTTATATTTAATGAGATTATTTTAATGTGCTATCATTGAAGTCCTTCTAGTTTGTAATTAGTATTATCTCTGACTTAAGAGTTCCCTCTGGAGGGTGTATATTTATTCCTTTAAGTGAGTGTACAGTATATGGGTTTGGTTTTTTCTTTAAATCAAAGTTAAAATTAAATACAATATTTTCTAGCATACATTCTACAACCATGTACATTTCTTTAGCAATGCAGTATATATATACTGTGTGTGTGTATGTATATATATATATATATATATATATATATATATATATATATATATATATATATATATATATATATATATATATATATATATATACAGGAACTGGAGAGATGAGTGGCATTGTCCTCCTTACCAGTTTATGTTTACCATAAACTGCATAACATGCAGACTAAATAAACTAATAAGAATAACTGTATATAAAACACAAATATATATCATCTTAAACTGCATTTGCTGTTTCTCAATGAAAAGGAACTGGATGAAAGTTGTTTCTGGAGAAAAGTAGAATCTAGATATTTCAGTATTCAGTATTTCAACTTCATTATTGAGGGAAGGTCTTGGTCAGATTTGTTTTTC
This sequence comes from Sceloporus occidentalis, assembly GCA_023333645.1. NCBI lineage: Eukaryota > Metazoa > Chordata > Lepidosauria > Squamata > Phrynosomatidae > Sceloporus > Sceloporus occidentalis. The sequence continues at coordinate 160,025 of JALMGF010000025.1, read as the reverse complement.
AGGGAGCAGTGATCAAAAATGTAAATGATAAAAGTTAGGACTTCCAAAAGTACTAGAAATTAAATTCAGCAGAGTGGGTGGAACTGAATCTTTAATATACCAGCGCTTAGTCAAGACAAGGCAATCTTAAAGATGGTGGACCACCAGGAAGAAAATGGGCCAGGTGTCACTTAAAGATCACCAGACTACCCCATAGGCTTTGAGTGTGACAGCTGGGAGTAGCCTTGAGAGTACACTAGTATGTTAAAATACTTAATATTTCTATTAATATAATTTTATATGATTATAATAAACACTCAGTATCATTTTAAAAACCCGATCACCCATATTTTTGTTATGTATATGGTTGTTTGAACTGACTGTGAGACATTGATTACGTTTTCTGTGTGTATTCCTTGTTGAAATCATTCTTACACCTACTATTCCCTATCGTGAAGCTTATTTATTATATTTTCATTATGGTTGTTGCATGGTAGAAGCAAGTTTAGATGAGGTGCTCTGTTCTGACCTTTAAGCAGCATAATACATAAAAGAATTATACTTAACAGCTGTTTCCTTTGATGTTTCTTTTACCAGCTATATATCCCACACAGCATGTTTATTTTATCTTTGGTACAAATACCAGTATAATGTGTCTGGGTCAGTGGTTCCCAACCCAGTCCTCAAGGAACCCCAACAGTGCAGGATTTAGTGAATACCACATTCTATTGCAGGGGTGTCCAAGTTATTTTTGCAGTTGCCCACTTCATCAGAATTGTATACGTGCACGGGCCGCACTCATTTTTCACTGTGAGAAAATATGGCCTTTAATAAAATATGCAGATTAAAATAAAGTAAATGACACAAAACCTTTACTTTTCCTCTCACCGATTTCTGGGCCTAGAATGTTTTGTGACTACAAATTTAGGATTCTGGATAAGTAAAAATGAAATAGTTCTATTTATTTCAGGGATGCACTAAAATGAAAATTCTGGACCAAAACCCAAAATTCAGGGTTCACTTAGCCGAAACTGAAAGTGACCCCCCCTCACCTTTAAAAATAATAAAAAAAATCCCACACTTTTAATAAAAGTAAGTTACACACCAAAATTGTACAAAAAAATTATATATTATGATTGTTAACAGCAATCTCAGGCATACCCAGATTCCAGCATGTACTGGTTGGCTGGGCATGATAGGAGTGTGATTGCTGTCAACAATCATATATAAATTAATAGTTATTGTATTTTTTGTCCAATTTTAGTGCGTTAACACACCACAATTGGGGAAAAAAAAATCAACAATATGACTTGGCATGATAGGAGTGTGATTGCTAACAGCAAACACACTCTTATAACCAGACAACCAGTAAATGCTGGAACCTAGGCATGATGGAACTGTTATTGCTGTTAGCAGATTGCTGTTAGCTGTTAGCAATCACACTCCTATCATCCCAAGTCAGCCAGTACATGCTGGTACAGGGTGGCTGTAAGTGCAGACCCCATACTGCTGGCAGCATCAATACACAAGGGGGCAGCTAGTCAGGTTTCAGCATGTACTGGCTGACTTGGTTCCAGCCCTTACACATCCATGCTATCACATACACACACACACAAATTCATTCATTCACAGATTCATTCCCTCAATCACGCATGCTCATTCAAACACCCTCCCCCACCCCCTTACCTGCACTACAGCTCTTGATGCCGCTCACAGACTTCAGCAGGGGGCGTGGCCTCCCGCTTCCTCTGTGCAGTACAATAGACCCTCCCACAAGTAAGCAGCAGGGCTCTTGTGATCCTGGCTGCCGATCTCACGCGGGCCGCACCTCGAGGTCCCGCGGGCCGCATGTTGGACGCCCCTGTTCTATTGCAATAAGGAGATTCAAAGAACCTGGTCTGTTAGTGTGTCTTGAGAATCTCTGGTCTGTATGATAGATTCCAAGAATGGATTTCAATGGGGGCAACAGTAGCACAGGAAAATGGACGACAGGGAGGGTGGCGTGCTGCATCTGTTCCCTAAAGGTGAGTGATTGATTAGATTTTTTACAGGTTGAAACATACCAGATATGTTAAAGTTCATTCTTTGTTGGTGGGCCTGCATGGAACACTGATTTGATTTGTCCCTTTCAGATATGCTGTAATTTATGTGTTTGGTCTTTTTTTAAAAATACATGTTTCACTCACAAATAATCACTTTAAAATATATTACACATTATTAAACATACAATATTATACCAGATAAGAACCATTCTCTCCATCTAGTCTGCCCTTTTTCCTGCTGTAAAAATCTGAAGCTTTTTATTTTCTTGAGTAGTGGTTTAGTGTGGAGGTTTGCCTACTCATGTAAGCCGTGAGGAAAGTAGGCAGGGGAAGTAGGAGTGGAAGTGGGCATTGCCAAACACTGCTCCCCTGCTTAGAGAAAGAGTTAAGCATTGTTTCACCCATAGACTCCAGGTCAAACCAGAAGAGTTCCTAGCTACATTTTAGGACTCTCTCCACCTAATGTATCGGTCTTAGTCTGTCAATTCTCGTCTTGTCAGACCCCTTGAATATATGTATTGTATTAAGCGCTGCGTAAATTGTTGGAGCAATATAAATAAATGATAATAATAATATTTATATTCTGGATAGCCTAATGCTTGTTTTAATTACGTCACAGTATTAGCATTTACCACCCCTAATGGAAGGCTATTCCACTAATCTGTCACCCTCTCTTTTATTATCCAATTGATTACCCAAATTGAACATTTAAAAAAAAATATAGAATCAACATTTAAAAAATGTTCATTATGATGATTGAGTATTATTAATATTAATTTCCTCTCTTTTACTCTTTAAAGAACATTTTTCTCCCTTATATTCTATCCTCAAAATTATTAATTTCAGTCTCCACATTTTGTCTGTACTTGACAACTTACTTGTATTCACATTCTCCAGGCAGCTAATCAACTTCTTCACTGTTGCAGCCAGATTAGATTTAGATTTCTTTTAATCTACATGACGTAGTTCTTTGGGGACACAGCCCACTACTGCCTAGCACTTTCCATATTACAATCCGTTTTAGGTATCCTATAACTGTTTTACTTGGCCAGGGACAAAACATCAAAGCTCGGCCAATAGGGATTATAACTGCCTGCTACTGGGGTACTGTTAACTGTTGTGCGTGTGAAATGGTTTTATAAGATGTGACATTGGTAGCATTATGTCCATCTAGATGGCTTAAATTCAATAAGTATTTTTGACAAACCAGAAACCTGCTGATAAAAGCGTACAATATGTCCTTTCAACAGGTAATGTGTGTGTGTGTGTATATATATATGTGTGTGTGTATATATATATATATATATATATATATATATATATATACACACAGTTGTGTGAAAACAAAAATATACCTCTTTAAATTATATGGTTTTACATATGAGGACATCATAATAATCATCAGTTAGCAGATCTAAAAATTAAAATAAAATGAAATTAAAATAAAATCAAATGAATTAAATACATCAGATCAACAACAACACGTGACATATTACACCTTGTCATGATGTATTCACCATCATTGGAGAAGCCATATGTGAAAAACTACATCTTATGATTCAATAGCTTGTAGTGCCACCTTTAGCAGAAATAACTTGAAGTAGTCTTGTTCTGTATGACTTTATCTGTCTCTAACATTGTTGTGGAGGAATTGTGGCCCATTCCTCTTTACATCATTGCTTCACTTCATTGAGGTTAGCAGGCATTTGTTTATGCATAGCTCTCTTAATGTCCCGCCACAGCATTTCAATCAGGGTGAGGTCTGGACTTTGGCTTTTATAGAGGTGGTCACACTTGCTGATGATCAATTAACCAAGGGCATTTGATTAACAGCACCTGCCTGCTACTTAGCATCTTAATTCCTATGGAAACAGTAAGAGTGTACTTAGTATTTCACACATGGCTTTTCCATTTTGGCTTTATTTTTATAAATTATGTCATTGCTGCTGCTAACTGTTACAGTGTTATACATTTGTTTCATTCATAGGTTTGACAATTTATATAAATGATCCAACACTGTCTCTCATTCATAAAACGAACCTATGAATGAAACAAATGTATAACACTGTAACAGCAGCAGTATTCTGCATTCATTTCACATTAAAGAATGAATGGAAAAAGGCAGCTGCTCAGACTCTTCATTGGTTTATGCCAGACAAGCCCTCGGCCGGCAACTATTTTGAAGCGCTATGGAGAGAGAGAGACAAGAACTAGTGGTCACAGGGGTGGCCCTGGGCCCCCAAGAGGTATGGCTCCTGTTGCAGTTACCACAGCTGTGACCCCTGTAGTTATACTACTGCTGTTGATGGATTCTGACACAATAACTCTGAACTTTGCAGTTTCCATACAAGTTTCCATACAAGCAGAAAGTAATGGAGCTTCCTCTCTTACTGGCTCCAATAAATAACTACAAACTAAGCTTTATACTGTTTGATGCATGATAGTTAGAAGCTTTACCATCACTGATCATGTTCCAGCAGTGGCGCCTGTCCATGTCTCTGCAAATACCTCTGCTGTAGAGAGGGACCTCAAGGACCAAGTGGACCTCCATCTGGTCACCTGCATTATTCAGCAGCACAGGCACTGTGCACATATATAAATGATCCAACAAATAGGCAGCACATGAGGGTCCCTTGCCAACAAAGGCCATAGGGCAAATCCCTAATTTGTCTCATAGACTTCAAATAGAAAGTTTTCTTTCAAGGAAAAACATTTTGTGAACACATGGCTGCTAGGTAAGTAGACTCACAAAGTTAAAAACAGGGATGCATTATATCTGTGCTCAATGCCAATTTACTGAATGGAAGCCATAACATGAACTTACAAAGTTAAAAACAGGAACACATAATATCTGCGCTCAATATCAATTTACTAGATGGTAGCAATGACATGAAATATAGCCATATTGACCAAATAAAGAACAGATTACCAGCGCTCAACTCCAAACCTGCAAATATTGACGTTAACAATGTATTTTGGCCAAAGCACACAAGCTCACATGTCATTTTATGTCTCGCAGCCTACAAGTTCTCAAACACTGTTCAACAGTGGCAACTTCTTTCGCATGAACCAGTAAACTAGTTATTTATTCCATGCACTGAAGTATGATGGAAAGCAAATGTTTCCTAGAGTGTATTAAATGTCTGTAGAAAAGAACTATGTTCTATTTCTATTTTAATCTTTGCGCAAACACAATTTACAAACTATATTATACCTTGTCACGGTCTACAAAGCAATAAATACCTTGTGAGATATCAGAGACTTTTACCAGGTAGAGAAATCAAGTCTTGCAAGTTTGTCTCGGGGTTACGTTTTAATTCATTTTACACTGTTTTTATTACATTTGTAAGCTGAGATGCATAAAGTGTTTCTCGGTCATATGAGACTCTCTGGGGTTATATGACTCATCGAGGCAGCAATTACATTCCAAACAATACGGTCAAATGGCTTGAACCTGACAAAATTAGCAAAGGAGATAGGGTCCAGGAGCCTTTTTCCAGAAATCTATTTAAAAAAGGGAACATGAATAAGACAGCAGGTAATTTTAGACGACAATAACATTGGAAACAAGAGTACAGTAGAGGAAAAGAAAAATCTCTTACTAATTCTTTGTGAAGGGGACCTTTTAATTAACTGACAGTGGCATAGCCAACGCAACGGATGGGCACAGCGGACCGTTTTCGTTTTCCTCCTTCCAAATGTCAACCTTAAAAAGTTGCATTTGTAATCACGGTGACATTACAAACTTTGGCAGCCCTTAGAGAAACCCAGACCAACATCTGACATTAATTTGACCTACATTATATTCTTAAAATTAAATTGAAATGTATCTTTGGGTACATGTGGAGGTTTTGAGTGTTCTGCGCATGTATACCGTTACACGGTTTTCAGAAGAGGTAAATGCATGACGTGAAATGAATGACTTTTGACCTGCATGAGGAATGCTGTATAAAAGATCCATGAAAATATAAAGACTAAAATGTGGTGTACATTTGGACAACTTAACTTTGTTCTATCTTTCATCAAAGATCACAAACTCAGTGAACTTAAATATGTGTAATGGGAAAGAGTTGATGCCTTCAGATGTTGCAACTGGTTTAATTCAATATTATTTTATTGCCAGGAAATAAGACAAAATTCCCCAAAAGGCATGTATCTAGAGTGATATTTTTAGTGAAAGAAAAAACACTGCCCCTTTTATGCATAGTTCACCCATTGTTGACCATTAAGTGCCCAATTCTAGCCTATCACCCTCTCATTGCACTCCTCCAGGAGTTGTGGCTGGAAGCCTGAAATCTAAATCCAAACATGAGAGGAAATTCTCCATCAGTGGGAAACAAGTCTGTGCCTTCATTTAGAATGTTCAAGTTTTTTTATCAGGTGTAAAAAATGGGATCTATTACCAGTTGAAAGCATGTTGGACTTTCAGTATATCATTGGAAAGCCTATGCTTAATCAGATCACTCATATGTTAAATAAAAGATGGGATTGGGGTATGATGGATTTGGGACAAAGCCAATGAAAGTGGTATAAGGTCACAAAGCTTCAGGAAAAGCATACAAACCACACACACATTTAACTACAGTATATGCACATCCGGTGCGGGGAACTCTGATCTCTGACAGTCGGGGAAGGTATGCGCGACTGACGCAGACAAATCCCCGCTTCCAACTCCACCTCCTTCCGGCTGCCTCGAAAGGAGACGTCAACCCGCTGCCCCGGCAATACAGCAGGAAATTGGAAGCACCGGTAAGTGTGTGTGTGTGTGTGTTAAATGGGGGCATTTCTGGAATGCCTTATACCCCTATATGCCACTCTGGCACTTAGGGGGTTAAAAGGCATATTATGGGGCAGAGTGGCATATAGGGATGTATAAGGCATTTCAGGAGGCAGAGTGGCGTTAAGGGGGCATTTAATAGAGCACTCTGCCTCCTGAAATGCCTTATACCTCCCTATATGCCACTCTGCCCCATAATATGCCTTTTAACCCCCTAAATGCGAGAGTGGCATATAGGGGTATAAGGCATTTCTGGAGGCAGAGTGCTCTATACAATGCCTTTTAACTCCCTTAATGCCACTCTGCCTCCTGGAATGCCTTATACCTCCCTATATGCCACTCTGCCCCATAATATGCATTTTAACCCCCTAAATGCCAGAATGGGATATAGGGGTATAAGGCATTTCTGGAGGCAGAGTGGCACATAGGGGGTCAAAAGGCATACCATGGGGCACAGTGGCATATAGAGGGTTAAAAGGCATATCATGGGCCACAGTGCCATATTGGTGTGGCAAGCCTGGGGGCAGATGTGCGTAACTGGGGGACAGGTTGGAAAATACAAGGAAATAAAAACAAAAAAAATATTTTTCTCAATCATAGCTTTTATTAAAAAAAATAGTTTACATGAATTAACATTTACTGGTAAAACTTTTTTCCTTTAGGGTCGTCTTATATTCAGGCTTTTTCTTTTTTTTCCTAAATTAATATTCAGATTTTGGGGGGTCGTTTTATAATCAGGGTCGTCTTATAATCGAGCAAATACGGTATATATATATATACTATAGATAAAACAGTTTTCTAATGACCTTTGACCTGTATACACACATCATTTTTGGGTGGCAGCACAAGCCAGGCCTGATAATGAATTTGACAGATTGTCCTGAGCACCATTCTCCCCATACATTCTGCAGGTTATTTTTTTTCCTTACTATTGCACACAGAGCAATCACCCAATAATTCAGTACCTGCTTCTCAAATTAAAGAAAATGCAAGCATTATGACATATTTACGCCATTTCATTCTCAAAATACTCTTCTGCTTGCAGGTATAGTCCTCAGTTTTTATGATTTCACTAGCTCATTCCTTCCTCACCATAATCCAGATATAAGGGAGGCTCAGCATGAACCATTAGTAATGTGATTTATAGTGTACCCTGCCATTTATCATCTTCTGGTGACAAAACGATAATTACATTCATTCTGCTACATTAACCTCTTTAATGCCTACAGATTCTGCAGCACATTGCCTAGCAAAATATTTAGGATCCCTCAAGCAATGAATGCCTCTTAAGATATGTAAGCGATGGTAAATGGGAATGAGAAGCATCTAATTTAATTGAAATAAATGTGCAAGATAATAAATAGCTAAACAATGTCTTTACTTCCCCGTGTGCCTTTTGTGGCATCCCAAATTTTTTTTTTAAACAAATAGGTTATAGCAAGATCCATATTAACTGTATGAAGGCAGAACTAGAAGAATCACCAGGCTAACTTTATTGTTTTGATTAAAAAAGGTGCTTTCTGTTGTGACTTGAAATTTATAAATGTGCCCCAAAATGAGTAACCTTTTTTGATATGGTATATACTTTAACCCCTTCAAACCCCTATAGACGTACCGGGACGTCCAAAAAACGCCCACAAAGAAACCCCTATGGACGTCCCGGTACGTCCAGCCCTTCGTTTGACAGCCTGGACTCCCCACTGACAGCAGAAGCCGGCTTTGCCGGCTTTCTGCTGTCCGATCTCCCGCAACAGCATCCGGCATGAAAGCCGGTAAGCTGTTGCCGGTAAACTGCCCGATCGCGCGATCGCGCAGTTGCAAACGCGCGATCGGGCATTCCCTTCCGGGTTACGTCACTGCTGACGTAACCCGGAAGGTCATCGGAGGACAGGATATCCCCTGCGGGGGCACAGAGACGCTGCGATCTCTATGCAGGTCTGTGAGGACCTGCATAGAGATCACAGTGTGATCGGTGCAGGGGGATCGCGGGGAGGGGAGTGAGAAACCATCTCTCTCACTCCCCCTCCCGGCCTGTAACAGAAAAGCAGAAAAAAAAAAAACGTTAGTCCATTTAAAAATAATATAAAAAAAATCATTAAAATAATAATATAAATAATACTAAAAAAAATTATAATATGAGCTGTGATGTCACTGTGACATCACTGGTATGTTCAGGAGGTCCCTAGGAGGACCTCTAACCATTACTGTTTAAAAAAATATATATAAAACATAAAAAAAATGTAAAAAAAAATTTAAAAAAATATATAAAAAAAGATAAAAAAAATTCTTAAAAAAACCTTACATCCCATTGCCCTAGCATAACATCTAGCCAGTATAACCCTCCTGCCCCCGTTCACAACCCCCAAACCCGTTAAGCCATAGGCATAAAAATTATACAAAATTGTACACCTAATAGTATGCTCCATGGTGCTGGGAAAGTCTGGAAAATCTATATAAATTAGGTATTTCTGAAATCAGGACAGCTGAATTGATAAACTTGGAGGGGATTTTCCATCACTTTACCTAATTTTGTGAGGATTCAGAGGGAAAATGTATCCAAATCCACAGCATCCCATAGATTATTCTGACATCACAGGCTTTTGAGTCAACAGCAATAACTGACTTTACTTTGAAAGTATAGGCAAACCAAGACGCTTACATGTGGCAAAGTCTCCAAGTACCAGATTCACCATTCCCCTATCCCAGTCTCAGCATCAATCAATACATCAAAAGCAGTATAGTATATCATCTCCATATAACAGAAACTGATTTTAAGATAAAAGTAACCTTTTCTTATCTCTTATGTCTTTAATATGTTTTCTATACTGATAGGCTTACTGTGAATGCTGGAGCATGTTCTAGGCCATCTTCCTTAACTTAATTTTTTGAACATCTAGTTTGGATTCTGTAAGAACATTATGCTTGTTATAAAAATGACATCATTGGCAACTAAACATGTAGAAATATTTGAGTGTATCATGGCCTAAGATTCATTATCCAGATCAAACTTCTTTGTCGATTGAGAATTCATTTTAAGAATTTTTGGATAACCAATAATGACACAGCGCACAAAACCATTAGATTCATCAGATCATAAAAGTGGAAGATTGGACAGAGCTTAATATATGCCTGTCTGTGTTCTTTTTATCGTACTTTGGGGAGGAAGGCTAGGAAATGAAACTTATGGCAAAGTTATTGTGATACAGACCAAAAGAATAGAATTTGGAAATGTAGCTTTTTAATTAGCCAGATGTTCCTGAGTTCCGTGAGCTCTATCCTGGTGCTCGTCCTGCGTACTATCATTGTCACTCACCCACAGCTCACTCACTTTCATTTATTTGTTTTATAGCACACAAAACGGACCCTGGGAACAATATGGTGACTGCATATGAAGATTAGATGTGGTGTAAAGGCACGTTGCAAAATAAACACAAGGCCTGCCTCATAAAATGTATCAGAAAGAAGTGCAGACATCCAACACACTCAGCTCACACACTGAATATACAATTAGGTTGATGTCAAATACAGCAGAGTTTGTGTTCTAAAGTGAACGTGATAGCCTTTGGATTTTGATGGTAATAGAACAATAAATTAACCATTTGTTCCCATATAAAATTGTAGGCAACAACAAGATATTTCTCATTTAAGCAATTCGGAAAGTGAAAGCATCAGAGTGTATGTAATATAATATTAATTATAATATAAATATTATTGTTATATTTTATTCATGTAGCGCCAACATATTCCGTAGTGCAGTGCAATGAGGTTAGACATAAAATTCCATGTTTAGGTAAACAGTCGATACGGAGGCCAATGTTCCTTAGAGCTTGCAAATGAGCAATTAATAGGAAATTCTAAGATAAACACAATTGACTTTCATTACAAGGGGTTCCTGTAGATTTAGATCAATATATGTAATCATTCCATTTGTTATCATGTTTATGTACAGTATGTGTGGGCATTTGGTTTTAAATTAATAAAAATACTTTTCACTGCTGGATTCTATTGAAACAAATGTATTTCCTGTAAAAGAAAACAAATTATTTTACTGAACAACAGAAATATTTAGATGAAACAGAAATAAATTCTATCCCAGGCGACAGAATCCAGCACTAGGTTTAGCACGAGGAATCTGAAAGACACGCATTAACATTGAATTTGCTTTTTGACTATGATGGTAAACCTAAGAAAACACATGAATATAAAGGTTACTTTGCTACAAATTATTAGAAACACATAATACTTGGTGAGCTAGTTCATTTTTAGCTATATGGTTTAACAATGAAATTTCAATCAAGAAGAAGTCTTTCCCAGCTGCACACCTAACAGGAACAGTGGGACAAATCAGGTAGTTTCTAAAGCAAATAATTTTACCCTGTCCAGGGAAACGTCTTCCTGTCCACACTATTCGTTTTTTAAGAACTGGTGGCCGCCTCCATTCCTTCAATTAAATACTTGAAAATGTTATTGTATCCTGCTTCCCATTTATTTGCCATCAAGAGATACGTTCTATAGCAAACTTTAACAGATAATTTGTTTGCTTTGAATCTTTACTCTCACAACAGTCAGCGCCTGTTTTGGGGTCAAATGACAATTATGTACTCTTAAAAAAATATTTTACATGGTTTCTGGGGAAGTTAAGGCATTCAAGAATCCTAGAAATTGTATTTCTGATGCTGGTATGTAGTTATAAAATTGTCTATCTATCTATCTATCTATCCAATATCTCTGCTTCTATGCACTTAAGAGGGCTAGAAAAGTAAAAGAGAGTAGGGGTGGATTGTCAGGGAAAGGTAAGAAAGATTGGGAGACTGAGAATGCCATGTAGAAGAGCAAAGTTTTAGGTTTCTGCCTGAATGGGAGGTGGTCTTCTATTGTCCTGATAGGTGTAGGGGGTTCCAGAGCTGTGTACCTAGTAAAGAAAGCAATCGGCAGCTTCATTTATCCCTGTGGTATGGCTTGTTTCAAGAGTAGCTGAGGGAGGTGAGGAAGTCTCTGGGGGAAGGGTATTAGTGAACACCTGATGTACCATTGTTAGGAGCTGGAAGGTTGCTCTTTGCTTCACTGGTGGCCAATATAGTCTGCTGAGTTCAACAGATGCAAATTTGCATTCCGCTGACATGATTCTGGCAGCGGTATTCTGGATAGCCTGTTATAAAAAGCAGCATAAAAGGACCTAAAAAGGTGTACCCTACACTGACAAGAAAACAAACACTACCATAAGCCGATAGTAACACCAAAATACAGAAAAAGAAAAACCAATACAAAATAACCAAATGTTATATTTTCCTCCCATGACTATAATTCTATTCCAGATTCCTATCTACTGATCTTACCTAAAATGATGCGGCTATGTTTATTTCTTTAATCTAATTCAGACTTAGATTTTATTTATTTACACTCTAAAATGTGTCAAATAGCTCTAACATACAGATTTGAATTATATTTAATAATCTGCACAAGTGAACAGATGAAAAATGAAATAAAGGTTTTTATTTTTTTCTTTCTCCTGCCAATATATTTGAATTTTATTTTCATATTTTATTAACATATGAAATGTACGTAATGTAACCACAACATTTCAGAAGGAACCAGGGATATATTTATATCTTTGGGAAAAGGGATAGCTACATTGAAGGCGGTATATCTGTGTTATGCATGAGGGTGACTTACCCTGAGGGGGAGTAGAGTTTACGAGGTAAGGACCACCTAGGCCTCAAGAGTCATGGTTTCCCCCCATGCTTCATTGGGCTTCTTAAGTGGTTTCTGTGCATGTTTGAGGTTTGCAAGTCATTTCAGAAAGTATGTATTACCACAATCATTCATGTTTCATATGCCAACCAAATAGCAGGGTTCCATATTTAGAGATGAAGTTAATCCCCCATCTGTATATTCCACTGAATTTTTAAACAAAATTTTATATTGGATTGTAATTGCTTTTAGGGATATTAAAACACACTTATGTAAACTCTCTTCCTTCGAGACACTAATAGTGCCTTTATAGAAAACATGTTATATCTTGGCGCACATTTATAAATACTAATACTACACAAATTTCACTTTGTGTATATTGGGTGTATACTATACAGAAGTAAATAATAACATGACTACAAGTATAGGTGCCTTTTCATCATATGAACAAGGCCTAGGTGTGTGTTCATTTGCTTGTATGTGTCTCTTAGTGTGCATATGTTTGTGTCTCCAAGGTAGTCTTTAGTTTGCTATACAACAGACACGTAAATGGTCTTCAATCAATGGCGAACACATCCAAAAGTAGAAAAAGTTTTTCGCTGGCATAGTAGGACAATCAGGCCTGCTATTCACCCATGTAGTTGAAATGTTCTGTATTGCCTGTGTCCTACCGAGCTTCTTTATCTATGATGTCTACTTATCAAGCTGAAACTACAGCAAATCCTTTAAAACTCCTTCTCATTCAGCGGTTATAGACTGAGAGCCATTGTTATGTTCAATCTGATTTATAGAGATCAGAGTGACCGAGCACTGCAGGGAGGGGAAGAAGAACATTGATGCTGAAAGAGAGTCTTTATCTGTCTGTATAGAGGTGCCATGAATTTCATATTCCTCCAAGTAACATTGTTTTGCGCTCGTATGCAGATTATCAGATCATTTCCATATGATTTAATGATAGGTGTAATAAACAGACAGGATTTAATTATAATTGTTGCAATGTTTTAAATCCTACTTCTCTATAGGATAAGTACATGCGAGTGGTGTAACGATGTGAGCGTCTGTCTGCCTATAAGTCTGAATCTGGTTACGTGATTTTAATATATCATTATGCACTTTGTTTTGATTTAGAATGATATGAGTTATTCTTCTAATACTTGGGCCGGTTTACCAGTACAGAGCGATCGATATATGACCTCCATAAGGAGAACCAGCTGCTAAGGCTTTTGCTTATTTGGGAGTTCAAAGAAACTGTTGGAAGATGAAAATAATAGCAGGGTTGACATAACTGTCAGACCGTATGAAAAAATGATTTCACGCCTGCAGTTGAAATCAGCGCCACATTTTTTTTCGCTCAGCTGGTGACGTTTGGACTTCTGTTCCATTCTCACGTGCAAGGGAGTTTAATATACAGAGTTCTGAGAGGCTGTCAGACAAATAAGTCTGAACAAGGTGACGTTGAAGGGCATGATGACCTGTGGTGGTTTCTGTATAATAACATATTTAGACAGAGACGTCTTAAAACTGGATCTACCTGCCTGCTAGCTAGAGACGTGGCTACAACTTAAAGCCTTCCCTAGACTTTTATGTAAATGCAGAGTCATTTATATTTTACGCATTTATATTTATTATTAAAATGTGTTTAGGAAACATGTTTGCATGCGGCTTCTACTTTATACAAAGTTTTTTGCATTGTTCACACTGCATGCATACAACTACTTGCATATTCTGGCGCTATAACTTTTAAGGACAAGCTGTACCGGGTGAAAGTAAATTTTGGAGATTGTGACTCCATAGTGTCCTCCATAGTGTTAATGAACTGATTTGGGATTGCTAAATAGCTCTCTGTTATGGGGAAGAGTCAGACTAGGCCATATTGTGCAACTGTATATTTAGACTTGTGCATTACCGTACAAACTCATACAAACCAACGATAAGGAGGGCGACCTCTGACAAAACTGACAAAACCGAACTGCAAAAGTGAGGCAAATTTGTCATGATTAGTCCAGAACAAAGAAAGGCAACAAGCAGTTGCACTGTTGCGATCACAGCAGATCTATTTTTGCCCCAGAAGATGACAATGGCCTTGATTTAGAGCAGGGTTGTCCAACCTGCTGCCCTCCACACATCCCATACTCCTCTGCCAGCCCCTTAGCTGAAAGAGCATTATGGGAGATGTAGTCCTGCAGCAGCTAGAGAGCCACAGGTTGGACACCCCTGATTTAGAGTATGAGCCATACTTGGAGGAGTCAAGCTACACATCTTCCAGTTGAATGTGTTCCTCCTTCCACTGTACGGAGCAGCAGGGTACCTATGCCGCGGGTTCCCCTTAATGCACTGGCAGCACTACCACCATCATCATCACAACCCTCACAAGTACGTTTATGGGGGAAAAAAAGAACAAAAAAACTCTAATACCACTGCTACCTCGTCTGGTGGGCGACATGGTAAAGTGTGAGAGCATTTTAAGACTGTGGGAGATGAGTGTAATGTAAGTTATGTCATAAAGTAGGAAGCAGGGGTAAGGTGAAAGAACATTTCACCAATTCTGGGATGAATCAACACCAACGTACACACCAGCTGTGTGAAAGCAAACAAGCGGCTTGAGGTAGGAGCAGGAGAAGGCAGGCCCTGCAGTCACCCGCTGAATCTCTACCCCGATAGAACAGATCTCGTCCTCTGAGCAGAGCACTGGAGTGCCCAGCCCGTTGGGCAGAGGCGAATGGGCATTTATGGGGCAGATGGTGGTAGTCCTGAAGCCATTTAGGGATGTGATTGATGACTTAAGCCAGAACACTGTCACTTTGGGCCAGGTCATCCCCTTACTTACCTACATTGAGTACATGCTGGCCACCCTATGTGACCCAAGGGTTAAGGGCAAGTTGGCCCTTAAAAAGAATTTTGTTGTGGCGGAAATTCAGTCCTACTTCATGGGGCCGCCATTATCTGCCAGTGTCTGCCTTCCCAGGCTCAGCGATCCACTACTCCTGCTACCGCTGCTGCTGCTGCACCTCTTTGACTGTCCAAAATAGGAAAATTAGGATTTAGAGTCCAGTGAAAATGTAGTAAGGATTGAATTAGTTTACTTAAGAATGAATTAAGCAAGTGACAACATAGCAGCTCTTAAATAAACTTGGAAAATATTATATGTTTCCATTGAATTAATTCATTTCCTGTAGAAGTTGATTGGGGCTTAGAAACTGGAGCTGGAAATAGCTGCAGGGTGAGACAACCCACAACAGAGAAGAGAATAGGTTAATATTAATAAAAAGATTAACTGTGGTGTGTTTGCTGCGGTGTTCCATCCCGTTTTTAATCTATTCAATTACCTTAAGAAGCAAAACCTATTGTGTTTTTTTGTTAACAGAGACGAAATTTGCATGACACTACTTTAATTAAAGCAGTCTATTACATGTGTCACTCAGCGTATCACTACATATTCCCAGAGGGAGCAACAGGCGCATACTGTGGTATTACACAATGAAAATAATTTATATGGGAAACAATACCATAAATCAGCCCCAAGCCTAATTAACCTATATTGCACGAGCCAATGAATTTCTACAGGTAATTGGTAGTTCCATTTGCTTCCTTCGGGAAAAAAAGGCAAAATAAATATAAGATAAGTGAGTAGAATAGATTTTGGTTTTTACATTTCCCTTTTTTTTTCTTACATCATTACTCATGAAACATTGTATTATTATTTCTACTTTGGGGTGAGATAACTAAATTTGAGTTTTTAGTAAAATCAATAATAATAAATATTGTCCAATCTATTAATTTGCTAACAGTTTAGACAACATTAATATCAGGTCAATTATACATGCCCCCTTGTCTGCAATAGGTTACTCATAGCATTCAATCCTCGTACAATGAATTAGTCAACAATGGAAAACTGAGAGGTTCCATTATTATTATTATTTATTGTTTTATTTAACACCATTATATTCCATAGCATTGTACAACGGGTAGACAGGACATTACAAGTAGTATATAATAATTTGACTTACAGAAAGAACAGGTGAGGAGGGCCCTGCTTACAATCAGGGGGGATTTGGGTGTATTACACAATAGGTAAAGGATAAAAGTACCACTCTTAGTTATGGACCAGCCACACAAGTGCAAGTATTGCACTTGTAAAGGTGAGCTATAAGTATATGGGAGGAAGGGCGTTAATGCGTTCTTAGGCATCCTTAAATAAGTGGGTCTTGAGAGATTTTTTGAGGGACATTCCAGAGGATAGCGGCAGTCCTTGAGAAAAATTGCAAGTATGCATGAGAGCTAGAAATCTGATGAAAGGACAGACAGAGATCATTGGATGAGAAGAGAGATCAGGTAGGAGTGTATTTAGAAATGAGTGAGGAGATGTAAGTAAGAGAATGCTAGGAAAGACTTTGAATTAAGAGTCAGGATTTGGAAATGAATTCTGAAGCACACAGGCAACCAGCTAAGAGAATAAAGAGGAGGGAAGATGGGTAAGAGGGAGATGAGCTAAGACAGGGTTAAAGTAGTCCAGACTGGAGATAATGAGGGCCTGGGCAAGAGCCTTGGTGGCATCTTGTGTTAGTAAGGGGCGATTGTGGGCAATGTTTTTAAGATGGAGTTGGCTGTTTTTTTGAGAGAGATTGGATGTGGGGGATGAATGAGAGGTCAGAGTCAAGGGTGACACCAAGACACTGATCATGAGGGGCCAGGGAGATGATTGCACCAATAACATTAAGGGAAACTGATGAGGGGATGTTAGCATTGGAGGGAGGGAATATGAGGAGTTCAGTTTTGGAGAGATTGAGTTTTAGGAAAGGTGCAGATATCCAGGTAGAGACAGATGCAAGGTAATTAGTTACATGATCTAAGACAGATGGAAAGAGATCGGGAGAGCACTGTAAAGCAATAATGCCAACTTATGCAACTATATGCAACAGATATCCAGTATGTAGAAATTAGAAATAAACCAAATATGCAACAAAAATCATTTGTAAATAATGTAATCATATTTTGCAGTCATTGTCAATTTGCAGCAGCATCATTTTTTTATGAAAAACAGACACAGCTTTATGGAAACCATACTTTTCTACTAAATAATGATTATTATTATTATTATTATTAATAATTTATATAGCACCATCATATTCTGCAGTGGGTAAAGAGGCCATAAAAACCAGTAACAGTTTAATAGCTTACAATATAGAAGGAGGTGAGCGTATATTGCACAAGACATGAAACTACAAATGTTTCAGGTGAATCAGCTGCACCACTGTATCCCAGTGCAAACATTGTTTAAATATTGTGACTAGAAACATGAAAGACTGACTGAGAAGTAAGAGAGTATGGTGGGAGACACCCAACCAGCAGGAATACGACGTGGAAAGGCGAGACAGAGGTAGGTGAGAGTTAAGCTGTCAGTTAGTAGGTCTTGCGTGATTTTTTTTTAAGAACTGGAGACACATTACCCAGGATTTTATTGTATGAAAATGTCTCTGGGTACATAGATACCTGATTAATAGGGAGTTGTGGAGTAGAACCATAAGGAATAGTAGAAATTTCACTATGAAAAGTCAATAGCATGATAACAAGATAATCATTCCCTTACGAAAAATTATTGCAGTTTTATCTGAAGTAATACTGCAGTTGCAATACTGCACTTTTACTGCAGTATTACTGCCCATTTACTGCAGTCTTACTGCATTTGTACTTTAATGTACTGCAGTTTAAAGTACAACTGTAGGTTTGTAATATAATGCAAAAAACGGAATTTTTCTACAAACAAACTGCAGTATTACTTCAGATAAAACTGCAGTAATTTTTCGTAAGGGTTGGCTGTTGATTAAGCTTGCATTGTGGTATTCTGATTCAAACAAATAATGAAATGATCAATTTCATTAAACTAATTTGTTTGGTTGCTATGGTAACAAGCATACTTTAAAACTTTGTACCAGAATCCCTTTTTATACGCAAGTTCGTGCAAAAATGTTTGGTCAATGTTACCTTCCTCTGTATTGATGTTTATTGGTTCATAAAGTGGCATCATATTCCACAGACTTATACAATGGGTAAACATATTGGACCTAACAAGTTGGCCCTACAGAAACGTGAGGTAAGGAGGGCCCTGCTCAAATGAGCTTACAATCTAGAAGGAGGTGGAGGGTCTCTCACACAAGAAGTGGAAGTGTAGGCAACCACACAAATGTATTTTAGTATAAACATTGCTTAGATAAGTAATATTACAAAAATATTAAAGAGTGAGAGGATATGTGTGAGATACCAGAAAGCAAACCCTAATTTACACATAACAGGGACAAGATTTGCATTCTTATGTCACTACTGAACCATACAGTTAGTGCATATGCTGCATTTATTTTATAGAAGGGATGCAGACATGTGTGTGAAAGTAAGTGGAAATTTGTCAAAACAGAGAGTAGGTTGTGTGTGGGCCTCTGTTATGTTTCTCCTCTCTTGCCTCCCATACCTCCACTAAAAATATGGCACTGGATAACCTCACTGAACAGCTACATTTTCCCTTTCTATGCATACCAGTGTGAGCCGTGGTTTAGGCCATATAATAAATTACAGCCTGCACTTTGCCTTGTCAATGTCACATCCTCCTGCATCTGTATTCCAGAGTCTGCTGTGCACCTAAATCACTAGTAATGTCTTTCAGAAGATCACAATTTGATCACATATGAAAGGAATGCAAAGTGCCATATTTTTTTTTGTGATCTACCAGCCCAGACTGTGATATAATTGATTATGAACTTGCTGGGAGGGCAGAGCTGCTCTGATAAATCACAGCATCATCTTAAAATGCCATAGTTTTAGATAAACGAAAGCCATGAATAACAGCTTTTATAGTCTTGTCTGTACTGCTGTCCTGCATGAACTTCTTTTTATGAGCAGATTAGTGCAGGCACTAACAAAGTCATTGTTAACATATGTTCTAATGGCAGATAAGGATCACTTGTCATCACAAGGCTGGACATTTTCAGTCTAATGTTACGTTGTAAAATTCTATTTTGATTCTTTCTTTGCTGGTTTAGTTACAGTACAAGATGTATATATTTTATTGTGGAGAAGGCATCTTAAAATAACCTAGAGATGCATTAACCTGGAGATGAATAAACCCACCTGTGATGGAATGTATCTCCACACAACCATTCTATTCAAAGCAAGTGGTTCTTTGTGTGTGTGAAATGGTGTATGTAATGGTAATATTTGTGTTACTAGTATAAAATAAATGTTCTGGGATTGTCCCCCTGTAAGTGTTTTAGTCGGATAGGTTTTTTGTCATATCCTATTATTCTACATCTGGATATCGAAAGCCATTAATTTTGTCCTTGCTTTACAATGCCACATTTAGACACTGACTAGCACCATTTAAAAATATACCAGTGAAGGTTTTAAAGATACCTGTAACATTGTACTTCCAGTGGAAGTAGTACTCACAAACATTCTATACAACACAACTGGTTACTTTAGTCACATTCCGAGTGAAGATTTTGGCGTGTGAGTGTGTAAGGCTTTATATGTGGGTTCTTTGTGTATGAGGTCGCTGCCATTTTGGTATGGCCTTGTTATACTCTTCCCATTAGCTACTTGAACTATTGGACTCTGCTTACCTTATGTCTGTAATATAGTACCACCATCAAGTGAACTCTGACCCAAGAATATGACCTGATTGCACTTTGTCTGCCCTGGCCTTGGCTTTTGATAATTACTTGCTTGAACCTTGTGCAGACATTTACCTAGGCCTGTGTTCTTTGCTCTCAGGTCTTTGATATAATCTTCTGTGGTCTAGTTAATAAATTGCTACTTTTATGATCATTTATATTGCACCAAGAATAGCACAGCGCTTGATACAGCAGGAGAGTCAAAACCTTGAACTGTTACAAACCAATTAATACCAATTTCAGTAGATTGAATATACCCATGTAATGATATTTACAGATCAAAATAAGCAATACGCGTATTCTATGTTTCAGTGTAATAAGTTAGTTCTCTTTTGATAAAGGGAAACTCCAGCCATCGTATACATTTTAATACATATGATAGACGAGTGCTCCCTTTAAATGTTCATGCCCCCTTGCATATACACGGAGGGATTCTGCCCCCACCCCAGTGCTGATTCAGCAAGAACTATAATAAGCTCTCCCACTGATTTATTTGGAGCACTTTCTGACGACCGATTGGCTGCTTAAAGCACCAACTGGTGGTGCAAAAACAAGACCACAAAGGTGAAGCTGGAGCTGTAGCTTCACCTAAAGGTGTTGAAGAATGCATGCTAAAGTGCTTAGAGAGCAGTTTATTATGCATTCTTCATTGGCGAGGCTGCACAGGACACTGAAGAGTCGCTTTAACTTTAATCCCCATAATTTTGTGGTGAGCAATTCTGACCAGGAAACTGTTATATTAAATTTACCACAATTTTGCTGTGGTAAAAATGTCTCTCATTTTTAAACCAAATATCTCATATAATAGACGAACAAAAAAAGCACAAAGCATAGGTAGATTTAATAGATTTTCTTAAAGCTATGACAGTGACAGGTGTCCTTGAGCGTGCTTAGGAAAAACTCCTTTAAAAAGTGCTTCAATTGATTAATGGCTTAGTGCCTGGAGTTGACACTCGATTGTCTCTACATATGGAAATGCAGGAAAAATTGTTCCATATAGGAGGGATGGAGGACTAGAAATGTATGTTGATTTAAAGCTGAGTTTGTGAGTTTTTTTTTTAACTAAGATCCTGAATTCCAGGGATGGAATAAATCCTAAAATATTTACTAAAAATCATTAAGACTGGTAGTACAGATGACTTATCATTGATAGTACATAGAAATCTTTCTCTCTCTTTGCCAGTATTAGATACTCAAGTGACAGTTAATCACTACGCCATGAACCTTATGCAAGGTACGCACCTTCTAAAGCAGACCTTTCTCCAACCCGACTATTCCGCAATCATTCTCCACGGCGCCCTCATATAAGTAAAACAATTCATATTTTCTTGATGAAAAAGGCCACTGCATTCTCCTGCGTTTTGGCGTTTTTTTTCTGGAGTTTTTTCTGGCGTTTTTGCCTTTCTGTGGAAATTGCTTTTTTGACCTTAGGCAGTTTTTCCAGCCTTTACACATTAGAATTTTCACCCAGCTAAAAGGGATTAGGATAAATGGTAAGTATCTGCCCCGTCCTGATGTCATTTCCTTGGTAGAGTTCTACTTAAATACGCCCCGGCGGACCCTTTTGTCTCTTTTCTGTGGTTTGTAAGGCCTGCTTTATTCCGAATGTCTGCTCCTCTAGGAAGATTGGCCCCAAATGATGGTGCAAATTGTTTGCTGTTGCTTTTGGCACGCAGGATCCAGTTGATGCGTCGGGTATGTTTATTTGTAATGGCATGTTTGTTCCAAATGGTGTAAAATTCAATATGAACTTTGTTTTGTGTGAAACTGTTTGTTTCCAGCCTATTTCTCGTAGGACACACAGATACTGGGTCCATCCTCTGCATTGTAACTGTGGAAAAAAACGCCATAAACGCCAAGGCAATAAACCCACATGGCTTTTTCATGGCGTTTTTTCTCTCCCATAGACTTCTATTGGAGAAAAACGCCAGATTTCCTTGCAAAAAACGCCAGAGTGTCAACATGCTGCGATTTTGAAAAACTGCCACAGAGCCCAAAAAAGCAGAAAAACGCCAAAGAGGACCGAAAAAAACGCTGAACAGAAAAACACCAAGTGGATATGGCATTCTGCGATTTCCTATTGAAGAACAGCTAACATCTGGCTGCAGCGTTTTTTCACTAAAAAAACGCTGTGTGGCTGAATTGGCGTTATTATGGGCGTTTTTTAGCAAAAAAAACCCAAGTGGAAACCTAGCCTAAACAAGGAAAATTGGAGTAGCGAGCTTGATCCAATGATCCCTCTAAATACTAAAGTTATGCATGCAAGCAAGCAATTCAATGAATGTATACATTTAGCGAGCATGTTGCATAATCACAGCTCAGTGTGTGCTGATTCCATGTCCCCATTTTGGAGTTTTAAAATTTTATATATATATATATATATATATATATTGTCACAGCTGGAGTGTTCTTTAAGTATTACAGTTAAAAAACTTACAGAAAAACCTTGCACTGGGGAAAACGTGCTTTATTCAGTTAATTGCTTAAATGGTAAATGGTGGTAACGACACCCCATGCATTTGAAAAACAGACAACACAAAAATGTAAAGGGACCACACAGCTATCATATACATTAAAGCGCATTTGATTGTTGGCATATTCCTTTAAACTTTTTGACCTAGAATAGCAGTGCCCAGGAAAAAAAAGGTTTCATTGAAAAAATAGACAACTTCTATGACTTATTCAGTGGGTTGTGTGGAGTATTAGTTCAACTTAAGTAGATAAATTTTTACATTCCAGACCTTAAAAAGCATTGTCTAGAATTCATAATACATGTCTAAAGAAGTTTAACGCACTGTAGAAACCTATAATGAATTCAATGCACAGAGAGGAAAAAGCATAGTATAACAGTAATAACCTTAGCTTTTCAATGTCAGCACATGGACTGTACCGTTAAAAGACACAACCCTACTTCTATTTAAATTCTATCTCACTAAATAAGGAGTATATTACCACATCTACTGTCACCTCCATACATGTAGCTTCTCATCCAATCATATATATATATATATACATATATTTGATATTCCATAAAAAAAGCATAGAAGTAGCAGTCAAAACTGTTCCACCAACCAAATAAAATATATGTCTGCTCACTTGCTCTAGAGCTGTTCATTACTAATATGCGAAGATCACAACTCTGGGATCCCAAATGAATTCTTTGTTCAGTCCAATTGATTCTTTACATTAATGTATGTTCCCGTAATTACTATTTTTCAGTCAAATTTAAGAAGCATAACCAATTCCAAGACACGTAAATTGTCTCTTTTTAGAGGACAATAAAGAGACAATTCTCTTAAAAAAGTATGGTCTGATTTAGACGGGCCCACAAGCACAAGTGACGTTACTCTGTGTCGAAAGCACGGCTGCTCGAACATTCAAGAACAAAGCCTCCATGAAGGTTAAGGGATGAGGGGAGAAAGAGAGTGAGAGAAAGGGTAAAGAGGTAAGTGGGTGAGGCAGGGAGGGAGAAAGATAAGTGAGTTAGAGAGGGAGTGAGTGTGTATGTATGCATGACACAGTGGGTGTGCATGTGTCAGCATGATTGTGTATGTGTGTGTTAGCATAAGTGTTTGTGTGTGTTAGCATGAGTACAAATCTGTATGTGTGCGTGTATTAGCATGAATGTGTATGTGTAAGTGTGTTTGCTAGCATGAGTGTGTAAATGTGCATGTTAGCATGAGTGTGTAAACACACATATGTTTTTTGAATGAGTGTATACGTGTGTTTGGAAGTATTAAAGATGTGTGCCAGTGTGTATTACAACGAGAGGGGCACTTGGGTTTGGCTGCCTCCCAAAAGGTGGGATAAAAAGGTGCCAGTGCTTCCCTGGGACAATAGCTTATGAATTCGTGACTAGTAGTATACATTGCAGTGAATATAAGGAGGCAAATCTAAATAAATAAATGTTCTAAAATTCTACTTAACGACCTGTAGAAAAGAGGGCAAAGCATAGGTTATGGTATGTGTGTCAGAGAAGAAAACACAAATGGATTTAAACAATATGAAGATAGCACCAAAGAGGATCCTGCCTAAGGGGAACGCCCACCATTTTTAATATTAATATCACATAATTATAATATATCAATATATATATATATGAGTTTTCATACTCAAAATACTGTGTCTCTTAAAAATAGTTGTTTTGTTGCATAAAACAATGTTTTTATACAGCTGAATTCTAGTCATTTGTATGTGACTCTGTTATCTTAGTCTCATCTTCTAGACAAACACCCCGACTCCTTATCTTACTGCCTTGTGGTAAACAATAGAATGGCTTGGTCTTAATTATCCATGCACTGACACATTGACTAATGAGAGCAGAATTTAATTAGCATTGCCACAAACAGCTCCGTATGGCATTAGAGCAGTGAAAGTTACACAAAATATCATGGTTGTCTACAATGTATGTAACAATTAAAGTAAAAGAGTTATTTTTTCAACACAACTTCCCCTGTAAGTTTTTTTTTTGTTTTTTTTAACTATCATTGTTACTGGGTTATGGCATGTAACGTATTTAATATTAATTATATATATTATGACCAAAATAGCAACAGCTGAAAAACTTTGTCAAACCGAGGATTAAAATCAAGCACTTTGTACACATCAGCTGTACAGCAGAACATACCACAATATGTCTTTATCACTGTCGGCTCCATTTAAGAAACAGAAATTAGTGAGTGACATGGGTCAGGTAATGGGATGTCGCCTGTTGGCTGTTTTCTGTCCTTGAGACCTTTATGTATTTTGCAGCACGCGTCGGAAATGATTTATTTCTGGTGCTTAGGCACAGGCATACAGCTAAAAAGGTATACGCAACTGCTCGTGTTCAATCACTCACTGGTACAAACAATTAGAGGTAGGTAATGCCGGCATTCTGGCGTTTAGTCACAGACACAACAAACTCGACATAAGAAACGTCACAAGCAGTTAGGGGCATTCAATGAATTGTGTGCTACTCATCAGACAGAAGCAAGACATAGGATGAAGAACAGCAGAGCGTGGTACAAAAAAAAAATCACTAAGTAGTGAATGGCGTTCTCTGGAAGGTGATGACTCCTAGCCTGCAGTCAGATTTAGAATTATAGCCATCAAATACTGTATTGCTTTTTAATAGGTATTCAGAACTGTTGGACACTCCAGCACCTAGCTCAGCCTGGCTCGTCTAAGTGGAAGGAACAGTTAGAAGCCAGAGCCAGGTTATCTGTAAGACATCTCCCAGTCTTGTTCAAGTCTGAAAGGACAAGTGTATGTGTTATGTAGCATTGCTTCTCATACTAGAATAATTACAAATCATACAGACTAAAGAAATATCCTCTCCCACAAGGCTACGTATACACATTGGACACAACTATGATACGTTGATTTTTTCAGCATAGTATTTCATATTTATTCAAATAAAATGATCTTCGTGATACCCTGACTTCATTTAATTAGTGAGCTGCGCGTAACTTGTGATGAGATAAAACATTTCATCTTGTTGCATTCCCTCTGAATTAGAGCCGTGTAATGCAGTTGAGGAAATCCTACCTCATATTGAAGTTTCCTGCCATATTGAATGCTGAACGCTTGGTGCAAGCTTCCTGTGTTAGATGTGGTCTCACGAATGTTCTCCGCGTGGACAATGATATACTTCGACTAATACAATTCAAAATTATATTATTCTCTGTGTGTCACGATACTTACACTGGGACACTAAGGTTGGTCCACTTTAATCATTTACACTTCTTAATTAATAGATCTCCAGGTTGTAAGCACTACTTGTTATGTACAGCACTGCAGAATATGATGTAAATACATAAATAATGATATGTTTTGTACAAAAGTAGTCTCTTTTTAACAATACCAATAAGGCCCCTGGGAATCAGCGTAGCTAAATGGACAGGGAGCATGTATGTGTGTGGGTTAGTGCATGCTCAGGGCATGTCCGTGTTTTGATTGGGGTATGTTAATTGAGGGGTGGGAGACCCTAGGTGATATAAGGTGCCCTCTGGGTGACCCCGGTCACTGTCCTTTTTTACAGACACGACCAACAGTCTTACCTGCTTGAGCTTCGGTGTGACGGCCTGGAGTATGGACGTGGAGGCGATCCTCGCTGCTCTCAGGGCTGGTGCGGACCAGGACGGTGGTAGGGCGCTGCGTGAGCAGTTTGCTCACCTGCTTCCCCAGGCTGCTGTGCCTGTGGTGCCTGCCGGGTCTGGTGGGGCCGTCTCGCGGGCGCGTTTCGGGGCGCCGGCGCGCCCGCCCTCCTGCTCGGCTGAGCCCCGTGTCGGGTGGGGGGGCTCGGTACCGGAGCAGGAGTCCGGATCCCGGGCCGCGCGCGCCCCGGGAGGCGTCTCCTCGGGGCGGGCGGTCGTCTTCGCGGGGACGACGGCGGCGGCGTGCGTCCTCGCGGCGGTCTCGCGAGGCTGCCTCACGGCTCGCGAGGCCTGCTGCTCCCTTGCCGGGGCCGGCAATGGAGGCCCCGGCGCCTGCACGGGTGCCGCGGGATGCTGCACTTCGCCGCGGCCACTCGGTGGAGCCGGCTGGAGGCCGCGCGGGAGCGCGGGAAGCGGCGGGCGGCGTTTCCGCTGCCCGCCCGAAGAGGACGTCGCGGGCGGTTGCGGCAGCCCCATCAGGGGTCAGGCAAGCCGCGGGGGGGGGTGAGTAGGCCCGGCGGGGCTGCACGGGGGGCGGCTGGGGGACCTGCTGGGGGGGATGTCTCGGAGGAGGCAGGGGGGTCCTCCGGGGACGACCTGGCCCTCTCTCCAGGGCCCTCGGCCCGCTTACCTCCTCAGGGTGGGGAGATGATGGGGTCTTCCCGGCTGCAGTACGGCTCCTCTGATGAGGAGGCTTTCGCTACCCCCCTCCCCCTTTCATTACGGCGCCTGCTGGTGGCTTGCCAAGTTTCGGCCCCCTGGTGGTGGTTTCTGGTACTGCAGGTACTGTTCCAGGACCTGTGCTCTCACCCCCTTCCTCTTCACAGGCTGTGTCTGGTGGGCTGCTGCAGGATGCTTCACCGCTGCTGGGACCGGGACTTCAGGGACCTTCTAGCAATACGGCTTCAGCTACGGCGCCGCAGGAGGTCTGCCGGTCGCTTGGTGGCGAGTTGCCTTCTCATTCTGTGGGCCTCTTGGGAGCCGGGGTGGAGGGTCGCTCGGGCTCTTCTATGGGTGCTTTTCTTTCAGGTCTGCGGGGTTTTTTGGATGCGTGGGAGCGCGACAGGGGTGCTGGTCCATTGGGGTCGGGGCTGGATAGTCAGGTTAGGTCCGTGTGGGAGCAACCTGGTGGTGGCGCGGGGGTCTTTAGGTTCGGTTTCCTTTTCTGTGCCTGCTGTGGCGGGGTCTGCTGGTGCCGGGACGTCTGGCCCGGTGGCCCCCGGGGTTCCGGTGGCGGTGGCCCCGCCGGCTGGCGGGGCTGCTGCGGTGATTGGCTCGGTGCCAGTTGTGGATGCAGCTTTAGGGGTGGCGGACGTGGCTCGTGGGGCGGCCTACATGTGTTGGTCGGGCCCGCTTGGCCTGCATTTGAAACAGGAGGTTAAAGACAAGATCTGGAAAGGGGAGTTTTTGGAGATTTTCTCCCTTCTGCCGCTGGAGGAGGCACCTCCCCCTGCGGCGGAGGAGAAGGATAAGGAAAAGGAGAAGGAAAAAGAGAAGTATCGGTATCGGCGGATTCCAAAGACCTTTGGGAATTGGATTCGCGCCTTTTCTATTTTGGCTAGTGTGATAGGCGAAAAGTGCCCTGAGAAATGTTCGGCACTTTTTGCGTATCAAGATCTCATCTGGAGTGCGTGTCGGACTTATGGGGGTCTGGACTGGTGGCGGTACGATGAGCAGTTCCGCCAACGCTTGGCGGTCCGGCCGTCTATCGGTTGGGATCAGATGGACATTGGTCTGTGGCTGGCCATTATGACTCGGCCGGCCACGCACCAGGGTGGTTTCTCGTCGTTTCTTGGGGGGGCCTGGGGGGTATCTGGTGCCACGCCCTCTCCGGCCGGTCAGCGGCGGCCGGGGTGCTGTTACCAGTTCAACGACGGGCAGTGTAAGTTTGGTGCGTCCTGTCGGTTCAAGCATGAGTGCTCCGGCTGTGGCGGAGCCCATCCCCATTCCCGCTGCTTCAAGCGGGCAAAGGGGGGCGAGCGCACAGATGTGGGATCGAAGGGCGACGACACCAGTGGACGTCGCCGCGATGCGCCCGTGGCTAAGCCGATATAGGGACCGGCGGGCTGCTGACATTTTGTTGCGGGGGTTTTCGGAGGGGTTTTGGATTCCCTTTGTGGATGCCCCTGGTTCGGTTAATTTTCGGAATTTGCGCTCTGTTGCGGAATTTCCTGATGTTGTTAGGGACAAGTTGCGTAAGGAGGTTGAGTTAGGGCGCATGGCGGGTCCTTTCGCCGTGCAGCCTTTGGAAAATTTGCGGGTGTCCCCGCTCGGGGTGGTTCCTAAGAAGGATCCTGGTAAGTTTCGTTTGATTCATCACTTATCGTACCCCCGTGGTAGTTCGGTTAATGACGGCATTTCGGCTGACATGGTTCGGGTTGTTTACGCGTCATTTGATAAGGCGGTTGACATGGTGCGGTCGGCGGGTCGTGGCGCCCTGTTGGCAAAGACAGATATTGAGGCGGCGTTTCGCCTTCTCCCGGTTCACCCGGCCTGCCATCATTTGTTGGGTTGTCAGTTTGAGGGTTGTTTTTACGTTGATATGTGCCTCCCGATGGGTTGTTCTATATCTTGCTCCTGTTTCGAATGTTTTAGCATGTTTTTGGAGTGGGTTGTTCGGGAGGAGGCGGGTTTGGCTTCTATCCTGCATTATCTGGACGATTTCTTGTGTATCGGGGCGGGGGATTCGAGGGATTGTCTTCGTCTCCTTCACACTGTGCAGGCCGTGATGTGTCGTTTTGGAGTTCCTCTTGCGGCCGACAAGACGGAGGGTCCCTCGACCTGTCTGAGTTTCCTTGGAATCGAGATCGATTCTGTGGCGATGGAGTGCCGCTTGCCTGTTGATAAGCTTGTTGACTTGAAGGGGTTTGTTGCCAGGGTGCGGGGGATGAGGAAGGTTCAGCTTTGTCAGTTGCAATCGCTGTTGGGGAAGTTGAACTTCGCTTGTCGCATTTTGCCGATGGGTCGGGTTTTTAGCCGGCGGCTGGCTGCGGCGATGGCGGGTGTTGTCCGGCCCCGCCATTTTATTCGGCTCACTCGTCCACTGCGGGACAACTTGGCTGTCTGGGGGTCCTTTTTGGATACCTACAATGGTCGGTCCTATTGGCAGACACCCCAGGTTTCTAATTCCCAGTTGCATCTTTACACGGATGCGGCTGGGTCGGTGGGTTTCGGGGCTATCCTGGGGGTGCACTGGTGTGCTGAGAGATGGCCGGTCTCCTGGAGGGAGTCGGGGCTCACCCGGAACTTGGCGTTCCTGGAGCTTTTTCCCATTTTGGTGGCGGTAGAGGTATGGGGTGATGTTCTCCGTGATCGGCGGGTTCTGTTTCATTGCGACAACTTGGGGGTTGTTCAGGCTATCAATACTTTGACGGCTTCCTCTCCTCCGGTGGTTCGCCTTTTGCGTCGGCTGGTGTTGCGGTGTTTGGGTCTGAATGTGACCTGTAGGGCAGTGCATATACCCGGTGTCAAAAACGTGACGGCTGATGCTCTTTCTCGCTTTCAGTGGGCGGAGTTTCGAGCTACGGCACCGTTCGCGGACGAAGACGGGGTCCCGTGTCCAGTGGACCTGTGGTCCCTTGGGTTGGACGAGTGACGGAGTGGATTCGCAATTCGGTTTCCAGGTCCACCTGGGGGAGGTATGGTAAAGTGTGGGACGAGTGGGCGGCCTTTGAGGACGGCTGTGGGGGTTTCCCGACTCATGCTGCTCGGGTTCGTGGCTTGCTTTCCCTCCTGTGTCAGTGGGACTCGACCGGGGTGTCCCCGTCTGCGGCTTCTGCTCGCCTGTCGGGTCTTAGTTTTTTGTGTAAGTTGATGGGCATCGTCGATTTTACCAAGGATTTCCTTGTTCGCCAGGCCTTGAGGGGATGGCGCAAGGGGGTTGTTGCGAGGGATACTCGGAGGCCGGTTTCGGCTGAGTTGCTGGTTCGGTTGTGTGGGGTGTTGGGTTCTGTTTGTGTTTCGGACTTCGAGGTTCGGTTGTTCAGGGCGGCTTTTAGCTTAGCCTTTTTCGGGGCTATGCGGATAGGGGAGTTGGTTAGCCCTAGTAAGCGTGTGCCTGGCGGTGTTTTGGCGGAGGATGTGGATTTGGGGGATGGTGGTCTGAGCTTTCGCATTCGGCGCTCAAAAACGGATGTCCTGGGTCGGGGGTCTTGTGTTCGTTTGGGTGCCATTGCGGGCTCACCTATTTGCCCGGTGTCGTCAGTTCACGAGTTTCTCTTGGTTCGCCCGGCGGTGGGGGGTCCGCTGTTGGTGCATCAGGACGGGTCGTTTTTATCCCATTTCCAGTTTGTTAGCGTTTTTCGGAAGTCGCTGTCGGTCTTGCGTGTTCCTGCCGGGTCTTTTGGGGGTCATTCCTTTCGGATTGGTGCAGCCACGGAGGCTACCCGGGTTGGTTTGCCTGATTCCTCTGTGCAACGTATTGGGCGCTGGCGAGCGGGTCGTTTTAGGTCGTATGTTCGTTTGGATATGCCTGTTTAATGTTCTCTGTTTTTTGTAGGTGTGGTTCTCCCTCAAGTCTGGCTCGTTGGACATTCCTTCATCTTCTGGGCCAGGAGGCGGGCGGCAGTCCGCCCGAACGGGGAGCAGTTGGGGTTCTCTCCTCTTGCAGTTGAGGTGCGGTGGTTCGGGAAGCGGGGGATGCGGTGGGTTCATCTCCTCCCTGAGCTGGTCCGGTTGTCTCGGTTATTGGGTCCTCCCTCTGTCCTGGTGATTCACCTCGGGGGGAATGATCTTGGGGTAGTCCCGGTCAGGTCTCTGGGGGACACGGTTCTTCGGGACCTTGCTAGGGTTCTTGTTTTGTTTCCTGATGTCCGCTTGGTATGGTCCGAGGTGGTGTCTCGGAATTTTTGGCGGGTGGCGACTAACCAGCGGGCCCTGGAGCGGTCGCGGGTTAAGTTTAATCGTTGGATTTCCAAGTTTGTGGCTAGCGTTAATGGCGTGACGGTTCGGCATAGGGTGTTTGAGAGGGACGCGGCTAATTTGTTTCGGAGTGATGGCGTTCATTTGAATGACATCGGTTTGGATCTTTTCAATTTGGCTCTGCAGGAGGCTATCGGTCAGGCCATGGCGTGTGCTGGTGGGGGCCCCCGCTGATTTAAGGGGTTAAACAGCGGGGTTAGTGGCGGTTTGTGTGTCCTTGCCGGTCTGGTTTTGGTAAGTGATGGAGTTTGGATGCTGGTGTAATGGAAGGCTCAATCCTCCCCTAACCTCTGGTGTTTTATTGGACGTGCCCACCGAGCTTGTTGGACGGCTGGTGGTTAGCATTGGTGGTGGGACAGCGAAAGGTAGCTGTCAATTTTGTTTGGACGAGGGGGGAGGTGAGTACCTGTGGTCTGGATTGTGCAGTGTGAGAGGCTGGCAAGGACGGGGTTAATTCGGTTCCTGTGTTGGTTATGTTTTGAATATGTTACGGTAATGTGTTATGTATATTTGTATATTTGTATTTATTATTTATCAGTTATTGTATATTATTCTTATTGGTTTATGGTGTTTTGGGCCAACACAGTGTTTTATGGTTTTATAATAAAATTGTGCTGTGGCCTGCTTTATCCAATTTCGGTCTCCGTGTCGTTATTTGGTGGGTTAAACTGGTTTTGGGTTTACAATGCACGATACACACTACCTACATACATGGTTTTAATAGTGGCCGTGATCTCTAAAAAGTTTTACCCAACCCCTTTACACGGTCTTCCATATAGTAGTAAAATATAATGAATAATCTACACAAAGTGATATTTCTTCCCTGTGGTCCATGTTGGAAACCTCACAAAACAAACATGCATTGAATAAGCTCAATATGTGTCGAAATGAGCAGCCATTCAGGGCTTGGGTCTGTTTGAAGTAGTTAGACAAATTGAATCCAGGATAAGGAGAAGTGGCTATAAAACTGATGAATGCCTCCAATTTGTGACTGTTTAGTCTGAGCTGCTCAAGGATTCCAAGGCAGGAGAGGCTCCCATTGCGGTGAGGACTGCGGGGAATTAGGATGGTGCCTTTGGAATTGTTTGACATGAAGATATTTAGCATCCAT
The DNA here is from genome assembly GCA_023333645.1 of Sceloporus occidentalis. Lineage (NCBI taxonomy): Eukaryota > Metazoa > Chordata > Lepidosauria > Squamata > Phrynosomatidae > Sceloporus > Sceloporus occidentalis. The sequence continues at coordinate 127,707 of JALMGF010000025.1, read as the reverse complement.
TTCTTTGTACCATAAAAGAAGATCATCTGTAGATATAAAAACCATTAGTATACAAAGAAGGATGTCAAGGACGTCAAGGTTGATGTATCTCTTAAATAGCCTGAATAGCCTGAATAGAATAAAAACATAATTAAACATTGCCGGATAAATAAGCTATGTCCAAAAAGAATGCTAAAATAAAACATTTAAGAGACATTTTGCTTCTGAATATAGTTAAGATTTTTTTTAAAAAGCATCCATAGTGCTTTAGGGTCTTAATGAACAGCTATGTATTGGATCTGTATTTGGCAGGTTTTGCCGCAGAAATTCTGGATATTACAACTGATATCTTCTGGGGACGGACTTTAATCTTTAGGGGTTCATCCAGTTTCTTACTGACATTTTACCACTAATATTGAGCAGAGATTGTCAAATTAGCATCTGAGATCATCCCACTTCTTCACAACTAGTTGATTCCGAAAATCATTCCACCTGTAAATGTTGCTTCTCATCTCTAAACCTGGAAGTATCCCTTTAACCGTTTATATGTTGAAATGACTTGCATTCAAATCGAAACCACCATTTAGATATTTACTTTGTGTGAGTGGATTGACAGGTAATCTCTGGCACACTGCTGTGGATTACCACCATCATGATGATGATCAGTCACTCCAGAAGCTGGGCATTACGGGCATTGCATATGCCCGACTATATATCTTTGCATAACATGGTGTTTTATAATGAAAACATATATCATGTTAATTTTGACTACATAGATTTAACATATCATTTTAAGAAGAGACAGCTGATGTCCTGGAAGCTTTTGTGATTAAATATTTTTCTGTAACCTATAAAAGGTATAAAAAGACATGAAAATAGCGTTTTAATCTAAATAGTGAGATTACATTGGGGGGAAATAGGGGAGTGGATAATTTACACACCCGTGCTTCATAATTTAAACAAAATATTAAAATCAACTGAATATCGGTTAATTAATTGTGTGATTGTATTAAGAAATATTTATTTTCTCATAGATTTTGTTTTAAGGATAGGAAAGGAGAAATGTAACTTTCACTGATTGAATGCCTGACACCAATAGTAACCTAAACAGCCATGAATCTCTATCTTAAACTCACTCCCTTTTCTGCTCATAGATCACTCAAAAGCAGCAAACATAACATAAAACACTGATTTACGTTACTTAAAGTATCTCAATGTTATCACAATATGTAATGAATCTTCCTTAGAACTACACAGAATATAACCAGGTACAATGTTTTTAATTCTATCAGACTGGGCTGGGGTAGATTTCATGTGCTTCGTAACATCGGACCATTACTAGCATAAAATCTAAATCATAAAAGCAATAAAAATATCAGTTATAAGTTAAAAAACGGCAAATCATGTTTATGAGAAAATGCAGTTTTGTAGCAGGCAGACATAATAGAAGCCTTCCTTGTTTCAAAAATAATCATTACGGCTGAGGGAAAGTGGTGACATTTGACATTTATTTACTCTTCCTCTGAAAATCTTTAGTTTTAATCATCCTTTTTACTACAGGGGTCTGTGAGTGTTACCTCCCATGTCAGTAAAAGTGACAGACCGAGCATCATCTATCTTGAAACATGCAGCAGCACCCTGGGAAATCTTATTTGCTTCACTGATAATTCACACTCATTGTAATTTGTCATCAGGGGTACGGTAAACACTTTCTTAATCTCTGTTCAGAAGAGAGAAAGGAGTTTGCTACATGTTTATAGGACTAGTCTCGAAAGATGATTTGTTCTTGGGTAACCACAGGAGGGCTGGCACCTTCTGTCCCTCGGGGAAGGTAATGTTGAGTGCCCCCTGTCCCGTTGACCCCACGAGTAATGTACACACTTGTACACACACTTATCCACTATAGCACAAACACACATACACACTCCATCTAACACACACACTTACACATACACACTCACATTAACACACAAACTGTAAAACACACTTGCTAAAACGTACTCACTCCACTCTATGAATCACACCTCATCCCACATCACATCCTCACCTAGTCTGGAACCTTTACTTGTCAGTGCTTGCACACTGTGTTGAGGTTCTAGGGTCTGAATTTGTGTAAAGTCTGTGTGCTACAGTGTTGAGCAACACGTTGTATTGTAAGGGGTGTTATTGCACAATTTGGATGGTCTTACCAAAGGCTTGCGGTGTAACGTGGGTACAGATATACAAATATCTAATGTGTAAAAAAAAATTCAGTGACGTGGTGGTAATATTCAATGCTTTACACGAACCTCATGCACAAAAAGGGGTCATATGCTGTCAAATGAACTTTTGTATCTGGCTTATATGATGCTTTGTAGGTGCTTTTATTTATATAAATGTATTTCCTGAAATGCGTAACTGGGTATTATGCCAGTAAGCCATGCAATCACTGCTGATTTCACAACGGGTTGAGAACCCATTTGATTTTATACACAACCTGGTAATAATTGCAGTTGCTGGATGTCTGTGTCTTTCCTGTGTCTATATTACGCACATTCACATTGGTTGATATTTTAATCTAGGGGATCATCTGTTTGGCTTTTAATAATGCTGTTGTTTGGAGGCACAGACAAGTTGTTTGGGGCAAAGATGACACAAACAAGCCGTTTGGGGCAAATATAGCACAGACAAGCTGTTTGGGGCTAAGGTGGGGCTCACAACTGTTCAGGTACAAAGCTGACACTGTGGGACATGTTGCTTATGAACTTGGTGGCCCCAGGCAATTTTTTTACTCCCATGTGTTAAATTGCATGAATTAATGAAAATTATGCTTGAATATTATAAGAATATGAAGGGGGCATGCTAAGGGAAAGATATTAACATAAGATAAGGGATGGGTATAGCGATAATGAGAACTTATGTTAGGGATCATAAAGATGGAGAGAATGATTGTGGTACAATATGGGGTAATAATGATTGTGTTAGGTATTGGAATGAATTAGGACTTGGGAGTATGATAATGGTCAGGGGCAGCTCTACACAAACACATACATACAGCCACTCTAACACCATAAACATACATACATATACACACACTCACTAACACTTCATACATACATACATATGCACATACTCACTTTATACATACATACATACTTACACACACTGCCACTCAAACACCATACACGTACATATACATACACACCAACACCATACATACATCTTCTTCTGTACTAGTATGTCTTATGTTTGTTCATGTTATTGTTAATTTTCTATATTGTTAATATAGTATTCTCTCCTTAAAATAAAGAATCTGCTGGGACATTGTTAAAAAAATATAGGCACAGCTTGCCAAAACATAAAAATGTTCATTTTTTGAGGTTGCTTATATTCTGGATCTTTGAATGTTTATTAGTTTACAACTTATCACAGATGTCCACAACTATGACACAGAAAGGGAAACAGGGTAAGTACAGCCAGGAAAATTATTGGAAAAATTATGTAATGAATGTTAAGTACATTATTGGATATTCAGAAGTGTTCCAAAACTTAAATAAGCTTTTAGTTACACATTGCAGACAGACATTGTAATTGTCATATACTGTAGTTTGGGGTAGCCGTATTAGTCCAGTGTATAAGAATGCAAAAAAACAGAATGTTGCAGAATCTTGTAATACCTTTTTTATTGGACTAACAGTATTTAAAATAATAGACGAGCTTTCGGGAGTCCTCCCTTTATCAAGTCAAAAGCATTTCTGACCAAGCAAGTGAAAAACACAGTTTAAAACTGACCAGTACATGTTCTGATACAGGGTTAAAACAGGGGTTAAAACAACACGGTAGAGAATTTGCAGACAAAAAACTAAGAGGGTCGTAAATAGTAAATAGTGGCATATACTGCACAGATAAGGCTAGGGGGGGAGCAGGGGTAAGCGTGTAGGAGAGAGAGAAGAAGAGAAAAAAAAATAACAGGTAATAGGAAGTTTTGATAGTGTGCTAAGAAGCTCAAATCCACATTAAGTCCTCTATTTTTACAATCATAAAAATGTATCATTTTGGCTTCAAATGTCTTTCTTTCTTGGGTGTTTTGATTTTAAGGTCACATATGGAGTGACCTGTTTGGGTGAAGTGGTGCCCAACTGGAGTGCAAAGGTTTTCTTCATCATGATGGTTGATGGAGTATCTGTGCAGATTCATCCTTTTATTGAGTTGCTGGCAGGTTTCACCGATGTAACACCCTATAGTACATTTGGTGCATTGAATCATGTATACAACATTTTGTGACGTGCATGAGTACGATCCTGTAATATTGTATGTCTTGTTGTTGTGGGTGGCTGTGTTGCTGGTACAGATGTGTTGGCAAAGTTTGCATCTGGCTTTGTTGCATGGTTTGCTTCCATTATCTGTGTGTGTTGTTTCAGTATGTAGTTTGCTACTCACCAGCTTTTGTTTGAGATTAGCTGGTTGTCTGAAGGCCAAGATGGGGGGTTCAGGGAAAATTTCTTTTAACACCACATCCTCTGCTAGCATTGGCTGCAGATCCTTGATGATTTTTCGGATTTCTTCTAGGGCAGGATTGTATGTGGCTACTAGAGGTATGCGTGAGGATGTTTGTTTGTCTGTGTATTGCAACAGGTGTTCACGTGGTGTTTGTAGAGTAGAGTTAATTTTCTTATTGATGATCCTAGGTTTGTATTCCTTTTGTTTGAGTGTCTCAGACAGTGTTTTTAGATGCATGTCTCTATCATTAGTGTTGGAGCAAATGCGGTGGTACCTGGTGGCTTGGCTATGGATGATGCCTTGCTTTGTGTGGGATGGATGGAAGCTGGATTTGTGCAGGTAGTTGGATCGTTCTGTGGGTTTTCTGTATAGGGATGTATGTAGTGTGTCCTTGTTTATTGTGACAGTTGTATCCAAGAAGTTTACACTTTCTGTGGAGAAGTCCATTTTGAGTTTAATAGATGAGTGAAATGTATTAAATGCGTTATGGAACTCTCTGAGGTTTTCTTTTCCGTCCGTCCAGACAATGAAAATATCATCAATGTAGCGATAATATTTGTAGGGTTTGTGAAGTTGTGTTTCCAGGAATCGTTGTTCCAGGTCAGCCATAAATAGATTGGCATATTGTGGTGCCATTCTCGTCCCCATGGCAGTGCCCATGGTTTGCAGATATATATTGTTGTTGAAACTGAAGTAGTTGTGTGTGAGGATGAATTCTATGAGTTTAGTAATGGTTTGAGGACTGTATTTCTGGTTATGAGTATGTTCTGAGAGGAACAGAGAGCAGGCCTCAATTCCATCTACGTGTGGGATGTTGGTATATAGAGATTCCACATCCATGGTTACAAGTATAGAATTGGCAGGCAAGTTTGTAATTTTACTGAGTTTGTTAAGGAAGTCAGTGGTGTCTTGTATGAAGCTCCTAGTGTTTTTAACAAAGGGTTTTAAAATATTTTCCACTAAGCCTGAAATTGGTTCGGTTAGTGTGTCCATACCTGTTATTATAGGTCTGCCTGGGTTCCCTGGTTTGTGGATTTTCGGAAGCATGTAGACTGTCCCTATGTTGGGATTGGTGGGTATGAACGTTTCCAATCCTTTTTGCTGTTCCTCTGGGACAGATCTGATCAGCTTCCTCAGTTTGGTAGTGTATTCCTTGGTGGGGTCTTTGATCAGTTTCTTATAGTATAATTGTCATATACAATCCGAGTCTCAAACGTTGGCTATATTATAATTAGGGAATCTGCTATCAGTCTATGCTAATTAATAGTTTAAAGGGTAAATATGTAGATATACATATTGGTGGTAATTTTCATTACCCCTTTTGATTAATGTTATTTATTATTAATCAAAACTGGTGATGAGAATGGCACATTTTCCTGCTGTACAACAAGTAAAAAAAACATAAGTTATACATCAATTAGCAATTAGATTTATGTAAATGAAAGGTGACCTACTTAAAAGATCTAGAATAAGAAAAATCTAGAAGTTTGCAATATTGGTAGATTATGAAAAAGACTGGTAAAATGTAGAGCTTTTTGGAACATAAAACTCAATATAAAGATAGGGTGAAAAACAGCAATTGCACTTTATCTGCAAAAAAAGGTTATTTTCATAAAATACAGTAATTTTAGATACCCTGTTGTAACATGTTAATTAGAAGCATTGAAGTCATCAATTTTGTTTTAATACAAATATCACAGTTTGGGAATTGTGTATCCTTTCTATCCAATCAGAGAGCAGGAAAGATAATTATAAGAGACATTCCTTCCATCTTGATTGTTAAGCAATAAAACAGCTCAATTCATGTAGCTTTGTCTTGCTTTATTATCAAATATGGAAAACCACACCTTTTGAAGTTTACACAGAGCAGCTTTCCAGAAATTCCAACATTTTAGGCATCTAATAAAAAAGAAAGTTTGACCTAGTGAACTACAGGACATTTTTTTAGTCTTCTACACAAATCTACAGAAAATATTTCATATTGATAAAACATGTAATTTTTTAAAGGCAATGGACATTTTTAAATTAATTAAGAAAATTCTTAATTATAAATTTCAGTTTCTTGGATTTATCACAACATTACATTTTATTTCTATTTCATTTTAAAGTTAAATGGGTTTGTAAAAATTTGCTTGTACAAAAAATACATAAGCTGTCCATTCCTTTTTATGGACCTCTGTATTTTATCTGAACGCCTTCTCCATTTGGGGGTTATAAAACATAATATGTTTTGTAACAATTCAATCAGCATGTTACAGCAAACATCATGTCAGATGTCTCCTTTCTGGATTTTATTATGCAGCAGACCCCGAATAAGATATTTTAGTATTTTGAGCTGCAGCTTGTCAGATGTTATATATAAAAGGAACAATATACAGAAACCTATAATCTGATGGCAGAAAAGAACCGTTTGCCCCATCTAGTATTATTACACTTTCTATCTCCTGTTAAGTCCTTAGGCTCTTTTTAGTCCTTGGCGTATACAAGGTTACCCTATTTTTATTAGGTTCAGTCATACCTTATTTTTTCACCTAGTATTGAATGAAAATATGGTATTGTATGTAAGTATTAATACATGCATATCTGTTGAATGGACATGCATTAAATTGAATTTTATCTCTTTCGGAATTAAGGGTCTTCACACATCATTAAACTGCTTCCCCATACTCCACATTATTTTAAACCCAACCACTGACAGTGAAGCACACGTTCCTAGGATATGTTACATTTACATTCAATGTATGATTCTTTTGCATCCAAAACTAATAGCATTTGTAACAATGGACATGTGTTTTAGATTTTGTGAAAGATGTGCTAATTTCCTTCGAGATTCTCCAATAAAGATTGACGGACAGTGAACAGATGAGACATATTTAATTCCGACCACAGAAAAACAATACCGATCCAAACCTACGGAGTGAATGAGTATGCTCTCTCTTTGTAAAAGATCAAAGTGAGAGGACTTCTAAACTGTGTTAAATGTCAGTTAAAAATGTAAAATATGCTATATTTTAAAATTATTACATTATCTATGGTTTTTAAGGGGTAGGACACAAGCAACAGACTTCCCCTCCTACCAAGAAAGTTGATGAAATCATTTTGACAGATTATTCCCTTTTTATTAATATGTATTGTGCCTCTAACTTTTGTTCTTATCCTAAAATTAAGAAGGAAGTAATAAAAAATTGATTTAAAGGTTTTTGGAAGGCAAGTAAATATAACCATTTGCAGCACTCACCAGCATGCCCTACCATAAAGAATGTAAGCAGAAGATGAGGCAAACCGTGAGACCTAACTGGTCCTTCTGTAGCTAGTCTGAACCATTGCTAACGAACATCAACGTAATTAATAATATTTAACGTACTGTGGACATCTTATCCAGTAAATTTATTTCAGTACTTCAATTTCAATTTATAGGCTAAAGGATTTTCAAACATTTTGAACACATGTGCAAATGTTCCTATAGAGAAGATAGTAAATGCCAAATAAAAATGTTCCTTAAAGTTTAAAAAAAAACTACAGGAGCAACCAATGGCCAAAAAGGTGCCAAAATATATTTTTTAATAGCGTTGTTGTGGGGGTATAGGCAAGAGCTATGTGGTTAATGAGAAGATTGAGTAAAATGTTCCTTGTGGGGAAGTCAGTATTTGTGTTGACAACTATATGACATAGCAAACTATGTAATGGATCATTGCACTTATTATGACTGTGAATGCAAACAACAAAGCTCAAATGCTTTCACATTCATTTTTTAATTGTGTATCCATTAAAGGCTCACTCCAGCCTTCATATGAACTTTAAAAATAACTGTGCATTACCTTTAATTTATAATTTTTAGTCCCTTTGCAAATGTATGGAGGCCATTTACACTATTTCCTGCCCCCCCCCCCAATTCCTTGGCTTAACACTGTGCATGCCCACTATACTTACTGCCGCCCAACTCTAGTGCTGGCTCATGTTAGAGACCCCTGTGCAGAACAAGTGCTTCTATTGACTTCATTTGAGCCCTTTCCTGCCATTGATAATCTTCAAGATTGGAAAGTTTTCTTAGAAAATGCATACTATGCATATTAAAGTACTAACAAAGTACTATAATATGCATTCTTCTTGGTGGGACGGCAGGGACATACGGTATATACTGTCAGCAGCGACTGTTGCAAATGAGGCAAAATGCTTCTCCTAAATGTTATGTGCATCCTGGAGATCCCCAGTGGCTGAAGAAAAATTTCCATCAGAAAACAAAGGCAATGGTCTCTTCATCTAGGAACGACTGCAGGGAGTGTGGGAAGGTAACAGTACAGTATTAACAAATATTTCCCTTTTTTTTTAAAATAAAATCTTCTTTTCTAGTCTTCTTTTACCAAGTGTGGGCATTCTGACACATGGATACATCTACTGACCCTAAATAACACAAAATGGAAACACAAAGACAAATAGGTAAAATAAAATATTTTATTTCATAAGCTGTTTACAGGAAAATATATATATATTAGAAAAAAATGTACATAACATTTACATTAGTAACAACTCATTTTCTGCTGGTATTATCACTTTAATAGACCATCCACAAGTGAATGGATGAGATATACTATTCAAACTATACATAATGTTAGTGGAATGTTAAATCAATGGGAATGTAATGCTATTCTTACAGTATTTGATATTGTATCCATCGGTGCTGTAGAACATCATCTTCTATCACTGTTAGGGAAAGCTCTTATCAGAAGGTTCTATAGTTCAAAGCCCAAGAGCAGGGTCGTGCACATCCATATAGAGTTTCGGCATTCTTGAGAAGCAGTGAAACATATACTCCCCATAAAGTGTGCAGATATCACACCGAGGTTAGTCCAAAACTGAGGTACCAAATGGAAGCAGGAAGATGATATGGTCTGGGCAGGTAACTGTGGTTCGCAAACAAGTAGAAAAGGATCAAGGATCCAGAATGCAAACTAGTGAGGAAGTGAGAAGAAGGGACCATTGTGTAGCTCTAGCAGTCACTAGCACCTGAGAGGCATGGCTACTTGACTTTGGTCAAATTGTCCTCTTTTCATACAATGCTATTTCGTGAAGCAGATTATAGCTTCTCCCATATTAATTCCTAAAATGTCCTTTGTTGTTGGGGAATCCAACTTATGCCCTTCGGTCTGCAAATTCATATAATATATTTTTGAATTCCTATAGGTACATGTGGCTTTACATATTGTTCAAAGACAGGAAAATATGTCTGCACACTCAAGAGCAGCTTAATATGATTTTTAATCCCGTAACATGATGGCAATTTGGAACTCTTGAAAACTCGTATTTCTGTTATGGCCAATATTTGGCTGACCTAATTTTTCTAACCTTCTCTTATTTTTTATGCATTTATGTAGATATCAGTAGATACTTTATCCACTGTTATTTATGACTATGTAGTGTACATATGTAGCACAGTTCCATTGATAATTCCAGTGATACTGTACACACCCTCTATTGCCAGCCTCTGTTTCATCCTTACAGTCTATTAAGCCAGGACGTAACTCTGTTTTTCCACCTAAACAGATTAGTTTCCCAGATGACTTTATTGCAGTCCAACCTAAACTTTTTTTTTCTCAAGGAATATCAATGCGCAGGAGTTTAATTACTGGGGGGGGAGGGGGGTTGTGGAATTTCTCTTTCCTGAAATAACATTGGTTTTAACTAATGCAGATATGGGTGACATCATAACACACTAAAATTTGCAATAAAAGTTTGCATTTATCCATTTTCCATCTATTTAACAGACTTCCCCAGCAGTATTACATACCATTTCTCTACAAATCATAAGAACTGATTTTGGAGTCACAATTTAACGGTACTAAACACTCTGGTCAAGAAGTATATATATTGAGGTTTATTCAATAAAGAGTGAGTTGATAGGATAGCTTGCAGTTTAATTCATTTATTTCATTAATCTGACCTGGGCCAGGCCTTTGTGAACAAATTTGCCTGGCTTGGGGATGCAGAAATGCAGCTGTAAAAGCAAAAGAGAAAGCTCCTAATGAGGTAAGCGGGTGAGTGAGAGGGATAGAGATGGAGGGACGATGTATGTATGTTAGATTGAGAATGTATGTATTAATGTGTGTGTTAGCATGAATCTGTATGTGTGAGCATGAATCTAAATGTGTGTATTAGCATGTATGTGTATGTGTGTGTGAGTAAGAATGTGTACGTGTAAGTGTGTGAGCATGAATGTGTGTGGTAGCATGATGTGTGTGTGTAAGTGTGAGTGCGTACGTTTGTGAAAATGTGAGAGTGTAAAATGTGTGTCAGTGCATATGTGAGTTACCCGGGGAGCAAGGGGCCAATGGGGCCACTTGGCTTTACCTGCTCCCAGTGCCAGAAGGTGCCAGCCCTTCCCTGCATTTAACAGTACTAAAACAATGTTTCCAATGTTGAATTTATAGAGGTGTTATATTCAGCCAAGTAGAACAAGACATTTTACTTAAAATAAAGACCTTTAATTGCTTTGAAGAAAAGATGCAAACACCATATAAATTATTTCAGAATAAGACAATTCTTAGTCTGTTAATGTTATTGGATCCATAGGCACAGATCCAAAATTAGCATCTCCAAAAAATCTGGAGTGAATAAATATATGGAATTCATGTTAGGCCACAGTTAAAACATACATTATAATGATATACTAGAAAAGATGTTATTTTTATATGCTTTGTTTATATATATATATATATATATATATATATAAATAGGACGAACACCCTTAAAGGAAGTGGCGAACATGCCTTTCAAGATCATACCGATTCTTTGTAGTGGGGCAACATGCTAGATCGCTTTCTCAGTAAATTACGCCCACTGGCATTTTTACGGACCTGAGCACATTTTATTAGTCTACCGCTTTCCTTTCTTCCACACGTAGAGCCCGGACTTTCATTTAAAGATTTCCCAAACTGCCTTTATGAGGTGATGCTGGACCAATGTTTTCATCTTACTGTTGTGGAACTTTTTACTGCAAAACTTAAAGAAAAAATATTTTCCACTCCAAGAATCTTAGAATATAGAGGGTTGCATAATATATCACAATCCCTTCTTGTTCATAGGCCAAGATGCGGAGAAGTTTAAAGTGCCATGCACGTTATCTTTAAAACATACAAAAAATAAATGATTTCAAAGGCGAGTTCATTTTTTCTCTCATCTCATTATATAAGATGGTGTCATGGGTTGCGTAATCGAATTACATTGAGATCTAGATGAAAATAGTATAATTTAGTGTTTTTTTGCATTTGCATTGGCTGTGGGGATGAAGGAGTTTAGGGCCTGACGTGGGTGACTGTACAGAGTATTTTTTTGAAAGACTCTGTGGAACTGAATTTAAGATGATGTTCCACCTGCTGACTTTAACAGTTACCTAAATGCAACAAACATAACTTAGAAACATAATTCCTAATAATGTTGGATATCCAAACCAGAAATAATTATTTTATAGAAAAAAATTTGCTACAACCTCTTGCCATGTGATATCATTTATCCAACACAGATGCCAAGCTCATTGTTCTGTAGTAACCTGGCTGGGATTTTGATCCCTTTCTGAATATTGGTACCACTTCTGCCTTATGCCAGTCGTTTGACAGTATACCAGACAAGACATAATTATTGAAATGGTCTGGCTATAAGGATGTATGCCTTGTGGCCCTGCCCTTACAAAAAATTACTGCAGTTTTTCTGAAGTAATATTGCTGTTTTTTGGACATGAAAAAACTGCAATACTGCACTTTTACTGCAGTATTACTGCACATTTACTGCAGTTTTACTGCATTTGTACTTCACTGTACTGCAGTTTTACTGCACATTTACTGCACTTTTTTTTTTATACTGCAAACCTACAGTTGTACTTCAATGTACTGCAGCTTTATTGCATTTGTACTTTCGTACAAAAATAACTGCAGTACAACTGCAGTACAGTGAAGTACAAATGCAGTACAACTGCAGTAAAAGTGCAGTATTGCAGTTTTTTCATGTCCAAAAAACAGCAGTATTACTTCAGAAAAACTGCAGTAATTTTTTCGTAAGGGTGAGGCTTTTGTGTCTGAGGGTGTATACCTTGTGGCCCTGGGGCTTTGTGTCTGAGGATGTATACCTTTTGGCCCTGGGGCTTTTGTATCTAAGGATGTATACCTTGTGGCCCTGGGGCTTTTGTGTCTGAGGATGTATACCTTGTGGCCCTGGGGCTTTTGTGTCTGAGGATGTATACCTTGTGGCCCTGGGGCTTTTGTGTCTGAGGATGTATACCTTGTGGTCCTGGGGCTTTTGTGTCTGAGGATGTATACCTTGTGGCCCTGAGGCTTTTGTGTCTGAGGATGTATACCTTGTGGCCCTGGGGCTTTTGTGTCTGAGGATGTATACCTTGTGGCCCTGGGGCTTTTTTGTCTGAGGATGTATACCTTGTGGTCCTGGGGCTTTTGTGTCTGAGGATGTATACCTTGTGGCCCTGGGGCTTTTGTGTTTGAGGATGTATACCTTGTGGCCCTGGGGCTTTTGTGTCTGGGGATGTATACCTTGTGGCCCTGGGGCTTTTGTGTCTGAGGATGTATACCTTGTGGCCCTGGGGCTTTTGTGTCTGAGGATGTATACCTTGTGGCCCTGGGGCTTTTGTGTCTGAGGATGTATACCTTGTGGCCCTGGGGCTTTTGTGTCTGAGGATGTATACATTGTGGCCCTGGGGCTTTTGTCTATTTTAACTTTATTAAGCAGTTTTGTCACTTGGGTGAGCCAATCATAGGTTTGGTAGCTTCATTAATTAAGACATGATTAGCAGGTTGCAGATATTCCTCCCATTTGTGGAACTACTTGTTTCAGTCTTCCGGTCAATGCCTGGGTGATTTAAATCAAATTGTTGGGAATTGTATGAAATGCCAACAATTAATGCCCTGCGTTAGTATCTTAATTTGAAATAAGGCCCTGGAAATGCTATATACTGGGAATAATGTGGGAGTCTTAGGGGTAGAAATCTGCACCAAGGCATACCCCTGTCCCTTTTTCTATTTGTTTTTTGCCTCTTAAAAAGTGTATAACCATTTAAATTTACTGTCCAGAGAATTATCCAACCCTATTTCTATGATACAAATTAGGCCATACGCTCCTCCCAAAAACGTTTTTCACCTAAGTACACAATAATTATATTTTGTGTGATATTCAAATACGATTTCCTTCCATTAGTCTATCTCCTTTGAATGTCACTCTGTTTCTTTCCTCAGTCTTTAACCTAATGTTAGCATAAAGCTCAATCTACCTACAACCATCAATCTCACCGTCCAAAATTGCTTTGGTTCATTAATCACTTTAGCATGTCTTTCAAGCCCATTCATGTAGCTGTGTGGGGCTGGCCCTAGGGCTTCTAGGTGTTACAGGGTCACCGTACCCCTGTTTGAGGGCTGAGGAATCACCAGTCAGTCCCTCATATGGATAGCACTCAGCTATCCACGGATCATCCAGACCACCATTCGTAGTAAACCAAGAAGAACTCTCTTTATTACAAACACACAGAACTTATATACAATCTCAATGCAATGTGTACCGAACCCAACCCCCAATCCCATCAGCCACATCCCATCACAAATCCCATCAGTATACAGGGGATGTATCAGGTGAGGGGATTACAGAATACAATGGGTTCCCCCACCTGTGTTATCCCCCCTGTAGTGCGGGTGCCGTCTGGGCAGACAGGGCTGTGTTGGCTGATTAAGAGCCCCAGCCAGATTATAGGATTGTCTCTTTGAAGGCTGGAGCTGAAGCCACACAATATAAAATATTACCGGGTCATGGTATACGGAACCGGACACAAAAGTGCTCCGTGACCCGGCTAAACTTCATATGATATATGAGCCAGCTAGCCTGGCCCTGTCACACTAGGGTTGTAAGCAAATGATGTCTCTGGCGCCCCCTCCTGAATGACCTTGCTTACTAATACAGGCATGGCATCCCACCAGCTCACCATCCTGGCAGCCAACTAAATTCTCTATATGGTGGTGGTGGCCCTGTAGCCACCGACATGATGGACTATAGTTATAATGTGTACATTTTTTAAATTAAGTATATTGTGAAAAAAGGATAGACATCCACACTTTAAGCCACAGATGGCTTGGCACCTGTGCCAAGGGTTCATATTTTTCATTTGGCTTGTATAGGTGAAATAGTTTTGATTCCACACTTTATCACTGTTTCCACAAATAATTAAGTTTCTTGGTAAATAATAAAGCCATTTAACTTGCTGTATCATATTGGTGCTCCTTCCATAGGGTTATTTTAATAAATGTAGAGACTATATAGATATCTTGCTACACACCCATGTGTTTCAGATGTGATTTTTTTTTGTCCTTCCTAACTTGTAGGTAGAAGTGTTTCTCCTTCGTATAAATAGCCAGCCTCACCCATGCTTGAGTAACTTAGTTATAAACAATGTTGTATACCACACATTCATTTAATAAGATCTAATTATGATGGCTGGCCCACCCTATGATTTCTTTGCAGTTTCATCAATATATTAAGGATTCCTGTTTTGACATGCTAAGTGGCCCCTGGTTTTAAGGTCTGTGGTGTTCCCGATTGCTGCATATTTGTGGTTATGGAAGCATGGGGTGGAAATGTATAAACTTCCCATTAACACCCTTCTTCAAACTCAAACTGTTTTTATGATTGCTTTTCATATAACACTACTTTTAATGTTAGTCTTTACTTAGAAGTTAATCCTCTCAAAAACAACCAGGAAGTAGCAGCTTTCTCGCAGCTGTTGGGAAATCTCCTTTTAGTTTATTTTTAACTTGCAAATTAAGACTAGTCACTTAGCCAAAGTAATATATTTCGGAAAATGTTCCCTTTTAACCCAAAATTATTCCCAGCGAAGGTGTTGCTAGACTAATTCCCCTTGGACACACAAGAAACAGTAAAATTATCCATACTGGATGCTACATTTTCAGGAAATATAATCTGTATTGATTTGAAGAGTAAAGTATAGCCAGACAGGGTTTGTCTTTCTATAGTGTTACTTTCTTCAGTGGTAATAAGTTGATTGCAGAATTATCTACTTTGAAGTTTATGTTTTAGGTCATGAATCCAGTTATCTAGTCTTTCAAGTGATTGTTGTTAGCTTCATACTTAAAGGATAAAAAAACAACAGATTGCCACCCCCCCAATGGCAATGACCTATCAGCATTTTTTAAGACAATTATGTGTTCCTGGCAAAAATATCAAGGAATTTTGGGAGGGTTTGTAATTTCTCTTAAATTGCATAATCTTAAAAGGTAAACGTGTAAGAGGTGGTAATTCTCCTTAATGTCCTCCGAATTGTTACTAAAATGCCAAGAGCACAACCTCACAATGGTCCCAACAGAAACGGACGGGTTCAACTGCTCAGCAGCTATATCATAACAAGGGGTCTTTTGTTAGAAAAATAAAATAAATAAAAAAAAGAATAATAGAAAGAAAGAAAAAGAAACAAACAGAAAAGCACTAGGAGTTTGGGAGAGGGCCCAGCATCTGGTGAGTGTATATAATAAAATTAATATTTACAGCTGGCAGCATATAAAGGCTTATTTTATTACTTTTTATTTATTGAAGGTATCATAGAATACCTGGTATTTAATTTCTGGATTTCATTTTGCCCTTGTAGAAGTATTAAAATGTTAGACCTACATTAGACGTACATCTATAAAGCAGGGAGCTTGTGCAGAGGTGGTTTTGATGAATGTTCTCAAGAGGTTGAATTCAGTACCTGGGAAACAACACAAAAGACTTTCCCTCGGTTCACATTTTTATTTGTTGTATAACAAACAACAATTTTGTGTGTAGGCTGCGTCTCCGAACGTGGCGTACTTTCACTGTATTCCATGTTGCGCAGGGCACGCTTATTAGTTTGCACTGGGAACTTGTCTTTCTAAAGCCAAGTCTGGAACTGACGAGCGTCTGACAGTAAATCTAGAAACCCAAGAGTGTTGTCTAATTCCATGCAGAGACCAGCCAGCCTTGCCACGTGTTGAAAAGATTTATTGGTAAAGTCAGCCATGAATACATTTACTAAGCGCCCATAGCTGACTTTATTTTCTGCAAGAGGAATCAAAGGCATTCTCTCTCTTTTTTTTTTCTTCACAAAATTCAATTTTAGTCTCTGCTGAATTCACATTATGCAGTATTTTTTAACACGTTGTTGGTACTTCCTCCGCCATATTTAAATAAGTGGTTAACAAATAAATGAATGCAGTTGTGCAGAGTGAGTTGCAAGATCAATGTCAGCGCTTACTGGATTAATTGCCTAGTGGGTTTGTTCAATAGCGCAGTATCTGGAAGAAGTTGCTCCTTATCCTTCACATTAATGCCATGAATGGCAGACTTACTGAAAGGATAACAGCTGTATCAAAAGATGTGTCCTCAGCCTGCACATATGGTTGTATTCCTTCACTCTAACCAAGGGTTTTAATGGTTACAGAGACCACATTCCACATTCTAAAACATACGTTATTATACGGGACGTAAAAGCCACGGCAGGTTAGCGTGAAAATATAACAAATACACCAAGCTAATATCTAGGATCATCTGTTACAGCCCTGGGTTATTATCAAACCAAATACGGTATACATTATTTTCATTATTATTATTAACAAAATACTCTGGATTCCCATAATATCGCATGTAAAATATTGCCTTAGATGCAAATCCATATCTGTCGATATAAACAGTTCTTACTTTACATTCACTCATTTTCCAATGATTTCTGCCTCCTTTTTTAATCTGATCTCAAATTGCATCATGAATTCAGAGTTACATAATAGCGACTTCTCATTATAATCTAGACCATTAAATCTGCCCTATGTCCCTTCCAATTTTAACATCCTCACCTTTTCATGGACATGCTCTGAACATTAGGTTCTCCTGTAGTTTTAAGATCAGCTGATTTATACATTGTTAGTCCATTTTCTACCAGATTTAAATAAGCAGTTAATCAATATCTGCATAAGAACACAAATTCAAAAAGGAAAAATTTAAGAGGTTAAATAAAAACATGGAGGTTTTGTACTTCCCCTACACACACTAGAAGGCAGAAAAGACAGAGCTTGGCACTTGTGTTGGAAGAGTTAGTTAGCTTTTCACTGCAAAGCATCCAGTCTGCTGGCCGAGGGGAAGCTGCTTGCACCCTGATTCCATTTTAATGTAACAGCGCTTCACTGGATCTGTTACATTGTGTTTGTCGGTGAGGAGCCAGCTATACCGGCTTCTGTCAGAGGATGGACTGGTGGAGAGCTGGTTAGGGTATCTAACCACTTATGCACAGATAGAACTGAAATATAAATGTATTTAAATATCGCTTTACAGACTGTATAATGTACTGCAGAGGCAGGTTGGCCCATGGGAAGGGAGGCAATTATTAAAATGTGGTCAGTCCAACTTAAGAAAATTTGATCTTATGATAGCAATATAACACCAGTTGTATAATGTATTTCTACAACTAGGCAAGCCCAATGGTATGCCCAGTCTGACTTGTTCATGGTGAAGAATTTAAGCCAGAATCAAGCTGATTCTCTTATTAGTATTTTGCTCCTCTTAGCACTCACAGGGGCCTTTCTTCAGTGGCTAGAAAGTCGAACCACATGTGGCTCAATGATCGTAACCTGAGGGCAGGCTTGTCTCTGTTTATTTGTGCAAAAATCACACTTAAGTTAAATATTTTACAATGTGCATTACCTTTATTCAGAATCTAACCTGATGCTAAGTGTGAGGACCACCTGCAATTGGCCAACTCTGGTAAAATCAGTATGATACACAAAGGGGAAAAATGTTACTCATGTTGTTCATTCCTGATATCTCTCTTTTCGGGTGGGTCAGAATGTGAAGTGTGAGTGTTTTACGAAAGAATACAATTTTAACTACACCGAATATATTTATAAATGAGTCTGTGCATATACAACATTTTGTGTTTGCTCTAAGTTACTTACTCAGTAGGTTGCAGAGCCACCGAAAAAATGCATTAATGCCACTGAACCGCAGTAAGATGCCAACCTGTAATGACCTGTGTGCTAGAACTGCCGCCTTCTACTGTGGCACAGGGGTGTGAGGCTAGGTTTCCACTTGGGTTTTTTTTAGCTAAAAACGCCCATAAAAACGCCAATAGCGCCACCTGGCGTTTTTTTTGTGAAAAAACGCAGCAGCCAGATGTTAGCTGTTCTTCAATAGGAAATCGCAGAATGCCATATCCACTTGGCGTTTTTTTGTTTGGCGTTTTTTCAGTCCTCTTTGGCGTTTTTTTACTTTTTTGGGCTCTGTGGCAGTTTTTCAAAATCGCAGCATGTTGACACTCTGGCGTTTTTTGCAAGGAAATCTTGGCGTTTTTCTCCAATAGAAGTCTATGGGAGAGAAAAAACGCCATGAAAAAGCCATGTGGGTTTATTGCCTTGGCGTTTTTTCTGGCGTTTTTTCCACAGTTACAATGCAGAGGATGGACCCAGTATCTGTGTGTCCTACGAGAAATAGGCGGGAAACAAACAGTTTCACACAAAACAAAGTTCATATTGAATTCTACACCATTTGGAACAAACATCCATTACAAACAAACATACGCGACGCATCAACTGGATCCTGCGTGCCAAAAGCAACAGCAAACAATTTGCACCATCATTTGGGGCCAATCTTCCTAGAGGAGCAGACATTCGGAATAAAGCATGCCTTACAAACCACAGAAAAGTGACAAAAGGGTCCGCCGGGGCGTAGAACTCTACCAAGTAAATGACATCAGGGGGCAGATACTTGCCATTTATCCTAATCCCTTTTAGCTGGGTGAAACTTCTAACTTGTAAAGGCTGAAAAAACTGCCTAAGGTCAAAAAAAGCAATTTCCACAGAAAGGCTAAAACGCCAGAAAAAACTCCAGAAAAAAACGCCAAAACGCAGGAAAATGCAGTGGCAGTTTTCTTGGCGTTTTTCATCAAGAAAAAAAACGCAGGACAAAAACCCAAGTGGAAACCTAGCCTGACTGAGACTTCTGAAGCCCCTGTAGTGCAGACACTCGCAGCGATTCTGTATGTAGAAAGGACTATTATGGTGCTGTTGATGATTTTGGCGATTTTACTAAATATTTTTGCTACAAACATATGGTTGGATTATTTAATTTTTAGCTGCACCATCTTAGCTGCTAGAACCTCCTTGTTACTGATATAACCACCACACTACCTCTCACCCTTTCTCTTTGCCTTATGTTTGTCACCCCATTCCCTCAAGATTGTAAACTTGCGAGCCGGTCTCTTTCCACCTAATGTATGGGTTTGTCTTAGTCTCGCAACTAAATAATAAAAATTCAACCACACACACGGCTGGTCTTTGAGCAAATGCCACCCCAGGAAAGAATACTTTTTGGTGTTCCCCCATTTTATATAGAATTATAGGTTTACACGACTATTGTGTGTTTACACAAATCATTATGATCTCTTAGAAAGGAGGAACATCTGTGATGGAAAGAGGGGAACAGGTTTTTTGGTCCTAGTAGGACGAAATGCCCCTTGTGAAGCGGCCCAGGTGTTGCCACCACATCAGATGTGTCTCCCTAATAAAACATGCCATTGCCCAGTGCTTTCATTATTCAGGCACCCCATAAAGCTGCTTGGGATTCCTAGTGATAAGATACCACTGACCATTTTTGGCTCATAAGGCACAGCACAATACTAGGATTAAAGAGAGAAGGCCTTTCTCTATGCATTGTCATATGGAGCAAACAAATGTCTTGGGAAGAAAGAGAGACTATGCATCAGACAATGTGTTCCTACCCTAAAGCAGTAAGAGAGGATTAAGTAGACTAACTTCATATTTGACTCAAGAAAATCCTTTCATTAAACAAGACCTTGGCAACAGCTTGGCTTTCATTAACCTACACATTTTTAATTCAGATCTCCAAATTTCCAGTACTCTCGCTATCAAGGTTTAATGAGTGATATGGGGTTTATACATGTAAAGCCAGATGCCCTCTTAAAGAAGATCTGGAGCCTTGCCCTCTAACCTAGATAGTTTAAGATGTGATCAGGAAACCCTGCTGTTATGACACTCCGTTTTATGGCTCTTCAAACAAGGATTAGGGCAAGTAAATTTTAATTATGTTGGCTGTGGGAATGGTATACTAAAACAATCTGAATACCAGTGTAGCCTTACAAGGCATTTTAGGATTATTGTGGTGGGCAACAAAAAAGTGGGAAAGCTTTTATAATACCAGTTCTTGTCTGGTTTCTCTCAAATTTACTGCCATTCTGAACTTTTAATTACTCTAGATTTATCCTTCTATATCTCTTGAAATGACCCATGTGGAGATTAGCCTAGGGAAGGCATGCACCTCTCAAAGTGCCTTCACAATCAATCCATTCTTATATGAGTTATACTGTTTTTCCTTAGCAGTTTATTCAGAGTTTTTTTGTAAATATGTGTCATCGTGTCTTTATTTTTTCTGAAATAATATTCCAATTTAGCTTTTATGGCAATGAATTAAGGTTAATCTCTTAATTACCCCAGATTACAGATAGCGGTTTTAAATTCAAATGCTTTCTATATACAATGTTTAACGTTACGGTTATTCTAGACGGTATTTGTTCTATTTATTTAAAGAAAAGGTTGGTGTTCATATCTTTGGGCTCGTGATCAGATTTCCAGAATTGTATAAATTGAAGTATATGCTAACAGTACAGCGTAAAGTGGGAATGTTTAGCCTTAAACTTTTTGCCACCCCAGTGCAATTAATAATTGCTGAAAAGGTGGGGAAACCCAGAAGAAATTCTGAATACACTTTAAAACCCCTAGATATTCGCAAAATATCAATGAAGGACTCTGGGGCATCATCACCCTAATTATTGTGTCATGAGGAAACTGAAATTGTTTCCACCAGGCCACTTGGGGATGAGTACATGCAAAAGAGATGTTGCATTTTTGTTTACATTTTCCCCCAAAAACATATGGTTCGTGTTCTTTTACTCCTGAGGCAGGACCTGTTGTAGTTTAAGTGTCACACGAGCAGTGTTTTGATGTGAGCTGAAGACACAGGCAGAGGGAAGTTTCCGAGAGGTCTAGCTCTAGCAATTACAGCTGTCAAGGTTCAGCACTGCGAGATACGTGTGAATATTCGTCTTCAAACAAACAGAGCTGTGCATCAATTAATAAAAGGGGCACTCCTGCGTAACAAGATTTACTATTTAGATTTATTAAACTGCTTTCTGTTTAATGCGTTTCATAATATGATATGGGATATGCATATAAACAGTTTAAAAATAAATATAAATTACCAAATAAGAGCTGATAACTTTTGGAATGGCAATTAGTCTTTGTATAAGGAGGAATTAAAAAACAAACAAAACAGGGGGGCCCGGGACCCCCAAACAAACCCAGGAAGAGTCTGATATTTGTCCCCCTATTTCCCCAACCCAGGAGTGGTTGAGGGTCATTAAATAATCCTGGGGTGTATATGCCTCTTTATACCCCCCTCCACATAATATTAAAAAACACCCTGTATGTCCCACAGACCTCTAACTGATGAGGCTAATGTAGGCTGAAACGTACATCTGGGGTTTGTTGGTTCCCTCGTGCCTCACGTTTCGGTTTTGGATTGCTGTTTGGGCAGGATGAGACTGATGGGAAGTTTTCCTCTGTAATTGGACAAAAGAGCTAACATTTGAGATGCTCCCAAACGTTGATATATTTAGCCACTAGTGGGATATGTGTAGTGGTCTCCTTCACATTGTATTGTAATAGGTGCTCCCAGTGTGTTTTCAATGCAGATTTACTTTTCTTTGTAACTATCCTGGCTTTGAATGGGTTGATGGGTAAATGGAAAGATAGATAGATTTATTTCACCCCATCAGCTGCCTAATATTTATCAGAACTTTGCCAAGTAACCTCTAGAAGAGTAAATGTTGTGCTGCCGGAAATATTAGATATTTCATTGCAAAATGAATCCTCTAATATTGTCCTTGGCTCTCCATGAAGGATTTAAGGTGTGTCAGATAGCTGGCAACATAAATGCTTACTTCTCACTCAATTACATCTATTAAAACAAGTTTAATGTTTAGATTTAGTCATGGAAGCCCATGTTAAGTTTAGGGAATTATAAATGTAGAGTCCTGGAAGGCGTATGGTTTATAAAAAGAAAAGATAAACATTAGGAGGCAGTCAGCCAGCAATAAATACTCGATTAACTCACATAATGTTTAAAAAATAGCTTTGGCTCTGTTGTTGTTTTTTTTTGGCATAGTAAACAGGCATTATTGAGGATCATGGGGATTGTAGTCCAACAACAGATTGGTGCTCCTATAATATCTTCCTAATGATCTTAATAGCAATCACTTACTTTCCCCATGGTGCCTAAAACAGCAAGTCAAGACCCTCTAGAGCAGCGGAAGGAGATGGAAAAATGTACGTCAGTACGTGTGATGTGCCTGGTAGGAGTAGTAGGCAGGGGGCATCTATGCCACCACTTGGGTGGGAAATTATTCACGTCAATTTTAAAAATATGGGTGTTTTTTAGTATGCAATCATTCAATGTTACATTACAGTTAAGGATGCTGTTTCATTACGATTAAACGTTAACTGCACTCTCTAGTACAAATAAACATTAACCAAAATGTAATTACATTATTTACTAACAAAAAAACCACTTTTTCAGCTTATATGGGCACAATCGATCAGAGTCTGTTTTTGCGTCACAGACAACATTTTCCTTTAATTATTTCCAGGAAAGCATTGAACAGTACTAGGAATAATGTTTTGAATATTTCATTCTGTTACGAAAATCTCAAAAAGTACTCAAACGTACTCAAATTTATTTTATTATGGAGGTTTACCGATAATTCATGGTACATAACATCTGACTTCTCATTTCCATTATCATTAATTTCCATTATTTTTGGAGCACATGTTGAATATACTTAATTTTAATTTTTTTAATCTTTTTTTTTTATATTTATGTTTACTTTATTTACCATACAAGTTCCATTAAGTTGGCAAGTTAATGCATATTCATTTTATAGTAGTGGTTTTGCTTCCTTTTGCTTACATAGTGTCCCCAAGGAATATATGCAATATAGCCCTCCTGTATATATTTGGCAAATTGACCTCCATATATACCTATAAGTATAGGTTTATACTTATGTAGATAAAATATATAATAATAGGGTAATTGACCTTATCCTAATCATTATTCACAGATGGAGGAAGAGTGTTATGCAGAGAGGCTGTGATTTATAATGTCAATGACCACACCACATCTTACTAGTGTCATTTTCTCCACCACAACCTATAGTGAGAGTTTATAATGAAATAAAGAAAAAGACCTAAGCATGAAGTGATTTCAAAATTGCTCCATTTGCATTTTAAGTGAGTTTCAGCGTCTACTAAAATAATTCCTAAACAAAAGAAATATTACTTTGCATGTTTCTTTATTTCTTTATGTGAATATTTGTTCCTGTAGGATCAGCGGTGTACTTAGTCCTTTCGGTATCAAGTCAGAACTAGGCCTAGGTGGTTATCTCCATTCAAATTATCCTACTTGAAATTCCTCCCCATGAAGGATAATAGCTCATTTCTAACCATGGGTTTTCCTCTCACTGGAACTGCTAATACCTACTGTCCCATGAAGTGGAGAAGAGTAACAATTTAAAGCAATACAATAACTGGAAAATGTGTTTAAAAAAATGAAAACACTAGGGAATGGTAAGACAGCTCAGTCCAGTGAGATGATAGATTAGTTTGGCGCTTGTAAGATCTGACACCATTCATATAAATGTAAAAATGTTAGAAACATTGTAGAAAGTCCATCTGGTTTTGATCATCCATCTTGCTGAATCCATTTTTTTTCATTGCAAGCAAACCATGAGTTCTAAAACAAGCTATAACCTGCTCTGTAGTATTACCGTGTAGTCGTAAGAGTGGTTGTCCACCCAAGCTGGATTGTGAAGGTGGTAAACTCTCCATAGTGAATGACAGTAAATTTGCTTGTAAATAAGCTTCAGATATTCTAACTAATAGTAGCACTATCCAGCAGCATAACTATACGGACACAAGACGTCCCAGTTTCATCCAGGCTCCAAAACACAAATGGCACCATCATTCCTGTTAACCTCTGCTTGGTGAGGTCCTGCCATCACGTGCTAGTTCAGGTAACAGGGCTTCAAAACTGTCCATTGTCCAGGTATTCCAGCTCTTCATTATATTACCACCATTCTGGATGTCATAGCATTCAACCTTAAGCTTCATCTCCTATTCAAATGTTTCAATATAGTAGTTTGTTCTGTGGCTTTTGTGATGGAAAGCAAATATTTATAAAATTCCCTGTTGTCTAAATGCTAAACATTTATTTAAATATATTGGGCAATGTTGTACTGCTTCTAAGGAAAAAAAATGAATGAAATAAAAGGTCTACAGACATTAGGACAGAGCTTACACTCCAAATTTCTGACACAGTAGGAAATAATCTTGAGATATTTGGGTCAATAGCCTAAACTAACAAATAATCTTAATATAATGGCTTTTACTATGGATTATAGTGGGCCATATGTGCAAGAAAACCTGAGCTGGGTTCTTCACTTATATATACTGTTCAAGTGATTAGCGAATCCATACCACTACCTGCTGTTTCTCTTCTGAAATCATCTATAAAACAGATACTTCCCATAGGTTTACCAACTGTGGCATTCTAATTGCGCTAAATAAATAAAAGATAATACCAATACTTTGAAAGAATAAATAAGTATCTCTAAATTTAAAAAAAGGCAGTACCAAAATAGGTTTGCTATTGAATAACAATACTAACAAATATATAGAAATGTCAACAGACCTATGTTGTAAATATGGTATTGTGTCTGTATATTTTTATCTGACTATAAATGACACAACACAGAAATATATTGTTCCTTCACATAATGCCAAGCTTTATTGTGTTAAGGCTAGCCTTTCATGACAATTACTCTTTGAATATGTAGCTTTAACGTATATATATATTTAAAAGCAGGTACTTCTGGGATTTCTCCACTGTTTGGTTTCTCGCTTCCTTGTTCTGCTGCAAGAGAGCCAATGACATGATGTGTTAAATATATGTTTATTTGTACAGCCTTATGTATAGAGAACTATAATAATCAGGGTATTCAAGAGGGTCTTTCTACAGAAAATAAAAAAGGATTTCCTTTCAAAAGCAGTAGGATCTGGTTCTTTGATGCATCTTGTTCCAGATGGAATGCTTTGATAAACTTTTTACCTTCATGTTCTTCTGTTTGTATTCTTAGCTCCATACATTTCTTTTTTTCTCCAGACGCCCTTAACAAAGATGAGCTGAATCCAGGAGAGCTTTATTTTGGAATATCCCACTAACATCCTGTGAAGATACTTTTCCTTTCTTTTGTAAACTAGCTTAAGCTTTTGAAACAGATGTGCGATCCAGAAAAAGGGATGGAATGTTCAGCCCCACTTTACAGTTATACAATGGCTGAAAATAACAAGTATAATGTCCCAGGCAGGGCTATGAAACATAGTCGTTGGTTTGTACTTCTCACAAATCCCTGTATTCATTCTTAGATCCCATAAAAATGAGATATATTGGAAAAAGGAGTTTGCAGTTTTCCATACTGACCTTAGTTTATTTTTGTTCCATAGAGTCACTTGTAGTATCGTAGTGGCTTTCTAATGAATAATATATTTCACTCCCATATTAAGCGGTTAGTGAATACACACTACTAGCAGAAGCTGCATATCCCCTAACGGTGATATATAAAAAGTAAACATTGATGTGTACATTTTCCTAATTGATCCTATGCATATGATTCATCAGCTTACAACCAGGATTCAAAGAGTAACACCAGAAACATCATTTTCTGCATAAGATGCGTTATGTTCAAAAATAAAAACTGTAAGACAGCTGTTCCTTTGTAAAACAATACATAAATGGAATATTTCTTATTATGGTAATATATATATATATATATACATATATATAGTCTTGCAACATATTAATGTCAAATTAATAGATAAGATGTGTCTAATCTAATTGCTCTTTAACATGTACAGTCACCAGGGGGCACCAGAATTGGGAACCATCGGACGTCCTTATCTCTAGAAAGGATGGTCACTAAACCCATATTATTTCTATGACCTGCTTAGCTGGAGTAACACACACACATATACAGTGTATATATATATATATATAATCATTTTTTTCTGGCTAAGATGAGCTTGGATGCAGTCAATTGCAATTTGAAGTCTATATAGTGTAGTAAAAAGCACTATAGGTATATTGCAAATCAGTTTTGAATTTCAGCAGACCTATAGCACATCAAGCAGTACTTTTTCCACGTGTTCTTCCTTAGGGGTGCAGGAATACCTGGAAATAGGTACATAAAATGTTTTGGAATGGAAATAAAAATTGGAGTGAACAATACAAAATCTACATGAAGTACAAACAGGTATATGAAGCGGGGCTTTGCAGAACATTTGTGAGTATACCTGATGTAACCTTGGCAGTTCCGCTGAAGATGATGAAACAGAAAACACCAATGACATAACTTGCTCATAAACTAGAAGAAATAATATAATTATTGCAGTCTGACCCAGCAAAAATATTGCACATTTAGCTGAGGAAATGCCTCATAGCCCTTTTCTATTTTATACCTTGTTAACCACTTGAATTATCTGTTTTCTTGGCAGGTTAATGCTCATTGTAGAAAAGCCTTGTTAAAGAAGCAGTGATGTGAGAACAACTTACAAGCCAGGACATGAAGATGGTAAATTATTTCCACACAATAACTAACCAGCTGGACGACAGCGGGACATAGCTCACTGACACTAATAAAGAATTCTAGAACAACTATCGGTCAGATATCCACCTGGTTAGGTGTTTACTACTGGTAGGAAGGGTGCCTAAGAAGGAACCATATTCTTGTAGTGTCACCAACTTGTAAAAAAACCTAATCACGTTCTCCACTGTTGCCTTTTCCTTGCTCAAAAAAACCCCAGACTACATTATAAAGCCAGGAATTCTCAGGAGGTCCTGGAGAAATACCCCATAAGTCATACTCAGCAGGGGGCATATCATTCTGCATTTAGTCTGATTCTTGTTGAGTGGAAGCACCTTGTCAAATCACAGCGTCCCAGCCCAGTTTAATATAGATCAGCTGCACCATTCCCTGAAGACAGGCAAAGGCCAATGAGTTTATTTGTTCGTGTGCTCGATACAAATTGGCACATGCTTCTGCTTTATCAATCTTTGGTTTATAATGGAATTGTTTTTAACCCTTCAACATGCATTCTGAGGGGGGGTAGCAGTGTTTAGGATTAGGACTCAAAGGGATTATTTGTATTCTACAGATTCATGGTTCTAACCACTAAAATCACGTTTGGACGCACAAATGTCAACATAGCTTCCATGTGAAAATCCAAATAACCTCCCAGAAAATGACAAGGGTTATAGCGTGCTAAAACCTTAATAAAACAGCTCAAGGGCCTCTTCAGTAACCTCTGCACATGAGAGAGATTAAAATATTATTAAAAGAGCATACTGTTAAACCTTGGGCTGGCTGTGCATGAAGTAGGTCTTCAGAAATGATTGGGTTCAGCTAGGGGGTTTGCTGATGAGCACTTGGAATAGGTCTGTTTAAATGCTGCCCTCAAGGCACATGGTGTATAATTGGCCCCTTTGCACTGCCACTTTTCAACACGCTCTGACTTTCAAAGGGTGTGTGAGAGGCCTTTGTGAAAATTGAATATTTAAATGTCCCTGTAGACCATCTACCTATTTATTTGTCAAGTAATTATGGTACCTAAGCAGTGCAGATACATTATATAAGTGAAGCAAAACAAAATTAAAATGTGTCACTATACCATGCCATTATATTCATACTCCTTTTATTTAAGTTTTGTCCATAACCCCTTATGTTCCACTGGGGCTTATAGCGTATACATACAGCAATAGCATATAGGCTTATAGCTCACCAGTACATTTAGAAACATAGAAACATAGAAAGTGACGGCAGATAAGAACCAGTAGGCCCATCCAGTCTGCCCAACCTCTGAGTACTTTCCTTTAGTACTTGCCCTTATCCTATATCTTCCTTTACCTTGTTGATTCCCTTTAAGTATTTAAATGTTTCTATCATATCCCCCCTGTCCCGTCTTTTTTCCAGGCTATATAGGTTAAGATCCTTTAACCTGTCCTGGTAAGGTTTATCTTGTAATCCATAAACCATTTTAGTAGCCCTTCTCTGCACTTTCTCCAACATTTCTATATCCTTGTGGAGATACGGTCTCCAGTACTGTACACAGTACTCCAAGTGAGGTCTCACCAGTGATCTGTACAACGGCATGAGCTCTTCCCTCTATCTACTGCTAATACCTCTCGCTATACAACCAAGCATTCTGCTAGCATTACCTGCTGCTCTACTGCACTGTCTGCCTACCTTTAAATCCTCAGAAATAATTACCCCTAAATCCCTTTCCTCACACGTTGAGGTTAGGACAGTTTCAAATATTCTATACTCTGCCCTTGGGTTTTTATGCCCCAGGTGCATTACTTTGCATTTATCTACATTAAATGCCAATTGCCACAGCTCTGACCATTTTTCCAGTTTTCCTAGATTGTTTGCCATTTGACTTCTTCCTCCAGGAACATCAACCCTGTTGCAAATTTTTGTGTCGTCAGCAAATAAACATACCTTTCCATCAAGACCATCTGCATTTAGTAGAGAGTAGATAGTTACCCACAAAGTACTATATACTATATATATATATATATATATATATATATATATATATATGCTAGCAAAGTAGGGATAATTGTCCTTCCAAGGTCAGATCTTGTTCCTTTTGAACATATATTATAGCCAAATTACCATGTAATCACTAGGATGTTTTTTAAGCGAGGTATCTTAAGGTCAAGTAGTGTCTGGGAAACTCCTGCTTAGATCCATTAAAATGCATTGCTCTTACTGTTAGAACTGAGATGTATTCACAGTCCTTCAAGTACTAAATTTTTTTACAGTTTGCAACTTTTCAATATCAAGAGTTTGACAGAAGTGACATAATAAGACTTTCTGAAAATATGTGTATTATGGATAGCGTGAAAAAAAAATCTTTGGATTCTTTTTAGTGGCCTAAACCAATCTGTAATTGTGACATGTAAAATATGGTAAATAGTATGAACAGCGAAACAATGCTGAAAAAGCGTTAAAGCTAACTATAATTTCTGCTAAGCCTCTTCATTAAAAACTGCACCTAAAATAAGCAGGTGCTGAAATGACATTCGGTAAGTGGTTGAAGCGACCTGTCCCACTATATGGGTTCTACAACTGAAGTTATTTCATTAAGATGTTATCTAAATCTGATTTTTAACCCCTTATTTCTAGAGCAGAGTCCAACTTTTAGTCCAGATGATCTTTTTGAATCATTTTTTTATTAGAAGGCAAGCACCCAGCAGGTAATATACATAGAATCAAAGTTCTTTTTTGTCATCTAAGTGCATTTTTGTGCAAAGTACCATTCTAGTGCTGTCTTCTTGCAGAAAAAGTAAAACTGAAACTGGGTCATTTAAAGCAATGAATCATATGAGTCTATGACAACTGGGACTAAGGGACAGAGTATTTATTCTCATCGGACTTTGCATGAGCCTGACGCATTACAATGAATCCTAGGGAAAATGCATTCCTTTTTTATTTGGGGTATGTTACAAATAGACATTTCTGGGTTTCTATACATTTCCCACATTGCAGGCTATGTTAGATCTTTATATTTTGTTAACTTTCCATTGTGCACTTTAATATTACAAGTATGGTCTTGTACGCTTGTTCAACGCGGACTACAGATGACAAATAAATGCAATGAGTGTTACTCCAAAGGCTGAGGGGTTCAGCAGCCTGAAAGGTTATATCTCTACTTTCCAATACAAAAACACCTCTAACTGCCCTCTTCGTTCCTCTCATGACTTGCATCTCTCTTCTACCTTTATTACCTCTTCCTGCATCCAGGATTCCGCCTGTTCTGTCTCCCTTCTCTTGAATTCCCTTCCTCGTTCTATCAGATTTTCTCCCTCAAATGCAAATTTTAAAAGCTCTCTGAAAACCCACTTTTATGAGAAGCGGACAACCTTTCCTCATAACACTTTCACCCAGCATCCTCTCTAAGACATCTGAATAACCAACATCCCCCTCCACACATTTGCAACATGGACCACCCTAACATTTAAGTACCACACACCATCATAGTGAATTATAGTGCATATGATGGCTGGAATGTCCCTTTAATTCCATATTTTTTTTTAATAATCACAAAAGTCATCAGTGTTACATCATTCATTCACCATGAATGATCAGCAATCAGTAATCAATAATTATTGCCTTTCTAACAGAAAACAATGAAAAAACTTAAATACTCAAACCCTTTTAGGACCTGTCGGAATAATAAATACAATGACAATGTCCTAGAATGAGTGTGTTAGTGGTAATGGTTTCCAGATCAGTTCAGCTCAGAAGTGTTTAACTCAAGTCCTCGAGGGCCTAAAAACATATGGTTTAATACATTTTTAATGGGATGCTTGTGCTCGAGCTGGGATATCCAAAAAGTATGGCCTGTGGCACTTGAGACCTGGACTTGAACACCAATGCTATATCAAATATAAAAAAGTAAATCTTGTTTTCCTCCCGAATCCTGTATCCATCTGCTAGCACAGAATGCATTCTACGCAAGTGACAATGTACACACACTCAATAAGGTGTGAGTGCATCCACATATGCCCATAGCTTGCATCGAACTAGAAGGTACCATTGAAGTTAGCAACACGAAGTGTTTCGAAAGAAAAACACAGTTTCCCTAACTGCTATTTAAGGAAAAGAAAGAAAAAATAGACCGTACAGACCCATTAAGTAAATCATAATAATATTACAGCGTAGACTGTCAATCCATTTCAATTTAAACATGGATGTTGGACTGTTTATCTAGAACAAAAACAATTATCATTAGTGCAGCAAATGTTTAACATATAGCAAAGAACATATTTCAAATATATAACTAAGTATTAAAAATGACTGTCCCTTTAAACAAAGAGGTTAAAGGAAGCATGAAAGGAATGCGTGGGAAGCATGGTGGAAATCTCTATAATTACTGCAGCTTTCAGCACCTAGCGGGAGGTAGAGTTTATTAACCTGATCATACACACAGTGCACACATTCCAAGCGACATACCTGAGATGTACCGGTCTATAATAAGAAGCTGATCAGGAACATCTCACCACCAACACCCTCAGCTCTAATGCTCCTTGTTCCAAGATGACGCCCGTCTCTTTAAAAATTGCAAAAATAATTGCCTTAAAAATACAGAAAGGGAAGCACACCCTAAGAAACATATAAAGTCAAATTTCTGGGTGCTGCTAAAATGACCAACATGTACGTACACCAAAGCAATACTATTTAAAAGCACCTACCTGCTGCATAAATATTGGGGATTGGGTCACACCATATGGCCATATATTGCTTAGCCTGCCAATTCTTGCTTTGTTGTGTGTCAAAATAACTATGTCACCCTGATACTATAAGGTATACATAAAGATATTTTATATTGCTACTGTGGACAATTTACATGCAATACTTCCATATTATTAATTCTCTATAAAAATAAATATATATATATATATACACATATACATTATTTGGTGACATTGTAATCTACTGTAATTCTCATTTCTAACCAAAGCCTCTTTAAGAATTACTAATTAACAAACATATTGAAGTATAAAACTACTTTTCAATGGAGCAGTGGAAATATATATTTAAACTAGAATTAGTGCAGACATGCACGTTAAAGTGGTCCTTTGTAGACAAAAAGAGAGGGAGAGTCCTTATTAAATGGAAATAAAGAGTATAGATTATTTGTTTTTCTGCTCAAAATAGAGCAGTCTCCGTCAGAAATGGCCACTTTGCTATACCATTGTGAAAGAAAAACACAGCTCCATACACAAACTAATTTCAATGATTCAGATTCTGAAGCTGACTTTTATTGTGCGTAACTAGCAATAAAGGATCTTTGCAGAAACAGCCGATAACATTATGGAAAGGAGAGTCCATATGCATATACCCAGATCTATTAAATTCCTTCGTTTTAGAGAGATGGGAGGATTGTTCATAAAACGGAGTGTACTTGTACCAGGGCCAGACTGGATTAAAATGATCCTTGTTACTTTAACGCCAGTGGCCACCGTGTGATGTAGATGCCGCCGTCTGTTGGATACACAGTGGATGGCAGGAATTATGAAGTCAGACAATTCATAAATTGTAAAAGTAAGGGAATTGTATATGCTGCTAAATGTAGCTGTGATAAATTGTACACAGGGAAAACCATCCAGGAGTTCCGTAGACGTATATCCCAACATCTGGGCACGATTAGGAGGAAAGAAGAAACTTCTTTGGCCCGTCATGTTAATTTTTTTCCATGGTGGAGATCTAGAGTCTCTGAGGTTTTGGGGTATCTCTCAACTTAAACTTGGTCCACGAAAAGGGAATCTGGATCGATTACTATTAAAAGAGGAAGCCAAGTGGATCTATAGACTCAAAAGTTTGAGTCCTCTAGGTTTAAATGAAGGTTTCTCCTTCTCAGCCTATTTGTAGATTCTAAATAATAGGACTCTGATTTGTAATATTGATTATCTGATAATGATTTACTTACTTTATATGGAGGTATGAACATATTATGGAGACTTACATTGTGATAGGGATATTTGGGAAGGGAATTATTCAATTGTGATGCGTATAACTATGTACGGTAAATATGCCAAAATGATGTAAATTTGCACTGGTGTTTTTTGGATGTGGTGCCTTGATGGTTTTTGGTGTCCTTGGTGGGATTTGAACCCTGGG
Organism: Sceloporus occidentalis; assembly: GCA_023333645.1. Taxonomy (NCBI): domain Eukaryota; kingdom Metazoa; phylum Chordata; class Lepidosauria; order Squamata; family Phrynosomatidae; genus Sceloporus; species Sceloporus occidentalis. Next base: position 94,376 of record JALMGF010000025.1, on the reverse strand, counting down.
CCCCAGTGCTGCAGGGCAACGGTGTGGGCCACTGAGCCACTTTGCTGCCCAGCAATTACACTGGGTGTAATGTGAATAATAAGAATTACAATGGATAGGAGATCTAGTAATAGGAGTGGTTCTGAGTGGAAAGGAACATCAATGATTGGTGAGAATAACTGTCAGTCAATTTCTTTGACTGCTCACCTTTGGGAATTGGAGAGAACCACTGCCCATCATGTATATGAAATTCTATTGGACTATGTGGGTGATGTCATGCTTAGTCACCTTTAAAGCAATTGGCTGGATCTGACAACACATCTAATACATCGGTAACCATTGGATATGATTGTTCCCTCCCCGAATCTGTGATGTCATTAACAAAGGAGATATAAGGCCAAACATCCTCCATTTTGGAAGCTATTAGCCCAGACCTCTGATGAAGCTCTGAGGAGCGAAACATGTCAGGGGGGCTACTTGTCTGAGTTTTTAATTAGCCTCTGTCACTGGTCATAATTGAATTATTTCTGTTGTTAGGACTGCAGCCATCAACAGTATGTATGACCTAATATTAGTGTTACACAGCTTATGTCACAGTGACGTATACTTTTTATGGTAGGACTGGTGACACTGGTGTTCTTAAAAATCTTTTTTTTTTTTTTTTAATAAACTTTTAATAAAAGTCATGTTTTAGGGTGGGGTTATAATAAGGGTATTTTTTGATCCCGGGAACGGGATTGGTTTATTTGGATACACAGTCTTATACTTTAGCAGTGTGTGGCTGCATGTATCCAGCTGGCAGTCACACTTCAATGTATAGGATCTTCAGCACAAGTGCCAATGATGTTACTCTAAACAATTAGAGTTGTTTTTTCAGATTTAAGTAGCCTTTTCAATTACTTTTGGTTACTGTGAATGTCAGACATGGGCTGGCCATCAAGGGCCAGAAGCCGATGCCCCCTTTCTTTAGGGATGCTAACTGTGCATTTTATGAGCTGTAATAGTGCAACTGTTGGTTATCTTAAATAACACTTTCTTCCTCACGGTCCTTATCAGGGGGGCAACACACGCTATATGGCATACGGCAGTGCAGCTCTTGCTGATTAATCGGCAGAACACCCAAACATTCTCCAAAGTCTCATGTTGATAATGGAATGTGCCCCACAATTTCATACATCTTACAGGTCAGGTAGTTTACAATTATTGAGTTGCAATACATTGTACCCATTGAGGTTCATTATGCGTTAAAATGGTATAAGGAATCTAAAGCTATTTTGACCCCAGGAGATAGCTACACATACGGCCAATTAATGAACAATAGCAGCAGTTTGCCTAATTTTTCAATGTGTTTGTGTTTATTTATTGCACGCGAATCTGCGTCCCAGTTGACTCCAGACCACTGCCTGGCTTGGCTGGCTTTGAACTGGTTAATTTATAACTGAGCACTCCACCCGTGCCCCAGATCTTTCCTGACAACTGCCCTGTTAATCAAGCACGTTATTTTTCTATAGGAGTAAGTATTCTGCCAGCGCACATCTGGAAGCAATTCTAGACTCCATAGAATTCCCAGCTCACACAGAGCACACAGTACTATGCCTTCTACTGTTTTTTAACATCTCTCTATGTATAACTACCTCAGTCTTAATGTCGCACAGTTTTAGGACTGTTTCTTAATAATCTCTACTGCGCCAAAGGTATACAGTAAACCGGTCATTCTGCTCAAACAACCTGTCCCATACAGCTGGAAGTTTTAGCTATTTGATCATATTTTTTGAATATTTTTAGATCATTTCAGAAAAGGTGAAAATAACGTCTGGCACTTTTTCCTGAACAATGTCCTTACACCTTCTAAAACAGCAGCTGGTAAGGTTTTAGAGTGAGGGCCCCTGGAATTTTTTTATTGCATCAAACTTACTATTGAAGAAAAAAAAAATTCTGAATAACCTGACACCTTGGCAAATAAATATATTTTCCATTGAGATCCGAGAGTGTCATATCTGGGGTAATTCATTCGAAAGAAGTGTAAAAGTCAGAACTTTTATTCCAGACAGCGATTCATTGACAGTTCTTAATAGTATTCTACACGCCGCTGTGTACTAAAGTGAGAAAAAAATATTATGAACATCTTTAAATCTTGCTCTAGTGATTTGTTTCCACTTGATGAACCATATTTAATATAATTTAAATATCTATTTATTTATTTATATATATATATATTTATATATTAAATTTATGAAAGAAGACAAAAGAAAAGGAGAGTTCCTGATATCATGCATCACTCTTTCCATAGAAGTGAAATGAGTAATCAAATATATAGAATGAGAATTGCAACGTATTATGCTCACCCAAATTTGCTGTTGTAGTTAAAACAAATAAATAGAAAGTCTATCATTAATTTCATTTTCACCATAGCATTCACCTGCCTATGATATTCGTCTATTTGTGAAGATAATTTTGTCACAGTGTTGCCACAAGACATTTTTCAAACATCTGCCCCATTAATGCCATTCTTGGTGTCGGTTGGGCTTTTGGAGCAGCGAGTATGATGAGCGTCTAGGATGTAATTTGTACTGTAATTCCTACTATGTAGATGTAATCTACAATGTTTGGTCCTACTATCTGCTGTTGTCATTAGTGTCTGACATTTCAAGACATTATCGGGATTGGAGTGACCGTGTAGTTTCAATCCCACATTGGGAAGATCACACATGAAACAAATTGATAAACGGAGATCACATCAAGCAAAAACAAGCAGATAAACTAACCCACTCACATCCCCCTAAAAAAAAACACACACACCCTTTCACTGGGCTGTCACTCAAGAAGTCCTTGTAGTATCTTAGCTTCCATTAAATTCCATTAAAATATCTAACATTCTACACGGCGTAATCCATTAGTTTATACAAGTTCCATCAATAGATTTTAAAACTGATATTTGTATAACAGACCTCTAAAGACTCATTATGGGGTAGATCACATATTTACAGAACCAGAAAAAGGCAAATCCTGGATTAGCTGAGATATCAATGGACCTGCATAGACAGGTTTGCAAGATTACACATTGGTGGTTTATGGCTCAGCAAAGTGAGGTTAGCGCGATGAGGTTTGGGTGCCTTTCAAAGTTTACAACTTCAAGTTTCAGGGACAGGTCAACTTCCATGGATTTGATTAGGGCAGCCCAGGATCTGGTAAGAATCTGGTAGTGAGAATCTACAGGTAGGAAAAATAAATTAAAACACTATATTTCGCACTTTGTACATACAATGTACCAGTCATTTAAGGATTGTTAATAAATATTCACAGTGTGATAGTAAACTTTCTATGCTTTGTTTTCTGCTACATTATTCTGTCTTAAATGAACAGCAGAAAAAAATATATAATATATAAAAAATATATTATGCAAACCATTTTGCTTTGTGGGAAGGCACATTATCCTGCTGAAAGAGGCCAATGCCATCAGGGAATACCGTGTCCGTGAGGGTGTACATGGTCTGCAACAATGCTTAGGTAGGTGGCACGTGTCAAAGTAACATCCATATGAATGGCAGGACCCAAGGTTTCCCAGCAGAACATTGCCCAGAGCATCACACTGCCTCCGCCGGCTTGCCTTCTTCCCATAGTGCATCCTGGTGCCGTGTGTTCTCCAGGTAAGCGATGCACATATTATTCTGAAGTGACAAATAAAAAATGCTTACTTTGCTCATTTGCAACAGGCATGGGGAACATCTACTTGACCAGTTGCTAGGGAATAGGCCTCCCATAAGGCTCAGCCAGGCATGTGTCAGAAATGGTAGATTTGCTATCCTTTTACTAATTACTATTAAGAATTTACAGTAAAATCACATGAAAAGGAGTTTAAGCCACTATCTCTCATTATCCACTCCAGGATTACAAAACCATGTTTTTTCCCCCTGTATCTCTCTCTTTACCTCTATGAAGATGAACTGTTCTAAAGAGCCATAGCAACCGTGGTGGGCATGGCCCTAACTTCTATGGAGCAAGAGGGCAGTTGCCCCAGACACTACAAGGTAAGGGGTATACCTGAGCCACCCATCAGCAATGCCCATGCACCAGCTTGCTTGTCCCTGTGCTCCTGGAAGCAGATGTGAGGTCAGCCCAGGAAACAACTTCTGACCTTACCCTAGGTCCCTTTGGCACTGCTGGTGGGAAAACGGGCATGTTAGTGGGATACAGCTGACCGATATAAACACCAATATAATTTTACTCTATAAAGTACCAGAAAACCAAACTCCAAAAAATAATTTATTTAAAATCTTTATGATATTTGATGGTGGGAGGTAAATGCTGCAATATATGTATTGTTTTCTGACTCTCCTTTCATCCTATGTTTGATTTGTTTATCTGCTAATTTATATTAAGGCCTGAAACAAAAATATGGGGAAAAAACAATATATATTAACATAGTTGCTCAGTTTCTGTTTAAATCCAAAAACTCTAACAGGTCAACTAGTAGAAACATTACATGGCAATAAACTAAGCAAAGTTAATCTCTTATTCTGTAAAAAATAAGGAAAAAGGCTCACTGGAAAAAGAAGGGGATAGTTTTCCTCTTGTGACAATTACTTATTGTTTTATCCACTTTGCAAAAATGGATAAAATGCCATTTTGTAAAGGAATTGGTTAAATGAGGGATTAGGTTTACAATAGATTTTATTGATCCTTAAAAACACATATATGTTTTATCAGTCCTCTGGCCTTATATCCGATGTTGTAAAAGCAATAGTGATTGGAACCAGTCTGTACCTTTACATGTAAGGATTACTCTTGTTGGTACCTGTTCTGAACTGACATCCCACTTTTACTCTAACTTCTCTCTAAAACAAAGGCCACAATGTTACATCTCATCTCGTTCTTATGTCTTTGGAGCCACTCGGAAACAGTAATGCATTTCATGGATTTCAACCGTTGGAATTTCCATCCTCTTCTGAAAGCAGGGCTCTGGTCATTAAAAGGAAGAAAAAAACACTTGCTGACAACAGTGCTTATATTTCGCTTCAGACAGTAATAGGTTCTTATAAGCCTTAAGGAAAAAAAATAAAGATTTACAAAAGAGTTAAATGTCTGAACCAGATTTTCCATAACAGTCTACTCTTACATGCTTATAAAGCAGTACGTGAATACGCACAGCATAAATCAAAATTCCCATTTTCTTATACAATGTTTCCATTGTGTGTTTCTTAAGGTTTAATATAAACAACACGTTTAATTCTTATTGTTCTATGCACAAGAGCTGCAATGAACCCCATAAAAGATCATTGAACGCAGGGGTAGATTAACATAGAGCAAAAGTGTTCTTGGTGGCCTTGGTGACATTTATATACAAGCCTGTGTTAAATATAGTGCTTGTTGCAATGGGTAATATGGGGTCCCATTTGGAACAAAGGATCCCTCTTCTGTACATGCAGACTCTTCAATATAATCAGTGATGGCAAAGGGAGCGTCTCGTTTCTCATCAGGTGACAGGATCAGCCAGCAAAATCCCCTTTTGTAGTCAAATGCCATGATTAGTAATAGTGGAATCTGCATGGGTCTCTGCCTGAAATGAAAAAGCAAGGGTCCCTCAGCCAGCAGCCTGAAGGCACAGGGGCAGAGATACTATGTGCAGGTAGAGCCCCTTATGGAAGGGAACCAGCTATCTGATTTCTTATAAAAATAAAATATATCAAAGAAAAATAAAATATATCAGTGACCCCAGATTTTCAAATGAGAGCAATTTAATAGAATCCGTAAACTTCCTGCGCAATCTTAATTCCATGAAGTCTAGACCATGTTTGGTTGCTGCTTTTTAATATTCATTCACAATGATTTCCATTGGGCTCAATACATTAAGAGACCCAATGGTTGAGGTGCATTTGCAGATTGTCTTTATGTGCTGTTGGTGCCTAGCTACCTGTGAAGTGCAAGGTAAGTTATCGTTCCTAAATTTTGAAACACTATTTAAAAAAATTAATGTGTTTATTATCAAAAAATACTAATGTGCAATTACATATTTGACATTTTATTTTTATTGATATATTATTTATTGGCTGCGTTTCAAAATGTATTATTTTATACAAATATACATTACTATGAACGTCATTTTGTCTGAGAGTGGTATGTATGTTTGAGTGTATTATGGTGTGGTGTATGTGGCTAAGTCGCAGACAGAGGGTTTCTATGCTGCCCCTCTAGTTTGTGTATTGGTTAGGTCTGTATAGTGTGTATTGTTTTTTCATGTGTATTTTGTTTGTGCAATGCACTAGGGCATTTAATGCAACTCAATGTTACATCACAAGTGTCATTTTATTGTAATATACATAAAAAGATTTTTTACTGTTTGGATTAGTGAATTACATTTATCTCTGTGGCTGTGTGGCGTATCTACAATTGCATTACTGAGCTTGAAAACCATATGGAGTGTTCTGACAATGTTTTACTGGTGGGGGCCAAAGTAATTTTGCCCTAGCGTACTAATATTTATGATTAATTGACCTTTTGATTTCACCTGCTTGGACCAGATTTATCTTTAATCTAGCTTTGAAACAGATCACTTTTTCAGGGGGTTACATCTAATGTCACCACAAATATACACCAGTACCCCCCAAACAGGTGTCCAAATCTAGCCTACCCTACCCGACGAGACACCTTGCAGTACTCACGTGTAGAGCATTGGAAAGAGACCATGCTGAAACAGCACAGACATCATTGATGTTACAAATTCCTGGGCCGGTCTGGGGAGATCAGGAGCCCATAATCCCCATTGCCCACTGGAGCAGTACAATAGGGAAACTACACAGGATAGCAGGCCAAATATTTGACACTGCTCCTTGAGGAAATAGGACACTTGGGAGGTAGCCAGCACAGCGGCAGCAATAAAAAAATGATCTAGTTATTATTTAAGAGTATTGTTTCGGCAGATGGATTGCATAAAAAGGCCCAAATGTTCAACATGTATTATGACTTTTGTGCTAAAGAATTATACATCAAGTTTTTTTTATCATGAGAGCTCAAGCACAAACATAAAACAAAAGATTTCATGCCTGTTATAAATGTGTTAGAAAAGTGGTTCCTTTACACGACCCCCACAGTGATTTAGTTGCATTGTACCTACCAAGTTCAGCTCGGATGCACTCACGTAACATTGAGGTTTATACACCAAACTCTGTAGCTAAAGCATGCGCTGAATAGATACAAATAAACAAATGCTATTTTTTATGTTACTGTAGAAATCTAGACTCTGACAGTAAAAAAAGAACCATCTGGCCCATTTAGACTCTTCATTTCTCATACCTCATAATTATTTATTCTTTAAAGGTAGCTCTACGTACATTCCAAACATTCTTAAAGGGAAGTCTGGAACTGGATTACATTGAACTCTCATTGAATGGTGTCTTTTAAGAGATAAGTAGGCTGTCTACCTGTTGTTTAGAAGGAAAGCTGCAAACAGAGTGAAGAAAATTATCAGGCAGTGTGATTCAGACGGGCTAATTCATAGTGATGTCGTTTTTGCTAAAATTTGCTCAGTTTATCTACAGACCTAAAGGTTGTCATTCTTGTGATATTTTAATTGATATAGATCCCCATAGCAATCAGCTACCAAATGCATGGGAACTTTTAAGTTAAAAAGGGTATATCTGCTAAATTCCACTTCATCAAATTGCAGCGCATGTGCCACGCATGGGCTCACATCAGCAGGGCTTCCTTCTTAGACCTGTAATCCACAAAGTATAAAATTCATAAGAAATCCTAATAAATGCAACACACAAATGGCCTAATTATAGGGAAAAAAGTAAACTAATTATTATTACAATGGTTTATTTATAGAGTGCCAACCATGAGTAGAAAAAAGGCAATATTGTAAAAAATAATTGAAATTGAATAACAAATATTCAATGATTATGATGACTATTTATTATTATTATTATTATACAATACACTGCCTGATATCTTGATGGACGCCTGTTCTTTTTTAAAGAAAGAAAGAAAAAAAGCAGATGGTAGAATTGTTGTTTTTTTTTAAAATCTGCACAATGCCTTTTCCTGCCGAGGCTGGATATGCTACACCACAAAGAAAATTCATGCTTTTTACAGGTGGACCTCGACTGGAAAACAATTTCACATTTAATTATACTGGTTTCACACGGCCTCACTCCATCTCATCTCACTATTAAAAATGTAGCTATTGTTTTCATCACCAGAACTCTGTCTGTTGAGTTTAGGTTTACTTCTGCAGCCTGCTAAGTGTCAGAATGCTGTAGCCTCAGGCAGACGGGGAGGGTCAGTGGAGTGATTCCTTTGAATGCCTTTCCTAACATTTGCTTAATAACGTAAACCTTTTTTTTCCTTGGTATTAGAGATAAATTAGGTAGTGACAGATGAACAATAGCCAATATGAATAGTGATTCAGTCTGGAAACTTAGTTTGCACTTATTAATTATTTTTTTTAATTACAAGGGGGTGTATTATTATTATTATTATTATTATTATTATACTATAAAGTACCAACAGATTCCGCAGCGCTGTACAAAGATGAAAATGTTACAGATGTAATAATAAATTGCCATTAAAATGCATTATTATTATTTTTATTATACAATAAATAATTAAAATTAAAAACCTACATAATTAAAATTAGGTCAGTATGGCAAGAAAAGAGGTAGAATATGTAAACCACCGCTTACCAATTTAATAGGCTTTTAACAGCTAGGTCAACCAATAGGGATTTAAACAAAAAAAATATTTTGCTAGAAAATAGATTTTGAATGATGTCACATTCCACTAAAACAAAAGCAAGAGATTTACTGCTTGATTGGAACACATGGGGAAATTTAGATTAAAATAATGGTTCTGTCTATGTGTATGGGAATTCTTTTTTATGAGGTTCTTTACAAGCCCTTCTTATCCTCCTTGCAGGCTTATTGTCAGGAAACTAGATGTGTTACAGCTTATCCTGATAAGGGGATACCTAATTTATAGCCTGCCGTAAACATTCCACGGTGGGAGTGTCAGCAGTGGGCAGTGTGACTGATGGTGCTGGTATGTCTAACCTTAGTACACATGTGAAGGAGTCTTCATGTAATCATTTACGTGGTTTATTTTTCCTTTCATATTGCCACAAAGCGCCCAAGAGCCTTCTAATCTATAAAAAAGATAACTAAGCTATTTGAATGGAAATCAAAGAAATTGTTATTCGCACATGCGATAAACCTGGGGTTTATTACATTCTTTTACCCCGGCTTATTAAAAATTTATAATTTAGACAATTTATACTCTTGTGCATTCCCCATTCATTAGAATAGACAAAGACCCTTTTCTATTAAATTAAATTGTAGTAGTTCCTATAACAAGACTCATCCTATACCATTCATAAATTATATAGTCATGTAACACAATTAAAATGCTTACGTCTGTGGAAATACTATTTATTCTTTTAATCTTTAATAACCCATAAATGTCTGTTACAAGCATATACCTGTGTGTGTGAGCTGGTTCCTGATTGTTATATTTACTGTGTAGAAATGAGTTATTACGGTATAGTACAGTGTGCTTTTTAAAACATTTAACGTATAATATTATTATATTATTACAGTTCTAATTACTCTGCTACCAGGGTCGCCCCAAGGTTTCTAGGTGACCTATGTGTGACACAAAGCTTCCACATGCAATTGTCTACCCAACATAGTAAATAACTATACAGTAGTGTCCCCTTTGAGCTCAGTCCCCTAGGCAGCTGCCCAGTTAGCCCATGTGATGAGTTCAGGGCCGGTCTTAGGGGTGTGCGACCTGTGTGACCGCACAGGGCGCCATGGTAGCAGGGGCGCCTGCCCGGGACTTAACTTAAAACATCGGGGGGTTTTTTTGTTTTTTTTTAAACTTTATTTAACATCATTCATGTTAAATAAAGTTTAAAAAAAACCCCGATGCTTTAATCTAAGTCCCGGGCACGGGTGCCGAGCGGTTGCTCGTGAGTTCTCAGCAACCGCTCGGCGCCCCTTACTCTCCGTGACTCCGTCGCGGTGCCGGCATCTCATATTGAGCGCTGGACTATTCCGGCGCTCAACATGAAATGCCGGCACCGTGGCAGAGCTAGAAGACGGATGCCTCCCGCTCTCACCGCAGGACTCCGGCAACAAGGTAAGTGGGGGGGGAGGGTAGTTTGAAGGGGCAGGAGGGGGTGTAGTTTGAAGGGGAAGAGGGGGGGTGTAGTTTGAAGGGGCAGAGGGGGGGTGTAGTTTGAAGGGGCAGAGGGGGGTGTAGTTTGAAGAGGCAGAGGGGGGTGTAGTTTGAAGGGGCAGAGGGGGGGGTGTAGTTTGAAGGGGCAGAGGGGGGGTGTAGTTTGAAGGGGCAGAGGGGGGGTGTAGTTTGAAGGGGCAGAGGGGGGTGTAGTTTGAAGGGGCAGAGGGGGGGTGTAGTTTGAAGGGGCAGAGGGGGGGGTGTAGTTTGAAGGGGCAGAGGGGGGGTGTAGTTTGAAGGGGCAGAGGGGGGGTGTAGTTTGAAGGGGCAGAGGGGGGGTGTAGTTTGAAGGGGCAGAGGGGGGGTGTAGTTTGAAGGGGCAGAGGGGGGGGTGTAGTTTGAAGGGGCAGAGGGGGGGTGTAGTTTGAAGGGGCAGAGGGGGGGTGTAGTTTGAAGGGGCAGAGGGGGGGTGTAGTTTGAAGGGGCAGAGGGGGGGTGTAGTTTGAAGGGGCAGAGGGGGGGTGTAGTTTGAAGGGGCAGAGGGGGGTATAGTTTGAAGGGGCAGAGGGGAGGGGTTGTTTGAAGGGGCAGGAGGGGGTAGTTTGAAGGGGCAGAGTGGAAGGGTAGTTTGAGGGGGGATAGTTTGAAGGGGCAGAGAGGGGGGTAGTTTGAAGGGGCAGAGAGGGGGGTAGAGAGGGGGGGCGCCAGAGGAGTAGTCCGCACAGGGCGCCACAACGCCTAAGGCCGGCTCTGGATGAGTTGAACCCTACATGCTACCATCCTATACCCCAGCAAAACAATGAGCTAAAATGCTTGTTCCGCACAAATTGCTACACAAAACATGTAATGCCCTTGAATGCTCCTTTACAAAACACAGCAGCAACCAAAACATTGTGCACTGAAACTCCAAACAGCACAGAGAATGTTCGGTGAAGAATTTCAGTGGGAAATGCAACCTAGCAACCATCTTTTTGTGATTCTAGATGTCCTCTGTCTTGATACGTTGAATTGCAAGCTGGTAATGGCCATACCTATATAAAACAATAAGTAATAATAATACCTGGGAATGTCCCAAAGTCTCCTGTTGAAGCAATGAGTATCCGAGTCTTTCTACTTTTGGTATGGTGCACATTCTTCCCCACCGGAGATCATCTGGACAAAACATTTTTCTCTTTATTTCTTTGGTAGGGGTCCAGATACACCTTTATAGGTTTGCAATAGTTATATTTAAGTGACAACCTTAAAAGTTAATATTTTCCCAAGGGAAGTGTAAAGTAGAAAATGATACTTCCATTCAACCCTATATAAAGATGCATTGGGGCTCCTCAGCATGCATTATACTTTATAGGATATACGTGAACAATTGAGTAACATAAGCATGTGTAATGCTGAGTGACATACCAAAAATGGGTGATCTGGTACTTATTTTTATTAGAAAATCAGCCCTGGTCGTATGGCATGGAAATCCCTGGAATCATGCAACAAGGAGGGGGAATTCTGTTGGGCTTAAAGATCTGGTAATGGGCTTGGTAATGGGCTAAGGGGAATGGTTAAGTTTGACTTGGTGACATCTGGTCCTATAATTTGTATTATACCAGGCACCATTGTGTCGCTTTGCTGCAAGCGGCTATATAAAGCAGCCAGAGAAGCCCGAGCACCGCATAGCATAGTCAAACCAGTGTTTTCACATAACTGCTTCTCTCTGTGGAGCTTCATACATACCAACTTCATACTGCGGCCATTTAATATTAAATTAAAGCACAGGATTTGAGGGATTATAGGTTTAAGATCATGAATAGGATTTCCCTGGAAGTGAGCAATTGCGGTAAATTTTATCAAAATGTGACTAATTTGGTTCACTTTCTTAATCTCCACAATATTAATGCAGGTTTTATTACATGACCTTTCTGCTAAGAGAGCTTGACGTGAGAAATTGAATTCTCAAGTGTATTTCTTTGTGTGTGTATCTTTATATTATGACAATAGCTACCAAAATATACTATATAAGTAACCTACAAGAGCGCTACATCTATAGTCTACATATATAAATTATAAAGATGATACAAATAATTGAAGATGACCCAAAATAAAAGTTACAATGTTTAACATTTTACAACAGTTTGTTCTTATACCTATTTTAGTCAATTTACATGTATTATGATATATAAAAACTGTATTTGACTTATGTTGGTTTCTATCGCCTTTAAAATGTATACATTTATCCTTATAATATGTAAATATATTTATTGATATATTTAGATATGTTTTTTTTCTATGCTATGCTATCTTTTTTTATTAAAACGAAATGCACATTATATCTGTAAATTGAAAGTTAAAATAAGGGGTTTGTGAAAGGTTAAACGGCATGTCATTTTAACACGGCCATTACACACACAATATATTTATTAATAGAACATAGAGTGTGTATATGTATCGTCAGAGCCATACACGTGGAGAATCAGGCGTGAAAGAGGCATTCATGGCATGGAGCACTAAGCTGGGAATGATGAGAGCTACACCTCATCCTGATTTGAGCTATTAAAACACAGTATGCCCGGCCCGTCCTGGCTTCCTCTGCTGCTGTGTTTTTCTTTGGAGGTGCAGGGCACGAGCACTAAAAACGAATCCACACAAGGCCCACGTCAGGGCTTGACCCAGGTTTCCTGAGGTAAAACAAAGCTGCCCTGGCTGTTTTCTTTAGACACAGTTTGAAGGAGGTTTCCAGGGTGTATAAAATATGCTCTGTTCTTGGCCAGTCACTGTCTTCAGTCACAGCTGCAGATCGCTCCCTTCTAGATGATGTCAAGTTGAAGTATCATGTGCTCGAGAATTTAGGCCATATGGTTTACTTGCTTCTTAAAAGCAGAATCATGTTTTTGCTCGCTTAGTTATCCAATTCATAATGTGGACGTCTTTGAAAAGACTTCAATGCAGTTCTGCAAGAATCTTATCGTCTACGATAAGTACACTATTTATAAATAATGAATATATTATCTGCAGTTGAACCCTTTGATTGTCAATCATATGTTTAAGTTCTTTGAAATTCTTAGCCAGGAAACCAATTGTTCTCCAAGCCTTCATCATCAATGTGGAGACCACTGAGGATACGTATTTATACATGGCCCATTAAAATGAAGTCACGGTGTAGAGTGCTATGAGGTAGAACATGTCTAGAACAGTGGGTCGCTGGCCAATAGCGTTGGATACTTAGCATTACAGGCACTCTAGCAGCTGATCGGATTCTGCAATATGCGGCTGGTGACTAGATACAAACAGCAACATGCTGGGGGAGAATGAAATATAGTGTGTGGTCGCGCATATCCAGCAGCTGAGCATACTTCGTTTAGTGGCTGCTCACCTCAAGTGCCACGGCCCCTTTCCATCCCCACTCTAGCCTCAACTCTAGAATTGGCAGACCAAGTATAATAAAACTTGTTGTCCTCAGTTTTTGCCGGGAGCTGCTGCGTGTAAAAAAAAAAAAAGGTAAAATCTATTGCAATCACAGATTTTTTTTCTTTTTTTGTTGTTTTTCAGCACTAATTCAATTACACACGTTATTTACAATCTGTCGGTATGTTTTTGTAAGAAATTGATCAGTTGGGAACACTGCAAATTCATGTAATTCTATTAGACGTTGGGGAATTTTGGCCAACATTCTTTGAAAAATTGACTCCTGTGATATATGACAGCTCGGTAACGAATGTTTATTGCGGAATCATAAACCTTTCTACTGCATCTCCTCTTGCCAAAGTTAATGGAAACTTCAGTTCTATGAGTTTGCGGATCCCTGTGTTGGAAAACGTACTCGATTCGCACTCGACGAGGCTTGGTAGATAATACCCAGCTTTGTGAAAATATATGCGTTGACGAAAATGACAACATAAGAACAAAATGACGCTAAACAGTTGTTTTTGCTTGCTAATCATTAGCTAACATTTAAGACATAAAACAAGCATTGAAAATGCACCTTTTGTTACAAAAGTCAGGGGTGAAAGGCTTAATGCCAGAAATTGCATTATTTGTCAGGAATCTGGCCAAACATTGAGTGTGTGTCCACTTATCTCTCTTTATAACTGACTCATTTAGCCTTGTTATCCTAATAGAATTGAACTCCTAATTGGAGCATCAACTAAGTCTGTTGATTATATTGGACTTTAATTTTTCTAATTGCCTAATTAATGGCAAGGGTCAGAGGAAAGTTACACAGAGAATATAGTCACAGCTATCACTCAAATTGTCCCTTCAATATCCATCAAGGAGTTTTCAGTGGAGCCTTCCCAGACAAATGATTTCTTGTGTAAAATTATTAAGAAAATCTATGTTCACTGATATTTATTGCATATATAATGAATATGTATGCATATATGATAGTACGTGAGTACTGCATACATATATATATATATATATATTACCTGATTTATTTAACATTCAGATTAAAATATGAGCTTTTTAAGAATAATGACTTTCAGTTCATCTGTTAAAAAATGCACGGTATAAAGAAAGAAATTAGTTTACACATTAAACAGGCCAATTTGCCAGCAAATTAATAGATGAAATGGATGTAATTCACAAATGTATGCCGGAATAAGAACTGCAAATATTACCACTGCTTTTCTATTACCAGAGCATTGCTGTCGGCACTGTAGCAAAACCTGGTAGTGTAAGCAGATGTAAGAACAGCCTGCTTCACAACATGTCCACAATATGTACAAAGATAGATATATATAAATATTCATATTTTTTCCCCATTTTTTCATTCTAGACTTCCTTTTTTTTTTAAATTAAAAGCACGTTGTACCTGTAAATTTAAAATAAAAATAAGGGGTTTATGAAAGGTTAAATGAGATTTCATGTTAACATGGCCACTACACAAGCAATATATTTATTAATAGAATATTGAATGTATATGTATAGTGATAGCCATAGCCAGATGTAAGAACAGCTGGGGTTGGTAATGTGTAGAAGCAGAGCTCACCCCAGTTAGCCTTTCGTGTTCTGGAAGTAAGTGTAGAGGGAATGGAGTGACCAAATGCTTTTTCCTTGCCCAGAAACTAAAGAAGCTAGCCAGGAGTACCCCAGAGTCCAAGACTAACCTGAGTAGTGCCAAGGTATGAGAAGAGGTTGTTCTATACATACTGTGAATAAGTACCTGCTCCCTTCTCAATTTATTCTATTGTTGCAAATTTGTCACGCTTAAATGTTTCAGATCATCCAACTAATTTTAAAATTAGACAAAGATAACCCGAGTAAAGACAAAGTGCAGTGATTATTTTTATGTATAGAAGGGAAAAAGCTATCCAACCCTATCTGGCCCTATATGAAAATATAATTGCCTCTTACTAAATCAACCAATTTAATTGATAATTGGTTTTAGTGTCACTAGACACACCCAGATTACCACCAGCCCCTTAAACATCAATTAAAGAGAACATGTATTGCAAAGTGGATTAGGCTAAAAGGCCTCAAAAAGCAGCATAAGATGCTGCTAAATAAAGAAATTGAAGATCAGCTGAGAAACAAAATTATTAATATCTATCAGTCTGGAAATTGTTTCAAAGCTATTTCTAAGGCTCTGGGACCACAACCACAACGAGAGCCATTATGTACAAATGGAGAAAACGTGGGAGCAGGGGGATCCTTCCGAGGACTGGCCGGCCTACCAAGACTCATCCAGGAGGTCATAAAAGAAAGCAGACCAACATGTAAAGATCACCTGCAAGTCTCACACAAAGGCTTGTCTCGCATTTCCAAAAAACATCTTGATGACCCCAAGACTTTTGGGAGAATATTCCGTGGACTGATGAGTCAAAAGAGTAACTTTTTGGAAGGCACGAGTCCCGTTACATCTGGCATAAAGCTGACACTGCATTCCACAATAGGAACATCATAGCAACAGTCAAACAAGGTGGTGGTAGTGCGGCGGTCCGGGGCTGCTTTGCTGCTTTAGCACTTGGGCGACTTGCTTTAATTGATAGCGCTCTTAGTTTGTGACCTAAAGCTCAAGCACAGTTGGGTTATGCAGAAGGACAATGATCTGAAGCACACAAGCTGAATGGCTCAAAAGAAACAAAAAGAAGATTTGGCTAGAGTGGCCTAGTCAAAATCCTGACTTGAAACTAATTGAGATGCTGTGGCAAGACCTTAAAAATACAGTTCATGCTCTGAATTAACTGAATTAAAACAATTGTCTGCATTATAACAGTTTGGCCAAGAAGAGTGGACCAGAATTGATCGACAGTGATGTAAAAACATATTGCCAGTTATTCCAAAAGTTTGATTGCCGTTGTTGCTGCCAAGGGTGGCACAACCAGTTGTTAGGTTTAGAGGGGCAATTACTTTTTCACATAAGCAATATGGGTTTTATTAACTCTTTACCTTCAATAAATGTATTGATCATTTAAAAGCTGCATTTTGTGTTTACCCATATTGGCTTTATCTCATATTAAAATTAGATGATCTGAAACACTTAAATGTGACAAATAAGCAGAAATAGAAGAAAACAGGAATGGGTTAAATAGTTTTCCACAGCACTGTGCAATCAGAGCAGCCTAGGGAGGGAGTTATCCCTCTGCAATCTTCAACCTCCATCCTCTGCTCTAAATGTTGATTTTTAAATTGTCATGATGGAGATTGACCTTGACTTACACCGTGCAACACAGTAACATGTATTCCACATTTATGCTGAATAGCAATGATGTAAACCTACTCCAGCCTCTTCACAGCACTGCCTTCTCTAGAGTTTTCACAAAAGAAATAGACGTTACGCTCTTGGCTGCTACTCGATTTGTTACGTTCACTTTGACCAGGTATTCATTTTCCTTTGGGCCCCTGCTAGGTTCCATTAAGCGTCCACAACAGGATTTATCAAAAGCAGTTGAGTTTTTATGAGCCGCCTTTCATGTTCCCTTCGTAAAATATAAATAAATGAAAAGGATTAGGCCAAGGAAACTGAGGATAATTCATCAACAATGTGAAACGGCCTGAACTGCTTGCAGATGTATGAACTTTGGAAAGAATGTCATGAGCTGTTTGAAAAATGAGCGTTGTTATGTCTTATTTTTTATGCAACTGGACTCATGTTCACGGTACTGTACAACCTAGTTAACCTCAAAGGAGACAATTATGATATATGATAATTATATTTATTTTTAATTCTTTTTAAAAAAAAAACTAAACAGATTTGCTGAAAAGTGTCTGGTTACTGACCATTAATCCCATAATTACTGCATAATAAAGCTAAGTCTATTAACACAATTATGTTGTTTTCATTTTGTTGCACTAAATTCAGTAAGGATAATATACTGCATATTCATTGTAAAATGTATCATAATATAGGTTAGTTTTAGATATTATTGTTAGTGGTGTTTCAGCTTTAACAGAACATAAGGAAGTTGTTCCACCTTGTGCTTCGTGAACTCCGGTCTTTTAAAGCTGTAGACAGTGGACTTTCTGTATAATCCTCGCCACATTGCTCAGTGATACGCAATGCTAATTGTTTGAGTATTGGACTAATACTGAGACTCTAAACTTTGATTAGAGCCAAACATTTTAATTGAGTTTGACAACAATTTTCCTAGATCATCATAAGAAAGAAAGAGTTAAACATGATGCCGATTTTCTTTTTATGGAGATTAATGTGCCATATGTTCATGTGAATATTATTATACACAACATTCCCAAAGCAAGTTACGTTAACACCCGAGTCTAAAACACCCAACTCAGGGACAAGACAGCCCACCTTACTTGATGTAACACCTTGTAGAGCGCAGCTGCAGAGCATTGCAAGGAGGCCACGTGAAAGCTGCGATAGAAGTCTGTGTTGGAGCATAGACCTCCACTGATTTTACATCTCCCGGGGTCATTTAGAGGAGGTCAGAGGACCTCTAACCTGCCCATGATCCCCACTACCTGCAAAAGCATCATTTTCTATGTTTTCCATTTTAGGCACTGTTTGGAATATGTTCATTAAAGAGGAAGCTGGCAGGAAAATAAGTGTGGTTTCAACTCTCAGAATTTATTAAGCAATAAAAAAGGGTCATTCCTGGCAAATGTGACATAATGCATAACTGAATGAGCGAGGTGGATCAAGAAATCTCACCGATTTAAATATACTTTATACAGGGCTGTCCAAGCTATTTTTGTAGGTGGTTAAGCAAACTCTTCTTCCAACTCCATCATTAGTGAATAAACCCCTAAGACTTACAATTAAAGACACTTGGGAAAATGTTACATGTATGTGCAGGCCAGTAGGATATTGCAGGTCAGGGTTGTCCAAAAGTTCACTCATATGCTACAGGTAACCTGACAGCTGCAGCTGATTAATCTCAGCAGCTATCCCACCAGAGAGACCAGCAGACTCCATGTCTAGAGTATAAATGAGGAGATGTGTAGTCCTCATAATGAAATGCAATTTTATTTAAAGAAAATAATACTCATATGATGAATTTTGAATCAATAAATGAATAGCATTCTCCAACAATTCATAGTAAATTGTATTAAAACAAAGGTTGGAGACATCTAGAAAGAATGGCCACCATTAACACCCTATCCTGTTTTTCAAAATCAGCAGAGGCAAGTAAAGCTTCTCGTTAACATCAAACTCAAACATCACGTTGTTACACCTGGTTAGAATTACATTGTATTAAAAGGAATATCCCCTCATATGGCCGGGCAGAATATGATGGGGGTTTATATATCAATAATAATTAATTAATAGTGGACTTTACCCATTCAGAAAAATTTAGAAAACATTATTGGATGTTTTTAGGAAAAAAAAGCATGATATGGTTATTATTATGTATTTATTTATCATGGATTTAAGGGGTAAACAGGACGTAACAAGTTGTGAGTAACAATGACTTACAAAAAGGTGAAGAGGGCCGGTCTCAAACAAGCTTAATATCTAGAAATGAAGCTGTACAGAAGCTTGGTGGAAGCATTGAATTAGGAATTAATTTGCATTTTCATAATGTGCGTTAATACTTTCTGCTCTATGAGTTTTATTTTCTTTTTCCTATCTGGAGGATGAAGAAAGTAATCCCTCTGTCCTTGAGCAGCAACATCCAAGAGGTCCTATAACCACAGTTTCATTAAGGTTATGATATCCATCAGCATTATGACACTGTGTCAGCTTCACAACTAGCCTCAATGTTCCCCAAATTTCCATAAAGCCATCTGTCAGGAAAATTATGAACGGCTCATATAGATTTCAAGGGCTGGTTGGTTCAAACCTGCTTAAGATCTCATTTATAAGTTATGACCGAAACCATGAATAGTGTCGCCTCACTTTTAAGTCAAAGTTCACATCTCACCAGTCCTTGCAGAACCATACATTTATAACAATCATCCGAAAAATTAAAAATGAATCTTGAATGGAGTAAATATAATGCCGACCGTAACGAGCTACTATGACCCAACAAAGGGCCTTTTCTGATCTACTTAAAAAAATATTATGTTTACATTGGTGAAAAGCATGGTTTTGAAAAGCGGAGCGAGCGAACTGGTATACCCAAGTCATGTGTTGGTTACAATAACACTATGGAATTTTCCCCATTAATAACACAGTGAGGGAATTTAAACATTCATGGGATAGGCATAAAGGCACAAGACCAAGAACTGATTAAGGTCTAGGTAATTAAGGTCTAGGTAATGGTCCTTATCTGCCATCTATGTTTCTCTAATATCAATGATGTATTGATCCTGACATACGGTGTATTTATTGAATGAAGTTATTTTTGGAATATTTCATGGAAAGACTTTACATTTTATCTAGAATTTAATTTTCTTATGCCTTGTGAGATTTCCACAGAACCATTTAACCATTTAACTTGAAACTGTAGTGCTACAAAATCTGTTAGCAATCTATAAGTACAATGTAATAAAGTAATAATTACAAAACGATAAATGTAGGTAAGATACAAACTACTTTCAACTTATATGTACCCATTTTTTTTGTTAGTTCTGGAAGAATCTTTTAGTTCATATATTGCTTTACAAGTAAACAAATGGAAGCTATTATTATTATTTTAGTTTATATATTTTAGATTATATAGTGTCTGTGTGGAGTGGCACAAGGGGCAGAGGGGGAAATTGATCCCCAGAACAACTTAAGTTCTTCATAAAGACTTGGATCAGCCCACTCATGGACACTAGAGTACAGCGGGATCACGTAACAAAATAATTATTGATCCAACGGTAAAAATGTGTGAGTCTGTGTTAGAATGAGGATGTGGGGTTAGTGTGAATTGTGTGTGTTACAGTCAGTGTGTGTGTGTGCTAGTGCTAGCCACTCATATTTACCAGCTCCCAGGTGAGAAGGTGCCAGCTATCCCCAGTAAATAGTATGTTTTAAATGTTTTATTTAGTGAGTTATATAGCATCATCATTCATACTCAGTACAATGGGTATTGAAAAGAAAATTAGGAAGGCAGCCTTCCTTTTTTTAGCTTTTTTCTTGATAGGAGGCGTGTGATGCTTCAGTCTGACAGACAAGGGCCAAACCACCAAAGTGAGAGCTATATTGTCTTAACAGGTTCCAGGGTAGCCAGATTAGGGTAGAACATTAGGTCTTCAGGTCTTGTTATGCACAACTATATCCTTGCACTGATATTTTGCCTATTCCTGCATGAGGTATATATTTAATTATGTAATGTTAGCAAGCATTTATTTTGAGAGGTAGTTGATAACTGGACCAGCTTTCCAACAGAAGGGGCAATTTGCATGGGGCCGACATAAGCTCATTCTTAACATAGCACAGGCCAAAAACTAAGTAAGGGTTAAAAATGTACAACAGGTAAAAATGTTCAGATTTTATGACTTCTATCTGCTGTCAAACCCTACATTGTTTCTATAATTTCAGAAAGTGTTATAATATTCAATACATCTTGCAATAAAATTCCAGCTGGGAAGGCTACAAACCTAAAGCGCTATTAATAATTAGTACAATGTGTTATAGTATTTTCCCAGTATGATCAAGATACTGCAAACGTTATTTTCTTGGCTTTATCCATGAATGCACTAAAATGATTTCAGTAAAGTTATTACTGTAAAGGATGGAGAAAAAATATGTTTTTGGGAAGGGGGTTTGCCAATTATTATTAAAGTCACTAGTTCATGTAAAGCTTTTTCTACAATGCCACAGGGCATATGTTATGATTGTTGTGCTCTGCCTAGAAATGTATTTCTTCTGAAATGCAATTTTCATTCTAATATATATCAAATTTGCATTGGTTGGGGCAATATCTTAAAGCACTCTTTTCAGCGAGACTTGCTTTGAAAATAAAACACACTGCTCATTATAAATCTACCCACGGAATTCACACTATTCAATAGTTTTCTGGCAATCATGGTCCCATCCTCAACATAGATATGGTATCCGTGCTACTTTAGGTTCTTTAGTATTTGTGTTTGGCGCTGGATTTGCTTTTAAAATGGCAAAGAGCATCCTTCTATTAGTCAGAGGGGAATGTTACCCCAGGACACTCGCAGTCATACATACATACAAACATATATACATATCACATGTGCCCTTGGAATTTGTTGGTCAAGCTGGGCCAGGTACTATGATGGTTGAGTTGATGCGCTATGATGGGTCCCTCTCCAGCTCAACATTTTAGGTCCCACAGTGATATGTGAATATAGAGGAAACATTTGTGTTAGAGTATGGTGACAATTTGAGGCATATAAGTGTCTTTGTGGCCCGACGGCTGTCTAGCACGTGCCCGCAGATTATCGCTGTGGCACTCACACACAATGTGAGGAAACTCTTTTCTCTCTCCGGTTCCTGCTCCCCCTGGCACAGCCATGGTGTTTTGAGTGGCAGCGGTGGCACAGGCAGGCTGCTAAAAGGGCAGAGGTAGCACAGGCAGGCTGTTTTAGGGACAGAGGCCTACCACATCGATGTCTGGCTTAGTATATAGCGATAGGAGTTATGCTGTACTACCGTCAATGTCTGGCTCAGTTGACGTACAGTTTACAAATTTGTGAAATAAATATTCTTGCAAACATTAATTTTTTTGTGGGTGTCTTTAAATTTTAAAGTGGGGCATGCCACACACAGCTGGGTGCTAACTACAGGTACACCCCTGTCTGTTCCAGATGGTAGATACACGGAAAAGAAAATCCAAGTCGTATGCTGCATACTGTGAGTTGCCTCTTTGGTAATACCTGATGTGATTATCGATGAAGGGGGAAGTTAGTCTATTCAGTAAACATAGTGGCAGCATGTTACAACAAAGTAATATCTATATGTATATATATGCTATTGCTGTGGTGCACAAATTGTGTTTTGAAATGTCACCCAGATTTCCAAGGGTAGCTAAACTGAACCATACTAATGACACAGCATGTGTTACAATACAGAGGAAGCAACACGTTGTAGCCTCTGTAATCTTTATCAATGGCAGTTAACGTGTCATTTTGCCCTCAGGCACTAAAGCACACATCATGTGTAAAGCCCACGAACCGTCAAAGATTCAATTACTGGCTTTTTTTAGTGTTTTGGGTTTTTTTTTTGCAACATTCACACCTACATTTTTTTGAACGGATCTGTAAATAATACTGTCCTTCTGCTTTTAGTCATTTAGTATCAGCAGATAGTGGCAGTCGCCATCTCACAGACTGGGGTCCTCTTGACACTCCCCAAACCTCTCCATGTCACTGTACCTATGCATTATGAAGGGCTATCGCTGGCCCCAGTAGACTGTAAGCTCGTTTGAGCAGGGCCCTCCTCACCTGCTGTCTCTGTTAGTCAGTTTGTTATGTTATATACTACTTGTTATGTCCTGTCTACCCAATGTACAGCGCTACGGAATTTGATGGCGCTATATAAAACAATAAATAATAGTAATAAAACTAACAACATTAAAATTAACAATATACCAATATGCAAAAACATAACACACGTTAAGATATAGCAGTGTTACAGATAAAGAAGAGGGCCATGCACTTGCAATCACACAATCTATGTTTTCTTATGATAGTATAAATAAAAGTGTTTTTTAAGAGCATATCCTATCCAGGCCAGAAGATTTTGGCATGGTTTACATTTTTCTAGATTAGAAATACATTCGCCCTGCAGTAATATGGCATTTTTTATTGGCAATGTTGATAGAGAGTTTGGCTGCCTTTCAGCTTGTTGGAATAAAACTTTAATACCTTCTTATCCTTAATGACTTGCTGCAAATGAGATGAGATGATTCAATTCCTCAATCTGTGTACAGTCTGATATTAGGCTTATTGGGAGATCACTCCATTTAATGATGCTGTAGCTCATGTCAACTAAGCAAGAGCTTTCGTCCAGATGAAAATGAGCGCACGCAACGATACCGTGACCGCGAGACAGTTTACATTCAGGATTATTACGAATATCGGTTTTAACTGCCTTTGCTTTGAACCTTGGCCCTGAAATAGTCATGAAATTTACTATAAGCTAAAGTCAACGATGGCATCTAGTGCATTGGATCCCTGCAACCCACTAGATGTAGAACAAGCGTATAAGATTCAGATATAAAAGATGTTTGTAAGACGTGTATTACATAATTAAAGTGATTTAAAAGTACAGGAGGGAAGTTTACGGATGAGAACCAAGAGGTCATAGTCTAAAACCATAGGGTCGTTGGTTTTGATGCAATGTAAGGAAGTTTTACGTTACTAAGAGGGTGGTTGATATATAGAACTGCCTCTCATCAGAAGTGGTAGAAGCTAATACAGTTAGGGAATGTATCAGATATGGGGTGGACAAAAAGGTATCCTGATTTTGAGACAAGATCAAGGGCTGATTAAGATCTGAGTCTTACTGACTGGACGGGCTGAATGGTTCTTATCTGCCGCTGAATTCTACGTGTCCGTGTTTCTCTAACATAAGAACATATGGGTTTCTGCAGGCAGGCTTGCGACTAAACATTACAGCAAACCACCAACTGTACACTTCAGTGGTGTCCAACTTTTTAAAGCTGTTATTCGAAAAGGCAAAGTTGGCAAGTGGACCCTGCAAAATGAATTCTATATACAAGTGGTGCACAAATTCAAGCCTTGGGGGCCACAATTGTTG
Organism: Sceloporus occidentalis; assembly: GCA_023333645.1. NCBI lineage: Eukaryota > Metazoa > Chordata > Lepidosauria > Squamata > Phrynosomatidae > Sceloporus > Sceloporus occidentalis. The sequence goes on along the minus strand of JALMGF010000025.1, from coordinate 70,174 downwards.
GATTACCCAGCTTGAGCACCGAAATCTCAATTAATAATTAAACTACTTGTTTTCAGACATCAGAGTTGCTGTCCTGTTTGTGGCGTTCAGGGCCTGGAGTTGTTCACCACTGCTGTATACTGTGGGGTATTCTTTAGGTACACGGGGTGTCGAGCGAGACCCTTGAGTTAAATCTGGCCTGAGGACAACCGTCTGGGCTCATGATGCAAGTACATTTGAACATTAAAGTATTTATAAACAAAATGCATAAAATAAAATTCTGCATTGGGTTTGGAGCTTTCTCTTCCAGCAATATCATTTTTAAGGAACAATTCCATTTTTCTTGTTGATGATCCTGTTTTTTATATTACAAGGTGGAGGTTTAGTTATCATTTCAGCAGTTATGAGACAACATAGCTTTGGGCGAATCCAAAAATTAGCACTTTTTTTTTTTATCACGTTAGTTTGCTTTGTATTTTAAAGCACGGCCATTCCGGAAGCCTCGCGCTATAATTTCCCTTGACCCCCTTAATGCTCTTTGCCTTTGGCTAAAGGCTGTAATTATGGTTTGCAATACTATCCATAGACAGTTAGCAAAATGCCAGGAAAAACCTCACCGACTGGTCTGATAAACTGATTTGGGCTCATTTTTCATTTTGTTGTTAAAAAACCCACACATTTAGCATGTTCTTCATCAAAATAAAGCACGCTGCTCACTTTTACTTGTTATGAGTGATCAGAAAACCCGAGGCTGTCTTCATATATCTATAATTCATTTTTATGTTGTGATGTATCTGCATAGCATTCGCAACTCTACAGGGGAAGCAACAAATTGTCTACTTTTTTAACCCCTTAAGGACAATGGGCGGTCTCTAAACCCATTGAAAACAATTCATTTTGAGCCCGTACATGAACGGGCTTTGTCATTAAGGGGTTAAAGTCTGACCGTAGCAATGCTAAACAAGGTTGTTACATGGCTGGGTGCTTTTCTTGTGTTTCAGCTCCGAGGGCTGCTGTAAAAGGGGTGATTGAGTTTTAAAGGTTTACACATCCCTCTGTAAGGACCCATGCGGACATTTTGTGGAAGGTCATGCTGTGAACTGTGCCTTCCAAATTCCCACGAAGATTTATTGCCACAATATAAGGTGGAACGTCTCCGGAATAACCACTCGTTATCACAGAACAGGTTAGTTCAGAGAAGCGCCGTCGTCGTGCCGCAGAACCTACCTGTAAAGATCAGAAAAAATATTCCTTTAAAACCACATTATAGGGACATATCGGCTAAATACTGTAGCAGCACAGGTTAACACCTCACGCCACCAAATCTGCCATTGTTCAGGATTCTATTACTATTCTGTTACCTATAAGGCATATTAAATACTTGCTAAAGGTCTCAACAACACAAAACGTGATTCCATCAATACCCTATCGTTGGTAGAAATTGACTATATTATCCCTCATATGACATATTTTTAAAGGAAAAGTGTCATAAAACACTTTTAGCCTTATTACAAAAATGAATGGTGAAAAAAATATATCTTTCTCTTCTTAAACTTTGGAAGTGACTTCTAAAAAGTGAGGTCTATATGTGGAGAAATCGTAATAAATACCAATTGAATGCTCCCGATTGCTCCAAATTTTATTATTTTGGAAGAGGTTACAATTTATATCTTTTCCCAGCAACCTATTTAGTATTTTTTTTACTGTGTTATTAATTATTGATTTATATAGCACCACCATAGTCTGCGGCGCTGTATAGCAAGTAGTGCATCCCATAACAATTTGGAAGAAGGGCCTTTGTAGTATTTATACATGCCCTGGGCTACATGACTGGGGGGCTATTCTGCATGATGGTGGTAAATGAGCAGAACCCTTCGCCATAAACTGCATAGGATGCTTGGAATTCTTATCTTAGTAATTGTTCCGTTACACTGTGTTTGGCTTGTCTTCGAGATTGACCTATGTTCGCTACTTTTGCTGTGAAGCAAAACCTCTTCACAGTCCGTCCTGATCACCTGCTGCAAAGTGAATGGCTCTGTTATTTTATCGGTAGGAGACTTTTCTGTGAAATTGTGTTCTGGAGAAACGTGTGGGTTTGATGACCCCCTGGGGATTGTATCTTGTTATAGCTTTTAAATAGTTCTTATTTCTCTTCTGTCCGTGCTGGAATTCAGACTGAAAGAAAAAGTGCTATTTGTTGATCAAAAGTAATGTGCTAGAACATGAGAAACCGCAATAGTCCCGCAATTGAGGGTGTTCTAGAAAGGTCTAGATAAAGTACATTGAGCACGTTGTCTAAAACATTTTGGCCTCCGATTTTGCCATCCGACCCAGGCTGAAAGTTTCCAAGACCCCTACAAAGCTAATAAAATTTTGTTTCTGTAAGTCAACTTGTTATGTTATATACAAATGTTATGTCCTGTCTACCCATTGTACGGCGCTACGGAATCTGATGGTGCTATATAAAACAATAAATAAATGCTAAAAAAGCATAGACTTCTGCATCAGGGCTGTTACTTCGGTGGGACAAGTGAGGCACGCTTGACCCTCCTGGCAGAAATACCCCAGCTCTCCCTTCTGCTTCCAAAAGCTGATGGGACTTTAGAAAGCTGTGGGGCATCTGACCCTGTGCCAGATGCCAAGAGACAGAGGTACAGTTCTGTTTTCAGTACTACTTCCCGAATATTGATGTTATTACCTGCAATATCCCCGTCACCAACTGATCACTCAACTTGCCTCAATAATATAGGTTTGCGACAGATATTATTTACCCCTAATTCACAAATAAACCAAAAAGGGAATCAATCGCATAAGTAGTATTTAAATATAGAAATCCTGCTAAAATGAGCAAATTGTACGCACAAGCAAGGAATCCGCAAAACACCCAGCAAATACACACTACATATGCTACAAATGCCTCTTTAAAAACCCCTTATAGCACGTATGACTATTGGGTAATTCTGTCACACTATACGGCCATATATTGCTTAGCCAATTGCTGCCACTACATCAAAGTACCCCCAATTTTGGGGAGGGGGGGGCATATCTAACCCCTTGATGTCCATATAACCGACAATGAAGCTAAATCAGTGATACCACATTACTTTTAAACCCACTGAAACTCCACTGCAACCAACAATTTAGTGAGGTTTAGTACACAACAAATGATTGACAGCTTTATCATTTCCTCCAAAACCACAGGTTACAAAGAAACCGCAGGACAAATGATTTTTAATTCATTTAACCCCCTTCAGCCACTATGGGAATACCACACTTTCATTGTTGTCGCTCCCCTAAACTTTCTAGTCAGAATAGTCAGCTCACATACTAGTTGAACTTGTTTCTTTTCTTTTTTAATAATAGCTTTAAGATTAGCTAACTTCCAATGGTTTTTTAGATATTACATGTTTATTACCACTGACTATGAAGAACTTTCCTGCTGCGGAAACTTAGTATATGGAAGGACTCCGTGGTTAGGTGCTGCCCTGCAGTATGTGCGGTGTGTATTACTGATTCCTTTCTGTTTATACCTTCCGCATACTCCAGGGTTTTTATCTTATCCTTTTACATTGAAATCAATTATATTGAAAAGCTGTATATCTGAATCTCTTTCTAGAGTCTGTTGACCATAGAATGCCATTGGACATGAGAAGTCTGCCCCATCGGTTTACCAATTACCAAAAGAATGAACTGCGGAGTCTGGCTTCAGAGATGGTCCTCCCCGTTGTCCTTTGGTCTGCTCTGGGCACATACTACACATTTTTTAAAATAGCGATCCTCTTTTTTCGAATTACCCCTTTTCGAAAAACCCATCTTTGAGGACTACTAGCACGGGTATTTTTCTTAAAAACATACTAAACGGTATACGAATATACAATAAGTTTACGTTTTATTTATGTATTTATTATCCAGAGCATCACAATTAATTGTCTCGTTACCGGTTCCTCTTTTATATCATCAGTTCTGGCTGAACAACTATTTAATTAATTATAATGGCAAATAAGTATTTTGCTGATAACATGTTTAGCTCCTGTCCCATGGATCTGACAAACACTATTAACTTAAATATATCTACCCCTTAGACGATAGAGAAGTTTATATGAGAACATAATCCAATGTTTGAGTTCTAATGATGGTTTTCTCCCTTAAGAGTGGAAATTCTCTCTATAGCCACTTCAGGACCGTTGTAAGTTAATTCATTGTTGTCCAGAGAATGACATCAAGTAGCATCTTAATAATATGTCCTACAGATCTAAGGGGTTATTTACCTCATTCTTCAATAATCTGCTCTAAATGGGGTGACTTCAGACAAAGTATCCTCACAAAGACCTCTTGCCCACCTCATGCGTTTTTTTTTTAAAACCCGATCAGCGCTCCTTCTGTTCTCTTTCACCAGGTGAACTTTCCCATTCTGAATATCACTTCAAGGTGGTACCAAGGATCACTGATTCTTTATCACCAAGATAGGCCGGTTGAAAGGGATACCTGTAATAACAGAGTGACATCCTATTGTTTCTGGTAAGAGCAATAATTGCCTCTGTTACAAAGAGACCTTTGAGCCAAAGCTGCGGAGGACAAGGTTGATTAATTAAAAAGCTACTGGCTGCTTCAGAACCCTCCACGGTTTGCTGAGCTTCCTGTGACCAATGCACCTGGAAAATAAATCGCACTGAACACCTGAGGGTTAGGCTAGATAGAGGTTTAATATCTGGTCTTTGGGGGATGCCCCTGACGCAGGAAAGAAGAGCTTCGAGAAAGCCAGGCAATCAGTGCCAGCAGGTTAAGGGACCAAAGAGTACAATTAATGCTTCATTGCACTGACCAACTCACGTTACATTATCTCCCAAAGATAATAGGGCTTTGCATTTTCCATAGACGCGGAGCTGACATTACCTTTTAAGGAGAAAAGTTTTATCGCTGGAAGCCTCTATATCACTTTTTGAGGTCTCACATTTTCTGCCTTTAAGTGACCTATTAAACAATTTAGAATAATATGCATCTTTTCATATTCTTTCTTTTCTATTAGATATATTGCACGGTGGGTATTAAAATATAATCATTTTTTTTAGCCCACTCAGAATCATGTAACCCACTTACCCCCTTGACCATATCTAAGGTACTCTTAAGATAATATAAATTTGCTTTAATATCTTAGTGTCATTTTATTTTTAGTTCAAGAGTACAACCATGGCAAAAAAGTAATTTTTCTTCCTTTCAAATGTATTCACAAATAGCTTTTGTATATCTTTTTTTAAAACCTTCAGTGGGAATGCTGTCTGCATAAATAATAAAGACACTTTGAATATCTTCTCACTGATGTCACAACAAACATGAAGTTCACATACACTCTCTCTCTCTCTCTCTCTCTCTCCTCTCTCCTCTCTCTCTCTCTCTCTCTCTCTCCTCTCTCTCTCTCTCTCTCTCATCTTCTCTCTCTCTCTCTCTCTCTCTCTCTCTCTCTCTCTCTCTCTCTCTCTCTCTCTCTCTCTCTCTCTCTCTCCTCTCTCTCTCTCTCTCTCTCTCTCTCCTCTCTCTCTCTCTCTCTCTCTCTCTCTCTCTCTATATATATATATATATATATATATATATATATATATATATATATATATCATACATATTCTTAAACATGTGTATATGTGTTTACTGACTGACAATTACCAGCCCAGGGACAAACAGTGACAAATTAATCAGTTCTATGTTTTTAGTAATCATACATAGAATATTGATGAATGGAGGAAGGCAATTAGGGGATTGACAGACCCTAATTTAGTCCCTGATACCCACTGGGTGGGCAGAGACAGGATTTGAATGTGTATTGTCTTTCGGTGTACAGTGTTTATTATTTTTATAATTTATGTGAATGCTATAGTTGACTAGAACAATGCATTCCAAGCAATCCGTGGGATTTCTCACCTGTATTGACTCTATTGAATCTCCCTAGTTTTATTGAAGCATCTGACACATTCTGCATTTACATATTACAATTTACATTTAACAGCCATGCTAGAATTTTGTTTTTGTTTGTTATCGTTAATACCCACTCACATGAAAGTTAGACTTGCACACAAACAATTCTGTTTTGTTTTTTTAAATGTTTGTATATTTAATCTATTTTAATATAGTTTGTATCCACCGGTAAACACAGTATAATGTACTAATAAATCAAGTGGGTAATAGTTAGTGGGACAGCAAAGATAATAGAATTTTTCACGTTCCCAGATAACGTTTTAATATAATTTTATATTGTGATTTACAGTGAGAACATTATTTTCGAGCAGAACGTAGGCGAAGAGGAAAGGATTAGGAGAATCTCATGATGAGTTATGCTATATAGAAGCCACACACACAAAACTCATTTCATGGACTGGAGATAACAGAAATAAGTTGTTGTCTACATTGTAATCCTTCACATATTTGTCTGACTTACGCAGATACCAGTCTCTCCTCTTAACCTCATCTCCATCTCGGTTTACCCTTTATGACATGGCCTGTGGTGGCTGTTGGAGAATCACAGTAGATCACCCTGACACCTATAGGATGCTTTACTTATCAGTTCCTAGATTTATGTCTCACTTGCTGTACATACAGTTGTGGTTCTTTTCCCTTGAATGTTTGACCTTGGCACAGACATTCTAAATTGACCTATAAAGATATACCGTGACTGGGTAATAAAAACGTGACATTGGCCTTCAATCAAACATTCCTGTATAACTGCCCTTCTTCTGACCCGAATTCCTGATTCATGATATAATTCTATAAAAAAAATGATGAATATTTAGCACTCTAAAGGTTATTATTATAAAATATCAGTGTTTAGAGATTTTAAAAAGCCCACTCTCCTTCACGATTTACTTGTAAAAAGGTTGTCAGACTTTGATTAGATTTAGAAGGTTTGTTATAAAGAACTAAAACCCATTAAATTTAAACCATATACTATGTTATAACGGTAACACTTAAAATGTATGACACAGACGAGCGTTCTGGGAGAGTGGCTTTGTAAAGGGGTATGACTAGCCACATTTAGAGGCGGGACTAGTCTGGAAATGCATTAGTGGGAGTGACCTGGGGGGCAGTGTAGGTAAAAGGGGTGGGCAGTGGGTGTGGTCAAAAAATGCTCCCCTTCCTGGAGAAAAAAGTATCTGACCCAGAGACTCCGGAGCATTCCCAGGTATGTGTATGACAAGCCTATTTGCTTTAATTGATCACATACTCCCGGCTCACTGGTTGTGCGCCAGGTAAAACATTATGGGCCATATTTATGAAACGGAGCAGTTTTAGTGTAAAGTACTAAATTAGGAATATTTATTAGCTTGTGCGAAATGTTTGTAAATTAGTATAACTTTTGCGTATATTTAGTTTAAAAGTTTATTTCGTTGAAGTTGTAATCTGTTGCTACATATGGCAGAGCCGCCATTATCTGATCAATTCCCTGTCTTGAGGTTCTTTCCTTTCTCCTCATCTCACTCTTACAAGGCAACATTAACCAAAAACAAGTACAAATAAGTAAATAAGGAACAGCACGCTATTTAATGCAGGGAAGACTCAGGCCGCAGATAGGGCAGGTGGGGGGCGCCTTAGGCCAGGCCTAGTGTAGGGCGGAAGGTAAATAAATACATTTCTTTATTTGGTCCAAGAAAACATAACCTGAAATAAAACAAACTCTTCTCAGAATACAGGCAATACGTAAGCGCTATTATCGAGTGCACAATTGAGTCACAAACCTAAGGATTGTGGGAAATGCCACATAAATAAAGAACATACAATTGGTCAGGTCTACAATGACACAATTCCTTTACCAACATGTCATGTCCAACACAACTTATGAATGCTCCACCAGAAGCCTTAATTAGTGCCCTTTTATCTTTACAGTACAGCAAAGGCTTTGTAATCCCGTTATTTTAGCCGCCGTAGCTGCCCTGTCTGATTAGATACAATCTAATCTTGTTGAGTTCAGTGAAAATAAAGCACAGGTTCCTTGTGGTATTTATGTTCCCGGGGTGATATGGCACTACACACATTTCGCTTGAGTGCTTTTGTTGTTTTGTGCACGTTTGGATTTCTTTTGATACGAATACACAGATTTTATGTTTGTTTTACTCAAAACCCCAGAGTGGAGCTGGTGGTGTGGATTGTGTCTTTTGGCTGCCGCTCCACCTTGAAGATCCACAGTTGGTTTTGACCAGGGAGGGAAGAAATGGGCTGCATGCGGAAATGGAGCCCCAAAAAAGTAATATTGGGGACCTAGTTTCCACCGTGGCCTTAGCGCTTGGAGCACTTACCACTTTGTCAATCGACGAAGGGAAGCACTAGTTATGTTCCAGTTGGCTCAGTAGGCTACAGAACATTTTTAATCACCTTCTATGCAATTAGTGCGAAGACATCAGGATTATGTGTATTTCCATTTGTTTAGTAATTTGATGTTTTGCTTTCACCTATAAGGATTTTTTTGTGAATAAAATGCAACATTACTGCATAGCACTCGATTTCTTAATTTCATAGTAATTTCTTGATAACTCAGATATCCCGATAGCAGGTCTTACACTCATCAGACTAATATATATACAAGAAAGGAAAAGAGCACACCAATGATTTTTGCTGAGGTTCAGGAGAGTTTATTCACTTTTAGTGGGTATCATAACAGAAACTCGACACTTCATAGCACTGTAACTAGTCCTAACATTTTGTGTTGAGGATTCTCTTGACAAAAGCCCCAGACAGCTCTTTTATTTTATTGTATATAAACCATGGTTTGAAGATGCACCCAGGTATAAATCTACTCTCCTGAAACTGTGTTGAGGTGATATGAGTGAGACTATGGGAGAGCTCATACATTTGCTCTTGATCTGTTCAGCAGTTGTGAGCGACTTTGTGAGTGCTAGCAAATAGGTCCAGACTGGTCATTGGGTACACTGGGTATTTGTCCGATGGGCCAGTGCACCCTGGGACCTTCCATGTACCTTTATTCCCACTTTCTGGGCTACACTTTAGTGTGTGGCCACCTACTGAGCACACATGGCCACAAGCTGCATGTTTAGTTGAGCCCCTTTATAAGGACATTTGCAGGAGACATTGTATAAGTATATGTATACAAAGTATATGTTACAAGTCTATACTAACTGCGCAACACATTTTAAAATATACTGCTTCCGGTCCTTCATTGTTAGAATGTGTTATATTTGTTTTCACAGTTTCACATCTGGGCTCTGTATGTGGTAATACGGTTTTGTTGTGTATACACACACACACACACATCTATTTTTTGTATATGGAGCCCTGAAGCAGTGTGTCGCTGCAAACGGTTTATAGAAAACATTATTCAGCCCATCCTTGTTTATGCAGCTTGCCAATTAATAACTGTAAACATTTCAAATTATAAATAACAATTAATTCCCTTTCAGCAGGAAGCCCATATATATGTTGGTAAATTTTTAATAATGTTTTCCGAACAAGAAGCATTATCATACGGCTGAAAGATCACCAGTCTGGTTCTATCAATTATAATGAGTTATTGCAAAGTGTTAACAACAATGCCAGCTAAAGAAAACATTATGCGGAAAAAAGTGCCAAACCCAGAAAATTTATCTTGGTGCTTTGTCAAATTTATTACATCAACTGCTTGACTTTTATTGAGTTTTCTTGGTCAAAAAACAAGTAAAATATTGCAAGGTGTAAATTTTGTCTTCAAGGAGTGCTAGACCTGTCCGACTGAGGTCTGGTTCTGTAATATGGGTTATTAAGATTATAATATCAGTAGAAACCTCTTGTTCCGTGTTTGTGTAAATGATCTATACATTATGCACAAAGAATATTAGTTCACATGTGTAGTATTGAACAGTGGCGTATTTACCTTCTCCACCTGCTGCTACCTCCGCTCCACTGTCCTTTCTACTCGGTGTCCGGAAAGTACTTTGTTTCTTGGCGTTCCATTTTTAAAGGAAGTGCGGCGAGGAAGGAAACTATGAAGGACTCTGCACAGCACCTTCATAGTGAGTATTGGTGTGACAGGCCTGGGCCTAAGCTGTCTAGGCACTGGCACCGACATTTTGGAATCTAGCCTCACTAGATCTATGTTAGAACTTGGTAATTTTTTAGCCATATGCATGGTTGCTGCTAGTAGTTTGCCCATGGTGCTGCATATTGCCCTTTGGCTTTATCTTCTATAACCACCATTGTGGTTCACGTAGTACATTTTTAGTGAATGCAGATCTGCCAAACTGACTCTCCATAGATAAATCTTTTGTTAAACTCAGCAGGACTCCATTGAATTCAGCTGGTGACACCAAAGTTAAAATTAGTGACTACCAATGGTGTAAGTGCCAAAGAATTACCACCAAAGCAACCCTTACAGTGAAAAAATAATCATTTTAATGGAGTAGTTTTAACACTAAAGGACACACAGAAGTCAAATTAGTCAACTGAGTTGGCCAGTGCTGTAATCTCGGGGTGATATATATTAGTGTTAAAAGCAAAAACAATGATGTCACAGCAGGCATGGGGATTACTTGGACCTTCAAGCGCAGTGTATGTTAATGTCAGTGGGAGCAGGAAACACTAACAAGTTTTTTTTTTTGCAGTGCACGAGTTCCTGCTACCAAGACCCATGCCTGAAAATAAAACTAAACTTTGCTCATTTCTGTTATATTGGTAATAAATCCAAAGCAGAGGTCGTTTAGGTTAGTAATGTTTTTTTTTTAGGAGACAAACAGCTTTGGAAGGTGGATAGGACAGAATACCAGTTAAATGTGCCAGGGGCTGATTTGTGTCACCATGGGAGGTTACTTGTCCACTACATAATCTAGTGCTGTAAGGACTACAGAAGCTGTAGGAAGCCTTGAGAAGAAGATTTGTCAAATACTGTTTGGCCGCATGGAGCCACAGGGCATGAATTCAAAAAGCTGAATAATGACTTAGAAATCTTTTTCCCAGCATGTTCTGCAGTGGCCGAAGCTTTTCATTTCCACAAGTCACCTCCAATTTAGTACTTGTTAAAAACAATATGGTCTGTTGTTTTTTTTTCCTGCATTTATAAAATAAAGGATTTGGAAGGCCAACCATGAGATCCATGAAAAAAAAATATTTCTTGAAGAAACCACCAAGGTGATTGAAAGTGATGATCTGTGTTGGCCTGATTAGTCCATCTTGGATGTTCTAGACTGAACACCATGGTCATATGCAGTAATATTAGATAAATAAAGGCTGCAGATAAACTTGCATTGTAATAAATATCTAGTATGCTTTTAAATTTTGAAGAATTCCTTTGGCCTCTACACTCTTTTCGTAATGATTTTCTGCCAAGGGTATTCCTGCGACATCATGGAAGGTCCCTTAAGGCTCCCATGCCCCATGTACATAATAAAGTAGTAATATGCCTATGTTGCCGATGTTATTGGCTTTTTTAAATACATGTATTTCTACACTTATCGCTCAGAAGCACAAGGTCCTCTTTTCCTTCTGTACCGCTATGTCTTAACATATGTAAATCTTATTGCCAAATTGTATATTATCAGTTGTAATGTTATTGTTAATTGTCACTGCCCCACTAGACCTAATGACATCTGGAACAAGTTTTGAAAAACAATCTCTAGTGTACACCTTGACCTGGTAATTTATTCACTATAAACATTAGAATATTCGTTATCCATTACCCTCATTGCTCAGTCTACAGGACCCTTTGTATGAGAGCTTACAGTGTAATGATTGGTTTCATTTGTCCCATGTCCAATCAACAGACATGCACACCCAGAGGGGGCACTTGCCCCGCCCCCTGGAAAATCTAAGAGCCCACTGGAGCAGCAGCAGGGGAGGAAGAAACAGCTGGCTGTTTAGAGTAGGTTAACTAGGCATAGAAACAACACCTGGTAGTTGGCAAAATGCTTTTATTTTTTTCTGTACACCCCTCTACTGTCAGAATGGTTTGGTCTGCTATCCTTCTCTCCCTCTAGTTGGTCTCCTCCCCTTCACTTATGCCTGCCTCGGCAGAGACACAGTTTACATGCTACAGACAGATGGTAGTTTTATTTCAAACATGTATTGCAACTAGGGTTCCTTAATACTCTAGCTCCTGTAACTCTCAGCCAGTCCAGTATAACTAGAGTGTCAAATTTTAGTTTTTATAGCTTTATGTATTGGCTCTTGTGGAATGAACATCTCATGATTCTCAGCCATCTATTTAGTTGCCTGAACATCATGAGACATGTAATAACAGCAACCGCTGTAAATCTACCAAGTGTGCTACTTTGGGCAGTTTTTTTACTCTCCTCTAAATTCCACCTTTTTATAATACCTCAGAATGTTACACAATTCATAACTTTTTCTTGACTGTGACTCCCATGATGTTGATCCAGCAATATTAGGAATAGTAGCTGGAAAATGTAGATGGCGCTACAATAAGTCGACAATACAAACACTAACTTTGTTGACTGCATCTACAATGATGTGCAGCGGCCATATTGCTGGCTGAACTGCATGTGAATTGTTATTCACTTCACACTAACTGCAGCTCCCCTGAAATACAGTCAGTACTGGCTGAACACCATTTCATTACCTGAGTTTATATAGCGCCGGCAGATTCTGTAGCTCTGTAAAATAATTCAAAATCACACACAAAAACAAACTGGTATAAATGAAGAAGATGGCTCTGCTTTTGCAAGTTTACAATCTAGAATGGGGTATTTGTGTCTAATCTTTACCACCCCAGCTATTCTAAACTCAAGTTCTCATGTTGCGCAGGTACATGCTGGTCTGTTAGCTTCTACTATAATGGTCATATAATGTTTCGTATGAACTGGTAACTAACATTTGTCTCCCACCAGGAAACCCGTCTCCTTAACCAACAAAGGTAGGCAATGTAGAGGGGGCAAGGAGGTATTGGTGTTTCAGAGGGGAAAGATGGGCAGGATATTTTGCCTCCCCTCCACGGAAAAAAATCCTATGGACGCGTATGTCGACAGAGCTTTTTGGTACTGACTGAAGGATAGAGAGCTGTCTGCTGGTAGGAGTACATATTGGGAGAGCATAAAAGAATAATATGATCCATGTTGATTTGCAACTAGAAATGAGAAATAATGATTGTTGCTGTAGAGAAGAAGCAGGTAGACTCCAGAGGTGTTATATACATGTTTCATACCATGAAACGAGAAAGAAAAAGGGAAAACAAGCATCACTTTGGATCATTTTCCTACATTCTTGATTGTTAATGCAAAGTTTATTGGTACTTTTAACTCAACCTATGAGGATATGTAGCAGTGTGTAGAGATACTGAATTTAAATATTTGGGTATGTGTTGTTATCTGAGCAAAGTACAACTGACAGCAAGGTCAGTCTGAATATCATTCTACAGCTTCTGAAAGCCAAGATAAGTGTCAACAAGCACTGAAAATGAAATCATTGGTTTCTGCTTTCACATAATTAAATGCTATCGCCAATAAGTAAACATAACGCATTCCCAAACTAAATAAAGGATTGATAATAAGAAATTATAAGCAAATACCGTATTTCTGTACACACAAAGATATATTCTGGTTTGTTAAAGAGTCCCTGTGGAAATGTCAAGGTTAGAAATGGGGAAATGCACCAAGATGATATTATTACCTCTGGAATTTATCAGAAGTACCCCATGGATATACAAGGCTGAGAAAAAAGTGGGGACCGACCACGACCCTGTCGCCGGTTCACCGCTTCTCCTTCCTTGGACCACTTTTGATAGGTACTGACCACTGCAGACCTGGAACAAGAGCTGCAGTTGTGGAGTTGATCTGACCCGGTTTTCTAGCCATCACAATTTGGCCCTTGCCAAAGTCGCTCAGATCCTTACGCTTACCCATTTTTCCTGCTTCTAACACATCAACTTTGAGGACCTAAAATATCTCACCCACTGACTGGTAGCATAATAACAAGATTATCAGAGTTACTCCCTTCACCTATCAGTGGTTATAATGTTATGTTTATTACATGGTTGCTGTAAAGGTGAACTCTCTCCACGCAGCATACTATTTTTTAATACAGCATTTAGTATGTAAGTAATACTTTCTCTTAGACCTCCATAGTTATTTAATTTGACTTATCTAAATGTTCCTGTAAATACTCACCTACCTATGATCTACTAACACTTTCCAACCTTGCTTTTGGAAGCCCAGAGATTGGACCTCTGCAATGATTTTTTCTCACACAATGCAGATATGTTACATATTTGTGTATGAACTGATGCTGCAAATGACGTCTGAAGTCCCATTCAAAAGACACTCATTGCCAAAAAAGTTGGCAAAATATGGCTTTATACTGATCAATATGTGCCTTTAGCAGAGGATAGTACTGCCCAGTTTAAGTCCAGCTGGGAGAGGTGACACTAGAGAGCTGTGAAGAAAGAACATACAGCAGGATGTGCAAGTGGAGGAACTGTGCACAATGAAAAACATCACATGGGTGCTTCACCCATATACCTGAAAAGCACATATTACTAGCATAGTTGGAAACTTTCTTAATGAGACTCTTTAAATATTCACATTTTAATAGCCAGTTGTGAAGTGTTCTATGTAGTGTCTGTCCAACTGTGTTACCCAAATGGCTCTAATAGTGGTCCTCGTGGAAATGTTGACACTTAATCGGGGCACCTGCATTCAAGCAGGAATATCATCAATAACATACTGGTAGCAAAAGTGCTATTTGTGAGTCTATATGATCACAGCAGTGTAGAGTAGGAAGTTTCAGTTCCAGACTGTGTGGCCCTAAGAATCTGCCCCTTCACCTCCTCAAACCCAGGTTACCTGTTCCCAGGTATGATTACAAGGTACCCTACTGACTACACAATTATACCACCATGTGGGAGTTCGCCATCAGGTCCTTGCTGCCCATCATGATGTATCTGGTTTCCCTACCTTAAGGAGCATAATGCCCTGGTCTGATTCTCTTTGTGTCGCATTCAAAGGTGTAATACGGTCTGAAATGGTGAATGGCAGTTGGTCATTACTGGTTAGCTTACACGAGGTGAATTGTCTGCCAAGAATGTTTGGGTCCACTGTATTGCTGGATCATTTTTATTAGCTTGGCTCCCAGGTCTGAAGGTTGTTACTTTTTTTTCAATGGTATTAGCTGGGCATGCACTGTTTTTTTCTTTTGTGTACTTATTGGTCATTATTATTCCAGCAGCATCCTGGCAATCTGAATGTGTATGCCTGTTAGATTGTGAGCTCCCCTATTTTGTATTTTTTTGTGCTCATTTGGGTTGAGCAGCCCCTCCTGTCATACAGATGTTAATTAATGTTGTCCAGAGAAGGGATTTAACTGCTTTGGGAGTAATGTATTCCTTAGATAAATGTTTTCTTTAATGGTTTTCACTGGGTATGCACTGATTTTTTGTTTTGTGAGTCATTACTCTTTAGCCTGTCTTGAATCTTTATAAATATATTATCATGTTTGCACATTCAAATTAATAGATGGGAGGTCAGCAGGACCCCTATGTCAGATTAGTTTCCATTTTGCATTGATTTCTAAGGCAATACTGGTTAGAAACTGGAAGATATAGCGTAGATAGCAGCATAGACACTGAAAAATCTCACGGGTAATATGTTTTCTCCCCTTAGGGCACTTTTTGGGACATCGAGAGGGGAGTCTATTACTGTACATACTGTACATTAGAACAAAATGTCAGACCTTAAAGAATATTTCTTTGCTTAGCATTGTTAATGCATATCACGTAAAGATAAAGCTTTTATATGTTAAGTGTATTGATGGGGCTGCTGTCTCCACTTGGGTAATTCCTCTGCTTATTGAATATTTATGTATCATTCATGCAATTATTTTTTAGAGTGAGACATAAATCACTCACTCAATACTATCTCCTGTTTGGGGTAATTCTCGGAATTTTAAGACAATGGTGTCTTATTGGTAATTAGTATGCCAAAATCATTGGTCTTTTAATAGGAAGATATAGAATGGGGAGATTAGGCAAGATGCACTCCTAGCAGGCATTGTCCTATTTACCTGCATATTGGAATGTGATGACTCTACTGTCAGCGCTCTGTAATAAAGCACTTGTGCACGAATGCTTTCATATCAAATGGCCTATAAGTTGTCTGTGGTTAATCAGCCACGGGATTTTATTGAGGCAAGATAAGTTCTTTACCTCTTTCAGGCGCCATAAGGTCCCATTGTTGCCAAATAAAGAATAAGGTCTCCTGGAAGAAATACTTAATTGAACGTCTTGTTATAAATCGAGAGCATTTAAGAGCTAAAAATAGAACTCATTGTGCAAAAATGCACATAATCCTATAAAGCAGATGGACATTTCACAAAAGAGATACATCAAAAATGCTTGTTCTGTAGAACATGATACATAGGAAAGTAAATAAAATTTCAGATCGGCGGAGGGTAAATGTCAAGTTTTAGGTAGAGATGGATAATGGCATACAAGAGAGGGAGAAGGTTAATAATAATAATAATATAATCAAATAAATAAAGGTATAAGGGACACAAAAACCTCCAATGGACAATCTTAAGGTCCCTTGTTAATGAGCGCTCAAGGCACTCCCTGGTATACAAGCTGAGTTGTTTAATTATTTTTCAAATAGCCAATATCCGTTAACTGTGTTGAATGCCATACTTTCCCAAATTAATAATAATGTATTCAGTACATGTTCAGAGTGTGTAACGTTTGGTCAATCAAGTCCTTTACATCATTATGGCCACCGGTTTCTGTTCCCACCCAGTTTCCTGTCTGTTGTATGCGTAATGAAAGTACTGACATTTATGACAGGCAGTCTGATTAGACACTGATTAGATATTAATAAATATGGAAAGTATCAACTGAAAATGTATGATACATGAGTGTATGTAAAAAAAAAAAAAAGATGCCCACACATATATCAAACAGTGAAAAAATGAAAGATCAGCGCACAAGAACGGCATGTTCATAAACCATGCGAGTGCTTACTTTGTTGAGTAACTGTTATTTAATCCTTCAAAATCTTAAATGTGAAACTTGAGTTAGACAAGTTTAGCCGGTTCCATTCCCAAGTTTAATGGCCTACCAGGCATGTGTAACTATGAGCAGATTCTGTATATATGTATATATGTCTCACCCTCGTCCCAACTCATTTCATGTTGCGTACTCCTTGAAATCCTTAACCTTGTACGTGCTTTCGTCTGTCCCCCAAAAACGTAATTTAATACCCAAGACTTGTAGAAGAAAAACAAAAAGTCTGAACGATAAAGTAATCCACAATAAAGGAAAACTGAAGAATGGCGCTGCTTGCTTCACGTTTACCATCATGCACAAAGACACATGCAAAATAAATGCAATTACATTAAACACAGCACCAAGGGAAAAGTAACAGTTTTTGTGTATGACAGGATGATGTGCTAGGGTTTTCCACATCATTAACATACTCTACTGAAAAGGTAAATTGTCCATCAAGATTTTAAGAAACAGCTGGATTCACTAACTATCCCAAACACTATTCACTTGATTGCATGTTCAAAAGTGCCTGTGATTTTAATGACTCTGTTGAAAAGGGAAGGCATTTAATAATACGTTTTAAGAAGGAGACTGTGTGCGAGAAATACTTTAGGCTGGGGAGGAATGAAACAAAACAATGTTTCATTCTGGTTTGGTATATATTACATAGACAAGGCAGACATTTTGGATCTGAAAAAGCCTACAGACAAGGACTTTTGTCTTAGGTCATCCCTAGGCTGTACTGTACCATACTAGTGATGGGGTCCTATAAAAGCAATTTCTAACATTATAAAATGTAAGGTTGTACGTGGTATAAAGTATATGGTTACAGTCCAAAGGGGGTGTATGTGATTCAAGACTTTTAGGGGACATAAGCAAAAAAGATTTAAAAGGATTGTCTCTAACCAGTAGTTGATTCAGTAAACAGAACATATTTATTTAAAAAACAAAAAAACGTAACATAATTATAAGATAATAAAATAGTCTATGTCACAGAAGCACTCATTCCACCCCATTGGGTAAGATAAGCACTTATTGGTCACCTTCTATGGCATCACCACCTACATCATTCAGCAAAGGAGGTTCTCAAGTGAGTAAGTGCAAAGCAAACTGCTCCCTCACCATGTCAGTCCCTCTCTAATCCACTATATGAACTGCGATAGCACAAGATTTACAGGCAGTGGATTCCATAATATTACTGCTCTTACTGCGAACAAAATAACTGCAATAATTAACAGACTGAATATTAAAAACACAAGTATTGCTTTCCTTTGACTAATAGACGTGCTAATATACTTTTGCTTTAAACTGCGATATCTCGAGACTATTTCCAGAGGCATGACTTTTGACAGCGTGAATTACATAGGAAGCAATTTAATAACAAAACAATGCCACATATTAGTGAAATACAGGCCATTAAAAAAATGACCGTCTGTTTCCTAGGTCACGGTTTAGTTATACATTATATCTTTTTGGCTTCAAGCTAAATATATTATGCTCTTTTTGACAGGGTAAATTAATGTGAATGCAATGTAATACTCAAAGTAGGCCAATTAACAAAAAAACTGTCAATTATATAAGACACCAAAGAGGTCATATTGTATGGGAAGTTAGTCTGACCTGTAAAACATGAACGGCAAACAAAAAAACCCCCACTACATTACAAAGCATGTTATCATCCAAACAATGCATGTGAAATATCACCTCTTACAGATATGTTTAAAGGGACATAAAAGAAGACTGAATTTTCATGTGTGAAGGACCAATAACTATACTATCATTGAGAAAAAAAAATAAAATATATATATATATATGGAAACATAGAAAGTGACGGCAGATAAGAACCAGTAGGCCCATACAGTCTGCCCAACCTCTGAGTACTTTCCTTTAGTACCTGCCCTTATCCTATATCTAGCTTGGCCTTATGCCTATCCCACGCTTGCTTAAATGACTTTACTGTATTTACATCTACCACTTCTGCTGGAAGGCTATTCCATGCGTCCACTACCCTTTCCGTAAAGTAATATTTTCTGATGTTACCATTAAACCTTTGCCTCTTTTGCTTATGGCTATGTCTTCTTGTTGTGGTAGTATCTCTCCTTTTAAATAAACTATCTTCCTTTGTGTTGTTGATTCCCTTTAAGTATTTAAATGTTTCTATCATATCCCCCCTGTCACGTCTTTCTTCCAGGCTATATAGGTTAAGATCATTTAACCTTTCCTGGTAGCCCTTCTCTAAACTTTCTTTCTCCTTCTGGAGATACGGTCTCCAGTACTGTACACAATACTCCAAGTGAGGTCTCACCAGTGATCTGTACAACGGCGTGAGCTCTTCCCTCTTTCTACTGCTAATACCTCTCGCTATACAACCAAGCATTCTGCTAGCGTTACCTGCTGCTCTATTGCATTGTCTGCCTACCTTTAAATCCTCAGAAATAATTACCCCTAAATCCCTTTCCTCACACGTGGAGGTTAGGACAGTTTCAAATATTCTATACTCTGCCCTTGGGTTTTTATGCCCCAGGTGCATTACTTTGCAGTTATCTACATTAAATGCCAATTGCCACAGCTCTGACCATTTTTCCAGTTTATATATATTACTACAAGCTTCTCAGCAACTTGTTGTAATTAAGCAAATTAAATTTTTAGCAATTAAAAGAATAATAATCACTTAACATGTGTGGTTAACATAAAAGAACAGTTTTTCGTATACTTTTTACTAAGTGGTTAGGTGAAATCACATATTTAGGCTTGACCCAGGACAGCAGTTGTCCCCTCCGGGGCCATTGTCCTTAATGCTGAGCGCTAGAATATATAATTTTATCGACCTGGGAATATCATGCTATGTTGACTGTGTTGGCTTGGTAAAGTCCTCCATTGGGTACATAGACTGGGTGAGGGCATCTCCCTTCTAACCAGTCCACGGAGCAGTCTTATCATCAAATACACCGCCAGTTAGGTGGCAGTGGGGTCGTGATTCCCCAGACCTGCCACCCTAGGCCTAGTCCAGAATATGCCTTTGGCCGAGTGCATTGCTTCTTACAGTCTTTTCATGTTGGATGAGGGGAGCTCATAAAGTCTTTAATAATGTCTGCAGGGATAGGTTAACTCTGTGTCATTGTCATTGTATACAGAACTCAAAGGCTCAATTATCCACCCAGCTACGGTTTTGAAACCCCCTTGGCAGAGACAATCCAATCAATGGCCGAGAATTCCTGACGGATCCACAGGTGCAAATTAAAAAGTGACCTGGACATTTAGTCGGGAAATTCTAAAACCTGAAATTGTTGAAGGTCCTTGTGGACTATAACGGATGATGGTAGGATGGAAACAGGGTAATAAGAACTGCAAGAAATACTAATGCTATAAACCAACAGAAACCTTTGTTCATACACTATCAACAAATAACGATCAAAATAACTCACCGTTCCTACTTTTTCATTCAACACAGCACTATAAAATATATCAGTCCTTATCAGAAGCCAAGCAAGGATCAGATAAAAACTATGTATTATTGTTCAGAACATTGTAAAGATAGACCTTGTGGATATTGCCATTTTAATTATAAATAACAATATAAATTTACCTGATGTGTCAATAGAATCTAGTGAAAAGTTAGAATTTTCCATTTTTAACAAATAAATAACCTTCAAAAGAGGTGTCTCCGCTGGCACTTTAAGAAGTCATGCTTTTCTGAGCAATAAATGGGAAAATTATATTTAGTTCGGAAATAAAGGTGACTGAAAATGGGTTGGCTTTTTTTTTTAGGCTATTTGACAAGATTTAAAGTGCTAAATATTTCTGTATTCCGTAAAAGTGATCAGATCTGTTATCTGCAGAGCAACTGACAAGAATTCCAATTCGGCGTCCCCTTAGGAACCGAAAGCGATTCTATAACAATTTGTTATACTGCGCATAGGCTCTTGGCTAGCGAAGATTTTCAATAAACTGTTTTGCCAGATGCCTTACTAAAAAAATACCGCAGGATACGTTATCTACAAACTGGATTGTACGTTAAATCATACATGTCTGTTTATCTACACGGTGAAAAATAACAAGCTTCCTGCCAGTTTCGTCTTGCCAATAAAAGAATTTTAGGAACTGGAATTTCTTTTGTTGGTATTTTAGATTTTTACAATGACAAAACATTACAGTTTCTTCTTAGCCCTTTCTAGATAAACAGAACCTGGTAACATAAAGCTTTCTATTATGCTTTTATGCTTGAGGTTACGGTCCAGACGCAAGCATATAAAAACTGTTCTTTAATAAAGATTAGATAATAGTTTTGTTTGAATAGGGAATTTTGCTTCTGCAGCCAGACGCCAAAAGAGAATACTCCGCTTATTTTTTTCTCATCTATCTTTATAACAAGGAGTTTCTTTTAACCTTGTTTTGAGATAGGATCAGTAACACATTATAAATTGCACTGGAGCAGGATTAAAGTGAAACATCTTCTCTTCTGCACTTGTAATTATCATAATAATGTATTATGACCAAAATCAAGCAAATCTAAATGTACTATATAGGACTGTAAAATATGCTTTGAAGAAAGGTCGAAGAGATCGTTTAGAGTCCTATTATTCGGTATGGAATGGCTATATAAGGTTTGAGGATAAAATAAATCTAAATTAAATCTAGACTTGTGCATTTGTATTCCTATCAATTATAATCTTGGTGAAATTTGCCAATTTTGTTAATTTGTAAATGCGTCCGAAAATAAGGACAGACCCTAAGCTCCGAATTTACGTTTGTTATGTTGTTTTTTTCACCCTCATTCGCTCTTGCTCGCTCACTCACTCTTACACACGCTCTCTCACACTCTTAGTATCTCCCTACTTTCTCCGCCAACCTTTTCCGCGTTGTATACAGAGCCTGCCCCCAACACTGTAAGTTGAAGAACATTTCCAAATCTTACTTGAAAATACACTGTCCTTTGTATTTGTTATATTTACCAGCATCTACTGGCCTACTGTTCCTGCTTAGATGCTCTTTGTAAATCACTCTTACAGTAATCATGTCTTTGACATATATCAGTGCGTAAAATACACAGAAAAGTCACCTTTGTCATCGCCAGGTGTTCTCTTATTGATTGATTTTTAACAACTGTTTATGTCATTATGCCCTTTGCAAAGCTATGTTAATGTATTGCACAACATTGAGGGATGGCAAGAAATGAAATGTAAAATCTGTGCCATCCTCTTCTTTCTATGTGTGTGTTTCGGTAAGAAAAGGATGAGCAGTAACCTGTGTAACTGGTTTTAAAACTTGCAAATGCTTCTTGAGACATGTACTAAAAAGTGCCTGCAATAATAGTAATTATTACATTGTATACAAAATAAGGTACTTTTATCCCAGAATAAAAAAAAAACCTTATAAAACAAAAATGTGATTTATGCTAGTACCATACACAACATGGTATCAGATGTCTACCATATTGAATCCGGGTATAAAGGAATGTAATAGAACCACACACACATATATATGAAGTTTTATATTAATACATAATCACGTTCATGGTGTTATAGGTAAGAATCAATTAAGTTATATTAAATTTTGTAGAATCTTAACAAAAAAATAAAAAGGTAAATTTAAATGCATAAAAGAAATAAAATGTGCTTTGTGGGTGCTTTGGCATTAACTTTATATCCAAAACCACAATTCTCAAGGCAACAGAAACTGGAACTTGAGCCGTCCTTAAACTTGGTGTGCAGAAAAGCTTACAATACTTTGCAGGCAAACTTTCATTCTGCTACCCTCCCCACATAATTATACGGACACAAATATATATACGCACACATATATATATACCAATACCTGGGAACATTCAGGCTACTCAGTGTCCTCCCTCTTTGGGATGCGGCTGAGTCTACTAACATTAGTGTGTGGTCCTAGTGACCTCGATGGAAGGTCTCAATGACATTGGTGAGTGGTCCCATTGACATCAGCTGGGGAGCCAATTAAAAGTAGTAGGAGGCGAAGTGAGCAAGGAGTGAAGCGTGCCTCAATGCCTCTCCTACGTTCCTGAGATTCTCAGCAGTAACCTGGAGACGCTTCACTTGAGTCTCTGGCAACACCCGGAGAGTTCCTAGGTATGTATACACCCACACATACACACAGTACCTACCACATCCCCCACTTCCAACCTGTAAGCTTACTGTGCTGCACACCCAGAAATGACATCACTTTTCGGTCCGCAGCATCAGTAAGGGGGGAGGAATGCTGGAGATGCTGCCAAGATCATGCCTCAGGATCCGATTGGATAGCCCCTTCATAGGACAAAGAGGTATGGGGCCCTCAGAATGTTGGAGCCATGGAGCCAATTGCTTTGCATGCTCCATCGTTAATCTGGCCCTGGCCACATATCATCTAATGTGTGTTTGTGCGGCAGTGAGAGTATCTGAGCCAGTGTCTTAGTGGTTCCAGGGGGCAGTAGCCCCTCTGTTGTATAACTTCGGGCAGATCAGCTAACTTGTGCACCGCTATTCCATGGGCCAGTAGGGGGGAATCAGAGATCTGGCTTGTAACCGGCCTATATACAGAGTAGAGCACTGTGCCTAGCCAGTACTTACCGTGTATCTTTAAAGAGCAGCACATCGGGATACAATGTCGTATTCTGATGATCAGCATAGGGGACAGCGGCTGCAAACATAAGTGGTAGAGGGTGGCAGGGCCGGGGCAGCTCCCAGCCAAGGTATGCCATGGATCTGACAAGGGTCAGTGGTTAGTTACTATAGAGAATGTCTTATTATAGACGCATTGTTTGTATACAGTAGTGGAGATGGTCCCCGTGACAGAATCGAGGTGCAATTGGGCTTAGTGGGTGGCATTCGTGGACCTTGTTGCATGAATTTAATGCCAAATTGTATAGTAAATGAGCTATTTTCACCTATAGAACTGACAAAAGATACAAAACTTTCTCCCAATGCGACATTTCAAATTTCATTCTTAACGTGGAGTAAAACTGAATAAAGTGAGCCACCCATGCTCATTATCTGATGTCTATATAATGAGGCACATACTTTCCTTTCTTGTCACATTCCTTATGAATGTCAAGCTGCGGTATAATCTTACTGATGTGTTTATTTCATTTAGCTTCTGTCCTGCAGGTATCTCACCTGGTTCAGTGGAGTCTTCCTGAGAACGTTTAGCACATATTCCTGCTTGACCCTTACAATGGAGCCACATCGGCACTCAAAATATTACCGGATTAAATTAGAACAAAATAAATTGCGCAAATCTGGCAACACAAAAATTGTTTTGGGAAAGGGGGCCCCTGGAGCTATAGGAAAGGGGGATCATGACTGCTGGCCCATGCATGGTGGTTAGTAAGCTTCTTTTCATTGGTGGGTAGCTGCAACACCTTACCTCTTTTTCCTGTACCAACAGCAGTTTCCAGACGTTCCCCTCCCGCCCGCCCCCTTTTTTGGTCGTGTATAATTTTGTTGTATTGTGTATATTGTTTTGTTTTTTCTTTCCTGTTTGTTCTCTTCATTGTCACAGCAGCGGTCTGGGTCCCCTGGCCAGCGCGGTAATTTCAGGCAACCTGGATCATTTGCCCATAGCGGGCTTGGGGAGGCGTGTCCTGCGGGCGGCTCATGGCACCCGCAGGGCTGGGACTCTTGGTACAATCGGTGGTAATTTAACTGCCTGTTGGGCCTAGCGCTCAGCAGCTGGCAGGTTGTTTTCAGATGTGTAATGTTTGGTTTCCGCTGGCCTGGGGAATGGTTTAATAAAGCTGTGGCCAAATGCCCTATCCCACTCAATGGTGTCTAGTGTCTTTATTTCTGGGGTTTGGGTGGGGTATTTGTTCTTCTTGTTTGTTCACCTTGCTATGGGTTTAAGCAGTCATGTCTAAATGTGGTTAGATGGCAAATTACACCCCCTAAGGGTTACAGTTTTCAGAACCATTGCACACAAGTATAAGAGGAATGGTTCTGCTTGATTAATTGGGGGGGATCTAAAATTGAAAATTAATCCGAAATTGAATTTAATCTTTTTGATACATAGATCTTTTGTTGTGATTTTTCCATTGTTTTCAGCATAATTTCTCAAACATTTACAATGCACACACGAGTAGATTAAATCTATCCAAATACACCAATGTTATCCTTGTTATCCCTCGTGTCATAATCTTATAATGTAATTTTGTGTCACTGGCTTTTTCTGGCAGCACATGCGTTTAATATATTTTTGAAGTAATAAAAAAAAAACATTGGAAATGCTTCTATCAGATGTAAAATAACAAACCAATGCATACATTGTGCGTTGTCAGTTCCATTTATAAAACACATGCTTCATACTTTGGCTCAGAGAGAAAGGAGTGAGCTGTGCAGAAGCAATAGGGGAGCACAGCAGAGGACCTCTGACTCTGCCTACTCACCGCAGGGTGCTCTCCTCACTCTGAATGGCTCACCCACCGTCGCCGGAGAAATGCTAAAAAGTAGACAAAGTTTTCATTCCAAAAATGCAAAAAATGCATCACAATGTGTAACTTCCCCCAGAAATCCCATGGTTCCTACCTTATGCTCCAAATAGGCTGCAAGAAGAGAATGTACTATTTATTTAAGCAGCAGGGATGCTCACTGAAATGTTTTAGCTGCTGGAAAAGGGCGATGAGGTCTTGTTTTTTGGACAGGAAGCAAATTACGCATATATATATATATATATATATATATATATATATATACCCATTTTGCAAGCTCTGTAGTGTTGAATAGAATCTATAAGGCACCTAACAAGTTATTGGGGTGATTTATAAAGTTTTTGGTGGCACAATTACAGTACATTGAGATATGTGAACTGTGACAACACAATGTATAACTGCGTTTTCCACCAAAGTTTCCAGGTCGCCAAAGTCACAAAACACAACCATACGCTCCGGCACTAACCAGCCCATCTGAAGGTGTATAAGATAGAAATAGTATGTTTGGGGGTATAGAAGATATGATATTACGGTAACAATGGGCGGTCCCTAAACCCATTGAAAACAATGCATTTTGGGCCCGTACATGTATGGGCTTTGTCATTAAGGGGTTAATAGGGACAATTTATAACAGTAACGCATTCCTTTGCTCTGTAAGATGTTATACTATATGTGGCCGAGTCAATTCTGGGCTAAACAGTGTGTATTATTTTTTTCATGTCACTGGCTGTAAAGCCAACAGAATGGCAGGACTGCATAGATAACCACAAACATATAGCTGTGGTTACATGGACGGACATGGAACAAAATATTCTGAGAACCATTGATCTAGAAGCAAGCAGGGTTAATGGATTGGATTTAAAAGTTGAAACCATATATAGCTTTTCTGGTTGTAAACAGAGTACCTCTGGTATTTTCCGTTGTGTCATGGCAGATATAGGTAGACATGTTGTGCTGTGAAACTGGAATTTCTGATGGTTCGTGGGATCAGCGGTCTTCAATGCCTCTTAAAATCGGTTTTATCTTGCGCTACTCTTTTTCAAACACGCAATTCATCAGAAACTGTGCAGAAAATGTCCAGCAATTATTCAGTAGACAGCACATCCAGCATGAGGGTGATACCAGAAGTCAATCACCTTATCCTGTAACCTAAAAAATATCTAGATAGGACGACATCTGCAGAGACTTTCAGCAGCTTATATGCCGCATCAAGACAACTTGTCTGCATTCTTCCTGAGCATGCAAATAGCTCATCCTAAACGATTTAGAACTAAAGCCAGATGTTTGAAGACACAAAGCACCACCAGTCAAAATGGTGGACCTTCAGACAAGTACCTGGACGATGCAATGGAAAAAAACTTTTCCAACTGTTTTTTTGAAATTGCATTTGGTCACAGAAAAGTTAGTTTAATCTGAACTTCCTGACGATTTTGGTAAAATGGCCAAAACCAAAAATCTTTATGTAAACCAATGGTGAACCTGGAGTACTAACTATGATGAAAAATGTGTACACTTGTGTTTTTTTTAATCAGCGCACACACAAAATCTGTCTAAGTGGTGTCCTTAGAATTAGAAGTAGTCTATATTCATACTGTGAAAGACTGTCAAAAGATTAATACATAACGATTAAAGATTCATCTCCTTTATAAAGTTGCCAGCTACGTTAAGGGAAAGTGTGTACATATGTATGTATGTGGAAGATACTATATTAGCCTGTGCATGCGCACATGCCAGATATCCACCCTGTAAAGGCACACCATACGGAGATACATTCCAATTGTCCCTGCACAGTAGGACCCAAACAATCTTTTAAATTTGATGGAGCATGGGATTACTAATACCGTATTTGCTTGAATATAAGTAAATGCTCTGATACCCCTCGTATTATATTCAAGGTCATATAATAATCCAACCTCAAATAGAGGTCTGGCTATAAGACTAAGCGCTGCAGGGGACCCGGATCCTCCTCTCTGGCGGTG
The DNA here is from genome assembly GCA_023333645.1 of Sceloporus occidentalis. Classification (NCBI taxonomy): domain Eukaryota; kingdom Metazoa; phylum Chordata; class Lepidosauria; order Squamata; family Phrynosomatidae; genus Sceloporus; species Sceloporus occidentalis. The sequence goes on along the minus strand of JALMGF010000025.1, from coordinate 42,843 downwards.
AACGTCTGCGTGATGTGCGCAGACAACCTCTGCTGCTGCCTGGCACTTTTGCTGGGGCTTCTATGACCGAGCGCCGGCGTGACATGACCTTCCGGGGCTCCATCATAGAAGCCCCAGCGCATGGAGCAGACGTCCACCGGCTGTCCCCACTAGAAACCAGGGAATCTGGAGCATGGAGGACAAGTCTGGGAATGCATTGGCAACTCTGAGGGGACAGAGTGGCATTTAGGGGGTATAAGGCATATCTGGGGCAGCGTATCATATCAGGGAGGCAGAGTTGCATATAGGGGGTATAAGGCATATCTGGGGGGCAGATCTGCATAACCGGGGGGCAGGTTGACAAATAAAAGGAACTAAAAACAAGAAATGTATTTTTCTCAATGATAGTTTTTATTAAATATGAATACATAGTTTACATGTGAATTAATATTTAGTAGTAAAACATTTATTCCTATAGGGTAGTCTTATATTAAGGTTTTTTCTTTTTTTCCTAAATTAATATTCATATTTTGGGGGGGTCGTCTTATAATTGAGCAAATACGGTAATTGTCTGGAATGGCATAATCTAGTTATTATACAATTTATCCAGTATTAAGTGCTTACAAGAACCCTTTTAAAGCCAATTCTAACACAATCTATCCCAATAATGTTAGTTATCTTAACACAGAAACAAATACTTTTTACGTGTGGAATTCCAAGGAACAGCTGGCAAGGTGAAGCATATCCCAAAAAGGTTGTATGCCCATGTATTCAAATATTTACTTAACCCCTTTTGACCTGGTCCATTTCATCCTCCGCTTGCTGACATCTTAATAAGTGTGGCTGACAAAATGGTGTTCGCTGTTCTTATTCTGTTTATTGCGCTGTACTTTCTTCCTTCCAATGTGTCCAGCTTTTGAAACATTAACTCTTCAGCCTCAAATCCAATGTCACCGCTGGAAAAGGAGTAAGAGTGCAATCATTACACACTAGTGAGAGCAACTCCAACTCGTTACAAGTAAATATAAGCATTAATATATTGTTTTGTGGCATATCTGCCAATTGTTCTTTTTGGGACTTAATTTGGTCTTTCCTTCCCCAGATGTCCCACTTTTTTACAAGCGCAGAATATTTGATGAGTATGAGTCTATCACAATGTTCCACATACTATGTGTTAAAAACCAAACAGTTGTGTATATAAAAATAATTGTGTAAATAAAATGCATTATTCCGCTTTCCAAATGCCTTATTTAATTAAAATCAATGTATATCAATAATTCTCAAAAATCATATAGAATATATTTTTTAGCTATTTCAAATCCTCAAATCCCATTTGGTCCTTGGCCTTGTCTTATGTTCAGAATAGCCTTATGTCTACCCCATGCATGCTTCATAAAGCCATACCCTTAGCCACAGCTCTAACTATACCCCCCTAAAAGAAACGTTTTTTGGTCATTAGAAATTCTGAAGATTTTTCGAGAAATTTCAAGTGATAGATTGTCTGGGAGTTATGTATTTGTACATTAAATTTTGTGTTGGGTTTATTAAAGAAGTTATTGTATCTTTATTAGTCAAAAATAAGACAGAGCCACCATTCATAAAGGGCGAGTACACCAAACATGAGTAAAAATTTATGTAATTAAACTTTATGTCTAAGACCCTAGCCCAGAAGCAGTAGAGATTAATACAGCATGAGGATTTATTATTATTATCTTTTATTCATATAGTGCCAACGCAGCGCTTAATACAATACATATATTGAAGGGGTATGACAAGACGAGAATTGACAGACTAACATAAACCAATCGACATTAGGTGGAGAGAGCCCGGCTCGCAAGCTTCGATGGAGTGTTCAAATGTTGCGGAAGCCTTTATTTTCGGAAATCTGTGTAGAAGTATCACTTTTGTACTATTTTGAGTGTTAATTTCTCTTTTAAGCTTGGGATCTTTATGGCATTTTTTTAAGAGAATATAAGTGACTTATCAGGAGTTTGTATTTTACATTGATTTCATTGGACACCGTTGTCTAGACGTAACATGCGTTAATTCATTGTTAGGTTGTTGAACTGATAAGAGGAGCTACAAAAACCCACTGCTGTACATTTTATTGGCCATGAAGTCTCGACTGCCAGGATTATAATCCATTACTGTAATCAGAACTGGCACAAGTGATATTTTGCAAGCAGACAAAGATGTAGGATTAAAAGATCCAATTCAGAAAAGGAAAGCCCGGTGCTGGCAATCGCGCAAATTACACTTTATCGTCTAGTATTTTCCTAACCATGCAAATCATACTTTTCTAGGAAAAAAGACAGGTTCATGAGAGGGTCAGAAGGCCCATTTTTACATTGTGACGAGATAAGGGCTACAGAGAGTTGTAATGTGTGGCTAAAGCCTTCCCGTGGGGCCTGAATCATCATCTTTTTATTCTTAATTAGATTTTGGTCAGTAGCTTTTTTATGCTTTTTATGTTTATTAATTTCAGGTTTCGATGACAAATTGCTTCATTGACCAACATCATTTTTTTTTACTCCGTGAACAAAAAAAATAAAAAGTTCAGCTTCAAGGGAATTCCCAGGTTACAAATATTTGTGAAGCTCTCATATACCATCAGCCAGATCAGTAAATACTAAAAGCGACAGAGCTCTCTGAGGCGAGCGTTATGCCTTCCAGGCACCTTAAGAGCGCTTTCTTCCATCCGAAAAAAGTGTGATTTACATGACTTCCGGATTTTATTGCGAGGAACCGGGTGGATTTTCTCCCTCGGTTTATTAGTGCGCTGTTTCTTCTACGCTCAGCTGTCTAGGTAGTCACAAACTTAAAATGCTAACCCATACATTGCTAGACTCAAAGCAGAGTATTTAAAGGTCACTGCTGTATAGGGAAAAATGGGGCTAGATCAAGTGGAAGCTAGAACAACAATATTGTTAAGCCCACCACGCTAATTATATTGAGTTTCACTGCTTGGCCCTGTGGACACTATGCCTGAGAGTTTGGCAGTCAGGCAGTAAATTGCTACTTAACCCAATGCTTGAGGATTTGACAGATAACTGCCATTAAGTATTAAACATTGGGAAGAAACATTCCAGAATTTGCTGGGTTAGATTTCGAACCACATTTTTCATCTCATGCTCCTATAGACACATGATCTTTGCTAAGCATCTCTCCTTAAACTTAAGAAGAACACCCTTCAAAAGAAATGCACAAAACATGTTCATGATTATATACATTTTGAACATTTAAGATGCAGAGCTGCATCCACATATCATCTCTACTGACTGCTAGTCCCTGGCCAGTGCCCTATTTTATGGATCACTGATCCACTAAGCTAACAAGATGACTTTTACATACAATGAGGAGATGGCATTTCTAAATGCTTTGGCCTACGCTTCATAGAGAGCACGTACTGCTCATTGAGTTAAATATCCGTAGATGAGAAAAATATATGTATCATTGGCCCAGAGACATCACCATTGCTGTTTGGTCGTAAGCCTAGGCTACTGGCTGAAGCATAGATGAGGTGAGAAGGACCAAGCTTCTTGTATGTGGTTGAAAGTGGATGATAATTTATCCGGAACTAAATCAGAAGTAGTAGTTTGGAAGATTGTAATATGTTTTTCTTTTGCCTGATGACATCAATATTATTTTTCTCACCAGATGACATCAATACAAAAAGCAAAAGCAACTCACAGAATGTGGTCTTAAATCAAATTTGCCAATTGCCACTTTTCCCAAATTCTCCGAATTCTAAATTGAAAACTGTACAGCTAATATGTTTTTTTTGTGTTAAATTATTTATATTTGCTTCTGATACAATAGTAAGTGACATTACATTTTTGTGCCTCCTTGCTTCAAGTGAAATATTTATGACATTGTCCTGGCATGCTTTAGAGGGGAAATATTTTTCTATTTATCTTTTTTCTTTCTGTGGTTCTTTTATTTGTAGCTGAAAATAATAAATATAAAAGTCATTCAAAAATAAAGGTGCGAGTAAATTTTAGTTCTGCTTTCCCACACCTGCCTCTCTCATACAAAATTCCCTAATACCGATGTGTATGTTGGTTTTATATACCATAGATAGTTTTAAAGACTCCCTTATATCAAATTGATGTTTAGTTATTGTAAGAAATGAAGGGTGCCTTTAACATAGGACATTACATTGATTGCATAATGATTTGGGGACGATTTGAGTTTCTATAAGGTGAGATATCTGGTTTTACAATGTAAGGTAATTTGCATAGTAATGCATTACAAAGGGTTTGGAACAAAGGCTCCAACAGAGGTGGGATACCCCACAGGGGGTCAGACAACTGAAGCCGATGTATATTAACATAACTGTGTGCATGTTTGCATAGACTACCTGTCTCCTCCATAATTGGGTCATACAGGAAATGTCTGAAAAGAGGGGTTGGGTGAACCACTTTCTGGGAGGTACAAGGAATTCTGGGATGACTAGTTAGGGGTTGCAATAGAAAGAAGAGTCTGAGTAAGAGAGAAAGGAGCAGTCTGAGAAAGAGGAGTCTGAGAAAGGAGAGCGCAGTGAACAGAAGTGTCCTGGGTCAGGAGACTCAGAACGAAGCTGCGCAAGATGGCGTTCGGGAGAAGCCTGTGAGCTGAGAGAGGTTTCCCAAGAATGTGCTTAAGTATCCCTTTTGTTTTGTATTATTATCAAATGTTTTCTGTATGTTATATGTTTTATAACCTGTAACAGTGACCTAATTCAATATCAATATACATTTTTCTATGCGCTTGTATTTGTGCTTTATTCGTCACACATTCCCTAAAAGAATAACCCTGTAAGAGGGTCAAAATTTCTTACATATTGGCGAGCCAGGTAGGAGGGATTTAGTGTGATTTATGAGTATATTTATAAGTGTATATATTGTGTGTTGAATTGGGATAGTGTTCGGGTTTTGCATATACAAATTTCAGTGAATTCTGCTTTGTTAATGATGGAGGGTTTATTGAAAAAGGTTGCTAGGGCCACAAACCCCGATGGTATTATTCAGTATATAGTAGGAACCTCAGATCCATGGTTCCAAGCTCAGGAGTATGTGGCCAAGGCAATTTATGAAAAGAAATTATCCAAATCAAAGGGGAAAACTGTTCTGGATTTTGCTGCCCGTTGGATAGCGGAGCAGTACAAATCAATGAAAGAGCAAAAAGAACTTTTGGAAGCAAAAGTTGTAAGTTTGAACATTGAACTTGAAAAGTGTAAGATTTTTGCACAGAATGCTACAGCTTTATGTGTAAGCAGCCAGCAAACTTTGCAGGAAAATGAGGAATTGCGTAGTGCAAATGAGCAGCTTACTCAGAGGCTGAAGGATGCAGAGGGGGAGATTAGGACCCTGGCAGCTTGCAGTAAGAGGGAGGCTGATCGTGTGCATTGCACAGCTATAAGTGACAAGTTAAATGTACAGCTACAGAAAAGAAATGATGTTGTGGCTGCAGTCAAAGTGTTAAAAAATGATGATGTGAATGAAATAGATGGGCAAGGTTTAGATGAGAAGCACAATAATGCTAATCATAAAGTCATCCGAAATCACAGCAAAACCATTGCAAAGCCTGTGTCTATATTAAGCCCCTCGCTTCAGAGACAGTTATATCAAAGCAGGCTCCAAAACAATCAAGGACCCATAGGTAAAAGGGAAGCCTTTAAATGTTTTGCTTGTGGTAAAGTAGGACATTTTGCCAGAAATTGCCACTATCACTCTGCCAAAGAACACCATGTTCAGGAAAGACCCATGGTTGATAGCTGGAGGCAGGGAGATAAGAATTGTTTTAATTATACTAGGTGGGGATCTCAGGGAAGAGGTAATGGTGTTAGAAAAGACTACATGAAGCCCTGGGTTCCCTACCATGTTATTAAGGCACAGAAAGAAAGAGTAGAAAAAGAGAAAAATGAGCTACAGTGTAAAGTAACAGAGTATATGAAGGAACTGGACATTGTAAAGACAGAAGTGTCCAGAATAAAAGAAATGCTAGGAAACAAAAAGATAGCTAAATCAGAAGAAAACTAGTGTGCTCTTCTAGATTTGTTGTTGTAACATTCTATTTGTTGTTGATGCTAATCTATTTGTTTAAAGTTTTGTTTTTCAGAAAAAGAGACGATACTAAATGAAAAAGAAAGGAGACAAACCCGTGAGGAGATCGGGACATTAACACGTGTGATTTCTTGCAGGAAATTCAAAATATTAATAGAGGACCTTAATATCTATTTTTATTTTTCTTAAGGATAAGCCTCTAAATTCGTTCAGTACAGTCAGGTGGGCAAAATTTCAAATTATTTTTGTTTTATTAGTTTAGGACGCCTGCACTGCCAGCTACAGATATCTTAATTTTTGTTTGCTGCTGGATTGAATACATTTGCCAATATGGGGTTTATGTTTTGATCACAGTGGAGAGATGTGATTATGTAACATTATTGTTGGTCTTCAGCAGTATATATTTTTGCTGCTCTAGATTTTTGTTTTGTTTTAATTTTTGGTTACAAACAAAATATAGCCTCAATCTGATTTTTATTCATATTTCTGAATGGCAACAGACTTTTTATATTTTATTTTATATAGATTGCATTCTGCCAAGACATTGTGAATGTAATGGTAGCATTCAGTCACCTTTTTGTTCTCTCTCCATCTTCGTAGGGATTGGTTAAAATTAACATTCTCAAAGTGGATGCCGAAGACACCACAAGGTTACTGTTATGGGAAGTCTTTTAGTATCTGTTATGTACTGTATGTATGTTTTGTGTATTTTATGTGTTTACAATGTTTTAGATCTGTAAAACCAGATATTAATGCTGAGACAAGAAGGATAAGAGAACCACTAGTAATTTGGGCAAGATAACAATACACACTTTCTGTGTAGAGTATCTTTTAATTTCCAGAAGCCATGGGCGAAGTATCAAACACCTTCAAGGGCTAGTCTGTGAGGGTAATGGAAGGTTAAAGATATGGCTGAAGGAATTCAAACTATTAGTGAAAAATGATAACTGTGAGTGCCTCTATAATTTGGCTAAATTATGCCTTACAGTACCCTAAATTTTAAATATCTGTGGTTGTCAGGTCACTCGTGTCTCAGTGAAAACATACAATCTTTCATGGCACATGGGCTAAATGTACTTATTTATTTGAGAGGGCTCATTTTCTATGGGAGTCATTCGCCCTCTAGGTGGGGATTGTAAGAAATGAAGGGTGCCTTTAACATAGGACATTACATTGATTGCATAATGATTTGGGGACGATTTGAGTTTCTATAAGGTGAGATATCTGGTTTTACAATGTAAGGTAATTTGCATAGTAATGCATTACAAAGGGTTTGGAACAAAGGCTCCAACAGAGGTGGGATACCCCACAGGGGGTCAGACAACTGAAGCCGATGTATATTAACATAACTGTGTGCATGTTTGCATAGACTACCTGTCTCCTCCATAATTGGGTCATACAGGAAATGTCTGAAAAGAGGGGTTGGGTGAACCACTTTCTGGGAGGTACAAGGAATTCTGGGATGACTAGTTAGGGGTTGCAATAGAAAGAAGAGTCTGAGTAAGAGAGAAAGGAGCAGTCTGAGAAAGAGGAGTCTGAGAAAGGAGAGCGCAGTGAACAGAAGTGTCCTGGGTCAGGAGACTCAGAACGAAGCTGCGCAAGATGGCGTTCGGGAGAAGCCTGTGAGCTGAGAGAGGTTTCCCAAGAATGTGCTTAAGTATCCCTTTTGTTTTGTATTATTATCAAATGTTTTCTGTATGTTATATGTTTTATAACCTGTAACAGTGACCTAATTCAATATCAATATACATTTTTCTATGCGCTTGTATTTGTGCTTTATTCGTCACACATTCCCTAAAAGAATAACCCTGTAAGAGGGTCATAATTTCTTACATTATCATAACTAAATTAATTTATTGGATTTGATTAATTTTTATTTGAAACAATATATAGCTTGTGCTTTTTGTTGCATATTTCGAAAGTTATCTCCTAATGGGTACTACTGCTTCTCTAATGCTGTATCATATCCCTCAACATTTCAGGCGTACACACCTGGACACTTTTTTGGGAGACATGGTTATAGGTGGGAGGTGAGGTGCAATAAGCGGGCAGGGGGTATGTAATTAACCCCTTCTGCTTGTGACATGGTGAAGCCTAATGATGGGAAAAGATGTCATGCAAACGGCATACAGCTTCACCACCTCATAAGGAGGCCACACAGGAGCTGTGATATAGGTTGGGGCTGTTTCTCCCGAACCAATTTCACAGCTCAGAGGGCCAGTTATGGAAGATCAGAGGATCCCCCCAAATGGTCCACAATCAGTGGGCCAACAGAAAATATGTGGCACAAAAGTATTGAGTGCATTGTAAGTATGTCTGTATGCAGAGAGAAGTTGGGAGACATTACATCATGTGCAAACATCACAAGGTTAATTGCTAGACATTGCTTGAATGCGTTGCCTTTGTTTAAATCTAGTTTCCAATGATCTAGGTTTTTTGTGAGATAGGAACCGAAACACAGGAAGGCAGAACATGTGTTCCAGGAGCAGAGGTGAACAGAGGTGCTGAGATCATCAAACAAAGCCTTTTGCTCAATAACAGCAATATAAGAAAGTAAACATGAGTAACAGAATGTTGGTCTTTAAAGCAAATTTGTCACTTTTTCCAAATTCTCCATTTTACAGTTCTACGCAATAAACAAACCGATGCAGTTTTGTTTATAGATTAAAAAAAAAGCAATATATAAATGATAAAACCCACAGGGAAAGGTACAGTATAACTAATAATTAGTGAACACACTGCTAAACAATGCAATTAAACAATTCTTCGGCATCAAGTCTAAATTCAGCTATTCCCAATTAAGCGGTAATAGATGAGCTGCAATTTGTGGGCATCACCTTGTGCAACATTTTCATATTGTTGGCCTTGTAGTTGATTAGGATTGCCACTGACAAATGATCTATGGATTAATCCTTTGAACAACCACATACAAGAATAAACAGTGCGTGTTACATTATAAATACAAACTGTCCTTATTACTGCTGACTTTGGATTTTAAGATGTTGAAGTTCATGTAAAATATGGTCATTTTCTTTGGCTCTTTTTATTTATATATATATATATATATATACCAAAAATGTTTTTTTTATTTCTCAACTGCATGTATTAGCTCTGAGTTAATCCGTTTTTATTACAGAACCCTTATAAATATATATTATTATTATAATTATGTGAAAATTAACAATTTCTCCATTCCATGCATTTCTTCACTTTGTTATTACTAAACATTGTAGACTTACAATATAATATTGCTGACTATATCAAAATTAACTAATGTAGCTTGGAGAATAAGCCAGAGTCATAGGCAAAATTGCTCTTGAGAATTAAATGCAGTATATCCAGCATATTTTCTGGTTATCAGCAGATCTCGCTAATCAGCAGAGGTAGAAAGCCAGTATTACGGTATATAATCCATTTCTAAGGTTAGATACATTGCTCATGGAATGCAATTACTATATGTCTTTCACCAGTAACACTTATATACCTATCCCAAATAGGAACCAGGTGACTGGTCACTGGGTCACAATGGCAATAATGATACAAGCCGGCTCTTGCTGTGAGCAACTTTAACCGATATATTATTTTCTTGTTGTTTTCAGAAACTGGCATATTCTCAATTGCATGTCTCATGGCTTCTCAATTTAACAGAAAATACATCCGTATATTGCTGGAGTTTACATTTAGATAGCTTAATGGTGTGAAAATAATTCGTTTTTTTAAGGGATATACCTGTCTTTTGATGTATTTGACTTTGACGAGACTAACTACACATTCTAATTAGACATATCTTGGGCTTCTGGCAATCCTTAACAATGCTGAACAATCTGTAACAGCGGAAGTGCTAGAAGTTACCTACCTGTTCCCTCGTTATGTCATCCTGGTGGTTAAAACAACTGTTTTAATTATATGTCCAGAAAGACAAAGTCAATATAAGAATAGTTTCTACATGTGTTGTGGACCTCAAACTCATTAGACCAAAACCCTCCAGTAAGATGTATAAAGATTGTATTTTCAAATGCTTAAGCATTGCTTTCTCCACTGCAAACAGAAGAAGAGAGGATATCATGTACACAAGCATGTGGTCCAAAGCAGTTAAAATTATAGTCAGACTGTGGCATCTGAATTTAAACTTTTTTTGTTTGTCACCTGAACAAATTTAAACATATATGAGATAGGCACATGCCTCCTGAAAGACAAGACAAGGACTGAGTAAGGTCTGAATCTTTACATCAGCAAAAACGGGCAGACTAGATGGGCCGAATGGTTCTCTTCTGCTGTCAAATTCTATTTCATTTTTTTTTAAGTATTCTTTAATTATGGCCACCACGGCATTTTTTTGCAGGAGAAACTTGCTGGGTTTGGTCCTTAATAAAGTATAGTGGAGTCAGGAAGTTGACTCACCTTCTAAGTTATGCTTTAGTAGATCTGCTTGCCTGACGATCAACAACAAGCGCTCAAACCAACATAGTATCATGGGAGTGCTACTATTCCAAAATGACCGCTAGGCTTCTAGGAGCTGTTTGGATTGTCTCAACATTTAAGATCTCAAGAGGAAATATCAAAGGTTGTACAATTCACCTCACTAACAAGATTCATTTCCTACCGGCGAGTTTACGATTAGAAATCAACATAATAAAGACAAATATACACATACAAATATTATCAAGCCTTTTGCCTTGCAATACTGGTAAGTGTATGATATTACAGATTAAATACCACGGATCAAATATAGGTCCGAGGACAACCAGTAAACTCTTTACATATAGATACACTTACGTCATTGAGTTTTAGCCAAAGTTAGATTTAAAGTCTAGGGCATTTCCAATAATATTTTAAATCACTTAAAGCCTCTTCAGCCATCAGCACTGATTTCCAGTTTTAAAAGTTGTAAAAGAGAGGTTATTTATGGGCCCAGTCTCTATCTTTGTAGACCAAATAACTCAAGAAGAAAGTTTACTTTATCTAGTTTTATTTTAAGGATAAGGATACATTATAATTCCTTCAACTCCAAAAAATGTCTTTAATGGAATGGGGATTTCACAGCGTTAGTATCATCCATTACTAGATATACAAGCTGGACGCAGTGCTCAGTGTTAGGTTGTGTATTCCAGTACTTGGAGGTCTTTGTGATTCCTATAAGCGGTACATGCCCCTTCAAAGAGAGATGAGAGACTTAGTTCAAGTTAAGCTGAGTCACCTGTCTGTGCATGAAGAATAGATGGAGAAGTTCGATAGGGGAACATGGCCGGGCTAAGCTGCCAATGGATACCTTTCACTGGTCCCACTCTTAGGTATTAAATAGAACGTCAGGTTTAATAAACCTGGTCATGTATGCCGATTAGAAGTTTTTACCCAATATGATAAAAAGTGAGCAAACAGTTTCATTTATCTTTGCGAAGGCAAACAGCAGCATCCTAACCTGGGCTCCGCAGCAGCTTCTACCTGTCTACTGGATTTATAATGGATGCATCTCTTCTTCATTTCACCCAATACACTGGATAACCCCAGCTTCTTTGCCTGTAGCCTTATTTTTATTCACAAAACTAATGCATCAAAAATCAGATTAAAGAAGAGTGTATAACATGGATCGATTCATAATTAAGTTCAGTTTAATGTATAAGTACCAGCATATACTTGGACCCTTGAATATAGTGCAGCTTAGTAAAGATGCCCGTTCACTTAGCCGTAAAGGGGCAGCTGTGTTTTCTATCTCTGCTTGAGATTTTGAGTTGAACACTATGTGCAAGGCAAAAAAACAAGTCAGCTCTCTGGTTTTATTTTGATTTCTAGAAGAAAAGAAGACAAATGGTTTCCAACTGCCCCTTTCCTATCCTCAGAGGATTCCCTGTCCAAGCATAACGCACTGTTCCCTTTGGCTGGGATATGTTTTTTTGGCAGAAGCCGAATGTAAAATAATTTTATTGGGCGTTGCTCTGGGAAGCTGAAATGGTTTATATTGTTTGGTTCTACTGTGAAGCCGAGCTGCTAAACACATGGAGTGTGCATGATGGTAAATGTATGACTGCTTTCTAAACAGACTATTCTGGTGCTTTTTATTAAGCAGGGTTAAAGGGTCCCTGTGATATTGTGGAAGTAAACTGTTGCTTATTTTAATTTGTAAGCACTGTTGCATAGATTTTCAGTATAGAAATGCAGAATTAAGGATTTGTGTACCTCTCAAGTGTCCTTCTTTAGGATCCAAGTTGCTCCTCCTGATCTCTCCTTTTTTCTAGGAGCTCAGAATATTTACTGGGTAAAAATATATCACGGAGTTCTACAGTCCTAAAAGCCCCAATAGTGCATAGAGAAACAACATAAAATGGTGTACATATAGTACATTATTCTTCTTATAAATGTGTCATAAAGAGTGATCTATAGCTCACAAGGTCACATAACAAGTCTCTGCCCACTAATGATATCTATAACCACAGGACGAAAGCAAAAAGTGGCCCTCTGAGACCCTTGGAAATGTTGGGTGTGGGGATTTGGTAAAAGTAATAGATTTGCTAGATTTCCTCTGCTGCTATTGCATATTGTTTCTCTCCTTGTGCCCACACATTTAATTCTCAATACAGTTTCTGAAAATAATGAATATATACGTCCATACCTTCCAGCTACGCACTTTACATCTCTTTTATACAGACCTATGAACTTAACTACTTAGCTGTCCTGAGCTCCTCTTCTTATGGGAGTGTGGTTTAATCAAGGAGCAGAGATAGCTGTGTATTGTAGAGTGGCAGCAGAAGTGGGCAGGGAGTGGGCGGGACCTGGGAGGGGAGTGGGCGTGACCAAATCCCACTGCCCTGTCTGAGGTGTAAAGAAACTGGACTGAGTCCTGGGGAGGTAATGCTTCCCCTGGAGACTCCGGGTCAAACCCTGTGAGTTCCCGGGAATGCTTATATACCGCACACGGTTTCTGGCCAGCAGGCGCCCTGAGCGTTATACAAAAGGCAGCCCATCGTTAAGCCTACTTCTCAATAATGGATGGCTGGGACTGGGCACTCAGAGAGTCAGAAAAGTGTGACCAGCACATCGGCTAATATTCCTCCTCATCTGCACACCAAACGTAGGAGAGGAAATCTAAGGCAGGCGAAACTTACTTACTAACATATTTTTGGTCTTTTTTCCAAAGTCAAATCTCTTGAAAAAAAACAAGCTCATTTTATTCTACTTTTTTTAACAATTGCTCCGTAACATTTGAAGACTTTCTTCCGCTGTCTTTGTCAGTCTGCAAAATAATTAGGAGCACGTATTATTGTGTTTGCAGAACACACCAACGCTGACTCCCTGCTGTTTCTTTGATTATCCTGTTATTTGACTTTTTACATTCACGACTTGCCTAGCAATCATTTATTCATAATATTTGAATTCTACAAAACCCACTAAAGATTATTTTTGCTCTAGGTCTATTTTTGCACTTTGGTCTTGAAGGCCAGTGGGAGTTAAATTAAGAAGTTACATTTAGTCAGCAACCTTAGATTTGTATTTTTAAATTGAGAAAAGGCCTACTGGACAACTGCTAAGTTATATATATATATATATATATATATATATATATGAGAGAGAGAGAGAGAGAGAGGGAGGAAACTTCAGCCTACCCTTATATGCCTCTTCCAGCATACATAAACAATATTACACTCTGTCAGCACAGATGCTATGATGGTGTCTATGGGAGCATACCCCATAACCTCAGGACACCTGTGGTGGGGGGGGGTGGCTAGAGACCATGGCCTTAACTAGAAACCATGGGCCCTGGTGTGAAAAATTGCCCCCGGGCCCCCCAACTTCGCCAACTGGTCTGTGCCTTCTTTGGCCATTGCCCCCTTCCAGCCTACAACATATGTAAACACAGTTACACAAATTACACACACGTACTCATACTCACTAATACGCACTCCATCTCACCCCACTTACACATCTATGCTCAAACACACACAAAGTACACATCCATGCACACACGCACACACAAGTAGACACCCATGCTCACACACACACACACAATACACATCCATGCTCACACACACACAATACACATCCATGCTCACACACACACAATACACATCCATGCTCATACACAAGTACACATTACAGTTACTGTAGCAATGTACAACAAACAAAAGAAGAAAGTGTGCAGCACCACCATGAGCAATTACTATCACATAGTCAGGCATAGAAAAGAGGAAGGCATTTACATCAACTAAAGATGTCTTCAGAGATCTTGCAGGATATTTCAGGTTTCCTCTTATAAAAAACGCACCGTGGTGCCAGTTAATTTTTAAACAATTTTGTGTACTCAGTCTCGGTGCTTTCTGTCTGCATGGCTAGGGACATGTTTTATGTCAAAGTCAGCATCGTCGTGTTATCACAAAGGACATGGTAACATCAGCCGCTGCTTGGTCTATAATAGGAAGGTGACATCACTTGCGTAAGTTTATCAGTTAAGTGTAACAATATGGATAACGTCACAAATTCATTACATGGATAAAAATGCATTTTATATTGTTTTTGTGTAGAATGTTTTTCAAACAAATACAAGAATATTAAACCAAATCTACCATTTTAATCTTGGCTTTGCTGTGATTTGGAACTTTTTTTTGGGGGGGGATCTTTGAAATTGTGGAATTTTCTACAACTTACATCCAATACCCATGCCTAGAATCCCTTTAGCCAATAGTTGCTGAAGCACCATGTTGGGTACCCTATGCTCATGTCGAGCGGTACTGAACAAATAAGAGTCCTCTAGACACTCGGCACAAGACTGTTCCGTTTATCTAGTGAAAATGCTACAAAACTCTCAGTAAAAGCCGATTTATAGAAAAGAGAACCTTCTAGAATGCTGGGGCTAAACCCCATGGCGACAAAGAAGCCCATGGGCATTATTTAAATGGAGAAGGGGACTACAGTGTCTGGTACATATAACCAGAGGTAGGTTGAGGGACCTGGTTACATATAAATTGTTTGCAGCTCAGATGAACCAATTCACATGTTGTATATGTCTAATTGTACCCAGAAACCAAAACACCAACTCTGTTTAGTTTAACTTATGGCCTCATTAGTACTGAATGCTTTAGAAACTCATCCCTGGAAATGTGGACAATAGTGCAAAACATTTATTTAAAACGTGTAGTGACCCTGCCTTGACACTGTACCTTTGTACTATGCATTATCATTTCCATTAATGTTTCCCCCACTAGATGAATAATGACCTCGTCATGACACTATATCCATCCATTTCACTACCCTTCTACTTTATAAACATAAGCCTGTATTGAGTTTCGTCCAACCATATGGCTACGGAGCAGTGTTAAGTGACTTGAACTGAGTCTTCGTATCTCTCGTGCTTACAGCATATTGTCAAGTAATGTTGATTATTCATTCCATTTTCCTTTTGTTTATTAATTCATTGGTATTTTAGCTTGTTCTTCCATACAAAAGAGGTTTCTAATCATGTGTGTTATGAAAGTGGTCCTTTCAGCGCAAATCTTTGGCCATTCTTAAAACTAGTGCCTAAAACAGCTCAACTACTTAGAATAGTGTGATAAAACTCTTGCCAGAATTTTTAGAAATGTTGTCATTAGAATTAAAGAAGGAATTTTTTTTTTACGTTAAATGTTTTTTTAAATTTAGTAATTTAATTAATTAATTGTTACCAGAACAGTATGCATTTCACTGTATTGTTGAATCATCTGGCAGGAAGGAAGTGTAATAAACACACCAAATTAAGTGGCTGATTATTTTTGACTTGGTAATAAATAATTGAAACTAATTGATACTACAAAATATTGCATGGAGCCCGCAGAGATTTTAAATGACCCTGCCCCTTCCTGGAACCCCTGATCATATATCATACGTCATATTATAAGAATAGTTAGGTAGCTCAGCCTAACTTGCTGGTTTTGCTCCTGGTTTGGGCCTAGATAGGCATAAGTCTAGTTCAGGACATTCAGAGAAGTTATTATTCATTTTAACCAAGGATTATGGTGGTCCACTTAGTCTTTGGTATATACACTGCAAAAAATGACTGTAGAAAATTAATAATAATAAAAAAAACATTTTCTTTATATATTTACTTGAAATTATTTTCTATAAACAAGACTTATTATAATCCAAATTTAGCTTGTTTAAGTTAATGTGTCTTATTTTAAGTAGTGCTACACTTTTAGCCTGAAAATAAGATTAATATATCTGATAAGGTATTTTCCCTTAATCAGCACCATTATACTTTCAATCAAGGTAATAGGTACATTAATTTGAGCTTATATGATATATACATTCGTCAGAGTGTTCCACTTTTGTAATACATCTGCAGAATAATTATCTCTATAATAAATATCCCACATACAGTAACAAATCCTAATTTCGAAAAGGGAATTTCAAAGCGTTTCAAATGCCAGTGTACACTTCACCATGGACCTCTGATGAGAATGGCCTCTGACTGTAAAGCAGAACTGTGATATGTCGTTTTATTTTTTAATTATTCACATTGCTGTTTCATATACATGTTTGGACTGCTCAGAGAAAATCATTTTTTCAGGAAGTCCAGACGTTAACTAGGGTTAAAATATTTGCAGTTTTAATGATCGGATGTCATGTTATGCACATAGCGACTGCTCTTCAATTTGCAGAGATATTTAATTACCACTCAAAAAATAACTATACTTAGAGTGGTCTGTTTGCCTCCAATTAAATTATTTCCATAATATTAAAAACCTTTTAATTTGCGATCAATAGTTTATTTCCATTACTGCTGTTTCCTTGATGGGTATGTGGTTTTAAAAAAGGACATTGCGTGTTCCAGAGATGGACAACATCAGAGCCTTTGTCTTATTTCTCCAACAATCCCACCGCAGCCATAGAGCTGTTGCTTAACTTTCCATATAGAAGCTCTGCTTTATTTTTTTCAGTGTGTAACTGTCTTATCTTATTGAGTTATCCAGGATCTGTACAGTGTGTGGTTTATTAACAGCCAAATTGAGGTAAATTAAGACATTTTTGGCAGTTCTCTCTGTAAATTTAATGTTTTTAGTTTTGGTGTCTCCAGTTCAGGTCATCAAGGATGCAATTCTAGTGAGTGGGTGACAAGTTACCTACATGTCCCACTAGCCATTAATGGTTATTAGGAGATTTTTTTCCATGTGCCTTTAGGCATTACTTCAAAAGGTTCATCTCAATGGGTGCTCTCTATGTGAAAGCATGGACTAGATGGACCATTTGGTTCTTTTCTGCAATCACTAGCCCACAAAGCCTTCTTGTAGGCAGACACTTAACAAAAGGTTAAGAAATAATATGCCTCTTCTTTCTCATCTCTCTAAATATCTATATTTATTATGAATATTTGTAAGTATTAATTCATCTATAGAGCTCCTGATAAACTCACTTAGTCAACATTGACCAGCAACCATGATCCTGTTCCAAAATGTATGATCTTGCTATAAGGCAACTTAAAAATAAAAAGTTATGGAGGGAATTATTAAAGTAATAGAAGTGGGTTAAAAATGTAGCCTAGTATTCTCAGAATCATGTGTGAAATTATTTGCAGTGATGTTACATATTTATACAGTGTGACTGAAAATAACACATTAATTCCACTCTAAAATTAATTCAAATTGTTATTGTAAATGCTTCATTTAATCACATCCACTGCCTAAAGGACCATGAAAATTGGAACAAAAGTGCATAATATCTTGTGAATAAAAAAAAACATTCGAAGCCAATTTCAAATACATAGCCCCTATACATGCTCATAGAGACCAGTATCCACATTACGGTGTCTTGGAAAATTGAGAATTTGTCGATGAATATTATTATGAAAAATACATATTTGTAAATATAGCTTATGACGTTAACAGGACTGAAAAAAGTTAGTAGACCCACAGAACGCACAAAGCTAGGTATAGGGGAGCAGGTATATGCAAATGTAACTATGGATAAGGCATCAAAAAGTGTGTCCTTTTCTGCATGTACCTGCCTAGAATTACTAGTCCTTTGGAAACTTGCATATTTGTGAATTGAGAGTTTAATTGCTTATAGACAAGCTCAGATTTTGTTTATCTTGATACATAAGTAAATATATGTATGTATGTGTGTATATATATATATATATATATATATATATATATATATATATATATATATATATATATATATATATACTTATGTATTATGTCTAGTACGGTCACGCTAATAGATTTAAAAAATCGATTTCTACCATTTAACGTAGCATTTAAATGGGAACTCCCATGTTATTTTTTAGTTAATTTTATAGTTGTGTATGCTTAGTAGGTGGGTGCTAGGTGACAAGAACTAAGGACAAGTGTCCTTAGTCCCCGGTTCCCTTTGTGTGAGGAGGCTGTTGTATCGTAATTCTTCACAGAGCAGTTCCACCTTTCCGATGACTCCAGGTGGCTCATACTCTGAGCTGCATATTGCCAGATATAAGGCCGCATCTTTTGGCAACACTCAGCTAGGGCACGGAACATGGGACATCATTGGCGGCCTCTGATGAGTTTCAAACTCTAGGAGGCTTCCAGTTTGCAAGGGCAGAGGTAGGTGAGTGCCGGTGGATCATGGGCAAGAGAGTATTGTGGAAAACAAAAAATAAAAGGTTTTAAGAGGTTTAGAAATAAATGTTATGGACATATTACATTTATTGGACATGGTGGTAGGAGTTCCTCTTTAAAATCATAGGTTACAACAATATCAAATGTGCCTGCTTAGATGAAACCTGCAGAATATCTTTATTCCCAACAGTGTTGACCCTAAACGTCCATCCGCCTTTATGACTCAACAAATGGCGAAGCAAGCAGAATTTGTCTGACCTCAGCTGCAATGGATTAGGAGAAGATCAGAAAAACATTGTCCTTTTCATTCCTTTCTATGGAGGAGCAAGATAAAGACCTATTTAACGAGCACTGGCACATCACAGCTGAGCAAAACACATTATAATAATACCTTTATAATATTGTGTCATTCTCACTAATCTGTCCAAATCCCCAGAGAGCTGCCTCTCCTCAGTAATAAATGTGTCAGAGCTTCTCGGTGATGGATTTTCTAGCGAGATATACATATACATGTTTTACAAGAACATAAATAATTGCTCTTAACTTTGTGACTTTTCTTGGTTTCTTTGGGTACCGAGAGTAATGGTATCTGATAAGACAGGCTTTTGGGTAGATTGTGAAATGGCGCCCTGAATAAATAGCATTCAGTGACCTTTTAAGATTATAAACGTAAAAATAAGATTTACTTGAATATCAAAGAATTTTGCTATCCATACGGTGAGGACCTCTTATGTTTTCTCAAATATTTATAGATTTTGTGGATCAGTGAGGGAGATTCAGAGAGATGTTGAAGGAGAAAAAACTGGCCTACTAGATCGGTGAATGAAAAATCAAACAAAAGTCAGACGATGAACTGCCTCATCCAAAATGGTGGTATAACATGGGCGACAGTGGTATCTTTAAAGGCTGCTAATTCCCCATGTAATTAAACCATAAATGTGATTTTAGGCTCTCCGTGTATAATGTACTTGTCCCAATGTGTGGTCAGAAGATGGAATGTAAAAGATATTAAATAGACTGCGTAAATGAATTGGCAGATGGTGATTTCCTTGGGATATCTGAATGGAATGAAACTGTAGGTAAAAGTGAGTCGAGAGAGAGGTACAGTAGATTTTTCTTTAATTTCCATTGTTTGTTTCTGGGTAATTTAACCTATTTATGTTCTGCTAGGTAGGAAGCAAAACAAATAGCATAGTTGATTTCTCGTACATCTACATGCCAAAGATATGGAAAATGTTGAGCTCATACTCAGCGCAGGTATGTGATGTAACACACATTATACAAACGGTTAAAATGGGACACATTCGAGCTGGTAGAAACAGTCAGGGTTTCATTGTCTCTCTACCAAGGGATCCAAGAATCTGCTTTATGCTGCAAATTGCACTTAATACAAATCTCTAGAGATTCAATGTATGCAAATCTCATGTAAATGTGTGATTGTCTTATACAATGATACAACACATAATGTTGTTTCTTAAGCTTCTGGCACTCATAGAGTCAACCTTGTCTTCAATAGTTAGATAAGTATTAGGATTACAAACTGTCAGGACAACACTTCAATTAGCCCTAATCTCTCCGAGGCTTTAATCAAGTTCTTACCAGAAAGTACATTTTCACTGCAACTGTATCAGTGCTCTTATGTTGCCCTGGTTAACCTGTCAAATGCCATGTATTTTTTTTATAACACTGATAATTTAGCTGAATAAAGGATCATTCCTTAGTTTTGTTGGCAGGAACGAGAACATTGGATTTTTTTGAAGCCCAAGATGAAGTTCAAAATCAGTCCCATAACTAGTTTTGTTTTCAATACAAGATAGAACAGAGTTTCCCAAGCGTAATACGTGAGCTCATTCATTTATCCTAGCAATATAAGGTTGCACCTTATTTTAGAAGCTTTTTTTTTTTTTTAGGCAGAAGCAGGTATATTATTGAAATAATAATTATAGAATTATTTACACAGCAAAAAAAAAGTTGGTAATTGGCTGGAAAATTCTGTTAATAGTCTTACAGGAGTGGAAAAAAGAGGTTGAAAATAATGATATAGAACACCACAGAGAAATGGTAATGATGATGTCACAGAATCTAAAATGCATCAGATTAAAACTAGAAGGGTTCTGGGCAAAGTTTCTAAATTTCAACGAGGAGAAATGTAAGAAAAAAGGGTCATGATCTATAATTAGAGGGTCAGAGGCTTAGATGTAATGTAAGAAAGCTTTACTTTACAGAGAGCGTGGTAGATAAATGGAGCAGTCTCCCATCAGAAGTGGTAGAAGTTAATATAGTGAGGGAGTTTAAACATGCATGGGATAAACATAAAGCTATCCTGAATCTAAGACCAAGATCAAGGACTAATTCATATCTGGGCCTTGCTTCGGGAAAAATGGCCAAACTAGATGCGCCAAATGGTTTTTATCTGCCGTCAAATTCTATAACTTTGCTTTCAATTGTGATTTCTTGGTTTTTACCACTTTGTGTTAGAATCGGGCCCCACGAGAAATATATGCTATAAAGATTTGGCTTTACAAGTAAGTCCCTAGAAGGCTGTGGGTTAAGTGAATATAAATGCAAACAACGTACTATCTGCTTGTTTTGTGAAGAGTAAAAGTAAAATTCGGATCCGTTAATTGACCTTGTTCCGTGTTACGTGACACATCCGTGGTGTTGAAACATGTGGCCAGAAGTCTCCAGGAAGGAATGTGACAGCCAGCAACGCTTCAACATGAGGCAGCAGTCTTGGATCTGTCTTGAGCCAAAATATCCAAAGTGTTGGGAGCTGGAGACACAGCTGTGATGTGATACCATTGTTAAACATGCTATCTCTTTGAAGCTTTACACCCCTTATCACTGGCCTGGCTTGGAAATCTTTGGCGCCTACTTTTCATTTCCCTGCCAATACATTTCAGGGTTTTCCTGCAGACGGATTCCTCTTTCTTTCCTTTTTCTGTGTACTGTGTGTATTATTATTATTATTATTTATTATTATTATTATTATTTATTATTATTATTATTATTCACTCGTGTAATATTTCTGCATCAGTGCATACTCGTTCCAAAATAAAAATAATAATAATAATAATGATATATTTATATAGCTCTAAAATATTTTGAGAACCATGCAAAAGGTTTCAGATCAATTTAATTGATAGTTTGTTATCACATATAAATAGTGTCAATGGAGCTTTAAAAAAGCAAATTTCTTAGATCTTCCAATAAAATACATATGATCAAGGAGTCATTTAAAGCAGGCAGCACTGCAGATGGGGGGGGCTATTAAAGGGAAGGTTTCAGGTCCATTACCTGAAAAAAGTATAGTTTATGTAAATAATAGCTTTACAAATTATGTACTGTAGGGAACATAAAACTTATTCATCTAGTATACCTAAATGTGTCACTTAGATAGTATCATTGTAACCAATATTTATTTAAAAATAAAAATAATAATATGATAGGAAGATCATTTAAAAAAATAAACTTGTCCACAAATCAGAGGTTTGGCTGGTATTGTAAATGGGCAACTGTGTTAAACTTCTCAGGAATAGGTTTTCAATTTTAAGCAACTGAAAGACAGAATGGGCGCTAACCCAGTAGGATGCCTGAGCTTGTAACCAATAATTATCAATGAAGATGAAGAATTATATATGATGAGATAGATAATATGAAATATTTTGTGTTTTGCCCTAAAATAAATTGGGTAAACCCTTACAAAAAATAACTGCAGTATTTGCATTATTGTATATGAGCAGGGCCGGCCCAAGACAAAATGCCGCCTGGGGCGAAGTTTAAAATGCTGCCCCCCCCCATTATCTACCCTTTCTCTCCCTGCCGCCCCCCCATTTTCTACCCTTCCTCTCCCTGCCGCCCCCATTATCTACCCTTCCCCCCCCCGTACTTACCTTTCAGCAGTCCCGCGGTGAGTCTCCCTGCTCGGTCTCGGTGCCGGCTTGTAATGCTGAGCGCCGGAAATGACGTCATCTTCCGGCGCTCAACATTACAAGCCGGCACCGAGCTAGAGGGCTCGCAGAGGAGAGAGGGGTGCCGAGCGGGTACTGACAACTTGGTAAGATAAAACCACTCGGTGCCCTCTCTCTCTCTCTCTTCTCGGCTTTAAAAAAAAAAAAAAAGGGCTTGGGGCGGCAAAGGTTGCCCCACTCGGCTCCATTGTCGGGCCGGCCCTGTATATGAGTAATGAGCATCAATCTCAGCCTCTGCTACCCTAATTGTCTCACACTCCAACTCCCATCAGTACTAACAGGTTAGAATGCTTGTCTCCACCCCTTACAAATGCTGATTGGCCAGAGTGAAAAAGTAAAGAAAAAAAAAACTCACAGGTTGTTGGACCCATAAATCACAGCCATAACTATTTTACGCAAATACCATAATCTGCAAAAAGAACAATCTCGGATGAAACAACTGTGCGTTTGGAGAAGGGAAATTTTAATGCATTAATAAATTCTTACATAAAAACCCTTCTTCCTAAATATTGTTGCATCTGTTTCTTTTTTGCAATTAATATATTTATTTATAGATATGTGTACATGTTGATACTAGTTTTCCATTTATAAAATTAAGGGTTTTTTTTTTCCTTACATCCTTCCTTCCGAGTGACTAGTGATTTATTTAGGTAATTATAGTACGCTGGAAAGCTGGCCTGGGATTCCTATATCTAGACATGGATTTGGTGGCCATCCAGCTGTTAGGCAGAGCAGGTAGCCGGGTGCTCGCTATATACATATTTCCATGTCTCTGTTACAAAACAAAGGCCTTCAGTTCTGTGGCCTGCCTGCTATTTTCTTAATCTAATTACAAAATGAGAAAAGGGTGCTAGGGTCAAAGAGCTACTTGATGGCACAGGAAGACGTGGTTTCCATCACTTCATTTGGAAAGAGTAAATACGGCAGAAGGGCTGCGCATGGCTTTCTCTAGAGAAATATGTAATTCTGCTGTTTTGTTATTTCTTTGTTTGGATGTGGGTGGGAAACATCAGAATATAAATATTTATAAGGTCATTTTACTGTTTAAATGTAGAGATCCTTTGATCACGGTAGGGCTCTTAGCGGTGAAATTGTCCTGCAGGCCCCCCCCCACTTAAAAAAAAAACTGTATACTGAAAGTTTGACAGATATGTTTCTGCAAAATGAAGTCTTTCATGGAAGCAGAACGATCATGCGACAGAATGTATGTTAGAAATCAGACTCAGGTTTCACATGGCTGTATATAGAAGCAGTATCTGTCTGACTATAGATGTAATGTACGTTTTGTTATTTTACCGTCTCTCCAATTGTCTTGTGGTTTGTCTACATAGACGTTCTATCGGTTTACTTGGGGTTTTAACCACCTACAGGTCTGATTCATACTTCCAGCCTTCTGCTGCACATGCCTCCATTCACCATACGTGTGTGGGCAGCATGATGCCCCTCAGATGGTGACTTGCCACGTTCCATGAATGAAAGTTCAATCGTGGGGCATAGTGATAGAGCAGAACCTTCACATGGACTTTCTAAAGACCTTGGTGGATTGTCCATATCAAAACCTAGGTTGCTGCCAGTGGCCAAGTAGGGGCCCTGCTAGAGCTGTGGTCATAATTTAGTATGTTTGGTATCTAAATAATAGTAAAATGGCTTTGCCCACATTGTGATATCAAGTGTTTGGTTTAACAGGTCCACATGTGAACAGGACGGCAGAATACATTACAATTAATGATGTATTGATGAGCAAAATCATATGAAATCTTCTAGGTAAACATAGTAGAATATCGAGGAGAGGAATTGTACTTTTAATATAATTCTTGCATACGCTAGAGTGTTCATTCATATCACTCAGATTTTCTTCCATAGTCATTTAGTACTACTTCTAAGTTTGCATATTCATATTTAGGTAAGTGATATTGCTTAGTATATACAATCATATACAACCAGTTTTTCATATCACAAATCAGTTTTTCATATTACAAACAAAATATCTCAGGTTGTTCACCAATCTAAGATTGTTAAAAAAAATGTGGCTTTCTGATTAAAGAGCCGGCAATTTAACACACTGCACTCCAAAATGGTGCTCTGATTGATTTACGCTGCCCAATTCTTACAAATGGGTTTATCTGATTGTAATTAAGCAAATTGAATATTCACACCCAAATAGAGACATTGTTTTTTTCATTTATAATAAATTCTAAAACCATCTATGAAACTGGGTGAAGTCTGACATGTAATTGTAAAGAAATGTATTATATAGTTATTGCATTCGTGATGTAAGCATTCATCATGGTTAACAATAAATACAGTAGAACTGCGCCCTACGTGATATATATGGATCTACACATCAGACATTCTCGACTTTAACAGCTTAAAGGTTTAGTTGTTTAATTTTGAACAATGAGACTGCAGCCATGGTGTGTGAATCCCAGACTCATCATTAACAAAGTGACTCACCCTGAAGCTTCTACTCCATAAATCGGGGCTCCCCACCCCAAGTAAAGACTTACAGATAAGTATAGTAGGTTTTTTCACTTGGGCACCACAAGTTTAATGCACAAGTGGGTCCATAACAGCATTTTAAATAGTCAACGCCCTCTGTCTTATCACCCAAATCAACTATATTTATAAAAAAACCATTAAATCTTAGCAGGGGTTAAACGTTTATAAATAAACACAGGAATCATGGTTACATAGAACATTTTAAAAAGTCAAATTTAACATTTCTGTGATAGTCCTATTTATTTTTGTCTAGAAGAAGGCATAGGGAAACTAACATTCCTCATTTAGCACTCACTATTAAACTTAGTGTTGGACAAGGCTCGTGGATTAGGTCCAGGGCAATGCCGTTGTCAAAAATGTGTTGCAGACAGATGGGATAATTTGCCCATATCAGCTTGTGGTAATGACATCTGCTCTGTCATGAAAGGTTGAGATTTAAACTTAAAAATATCACATACCGCTGGGTATGTGCCGTGGCATGTTTAAAATGCTAGCGATCAGCACATAGCAACTAGTTACCAACAATTACACTGCTATTCAATTATTAAAATATTATTTTCCTGCACATTTGTATTTTATGTTAAATGTGGTATTTTATTGTGCAATACTAGCAGAAATGAAATGTATTTTACTAGATTGGTATCATTTGCTTAAGCATTTTGTTTTTTATATTTTTTATGTTTTATACGTCTACTGTAAAAAGTTATAAATATGTATATGATTGACAGGAGATTTAATCCACAAAACAATATCCTTCTCCACTAAAGATCTAAACAAATAAATGGTATACCTATTAATAATTTAAGAAATAACAGGTTAAAGGACATAATTGAATGTAATTTATTCGAAAACACGTGTTTACTGGGCTGGACAAGTGGCTTAAGCCGTCTGTGTAGTGAACCGGCTGAGTAAGAAGGGAAGCAGTTTATCTGCAGGGCTCATAACATTCTGTGGGGGGTCCTCTGCTGCCTGTTTGATCATGGTGGCCTTTGACAGGTTCTTGGAGGACACATCTCCAACAGGTCCAGCAGATAGCTATTTCCAATAGTGAGGATGCAGATGTCTGCTATCTGCTCTACCATGAGTTCCCAGAGCTATAGGAACCTGCTTATTAACTATTTCACTACGCTACGGGAAGGCAGTTTATCGTGTGGAACTGGTAAACTATGCAACATTGTTGTTGATGTTATAATGTCTACATATATTCGCAAAAGAATGCAATGTTACATAATTCCACAGAAAAAACACTTAGAAGAAAACGGAATATTTTTAGTAATGAATTCAATCATAACATTTAGAGATGTTCACTTAATGTATAATATGAATCAGTTAGCATAGGAGTACATTGTTGAAAGCACAGAAGAGTTTAGCCGTAATCCTTTGTTCGTGTTGTATTGTGTTCCCGGGGTGGCCCCGAGAAAGCATGGATTGTCACTGACACTCATTCTTCATCAGTCTCTTGTCACCAGTAATTCATGACACAGGATGTTCCTATTGAGAAGGAAGGTCACATGTGCACAGACACTATCATTCCTCCACAATCATCTAGCTATACCCTGTCCAGAATTAGCTCTCATCCTGTTATCTCCTCCCCAGAGATCCCCCTAACTATTCAATGTCCTCTCTGGAAAGCTGCGATAGAGAAAGCCAGATATTATCCCATTATCTTTGTACTTTATTTAACACTCTCATGAAATGGCTGTTTTTGGATATTACCCAGAACAGGCATGCCTGATCATCTAGTTAGATTTAAAGACATTTATATAGTCATTTACTTCAAATTGTCTTAATGTGGAATTTTACTGTATATAAGAAACATTTTTAACGCTAAACAGTATGCGCTAATGGAGCCTATTGTTAATGCTCAGATAACATGTGCTCCCTTTTCAGTCCTATCCAACACAAACTCTCAATACTCCAGAGAGCTTGGACATTATATGTAAAAACAAAATCTTCTGGCACAACTGGACAAGCCAGGGTTAAAGATCCCTGATTCCTGCTCTTACCGGCCCTTCCCGGCACATAACATTAAATCAATGATTATACCTTTTTTATATGGGGCTGTTTCTTCATTCTATTACCCCCACCTTCCACCCCGTATGCTCCGTATCATGTTCCTCTGTGAAACATATGAATTGGGACTATGCTAAGTGAGTGAATTTACATGCAGAAGAAACACATCACGGATGACCCTTTATAAAATAATTAAACCAGATGAAATTATGAGGAATGCTGGCATTGAAATGCTGCTCTAAAAACTCACTTAGGCGGTTGAAAGAGATGCTGCTACTTAGACTGTAAGCTCTACAGGTCAGGGACCTCCTTTCCTAATGTTTTCATACTTATATGATGGCATTTATTGCCCCCCCTTCCTTTATTATACAGTAGTGTAAACTGTAAAGTGCTAAGTACATCTACTAGCAATACTTCACAATTCAGACAAGATAATCTATCTCTTCCTAATTTAATGACCACATGCTGAGAGTTGAATGTTATGTATATTGTGTATTTCTATCATATGAAACCGATTTATAATGGTTATGTATAAAACACGATAGCTATCCAAGGTATGAAAAGTGCAATGGCGGGGAGGGGCAAATGATCTGATCTGTTTTCTGAATTCCTGCTAATAGATGTATTTATTTTATATATTGTTTTTATTATGTTCATATTATTTTATTTATGTATCATTTTTTTGCAGAAATTGGCTCTAGTCACAATTGGCATTTAGGGAATACTCATTATTTTTATTAACAGAGGGGGTGGTGATGTCTATTAAGTTGATGAGATGACCTCCCTGACTCATTATAGTAAGAGCCTCCCATGCCCGTTGTAAATGTGACATTTCATTTAATTATTTTCATTTTCTGCAACAGACTTAATGTTAACACTCTTCTTATTCTATGCACTCCACGTTCCCTCCATATCTTTATCAAGTGGAGGATAAAGTGAACTGACAAATATTCAGTCTCATCCATGGGACAGCAAAATAACATTAAATGTTCCTAAACAGCACATAATGCCGATAAACATGAGTTTCAGCCAAGCAGAGGATTTCGTGTGGAAGTTTCCTGTTTCATAAAACTCCTATAGATTGCATTTTGGGTTTTGAATTATGGTGGTCAACCATCTTTCGGGTGAAAGCCTACACCTTCACCCATTTCAACCATGTTACAAGCAATAAATGTAATTTAGTATTAATTTCCCAAACAAATGGTCGTACCATGTTTGTAGTAAAAGAAGATTTGTACCTAACTATATGGCCCCATAACAGTATTAAATGCCAGCACCAGCAACTTGCAAGTAGCAAGTATGGTTGTTCTACAAAGCAAGAGATTTCTTTGGTCCTTTAATTTTTATTTTTCATCATTTTTTCATTTATTTTCTATTTTCCAGCTGAAATGTCGCTTTTCTTCTGGGGCTAGAGTTCCATTGCTCGGTCAATATTTCATTTGTAAGATCTGGTGTAGGTTAATACGGATATGAATATAGGTTAATATATAGGCAATACAGGCAAAATGCATAGGGAGCTAAAACAAGTGTCATGATTAAAATGGTTCATTGGTAATTCCATTTGACGTAGGTGTTTTAGTATTTTTTAACTGACATTCTTTTATTAGTATTGCTGGGTGACAGTGTTTGTTCTTCTACCCAAGGGCACCTTGAGAACTTGACCTATACATTGTTTACAATAACACTGAAATGACAGGTCCCAGAGGAAAATTAAATTACAAAATATATATATAAGCACAGCGGGTCAAAAACGTTCAATCTATTATCCCCAAGGATGTAGCTTTTTAAGTTATCCCACA
Organism: Sceloporus occidentalis; assembly: GCA_023333645.1. NCBI lineage: Eukaryota > Metazoa > Chordata > Lepidosauria > Squamata > Phrynosomatidae > Sceloporus > Sceloporus occidentalis. The sequence continues at coordinate 13,978 of JALMGF010000025.1, read as the reverse complement.
AAATGTCTAATTCATAACTGGTATTCAGAGTAGCCTTGTCGGCATTGCATAGCCCAGATGTTATTGCTGTGAGCCACATGCCAAAAATGGCAATCACTTCAAACAAAGCAAAATTTGCACTGTAGAGGAGGGTTGGTGGGATCATTAGTGGAGGGTGAGCAAGAAGAAAAATAGATCATGGGCACTTTCTACCAAAGAGCCATAAAAAGGGGGTTCAAGGCGAACCTGAACCGTTTAAACCTAGCTGCATCCACAGAAACCCCTGAAGTTAATCCACTGCTTGATATGCATTTAGCTCTTTAGTTGCATTATCTCAACAACCAGGTCTTTAAAACCGCAGATGGAATTCCTGATCCTGTCATCACAAGGTTATATAAATCCACAAAATACAGATTCCACTGCTGTAGATTCATGCAAATCCAAGGAAAAGAAACAATTAACTAAAGCATTGTGAGAGGTGCATGCAACCGACTGCATTAGGCTTTTACTCTTCTCTAGGGAAGGAGGGTTATTGAACATTTTAGTGAAAAAAAACAGGGCTTTGGTTCCATTATAAGGAACACACACACTTTACCTTCTGGCTACAGACTTTACATTAACTTCCCTAATGCACTAACAGTTTCTCTTAATGTGTGTTCCCTAAATCCCCGACAGGTAGACACACCTCGTATCCTATTAAACCATCACAGAATCTGGATAGACTTTGGTTTGGTTAAGCACTAATGCATTTTCACTTAGATTCCACCACCAATACACACATTCCTTCAGAAGCAGACACATCAGGACACTAGTCCTATTCTCCTGCTAGACCTGACCATTCACCCCTGTTCTCCATGCTGCTCTTATGTTCTCGAATACTAATCTGGAGTAATCCTGTAAGATCGCCCGTGGAAGCAGTCTACCTGTGAATGCCTCAAACTATTTTTGCCCCGTCTTCTTGCTTTTCTAGTGTCTGTCACTGGAATGTTGCGTTGCATTTAATCTGTTAAGCAGGCTTAGATGGGATTGTATTGCGGAGAGTAACAATGTTCCAAACTAATTTGGAGCTGCATTAGAAAAAGTAATTGGTGCTCCAGTAAACAATAACATGCATAATCTGCTGTAAAGGTTCTTTTTTTTTTTGGTTGCGTGTCCCAGATAAAAACAATTAACAAATCATTACTCAGTATGTGTATAATTATATTGTGGCTTTGCCTGTTGCGTAACTTTAGCTGCTAATATATTAGAGCAAACTGCATACGGTTTACTAGACCAGTAGTTCGCAGTTATGCATTATGGCAAGCTTCTCCTGGAAGAAGGGCCGAGTTGGCCCTGCATAATGCATAGTTTATTCAGAAAGGTGAGCTTTGACAAAATCTCACTGATTTGTATTATACAGATCCAACCAAGCCTGGACTGGCCATATGGTAAATGCCCGGTGGCACACAGTGCCCCATATACCCACCCAATATGCCAGATGTGAGCATAAAATGTAACATGCAGCCACTTTGTCAGCCCCAAGTCTTTCTGCAAGACAGTTTCACTTAGGGCAGATCTTCATAATATGTGGTGACGTTGGTTAGAGGAAAAAAAAACTATCCTGCCAAGTCTCTCTTTAGTGAATAAACCTCAATATTTCTATATTTTCATCTGATATATATATATATATATATATATATATATATATACATATACGCTACTGTTTAAAGGTTTGGGATCACAAGATGGAAAAAAAAAGTTTGGGACCACATTTCCTTGTTTTTTTAAATAAAGAAATCCAGCGCAGACCGTGTTAATGTTGTAAATTACTTTTGTCGCTGGAAACGGCTTATTTTTAATGGAATATATTCGTAGGTATACAGAGGCTCTTTATCACTCTCATCACTCCTGTGTTCCAATGGCACGTTGTGTTCGCTGATCCAAGTTTAAGTATAAAAGCGTAATTGATCGATAGAGAACCCTTTTGCAATTATGTTACAGCTAGAAATTTCCTTGTTTCCCATGACCCCAAACTTCTGAACGGCAGTGTATTATGTTTGCTGATATCCAGGTATATGTATGAGCTTTTGTAAACTGCCATAAACTGCTAGCAAGTAAGAATTACAAAAAGTATGAGCAATCACTGGACATTTTGGTTAAAAAGATGGAAATAGCAATAATTTTCCCCCCACAAAAAGGGAGATAAAGGTGAAATTTATCTCACCTGTACTAGTATGTCATAACGTGTTAATGTTATTGTCAGTTTAGTAAATAAAATGTAATGTAATGAAAGGATACCATCAAAGGTAACTAAGAAATTTGAAATCCTGGGCAAAGCTCTTTTCCGCAGTGAGCTCCCCGAGCACAGGACTTCAGATCTTCTCCGTATTACCTATGAGGGAGTCTTGAGTTGAGGATGATACCTATCATTAGGCCAGCACAGAAAAATGTACAATCACATAAGCTTTCAGCAACATAGTTTTTTTCAGATACGAAGGAACGTTCTTCATTCCAGAAGAGACCTCTGAGATCTCAAAAGCTCATGACACATTCTTATAAGTTTGCTCAATTAAAGTGTGTGTACATGGCTTTGGATGTCAATGGCTCTGCCTCATGGCCTGTCTCTGAACACTTGTGAATCTGATGGGGGTATATAAACACAGTGGCAGTTTGGGGCAAAAAAAGCCATTGTATAGAATAAAAAAAAAAACTTGTGCGGGCCACGTAGTAAATTACAGAATTTTTTAGTAGTTTATGTTACCAGAAAATGTTAGTTTGAAAGTTCCTGCTTGGAAGTCATGGTGGCCCCTAAGGCCACATTGGGATTAAAGTCTGGAAATTATCAGCTAACGCATCCCTTAAACTAAACTTTATTTCAAACCCAAGTTTTGTTGAAGTCCTTGAGCAGCACTCAGCAGTGTGTTTATGCAACTTGGCAAACAGTGAATTCCCTCTGCCAAGTTTGGTCCACGATAAGCCAAGAAGGGGCTTTGATCCTCCAAACTGTAGCTGGAATATTTATAAGGGAGGGCCAAGAGATCACGGTGCTCATTTAATAATGAATTACATATAGTTAACTATGTGAATTGTTGTCGCTGAAGATAATACATTTAATAGTTACCATAATAAATTCTATTATTTAGTCTTTTTGTTATAGCACGTTATCTAAAATTGCACATTGACCCAACATGGCTAGGATTTGAACGATCTGGCAAAACACGTGGCTTTGCCACAGATGACCCACATGTGAAAGCAGTTGAAACTCCATTTGGGGTCATGATCTCTGCTTGGGAACAGTTTCCTTTGTAAATTTGACCTTCAGGGTGTTTGTCTCCCCCCTTCTACCACCCATCAAAACACACAACACACAACACAAACCATAACAAGCCATTACACTAACTAACCCTTTCAGCGCCAGAGGCCTGTGCATTAATGTTCGATGTGCCCAAGTCGGCATTTATTTGCACACAGGTTCTAAACAATCTTTTACGGCGAGATCCAAGGTTTTGGTAATTCTGTTAAATGATAATGTGAAGAAACGTGTATTATACAAATAACCAAGAGCTTTGTATTCCAGGTAGTAACTGTTTAATGACACAATGATAGGAAACAAATATACATTTAAGCCAAACTATGCCTTTCTGGTCTATCTAGGTATGTATATGTACATATGTGTGTTTATGTTCATACACCTGTGGGGTATATAAAGTGCCAACATGCAGTATGAGACGTAACTCACAGCAAGGAATCAGTTCTGCATCTTGGATAAAATTACTGATGAGTGTGAGTTAAATGTATTATGTTATGGATAGAATATCTGTTATATGGCCACCAAATGTCACAGGCTGGTGGCTGTACACTAAAGAATGGGTATGGGAGGTACAATCGGCCATTGGCCCACCCGGTGTGTGTTATGGTCAGTCCGTGTTTAATTAGAGTTCCTGAGAAACTACATTATCCAATATCATCTTCTTCATTAGTATATTCATTTAAAACAGGATGCATATTATTCTGTCATTTTGACCAGTCCAGTGGGCAAGTGTCTCCCTGCCCCCATGTGCCTGCCATCTCCCGATTAGCTGTCTTATTTATTGCACCTCTCCCATGTTTCTCATTAAAGCATTTCTCTGAAATTTGCTCTATGTGTGTATGGCGTTTGCCTTGTCATTTTGGAAGCTCGTGTGATAAAAGCAATATTATATACGCTGCTCCCTTCCCCGCTGCTTTGAAGGGTTGTAATTACTATTTTGTCGTTCCTGTTAAGGGTGTGGGGTTTGGGTTCTTTGCTCCAGGTGTGTCTGTAAGTTGTCAGTTAGCACAGCCCAGACATGTCTGAGTTTTATGAGTAGACATCAGAAATACCCAATGCCATTCACACACAACAGCCACAAAGCAGAAGATATAAATACCTGCCCACCGCTTTTACGAAGTGCAAGTTTAATCCATTTCATTACACCATAATTACTTGGCACAAATTTAACCCAAGGGTTTTTCAAATTATCTTATACCTATGAAGTCGCTGACGTCTTCTCCTTATATATTTTTTTACATGTAATAATAAACACTTTTCTTCAAGGCCAGGCTGAGAATTTGTGTAAATAATTTTTTAGTCAAATAGGCTGTTTGCTGCTTAACGGGGAACTTTCTAAATTAAAAAATATTAACCTTTTAATGCTGATTCTATGTAGCGACTAATCAAATGTGTTAACATACCTGGGGAGTTCCACAATATGATGCTTCTATAATGTGATGCGGAGACCTCCAAGCAAATATACCTGGGGGGTTCCAGTATATGATACTTCTATAATGTGCTGTGAAGACCTCCAAGGAAACATACCTGGCGATATGATAGTCCTATATTGTTCTACTCAATGTGCTTTTACATGTTCTGTAAACTACTGGATATTTGCTCATGAATTACATTGCACCCAATCACCGGACTATACTATAACATACTTCTGAAATTTCAGGTGTCCAAATCAGGACACCATTGTTTGGAGGGTACTGGTGGGTTAGAAGCGTGGCCTTGGTCAGAACATTCTATCTGGTTGGACTTACCTTAGTTCCTTGCGTCACATGAAGACATGCAGAATATGATGTCATCTCCCAGAGCACAACTTCAATGCACATACAGGAGGCCATAACCGAGTTTTGATCTTACAGCTTGGTAGGTAGGTCAGAGAAGATCTTGCAAAAGGGGACAATGAGATAGCTCCCAAGACAACGGGACAGTCCTAAAAAATAAGGACTTTTCAACAGAAAACTGGACCATTGGGAGAGATGCTATAGCTGCTGCAGGCCAGAGTTCTAACATAACTTTTAACTTTTACATTTGCTGCAGGGACACCATATGCATTTAAATGTAGAGGCCCCAAACGTTTAAATCAGTACTATTTTATTGGTTTGACTAAGAGACGCCTTAGTGCTATTCTACGTGTTTGACAAGCACATCATCAGTATCAACACTGCAAACATACATATTCTGACACATTGTAACGTACGTTCTGTGTTAAGTCCTAATGGAATTTAAGATTCTTATGCTTTGACACAGTGAAATATATTTTTCTACCCATCCTGTCTCCTCTTGCGTCACTGAAGGGTATTGGCACTTTAATGGTAAATTGTCATAATCCAATTAAAGAACATTAACAACAAGATTGTGGTGCTGGAAGTCACATATTTGCAATTTTTGCACAAATTCGAATGACAAATGGAAAAACTTTGATTATACATGTAAAGAAAATAAAACCTATAAATGGAACGCTTCATATACGGTATTTCAATCAAGTTCAAATCTCTTGTAATTTGAGATAAAAAGCACTGCTGAGTTTCCGAGGTTGTTTTTAGTCTGGAATGTAATAATGCTAAATCATGCTCATTTATTTCAAGAGTCATCTCGGGATAAAGATGTTTCTGTCTGAACAAGGACTTGTAAAGTTTTGAAGAGCACTCTGGCAATGAGCAAGACGTGTGCATCATTTGATATAACCCGGGGAGAAGAGTTTCTTTCTGAGTTTCAACTGAAATCCCTTCTGTAATAAGAACATCCACTTCCACTGAGAGAGAGAAGATTCCGAAAAAAAATATTGACATAAAAAAACAAATCATTTCAGTGTTCCAGGTAGATGACGCTGTTGCAAGCATCATAAAAGATTTGCCTAACTCTGTACTACTCCAAAGTAGAAGCACCCATGGAATGTTTAACTCCTCAAACCAACTGAAGAATGTCACCCGAGAAGCACCACTGTAGCTAAAACATGGATAAAAGTAAGAGATTATGCTGCGACGTTAACAGGTTTAGTGGAAACAGGGATTGAGAACAATACCAAGAAATATGATGCTTTTTCAACTAACAGGTAAAAGTCATTTAAGCATACATGGGCTTGTATGGTGGGGCAACTTGTCAACAAGATAGCAACAATTTGTCTTTAATGAAGGGCAAACGAGCAGCTGACCAGGGCCCATGCATACCCTAGGGTAGTGTTCCCAATCAGTCGGCAAGGCACAACAATGGTCCAGGTTTCTTCTGCGGTTATTACTAAATCCTGCACTGTTGGTGTGTTTTGAGGGCTGGGTTTGGAACCACAGCCTTAGGGGCCCACAGCAGCTGTCCCTTGAGGGCCGAGCAGCAGGTGGCCTGCAGACCATGACCTCACACTCAAGTATATTTGAGCTAAGGAAGGTTCACAAGGAGGGGGAAGTTTGACCTACCACCATTATTTATAGAGGCAGAGCTGCAAAAACCTATGCAATTTGGTCACTATATTCAGAAACTAAGACGCCAGGTTAGAAAGCCAAAACTCAAGGAGGTTCAGGGGCAACTCAGATAGAAACATAAATAGAATTTGATGGTAGATAAGAAACTCTGAAGCCAATTAGTCTGTCCATTTTTCCTGATTCAGATCTTAATTAGTCCTTGATCTTCTCTTAAAGTCAGGATAACTTTAAGCCTATCCCATGCATGTTTAAATTCCTTTACTGTATTAGCCTCTAGCACTTGTGATTGGAGGTTGTTTCACTCATCTACCATCATCTCAATAAAGTAAACTTCATTACATTACATCTAAACCACTGACACTCTAGTTTTACACTATGGCTTCTTGTTCTAAAATGTCTCCCCCTTTGAAGGTGTGTACTGTCTGCAATCTTTCACACGAATTTGAAAACAACCCACATTTATTACAAATGTGTTTAAATGTAGAGTTGAACGGTATTAAGTTACGGTTGGCTTGTGAGCACATGAAACAACGGCTGTAGGGATCTAAGAAGAACTATAAAAGTAGGGTATCACACATGCCAAGTGACCATGCCAAAATAATCTGGTGATTCCAGCTGCTTTTTATAAGATATGTTCATTCTATAAAAGGCTACCTTGAATTCAGTTGTCTTCCACTTTGCAGCCATAAGCATCCAAAAAACAGAAAGTAAGTTGGTATGGCATATATATATATATATATATATATATATATATATATATATATATATATATATATATATATATATATATATATATATATATATATATATATATATATATATATATACAGGCTGGGTGAAAAGAAGGTATACTGTACTGACTGGATCATGTCATGTTATTTTTATTTATTTTTCATTTTCACTAATTTATTTTTTCTTTTACTTTACAGCTATTGCGAACGATGGCAGGTTCTAGGGATGTTGTGCCTAAGAGACTAAGTATGACCCAATCAGTACTCTTTATACCTAATTTTGGCCCACTCTGTATATATTTTTTTTTTCTTTAGTCCTGCCAAGTTGAATATGTGGAACAGTTAAGGAAATGGTAATTTTGTTAGTGAATGACAACCATACAAGCATCTACTTGGCACCTTTGCTACAACTAATTGGCCCAAGACTTTATTGATGAGTCTGCCAGTTGGTGTGAATTACAGACTGAATGCACCTCATTCACTGCCCAGAAGACAAGGCATCCGGAATAAGTCTTCAATTCCCAGGGGGGAGAACACAAACAGACCAAGAAATCTTTACTGATTAACGCCAGGAATAAGACTCTGCATCACTTGAAAAACCGGCTCTTCCAATTGCAGCATTTACGACTGTATGAGCTGGTGTTAAAAATCCTTATTTGAAAGCATCAATCTTCCATCCCACACACAATTCATACTTAATTTAGCTTGAATAACCACTCCACCAAATATAGTGTTCAATTATTTTTTTCTTGGGTATAAGACAGGACCAAGGACAAAATAAGGTTTTAGGTTTTACAGTCACACTAGATGGGTAGAATGGTTCTCCTGCCATCATTATTATTATTACCTCGTATTTATTAAGCGGCAACAAATTACGTAGCGCTGTACAATTTAACTGGGGCAATTAACACACATAACAAATACACATTAATACATACAGACACATCAGGACATGAGAACTCTGCCCGGGGGCTTGCCATCTTGCCTTATGGTAGTTTTATACAAGACAGGAATAGTGGGGTTTTGAGGACCCCACTCAAGAGTTCTAAATTATAGATTTTCCTATCAATATATATATTTTTTTTATATAATTATGTAATCAAGGCATAACTCTCTTGATATAAGGCACTTTGAATCTGTGAACCCCCTGTATTGTTCTGTGCTGAATGTACCCCTAACATACTACCACCGTACTTTACATTCAAATACATGCGTGGCTTATGTGTTTTTCACATTCCCAGTGCAAGATAATCTTTCGTTACATATGATGTGGGGCTTAAAGGCCTGAATTTGATATTGCTTGCTCGGAAAGCATCAATCTTCTTCTCTACGTTACCCTGTCTGCATTTTTTTTTGTTCTAGAGGACGGGTTAATGTGGTGTTTTATTTCCATACATTACAAAACATAGCTTGAGGAATCAAACAACCAGACCCTATGGAAAAATGTCAGCTAATGCATCAATGTTAACACGGAAACTAGAAGGGCCACATTTTGGAATGAGAACAGAGAGAGGGCAGGATATGAGCTGACAGATAACTCGCCTGCCAGTGGTGATTTCTACCGAAGACATGTTTCCGAAAGGTTTTGCGTCCACTAACTGCCTTTTAATTGCTTCCATATAAACAAGGCATTTCCTATGGGCATGTTTCACTTCTGCTTAATAAGACCTCTCTCTGAATCTCATCATGTTGCCTGTCTGTCTCTCTAATAAGCTATAATAAGCTCCTGGCTCGAATGAGATCCTCTGCGTCTCTCCATGAATGAGCAGTGAATTTCCTGCAGGCCCACACCTCATTAAGAAGCAGCCATTCCTGATTGGATTGAGGATGCAAGGATTTGAAAAAGAAGGTTTTCCTAAGAACTTGGTTTTAGAAGAAAATCTTGCGAATTTGGGATTTTAGGGTGTTTAATTGGCTATAATTGATCCAACATTTCCCAAAGATAAGACGTAATCAGGTTCCTTACCTTTGCTGATTTGTTACAAAGTGATTATGCAGCCGTATTAAGTCATTATTCAAAAAAATGCTTGAGTTATCCCTTATTATTGCTCGAGGACGGTATCCTCGACATTGTGACACATCCAAAAAGGGAAACAATAAAATAACATTTTAAGTTAAAATTTTTCTTTTAAAGTGTCCAGTTACATTTTTAAATAGATATTGTTACCGGTTAAAGTGCGAGGCTTAAGATAGAAATGTTTTTTTTTAGAATTGTTAAAATTCAGAAAGGAAAATGTATGTTTAATGTGAATGCTCTTCTAGCCAACACCTGTAAAATTAATTATTTTGTTGCCTAAATCCTGTAAATCTGTTTTATACCTTTTTTTGTGCATTGGATTGCCTGTAATCCACTTTACTCAGTTTTTTTAAATTTTAACCAATTGCTCCCACTTCAGACAGAGATGGTGATGATAGCTAATTCCAATAATTATGTGTAGGAAATGTTGGAAGCCAAATAGAACCTTCACTCTAATGTGGGTAAGAGGTTGCCTCCATCACAACTAATGCTTTGAGCTCTTTAGCAACAGGGAGCGACCAGTGGGGTAGAGGAGGACAAACTCGAGCTCAAGCCAAGCCAGGCACGGGCATGGTTTATTGAGCCTGGATATGATCTGAACCAGCTTAACTTTATCCGATTGTGGCCCTCACACAATCTGGAACACTTCCAAGATGATTTATAGCTGGAGATGGTGGCAGTTGTGGTTATGGCCATATCTTAAGCTTTCCTCCTCCCTTCTAAACCAAGTATGAGTATATTTGGGAAGTGTTTTTAATTGTAACTCTTTTGACCCCAACTAGTGTGAGAAGCCCAAAAGTCCTTTTTCTCCCCTGATCAGAGTGGAATATAGTAGCCTGCAATACACATTATCTTACTCATAGTATTGGATTGGAAATATGTCTCAAACAGGGAAAACATTTAAATTTCTACTTTCTTTATACTTTTACAATATTTTTTGTTGGCCAGAACAGGTGTTTGTCCTGAAAATATTACATGGCCAATGGGCAATAAACAGTAAAATTTAAAATATATGTATACATTTGGACTGTCACAGCAATTTAGTTGTTACTGTAAGCACTTGGGAGATTCAGGACCCTTCACGTATCATGAGAACTTCAGATTACTATCCTTTAACACAAAATATTACGGATTAAACCACAGGAACACATCTAAATATTCAACAGAAATATAATATTTTACATGGTCATATCAGCCATCCGAGCAGGTGTTTTTCAAGCCAAATTAAAGCATTTTGTTTCAGGGGTGTAAATAATATTATATAAATATAAATAATATATAATTATATAAATAATAATAATAACTATGTAAAATGGCGGATATACTAGAAAAAGATTTTTGGGAAATATGAAAATAATTGGAGATAATTTGCTCTTTGTGCCTCTGACCACTTTTCTTTTGTCATTGGTTGAGATGTATAATAAAAAAATAAACGAATTAATGTGATTTCTAAAATTACATTGAAACATGAACATTTTTTGGAATTCTTCGCGTACAGAATGTTTATGTCATTGGAAGGCGTCCAAAGAAGTATAAAAATATCTTATGTATTGGAAATATTTATTCAATTTGATTTTGTTTTTTTATCGCAGTGGGTTAGAACATGGCCATAATACTATGTTAAAGTCATGTATATTGCATACTGTAGATGAAGTATAAATGTATTTTGCATTCTGTTTGCCTACAGCTGTATCAGATAATTGGAATAAGGAAAATTTATTTGTTCCAAGGGATATCATATATAAAAAGAGAAAGTTTTAATGCATAAATAATAGAAGACAGATTTGGAGGGTATTCTTTACCATGTCCTGATACCCAATAACAAGCAAAGCCCTTATTCTTTTCATCTGAGCCAAATGTCTTAATTGAAACGCTCTCTCTTAATTGGCTTCAAAGAAAACTCAATCTCGTTTTTGTAGGCTTAGAGAGAAGGCAGCGGGAGGGGTGATCATTTCTCCATTTCATTCCTTAATCTCCTTTTAGAAGAAGAACTAAAAAAGAAGAACAAGAGGGGGAAAGGAGACAAAAAAAAAAACCCCATTGGATGCACCAGGAAAATTCTCCAGCTGCTTTGTGGAGAGTGGAAATTGTCTGTGATGCTTAGAGAATGAGCCTTTGTAATACAAATTCTCCAGAGTTGTAATCTGAGGTTTGTCTTCTACCAAACATATCAGACGTGGTCCCTGTAAACCCAGAGAGGGGGCTGTAAGCCACCTGTGTATTTCTTGATGTGTGTAGGGGTTGCAAGAGCATAATCCTGGAGTGTTAGCGACGCTTTATTGTGTCAACAGCGTTAAACATATACCACACTACATACCATGTGCACTTGGGGAGCTGCATTCAGAACTACAGTGATCCCAGAAATATTAGGTGTAAATATAGAATATATATTTACTTACAGGGACAGCCAATACGCTTTATTTACCTGTCTCGTGAATGTCTGCAACACCAGATGTTACATATCGACTAAAGTTTGCCCTTTATCTTCACTTTGATTTAAACAATGCCTGCTGAATCCAAGCCCCAGCAGACAATTGCAAAAAAAATACTTAGCCCGTCTTAAAACAAAGCTAACATTTCAACTCTATAATCGATAACTGGGTCCTCATCAAGGCAATACATTAATAATTAAAAGGCTGTTGCCCACTTTGGCATTAGGTTTAGCCCCCAAAACATTATTGCAACCATACGCTTCTTCATTTTAGCTTTTCTTTCCTGTGTTTGATAAACATACAAAAAAGGAGCATGTGGTCTTACATGGTCCATGGCTAATATGGTAAGAGCATATATCATTAATGACAGTTTGTGCCCACTACCCTTTTTAGCCAAATCACTGTTCCTGTTCCCAGATTTCAGATAAATTCTAACAGTATTTTAAAGTGACATGTATTAATGGTCATGAAAATTCATGTGGTTTACTATTTTAGTTGAAATAATCGCGTCTGATTAAAGTCTGATTAATGAATTGTCGGCTGATTAAAATCCTAGTGTGTGTACTTATGGTGTCTATATGGTGTAATAAGTGCCTGCATTTGGTTGTATAATGAACTTTGTTGCCAATTTCTCAGAATACTTAAGGAGAGTGGAAACATTTTGGAAATCCCATTATTTCTTAGACCACTTCGTATTTTGTATTAAAACAGCAAATGCAGATTTACCTTTTTACCCAAGCATAAGGTCTGTCTACATAATTCTGTATGCTTTCTGATGATTACAAAAAATGTATTTATTTGAAAACCATTTAATGTATCTCAAAGTAAATATCTATTAATGTTCTCGTTTTTCATTCAGTTGATCTCGGTTGGATTTTAAGTGACGTTGTTTGCAAAATGATTATTCTTGCCACTGTACAGTGTGGATGCATTGTTGGAATTAGAACCCTCTGTACGTTTTCTCTTTACATTAAGAGAACATATAATTGCTCTTTTGGTTTATGGGGTTGTTTTCCTTTTTTTGTCCTTGGCATAACATTGAGCTAGATTCCATTAAAAAAGAACTATTCAGGCACAAAAATCCCACTTGTGCAATTAAATAGACACTTTTGAGAGTATGTCTCAGCCCTAACCACCCCCTAAAAAAACCCAATATGAATAATATTTTTTGCCAGAAAAGTTTTATTACATTATATACACACTATGACTGACGTTGAGCTTTTTTATTTATTAATTTGTTCATGTTTTATTTTTTTTATTGATCAATGTAATCACATTTAACACTCTCTACGTAGAGAGACAATGCAGGAACTCATTCATCCAGAAAAACAAAAGATAATCCTTACATTTCCACTCATTCTTTAACTAAATGATTAGGTCCCTGTTAAAACTCTAATATATCAATCGTTTGCATTTTGGGTAGTTTTCACATTTCTTTTTTCATCTCATGAGCTGCTTTCAGCTGTTATAATCAATGATCTCATAGTTTCTACATCTTACAGCATGAACAAAAAGCATGGTTCGTCTGATACCTGCTTTCTGCTGATAAACTTTAGAAATCACAAATGCATACATATGAAAACATAATGGCAGGAAAACTGCTCTGAAGATAGAATTCTTGACTGGCAGCTTAGTCTGTATTAATTTAGCTGTAGCGCATGTATCTTTCAGTTACAATACTGGATATCTCTATGTCTAGTATACAAAACGCTGTATCTAGCATCATTTCAAACAGCCAAAGATGCATACTCTTATTTTAGTGGGTTTGGCTGGGGGCATCTGTATCAAGACTTTCTATGTGACTTTATGACCTATTGATGGTTATTTATGTATTTAGAAGAACTAGAAAGTATTCTTTGACACGATTTAGTTTATAAGCATATGTTCTGCAAGCCATGATGGCTTGAGAATTCCACGTCGTGGCATAAACATCACTTTGTAACTGAGTGCTGGGTAATATCGTTTTATTTCTGAGTGTCCTCACCAGTCGAGCCAGGATATTGAATATATTCCACTAAGAACTTTTTTTCTCGGCCTTTCTTTTTATCCAGGAAATTCCTAATCTATATAACAGCAGCAGCTATTCATTCATTTTTTTTTCATTCTGAAACATTTTTTTTCTC